>JALAZF010000137.1:4045000-5522500 GCA_022829125.1 Lathyrus tuberosus
TATGTGGTTTGCTTTTGCGGAATGGTAAGGTCCTTATAGGTTAATAGTCTACTTGAGGACGTGATTATATGGTGTTACTTGTTGTGTAATTCTAATTAATGGTTAATGACGATGAAATCATTTTGTTTTGATTGTTGTGATTGATTGAATCAATGATTACCCCATGAGGAGAGATGTTGATGTTGATGTTGATATGATAATATTGTGCTAAAATATTATGAGAATTTGAATAACATTTGGAATGTGGATATAATTGTATAATTATGTAAAAAAACTTAGCCTTTTGATCCCCTATTTAATGTTTACTATTTTTTTTTGTCCATCTAATTTTGTGACGTGGACTTTATATGACTTTGTCTACATGGACCTGACATGGCTTTGTCTAAGTAGCATCATGTCACAGTATTTTTGCAACATCATATTGTAATTCTGGCATAGCAGACAACAGATGTCCTAACACATGTCAAGACATTGTTCTGCATAATTATTTAAACAAGAACAGAACAACAGACTGATTTCCAGAAAGTCAGTAACTGCATAAACACAGATGTTTCGACATCTATTTCAACATGTTTATTAAGAACACTAACAGAATAAGTAAATCTGTAGAATGATAAAAGAACTCAGAATATGTTAACCCAGTTCGGTGCAATTCACTTACTCTGGGGGATACCAATCCAGGAAGAAGACTCCACTATCTGTAGTATTACCATAAAGCTAAACTCCCCCGTTTACAACTTTATCTCCTAATCACTACCCAATGAAATCTTTATCAAAGACATCTCCTTTGATATGAGAATCACTACTCACTTCCCCTAATCACAAACTGTGATATCTAAACCATCCTTGTCAATACATAATTCTGTCAAACATACTTGACCAACAAGTTAACTTGGATTTGCTTAAAAGTTTCATCCAAGAACAATACACAATTCATTACCTAAAGGTTTCTAAATCTGTGTGATACCTATGCCCTGCATCAAACGACACAAGGAAGACTTACAAAGCCTAGAGAGCCTACGACTCTCTAAACCCTAAATCCTTATATTACATACAAGAACTAGGTTACCAAGGTATCTCGAAAAACCCTAGATCTAAGTCCTCTTATATAAGCTTATGCAGTCTTGGGCTTCATATCTTTGGTCCTTTATCCATTCCTCGAAAGCGCATTAATTCTTAGGCAGATTTGTTACAGATTTAAAACTTGCTAAATCAGTGTATTACTCCAGGATGTCATGTCTTCAGTTTAGGACATCTTCTTCGACATCTTTGTTCATGGCCAGATTTCTTCATCTTTATCAATAATATGTTTTACCATAATTTTGTCAAACCATAGGAGCTTTCAATCTCCCCCTTTTGACAAATTTTGGCTAAAACTCCTTTTAAGAAATAAACCCAGGATGCTCCTGAGTTTATTTTGATCTTTAGTCCGAGTGGCGGTTATGATTGGAATACTGTGCATACCGAATTCATGTTGGTGTACACGAGGAGGAAGATAACACAAACTCCTTCTTTCCTATTAGCCCGTTTAACCCCACCAGAGAGAAGGAATAGTTCCAGGGTGAGTGAAGTTCAAAAAGGTCCGGAAGTTGAGACTCCTAAAGTAACAAGAAGGAAGTCTGAAACATAAAAGCACTAGACACTCCTATTAAATACACTCCCCCTCCAGAGATCAATTGTAGACTTGGTAATTCTGAGTACATAAAGCATGTAACTCAGGTCACAAGACACAACTTGATCTTTAACTCAAATCACAAGACACAAGGGAAACATAAACAAGATGATAAGATAAACACCTTGTTCAATGTTCTTGCAAAACAACTGCAAGAACAACACACACATCTCCTATACCAGTGACTCACACTCCCCCTTTTTAGCCAAAAATTGGCAAAAGTAGCCAATACATTCCCATACCCAACAAATACTAATCCAGACTTGAACAAAAGACATTTGGAACACATCCTGAACCAAACTAATCCAAGGACTCCCTTAAATACCCAAGAAATTTCCTTCGAATGTAACGAACCATTGAAAATAACGATGGTCCATTCAATGAAATTATTAATAGAAGGATGTAACTTCACCAAAACAAATGCGCACTGGCCAAGAATTCTTTGACTGTTTCTTCTTAAATGAAAACCATCCAAAAATAATGCAAGTAACGATGAACATGTTTTGCACGCGCATATTCTCCACTATCCAAGTCACACCGACCAAAAGACCAGTTACTTTAAAAACATGTCCTTAACAATGTCCTGACATCATGTTCGACATTGTCTACCAACAACTTCTGTATTGATCAATACCCCCACAGCCTGCAGCAGCAAAGCAATGTCAAGATATCCTTCTTGACATATCATCCTCACCTGAGGCAATCTATCACAAACTACTTGAAACAATCTTGATAATCAATCTGCACCACTGCAGCCAAATATTCAAAACAGAAGTCTAACTCCCCCTGTCATAGATAACCAGTGCTCCTTTAATGAACACTTATATTGATGAAAGGAAAACATAAGACGCATCTTCATGTCTTCAAGAGAGCACCCTCTGTTCAACACACCTGCTAAACGCATTCACCTAATACTTGACCCTCAAGCAAACCATGTACCACACCAGTACATTTAATGTAACACCCCAATTCCCATCGCGAATAAATAATACATAAATAAATCAAAGTGAATAAAAATAAAATTCTTAGACAGAAACAAGGATGCCACATTTAAAGAAAGAAAACATAATCCCTGCTCATAAATTTGATACATAACACAAAATGGAATAAACACAAAAGGGAAACTTTTTCCAACAAAAGGAAAGTTCAATTATGGAATAAAGCGGAAAGATCCATAACTGACTTGTTTTACAAAATAAATTATTTTATAACATCAAAATATTCATACAAAGGTAATACAAAATAGATCCAACAAATGTATACATATATAACAAAAGCGTTTCCCGACTCCCGTGTTACGTATCAGAGCAGACAGACCGACAAAAGGATGGAGAACTAATCTTCACAAAAGCCTCCAAGATACTAATCTGCAATTTCCTCATAGAGCAACAAACCACAGCAGAAGGGTGAGAAATAACAACTAAATCAAGATTGCATAATAATATGCAAACACATATAAATTCACATGCATAATCATTCTCACCACAAACATCACATACTAATTCATATAGCATGCCACAGATACATAACATATTCTAATAATCCAACCACATAGCATATATCAATTATACCAACATAATCACATATTCACACACAAGGCATACCAAAGTTAAGACATATGGAAACACACCCCCACATCACATATATTCATATATAGCATATCAACGATAACTAATACAATCATGGTAAGGTACAACATCCCCACAAAACATAGCATATGTCTATACATAAAACACATCATCCATAACCAATGCATTCATCACAAATGCATATCAAATCACCAATGCTATCACGAGCTCAACACATAATTAATCAATTCACAAATTTCCATACATAATCAATCCATTCATGATTTATGCAAATGTACAGAGACCGACACAACGACTCTATGCAATGCAATGCGGTACCAATCCATCCATCATTCTCATCATCAATTCACTCAGGAATTATTGGAATCATCACTTGTTACTTAGTGTAACTCCCCGTCAGGCAAACGATGTTCCCCGTCGCTTTAGGTCCTCTTTGTATAAGGCTCACGACGTTTATGGATCGCTTTAGGTCCTCTTTGTATAAGGCTCACGATCCGATCGCTTTAGGTCCTCTTTGTATAAGGCTCACGATCCGATCGCTTTAGGTCCTCTTTGTATAAGGCTCACGATCGTCTATAACGTCGCTTTAGGTCCTCTTTGTATAAGGCTCACGACCATTATAGTAGATTCCCTCTGGAATCGTTTCGTCGCTCACACCCACTAGGGCACACGACATCGCAAGATGCATATCATGATGCTTGGCATACAATGACTCATGAAAATCAAATGCATCTTCACAAATCAACAATATGGATTATCTTATCATCATTATTCATGCATTGGAAATCAATTCAAACAATACATTTACTTGCCATAATGCCACCAACTAACACACATTGAATTTCACATAAACAATGCATTTCATCATAATCCACAAACCACAACAATTAGCATTTTAGCATATACACTCATATCAATTCACATCAAGAATTACCCACCATCAACCACAACAATTCTATAATCATCCAATGATATTCACAACACTAAGATTCACGCCACAAAGGCTACCCACAACAACATACATTAATACCATACATTTGTATTCAAGTCAACAAAGTATTTTGCCATAAGGCCCCAAAAATTACCACAACTTATCATAGGCTTCAACATCATATAAACCACATAAAAGCTCCACGTCATATAACAATAGCACAACACACTATAAAACACCGACCACACGCATTTAACACAATAAAACCCGACAACCTAACACTTTTACACAACCACGACTTAAATAAATCATCTACTGTCCTCCAAACCATTTTTAATAGAAAGAACATTTAATTAGCTTTCCAACGCTTCGAACGGCGGCCAAAACGGACTTACGGTTTGAAAGTTATGAAGAAAACAAAATAGAAAAATCTGCATGTTCACTCCAGTATTCGCTAGGCGAACCCCAGCGAACCGTGGCAGATAAAAACCAACATAAAGTTTGCTAGGCGAACATTCGCCCGGTCCTTCGCTATGGTTCGCTAGGCGAACCCGCGAAACCCAGAATTCGCAGCAGCGTCAATATAGGTCATTTGGGGCCAAAATCCATCATTTCTTCCAAGTTCCACCCAAACCCTTCCAATTCATACCAGAACAACCAAAACATGTTCCAACATAATCAACAAGTATTCTACGCAATTTATATCGCATTTCAACCGTGAAAACATCAATTTCTATCAATTGTTCACCAATTCAACCAAATGGAAAACATATATTTCTGAACCAAATATTCAAACAAATACATACATATACATATACAATCGAAATATAATCAAAACTTCTCACCCTTACCCGATTAATCGAAGTTCAAGCTTTGATTTGGATGTTTTCTTCCATCCCAAGTTTTCCTCTCCTTCTCTTTTCCTTCCTCTTCCTTTCTTTCCTTTCTCTTTCTTTTTTATCTTTTTCTCTCAAATCTCTATTTATAAAAATATATAAACCCCTAAAAAGCCTATTCTACCCCTCAGCTCAAATATCTCGCAAACGCTCTCAAAACGCGATAAAACATAATAACGATGAAAAATAATATATTGTCAAATAAAATTCAAGAATAAAATAATATAAAAATGAAAATAATTAAATCGACTTGATTAAATAAATCGGACAAAATGGGGTGTTACATTTAACAGACAGAAGTTTTCCCACTATCTTTCTCAACTGATGCTTCTTCAGCAAGAAACACCTCAAAATCACCATATGGTATCCCATGACAACTTCATGATCATACATTGAGAGTACCAGGAATGCATCCTTGTACCATAACTAACAAACTCTTGGATTGAGACTAAAGCTCCATTAATCTCTCTCGTCCAGAAACCATCTATACACCACACGAATTCCTCCTGAATTCTCATGTATAGATCTCCTTGTTCCCTGAGATACAACCCAATTGAATTTGGAATAATTCACATTCCTCAAAGAGACATACAAAGCCCCTTAGTTTACTAGCTCTCCTAGATGTTCTTTACACTTGAAGGACATCAAACACATGCTCCAGAAATCCTTAACCCATTTGCTCCACAAGCACCAAACTGATCCACTTCTAGCATGTAACATTCACATCAGACTTCCAAGACAATCCTTTACCCATCATTCTCTCGTACGATAAGATAAATACCTCTTAGATAAGACGTGAACTTAGAATCCTACTCCAAGGATAACTAACCCAGAAGATGTTCTAAGATCAGTTAGGACATCCTTCACATATCATAGACATCAATCAATATAGTTCTTGATATGCTCCACCACTGGACTTACTATCTGCATAGTAATCCAACTGAAGATCTTCAAACAACACTGCACCACCAACTTGATCAACAAGAACTCTAGATAACCAAAGAGAGAAATAAACTCTCATCCACCAAAAAAAGGTAATATTCCATAAACTGAGAACTTCTGCCACAAGCTCCAAGACAGAAAAGAATCAATACCTCCTCAAGTCTTTAACCAACCACTCTTCTTCCCAAGAGTAATTAGTTCCAAGACACTCCTCAAGAGTAATCAAATGCCACTGTTTGATTATCTTGATTTCTCGAATCCATATATGAGAACTACCAAATGCCACTTTTGATTGTCTCATCCTTCTTGAATTCAAATATGAAACCAACCAAATGCCACCTTTTTGACTGATCTCACCCTTCTTTAGAACTCCCACAAGATACACTGATCCACCAATGAAATCTGATCTTCAAGTTACATGAACTACTTGCTCCATAGCAAGCCATCTTGGATCCACCAAGCCTTAGCCATGTAACATCTTCTCCTTCTACAGCTCCCGCAAACTGCATGAGATAGACCTTTTTGAAGCATCCATAACTTCCATTACCCTGTAGATCAACATATCTTAAGCTGATGTGCCACATCACCAGCTGAGATCCTGATGTTAAGCTTGATGTCAAAATATTCTGATACAACATCCAACTGCTGAATTCAGCTCCTCCTTCTACCACTTAGAAGAGCCTCCTTCTTTTAACAGAACAAGAGTTCCATGCTCTCATAGACTTGATTCAACAACCAAGTTTGAGTAGACAACCTCCATCCTGCTTAATATTAACACAGGTATTCCATTCAAGCTCACACCTTGATGAATATCTGCTTCACAACTCCAAAGAACTCAATGTGCCAAGTCTGATTCTTTAGAAGAAAGTAGTCATAGACTACACCATAGCTGTACCAAAAGATGCCACTTTCCTTATGTAGAGCAGTCTGTAGAAAGTCAGAGATAACTGCCACTTAACCTTGATTTCCGAGATAAGCAAGATCACATGCTCCTAAGTACCTAGATCAGAAATGAACTGACCCAAGTTGTCTCATCACCAGCCCTATATTCTGGACAAGTCTCTTGCCAGGACACTTTCCAGATAAACATCAGATGCTTCAAGTAACAACTAGAACACACCTGCTGCACACCAATACTCCTTATAAAAAATAAACTGATCCAAGAACTACTCATCAAGATTATGATGTCTTCTTCATCTTCCACATCACCATTGTCTAGACAACTTTCTTGCCAGGAAACTCTCCAGAGATCATATGCTTCTGCCACACCACACTGAAATAGATTCTTAGGTCAACACCCAAGAGAAATAGATGCAAAAGCTTATGCAGTACCCCTCCCATGATTCTGCACAAACCATATGAAGAGATGTTCCAACATCGTGTTGAACATCAGCAATCTTGAACTCCGCATACAAGGATAATCGATTAAATACTTGTGAATATCACAAATAGCAATTGATCTTAAATTCTTGTCCAATAACCCTACTTCACTGTTGAAACTATACTTCAATAGATCACTCTATGAACACTTAACAAGTATTCAATCTTTTGCAAGTATCTTCTTTGACAAACAAAGTGTTGAGATACCAAGGCTGCCACCCTTGACTCAAGTAACTAAGATTCCCTCTGAACGAACCCTATTTACCTCAACAATTCTGAAATCTCCATTCAGATTGGATCCACCCTTAGGATTAAGAGAGATGAATCCCTCCTTTCTGTTTTGGATGGTGAAAATAAATCACCTCCACTTTCTTCAGGTTTATGTTTCACGAAAACACACTCTAGTCAGAAGAATAACTAGAAGACTCCAGATGCACGACTGATATGCCTTTATGAGTGAACTTGAGAGACTTCTCAAGTATCTTTGACACCTTAGCCGATCAATAATTTATCAAACTCCTAGAGTATGAACTCGATAAACCTAATCTTAACTCCCCTTCTCTTCAACTGACTTCAAATTGCACAATGGAACCAAGCTTCCAAGTACCAAGTCACCATAATAGACATCTTCCAATAACTCTCTCCATTCCATCGCTCCCGACTTTATGCAGATATCTTCAAACATTGAGGCCGACGATTGAGATCTTCCACCATCTATCTTCAGTAACAACTCTAGAACCCCATAAATTCCAGAGTTCTTCCATCAGAAACATATGCAGCGGAACCACAAAGGAACAAATTCAGCTTGCCCTAATAAGATGTTAGAACATCTTATAAAACACCCCAACAAGAGAACTAGCCACTTCTCCTGCAGTTGTTGTAGAACCTCCTCAGCAACATGAACTAGCACCGGGTTGTTACCTTTGATCCAGAACATCCATCCCATCCATTAATACCCTTGAGTATGTCTGAGTTGATTGATCTGATCTTCAAAACTCCTCCTTATTTAAACGCCAGAAAGTATCTCCCAAATATCTCATCCAGAAACAGACAAGATGCCTGCTCTGATACCAAATGAAATTCTGGTTAAGCAGATCACTAAGATGTCGGACAGAATGTTGTGACACTAAATCCTTGCTTTTCTCACACAAGGATAATGAAGAACATAATACAAATAGCAGAAAGAAAACAACACACCAGAATTGTTAACCCAGTTCGGTACAATTCACCTACTCTAGGGGATACCAATCCAGGAAGAAGACTCCACTATTTGTAGTATTACCATAAAGCTAAACTCCCCCGTTTACAACTTTATCTCCTAATCACTACCCAATGAAATATTTATCAAAGACATCTCCTTTGATATGAGAATCACTGCTCACTTCCCCTAATCATAAACTGTGATATCTAAACCATCCATGTCAATACAGAATTCTGTCAAGCATACTTGACCAACAAGTTAACTTGGATTTGCTTAAAAGCTTCATCCAAGAATAATACATAATTCATTACCTAAAGGTTTCTGAATCTGTGTGATACTTATGCACTGCATCAAACGACACAAGGAAGACTTACAAAGCCTAGAGAGCCTACGACTCTCAAAACACTAAACCCTTATCTTACATACAAGAACTAGGTTACCAAGGTATCTCGAAAAACCCTAGATCTAAGTCCTCTTATATAAGCTTCAGCAATCTTGGGCTTTATATCTTTGGTCCTTGATCTATTCCTAGAAAGCGCATCAATTCTTGGGCAGATTTGTTACAGATTTAAAACCTGCTAAATCAGTGTATTACTCCAGGATGTCATGTCTTCAGGTTGGGACATCTTCTTCGACATCTTTGTTCATGGCAAGATTTCTTCATCTTTATCAATAATATGTTTTACCAAAACTTTGTCAAACCATAGGAGCTTTCACATATTTTAAAAATAAAAAATAATTATAAAATATTATATAGTTATTTAATAGAATTAGTAATTAATAACTGGATCAACATTTATCAAATAATTTATAGTGCCACATGTCAATATATAATTTGTTAATGGATAATTGAGCAAATAAAAGTTTTGTAGACGAAGGCGTTTGAACCCCCTCTTTTTTTGAAACTTTCTAAGCCCTTAACATCAGGCCATTGCTCACCTTGTGATACGTTAAACATCAAAACATATATGACCTTAAATTTGCATATGTTACAAACTCAAAACGTATATGGCCATTGCTCACTTTGTTTTCAAGTGCTTTGTATGCTTTCTCATTCTGCACAGAGAGCTTGAGATCTTTATTTTCCATAATACTACATCCTTATTTAAACTCCTCTCAAACATTCTAAATGCAATAGTATTGATCCACCTCTTAAGTACATTACAGTGATGTTTTAACGTGTGCATTTAATCCTTTCTTGCATCAATCTCTTTAGTTGCATGTTGCCTTTGACGTCAAAAAATTATAGCATAACGTTCCTTCATCAATATCAAATTTCTTTTAAACATCCTTGTCAGAGCTCACAGAGTGAATATTCTCACTTCCCAAATGTGGTAAATTTGAAGAAAATGGGGTAGCATTGTCTACCGAATAATTTTTAAGATGCTTTGATTTAGAATTCGTTCCCAAAACTGCATATTGGCTAGCACAAAGGTTCTCGGTGCTCTCCGTTCCTTCATGGACAGAGAATAAAGTCCATGTAGATTTATTTTTCAAACAAACTTGGAAAGTTTTTTTAGCGATCTTTTTCAAAAACTAACCAACTTTTGAGCAAGGATCATCGGGCTTTATATCCCTTTCTGTTGCCTCAACACTTAATTCTACTAATGGTTTCATAAAACAATGATACACTGAGTTTAAGGATGTCAGGCATCTATGAAAGTCCTCATGCACCTGGGTGAACCATTTGATTTTTTCTTTTTCTTCAGATGAAGCCAAATAAAGGACCTTAACACCATGCAAAAAAATTTATGATCTGGAGATTATTATTGATTGAAAATAAAAATTATATTCAATTCAACGATACATTTTTCTTCTTGTTTTCTTACTGAATAAAGTTTAAATCATTTTATGAATCGTTGTAAGTTTTCACTTACTTCAAGTTTAGCGAAATATAATATTCCCATTGTTAAAGTATTTTACAAAATTATTTTTATTTATCATCCTAACAGATTTGGTAAAAATATTGTTTTAGTTTTTACTCATAATGATTAACCTATAACGCCTAATGAACAAGTAGTTCAAGACAATATGAATCCAAATTACTGAAGATATGGTTATAATCAAGAAAAGAACTCCATTCATAGGCAAACATTAAATAAAAGAGAATAAGAAACAATAAGTTATTAACCAATCTTATTCATATAATTAATACAAACGATGTCAACTTTTCTCAAATACCAATTGATTGGTTTCACAACACAATAGCAACATACACATGTAGGTGTGCATTAGCAACATACACCTTAGTGTATTTTTGTGTGGGGCCCACCAATTTTGGGTGTATGTTAGCATTTCCCTATATATATATATATTTCATTCATGAACTTTCAATTGTAACACTACGGATTCAACTAAATTATTTAATTGAATTTCCATTATTTTTATTTAAATTCTTTGAATGATTTAATATATATTTCATTATTTGTTTGGTGATAGCATGTTTATATGATTTTAGGGAGATTATTAGAATTATTTGTTTGATCTCATGAGCTTTATTTGATTAAAATAATAGAATAATAATAATAATAATAATAATAATAATAATAATAATAATAATAATAAATTATGAGGAATGTTTATATTGTGGCAGAAATTTGATTTTTTAGGAAAATAAGGAAAAATGGTGAAAGTAGAGATGAGTGGAGGGGTAAAAGTAAGAAAATAGAGTTAATTATATTTTAAGTTAAAGTAAATAGAATATGTGAGGGGAGGCGAAGTATTGATACATATAATGTGTGAAAATTTGAAAAAAGATGCAAGTTTGAGAGAACGAGAACAAGGGGGGATATCGACAACTGAATAAAATTACATTCAAGAACAAGTATTCTCTTCCGAAAATCAACAACCTTATGGATTAGTTGGTTGGTGATTGTGTTTTCAGTAAGATTGATTTGAGACCGGTTTATCGTCAGATTTAAGTGCAGGCTGAAGATATTTTGAAGACTGCCTTTAGAACCTGATATGGCCACTATGAGTACTCAGTTATGTCGTTCGGTGTGTCTAATGCGCCATGTGTGTTTATGGAATACATGAACATAATATTTCATCCCTATTTGGACCAATTTGTTATGGTATTCATCGAAGGCATCTTGGTGTATTCGAAGTCAGATAAAGAGCAAGTTGGACATCTGAGAGTCGTGTTGCGGACTATACAAGAGAAGAATTTGTTTGTGAAGTTGTCCAAGTGTGAGTTCTGGTTGCGAGAAGCAAGTTTTCTTGGTCATGTGATTTCTAGTTGCGGGATAGCAGTGGATCCATCGAAGATAGACAGCGTGTTACAGTAGGAGACTCCTAATTCAGTTACAGAAATCATAAGATTTATGGGTTCAGCTGGTTACTACAGGAGGTTTACAGAAGGCTTTTCAAAGTTATATTTTCCTTTGACTCAGTTCATCCGAAAAAGATAACCTTATGTGTGGAATGTGTATTGTGAAAAAAGTTTTCAAGAGCTCATGAAGAAGCTAACGTCAGCGCCAATTTTGATTTTTCCGAGTCCAGGTGAGTCGTTTGTGATTTATTATAATGCATATAAGATGAGTTTATGTGGTGTGCTTTTGCAAAATGGTAAGGTCCTTAGAGGTTAATAGTCTACTTGAGGACGTGATTATACCGTGTTACTTGTTTTGTAATTCTAATTAATGGTTAATGATGATCAAATCATTTTCTTTTGATTGTTGTGATTGATTAAATCAATGATTACCCCTTAAAGAGGGATATTGATGTTGATATGATATTATTGTGATAAAATATTATGAGAAATTGAAAAAAATTTGGAATGTGGATATAATTGTATAATTATGTATTGTTGAATATATTTGCATATCATACTTCTTCTGTTGATGTGATGAGTTTCTTGGCGATGTATACAGTTAGAAGTTGGGCTAATTGTGAATAATCATATTTTCATGTTGTTGTTGAGCCCATACATCATGGTGTAAGGACTTCGGTTCGGTAGTGAGCTCTAGTTCAAAAGTGGGCACTGGAAGCGAGTAGTTGATTTCATTAATGGGATCAGTGACGATTATAGTGAGTTGTGGTTCAGAAATGGGGACCGGGAGTGAGTAGATGATTTCAGTAATGGGATTAGTGAAGCGGTAGTGATTCAATAGCAGGGATCAGTGACGAATATGGTGAGCTCTGGTTCAGAAGTGGGGGCCAGGAGCGAGTAGCTGATTTCAACAACAGGATCAGTGAAGCGTTACTGATTCAGTAGTGAGGATCATTATCGATTATGGTGGGTTCTGGTTCAGAAGAAGGGACTGGGAGCGAGTATAGACAGAAATCAGTAACTTACCTCTGATGTTCAAATTGGTACCACATGCATTGAGTCGAGACTATTGGTCACACTACATACATAAAAGTATTGTGAATTGTTTTGTTATTGTGAATATGTGATGTCTTTGTTGTATTGTGTGACTATGCTACCCTTGATATGTTTTGCACCATTATTATATTTTAGTGTATTCTTACCCCTATTTGTTTGTTGTGGTATTTGTGCTTATCTAGAGTACAAAAAATCAGGTAGAAGAGTAGCTGCTTGAGCTAGAGGACAGCGTTGAGGCCTCTTTAGTTATTTATCATTTGGGTCTTTAGTGGAGTCGCTATGATATGTAGCACTGGGAGCGGGTAGGATTTGTGAATTTTTTTATTTCCCTAACATACAAAATGTGTGTGAACACTTTTGTTTCTCGTTTTTATTTCTTAATCGCTTGCTAGTAGGAGTGGGATTTAAATAACTAGGGGAGGCATGTCTGCTTCCTAAGGTGTTTCAGGTGTGGAGGGTTGGTTTAGCATGTCGCTGATTGCAAGAGTGCAGGTTTTTGGATGAGGTCGTGTTGTTTCCCGAACCCGAAGGGAGTACAAATTCAAGATTCATGTTAGTATGTCAAGTAGAGATGTTCTTGAGGGGAGACGATCAGGTGCTCATGATGTTCACTTCCTTGAGAGTGGAGAGAGATGTTGTGGCTAGTGTTATACCTCTGGTATGTGAGTTTCGTGATGTTTTTCCTGAAGATATTGGTGACTTGCCTCTGGAACGTAAAGTTGTGTTCGCCATAGATTTAGTACATGGTACTAGGCTTGTGTCGATTGAACCATATACAACGTTGTCATACCCCAAAATTTGCCGTATCTTTTTTTAATTTATCTGGCTTATGGTTCAAAATCATATGCGTACATGGTCAACAATTCATTCAATTAGATCATGCATTTTGTTCTAGCCAAAAATGGTTAGATACACCAAAAGTGCTAGTTCCCCTTGTCTTGGACAAGAAGAGCTACGTTGTATATCTTGTGAGGGATATTTGGGGATTTGAGAGCTATATTTGTGTTGTGTATAGTCTCAAGATGATTGTGTCTTGCTTAACCCTCATATGGGAGCCTCTTTTATAGTTTTCCATTAAGATATGCCATTAAGAGAAGTCTCTTGGCCTTCTGACGTTACATAGCCATCATTGTTGTAACTCCCCTTCATGAATGTTGGCTTTAAAGCTCTGGTAACGTCCGCATTGATGTGCCGCCTCCGTTATAACTATTGGTGTGCCAGTTGAGTTCATGACCGGCGTAAGTGCCGGGTTGATGAGGGTCAGTACTCGGCCTCGTATGAGCTCGGCTGATGGGAGTCAGGTTATGTGGCAGGTCTGGGTTAGAGAAGATACTTACCTAGCTCTCTGTATTACTCGACCCTTCTTGGTATCGTAGTCTAGTTCATACTCAATCTTCAAATCGGCTTCAAATATATTTGGCATGTACATAAGCCCCCCGAGTACTATATCCGTTTACAAGGGTACAATACTCGGCAGTAACATGACTCCAAATATATTTGATACGTGTCATGCTATAGGTCGGCTTTTCTTCTTAGGTCCTTACGTGTCAAACAAAACCTTCGAATGGTTGTGTCCCCTAATCTTCTGTAACATTATGATGACTTTAATGCGTCATGAGTGGCTATTCTCTAGCTATTTTTGAACGTTGGGCTCCTATTAAAGTCAATTTTCTCTTCCCTTTACTCCTACGCTCTTATTCTCCTTTAAACAAGTGTTCTCTTTATTTCAGGTATTTTTTCTTTCGCTCTTGATTTTCCTCTATTTTTCTTTAACATAAATGGTAGTCCTTAGGGAATGTGATGATGAGCTTAAGGTCATCCATAAGAGTGACGAGGAGAGGAGAAGATTATGGAAAGAAAACATGCAAGAGATTAGGGGTTCTTTAGGAGTAGAAGAGTATAGGCGAGTCATGGACAAATTTTATAATGACATTCTCACTTCTGAAATTGACTTTGACTTCGACTCTTCAGGTTCTGTAGAAATTCTAATGGAGACTGCTGCTCCCTTTGATTCTGAGGTTATGAACCATAAGAATAGTACTGCTGATGACATGGATATTGCCAAAATCCGATCCCTGAGGATTATATCCTCTACTGGTTCCGAGGTTGATGTCATTTTGGAACCATGTGGTCCAAAGGAAAGAGTGTGTATACTACGGCCAAAAGATGTTTCCGAAGAGTTTTTCTACTTCTATCCTAGTATTTTGGAAGATTTCAACATCCGTATCCCTTTTTCCGACTTTGAGGTTGAAGTGTTAAAAACCGTCAATATAGCGCCTTCCCAACTTCGTCCCAACAGTTGGGGATTTATAAAGGCTTTTAAGAGGGTTTGTGAGGTTTTGAACATTGTTTCGACCATAGGCTTGTTCTTCTCCTTCATCGAGGTAAAAGTAGTTGATAACCGGAGTTGGGTTCAAATTAGTGGAATTCCTAGCCGAAGCTTCCTTCAGGCTTATACCTCAAATTATAATAATTATAAAGATCGTTTCTCGAGGGTCTGATGTGGGCTGAGATGTCCACAGGTGTTATACGTCTTAGATGGACATCTGCGCTTTCCTCACTACTAGACCAAAGATCCCTTGTCGGTTACTGGTTTTAACTATGACAAACTGAATGACTTGGAACTCCAATCCTTGGCCATTCTTGACTCATTCCGTATGATGAGGATCAAAGAATTGTTGCCCTTAGATGACGACCAACTTCTTGCCTTTCTGGGTAATCATTGCCTTTTATTTTAAATATTTCTCGTCTTTATTTTATTATAACCTTATGTTGCTTTCTTGCAGACAAGATGACTTATCTGACTGTACTAAAGTCGCCCCGAGTAGAAGTGAACCCCAGCCTCTTGTTCTTCCTGTTCAAGATGAGATCTCTCAAGGTGATCCAAAGAAGCTGAAGGTTCTAATGAATGAAGATATCCATCAAGCTGAAATGGAGATCAACTCCTTTATGCGAGGCCCTGGGGGAAATTCTGCGTCTGGGGAATTCAAGTTTTGGTCCAATGACTTTGATGGCCTCAGATTTCTGCGTGATCACCTCACTGCTACCGAGGATGCTAATAAAGTTAAATCCATTGGACAACAAAAGATTACCCAAAACATTAGTTCCTATCTGATGAGATGTGTTGTCCTCGCCCGTGGTTTATTTGAATTATCTGACGACTTTGAAAAGATTGAGTCGAAATTTAAGGATGAAATCGCTCAATTGAAGAGTACCCAAGCATCTCAGTCTGGGAAGCTTTCCAGCTTGGAGAAGGATTTGGCTAATGCGAGGAAGGAGAAAGAGACTTTGGAGTCGGATCACAAGTCGGCCTTAGCCCAACTTGTTGATCAATTGAAGATATCAGAGGCTTCCAATGCCGAGCTTTTATCATCCAATAACGATCTTAGAAAATCTCTGAAGAAAGCTCATATCAACATTTTGTCTGCTATTGATGAAGCTTTTGATAGAGCCAAAGATCAAGTTCTCTGTCTCCATCCTGACTTAGATTTGTCGGAGATAAATTACTTCAAGGTGGTGCAGGATGGCCTCCTTGTGGATCTTGGTGAGCTGGAGAAAGATAGCCCGAAGAGATCTCAAGGCTCGGTCAATGGCGTTGACAGGAATGTGAACCCGGCCAATAATGATGTTGCCAATGAGACTTTGGCTGCTACATGATCTTGATGCTTTCTTATTTTAGTTAGTCATCCTCCTAGATGCGTTTTTGTTGTAATCTTTTCAACCTTCGGGCTTTGTAATGAACAAAATTGAACAAAATTTGGCCCTTTTGTGGCTTTCCTTTTGCTAATGTTATTTTCGTTTACCATCACTTTAATTCCTTTGCAAAATAATCCTGTGCGTATATCCAGCCCCTCGGGCACTAAGTTAGAATAACTTAAGGTGTCCGACTATAAAGTGTCGGGTATTATTTTTCCATTTTTCTTTTCTTAGTTTAATTTCTAATACTTTTTGGATAGCTCATCGCGAAGCTAATTATTATTTACGAAGCCTTTAACTATCACGTACGTATAGCCTTGACACTTTTGAGAGTCCTGAACTCTTATAGGCTTAGGTGCCGATTATTGTATGGACTCGGGTGGCCTTTTATCAGAGACTAGCTCCCATTTCTTATAAGCCTTTTACAGTTGGTCGTGTATGACTTTTATACTCACAAGCTCCAAGTTTCTCTTGGTGTGCTTAGGCTTGGATATTTCATCATTTTCATAATTGACTATCCGGCCTGTATACGCAGAACAAGTCGACACGTTTGTAAGTATTTGTTCCACCCGTGTACGCGGAGTAAGTCGACACGTTTATGAGTGACCTATGTATGCGGAGCAAGTCAACACGTGTATAGGATTTTACTCAACCCTTGTACGTGGAGCGTTTATGGGCGACCTATGTACGCGGAGCAAGTCAACACGTTTATAGGAGTTTAATCAACCCTTGTACACGGAGCGTTTATGGACGGCCTATGTACATGGAGCAAGTAAACACATTTATAGGAGTTTAATCAACCCTTGTACGCGGACGTTTATGGGTGTCCTATGTACGTGGAGCAAGTCAACACATTTATAGGAGTTTAATAAACCCTTGTACGCGGAATGTTTATGGGCGACCTATGTACGCGGAGCAAGTCAACACGTTTATAGGAGTTTAATCAACCCTTGTACGCGGAGCGTATATGAGCGACCTATGTACGCGAAACAAGTCAACACGTTTATAGGAGTTTTCCGAGTTATAACTCACCATCTTCAGTCGAATACCTATAAACAAGACATAAAAAAAATTTAAGTCCATGTGCCTCGTTAAAAACCCTTGCCCTTGCAAGGGAAAAAAGTGCAACCCGGATCCTTTATTCATTACTGAATTACATAATATTTAGCTGAAATATAGCCTAAGATTGGACACATTCCATGTCCTAGGTATTTCTATTCCCTCTAATGTTTCCAACTTGTAGGCTCCGTTGTTTAGTTTTTGAAGTACCCTGAATGGGCCTTCCCAGTTGGGAGCAAGCTTTCCCTTGTTTTTTGGGTCTGTTATTTTCTTCAAGACCAGGTCGCATTCCAGGAACTCCCTCTGCCGGACTTTCAGGTTGTATCTTCTTGCCAACATCTGTTTTGCGGTGACTTCTCTGACCCGTGTTGTCTCTCTAACCTCATATATCTGATCAGCCGAGATGTTCAAATTATCCATGTTGACGACTTCATCAAAGTGTTCACGCCTCCAAGTCGGGGTGTTGATTTCCACCGGTATCATTGCATCAGCTCCATACACCATCCTGAAGGGTGTCTCTTGAGTAGTTGAATCTAGTGTTGTGTGGTATGACCACAAGATCTCGGGTAGGTACTCGGCCCATATTCCTTTTGCCTCCTCCAGCTTCTTTTTTATTCCTCCTAGGATAACCTTGTTTGCAACTTTTGCTTGGCCATTGGTTTAGGGGTGTTCCACAGATGTGAACCTGTCTTTTATTCCATAATCCCTGCAAAATTCTATGACGGAAGTGCTTACAAATTGGGCTCCGTTGTCCGATACTATGATTCTCGGAAAACCGAACCGACATATGATATTCCTCCAAAAAAAATTGTGAACCCTTTCGGCAGAGATTCGAGCAACATCCACGGCTTCCACCCATTTTATGAAATAGTCAACTACAACGATTAGGAACTTGAGTTGTCCTAAAGAAACTGGGAATGGTCCTAAGATGTCTGTTCCCCACTGATGGAACGACCATTGAGATGAAATCAAATGGAGCGACTCAGCTGGTAGGTGTTTAATTGAAGCGAATACTTGGCACTTTTCGCACTTGCTAACGTACTCGATGCAATCTCGCATCATATGCAGCCAGTAGTACCTGGCTCTTAGGATTTTTCCGGATATTGCTCTCTCACCGATGTGGCTACCACAGTCTCCCTTATGGACCTCTTTAATTACCAGTTTAATCTTTAATTACCAGTTCAATCTTTGGCTCTGACACGCATCTGAGCATAGGTTTTGACCTACACATCTTGTACAGCGTGTCCGAGATTATGATGTATCGGGAAGCTATTATTTTAATCTTTGGGGCTTCATTGACATCTTCAAGTAATATTCCCTGGGTGAGATAGCTGATGATGGGCCTCATCCATCCTTGGACATCCTCTATTGTTAATACTTCCTCTGATTGAATGTTGGGTGCTTCGAGAACTTCTTGGATCACAGTCTTATTCATTCCTGAACTCTTTGAGCTTGCTAATTGGGCTAGGAGGTCGGCCTGGGCATTATCTTCTCTTGGGATGTGGACGACTTCGAATTCTGGGAAAACTTTGGATATTTCTGAAGCTTTTTGAAGGTACTTTATAAGGGTGGAATCCTTCGTCTGGTACTCGTTCTTCATCTGTCCGACCACTAGTTGGGAGTCAGTCTTCACTAATAAATGTGTTACTCTGACCTCTCTCGCCAATTTCATTCCGGCAATCAAAGCTTCATACTCTGCTTGGTTGTTGCTAACTTGAAAAATGAAACATAAAGAGTATTCTAATGTTTGATCTTCGGGTCCTTCCAGAATTATTTTGGCTCCTCTTACATAGATGATCCATCTGTTTGAGATCTCTTCTCCAGCTGGTGCACTTAATTCCACCACAAAATGGGCCAGTGTCTGTGACTTGATACTAGTTCTGGGCACAAAGTTGATGTCATACTCGGAGAGCTCTACCGCCCACTTGACCATCTGTCATGCTAAGTCAGGCTTTTTAGTATTTGTTTGATTGGGTAATTCGTTTTGACTGTGATGGGGTGACCTTGAAAATAATGCCTCAGCTTTCGGGATATGATAACTACTGCCATGGCCAACCGTTTAATCCTCTGGTACCTTAGCTCTGCCCCTTTTAGAACTTTGCTGATAAAGTACACGGGTCACTCTCCGTCTTCTCCATCTTGTACTAAAACCGAGCTAAGGGCTTTATCCGTGACCGACAAGTATAAGACCAAAGGTGAAGGTGTGAGAAAAACACAAGAAAGGGGGGCTTGAATTGGGTTTTCAAAATGAAAGCTTTTTGTGAAACTCAAACAAAGATCACAAATAGACTAACAATAGAGAAAGACACATGATATATCCTGGTTCACTTGAAAACTATCAAGTTAATTCAGTTCACCCGCCAAGGTGATTTCGCCTTATACACAAGGACTTAATCCACTACAACCAAACTGATTACAACTGAACTAGCAACTGCTGGTGACTAACAATACACAGACTAACTGTCTCTTCTTAAGACTTATGACCTAACTGGTCCCTTAAGGAATTCAAACAACTGTTTGATCAAATAAAATGTTTATAGTGAAATGCTTCTTACATAAGCTGATATAGACACTATTTCTAGCTCAATCTAACTTAGAGCGAATCTACACAGTAAGAACAATTTTCTTCTTTGTATTGTGGTGCTTACTGTTCACTCATGTATTTCTCGATTTCTTGAGTTCTTTCTCTGTATGAATCATTGTTTTGAATATTTCTCTTTTTCACACTTAGTGTCACACATGATTCGTTAAATGATCAAGTCTTTATATAACCAGAAAAAGATCCGTTGAAGGGAAGATCAGTAATATCAGAAAAATACTAGAGACTTGAAATAATGTCGTTGTGCTGGGATGAAAATCGTACGCTGAAATTGTCCTTTGTACCACCAAATCAGGGTAGTGGAATGGTAGTGGAAAAGAACATGTTTAATCTGTACTATGTACTATTTTCCCATGCAAACGTTTCATCTTCTTCTGTTCATCAATGGCTTCTGAGTTGATATGATTGAAGCATGATCAAAAGAATGAATTATTGGGTCTTCAGAGTCTTGAGTCTTCAGAGTCTTCAGAACTTGTTCAGCAGAACCTTGTCATCAGAGTCTTCAGCACTCCTTCTTCAGAACCCTTGGTTATCAGAAATATAAGTCTTCAGAATCTTCAGAACTTGTTCAGCAGAACCTTGTATTCAGAATCTTCAGAACTTGGTCTTCAGAAACTTAAGTCTTCAAAGTCTTCAGAACACTGTTCATCAGAACCTTGTCTTCAACAATTAGTCTTCAGAAGATGAGTATCAGAGTTAAATTCACAGCCAGAATCCAAGAGAACATTGCAACAGCAACATAGTGTCTTCTTGGAGTCTTTTTGATGCACAGTAGATCAAAAGCAACCTTGCTTCTTGATGCAGAAGCGACCTTTGAGAATATCAGAGTGACGTAGCAAATAATCTCTATCAGAGTCAGAACTTTCTCTATCAGAGTCAGAACCTGTTTGTCAATTCTTGAAAAGATACACGTTAGAGTACCAAAATTGTTCTCACACAAATACAACTTTGTTATTATCAAAACAAAGACATATCTTGCAGAACCAAATCTTGTTCTAACGATCTCCCCCTTTTTGATAATGACAAAACAATGTATTTTGATATCACAATTTTATACGAAGATAATCCGAATTGACTCAGATAGGTTCAAAGTAAACTTCCCTTTCTCAAGCTCCCCCTGAATCTAAGACTTAACAAAATCTTATAAGATTTGGGATATAGAGCCTGATTGCAGAGATCTTAGATAGATCCAAAATATCAGAGCTTGATTATAGTGGTGATGCATTCTGATAACAGAGCTTGATTAACTAAATCAGAGCCTGATTGATATCAGAGTAATTTTACCAATATAATATCTTTTCCTGAAAAACATTCTACAAATATATGATTTTTAAAGTGTTAGAATGTTAGATCTATGATTGGAGACAAGATATTTATCAAAATAATTTTTCCATATAATACTCCCCCTTTTTATCATAATAAAAAAGGGTAACCAGGATTTAACTAAATCATTTAGATTTGAATGAATTTAGATAAGTTTAATCTAGTCCTTTTCTTCCTTTTTATGGTAATCATAATGGAATGCAGTAAGACAAGATAAATGCAAATAAGGATAGAAAAACTTCATTGATAAAGCAACAAAACGCCTGAGGCGCAGTACAAGAACAGAACCACAAAACAGAAAAACAACAAGAACAAGAAAAACGGACACGAAAAACAATGAAAAATGGAAGAAAGGATCAAGCATCCAGCACCCAAGAGACCAACAATGATGAAACATACTCTAACCAGCTATTTCATTCCCTGATGATGGTTTCAGAATAGTTCATGGGAGAACACCATTCAGTATAGAGTTTCTCATTCATTTCGATTTGTTTTAACTGAGCAACAACTCCTTGAAGATCAAGAATGTGAGAGATAACTCTACTGTAAGGAATCTGAAATGATAAATCCGCTCTTGACGAAAGAATTTCTCCTTTTAAGAAGTTGAAAATGGACTGAGGCAGATTAATCTTAATCTTAGAGATTAAGAAGAAAATGAAGAGCTTATCCATTGCAGAGAGTCTTCCTGATCCCTTTTCCCTGGGTCTAAGATTTGTTCCCATGATTTGCTACCAGATTTTAGCCTCAGGAGTGAGAGAAGAGGAACTGTCATCAGGTCCTTCTTGAAGATAGATGATGTGAATGCGTTTAGCAAACCAGTTGTTTCCTCTATAGTATTCAACACATTCACCATCTTCTTTGCATTCAATAGCTTGAGAAATGATAGAGGAGTTAATCAAGATGGGAAAACCATAAACAGAAGACAGAACGTGACAAGTATCAGACTCATATGCAAGAATGCGAGCATTGGCCCAAAAAAATTTTACAAGAGCTGGATAGATAGGTCCATTTAGAATTTCAAGATATCTATCCCAATTTTGATAGATGATGTCTGAGAGAATATTGGTATAACCATTTTCAACAAGATCATTGAGATCAATGGAGTATTCTTTTAAGAGATCCAAATCAGAGATGTCTCCCCTAATGGTTTTAGAGGACATGATGAAATCAAAAGGAATAGAAGTGAACAACAAGTAGAAATGGATGAATAGTTTATAGGAGAAGTGAGGTATATAAAGACACCAAAGAGTGATAGCAATAAATAGCTATAAATACTAGATGAATTGAGACGAGAAATTCATCATTTCCAATATAGGGGATACAAACAAGAATAAGGAATGATGAAGGAGTTTATCAGTCTCCAAAAGATCATAGATAAGTATACGTTATTCATATTATGACTTCAGTCAATAAATACAAATAAATGTATACTTGAAAAAGAGAGGGCAAAAACTGACAAAGAATAAAGGAAGGAAGACAAGTGATAAGTTCCAAGAAATCTTTGTCTTACATGCATCTTTATGAATGCCTAATAAGGAAGGAAGACGTAAAGATTTAAACAGTTATCAAGTAAATTTTCAAATCCAATGAGTTAATCATGATTAGTGATATATAAAAAAAACTTGAAATCAAGTCTCACGAAATCACAATGCCCGAGCTGTCTCTTCAACAGTAGATATGATTTGATTTTGGACACGTGTCACAAATAATCATAGTCGTTTGTTTTCAAGAGATCTCGTTTTGATGTTTCCAACGTCTAGAATACCAAGAGGTATCTGACTGGACTAATTTCTAATCAAGACATTTTCTAACTTGTAGAAGTATCATGAATCAGAAGATCAAAAAACAAATAAAGACACACTTTGTTTAGTCATCAGAATCTTATATCACACGTTCTGATAGCTTGACATATTAAAAATATTATCATCTCATTCTGGACAAGGTTTGATAAATAAGTTTTCCAGAATGAATACGAATCTATCTTCAGCAAGGGGTTTTGTGAAAATATCAGCCCACTGGTGATCTGTATCCACAAATTTTAACTGAAAAGTACCCTTCTGAACATAGTCACGCAAAAAGTGATGTTTTATTTCAATATGTTTTACTCTAGAATGTAGAATAAAATTCTTAGATAAATAAATGACAGAAGTATTATCACAGAAGATAGGAATGTTACACTCATGTATCTGATAATCTTAAAGTTGATTCTTCATCCAGAGTATTTGAGTACTGCATAGAGATGCTGATATGTATTCTGCTTCTGCAGTGGAGAGAGCAATTGTTGATTGTCTCTTGCTTGCCCATGAAACGAGGTTACTTCCCAAAAACTAACAGTTTCCAGAAGTACTCTTCCTTTCTAATCTGTCTCCAGCATAGTCTGCATCACAGTAACCAGAAAGTTTGTACTCTGATGTTTTCTTATACATCAAGCCATGGTTAGTTGTTCCTTTAAGATACCTTAGGATTCTCTTAACAGCAGTTAAGTGAGTTTCCCTTGGATCTGATTGGAAACGAGCACAAAGACATACGCTGAACAGAATATCTGGACGTGAAGCTGTCAAATACAGAAGAGATCATATCATACCATGATATAGCTTCTGACAAACCTTTTTACTTACTTCTTCTTTCTCCAGAATGCATGTAGGATGCATAGGAGTCTTAGCAGGTTTACTTTCTGACATGTTAAATTTCTTCAGAAGTTCTTTTGCATACTTGCTCTGATGAATGTACGTTCCTTCTGATCTTTGATCAATTTGAATTCCCAGAAAGAATCTGAGTTCTCCCATCAGACTCATTTCAAATTCATCCTTCATTAACTTAGAAAATTCCTTGCACAAGGAAATATTAGCATAACCAAATATAATATCATCAACATAGATTTGAACGACCAGAATGTCATTCTTAAAGGTTTTACAAAAGAGTGTTGTATCCAATTTTCCTTTGGTAAAGTCATTTTCTAAAAGAAAGTTACTTAGCCTTTCATACCAAGCTTTGGGAGCCTGTTTCAGACCATATAACAATTTTTTAAATTTGAAAACAAAATCTGGGTTTTCAGAACTCTCAAAACCAGGAGGTTGGTGTACATACACTTCTTCATAAATATATCCATTTAAGAATGCACTATTTACATCCATCTGATATAAAGTAATGTCATGATTTACTGCAAATGAGATTAAAATGCGAATAGATTCTAACCTGGCAACTGGTGCAAAGGTTTCTATATAGTCTATCCCTTCTTGTTGACTATAACCTTGTGCAACCAGTCGTGTTTTGTTTCTTACGACCTCACATTTCTCATCTAACTTGTTTCTGAACACCCATTTAGTTCCAACGACATGGACACCTTTGGGTTTCTGAACAAGATCCCAGACGTCATTTTTGGTGAATTGATTTAGTTCTTCTTGCATGGCCAGAATCCACTCATTTTCTTTAAGAGCTTCATCAATTGCTGTTGGCTCTATCAGAGACACTAGACCCAAAAGAGTTTCTTCGAAACGTCTAAAGGATGAACGAGTTCTGACTGGATCAGCTTTATCTCCCAGAATCAATTCTTCAAAATGAGAAGTCTTTAATCTATTCTTCTTCCGATGAGATGAGTTGTTCTTAGCTTCGGGTAAGGTTATATCTGGATCTGGAGAATTTGCATCTTTCTCTGCTTCTCAAGAATCTTCTACTTCTTTAGATTCTGATAATGTGATCTTCAGATCTGCAAACTTTTCAACTAGCTTTAACTTTTCAGAGTCAAGCTTATCATTGAATCTGACATGAATTGATTCCTCTACAATTCGTGTTTCTGCGTTATAGATTCTGTAGCCTTTAGAGCGTTCAGAATATCCTAACAATAAACACTTTTGAGCTTTGGAGTCAAACTTACCAAGATTCTCTTTAGTGTTCAACATAAAACAAACACATCCAAAAGGATGAAATTATGAAATGTTGGGTTTTCTATTCTTCCACAATTCATAAGGAGTCTTACCTAGAATAGGTCTTATTGAAGTCCTGTTCTGAATGTAACATGTTGTATTTACTGCCTCTGCCCAGAAGTGCTTAGCCATGTCAGTTTCTTGGATCATGGTTTGAGCCATTTCTTGCAAAGTCCTATTCTTCCTTTCCACTACTCCATTTTTTTGTGGAGTTTTGGGACAGGAGAAATCATGGGAAATGCCATGAGAATAAAAAAGATTCTCAAAGTATCTGTTCTCAAATTTCCCGCCATGATCACTTCTGACTTTGACTATTTTGCAATCCTTTTCTGTTTGCACTTGAGAGAAAAAGGTAGAGAACACATAATGAGACTCATCCTTGTGTTTCAAGAATTTTACCCATGTCCAACGACTATAATCATCAACGATTACTAATCCATACTTCTTTCCACTGATTGACGTAGTTTTCACTTGTCCAAACAAGTCAGTGTACAGAAGTTCTAACGGTCTAGAGGTGGACACAACATTCTTTGCTTTAAAGGAAACTTTGGAGAACTTTCCTTTCTGACATGCTTCACAAAGAGCATTTAAAGAATACTTCAGATTTGGCAAGCCTCTGACAAGCTCAAGCTTATTTAGCTGAGAAATCCTCCTCATGCTAATATGGCCTAAACGTCTATGCCATACCCATTGCTCTTCATTAACAGACATTAAGCATTTGACATTCTGTTCACGAAGATCAGAAATTCTAATCTTATAAATGTTGTTTTTCCTCTTTCCGACAAATAGGATTGAACCATCTTTCTGACTTACATCCTTACAGGACTTTTGATTAAAGATGAAATCATAACCGTTGTCACTATGTTGACTGATTGACAACAAGTTATGCATCAAACCATCAACTAAAAGAACATCGATAATAGAGGGGAGGTTACCATTACCAACGGTTCCTGAGCCAATGATTTTTCTTTTCTGGTTTCCTCTGAAACCGACGAAGCCTCCAGGCTTAAGTTCCAAACTTTGGAACATATGCCTTCTTCCTGTCATGTGTCGCGAGCAACAACTGTCTAGGTACCATGACTGGTGTTTCAACTGGGCTGCTAAGGATATCTGCAACATAGATTATCTAGTTCTTAGGTACCCACTTTCTGGGTCCTTTCTTGTTAGCTTTCCCAGAGTGTTTCACAACTTTGGGCTTTTGTACAACAGGATAATCAAGTGGAATTTGTGCATGATAATTAACTTTAGAAACAGACTTCTGTGTCGGTGGGGGGTTTTTGTTCAAGCTCAGAGCAAACAAATTCAGTGCCAGAAGGCACAAAATGGTCATAGAGAGGTTTTGGTTTAACACTTTGACTTTTGTCAATGTCAGATGATTATGTACATCCTAAACCTTTCTTACCATTTCTGCTTACTCCAAAGATCATGGAAGCAATCTTGCTTCTATCTATGCTTTTAGTAAGAAAATACTGGAATTCTCTATCATACTTGTAGATACAGCTTGTGTCAGAGACATTGGAGATTAATTCTTCTTCTAATTTAGCAACTTTGCTTTTTAAGGCATAATTACTATTTTTTAAGCAAAAAATGTTTTCATTTAGAGAAGAGTTATTCTGCTCAAGCTTATCTTTTTCCTCAGAAGAATCTACAAGAGATTTTTTAAGATCTTTGCATTTACTCTGAAGACTTTGATATTTTTCCAGCATTTCTGACAGACATGACTCTAATTCACAACGAGATAGTTTAGATAATACCTCTGAGTCAGGGTCTGAGTCTGATTCTGGTTCTGATGATATTCTATCTTCTGGTTCTCCAGAAACTTCATCTTCAGTTGTTGCTACCAGCGCAACATTTGCTTGTTCTTCATTAGATTCCTCTTCTTCAGAATCAGAGTCGTCCCAAGTTGCCATTAGACCTTTCTTCGCTTTGGAGAAGTTCTTCTTAGACTTCTTGTCCTTCTTGATCTTTGGACACTCGCTCTTGTAATGACCTGGCTCATTACACTCGTAGCAGATAACCTCTTTTCTAGAGTTATGCTTCTTCTGTCCAGATGATGACTCAGAGTGGCCTTTGTTTCTTCTAGATCCTCTGAAGTTTCCTTGCCTATACTTCCAGAGTTTGTTGATTCTTCTGGAGATTAACGACATCTCATCTTTTGATTCTTCACCAGAATCTTCTGATTCTTCCTCAGCTTGATAAGCCTTTGCCTTTTTAGGTTTAGACTTAAGAGCGATAGATTTGCTTTTCTTTTGAGGTTCATCTTCTTCAAGCTCTATCTCATAACTTCTCAAAGAACTAACAAGCTCTTCAAGACTTATGCTATTGAGATCTTTTGATAGCTTCAGAGCTGTTACCATAGGTCTCCATTTCTTAGGAAGACTTCTGATGATCTTTTTCATATGATCAGCAGTTGAGTAACCTTTGTCCAGAACTTTGAGCCCTGCGACTAGCATTTGAAACCTTGAAAACATGGTCTCAACTATCTCATCATCCTCCATTCTGAATGCCTCATATTTTTGGATTAAGGCTAACGCCTTTGTCTCCTTGACTTGAGCATTTCCTTCATGAGTCATTCTTAGAGAATTAAAGATAGATTTGGCAGTATCTCTGTTTGTTATCTTCTCATACTCAGTATAAGAGATAGCATTTAACAATATGGTTCTTTCCTTATGATGATTCTTATAGTCTTTCTTCTGTTGGTTGGTCATAACACTTCTGGATATTTTTGCACCTGTAGCATCAACTGGGTAAGTGTAGCCATCGCCTACCAAATCCCAAAGATCTACATCATAACCAAGAAAGAAACTTTATATTATGTCTTCCGGTAGTCAAACTTTTCACCATCAAAGACTGGTGGTTTGGCACTGTAATGATCTTTCTCTTCAGTGGTATTAGCAGGAGCTACCATGATATCTCACACAAATACTGGATTGGTACTGATCACTGTTAAGTGTTGATAAAACGTGCATCACAATCAGAACCGGAGCTCTGATACCAATTGAAGGTGTGAGAAAAACACAAGAAATTGGGTGTTTGAATTGGGTTTTCAAAATGAAAGCTTTTTGTAAAACTCAAACAAAGATCACAAATAGACTAACAATAGAGAAAGACACATGATATATCCTGGTTCACTTGAAAACTATAAAGTTAATGTCGTTGTGCTGGGATGAAAATCGTACACTGAAATTGTCCTTTGTACCACCAAATCAGGGTAGTGGAAAAGAACATGTTTGATCTGTACTATGTATTATTTCCCCACGCAAACGTTTCATCTTCTTATGTTCATCAGTGGCTTCTGAGTTGATATAATTGAAGCGTGATCAGAAGAATGAATCATTGGGTCTTCAGAGTCTTGAGTCTTTCGAGTCTTCAGAACTTGTTCAGCAGAACCTTGTCATTAGAGTCTTCAACACTCCTTCTTTAGAACCCTTGGTTATCAGAAATATAAGTCTTCAAAATCTTCAGAACTTGTTCAGCAGAACCTTGTCTTCAGAATCTTCAGAACTTGGTCTTCAGAAACTTAAGTCTTCAGAATCTTCAGAACGTTGTTCATCAAAACCTTGTCTTCAGAGTCTTCAGTACTTAGTCTTCAGAAGATGAGTATCAGAGTTAAATTCATAGCCAGAATCCAAGAGAACATTGCAACAGCAACATAGTGTCTTCTTGGAGTCTTTTTGATGCAAAGTATATCAGAAGCAACCTTGCTTCTTAAAGCAGAAGCGACCATTGAGAACGTCAGAGTAACGTAGCACACAATCTCTATTAGATTCAGAACTTTCTCTATCAAAGTCAGAACATGTTTGTCAATTCTTGAAAAGATACACGTTAGAGTACCAAAATTGTTCTCACATAAATATAACTTTGTTATTATCAAAACAAAGAGATATCTTGCAGAACCAAATCTTGTTCTAACAAAAGGTGTGTTTTCTTTGGGCCTTACTAGGATAGGAGGCGAGGACAGAAAACACTTTACTTCTTGAAAGGCTTCTTCACATGCCTCTGTCCATTCAAACTCCTTAGACTTCCTTATAGTTGCAAAAAAGTGTATTGATTTATCTCCTACACATGATAAAAATCGTGACAATGCGGCTTGTCTCCCGGTCAGCTGTTGGACATCCTTTTTCGTGGTTGGACTTCTCATATCTATTATAGCCTGGAATTTGTCCGGGTTCGCCTCGATTCCCCGGTGGGTGAGCATAAATCCGAGGAACTTCCTGACTTGTACTCCAAAGGAACACTTGTCAAGGTTTAGTCTCATGTTGTAGCTTCTTATGGATGCAAAAGTTTGTATTAAATCCTTTACATGTGACCAGTTTGTGCTTGTCTTGATAACTATGTCATCTACATAGACCTCCAGATTCTGACCTATCTGGGTAGCGAACACCTTATCCATCAGCCTCTGGTAAGTAGCCCTAACATTTTTTATTCCAAAGGACATGACCTCATAATAATAATTACTCTGATGTGTCATGAAGGCGGTTTTTGGTGCGTCTATTGGATTTATCCGGATCTGATTATATTCGGAGTAAGCATCCATAAAGCTAAGCAAACGGAACCCAGACGTAGCATCTATCAACCGGTCAATGTTTGGCAATGGATACGGATCTTCAGGACATGCCTTGTTGAGGTCCTTGAAGTCCACACACATTCGCCATTTCCCGGATTTCTTATTTACCATCACCAAGTTGGATAACCAGGTCGGATACTTGATCTCCTTGATGAGCCCGACCTGTAACAGCTTCTCGACTTCCCCTGCAATTGCTTTCCTCTTTTCATCACCACCCTTTCTTTTCCTTTGGGAAACTGGCTTGATATCCGGATCGATTGATAAATGATGGCACATGAAATTGGGATCTATCCCTGGCATGTCTGAAGGTTTCTAGGCGAAAAGATTCACATTGTCTTTTAGTGTTTAAACAATCTCTTTCTCCTCATCGGGGGACAAGTTAACTCTAATGTGTGTAACATGGGGCGGTAAGTGCCCAATATGGACTTGCTTTGTTTCTTTGTTGGGAATTATGTTGTCCTCAACTGAATCATCACGTGGGTCTATGTCGACCAGGTGAATTTTGAGGGTATTCTTGGGATCTGCTTCTCTTGCGGGTTCCTTTCTTTTCAACTTTAGGCTATCCTTATAACACTTTCTCGCCAGACCCTGGTCACCTTTGACAATACCAACCTGGCCATCTTCGAGTGAGAATTTCATAGTTAAATACAGAGTTGAAAGCGAAGCTTCCAGGGCGTTGAAGGATGGTCGGTCTATAATTATGTTATAGGGTGAAGCAGCGTTGACTATCAGGTACCTTACTCGGATGATCTTCGCATTAGCCGTGTTGCCAAAGGTGGTCGACAATGCTAGGTGCCCGAGCACCTGCACCTATTCTCCCGAGAATCCTACTACTCTGCCTTTGAATGGTAATAACTCGGTCGTATCGAGCCACATTCCTCTAAAAGTATCTCAATACAGTACGTCGGATGAGCTTTCGGGGTCTATCAATACCCTATTCACGCTCCAGTCTCTTAATTGTACTTTAATAACCATGGGATCATTTTCATGAACTAGGACTCCTATGGAGTCTCGTTTTGAGAATGATACAACATCTAAGTTGCCTTCCAGTTTCTCTGGAGATCTTTAGTCGATATGCATGACTGCCCTAGCATATCTCTTTCTGGCCGAACTTGTTTCTCCACCACCAGCGAACCCTCCAGTGATGGTGTTTAGTGTGTGTCGAGTTGTGTTTGTCTCGTGACCCTCGTCAGCATTTGAATACTTCTTCCGAGATGACTTTTTTGGTTCCGGGACGTCTCGGCGGGGACTTCTCTTGTTATTTTATGGTCGAGAATCCTTCACATATGCCAAGAGATGACCCCTCTGGATTAGAGCTTCAATTTCTTTTTCCAGCTGTTGACAGTCCTCGGTGTGATGTCCCCGTATACGGTGGTAATTACACCAAGCCTCAGGTTGCCTTCCCATGATAGCGTTAGCTCTTTTGGGACGACGAGGCTCTGGTAACAGGTTCATATGCCTGACTTCTTTAAGGATATCTCCTATACTCACATTCAATGGGGTGAGGTCTCTGTCCGGCTCATATGACTGTCTGTATGGTCTGGGAGCATGTCGCTCGCGCATAGCTACCCGAGGATGTTCCTTTCTCTTGTTCGACGCCTCTTCCTTGTTCTTTATCTTTTCACTATTGTCCTGGGCTCTTTTCTCTTGGTTACTTTCTTCTCCTTTTATGTAACACTCAGTCCGAGTAGTGATCTCGTCCATGCTGATAGTCGGCTTCTGAGTTAACGACTCATTAAACTGTCCGGCTCGTAATCCATGTTGAAAATCTCCCACAAATAGTTCCTGGTTTGGATGAGATACTTTGAGGGTTTCCTCATTAAATCAATCCAGGTACTCACATAGTGATTCTGACTGTTTCTGTCGAACACTGAACAGTGTGGTCGTGGACACCTTCCGGCACTTGCTTGCTGAGAAGTGTTGTACTAACTTCTTAGTCAAGTCTTGGTAGCTTACGATGGAGAGCTGAGGAAGGCTCATGTACCATCTTAAAGCTACATCCTTAAGGATACCAGCCATGAGCTTGCACTTCAGTGAATCCGAAGGGGCAACTATGGCCATCTGATTGTTAATGGTAATAACATGCTCCTAAGGATCCGTCTTCCCATCATAAGAGGTTAGTGATGGTGCTTTAAAGTTTTCCGGGACGTGGTCGTCCCATATCTCTTGAGAAAGAGGTTGTGGCTCGAGAACCTCCTCCTCACAGTCGCCGTCAGTCTGACTTTGTTGTTGCAGAACTTGTATGCTATCTTGCAGCATCTCATTCTACTGATGCATGGTCTCCATCATGGCTAGCAGTTGATACATGTCTGGAGGATCTCCTTTAGAGGAAATGATAGTGTAAGGTGTGGCCTGGGAGAGTTTTACCTAGGCCCCACGGCGGGTGCTAAATGTTCTAGCAAAAAATGGTTAGATACATCAAAAGTGTTAGTTCCCCTTGTCTTGGACAAGAAGAGCTACGTTGTATATCTTGTGAGGGGTATTTGGGGATTTGAGAGCTATACTTATGTTGTGTATAGTCTCAAGATGATTGTGTCTTGCTTAACCCTCATGTGGGAGCCCCTTTTATAGTCTTCCATTAAGATATGCCATTAAGGGAAGTCTCTTGGCCTTCTGACATTACATGGCCATCATTGTTGTAACTCCCCTTCATGAATGTAGGCTTTGAAGCTCTGGTAATGTCTGCATTGATGCGCCGCCTCCATTACAACTATTGGTGTGCCAGTTGAGTTCATGTCCGGCGTAAGTACCAGGTTGATGAAGGTCAGTACTCGGCCTCGTAGGAGCTCAGCTGATGGGAGTCGGGTTATGTGACCGGTCCGGGTTATAGAAGATACTTACCTAGCTCTCTGTATTGCTCGACCCTTCTTGGTATCGTAGTCTAGTTCATACTCAATCTTGGCCGACTATGCAACTCGGCTTCAAATATATTTGGCATGTACACATTTAACATACCATTGACCATATTTTGCATAGCACAATCATTGGGGCAAGGTTCGGTAATAGTTGATGCAATTGGTTTAAGCGAATTTTTGAGACAAATATTATTTGGTGATTATTCGGGTTTATTTCATATATTGCTTATGGTGCGGATCATCTCTTTATTTGAGATTCATGGTTAGTTGGGAGATTCGACTAATTGTCACTCAATTCAGAAGTTTGCTTAGATTCAGAGAAAAGGGCAAAGTTCGAAATTCAAAGAATTCTTCATTCATTCATTGAAATTCATGGTACAATGCTTATCACTTGAGATACAAGTTGAAAGAATATATTACAAAGAAAGAGGATAAAAAATTACTTCAATTTGATAAAGTTGATGTCTTGGTCAAATTGTTGACTTTTTGGTCAACAGTTGAGTTTTGGTCAACTTTTGACTTTTGGTCAACTTTTGACTTTTGGTTAACTTTTGACTCCCAAATTTTCCTAGACCTACCTTATAAGCATTTGATCAAGAGAATCATAATTCTTCATCAAAAATAAAAAGTTGTATGGTTATGTTACATGTTACATGAGCAAGTTCCCAACAATATTCGTCTTCCTTGAAGCTTCATTTCCATGACTTTATCTTCACTTTCCGATGTCGCCTTGGGACCATTCTTCCAACTTAATGCTTACTTTGCTGCAAAGAAGAAGATACGCCAAATTAAACATTAATATTATGGATTGAAATCATCCAAAATTTATCAAAAAGTCATGAGAAAAATTTCGCACTTAGGAAAATTCTACACTTGGGAAAAATTCTGCATTATAATCTTTGTTTTTTCAACATTTCCCAACTTTGTTTCGATTCGTAAATTTACATCATTCAAAAGTGCTTATTTTTAACAATAAACCACTCCCCAAAAACACTTAAGTCCATAGTTTGATTCATCAAAAAGGGCATGGAAAAAGTGATAAAAATCCAAAGTAAAATCAAAATAAATTCAAGCCAATTTCAAGTTCTAACCAAGTGACCATTCACATTACCCCTAAACTTGGTACTTATGCTAAACTCAAACATGTCTTGCTTCTAACTACCCTTAACTACCTATTTTAACACAAACCCATGCATTTACCCATTTGCCCTTAACCCCTTTAACTATCTTTAACTTCCTAAAAGCTCACAAACTAACACAAAATCAAACAACTTTTTCATCAAACCTCAACCATTGATAACAATTAATCTAACAGTTAAGATTAGTGATTTGCAACTAACATTTAGATCAATTCCTAACCATTGATAAAGTAATGACTTGGATCACAATCCAATGAACCCCAATTAACCAAAAAATCTATATAAACCTTCTCTTTTCCCACTTTAAAGGGGTTAACCACTTTGAACCATTTTTACAATTTCTCATCATCTCTCATCATTCTATTTATTCCCTAACCTCCACCAAAGTTCATCATCATCACCATCTAGAATTTCACATTGAAATTTTAGATGTGGTGGTACTTTACCACAAACATTCAACAATCATCATTCAACAATTCAAGATTCATCATAATTATCAACAATTCAAGCATTCATTAATTTTCAATAATTTCATCAAGATTTAAGCATGGATCACTTTTCTATCATCTACTAATTTTCATCTTCTAATCATCAATGTTCATCTCATCATTAATGGATTTTTGGAAGCATAATACAAGGATTACCTCTTGAAGTTTTCTAGAATTTCGCTTCTTTTCGGTAAAATTTCAACACGCACCGGAGAAAATATCGGCTCCGTTGGTAAGCCTTGAACTTTCACCACTTCCATGCCATTGACATGAATCTTCTTGTGTGATTGATCTTGTTAATTACATGTGGTAGAGCCTTTAGATTATGCTACTGTTGAGAGATTAATTTGATCACTTAAGTAGCTTAATTATTCAAGAATTCACCATTAAAGTAGCATGAAAATGAACATAGCATAGTCTTCCCTATAGTCTAACAAAATTTTGCATTTAACATAGCAATAGAGTTGTATTTAATATAGCAATAGCTTTATGATAGACTAATCTAGGTTAAGATTAGAATCTTAAGTTGCATAAAAAGAAATAACATAAGATAAAATTTCAGATCTTTCATTAAAACTCAAACTTCCAAGAACTTACATATAAATAGTTAGGGTAAAAATACTAATTGGTTCGTGGGCCAAATAAAACACAAGGAGTAACTCCAAAATAAACTAGTTCATACTATTAAAAGAACCCCCCCCCCCCCCCCCCCCTTTTAATGATAAAAGTCTTTAAGCCAAATGGGTTTCTTTCTTTCTCTAATGGGCTTTATAATTTTCTTATCAATACTCATTGGCCCATTAAGAACCTTGTTCTCAAGGTTCATATTTGAGACAACATTGGAGGTGAAAGGATATGGGTCAGGAATGAAAGGTCCAATTGAAGGAGTGGGATTAAGAGAGATTGGTTGTGGGCCGAAAATAAGAATGAATGGGCTGGGCAGTGAAGATATTGGGCCGGTCGGTGGGGAAGGCTTTGGGAAAGGGATGGTCCACAAGGTAGCATAGGGAGAAAGAGACGTTAGAGTAGTTATTGGGAAACACGTGGGTGGGGTCAGAGAATCTTGAATGGATAGAGGGGCAGTAGATAAGGGGGTCGGTGGAACAGCCTAAGCCACACACGTGGCGATTTGAACAATAGAAAGTATGGTGTTTGATTTGATTTCACTTTTCTCGAGCCGTGTACTGTGTGGGAATTCAGAAAAGTGACTTGGGAAATGAAAGGGGATAGGAGCATGCGCATGGGCCCCCTGATCACATGGGGAAGCAGTTTGAATAAACTGAGTTGTTGACTTGGAATTTGCAATTTCTCTCTCTCCTTTGGCTTGAAGTGTATTCGATTTTGTAGTAAAACCAGTTAGCATTTCCTTTTGTGTGACTAAGACTTTTTTATTCTCGTCTCTCTCTCCTGTGAGCGAGTATTCTTTTTAGCCTTGTGTAAAAAAATCTTAGTGAATAAACGCTCATTTGGGTCCATCTTTGGGATGCATGTAGTGAGTTTCTGGCCTGATTCCACTACCGCAAGGTCTGATTGAACGATTTTTGGAGAATCACCTTCATTATCACAAAAAGTTAGTCTTTCTTGATGAGGAAGAGGACAAAAATAAGCATGCAAAGTGTCACCATAATAAGGTTTCAACGGAGAGACGTGAAAAATCGGGTGTATACGAGAAGAAGAAGGAAGATCGAGCATGTAAGCCACAACGCCTACTCGTTTGATGACTTGGAATAGACCAAAAAATCGATTAACTAACTTCTAAGATGCTCATTTTCTAATTGTTTACTCTCTGTAAGGCTGTAACTTCAAGAGAACCAGATCTCCTGGATTGAAGGTGAAATCCACTCTTTTTTTGTTAGCTTGTTTCTCCATGTGTATTATGTTTTTCTTTAAGTTGTTCTTTAACTGAATGATGATATTATGTCTTTGTTGCATGGAATCATCAAGGGACTTTTCCTCCACAGATCAGGCCTAGTAATCATGAATATTAGGTGAATCTCGACCGTAAAGTACTCTGAACGACGTCATCTGAATGACAATGTGTGAAGAGGTGTTATACCATAACTCAACAAGATGTAAGAATTTATACCACTGGCGAGGCTCAGCGTTTGCATAAAATCTAAGGTATGTCTCTACAGAATTGTTTGCCACCTCTATTTGACTATCGATTTATGGATGATATGTTATACTGTATTTTAATGTAGTACCTTGTGCCTTGAAGAATTATTTCCAAAAAGTGCTAAGGAACAAGGGGTCGCGATCAGAAACAATGGACTTGGGAAGCCCATGAAGTCGAGCAATCTCTGTAAGAACAAGAGTGGTTCTGCATCTAGCCTTAAGTTTTGATGATAACTGCACATGTTATCTTAGAGAATAATTTAGTACTTTATGGTTTCTTTCTAGTGTGTGGCTTTTGCTAAACAGGATCTGACTCTGATAGAAAGGTGTGTGACGTCATCAGACTCTGATCTAAACACTTTGGAAGAAAATATGTGTTGTGTACAAGATAAAGTCAAAATTCAAAAATACTTTTCATGCAACGGTTCTAAAGAACGTTTATACTAAAGCTTCTGATTGTGACTTTGTAAGTAAGCCTCGAAGGCTTTCTAAGAGATGTGCTTATATCGCTACAAGTTCTGAAGTTTCTGAAGACAAGGTTCTGTTGAATAAAGTTCTGAAGATTCTGAAGACATCATTTTTGAAGTTCAAGTTCTGAAGATTCTGAACACAAGGTTCTGTTGAACGAAGTTCTGAAGAAAAAAGTGTGTTGAACAAGTTCTGAAGATTCTAAAGACGGGATTTTGTTGAATAAATCTCTGAAGTTTTTGAAGACATCGCTTCTAAAAACCAAGTGCTGAAGACTCTTAAGACAGGTTTTGCTGAACGGAGATCTGAGATTCTCAAGACTCAGGTTCTGAAGTTACAAGTATTGATCTCTCTCTACACATGCTTCATCAAATATACATCTGAAGCCTCTGAAGAACTAGAAGACAGAAAATCAAGAATGGTTTGCGTGTTTCAATGAATATAAAAGTACAAATTAGTCTGTGACCTCTCCCTAGATAAAGGTGGCGCAAGGAAAACTCTTTTGTTTTATGATGTTAACCATTCCTTTAAGTGACTATTGGGATATTACAGTTGGAATATGTTTCCTATTATACCCTCCAACAAATCTATTCTCAAGCTCTATATATTGAGTGCTGAGTGCTGAGTGTCGTAGTGCCGAAGAGCCAAAGCAACAAAAAGAATAGACAGAGTGAGAATAATGAAAAAGAAGAAAAGAAAGAGCCGAAGAAAACACGAGAGTATGTGTGCAAAGTGGAAGCAAAGCACCAAGTTGTAAGCTCAAAAAGAAGATGCTTGATGCTCAACCAAAATAGAGCGCAACTCTACAAGAAAAAGAGAGAAGCATTAAAAAAAGCTTTTAAGCTCAACAAAGCTCATGCTGATATACTGCAAATCTCTTGGAGATTATTCTTAAGATAGTTTTGTAAATTAGCAAGGATCTGTTGTTCATATCTTGCTTGAAAATAATTTTGTGTTATTGTACTTAAACTTGTGTAATCTGCTTTATTTTGAAGCAATTCCTTATACACACATTTGTAACACTTTTCAAAGTGGTTATTCCTCAAATAACTAAGTCGTTAGTCTGGATACTTGAGAGGGCTAAGTTGTTTTCTAACACTTAGAGGTTGTAATCTTTCTAGATTATTGGATTAAGTCCTTTTCTAAGGCAAAATCACCTTGGTGGGCGGACTGGAGTAACTTTGTTAACAGTGAACCAGGATAAAAATAATTGTGTCTATTTATTTTTATTCTCTTATTAGCATTGAATTTGAGATTCTAGAAAACTATCATATTTGGTGAAACCCAATTCAAACCCACATTTCTTGTGTTTCTCGCCCCTTCAATTGGTATCAGAGCTCCGGTTCTAGTATTGATGTTTATCAAACACTTAAATGTGTCAGATAAAGATCCAGACGAGCCTTGAGAAACACCTTGATGGTTTCCACTCCACCACCTGCAATTCCAGTCTCAAATGTTCTTAGTTCTATCTTCCACCATTGTTGGTGAAAAGGTTGAGTACTAGAAAGCTGAACTAGAAAGTTCTTCCTAGACGGTGATACTGATCATTGGAACTTGGTAGTTGATAACTATATATCTCCCTCAGGTGAAGCTGGTAAAAGGCTGAAAGTAAATCTGAATGATCAGATGGAAAAGGATGACAAGAATTATCAGAAAGCAAGAAGTTCCTTGTTTGATGAAAGTCAATTCTTACTGAGCATGACATGTTCTCAAAGCAAGACTGCTAATTCTACATTTGACTTTCTCATAATAACTCATTTAGAACTCTTTCAAGTCAAGGAAACAAATGCTCGTGTTTTGATTCAGAAGCATGGAGATCTCAAGATGAAGAACGCTGAAACTGTTTGAGATGTTATTCTCAATTTTTTTAAGATTGTGTTTACAGAACTCTGGGTTCTAAACTAAGTTCACTCTTCATCAGACCACTTAAAGAATTATCAGAAGCTCTCTGTCCGGATGAATACTTTTGGTAATTACTCTCAAGTTTGCAGAATATCTAAACAACACCTCTGTCAGAAGAGCCGAAGAAGACCATAGCGGCTTCAAGTCTAAGTGATCGAGAACTAACAGAAGAACTAATCATCTCTAGAAGAAGAATCATTGCAACAGACTCAAAGGAACTAGATGTTCTGATAGTTATTTTGAGTTTACCTTAAGCAAAGTAAAAGGATTTGATAAGCAAGAAGAAAAGTCTGAAGGTAACACGGGATGATTATGAGTTCACAGAAGATGACGAAGATGAAGAACGAGCTAATGTAGCACTATTGGCTAGCATTAAAACTTCGGATGAAGAAGATTCCTCCAGAAGATGAAGTAGTTTCTAATTCAGCAGAAACTATCTCTGTTGCAAAAGTTATCAGTAGTGCAGTTAAAGCATTGTCCTGGTTACCATGATTCTGACTGCTTGCACAGTTTCTATACACTGACGTATCTAAACCAGTGAAATGCCACAGTATGAAGTATTGATTTAGTTACTGTTAGTAACTACATAATAGACATGTGTGAAGAATCTTGACACAAGGATGAATCCTTCTGTGTTCTTTACTCTCTAAGTGCAAAAGTGAATGTCTGAGAATGTTCAAGGTTAGAAATAATCTTAGTTAACAGACTGAGAACTAATATCTTGAAAAGCTATTTGATGAAATCTTCATGTCTTAGTTCTCTACAACAAGATGAGTTGTAAAAGGAAGAACGGGATCTTGAAAATAAATAGCTAGAATCATGATATATGAGGTTATCATAACAAATCATTTCTAGGGAGTTGTAGCATGCTATTCTTTTCAGATATATCCTGATGCATCATGATTAGAACGCTCAAAAGGCTACAAAGTACTTAGAGTTGAAGTACTTCTGTAGATGAATCAAATTGATGTCAGACTTGATGATAAGCCTGGTGGTTAAAAAGCTTAAGCTTATTGGAAGATCACAAATCTAGAGATTAACTTTTCAGATCCTGGAGGTAATGGAGCTACTGAAGAAGTACAAGATGAAGAAATCAAAAGATGCTCAATTAGAAGTTGTCGCATTTCTTACCCCTCTAATAAAGCTTAGACAGAAATCCTTACTTTCTGAAGTACTGATTTTGGGTGATAAGACTAAGCCAGTAAGAATAAGATCAACATCCAAACCCTTTGAAGAAATGTTGTGGTTTGATGTTCATGATGATATCTGCATCTATTGAAGAAGAGTGTCTGGTCAAAGATTTAACTCCGATGACGCCAGAAGAATTCAACCAGTTCTCTCAGCATATGGCGTATGGTTTTCTATATCCGGAATTGGTAATTAGTTGATTGAATCAAGTGTCTTTCTGGAAACAAGTCATAATGAAGACAAAAGCGGTTGATCAAAATCAGAAGACTAAAGGGATAACTCAGTTCCCTCTGATGATCTAGATACAACAAACATCAGGAGAGATGTTTCATCCATCAGAATGAGAAGACCAAAGAAGCTATGAAGACAATCTTGTCTCCGTACAAGATTCAAGGACTCATATACATCTCATTCAAGATCTAAAGAAAGGAAGAAGTTATTGTTGATGTCAGTTTCTGAGGTGAATTTGATCTAGCGGTCCAACTAGAGACAATCATCAACAGCGTCCTCAACTGCAGAAGCTAATTACATGTTGATTTTAAAGAATAACCTACATCTTCAAAGTAAGCTGGAATTCTACCAAATGATTGAGAGTAACGCTTTTCTAAATCTTACTATTTTTTTACTTAATTGTCTAAGAATCTATTCTTATATTCTAGGATTAAAATTTTGAGATTATATTCAGAAAGAAACTATTCTTTTAGAAACCTTTTGATACAGTCCTTAATTATGGCTGTTATCTATTTCAAATTCCTTGTTGAAAATAAACTTGTTCTCATTCTTACATGTGAACTATGTTCTATGTCCAGAATGAAAAGGAGTATCTCAGAATATATGTCCTCTAGAATAGAAAAATAAGTTTCTAATGTTTGATTCGTAGTGTTTTACTTCTAAAATGTGAGGCTTCTGATAAGTGAAGTTCTCATGTATCTGAAGTATCCAAGGTCAAAATGCTCTCTTGAGAATGGTTTTGACTGTTAGAAACTGAAGATTCTACTTCGTTAACACGTTGTCAGGAAAGTGAAGAGTTTGTGATTCATTATAAGTCAGTTATGTTTTAATGAACTTCGCTTCGTGCTTAACATAACACATTTGGTGACGAGACTCTTGAATTTTGGTTTATAAATCTTCACGCTTTATCCTTTGTTAGAATTAATTTCCTTTATTGTTGCCTATATTCCTATATCTTTGTTTGTTATCTAACACCTTATACCTTTTGGTATCCCCTTCGTTTATTCCTTTATTGAAATAACGAAAGTATTTAGTTCAACCTTTCCTATTCCGATTATTTTTGTCTCATGCATTTAGGTTTCCTATGTGATACTCTCTTTGGAAATGATTGTAGTCCATTTTCTTGGTTAAGCATTAATTACTTTGCGTCTCTCGAGCTTGTATGTCTTAAATTATTTTGTCTTTACTGCCTTGATTCGTCTCATTATTTCCTCTATTTATATCCTTCCTTTCATCTTCAAACAGTCATTCCTTACTTTTTCATCCTCATAAAACCTTCTTTATCTTTTATCTTCATCTCCTTCTTTCTCGATCAACCATGTCGGTCAAATCCTTTTGTGGAAATGAAGAATTACTTGATGTCATTATCGAAAAATGACTGAATCTTCTTCGACTTAAGAGAACAGATCGCGACATCATCCTAAATATGCAAACACAAGATTGGTCTAAATACTATGCATTGTTGCATGGACCCACATATCAAACATGGTGAAAGCTTTTTGGAAGTATGCTTTAGTGAGTGAAGATGGTAAATCCATAAGCTCCAGTGTCTATGACATTCCTTTCATCATTACTCTTACATCTATTGTTAAAGCTATCGGTTGTGTTTAAACTGGTGTTACTGTGGATGAGTTTTGTCTGAATACACCTTTGTTGAAAAGCTCATTGACATTCCCGACACCTCCTTTCTCAGATATGAACCCAATAATCTAGAGAGGCTTCTTACCACTGCTAAAGCTTGGTTTAACCTTCTTCTGACTAACTTTCGACCTCGGGGAGTAGACAAGAATGTTCTGTCCCATGAGGACAGACATTTCATCTACTTTCTGATGAAAAATATTTGGGTCAATCTACCTCAAACCATCATTAACCATCTGAGGGACTCCGTTAATATCTCCAGAAGTCAGCATAAGTCCTTCATACCTTATAGAAGGGTTCTTTCTGAACTTTTCTATAAAGCTGAAATCAATGGTTTGGCTAAGAGGCTTGGAACGAATGTTACAACTGCTGAAGAAAGATGTGAAGTAGTTACAAGCTTGCTGGATTGATAGTCTTTTCTGCTGGATGGATATGTTGTGTTTGGGCGCTTTTAGGTCTTGTGGCTCCTGTGTCTGTAGGGTGTCTGGGGTTGTTTGGATTTTTCTGATTTTTTTGTTCTTGCGGTTTTGTTGTTATCTATTTAAGTAGTTTTGGTCGTATTATTTTTTCCCTTGATATTCCTCTACAATGTCTGGCTTGTACTCCTTCTATAATTTCAATGAAGTTTTCGGTTATTTTCTTTACACTGCTATCATTTGGTCATTTATCCTTTATCTGTATTTCTGTTAATAATCTCGCCATACTTATTATTTTTTACATATACTTTTTTTATTTCTGACAAAGGGGGAGAAAGTGAAATGATTTTGATATACCTATTCTCAGAATTTTGATCCCAAACACTGTTCTAATATGCTTTTACTTCTAACATATGTTTAATATTTGATCATGAACTTTGTAAAAGTTCACTGTCTCTTAGAACAAGATATCCGAGGATATGATCAAGAAGCAAGAAGAATGCTCTAAATGAGTTTGCTCTGATGCAATACATTATTCAATAAATAATTGGTTATGCCCACTCATTAATCAAAGAGCAAAGGACAATCTGAAAGAACGTCTATGAGTGCTCTGATACCTCAGGCTTGTCAGAAGTTGTGAACTTTTTGAAAGCATGGTAGCTAGACTCTAGTACTTCAAAGGTTGTGGACCTTATAGATATCAAATCATGAAATGGTCATTCAGGAAATGTTCAAGTTATGTACCTCCTGATGACATGATATTTGTGAACCTTTTGGTGACATGTTTAAATTATTGAAAGAACTTAGTTCTGATATATGATGTGATACATCAAGCAAGTTACTAATCTGGTTCTTATTACGTCAATTGTGTTATGATAGCAAGCCAGGTTCTGAGATGAAGAACAGGCAGTTCTAGTCAGACTCTGATGTGATGTCTCTGAGAAGTATTCCTTCTCTGCTCGTATGCTCTGTACTTCAAAATTATTTTGTGTGTCTTGGGATCAAGGGGAGACTCTAAACAAGAAAAAATGAATTTTGAGAGTAACAGATTCAGGGGGAGTTGGTTAGCTTAACTCTGATTTTGTGGTTCATGGTTATTACCCTGTACGAAATGCTCTATCAAAATACATATTTTGTCATCATCAAAAAGGGGGTGATTGTAAGAATAAGAGGGGTTTTGCACCTGGCCTTAAGTTTTGATGATAACTGCACATGTTATCTTAGAGAACAATTCGGTACTTTATGGTTTCTGTCTAGTGTGTAGCTTTTGCTAAACAAGATCTGACTCTAATAGAAAGGCGTGTGACGTCATCATACTCTGATCTAAACACTTTGGAAGAAAACATATGTTGTGTAAAAGATAAAATCAAAATTCAAGAATTCTTTTAATGCAACGGTTCTGAAGAACGCCTGTACTAAAGCTTTTGATTGTGACTTTGTAAGTAAGCCTTGAAGGCTTTCTAAAAGATGTGCTTCTATCACTACAAGTTCTGAAGTTTCTGAAGACAAGGTTTTGTTTAACAAAGTTCTGAAGATTCTAAAGACATCATTTCTGAAGTTTAAGTTCTGAAGATTCTGAAGACAATGTTCTGTTGAACGAAGTTCTGAAGACTCTGATGACAAAAATGTATTGAACAAGTTCTGAAGATTCTAAAGACGATATTTTGTTGAACAAAGCTCTGACATTTCTGAAGACATCGCTTCTAAAAACCAAGTGCTGAAGACTCTTAAGACAGGTTTTGCTGAACGAAGATCTAAGAATCTAAAGACTCAGGTTCTGAAGTTACAAGTATTGATCTCTCTCTACACATGCTTCATCAAATATACATCTGAAGCCTCTGAAGAACTAGAAGACAGAAAATCAAGAATGGTTTGTGTGTTTCAATGAATATAAAAGTACAAATTAGTCTGTGACCTCTCCCTAGATAAAGGTGGCGCAAGGAAAACTCTTTTGTTTTATGATGTTAACCATTCCTTTAAGTGACTGTTGGGATATTACAGTTGGAATATGTTTCCTATTATACCCTCCAACAAATCTATTCTCAAGCTCTATATATTGAGTGCTGAGTGCTGAGTGTCGTAGTACCGAAGAGCCAAAGCAACAAAAAGAATAGACAGTGTGAGAATAATGAAAAATAAGAAAAGAAAGAGTTAAAGAAAACACAAGAGTATGTATGCAAAGCGGAAGTAAAGCACCAATTTGTAAGCTCAAAAAGAAGATGTTTGATGCTCAACCAAAATAGAGCGCATCTCTACAAGAAAAAGAGTGAAGCATTAAAAGAAGCTTTTAAGCTCAACAAAACTCATGCTAATACGCTGTAAATCTCTTAGAGATTATTCTTAAGATAGTTTTGTAAATTAGCAAGGAGTTGTTGTTCATATCTTGCTAGAAAACACTTTTGTGTTATTGTACTTAAACTTGTTTAATTTGATTATTTAGAAGCAATTTCTTATACACACATTTGTAACACTTTCAAAGTGGTTATTCCTCAAGTAACTAAGTCGTTAGTCTGGATACTTGAGAGGGCTAAGTTGTTTTCTAACACTTAGAGGTTGTAATCTTTCTAGATTATTGGATTAAGTCCTTTTCTAAGGCGAAATTACCTTGGTGGGTGGAATGGAGTAACTTTTTTAACAGTGAACCAGGATAAAAATAATCGTGTCTATTTATTTTTATTCTCTTATTAGCATTGAAGTTTGAGATTCTAGAAAACTATCATATTTGGTGAAACCCAATTCAAACCCTTCTTTCTTGTGTTTCTCGCCTTTTCAATCTCAACCGAGAAATAAGCTGCCAGATCTTTCACGGTGAACTTGGGTGGTAAAGCGATGAAGTGCACAAATTTTGTGAGGCGATCACAGATGACCCAAATAACAGTGTGACCAAAAGAGTTGGGTAAGTGTGTAATAAATCCATCGTTATGTCTTCCCAAACCTGATTTGGGATAGGAAAAGGTTGGAGTATTCCCTTTTTCTTTTGAATTAAGTACTTGTTGTGTTGACAAATATCACAATGTTTAACCATGTGTTTGACCTCTTTGTAGATACCTGACCAACAAAAAGAAGCGGATACTCTAGCAAGGGTGGCTTTGACCCCGAAATGACTAGTTGTTGGTGTGGCATGAAACTCATGGAGAACACTTTGGCGCAGACCCTGAATATCAGGTATGAAAAGTCACTCTTTGTAGAACAATAATCTGTTTGAAAACTTGTCAGATTTCTGTTCAGTGCTGTTGTGAATGAGTTGAATAACTAGTTTTTGTGTTGCTGTGTCTTTTGCATAAAACTCGCACAAAGTGGTCAAGAGATCTGGAAATGGGGAGGAGATGGAGATCAATAATGGATTATCATAGAAATATTTCCGACTCAGTGCATCAACTACCTGATTTGATTTTCAAGGTTTGTAAAAAATTTCAAAATTGAACCCTTGCAATTTGGGTGCCCATTTTTGTTGTTCTGGTGTTTGGATTTTCTGGAGCTACAGATTGCGGAGACTCTTCTAATTTGAGTAGATATAAAATTGTTGACCTATTAAATATTGACGTCATTTTTTTACTGCTTCTGTAACAACAAACATTTCGCGGACATAAACAAAGGCATCTTGCATCCTAGGACGCATCTTCTTGCTGAAGAAAACGATGGGATAACCATCTTGGGACAAGACCGCACCAATGGCTACCCCTGAAGCATCTGTTTCGACAATGAATTTCTTTGTAAAATTAGGCAAAGCTGATATCGGCATGTCAGACATTTTTCTTTGTAATTCTATAAAGGCTTCGGCCTCATCTATACCCCAAACAAATTTAGTGGAACGCAACAAATCGGTGTGGGGAGCGGCGAGAGAGGCGTATTGTAGAACAAAACGACGATAAAATCCAATAAGTCCCAAAATTCTGCGGAGTGCAGTGAGTGAATGTGGTAGGTGCCAGTCCAAAATGTCCTTAACCTTGTCAGGATCAGGTGCAACAGTACCCATAGAAATCACATGTTCTAAATAATGAACCGTATCAACTACAAAAACACACTTTGATAATTTCACAACATAAACATAGGACTGTAACAACTCAAAAACAACCTGCAAATGAGTAGGATGGTCACTAAAATTAGCACTGTAAATCAGAATGTCATAAAAAAAACTAAAACAAATTTTCTCAAGTAAGGTCTCAAAAAATCGTTCAACACTGACTGAAAAGTCGATGGGGCGTTTGTCAACCCAAAAGGCATTAAGAGAAACTCATAATGTCCATCAAAAGTCTAAAAATTTGTCTTATGTGTATCTTCTGATGCAACTCGGATATGGTGATAACCTGAGCGTAAGTTTAATTTGGTGAAAACTTTTGCTGAGCCAAGTTCATCTATAGTGTGTATGGGAAATATTTCTTTGATGGTAACCGCGTTGAGAGCGCGGTAATCCACACAAAACCACCATGTTCCATCTTTCTTTTTAACTAGTAAGATCGAAGAGGAAAATGGTTGTTACTAGGGACAATGGTTCCCTCTCTTAACATGACCTCAATAAGGGATGCCATAGCATCTTTTTGTGTATGTGGGTAACGGTAAGGCTTCACATTGATAGGTGGTGTGTTAGGAAGAAGGTTAATGTAATGGTCATGGGGTCTAGGAGGGGGAAGGCCACTTTGGGAATAAAAAATGGTTAGGCATTTATGTAAGAGTTTTGAAAGTTGTGGGTTAATGTGAGGGTGTAAATCTCCCAAAACCAAGGGATTATGTTGTTTGGTGTTAGTTGTGGGATTGACAGGTTCAAAAAGCATTAGGTGTAGTGATGAAATGGAGTTGGTGTGGATAAGTTGTTTGAGTTGGTGAGAAGTTGTATGAGTTGGGTGAGATGTAAGATCACCCCGCAAGATCATTGATGCGTCCTTATGAGGAAATGTGATGGAAGGAATGGAAAAATCAGCTTGGATGGGACCCAAAGTGCGTAACCACGCCATGCCGAGGACAACGTCAGCCCCTTTGATAGGAAGTAAGTAGAAGGGTAGGGTAAAGGGCTTGTCTTGAAGGACAATTCAAACATTGTTGCATATGCCTTCACATTGTAAGTGAGAACCATTTCCCAACATAAAATAAAATTAAGATATTGGGGTGGATTTAAGATTAAGATGAGGTACGATGTGAGGTTGCATGATGTTATGAGTTATGCCAGTATCAACAAGCACCATGACAAATAAGCCTCCAATGAGTCCCTTGAATTTGAGAGTTTGAGGGGAAAATTGTCCTGTCAATGCTTGAGTGGACAGTTGAAAATAAGTATCATCATGGTCTGTCTGAATATCTGTTTCAATGATGGCCTCAACAAAATTGTGTGATTCCATAGAGTCATCTTCAGCCAAAAGTAGTAAAAATCTGTTATAGGAGCATTTATGACCAGTGATCAATTTCTCATCACAATTAAAACACAATCCTTTGAGTCCTTCTCTCTTGTAGTTGGGCCTGGGATAAGTGTTTAATGGGAAGTCTCATGGTAGGGCTAGTGTATTGAGTTTTGGAAGGAATTGGACTTTGTTGGGTAGGGGTAGAATTGGTTTTTGAGGTAGAATGTGTAGTAGAATTTGGTAGGGCTTTTGTGTATGTGTTAACATACGGTTTGGTTAATTTGGGCTTGGCATCCTTGAGTTTTGATTCTATCAATTTTGCAAGGCCAATAGCTTGTGATATTGAGGTTGGTTTATGAATTGCCATTTCATTACGAATTTTAATAGACAGACCAGAAATGAAACAATTTAAAATTGTATCTTGTGGTAAGCCAACAACTTGATTTCCTAATTGCTCAAACTTAGTTTGATAATCCACAACAGACTCATCCTGGGTTAATTTGAATAATTCAGCTTGATGATTATCATAAGTCGATGGACCAAATCGCAATTCTAAGGCTTTAGTGAAAGAACCCCAATCTGTTAAGAATTGGTTTTGGTGCATCCATTTAAACCATCCCAAAGCATCATCTTTCATATAAAATGAAATTAAAGGTAATCTATGTTCTAGTGGTAATTGGTAAAAAGTGAAAAATTACTCTGCTTGAAATAACCACTCAAATGGATTTGAACAATCAAACAAAGCAAGTTCCAATTTAGGGGTTCGGAAAGGTGGTAATGGAGAAACTTGTGGAATTAGAGGGTATGGGTTTTGGTGGAAAAAAGGAAGGGTGTAATTTTGTGTGGCTGCAAAAGTTGTTGGGGTTGGGATGCAGGGTGGGTAAGGTGGTGGTTGTGGAGCAGCAGTTGGTCTCATTGTTGTAGGGATAATAGGTAGTGTGGGTGTATGAGAAAAAATTGTAGAGTGTCTAGTGGGGGTGTTGGTAAGGGTAACAACATGGGATATAGGGGTTGTACTCATAGGGGTAGAGCTAGGGTTTTTAGTTATACCTAATGAACTAGTTGTTGCATGAGCAGTTGCAGAATGTTGTTGCTCCTTTTGTGCAGCTAACTTGGTTAGAATGGACATGATTAATTCGTATCGTGAGTCTGCCACCTATTTTTCATTGTCCATTCTTGTGTGGATCTGACCAACATGTTGTTAAAGATCTGCAGTAGCTTTATCAAATCTTTCATCAAGTTGTTGTTAGGTTTGATTCATAGCATTATCAAGATGTATGTGAGCTGTTTGAACAGCTTCTTCTATAATTTCTCTAGAAGAAGGGTTGGGGGGTTTGGTGGGAGCCATGAGTTAAAGATGAAAGCCCCAATGATAAACTAAGTTAGGTTAAGATTAGAATCTTAAGTTGCATAAAAAGAAATAACATAAGATAAAATTTTAGATCTTTCATTAAAATTCAAACTTATAAGAACTTACATATAAATAGCTCGGGTAAAAATACTATGATAGAAGGGGGATCAAACCCTACTACCAAAACTAGGGTTTACCATTGAATGAACACAAAACAAAAGAAAGAAAATAAAATTCTGAATAATTTTTCTAATCTGTTCCCAAAAGTCAAGTGGCTTAAATACAACAGACCCTTACTGGATCAGCTAAAAGGACAGGCCCAAAAGAGAAAAATAAACTAACTTAATAATGCTGGAATAAAACAAATTATTTGGGCACGTAAACTTTCATCCAAGTGGGCTTCCTTGTAGTGCGAATGGGCTTGCTATCATTACTATCTGGCCCAACAACAATATTGTCCTCAAGATTGGGATTAAAAGAAGTTTGGGCTGGTTGAAAAACTGTGGCCCATTTGCAAGGCTCGTGTGAGGAAGAATCGGTGGTATAGGCTGGCAGAGTGGACAAGGAATGCGTGCCAGCTGGTTGGCATTGTGTGTGCATGCGTGCCAGCTGGTTAGGAATGGGGAAACGTGTGCTGCTGGGAAGAGCATACGTGGGCAGTTGGACAACAGTAGGGGAATTGGTAAGTGAGCCATCACTTGGCTCGAGGTCTGTAGCTGGTAGACAATTAGATGGTGGGGATTGTGTAGTCAGAGAGTCCAAATAATCTTGCGGTGGAGATTGCATCGTATGGGAATCCTTGGGAAACAACAAGTTATTAAGTCTCTTTCTTTGAAACCCATCAGTGTACTTTTCAACACTCTTCACTTCCTGATCTCCATTTTCATACGCCTCTTTTCTTTGAGTGACTTCAAAGTCTTTCAAACTCTCATCTTGAACCATAACTTTCTCCAAAGAACTTTGTCCTTCTTCTCTTCTAACTATGTCGTTAGTGTTCGAATCCAAGGATACATGTGGATTCTGAGTTAAGGATGCGTGAGAATAGAAACCGTTTGTTGTATCTGTTACACTTTCATTAGGGCCTTGGAGCTCCGGTGGAATCGGAGTAAAGTGAGCAGTTGGGTCAGTTCCATGATAAGCACGGAGTTGAGAAATGTGGATTACTGGATGGATCCTTGAAGAGGAAGTGAGATCCAGTTGATTCGCCACTTTTCTAATCCTTCGTTGAATCTTGAAGGGACCATAATATCATTTTGAAAGCTTATGAGAGACACAGCATTGGACGGATGATTGGCGATAGGGTTGAAGGCGAAGCAAAACTAAGTCGCCCTCTTGAAAGATATAGTCAAGACGTTTTTTATTACTCTGAGTTTCCATTCTCTTTCTGGTATTTTCAAGGTTGAGTTTAAGTGTTTGCAGTATTTCATCTCTTTGTTGCAGGGACACCTCTAACCGAGGAACAGTGGTAGATCTGCGGCGGTAGGTGGGAAAGGAAGGAGGTGGCCATCCATAAAAGGCCTCAAACGGAGACATTTTGATGGAGGAGTGATGAGCAAAGTTATACCAAAACTCAATCAAGTGTAAGTATCGGAACCACTTTTTTGGATTGTCACTTGTAAAGCAACGTAAATACGTTTCCAGACAGCGATTAATAACTTCTGTTTGTCCGTCTATTTCAGGGTCGTATACTGAGCTATACTTCAAAGTGGTGCCCTGTGCTCGAAACAAATCTTTCTAAAAGGTACTAAGAAAGAGGGGGTCCCAATCTGAGACGATAGATGAAGGAATACCGTGTAAGCGGCATATCTCAACAGAAAAACGAAGTGTCAGATCCTTAGTTAAGAATTTCGTAAGAAGAGCAAGAAAGTGAGAAAATTTTGTTAGCCTGTCACAGACAACCCAAATCACTGTGTGTCCAAAGGAGTTGGGTAAGTGAGTAATAAAATCCATGCTTAGTTCATCCCACACAAGTGTTGGTATGTTTAGTGGTTGTAAGAGTCCTTGTTTCTTCTTGGGCATGTACTTGTTTTGTTGGCAAACTGAGCACTTTTTAACAAAAGCTTTGGTGTCTTTGTAGATTCCAGGCCAGGGAAAAAAGGAAGAGAGGCGAGCCAACGTGGGTTGAAGACCAGAATGGCCTGCAGTTGGTGTGGAATGATATTCTGTGATTAAAGCTTCGCGGAGTTCTTGAGTGAAAGGTATGTAAATTCTGTCTTTGTAATATATAAGGCCATCTTTAGAGTGAAAGAGTGTTTGCATTGAGATGTCTGTTTGAACTTGCTTCATAAGCGTTTGCCCTTTTGGAGTTGATTCATAGTACCTTTTTAATTGTGTCAGGAGGAGCGGAACTGGGGAGGAAATTGAGAGAAGTACTATAGCATCGTCCATTTGGTTGCGGCTCGGAGCATCTGCAACCTGATTAGCTTTTCCAGGTTTGTAAAAAATCTCAAAATGAAATCCTTGTAATTTGGCAGCCCACTTTTGTTGTTCAAGAGTTTGGATAGTTTGGACCAACATATTTTTTAAACTCTTTTGGTTAGTGTAAATGTGAAATTTCCTCCCTATCAAATAATGACGCGACTTTTTTACAGCTTCTGCAATCGCATATATTTCCGGACATACACCGAAGGCGCCTGCAACCGGTTGCAAAGTTTCTTGTTGAAGAAAGCCAAAGGATGACCCTGTTGCGATAGCACTGCTCCGACAGCCACCGCTGAAGCATCAGTCTCAAGGATGAAGACTTGGGAGAAATCTGGAAGGCTTAAAACTGGAGTTTCTGTCTTTTTTTTAAATTGTAAAAGTTGTCTCAGCTGATGTACTCCAACATAATTTAATGGAACTCAATAGATCGGTGAGAGGAGCGGCGAGAGAGGCGTAATGACGAACAAAACGTCGATAAAAGTCGGTTAGGCCTAAAAAAACCCTGAGTGTCGTGAGTGAATGAGACGGAGGCCAATCCAATATAGCTTGAATCTTTGAGGGATCTGGGGTTACACCTTCACTTGAAATGATATGACCTAAATAATCAACACTAGGGACAGCAAAAACACATTTTGATAATTTGACATAAAATTGATGGGATAAAAGTAACTCTAAAATCAACTTTAAATGATGGACATGCTCTGTAATGCAGGAACTATAGATTAAAATGTCATAAAAAAACTAAAACAAACTGGCGTAGAAAAGGGTGAAGTAAGCCATTCATTGTTGATTGAAAAGAACTAGGAGCATTAGTTAGGCCGAAAGCCATCACTAAAATCTCATAGTGTCCGTCAAACATTCTGAATGCAATTTTGTGTGTATCCTCCGGTGTTACCCTGATTTGGTGATATCCAGATCGAATATCAATCTTAAAGAAAATAGTTGTCGATCCCAATTCATCAAAGAGTTCATCTATGGTAGGTATAGGAAAACATTTTCTAACTGTTACAACATTAAGTGCGCGGTAATCAACACAAAATCGCCAACTACCGTCTTTTTTTCGAACTAACAGAACTGGGGAGAAGTAAGGGTTGTTGCTGGGTTTAATGATACCCTCCTGAAGCATGTCTTGGATTATGGTTGTCATGGCATCTTTTTGGGAATGAGGATACCGGTAGGGTTTAACATTAACAGGAGCGATGTTGGGTAAAATGGGAATGTGGTGATCATGGGGTCTAGGGGGTAAGCCTTGGGGTTTTTGAAAAACAGCAGCAAAGGACTTAATAATAGTGGAAATTTGGTGTGGGAGGGAAGTGGGTAATGGATCAATAGTAGTTGTGTTTTGTGATGGGGGATGGGGCTCATTGGGTGTGGTGGGTTGGTAGAGTAACAGGTGAATGGATGCAATTGAATCGGTGTGGAGAAGATGACAAATGTGATTGTATGAAGAGGGTGATGGAAGGGCTTTAGGGTCACCCATAATAGTGATGTCATTGTTGTGATATGTGAAGGAGATTTTAGGGATGGAAAAATCAGCCATGAGAGGACCGAGAGTGCGTAACCACTCTATTCCAAGGACAACGTCAGCTTCTTCAATAGGAAGTAAGTGGAAGAGAATTGTAAATAAATTATTTTGGAGAGTGATAGGAACCTGAGGGCAGAGGCCTGAGCATAGTAATTTATAGCCGTTACCAATCATGACTGAAAAATTTGGAATTGGTGTAGTTAGGAGTTTGAGATGATGGGCAATGTGGGGTTGTAAAATGTTGTGAGTACTGCCCGTGTCAATCAGTACTGTGACTGCCAGACCACGAATGACTCCATTGAATTTAAGGGTTTTTGGTGAGAATTGGCCACTTGCAGCTAGAGGGGATAGTTGAAAGTAGGTCTCCTCTGGTTCGGCAGGAATAACTAGCTCGTCACTAGGTTCACTGTTGTCGTGTATGTAGAATTCCTCATCATCAACCATTAACAAGAGGAATTTTTCGGATGAACATTTGTGGCCCGGAATGAATTTTTCGTCGCAATTAAAGCATAACCCTTGTGCGCGACGCTCTTGGAGTTGAACATTGGATAAACGGCGAATGGGTAATTTAGACGAATGGGAGGGTAGAGGGGGTTTAGGTGGAGCTGGTACAAGGGAAGTAGGTTGGGAGGGTGGGTTAGGTTTGGTATATGGGCTGGAAAAGACTTTTTGAAGCTTAGGTTTTGCCTCCCTTAATTTGGATTCAATCAACTTCGCAAGCCCAATGGCTTGGGAGATATAGGTAGGTTTGTGGATAGCGATTTCGTTTTGAATATCTGGAATCAAACCAGAAATAAAGCAATTCAGTATAGCTTCATGCGATAATCTAACAACTTGATTTCCCAATTTTTCAAAGGCTGCTTGATATTCCACAACAGAACTAGTTTGTTTAAGTTTAAACAATTCTGCCTGGTGATTTTCAAATGTAGATGGTCCAAATCTTAATTCCAAAGCTCTAGTAAAACTGAACAAATTTGTCAATAGTTGACTTTGATGCATCCATTTAAACCAGCCTAATGTTTCACCTTTCATATAAAAAGACATCATGGACAACCTATTTTCAGGTGGTAATTGGTAAAAACTAAAAAATTGGTCAGCTTGAAATAACCACTCCAATGGGTTTGAACCATCGAACATAGCAAGCTCTCATTTTATGGTACAAAAAGGGTGTAAAGGAGGGATATGAGGGATATGGTTATATGGAATATGTTGGGGAAATAGGTTTGTGTAAGGTATGTTTTGTGGAAAACTAGTTGGGAAAAAAGGGTATGACATAAAAGATGGTGGAAGTTGTGTTGTTGGTGTGTGTGAGGTTGAGGTGACGTTGAGGTTAATGGATGTGGGTGAAAATGTGGCGGACTGCCGCAGGGGTGTGAAGGCTGGAGAAATCACATTAGAAACATGTGATGTAACCATGGGTATAGAAAAAGGTAGCTGGGTTATACCTGAAGAACTTGCTGCTGAGGAAACAGTAGCAGCAGATTATGATGCCTTTTGAGTGAGCAGATTGTTGAGGGTTGTCATGATTGAGTCATAGCAAGAATCGAAGATCTGCTTATCATTCTCCATTTTGGTGTTGATAGTACCCAGATGTCATTGGGTGTTTTCCAGATCTGTGTGAACTTTGTCAAATCTCTCATCCAGACCTGTGTGGATTTAGTTAATGGCATTATCTAGATGAAAGCACCAATGATAAGAGGGGAATCAACAACTACTACCAAAACTTGGGTTTACCATTGAATAATCACAAAACAAAAGAAAGAAAATAAAATTTTGAATAATTTCTCTAATCTGTTCCCAAAAGTCAAGTGGCTTAAATACAACAGGCTCTTACTGGATCAGCTAAAAGGCCAAGCCCAAAAGAGAAAAATAAACTAACTTAATAATGGTGGAATAAAACAAATTATTTGGGCACATAATCTTTCATCTAAGTGGACTTCCTTGTAGTGCGAATGGGCCTGCTATTATACTAATTGGGTCGTGGGCCAAATAAAACACAGGGAGTAACTCCAAAATAAACTAGTGCATACTACTAAAAGAACCCCCCTTTTAATGATAAAAGTCCTTAAGTCAAACGGGTTCCTTTCTTTCTCTAACAGGCTTTATATTTTCTTATCACTTTGACTTAGACATAAAGCAAAATAGCTTTTTACATAAACACTTATTTTCAAAGAAAACCAAAGTTCAAATAACATGGAAGTTAACTTAGCAAGAATTTATCCAACTCTTAACATAATGATTAACATAGAACTAACATACTTGACATCGAGATGAAAGAAGTCAAAAAAACGAGAAATTTTAGTTCATGCATTTTACCGAACAGTTGGTGTGTAGTTACGGAATGGCAAACATAAACCAATTCACGAACCTTAAAACCAAAATAACAACACACAAACTAGAACTGATCGTTGCACATAGGATTAAGCCAAAAGAAACGATGTTGAGTTGAAACAAAAAAATCGAGCCGGAACCAAACCCCAAAACCGGAACCGAAGTATACCAAGAACCGAATCAAAACACCAATCCAAAAAGTATGAACCGAACCAATTCATCATGGAGCTTCATGTCGGCAACCACACTTATTGTCACTAGAATCATGGGATTGTTGCTTGTGTTAGGATTTGCGCAGGGTTATATTTGTCCATTACCGAAAGTAAAACGCTCAGTAGTTTAGTGTAGAAAAACCAACAATGGCTTAGCTTAGAAAGGTAAGAATCAACCTTAGTTTAACGGATACAATAATACTTTAGTTTCAGTATAGAAAATACATTCAGTTTAGAAATAATATATTTAGTTACTTTACATTAGATGATATATATTAGTACGGGTGTTAATTGTCCGGTTTGGGTTGGGTTTGGCCAAACTCAATACCCAATCCATATAAAACAGTGTGGTTTGGGTGAGGTAAAATAACCACCCGTTATACTAATGGATTTGTTTGGACAAACCCACTAATTTTCGAGTTGGATTGGGTTGGGTAGTGGATTGTCCAAAATAATTTTCTATTTTATTAATATTAAATGACTAAATAATGATTCGTCATATTTTTTTCATAAAAATTACTCAACATTTTTGTCTTTTAAAATAAATTTGATAAATTATTTTTACTATCTTTTAACATCATAAAATAATAAATGATATCATCAACAAATAAAAATTATCATAAAATACTGGCAACAAACTAAAGTTGTCTGACATAAAATTGTATTGGTATCAAAATAACTAAAAAGTAAAACATTCAAAATTAGTTAAAGTCATGATTCACTAAAATAGTAAATATTAAGAGATTTAAGTTGCAACAACTAAGTTAATATTTATCAAAATTATAAATTTGTAATAATAAATGTTTGATTAGTGGGTCAGTTGGTTTTTTGGGTTGGGTCGGGTTTTACTCAAAATCCGATTTGTTTGATGGATTGTTTAGTTTTTAAACTCATATTCACCAAATTACCCGGCCCAACCCACTTTTTTGGATTTTTTGGGTGGGTTTGACCGGGTTTTGTGGGTTGACCCAACCCATATACACCCCTATACATTAGTTAGAAATATAGTACACTTGGTTACTTTAGTTTAGAAAAATTAATGCTTTTAATCTTAGTTAGAAATGATACATTACTTAGATTAGAAAATTAATCCATTTAGCTTAGAAAATATTCATTAGTCTACTTAGAAAATATCCATTAGTTACTTAATTAACAAAAACAAACATGTTCATATTAGATTATGATTAGATTTTAGACTTAATATGTTTGTGAATATTGAAAGTTCTTCATGAATTTAATCCATAAAAATCTACGTACTTTCGTAACTTGATCCATGCCCTGAGTGAACGATTGATCAAAGTCAAATTTGATCAATTGATCACTTCATATTATGGCTAATCCCACTGTTCAGATAAGTGATCAAAAGCCCCTTGATCACTTGATGGGACCAATCCTTTGTACTGGAGCTGCATTGGGCATCAACTCAAGACAAATTCAGACTCAAATTACCCTAAAGTCAACCATAAGCTCAAGACCCAAGACCAGACTGGACTACTGTTCAAGCACAACAAAGGAGCACTACTCAACACTTGTCGATCCAGAAGCAAATTGTGTGCCACGAGGCTTAAGCAATGGAGAATTATCCTTGTCAAGAGTACCTCTACGTACGGGGCGTAGGCCTTAGTTTCTCAGAGTATTCGCCTCCATTCATAGACTTTAGTGCAATTCAAATTACATAATTGACAAGTCTCATTCAACACTACAATCATCAACGTCAACAAACACTCATCTTTGTGCAACTCTCTTAGTTTAAACATCACTTTATTTTCCTCTTTGTTTTAAATACCACGTTCTTGGTTTAAACACCACTCTCTTGGTTTAAACACCACTTTCTTTTCCTTCTTAATTTAAATGTCACTCTCTTGGTTTAAACACCACTTATATGGCTTAAACATCGATCCCCTGGTTTGAACACCACTTTTTCCTTCTTCTTTTAAACACCACTTTCTTCTCTCCTTCTTGGTTTAAACACAACTTCTATACTCTCTCTGGTTTAAACACCACTTTTATTTCTTCTCTGTTTTAAACACCGCTACCTTGGTTTAAACACCACTTCTATTTCTCTGTTGGTTTAAACACCACTTGAAGGAGTTGAATATGAGGCAAAGGAGATGGATCGAATTTCTGAAGGATTATGATTTGGCTTAAGTTACCATATAGGTAAAGTCAATGTTGTAGCAGATGCTTTGAGTGGGAAGTCGCTGCATATGTCGATGTTGATGGTGGGAGAATTGGAATTGATCGAGAAATTTAGTTACATGAGTTTGGTGTGTGAAAAGACTCTTAATAGTGTGAAGTTAGGTATGTTGAAGCTGACTCGTGGTATCCTTGAAGAGATCAGAGAAGGACGGAAAGTTTATTTGGGATTGGTTGATCAGCTAGCCTTAATCAATCAAGGTAAAAGAGGTGATTTTAGAATTGATGAGAACGGTTTAATGAGGTTCAAAGACAGGGTTTGTGTACCTAATGTGCCAGAACTTAAGAAGAGCATTCTTGGGGAAGGTTAGAGGAGTGGTCTGAGTATTTATCTAGGTGCCACTAAAATGTATCAAGACTTGAAGATTTTTTTTGGTGGCCAAGAATGAATAAGGAGGTGGATTAGTTTGTTTATGCTTGTTTGACTTGTCAGAAGTCGAAGATTGAACATAAGAAGTCGTTGGATCTAATGCAACCGTTGAGTATTCCTGAGTGAAAGTGTGATTACAGTTTGTCATTACATGATTTTTATGAGTATTTGCGATGAATTCAATGAAATTTCAAGTTAAAGATGAGCTAAATATGAAAAAATATGAAAAAAGTGAAGAAGTCGAAGAAACAGAGTAAAGCCAAGAAATCGGGAAGAAATTATGAAGAAATAGGTATTTTTCAGCATAATTTACATCTTGGCGTTTGTCCAGTAAATTGATCATATATGAAGATCTGTAACTCGTTTTGAGACGGTTTTTTTTTTCAAAATGCAGCTAAAAAGAATATCTAGCTTCTGGAATAATCACGCGTGCGATGGAAAGTATTGCGCATGGTACAGTGTGTTTGAAAATCATGTGCGCAATGGAAAAATTATGCGTGCGATTGGGCTGTTTTCTGGACTTTTCTGACGCGTTTTGACTGCTTTAAAAGAGGAATTTTGGTACTTTTCAAAGGTTCTGCAACTTTACACGAAAAGTGAGGATTTACAACACTATAAGGCATATTTAGAGAGCATTTGAAGTCATTAGAGGTTAATTCTTCAAGGGAATTCTTATGTAAACCTCTTATTATTATTTGGTATTGTAATTTGAATTATGAGTAGCTAAATCTCTCTAGGTTAGGTTGTGTTTGATGAACCTATTTTGATATTGTTGGGACATATGTTTGATTTGATATTGCATGAATAATTTGATTTATAATTTTATTCAATTGCACCTTGTTCTTAATGTTTTTTATGTGAGATACTCTTTTAATCTGATTTTGGGCACATAGGGAATACTGACCATTAGTCTAAGTGTTTGACCTAGGGAAATTGTTGTGCTTACGCTGGTTAAATAGAGATAGGAGACCCCGAGTAGTGGCTAATGAATTAACGCTATGTTGCATTGTCTAATCATACTTACGTTGGTGGACTAGGGAAAAAAAACTCCAAGTTTTGATAAGTGAGCTATACCGCAAGGGATTGTGTATAACGGTTTTGTTAATTCGTTGTGGAATTATAGAGATGGTATCGTTCATGTAATGCATCGAACATCAGCAATAGAGAAATAGGGAATTCTATACACAACCTGGTTGCTTAAGGAGGGAGGGTGGAGTTATACCCATGACCTCTTTGTCACATGCAAGGGGAGTTACCACTAGACTAGTTTGTTTTCTTTGATATATTCTTCTACTGAAATGTATATATTGTATAATTGTATTTATATTTCATATTTGCATTATATTTTTTGTTTAAACTATTGTATATTTAATATTTCAATTCAAATTCAATACTAAATATACTGTAAATATTTCAGTTTTATATTAATAATTTACTGTAAATATTTAATATACAATAGTTTGAATATTTACTATAAATACTGTAAATATTTAATTAATTGGATAAGTGTTTAATATTTACTAAGTATTAATTAATTAGATAATTGGATATAATGAAAATAAGTATAATTGTATAATTGAATTATACTATAAATACTATAAATACTGTAAGATAATGGAAATAATAGTATAATTGTATAAATACTTTAATACTATAAATATTGAAAATTAATTGTATAATTGTACAATATTTACTGTAATCGTATATAATTGGATAATTGAATCAATTGAAATAAGTATTTAATTAATACTATAAATACTGTAAATTAACTGGATAAGTATTTAATTAAAATAATTGGATAATTAAAATAATTTACACTATTTCATCGCTAAGAACAAATTAACCATTGAAATAATTGAAATAATTGGATAATTGTATAAAGTTTGAAGTATTTATAGTATTTACAGTATTTATAGTAAATATTCAAACTATTAATTAACAGTATTTATGGTAAATATTATACGGTATTAATAGTAAATATTTATGGTATATACAGTATTAATAAGTATTTATAGTAAATACTATAGTAAATACTTATTTCAATTATCCAATTATTTTAATTAAATACTTATCCAATTAATTTACAATATTTATAGTATTAATTAAATACTTATTTCAATTAATTCAATTATCCAATTATATACAATTATAGTAAATATTATACAATTAGATAATATTTTCAGTATTTATAATATTATAGTATTTATACAATTATATTTAGTATTGAATTATATTATAGTATTATAATATATTTAGTAATTATATTATAGTATGACAGTATATTTAGTATTGAATTTGAATTGAAATATTAAATATACAATAGTTTAAACAAAAAATATAATGGAAATGTGAAATATGAATACAATTATACAATATATATATACATTTCAGTAGAAGAGTATATCAAAGAAAACAAGTTAGCCTAGTGGTAACTCCCGTTGCATGTGACTAAGAGGTCAAAACAGTGGAATCTTCAAATGTTAAAGGAGAATCTAAATTTTTTTTACGGGGAGTTTTTCAAAATTCGACCATAGGGACAAATTAGGTATTAACCCATTAAATTATCGATGTATCAAGAAGATACGAGGTACAAAGAAAAACCAAAATTAAAATAAATTTATATTATATCAAATATCAAATTGAAGTAAAAACAAAATAAAATATATATTTTTCAAGTAAAAAAAGAAAAAAAACTGAAGAAAAACATGAGAAAAGGCAGAAGAGAAACCTTGTATCAAAGAATGCTGTCATCTGCAAAGAATGTTGCCCCTCGTTGTTTCTTCTCTCTCTGTTTCTTCTCGTTTTCTCTTATCAGCAATCCAAATCTCCGACTACCCAAATCATGCACTTATACTTGTTGTGTTTCACTGATATCCTTCTGCGTTCTGCTATCGACATTTTCGCAACTCTGTCTTCACGCCGCTACCATAGATACGAAGTGCTTACTCTTCTTCCACTCTAATATTTTTGACATTATTATTTGTTGGGATTACACCAAACCTATGGAGAATTCCTAATCAATCTTGATGAACAAGAATCAATTATTTCATTTGATTCCTCTTCTTGTTCTTCACTCTTCACTCAAGTGGATAAACCAACCTTGGTTGTAAGATGATTCTGCCACATAATCTATAATGAAAGAAGAAAAGAAAAGATGAATTAAGGAAGAAAAGAAATTAGGTTTTTAAAGTTAAGTCAAAATTCTGTCGAGATACACCTCTTCAACATTTCAACAGTTATACAATTTCTGCTCAGAGCATTTCAACAACAGTAGACTCTGTCGAAATGGTGCTTGACACAAAAAATTACACTTTCAACACACCACCTAATTTATTGTGTCTAAGTTGTCAACAATCATCACATATCTTAATCTCTTGAACACTTCGACCTGCATTCCTTTTGTTATGATGTCTGCAATCGGATTCTCAGTTCTGCAATGTTCTAAGTTCATATTTCCTTTTTCCACTTGCTCTCGAAGATAATGGAACCTCATTTCAATGTGTTTGCTTCATCCATGTGTTATCGGATTCTTTGCCAGATTGATAGCAGACATACTGTCGATCTTCATGGAAATTGCTCCATGATTCTTCGTTGTAATTTCTTCAACCAAATTGACCATCCATTTTGCTTGACATGCACAGAGAGAGGCAGCTATGTACTCTACTCCACACGACGACAATGCCACTACTGGTTCTTTTCTTGAGCTCCAAGCAACTGGTGCACCACCTAGCATAAATACATAGCCAGTTGTAAATTTTCTTTCCTCGACATCACTACGCCAACATGAGTCACTGTAACCCACTAGTTTGCATTATATTCCTTCATCGGCTACAGGAAATAAAATGCCATAGTCGAGAGTTCCTTTTAGATACCTTAGTATTCTCTTCATCGTTGCTAGGTGTGATATCTTTGGCTTCTGCATGAATCTACTCACCATACCTATATTATATGCTATATCAGGCCTTGTGTGTCAAAGTTATCTAAACGACCCAATAAGTCTTATGTATTGTGTTGGGTCGACATCATCTTCTTCTAAGTCTTTCGATAGTTGCAGTCTTGGTTCAGTAGGTGTCAAAGTCGAATTGCAATCTTCCATCTCAAATCTCTTGAGTATCTCTCTTGCATATCTTCTTTGATGCATCATCAAGCCTCTAATACTCTTGTAGAATTTGATGCCAAGGGAGTATGAAATGTCTCTCATATCAGACATTTTGAATTATCACCTTTGTAGTTTTCGATCTCTTTCTTGCAGCTACCTGTTATTAACAAGTCATTGACATAGAGGCATAGTATAAGCAATTCAATATTGCTTCTTCTTACATATACTTCATGCTCAATTGGGCCTTTCACAAATTTTTTCTCCCTTCAATACAACAAATAACGCTTTTCAAGATGAAGCTTTCACCTTGAACAATAGAAAACCGAGGTATAAAGTCAAGGCACACTATTTTTTATTATTTAAAAAATAAAAAACTATAAATTCCCTCGGTTTTTCATAACACCGAGGTGAAAAAAACAACTCAGTACAAGCTTCGATTCCCAACTATCGCAGTTTATAATTTTATTTATTTATAAGTGTAAACAAAATGTTCTAACCCTTTGGTTTTCTATTTAACCGAGACATAAAATAATAAGATTTTACTATAAAAGCACTCATTAAACAGATTTTATCCTAATTCTTACTAATATGAAGTCGCCTCAAACTCGCAAGTATCATTCTTTGGGATGGATTGCAAGACAGAAAAAATCTTTAATGTTCTTCTATCTTGAACAAAATATTTGTTTGCCCTTGCAACCTATCTCAGATAATGGTGTTGATATCGTCGTTGTTGTATTTTTGGAATAACCCTTAGTTAAATAAGAGATCTCAACCTTTAAAGAGTACTCAGTTGATAGATTGCAAGTGCAAAAAAAATATTTTTGTTTCAAAAAGAATTGTTTTAAAGGGTATGCAACAAAATTTAGATATTACCGAAGATTTATTGTAAACAATGTATTTTAATATTCTGTGTAAAGAGTGTAATTTAGAAAGAAAAAAAAAAGAATTATTCACCTCGGTTTTCGTCATAAAACCGAGGTGTTTAATAATCATATTTTACTATAAAAACACTTGTTAAATAGATTTTACCCTAAGACTAACTTATATGTAGCCACCCCAAAGATAGAAAATATTCACCACCATCCATTTTGATCGTGAGTTGCTACTACAAATCTCTGGGATTGATTGCAAGTGCAGAAAATAAAAATTCTCATTGGAAAACAGATCTCTAGCATCTTGCATGGGACCTGGACATGGAAAATAAAAAATTTCATTGGGAAATAGATTTTACAATGTATTTTAATATTCTATGTAAACAATGTAATTTTAAAAAATAGCTTATTCACCTCGGTTTTCTTCGTGACTAAGGGGGTAGTTAAGCGTTTTTTTACTAAATTTTGTTAGTGCGTGAGGCATGTTTAGTGAGGAGAGAAAGAGAGAAAATAAGGAAATAATAATTTATTGAATGAGTTGTTACAAATATTGATACATACTATGACTATTTATATGCAACACTAATTGGACTTGGGCTAACACAACTTGGATTATATTTAAATATTAAATCTAATCAAATCAATTCTAATCAAATCAAATCTAATCTAATATTTCAACATACCCCCCCCCCCCCCCCCCATAATCCAAGTTGTCGAACCTATGCTAATCATAGTAGATCTGAACTATTCCTAATTTCTTTCTCAAATTCAAGAATCTGTCGATCTTCAATCCTTTGGTGAAAATATTGGCCAACTGTGCTTCACTTTAGCAGTGTCTAACTTCAAGTTCACCTCGATTTACCTTTTCCCTTAAGAAGTGAAATCTAGCTTCGATATGCTTACTTCTTCCACGCACAACTGGATTCTTCGCTAGATTTATGACAGACTTGTTGTTGATTTGCAACACAAGAGGTTTCTTCATTTCGACCTCCATTTCTTCAAGTACTGATCTGATCCAAACTGCTTGACATGCAGCCTAGGATCCTGCTATATATTCCGCTTCACATGATGATAGTGCCATCACGGGTTTCTTTCTCGAGCACCATGAAATTGGGGCACCAAATACTTGAAAGAAATATCCAGTAGTGCTTCTTCGATCTTCCTTATCTCCGCACCAGACAGCATCTGAATAACAGGTAATCATAGCTTCTTTGCTTTCAGAGTATCATCGAAATAAAACTCCATAGTTTGTCGATCCTTTTAAGTATCTCAAAATTCTTCTTGCATCCTTCATGTGTGACACCCTTGGTTCACTCATGTATCTGCTCACTAATTCGAGTGAGAAACATATATCAGGTCGATCGTTGCACACATATCTTAGAGATCCGACAATCTGTTTGAACAAAGTTGCATTGACTTTGTCTTCCTCTCCATGCTTCTCTAACTTTAAATTTGGTTCAATATGCGAAGATACAGGAGTCGAATTATCCATTCTAAATCTATTGAGTATCTCTTTGACATACTTTCTTTGATGTAGCACCATGCCTTGCTTTGACATTTGAAATTCCATGCCTAGGAAGTATGACAACTTTCCCAGATTCGACATTTCAAATTCCTTCTTCATCGGCTCTTTGAACTTCGACAAGTTCTTCAGGCTATTTCCAGTTACTAGCAAGTCATTGACATATAAGCATAGTATTGTTATATCTTGTGCCACAACTTGAACATAGACACCATACTCATATTTTCATTTTACGAATCCCAATTCAACCAAGTATGACTCGATCTTCTTGTTTCATGCCCTAGGTGCATACTTAAGACCATAAAGCGCTTTGTGCAACTTGTATACTTTACTTGCTTCCTCCTGAATCACTAACCCAGGAGGTTGTGTGACATACACCTCTTCTTCTAAAGGTCCATTCAAAAATGCTGATTTCACATCTATGTGAAATGTTGACCATCCTTGCTTGCATGCCAAGGCCACCATTGGTCGAACAGTTTCCAATCTTGCGACAAGTGCAAATACTTCAGAGTAGTCGAGTCCTGCTCTGGAGAAATCCTCGAACTACCAATCTCACCTTATGCCTTGCTATCGACCCATCAGCATTGTGCTTCAACTTGAACACCCATTTCACTTTGATAGCTTTTGTATGAGCTAGCAATTCGACCAACTCCCATGTGTTGTTTCTTTCAATTGCTTGTAACTCTTCGACCATAGCAGACTTCCATTGTTTATCTTTGAAGGCTTCGCTATAGTCGATTGGTTCATCACTTGCAAGTAAAGCAAAATGGACTAGTTCCCCATCTACTGTGACTTCATCATCACCAACCACTTCATAGTCTTGAAGTCTTGCTGAACGAGCTCTAGTTCTTTGAGGTCTCTGACTTGTGTCAGCCATATCCTCTTCGAATTTGACTGTGACAAGAATTTCATCAACTGCTTTGACTTCTTCTTTGACTGGAGTATCAACAATATCTTCGACTCCGACATCATTACTTGCTTCGTCGAAATCATAGTTCATCAGTGGTTTGTCAATTGAATTACTAGAATTCCAATCCCAGGCAGAATTTTCATCAATCACAATGTCTCGACTCATCACAATCTTTTGATTAATTGGATTGAACAGCCTGTATGTTTCAGTCTTATGATATCCTACCAGAATCATAGGTTCACTCTTATCATCAAGCTTCCTTCTTCTAGCATCACGAATATGCTTGTAGCAAATAGAGTCAAACACCTTCAGATGACTCACTGATGGTCGTTTTCCACTCCACACTTCTAAAGGAACCTTGTTCTTCAGCTTCTTGGTAGGGCACCTATTCAGAATATAAACAGCACTCGAAACAACTTCTCCCCATAAGGATTTTGGCAAATTCTTCAACTTCAGCATGCAGCTCGCCATGTTCAATATGGTATTGTTTCTTCTTACTGTTATTCCATTATGTTGAGGAGTATAAGGAGAAGTTATCTATGATCAATACCATGTTCTGCACAGAATGCTTCAAATATCTTGGATGTGTATTCGCCACCTTAATCTGTTCGCGGAACTTTAATTTTCTTTTCACCCTGGTTTTCGACAAGTATCTTGAATCTCTTAAAGGTTTCAAAACATTTGTCCTTTCATTTGATCACATAGATCCAGAGCTTTTGACTGTACTCATCGATAAATGAGACGAAATACTTGTTTCCACCAATGGTATGCTCTTCAAAAGGACCACATACATTTGAATGTACAACTTCGAGCATGCAGGATGATCTCATTGGCATAGTCAAAACGAAAGACTTCCTGGACTGCTTTCCGATTAGACAACCTTCACAGAGTTTGTCGGGCATCTCAAGACTTTGTATACAAGTTACCATATCTTGAGTGATCAGTTGATTTAGAGATCTAAAGGTCAGATGGCCAAACCTCAGATGCCACAACCAATTATTCTTGTGGTCTACAACTGTTTTCAGACATTGTACCTCAGTCGGATTAATCATAGTCTTAAATGTTTTATTCTTCGAAAGAGGAGATTTCAAGACCAAGTTATTCTGGATGTCGAAAAGTTCTAAGGCTTCATCTTTCATAACCACTGAGAACCCCTTTTCGACCAGTTGTCCAACATTTAGCAAATTTCATTTCATTCCAAGAACATAGAGTACATCTTTGATCAAAGCTTTTGCTCCATTACTCATTTGAATAACTATGTTACCAGTACCTTCTGCTGGCAACAAGCTATTATCAGCATATTTTACCTTACTCTTCTTCGACTCGTCGAAATCTACTAACTATGCTTTTTTACCAGTCATGTGATTCAAACATCCTGAGTCGAGGAACCAGATCTAGGATTCAACCTGGTCATCTGCAACTGCATCCATAACCACCATATCATCTGAATCATCTGAATTTTTATGTGCAAGAAGTTCCTTCGTCTTTGCCTTTTGTCGAACCCTTGTCTTTCCTGTACCAATAATTCTTGGCCAAGTGAACATATTCACAGTTATAGCACTGCACACCTCTTTTCTCTACTTTATCTTTCTGATAGGAATTTCCTTCTCCTCTTTTTGAGGATTCAGAAGTTCTATCATCGATCTTATTCTTGTGACGATTTGACCAAGACTTCTTGCCATGAGTCTTGTCGATTTTGTCTTTGAACTTGTTGGAACCACCATTATTCTTCCATGATTGTGCCTGTAGTGTTTTTATCGAGTCTTGAACTTCTTTCTTTTTGACAATCCTAATCTCTTGCGCTTCCAACGAACCAACCAAATCTTCCAGTTTTAGGGTTTCAAGATTGTTGGATTCTAGAATAGCTACGATAATGTGATCAAAGTGAGAGGTCAACGTATGCATTACATTCTCAACGATCATCTTATCAGTTAGGGTTTCATCACAACCCTTCATGAGATGGACGAGTTTTTGCACCTTCGACACATAGCCTGCAATCTTTTCATCTTCTCTCATTGACAACAATTCATATTATCGTCGCAACGTTTGCAACTTAACGACCTTAACTTTCTCGCCTCCTTCATAGTACTTGACAAGAATATCCCACGCCTCCTTCACCGATTCAGCATGAGCGATTCTGTCGAAGTTAGCCGCATCAACCGCCGATTGGATGTAGAACGCCGCCTTGCAATCCTTCTTCTTGGCATCCTTGTGAGCGGTTCTCTGTGCTTCGATTGCATCTTCACCAAGCACAGGAACTCCATTAGTAACCAGTTCTAGGGTTTCATGAAAGCCAAATAGAGATTGCATATGTTTTCTCCATCTAAGCCAATTCTTGTCGTCAAGAGTTGGAAGGGTGTTTGGTAAATTTCTGTTACCATTCATCTTTGCAGCGATTGATCAACAATAACCCACGATCCCGGAAACACGATCTCTAATGTGTGATTCTTGAAAACATGATCAAGAATCTAATCGGAGCTCTAGATACCAAATTTGTTAGTGCGTGAGGCACTTTTAGTGAGGAGAGAAAGAGAGAAAATAAGTAAATAAGGACTTATTGAATGAGTTGTTACAAATAATAATACATAATATGACTATTTATATACAACCCTAATTGGAATTTGGCTAACACAACTTGGATTATATTTAAATATTAAATCTAATAAAATCTAATATAATCTAATATCTCAACAAATTCAACGCCCTTAAACAAATCTTTGTCGTTCATTTAATGTTTATCAACACTCAAGAATCTGCCATTAGTGATTCGCGTGATAACTAATGGACATCCATTATAAAAACATGCTAAATATTTAAAATCTAACCTATATGGAACATGAAGCCCTTGACACATAAATACGTTTGGAAAAGTTCTCTAAGATGGATTGCAAGAGCAGAAAATTACATGAGTTTAAGGTTTGTTTCTTAAATATTTATTTGAGCACAAAATTATATATTTTAATATTGATTTTATTTATCTAACCCTTATTTTGTTTTGCTTCAAAATAAAATGCATGCAAGATCCGTAAAGAATAATCTTGCACCCAACATTTGATTTTTCCCAAGATTCAATCATTCAAAGATCTAAAATCTAGATCTTCAAGGAATTTTATTTTTATCTAGATATCTAGGGAATTTGACTTTTATTTTACTATTTTGTGTAAACAATGTAATATTTTGGGTAAACAATGTAACAATTTTTTATTAAAAAAAATGAAATAATCTTACCCATTGGTTTTTAAGATAAATCGAGATATAAGATATGCTAGTTTTGAAAATAATAAAAGTGTTGTTGTTGGGGTTCGAACCCATGTGCAAATAACTTTACCCCTCGGTTTTTAAATCACCGAGTTATTAAGTGGCAACTTTTCATGACGTTCTTCGTTACCTCGCTACTGAAGCTGGGGTAAAATGCATTTCGCGTCCGACGTTAAAAGTACTTTTTGTAGTAGTTCTTAGAAAGATATGTATCTTCTTATTCCAAGCTCTTAGAGCTTCCTTAAGTCCATACAGGGCTTTATGCAACATGAATACCTTGCTTGCATCGCCTTGTTTCACAAACCCAAATGGTTGTGTAACATAAACTTCTTCATCTAAGGGGTCACTAATGAATCCATATTTTACATCCATCTAATACATATGACAGTTGTTCATGTTTCCTAGACCAACCAACCTGATTGTTTCGATCCAAGCAACAGGTGCAAAAACCTTGTCGAAGTCAATTCCTCCTTTCTATAGAAATCCTTTCGCCATAAGTCTTGCCTTGTGTTGAATTATTTCTCCTTTGCGATTCAACTTCACCTTGTATACCCACTTCACATTGATTACCTTCTTGCCTTATGGCATTTTGACAAGTGACCAAGGGTTTTTGACTTCAATGGACTTCAATTCTTTATTCATTGCTTTCTTCCACTTAGAATCCTTCAATGCCTTAGTTTCATTGACTGTTTCGCATTTGCATAGAAAGCATAGTGTAACAACTCACCTTCATCATCGACCACATCATCTGATGTAATCACACATTCTTGAAACCTTGTTGTCATGTTTCATGTTCTTTGAGGTATGCTTGTGCTTGCTTAACCTCTGACTTCCTATCGAACTTCTCTTTCGATTTCATTTGTTAGTTCTTCACATAGGATTCTCATTGAATCCTTCTTGACATTTTCATTCCAATACCATTTATAAAGCTCATCTACACATCTCTATTGATCACTACTTGCTTGTTTACTGGGTCGAATAACTTGTATCATTCAGTCGAATAATATCCTATTAGGATTATTTAACTTGACTTGTTATCAAGTTTTCTTCTCAACTAATCAGGCACATGTCTATGTGTTATAGATACAAATACCTCCACATGAATCAAGCTAGACTTGACACTAGATCAACATTCTTGTGGCGTGATTCCTTCTAGCTTCTTCGTCGGACATGTGTTCAGTATGTATGTTGTAGTCGGCACAACTTTTCCCCATAATTCTTTGGGTAGATGCTTGCCTTTTAACATAATTCTCACCATATCCATGATGGTTCTATTCTTTCTTTCAACAGACCCATTTTGTTATGTAGTGTAGGGTGGCACCACCTCATGCACAATCATTTCTTTCTCATATTATGTGTCGAAGTCTTTCGACACATATTCTCCACCACCATCAGTCCTCAGAATCTTGAGCTTTCGACCACTTTGTCTTTTGACCATGTATTTAAACTTGGCAAATACCTCAATCACTTCACTTTTCTTCTTGATCAGGTAAGTCTACAGTTTTTTACTAAAATCGTCTATGAATGTAACAACGTATCTATTACCTCCAATCGAATCCACTTGGATAGGACCACACACATCAGAGTATATGAATTCAAGAATTTCCTTCAACTTGCTTCCTACATCATTGCTGAAGTTATTCTTGTGTTGCTTTACCTGCACACATCCTTACACACTTCATTTGGAATGTTGATTTCTAGTAACCCTGAAACCATATTTCTTCTTTTCGTATCTCTGAAGTCCTTAAGTTGAGATGGCCAAGTCTACAATGCCATATCCATTTATCTCTGCTAACTGCAGTTGCAAGGCACTTGTGCTCCATCACATTAAGTTCAATCTTGAAGGTTCTATTATGAGACATATGAGCCATCAATATTAACCTTCCAATTGATTCGAGAACACTCATCATCTTGTCTTCAATCTACACTTTCTAATTCTTTTTTGACCAATTGACATATGCTGAGCAAATTACTCTTCATGTCTGGTATGTATAATACATTGGAAATTACTGACCTTTTACCATCTTTCCTCATAATGAGAACATCAGCAATACCTTCAGCTGCTAGGGTATTGTCATTTGAAAATTTCACCATGTTCTTCATCGAGGGTTTTATATTGGCAAACCAATCTTTTCTTCCAATCATGTGTGATGAGCATCCTGAGTCCAAGTACCATTAGCCCTTAAAGCTTTCTTAATTTCTTGTTGTGACCATCAACAACATTTCTTCTTCTTCATATTTTGAAAACTTTGCATCATTTTCTTGATTCTTTTGTTTCTCAAGACAATCATTAGAATAGTGGTCATACCTCTGACAATTGAAATAGTGAATGCGACTTTTGTCAAGTTTTCTTCCACCACCTCTTCCTCTACCAGCACCACCACCTATGCGGTTACTTTGGTATGAGGGTCTTCTCTGGTTCGACTCATTTTCTTCTTGCTGGTTTCCTCTACCATTCGAATTGTTGTAACCTCTTCTACCTTTGTTGTCAAACCACTTCCCTTTTCCTTTCTTTTCTCTTGTTGATTGCTCTTGCAAACCCACATCACTCTTCGACTTGCATGTGGCTCTTTCAGTCATTCTTTGTTCATGATATTCAAGCATCCCTTGAAGCTCTTCCTTTGTCATTGTTGGCAAATATTTCGACTCTTTTATGGCTACTATCATGTGGTCGAACTTAGGAGCCATTGACCTTTAAGATATTTACGGCGGCTGATCTTGATGTCAACGTTTCTCCACATATCTTGATTTGATTCACTAGTTCTGTAACTCTAGTGAAGAAATCAACTATGTTTTCACTGTCTTCCATCTGAAACAATTTCTTATGTTCTTTTGTGAGTTCGTAACCTCACCTCTTTCATCTTTTCAGCGCCTCCAAACTATTTCTCCAAGATTTTTCATGCTTCTTTCGTCGATTCTACATCACTAACATTTTCAAAATTGTCTAGATCAACGCATTGATGAATCATAAAGAGAGCTTTATAATCTTTCTTTTTCAATTCTTTGTGTGCATCATTTTCTTCATTCATCGCGTTTTCTACAAGTGACATCGCTCCCTCCTTCACAAGATCTCAAAAATCTTGATAGCAGAAAATAATCTTTATCTGCTTGCACCAATTCTCGTAATTTTGATTCTTCAGAAACGGGAGACTCGCCGGAAAATGCTCATTCAGATTATTCATTGCGTTATGCTTCCCAAGAATCACACAGCCAGTGCTCTAGATACTAGATGTTGGGATTACACCAAACCTATGGAGAATTCCAAATTAATCTTGATGAATAAGAATCAATTCTTTCGATCGACTCCTCCTCTTGTTCTTCACTCTTCTCTCGATTGAATCAAACAACCTTAATTGCAAGATGATTTTGCAGCATAATCGATAATGAAACAAAAAGATGAATTTGAGAAGAAAAGAAATTAGGGATTTAGAGAAAAGGGGGAGAAGAAGAATATTTCGGCAGAGTTTCTCTCTCTGCTTTCAAACTGGAATTTTTATTCAACTTTTCTCTATGTAGTATACAATGATAGGGTACCTCCCAATTTTTAGGCAGAGATTGCTTGCACACCAAGCAATCTCCAAATAACCTAACTAAATCAGCTAAACAAACAAATAAAGTTAAGTCAAAATTCTGTCGAGATACACTTCTTCGACATTTCAACAGCTATATAATTTCTGCGCAGAGAATTTCGGCAATAGTAGACTCTGTCAAAATAGCGCTTTGACATAAAGAATTACACTTTCAACATTATTTACACTTCTCTATCTTTTTTCCATTTTGAAACATTCTTTCTTATTTGTTATTTTTTCAGATGTGTCGGTACTACATAATTCAGTTTTTTTCCTGTATTTATGTTTTACATCATATCTAAAATCCTTGTTAGCCTTTGTTTTTATTTTGATAACATCTGTTTTTGATAACATCTGTTTTATTATGGCCATGAGTTTCCTTTATTTTATATGATATGTTGATCTGTGAAGTGATCCTATACAGTTTATGTTGTGATGCCACAATGCCACTATGGCCATTTAGTTCTTCATGTGATAGTAGACTTCTAATTGAAGAATTCTTTATTTTTAATACCAGGTGGAGTCAATCCATACAATGATACGCATTGGGGGCCTTTCTACCACACTCCCCAATTATCTAGAGGTATTTGGTCTGAATAATATATATTTGTTTTTCCCTCTTTTCTGACTGAAGTCTTGTATGATGAAGTATCTACTGGACCTTTCATGGAAAGGAAGATGTAAAGAGCCATTGGAAATTACAGAAAAGTCCAATGCAGAGAAATTTTGCTTGCTTTCTTGCTTTTCTTTTATATGTTTTCTTTTATACTATGATATATACTGGTTTTTCCAGTAAAATTGCAAAACTATGCAAGTTAGATGGTTTAATTAGTTTGTCATAGCGTCGGTCAAAATATGTATACAATTTGAAAGCATTATTTCTTAAGTAATTATAATGTCTTTTCATGTTCTTTTTATGTTTTTGATGTTTTAGGTGATTAACATGATTGCACATTCATCTGAATTTGAGAATATTTATGTTCGAGAAGAAGAACTGAATGAGCTAGAGATGTTGGCACGCTCATCATGTCCATTAGAATTTAAGGGGTCCTTCCAACAAGCATGGAAAGATTTCCATTTTGATTCAAGCTACTGCATTTGTGTACCTCTTAGGATAATTGCTTGAACAATATATGACATTTTGTTTGCAGTTGTGCATATCTGGAGGCTCTATGGATTATTTCTCCTGATTTTTTCTCCTTGGTTTCTGATGCTTCATACATAAGTGCAAGCTTGGCTCGTATTTTGCGATCTTTATTTGAGGTGGGTCTGCAAAGAGGCGGGTATTATTACAAAAATTAAAAGTGTGTGAAAAAAATCTAACTTGTTAGGTCGGTTTAATATATCTGATTTAAGAAAAAAACTTTTTAAATTGGATACAAATGGCATAAACACCTTCTAAAAGTCTAGCCTTATTAAGTCGAACGTTGTTTAAGTGACCTAATAAACTTTTTATAACTCAGGTCCAATCCGATTTAAAAGGTCAATACTTCTTATATCGGTAATTCTTAGGTCAGACTTGGAACTATATTAACAAGTCATTTTAACCTATTTAAAAAGTTTTTTTTTCTAATAGTGACGATGTGCAGGTGCGAGAGAACCCGACTGTTGAGGCATCGCCCATGCGGATAGAGGACCGGGAAGTGAAGCAGTTGTATGGCACAGAGATTACCTTATTGAAGGTAGTGTGGGGATCAGCTGGTGAGAGCATAACTTGGGAGCTGGGGAGCCATATGAGGGAGTCGTATCCGACTCTGTTTCTTTCAAATAATTTTCGAGGGCGGAAATTATTTAAGTGGGGGAGAGTTGTAACACCTTGTTTTTCTAATTTATTTTATTGAACTTGTGTGTATTTAATCATTTAAATTAATTTCTAGGCAAAATACATTTTTTGGTCCCTTAAATATCCTTTTGGGTTCAGATTGGTCCATTAATATTTTTTTCGTGTCAGATTGGTCCCTTAACTCTTAAAACATTTAATGTTAGTCCTTTAAATACTGTAGCGACGAATATAGTGACCGGTTTTTGAAATTTTTTTTTTGTGGCTAATTAGATGAAAATGACAAACATGATACATTTAAAGAGTTAAGGGATCAATCTGACACAAAAAAAAAATTAAGGGATCATTATGAACTCAGAGATATAGTTAAGGGATCAAAAAGGGTATTTTACCTAATTTCTATGTGCATAGGGTGGTGTTTGGATGGTTAATAGTGGTAGCTGAGGCTTGAGTTGAGAATGCATTAATCTTAGTTATTTAAATAAATAATAGAATTAATAATATTAGAATAATAAAAATTATTATTAAAATAATTAGAAGTAGTTATTTTATTTGAATTACTGGAATAAATAGAGAAAGAGATTTTGATAGAAGAATAAGAAAATATAAATAAAGGAAATAGGGGAGAGTATTAGTAGTATCTTTTTATGTATTAAAATAAAATTAGATAAAGACATTTTGGTTAATAAAGGGGTGAAGAGGGAAATGCTGGAAGTCACTAATTGAGTGAGATTAGGTTACTAATAAAAAAGTAAGTAAAGGGGTTTTGGGAGTTTTTTACATAAAACAGAATTTGTGGTGAGAAGAGGCAAGGGTTAGGGCAAAAGAAAAACTCTATTGTTAAAAGTTGAAGTTGCATCTTGCTGGAAAATTTAAGGTAAGAGGGGATTGCTCCTACTAGGGTGTATATTGCATGTTGGGTAGAGGGAATTCCTTAATCCCATTAGATTTCTTTACTTTTTCTCTTTTGATGAATGATGGATGAAAATGTGATTGAGTGTTGTAACTGTATGATATGTATGATGCAATATGCGGATTTCGTGTACTGTTATGCCCTGAAAATCATGTGTTATGGTTGTTGGTGAAATTGCTATGAAAGTGTGTTCATATGTTGTGAAATTGATGAACAACCATGTCAAATCCATGAAATGAGTGAAGTTACATGTTAATTGAAGGATAATTGATGTTTGGATGTTAGATATTATTCCCTTGCTATTGATGTTCAATTTGGGGTCTTGGAAATAAATATCGGAGTTCTGAATTGAAATCTAATGCAGAAAATGCAGATTCTGGTTCTGGTTCATGGTGACGGCCATCACCCTAATGACGCCTTGGTTGTCATCGTTTTAGAGGCGCTGACGGGCGTCAGCTGCCTGAAGGGTGGAACATCATGGTCCCCAGGCAGGTTTGATTAGGACAGTCAGCACAGGGACGACGTGTGAGATGGTGTGGAAGGTGACTGGCACGAGGCATCACCTTGGTGACGGATAACCCGTCACGCTGCTAGAATGAATGTTGTTCGCTCATTGGCTTAGAACTGACTTTCGTTCCAATTTTTATTGTGTTGCTATGAATAGGCTATTGTTTGGCGGTTGTTTGGAAATGTATAATGTTGTTATGATGCTATTATTGAAATGATTAACTTGTGTTTTATGGAGTATGTTGTGTGCATAGTGGTGATAAATTCATGGTGATCATTTTTTGTGATATTGCATGTCTACGGATTTCGGTCCAATTTTAGTGTGTTTTGATCCGGGGGTATGGATTTAAAAGTGAGTAGCTAATTTTGATGAAGAATTAGTGAAGCGTTGTTTATGGTGATAGCAATGAATTTTGATGGGCGTTGATTATATGGATAGTTTTGTCATCCTTGTTAGAGCTAAAAACCAAAAGAATTGGATTATGGTCTTAAACATAACGCATGAGATGGTAATTACCATACTGGTAATTTTCCAACCAGTTATCCAATTCTATAAATTTATCCAATCTCGTAAGGATATTATTTTGGCCAAGTTGATTATTTTACCAAGTGAAAGTGTCACCTATGTAGTTTAAATCATTTAACCTGCACGAACTTAAAGTATCATTAAAGAGATTGGCTAAACTATAGTCAATTTGATTACCACCTTTTTTATCATTAGTGTAACTAATAGTGTTAAAATCACCGCAAATAACCCAATCATCCATATTGTTAGAGGTAATATAAAGATCATTCAAGAGAAAGCAAGTTAATTATTTGTTAGTTTGCTGGGGATAACCATATATGCCAATAAGTCTAGTAGAGTTTCTAACCTCATGAGAGTCAAAGTAACAATCAATGAACATTTTATTGCTATCTATAATGTACAGGTTAACACCCTTGTTCCTCATAAGAACCAACCCCCTGGTCTGCCTTCACCAGCAGTGGAGCAATCACGTACAAAATACTTATCCATATAGGCCTGAAAATGATAGGAAATGTTATTAAATTGTAATAAATTCAACTTAGCTTATGATATAAAGAGAATATCATGCTTGCGAAGAAAGGGCACTAAGGAAAAACCGAAATCCCAAACAAGCAAAACCACTCGACAACCACACCCTTGGATCGCACCAGACAAAAACAGGATGGAACAGAAAAACTCTCACCCCAAGATCACTAGAGGAGGAAAGGAATGGGAGCCAATTTCTTTTTGGATCGAACATATTGGAAGTGTAAGGTCAAACACATTTATCGAGAAGTTAATCGGTGTACAAATCGTCTTATAAACATCAACTACAATGACAAGTATGGTTTGAGTGTAACCGATACAACGTCAAACTGTGTCTTATAAATTGGGGTTTCCTAGTTGCTCGTTCTAAATATTAATAAGAACCAAGATGATGTATTTTGCACAACCATTCAAAAATGGGTGAATTATGCAGAAAAAAAGTAGTGAGCATAAGTTCAAAAATGATGACGACTACTAATATTCATAATTTACCAAACAGTAGAAATGCTTATCTAATACAATGATTTTTCTAAGCTAAGTTCAAAACTAAAGGTGAAAAACAAGGTTGGTATCAATTGGTACACTAGCCTTCCAACCAAGAAATCTATGTATAATTATTGCACAGTTTCTCTTGAAGGAACTACAAATACAATGATGCTGCAAAGACAATGTCCCTCTTGATTTTGGACACAGCCTCTTCAAACTTTGCCTCAAGTTCAGTTTCTCCAATTGACTTAGCTGCTTCTATTAACTGCTGAAGAACTTCCTCGAGTCTTCTAATTGATCTAATCAAGCTACCTTCGAAAACTTTCGTAATCTCCATGATCTCGTAGAATTTTGAACCTTTTGCCCAAGCATACACAACCTCCATAATATCAGGTCTAAATGACTTTACAAAAGTGTCAACGTCAATTTGTACCTGTGTTTTATATAGAAAAAATGAGATATGATAAGAACTTGTTAAAGCATTTTACAATTACAGATGCGTACAAACGTCGGCAAAGTAAGAGATATCAAATCTATAATATTCAACCAATTGCAGCTAAGTGCTAGCAATGTGATGATTGGTATTCAGAGATTACCTTGCATTCAAGCTGAAGTTGAGCAACTCTCCGGGCAGTGTCTTGTAATTGTGAATAGAGCATATCAAGTTCTTCTCGAGGTTTGGCAGCATCATTGATTTTTTCTCGCCAGACAAAACAAGACAGGAGAGAAATCATCTCCTCTACTTTTATGTCCTTGAAGACACCGTTGAACATGAGTTCCGTTAGGGTCAATTCATCTGCACTACTTATTTCGCAAGCAACCTTCCCTTTCAAGTCCACGACATTGTCACTTGTAGCATATCTGCACACGAAGATCTCACATTGTCACTAAATTGAAACATGCATGAATAAAACCATTATTAAGAAAAGAATCACATTCATAAATTAGATTTGGACGTTAATAAGTTAGCTCTTTATTTTTGCAGAAATACTTGACAATTTTCATTACCCTAGCCTCCGAAGAACCCTCTTTCTTGCCTTGAGTTCATCTTTGAATGCTAAAGTAGTAGACGATCTTAATGTTTTCTTAATTGACTTTATTTTTGCAGTCAGCTCTTGCTTCCTCTGAAAAACTTTTAACTTCTGCTTTATAAGCGGTGACTTAGCAATTTCATGCTTTTCAAATAGCCTCTCCAAAGCCTCTATCCTCCGTGATGCTTTCTTGTACGAGCTACTTTGAATCTGAAAAAATATAGGGTTCTAGGTAATGATGGTATAATTGAGAAATTATCAAAATGAGGAAAATAAATGGATAAGAACTACACCTTCATATCTTCTTCTGGATCTAGACGTGGCAATCCTATATCCTCAAATCTAGAAAGAGTTTCCTTAATTTTTTTCAGTGTGTTTTCTCGAGCTTCCAATGGCAAAAGATCCTTTGGTATGTATACACGCAGACCGGTAATTGTATTGATCTGTAAGCAATAAAAGAGAAAATTATAAACTGATAATCAGTTATTTAATCAATATTGTGAACAATAAAGCCATAAATATACAATTCCAGCAAAACCAAAATTTCAACAATCAATTGGATAGAGGTTATAATATCAAATTCCAACAATTGAACTTGAATCGTAGATGAGTTATCCAATGCGACAGAAAACACACACATTCAAACATGCACACAATGGTATCATACGTGTTCAGCACCGTACTCTTTTTCCTAGTACTGGTTTTTTTTATGATGCAATTTTCATGGAATCATCCAATCTAACAATTTAAGAAGTACTATCATAAAAGAATATTTAAGAACAAATTCTTCATTTTTTTTTATTAAATCTGTAAAATTAACTATTTAGAGTCCAAGTCTGCATATAGATTACATCACTTAACAGCTTAAATTACTTTACCTGAGAGATAGGAATGGAAACCACTATAGGTTCTCCATGTTCTTTCAGAGGAACAATCTCAACAGATTTTTTTCCAAGTTTATCTTTCCTCACCACACATCTTGTAAGAACATCAACTTTGTAAGATGCATCTTCCGGCTTTATGTTCACATCATCTGATATGTTGACTACGTTATTACAAGGAACTAAAATTTTAATGTACAAAAGTATATATAAATTACAAGAAGCCATTGAAAATTATCACCTTCAGAAACGCCCTTAATCCTTTCAAAATTAATGATCAACCCCCAAGTCAACTGATCCTCGATAAAAATGGGAGAAAGTTCTTCATCACTTGAAGTGCATTGGATAGAAACAAGCCTCCCAGGCTGTAAAAAAGGTAAACAGTACCTTGGAGATAACACAATGTCGCGAACGTCCTTATTCAAACTTCTAAGCTGCTCTAGAAGATTGTAATAATCCTTCAAACTGTCTTCTTCTTCAATTACAATTGATTCCCTCTCTTCTTCAAACGCTTTTATTTGTTTCTGGATACACGAAATTAATAAGAATAAGTTAAAAAAAAACTAATCTTTTCTTGATATAATTTCCAAACCAACAATAAGAAGAAAAATTATTTATTAAATAAAGGTTTTCTCAAGAACCAACTGAAATAGAAGAACATCAATGGTTTTATATAACTACTATATGCCTCTTCACAAGAACAAATTAAGTGCCCGCTTTATGTCTCTACTGAAATTAAACCTATTTCTCTAGAATGAAGAATAGAGGTGAAATTAAACCCGATTTCTCTAGAATGAAGAGTAGAAATATCTTTAACCCGCAATTGAAAAGAAAAATTACAAATGAATGAGTAACCTTAAACTTTTAGAGAGATGGTATTAGAGCCTTCATAAATTTAAATCTCACCAAAATATATACTACACAGAATGCCTTCATAAAATAAAACAAACCTCAAGATCGGGAATGGCACGATCAGCTTGGAACTGAAAAAATGAATTACGGAGTAAATTTTCAGGATCACCGTCTTCACAGCGCATTTGGTTCAAAATCATGTTGTAGCTTAAATGGAAGGCACTGAAATGTAAAGCATATATGTAAGAGAGAGGTAACAGTTCATTTACAGAAGCTAGAAAATTAAAAATAGAGAACATATTTCTTTTGGTGAATGAAGATCATATTATCAAAAGCTTAACAAGCATTAGACAACTATCATTGATTTTGTCTATGTTCAAGAATTAAATTTAGAACGGTCTGTTCATGGCATCGCTTATTATGTCACAATATTAAACTAGAGTTTTAGTTACTGCACAACTAGGGAACTCTCACAACAGGCTATCAGAGAAATGTAAATCCAGGTATCATCAAATGTGAAGTGTTAGATATTTAAGAACACCAAGAATAATTCCAGTTCTAATGCATCACAATCTATAAGGCTTTGCCAAAAATGGATATTTAAAAATGGACAAATTCATCTTTAGTGATATATAATTATCGGAAATAAACCGACAATTTACCTGTTTAAACTATCTGCTGCCCCTTTAACCATCGATTTAGCGGTAGAAGGCTCCATCTTCTCATCAATCATGAGGATACATACTCCCCGATCATCAATACCACGTCGACCAGCACGACCACTCATTTGTATATATTCTCCACTGGTTAACCACCTAAATTTGTCCCCGTCAAATTTTCGGACATTTGTAAAAACTACAGTTTTTGCAGGCATGTTCAAACCAATACTGAAGGTCTCTGTGGCAAACAAACACTGCAGGAAAATATTTCAGTGGTTGAAAGATTTAATAACGTTGTAAAACAATGAGTGTTTATTACATCAACAAATAGAAGTAGATATGAAAATATGAGTGTTAAGTACAATATTGATCACTATTCTCAGTATGCCAAAAATTACAAAACAAAGTAAATAAGCATAAAAGGGAACTAGGAAAGCCCTGCCTAGTATCACCAACAACAACAACCAAGCCTTATCCCACTAAGTGGACCGGCTACATGGATCAAACAACGCCATAAAGTTCTACTGCATCTCTATCCAACTCATTAATCTCTAGATCTTAATATATCTGATATTTCAAAGCAATAATATTTTGTAGTAGGCAATGGCATCTCCTAACTTGTACTACTGTGACCGTAAATCCTAAACGAGATTTTGAGTGAGATGATTCCAAAACATTAATCACTTGGAAAACAATAATTTATGCAGTTAATGAAGGTATGGGTGTCCAGTTATGCGCAATTTCTAAGCCTGTATAGACAATATCTTATCTCATGCTTTTTTTCACTAACCTTGATTAGTCCTTCTTGAAATAAGATCTCAATCACTTCCTTTAGAATTGGGAGTAATCCAGAGTGATGCACTCCGATTCCACGTTTCAGCAAGGGCAGCATGTTCAAAACCTGAAAAAATTGATACAAACTCTTCATGGTGAGCTATATTTTGTTTGTAATAGAAGGACCGTTTCTATTAGTTTTAGAAGAATGCACAGCTACAGAGGGATAGCATATTCTCCAATTTCAAAGCAGAAAAAGATAGTTTAAAAAGGAAACATGAGAACGTTTAAGATTGCATTAAGGATTCTCATCCCAATCTCATGCAATATATTGAAATTGGAAAACAACCATGATCAAAGCACCAAAGAGAAGCAAAAATTAAAACTCACAAGTTCAGAATATAATCTGATTTTGACATAGAGAAACAAATGCTTAATGATCGACAAATCAAACAAAGTTTATCCAACAAAGACCGGGTAAAGCTCCAAATAAGGCAAACCTAATAAATCTGAAATCTACTAGACCTAAGGAATCCTTGTTTTCTTAAAATGTAGGGTGTGATAGAACTAACAAGATAAAATTGAATCTGGTTTGAGAGATGAGTGTTATTTAAAAACAATAAGAAGGATAAAACACCAAAGTTAATTAAGTAACTTACCTGAGGCAGCTTCTTATCATCATCTGAAAGCATATCCATAGCACACCAAAATATTTTTTCTATGTTGTCCTTCTCTGTATCCCCATTAAGATCCATTTTTGCCATCTGCAGAAACCATTGACAACATCAAAGACATAGTATCACACATGAAAGAAAGAAAAAATATGCTTTTTGTAATAAAATCAATTAGAACTTACCTGCATTGCGAGAAATTCACACTCCCTCTTGCTAAAGCTGAACAGTATCACAGGATCGTATTGACGTTGGATGATCATTTTCACCATCTTGAATATGTCACTTTCTTCAGCTGCCTTGCCTAGCGCCAGACCTTTTTGCCACTTGGCATTTTCTTTTTTCCTATCAGCATCAGCAGCAGGAACAAGAGCATTCAGAGCTTTATGAAAACTATCTTCGCGAAATTTTCCCTTTTCATCCACAACTAAGTACAGACCCTCGCTTCCGGAAGGAAAAATATAATGTTGAAGGGGAGTTGGCCGGTAATCTGTATAAACAATATGACAAGGCTGTTGGTGCACCTGCAATCAACCCAAATCATAAGAACACCAGCAATACATCCATCCCCTCATTCACAGAAAGAAAAAATTAAAATAAAAAATGTCACTATATAGATATTAAATCAAAAAAATGCCACTATATAGATATTAAATCAAATAAAATTGAGATTAATTAACCTTTGCCACCCAATCAGCAAATTCCTTGGCATTAGGGACAGTAGCAGACAGGAAGACAAAACGAGCATTCTTTGGCGACATAACAATGCTCTCTTCCCAAACCACACCTCTTTCTCGATCGCGCATGTAATGTACCTCGTCAAAAATGATCCAAGCCACCTCCCTAGTGACCTCAGACCCTTTGTATTGCATACTTCGCCAGATTTCAGTAGTCATGACCTAAAACAAATAAACATAAACATTAATATGATTTAATTTAAAACCTCATCTAGAAGACAGACCAGTATGTACTAGTTGGTAGTATTAAGGAAGTTTTCATAAGCTATAAGAAGTTTTTATATAATCTATAAGATGTTTTCATAAGCTATCTTTAAGAGCTTATATGAAAATAAGCTGAAAACAACTTGTGGACATGTCACAAGCTGTTTTTATAAGTTCTCTGAAACTATTTCACAACGAGTTATACCAGTAGATAAACTCACATAAGTCAATCCAAACATACCCTAAATAGAAACAAAACTCTGCTAAAAAGTAGACATTAAAAAAGAGAAGTAAATAGTAAAAAGCTTTGAGTTGGCATAATAGATAGTACCAAGCAAGAAGCATTGGGATCAATGGTAACATCACCAGTCATCAAACCAACATCAGAAAACTCTTCTTTAAATTCTCTATACTTCTGGTTACTAAGTGCCTTGATAGGAGAAGTATAGATAACTCGTTGACCATCTCGAAGCGACATAGCAATTGCATATAAAGCCACAACAGTTTTCCCAGCAGATGTATGTGCAGATACCTGTAAACAAAAACCATCCAAAATCAAATTTAGTTACCTATGACTAATATTCTCAATTGCAGATCACAGGGGAAAAAAAGTAATTTGTTCAAATTCTTCTATGCAACCGTGATATAGTTCAAATTCCATTACGCTATAGTTCGCTACAGCCACTATTTTAGTTGCTATAAAATCATAAATCGGTTTTAGGGCCCGTTTGTTTTGGCTTTTTTTTAAAATGATTTTTATAGTGTAACATAATTTTGTGGAAAAAAAATTTACAAAGAAACTTTTCATAAAAGCTTCAAATGAAAATTTGGTTTGAATAGTTATTCTTAAAATGTTATTTTAGGTATTTCATCATTTTATCGAAACTTTTTTTGGATATCAAAATTTCAAAAAATCACTTAATTTTGAAGCTATTTCAAATAGCTTTTCATGAAAATCATTTTTGAAATACAACTTTTTGAAAAAATTGTGATTTTGACTATGTTTTGATCTTCAATAATGTATATTAATGTTATAGAGTGTCAAAATTAGTCTTTTAATTCATAAAAAACAAATTTCAAAAAACTTGTAATATTTTGAAAAACGTTTTTGTAGAATCCATTTTTAAAAATACAAAGAAAAAATCCATTTTTTTAAAGCTAAAACAAACTGGCCTAGTAGCTTCTCTAAAAGTGATTATTGAAAAAATCTCTAAATTATTGAAAATTAGTAAATCACATTATTTATAATATGTAGCAAACAGCTCTTAAAAATATTGCTTATGATAATCAAAATTAAACAAAAAAAAATAGAAAATATGGTTTTACTAACCATAAAAGATTCAGAGTTTTCAAAACAAGAAATAGCTTGAGTTTGAAAATCAAATTTAGTTACTTATGATCAGTGTTGTCAAATGCAGATTGCAGAAAATAGCTGTTTGTTCAAATTCTCTTATGCAAGAGTGTTATAGCCGTCACTTGACAATACTTTTTACTTAGAAGGACGGACACCAGAAACACAACACCGACACAGACACCGATAATAATTCTAAAAAATGAATAAATTAATCGGAATCAAGTCAGTGTCAGTTTAGGACACCAACACTTACACGGACACACATTTTTTCAAAGGTGTCGGTCCTAGTAGATAGCTTACAACCTATTGATTAACATTAGGAGATCGTTTGTTCAAATTTCACTATGCTATAGCGCCGCCTATAGACACTATTTTAGTAGCTAAAAAATCATAAGCTGATTTTTTTCCACTTAAAAAAATTATGTTCATTCTACTTTTCTCAAATAACCTCTAAATTATAGAAAACTAAAATCACATTATTTATAATGCATAACAAACAGGCTCTTAACAATATTGCTTATGATAATCAATATCAAAATAATGAAAATCAAACAAACAATGAAAAAATTAGGGTTTAACTAACCATAACGGATTCAGAGTTTTCAAGACAACTAATAGCTTGAGATTGAAAGGGATCAAGTGCAAACGGGAACTTCTTAGCAGGCTCTTTGGTTTGAGATGAATCAGAAGGAGTAGAAGATGAAGCGTGAATGTAGCCATGTGGATACGATACGTCGTGAAGACAATCGTATTGCACTTGTGAAGTTGTTGCCGTTGTGGTTGGTTCTTCCGGCGATTTTCTCTTCAGAGACCCCATTATTTGATTATAAAAATAAATAAATAATAAATAATTGGATTATATTTTCTCAGAAAAATTCACAGCAGAATAACATGAGAAATTGAGAATTAGTGTGTCTCTGTGAGTATGAAGTTGAAGCTTTGTGGTTAACGGCGTCGTTTAGCGTTTTAGGATGCAAACGTAGTAGCAGTAGTAGGTGGCGTTGTGGCGGCGATTCTAACTGTTTTGCGGCGGCGACAACCGGCTCAGGCTGTGTTTTCCGTCGAGTTGAGCTTGGTATAGTGTAGGCAGCGGCTGATTTGTTTTGCTTTTGTTTGAGGGATTTGTTGAGTTTATGGGGGTTTGGGGATGGGGTTTAGGTTTAGAAATATATAATAATTGATTTTAATTTTTTTTTTTTAAATAGACTCGTCTTCTTATCTTTTACTATTTTTATTTTTTTTGAATTTATATTCATTTTATTTACAAATTATATTTAGTTTTTTAGTTATTTTGATATTTTTATTTTTATTTTTTTGACTCAATGATATTTATATAATTAAATTTAACTTAAAATAGATAAATATAAAAGAAACTTCATTATTTAAGTTTGAGACGTCTTCTATTTAATTTCTTAAGGTTATTTTATAGTCAAATGGATGGTCGTATGTTCATTTGGATTAAGAGTTTGGATGTAATGGAAACTCTGAAGAAAAATTTTAGACAGAGAGTGTTAATCGCAGGAGAAATTTCTAAATTCTATGTTAAAGAACTTAATGGTTCCACTTTCGATTACTTTCAATTTTTGCTTTGTTTTGAAGAAAAAAATTGAGTTGTTAGAATCTATCTCACTTCTAATTTGTAAATGCTTAACTTGAGGATTCTAATTTTAAATTATTTGTTAGTGGTGGGCGTCTTATGGGAAAGAGAAGATTATGACCAAATTTGATAAATGTGTTGAAGACATATGTAATATCCAAAAAAGTATAGGTGTGTGTTTGACAGAGAGACTAAGAGACCCTAGTAGTTATATTACACGAATGGGGTGAGGGCTAACTCACAGTGGCGAGCCATGTACGGTGGTTTTTGACGTTGTTTAAGGGACCAGCTCACGTGAGGTAAGAGGCCCTGCAGACGGTTGGCGCTGTTAGGTTGCAGGCTGACGGTTAGAGTGATGTTATTAGGGTTACTCGAAGCATAGTGTTCTATGAGTAACATTGAGTCGTAGTAAGTGTGTCTCGCTTGAGTCCTTTATCCCCTTGAGGGATGGGGTATTTATATGGATTCCTGATTCCTAGGACTTTCTTTGAAAAGGTCATTGTTCACCCAATCAAAAGGTTGACTGTTGAATTCCTATTTTCAATGGATACGTGGGTCAATAACTATCGTGACTTTCCCATTATCCCAAACACGTTTTATTCCATATTTCTTCTTCCCAACGATGGGGAAAACGTATGGGTGAGGTGGTACCTCCCTTTAGGTGACCTTGCATCGTCGCCCCTTTCTTAAGGTGGTCCTAAGTTGTCGCCCTAGGTAAGGTTATTTACAAATATAACACTACATAGTCCCTCGGGCATAAGTCCTTTAGCAGAGGGCTCATATGTATATTTTCAACCAATCCCAAAAGGCACACCATTGCATTTGACTTATGTAATTTGTTCCATTAACTATTTCACTACTTTGCTTCATAAGTATAACAGTATTTTTGCCATTATCATTGATGTTATAATCCACTTTATTGTCTATAAGACAAAATCAAACTCGTGTCCTAATTATCTATTGAAGAATTTCGCATAGCTATTTTTTCCATGAAGCCTGAGAAGTGTCTCAGACCTGAGGGTTTAACCTCGGCTTTTATTAACACTTTTGGCTTTTGTATTGGTGAGAGATTTTACAAAATTATTTCAACTAGTTATAAATTGGTACTTTCCCATCCACTCTCAACTTGACAAACACTGCACTCGTACCTAAAGGGAGTGAGAACACTCTATGAGAGATTGTCATAGTATTTTAATTTGTAATGGTATTTATAAATTAGTTTATAAAATGCTTGCAAATTGTTTGAAATATGTCCTTCGTAAGGGTAACTCAATAAACCAGCGACCTTTTGTGCCAAATAGATTTATTATGGGTAATGTCATAGCTTCTATATAGACCATCTATTACATAACGTCCAAAACCAAATGTTACTCTTAAGTTAGATATTAGAAATGCTTGTGACATAATTATTTTGGAGTATATTCTTGCAATTATGACTAAGATGGGTTTTTCAGGATAATGAGTTATTACCCAAGTGACTTCAAATACAAGAGGAGGGTAAATTGTGATTAACAAAATTCAAAAACTTAAAACAAAATTGATTGAATTTAAGAAAGGGGTAGAATAAGGTGATTAGAGCTTAAAGGTAAATAATAGTAAAGTAAAATAAATGTGAAAGGAAGAAACACATAAAAGTTTATGTTAGGTCCATCCAAAACAACAATGCTTATTTCAGTCCTCTAAAATCACCCCTTGAGATTTCCATTACTACAAGCTTTTAACACAAGATAATCGTTCATCCTTCTTACACCAAATATTTTATCTTAAGTTCAGTTTGCAGCCTTTCTAACTTGTCAAAGTTTAAGAAAGCAGTTTTCTCTTGTTTTACAATTGTAGATCAAAATAATAAAGCAACAGTTATACAAGAAAAACTTCATTAAGTGTATACTCTCCCAACACTAAAATAATATTTTAGAAGTAAGAATATAAGAGGAGGTAATATTTAGAGTTCTTGTGTATTTTCAAATGAACGCAGAGCCTCTTTTTATAGTAAAATATTTACCCAAATAAGGAAACTTTTTGAACGTCCAGATCTGCTTTATAATTGATTGTGTTGCGGCCATAATTGATTATGACTTATCAAATCAAAAAGAAAAAAAAAACTATTGGATTTGAAGCATAATCGATTACAAGACTTCTATATTCTATTAGTTAACAAATTTTGCCTTATAACCAATTAGACAATTGGCATAATTGGTTATAGGTCAAATTTCAATATATAATTTATGATAGAAACTTCATAATCTATTATACTCTGGTTTAAATTATTTTGTCCTTGACCAAAGTTTTTTTAGTAGATGTTTTGAAATTAAAAGAAGTTTGAAAAATAATTTGTAGTGTGTGTATGTGTGTGTAAATTTAGTACTTTAAGAGCAACACATTTAATATTGCATAAAAATTCCTATAAATAAACATGACATTTGAGCACATAATCACAAGGCGAGCTTTTACCGGATGGAAATATTTTTAATGATGTTTTTTAACTTTTCATTCATTTGAGCTAATCATCATAAATTTTTTGCTTTTTGGTTTGATTCAAATTTTATTCTTCATTTTACGATGTTCATGACATTTTGCTTTAATTTCCTTTGTCATCGTCAAAACCTAATTTACCTGCTAAGCACATAGAACCATGTTATCCCTTTTTTTATGATGAAAATTCAATTCTCAAGGAGGTGGCTTAAAAAATAGGTTAAGATAAAAATAAAGTTTAGAGTTTTAACTCTTCCTCACAGATATAGAGAGTATACTTCACTAAGAGTAGTATTTTTCTTATTTTGTATTATAAAAAATCAGGAAAATAGGTAGTTATTAAAGATGAAGTTCAATACGCACACATAACATATGAAAAATCAAAATACTCATAGATGAATGGAAATGCATAACAAACGGAAAAACACAAAGCAATACGAAACAAGAAACATAATAAAACAAATAAGCAATTATAGAATACTACTATTTTGCACCATTACCGTCATCACCATATATCTGATTATCACCACGAAAGGCATTACGAACAATAATCTCCATACCAGTCAAATAATCAAGGATGAAGTTAACTATAAATGTTATGTGATGAAGCATCCTAGAATTATCCAACACCAACATGTTATTTTCTTGTGGGCTTAAAAGGATAGGCTGAAGAAGAGCTTCACAAGGAAATGGTGCAAGAATCTCATAATCAAATTATTATAGATTATCTTATTCTACTTGTCGAGGAGCTGATGGTGGAGTTTGAGTATCTTAGGAAGCAAGAGAATTTGGAATGTAAACTTATAATTAATCCACTTTCAATGTATTTATCGTATTTAGATTGGTTTGGCCAATCTTTGATTTGCTTGTGTCATACTCTTACTCTTCCAAGTTAACTTCAGCATGCATCAAAATCTTTGTGATGGGATCATCATAAGGTAACGAGATCTTGACCTTTGTCAATTCAACATGTGGTGGTTTGCACCACCATCTTAATTAGTTTGAATAATTTTGAACAAAAGTCGCATGATAACCACATCTAATTTAAGTAATTGAGCATGGTAACCTTATCTTCTCCATGGCATCGACATCACCTGTATCGCTGGTACCCTCAACATTAGGGGATGAAGCTCTTCTGTTAACCGTGGCTGATAATGGTTAGGTGTAGAAGTTGAGGGTACAGAAGGGAAGGAAATGGTTGTTAAAAAAGGTGTGGCACAGGCTAGTTATATCGATCCACGCGGTGGGCGTCACTGTACTGGTAAAAAAGTACAGGGTGTGCATGTTCCCCCTGCAAGGGCAGGGAGACTTAGAGGTCCTTGTAGGTATATTACACACTTGGATGGTGAGGGCTTACTGTCATACCTCGAAAAATGTGAATGACCTCGCTAAGCGCAATCACACGTTTGCGGGATAGACTTAACAGAGTCGCCATCAAACTGTATTTATTCCCATAGAGGGAATGGGAAAATATCGAATAAAACCCCTAAAATAAAATTAAGGATATGGTCATCGCAACCAATATCAGGGTTCGGGAGTCGGTTACATAAGGGGAAGGTATTAGTATCTACACGTTCGTTGTACTCAACGGGAACAATTTGGTTAGTTGTGTGTGTTAGTGTTTGCTTAAAAGTTACGCTTCTCGAGTTATTAAGGGAAATAAATATGACAAAGAGTTTATTTTTGGAGGGCAAAAAAAGAAAGGGACCTAAAAAGTTTTTTATTATTAAGGGGTCTGACAAGATTTCGCAATCTTGCTTCTACGTATCTCAAAAGAGAAATCAAGGTACACGTAGTTCTAGGTAAAAAAAGAAGTTTGTTTGTTGGCCGTTTAGCGAAAGTTATCTTGTATTAATCGGCGTAAAACATTGTTTTACCCAAAACAGGTGAGGAGCGAACGTTTGCACCATATTGAATGGATTTACAAATCACATTCACGCCACTCATCTCAACTCAACGGTTGTGGATGCAGCATTTCTCTGCATCATCTTAAGACAAAATGTCTTTCATTTTTTAAAAGATTTTCAGGTTTGTGCCAAAAGGCAAAAAGGTTTGAATGGGTTTGATGTGTTTTGGGTGATGGCGAGCGCTTTAATTAATGAGATATCCATCTCGCATCCTAGTCTCAGGAGCTTGTGGTATCCACCCTGTTCCGTTTCCATATTTATTTAAAAAAATGTTTTGATCTTATTAGATGTTTTTAAGTTTTGATTGGGAAATGACTTAACGTTGGATCAAGATTTTATTCGTGATTATGAAAAGTGTTTGAAGTGATTTAAGGGTTTTGAAAATGATTTGAATGTGAAATGAAATGGAATTGAAAGTGTTAATGGTTTGACTTGAGAAAAAGTGACTCGACGTTGGATCGAGTATTCATTATTTTTGTCTTTGAAAGAGTGTTGGCAGGGATGGCTTATATAAGTTCCCCTTCATTACTCTATCTGGTTCATATAGGTCACTCTAATTCTCATGTCTTGAAACTTGTTATGCAAGCATGTAATATTTCCTTTTCAAATAAAATTTTTTATACCTTCTGCTCAGCTTGTTATATGGGAAAAACACATAAATTACACTATCTTTATTCACACACTATATACACTACACCACTTGAACTCGTGTTTGGTGATTTATGGGGTCCTTCCCCTTATCCTTCCACCTCAGGATTCAAATATTACATGTCTTTTATGGATGCCTATTCCAAGTTTACTTGGATATATTTCCTTAAAACTAAGGTTGAAGCTCTATTTACCTTTCAACGATTCAAGAGCTTAGTTGAACTCCAACTTGGATGTCCCATTAAGGCCATCCAATCTGATTGGGATGATGAGTTTTAACCTTTCTCTCAGTTCCTCAAAGATCATGGCATCATACATAGAGTGATTTTCCCTCACACACATCTTCAAAATGGTGTAGTGGAGAGAAAACATAGGCATATAGTTGACATAGGACTTACCCTACTCAGTCAAGTCTCTCTTCCTCTCACCTATTGGGATTATTCTTTCTCTACTTCTGTCTATCTCATCAATATGTTTCCCTTTTCCTCTATTCAGTTTCAAATTCCTTATTCCATCATGTTTCATACACAACCTGAGTACAACTTCCTAATGGTCATTGGTTGTGTTTGTTTTTCTCTCCACAAGCCTTAAAATAGTCATAAATTGGATTTTAGATCTCAAGAATGTGTGTTTCTAGGTTACTCTACATCCCACAAAGGCTATAGATGTCTAGCCTCTAATGGTAGGCTATACATCTCTAAAGATATCCTTTTCAATGAACTCAGGTTCCTCTATCCTGAATTATTTCTCAAGTCTAGTTCTTCTGTTCCTCCTTCTACAAGTGTGTCCCTTCCAACTCTTTCCATGGTCCCTACTTCTTTCTCATCCCTATCATCTAACCCTTCATCACATCAATCTGGTTCAGGCAGTTCCAATTCTACTGTTCCTAAACCTAGTTCTCAAATGTCTTCCAACTCATCACTTCAACCATAAGACCAATCTGCTCAGAGTTCATTTAATCCTTCTGGCTCTAGTTCACCTATGTCACACTCAATTGGTTCCTTACATTCTCTCAATGATTCTGACACACTTCAGTCTACTCATGCCTCCACTAGCCAGTCTCATATTGCTAACTCAAAAAACTCATCATCTGCATCCCAATCTAGTTCATCCACTGTCTCAGATACTTCCCTTGCAACCCATGTTATTCCTCCCAAAGCAGTTCATGTACTTCAACCTAACAACCTTCATCAGATGCAAACTCAAGCCAAGTTTGGCTTTGCTCAGCCTAGACTTGAGCCAAGACTTCTCTTGGTTACCACTGAACCTAAGAGTGTTTAATCTGCTCTAGCTGATGTAAACTGGAAAAAAACTACGCAGGAGGAATACAATGCTCTAATCACCAATAATACCTAGACATTTGTTCCCTTACCTCCTCAAAGACATGTTATTGGTTGCAAATGGGTATTTAGGGTTAAAGAGAACCGATATGGCTCAGTCAATAGATACAAGGTTAAGCTAGTTGTTAAAGGCTTTTGTCAAAAGTATAGGTTTGACTTTACTGAAACTTTTTCTCATGTGGTCAAACTTATCACAATCAGACTCATTCTCTCTATTGCTCTCACACATAATTGGCAAATTCAGCAGTTAGATGTGAACAATGCCTTCCTCAGTTGCTTACTTCATGAAGAAGTTTATATGGACTAACCAAAAGGCTTTAAGAGTGATAATCCCTCATTGATTTGCAAACTTAATAAGGCTTTTTATGGGCTAAAACAAGCACATATGCAATGGTTTGAAAGACTTCAAACCACTCTTGTCCAGCTCAAGTTCAAACCAAACAAGTGTGATCCCCATTATTAACCTACTTTCTTAAAGGACATGCCATCTACATTCTCATATATGTGGATGATATCATCATCACATGGGATTCTTCTTCTCTTTTTCAAACTATTATTTCCAAACTGACTACTACCTTTTCACTTAAACAACTTGGTGACCTTGATTATTTCTTAGGCATTGAAGTAAAGAAGGTTGCTTAAGATTATCTTTTGCTCACTTAGTCCAAGTACATCAAGGGCTTATTGTAGAAAACCAACATGTTAGAGGCATGTCATGTCTAGACACCCATGCAATCCACCTGCAAGTTAACTAAAACTAGGTCTGCAGCAGTTTCTGATCCATCCCTGTATAGGTCAGTGGTGGGTGCATTGTAGTATGCAACTCTAACTAGGCATGACATTGCATACTCTGTTAACAAGGTTTGCCAATTTATGTCTCATCCCTTGGAAACTCATTGGGTGACAGTCAAAAGAATTCTTAGGTACCTCAAAGGCACCAAGGACCATGGCTTATTGATTTATCCTCTGTCTCATATTGTTCGTCCCTCATTTCATGTCTATTGTGATGTTGACTGGGCTGCTGACCCAGATGATAGAAGGAGTACTTCAGGAGCTGTTATCTACTTTGTAAGTAATCTCATTTCCTGGTGGTCCAAGAAACAACCTGCAATTTCCAGGTCTAGCATTGAAGCAGAGTATAGAAGTCTTGCTCAGGCAACAACTGATTTGTTATGGTTACAAACTCTACTCAAGGAACTGTTTATCTCCTCTGAAATCCCTCTAATCTTATGTGATAACCAATTTGCTGTTATGGTGACTCATAACCCTATTTTTCACTCAAGAACTAAGCATATGAAGATTGATTTTTTTTTTGTTAGGGAGAAAGTGTTTGCCAAACAACTTCAAATCACCCATATTCCTGACACTAATCAATGGGTTGATGCTCTCACAAAGTCTCTCCCCTCCACTAGACTTATAGAATAAAGACACAAACTCAAGGTTAATTCCTCCCTTTGAGTTTGTGTGTGTGTGGTAGGGGGTATTAAAGTATGTACCCAGTATAAATTCAAGACTGACACATGTCAATCTGAGTACTGTTCAAAACCTGCTATTGCAAGTCAACCATATATGCAATATAAAAGCAGACAATTGTAATGATTTGTAACTAACTCAAAGAAATAAAAGTTAGTTACATTGAAATGAAATATAAATCTCTCTTCATCTCTTTCTAATAGTATTAGAGTTGAATATCTCTTATATCTACATTAATGCATTTTTTCTTATTTATATAAAAACAATCAACCTCTCAACAAATATTTTAGAAAAATAAAGAAAGTAATAACATATTTGAAGTTATTAAAGCTATTAAATGATTTATGTATAAATATAAATTAAATTTTTAGTTTTTCATTTACCATTTTCCTTTTTTAAACAACCAATGATATTAAATGATTACATGCACAGTCCTACATTAAGAAATTAGGCTGACAATCTAAACATTAATTGTTCATCAGAATTTTGGACCATTTTTTTTTCTTTGGGAAGTTTATTCGCTAAAATCATCGCAATCCTATGTCTACGTATTTTCACTAAGATGAAAAATCAGAGCAGCCGTAGTTCGATAGAATTTTAGACCACTTGAGCATGTGCAAGCTCATATCCATTTCATAGTAACCTATATTTTTTTTTATATATTTTTTTATTTTATGAAATCACACTCTTATTTGTAAAATATGGAGTACTAACTTTTCTTAATAACAAATTATTAATATATATTTAAACAATTGTTAGGAATAACGGGCTTTCAGTTCCTTTTAATACTTATTTTTCATAGGTAAGTTATTTCCATATAAAATAATTATACTCAATTATATAATATTTTACAACACCAATATATAATTAATTTTATTATATTTTTAAATATTTATTCACTAAAATTATTCTTATAAAAAATATTTGAGTCAATACAAATACATCAATAAAAATCGACGTATTTGATTTAATTAATTTAAAATACAATTTTTCATATAAAATTAATTTTAAAAAATTGATTTTTTCATTCAAAAAGAAGTATTATTGCCGTATAAAAAAAAATTGATTTTTATAAAGTTTTTGTTTTTATTTAAAAAAAATTACATATATTTCCTTTTTTAAAAACTAATTAGTGCAATAATTTTTTTGTAACTACATGAAATTGCCCCAAATATAGCATCTGACTTTACATAATCAAATGCCAACCACAAATTTTATATTCCCTATATAACCAATAATTCTCTCTTCTCTCTCTTCTCTCTCTCATCAAAATCTTCAACATTACTAAAATCTTCACACTTCACTCACTCACACAAAACACAAACAAAAACATAAAAAAGAGGTTTCATAGATAGATAGACACAAACACTATTTCATTATCAACATGTCTTCAAAATATCTCTCAATTCTCAACATCATCATCTTCATCACATCTCTCTTCACTTTCTTATACATAATCACTTCTTCATTCTCTTCACCATCTCTTCAAACCTCAAAACCTCTCCCAAAAATCTCCCACTTTGAATTCTGTCCAACAAACTTCACAAACTACTGTCCATGTGAAGACCCCAAAAGACAGAAAAAATTTCCCAACAAAAAATGGTTCAGAAAAGAACGTCACTGTCCCAAAGCAAATGAGAGATTAAAGTGTCTTATCCCTAAACCAAAAGGGTATCAAAGGCCATTTCGTTGGCCTAAGAGTAAGGACAATGCATGGTTTAGTAATGTTCCTTTTACAAAGCTTGTGGAATATAAAAGGTTACAAAATTGGATTAGATTGGAAGGTGATAGGTTTGTGTTCCCTGGTGGTGGTACTTCTTTTCCTGATGGTGTTGAGGGTTATGTTGATGATTTGAAGAAGCTTCTTCCTGTGAGTTTGGATTCTGGATGGATTAGAACTGTTCTTGATGTTGGATGTGGGGTAAGCTTGTATGTTTTTGTTTAGTTATTTATATCTTTGAGTTTTGAATTGCGGTTGCGTCGCAAGTTTTAGAACTATAGTCGCATCATACATGTTTTCAATGTGACTGATGCGACTATAGTTCTAAATGGAAGTATCTTATTACAATTGTGGCTGCGTTGCGAGTTTTAGAACTATAGTCACATCGACCTGTATTTGATGTGATGTGACTATAAGTCTAAACGGAGTCTCTAATTACAATTGTGGTTGCGTTGCAAGTTTTAGAACTATAGTCACATCAACCTGTATTTGATGTGGCTGATGCGACTATAGTTTTAAAAATTGCGATATGCAGGTTGAACCGGATTGTTATGTTTTGTATTTTGAATTAGTATAATGAATTTGTGATTTGAAGGTTGCAAGCTTTGGAGCATCTTTAATGGAGTATGATATATTAACAATGTCAATAGCACCAAGTGATGAACATGAGGCTCAAGTGATGTTTGCACTTGAAAGAGGACTTCCTGCTATGCTTGGAGTATTCAGCACTCATAGGCTGACATTCCCTTCAAATTCATTTGATATGGCTCATTGCTCTAGATGCCTTGTCCAATGGACTGCTTATGGTAACATTTCTATTTTTTTGTTACTTACATAACACTTTACTATCAAACCCATACACAAAATTGGCACATCGATACTGATCAAAATTGGCACGTGTATCAGTATCATATTAGTGTCAGACACCAAACACATATTCAATTTGAAGTGTAAATGCTACATATTTCAATGTTGAAAATTATCAAAAGAACTGACAGAGACACAAATATCAGACGAAATTGACATGTTGATATAGATAATAATTAAACAAAATGAAATAGTAATCGAATATAATCACGTATATCAGTATTATATCATATCAGTGTCAGACACCAAACACACATTCGAGTGCTACGTATTTCACTGTTGACGTTTTTTGACTATTAAAAGCTCTGACACATATATCAGACACGATACTAACATGACACGTTTACTATTTGATATTGTTTAATTGAATTTGTCAAAGATGGACTATACCTAAAAGAGATTGACAGGATTTTGAGACCTGGTGGATTTTGGGTACTTTCTGGTCCACCTATAAATTGGAGAGTAAACTATAGAGCATGGCAAACAGAGGCAACAGTGTTGGAAAAACAACAGAACAGTTTAGAGGAACTTGCAATTCAAATGTGTTGGGAAAAAGTTGCTGAGGGAGGACAATTTGCTATATGGCAAAAACCTATAAATCATATCAAATGCAAACAGAATTTGAATCCAACAAAGTTTTGTAATTCATCTGACCCTGATGATGGATGGTAAGTTTCTTTATTTATCTATTTAGTTCCTCAAATTTGAGAAATAAAAATTTAGTATATTAAATAGAACGTCATTTAGTTAATTTTTATTGTCTGATCTCAAATAAACGGTGAAAATGAACTAAAGATGATTACGTGATTGTGCAATGCGAGTCGATTGATCTCAAATCAATGACGGAGATCAATCAATGCATGTATATGCGTGAAATTTTAAACTCCGAGAATCCAAGTCTCGATTTTTTAAAGAAATATCATAAACTTAAGGGACTAGTTTGCTACTATTTCATAAATTTAAGGGACAAAATTAATAATTTCCTACAATTTCGAGGACCAAAAATTTCTAATAGTCATGTTTATATATTTTCTAGATCATGATTTTCCAATGTTTCACATTAAAACTTCAAAAGTTACTATAAACTATTCAACAGGTATACAGAAATGACAGCATGCATTTTTCCTCTTCAAGAAGTGAAAAATCTCGACGAAATCTCTGGCGGCACTCTTGAAAAATGGCCTATAAGATTGAATGTTCCACCACCAAGATTAAGAAATGAAGGTGTAACACTTGAAAGAACGTATAGTGAAGATAATAGGATATGGAGAAAGAGAGTATCTAATTATGAAGTGATGTTGAAATCATTGTCTTCTGGTAGATATAGAAATGTAATGGATATGAATGGTGGATTTGGTGGATTTGCAGCTGCAATGGTGAAATATCCAGTTTGGGTTATGAATGTTGTTCCATTTGATGCAAAAAGTGATTATCTTGGTGTTATCTATCAAAGAGGACTTATTGGAACTTACATGGATTGGTATGTATTTACATCTTTTCATTTTTACTTCCTTTTTTTAATTTATAAGAATTCGAGTTTCTTTTCGTAAATCGGATATCTTCTTAGCGCAACTGCAGATGCTGACTGACTTTCGAATGGGAGAGTTTAAAGATTTGAGCTTGAATAAACAGTTCTATTATAATTATAAGTGGCTTATATCATAAACTATTATTCAATAAATAAGTGCTTATGCATAAGCAATTTCTATAACAAAAAAAATAATATTAAACTTTTTTTTTTGAAGTTTGTGAATTTTTATTTGAGTTTATTTAATTACATATGTTTTGTGATACTCTTTTAGAAGAAACATTTGAATATATTTTGATATTTTTTAATTAAAAAAATCAACTTTTATAATAAGTGTTCTTCAAAATAGTTTAAGGAATTTTTAATATATTAAAAAATTTAATTTAATTTAATTTTTTATGATAAAAATAGTTTATGTAAATTTATACATAAACACTTATCATAATAAATATTTGTGTTATAAATTAAAAATAAATTGCTTATTCAAACAGAATTTAAATCAATTCAGAAACATGTCATAAATTATTTTTGTAAACTTTATTAAATCATCTCACAAATGTTTATGTTAGGAGATAAATTAAAATAAATAAATAAAATTAATATTTTTTTCCTATATTTCTGACTTGAGACATGTGTTTGACATTAAATGTTTCTGTTTGAAGAAAATTATTTAGCATTTTGAAAGAAAATATATCTATTTCTACATGTGATGCACTTATTAGTGCTTTTCTTGTTTGTCATTAAAACTTGCACATGTACTTATTCTAATAGTGCATTAAATCATGTCATTAGAATATATTTTACCATTCACAAATTTTATAATGGCAAGATTCTACTTATTTGATTTAAATCAGAAACACTTCTGACACAAATTTAAGAGTCCATTTATTTAAAATTAATTAAATGTCTTTTACATCTTATATATAGAAAATAATTAATTTTTATCTATATATTTATCTAACTCTAATATGATCCTTAATTTGAGGTAAAAATAATGAAGGAAATAATTTTATTTTATTTTTGCAGGTGTGAGCCTTTTTCAACTTATCCAAGAACATATGACTTAATACATGCTTCTGGCATATTCAGTATGTATATGAACAAGTAAGCTTATAACATATGGTTTTGTATATTTTGAGCATATTTATTTATTTAATTATTATTATTATTATTATTATTATTATTAATATTATTATTATTGAAAACTCGTTATCTGATCCTAAGATCGGTTGATTCGGAATATCAATTTCATCCCCCACTTACGAAATTTTACTCAAAGTCAGAATAATTTTTGTATGAATTGATCACATGATATCTTGAGAGAGTACACTCTCAAGTCTTAAGATCGGTTGTTCGGAATATCAATCCCACCGTCACTGTCCACTTACAAAATTCTACTTAAAAGCCAAAATAAATTTTTGAATGAATACCACATGAGATCTTGAGAGGAATACACTCTCAAGTTTCAAGTTTTAACCGACAAACCAATCGATGAAGGTTTATTATTATTATTATTATTATTATTATTATTATTAATAATGATTGTCTTTCTACCATTCAATAGTACTAAAATTTAAAAAGTATATATTATAACAAAATGAATGATTTTTTTTTTTGTTGCAGGTGTGATATTAGTGATATTGTTATTGAGATGCATAGGGTTCTTAGACCAGAAGGAAGTGTTATTATTAGAGATGATAAAGATGTAATTCTAAAAGTAAAAGAAATAACAGATAGAATGAGATGGGAAGGAACAATACTAGAAGTTGATGGTGATGACAATGGATCTTCTCACACAAAAATGATTATGGTTTTCAACAATACAAAGTATTAGGCTGATTTTGATTTGGATAGTTAATTTTTGTACAACAACATTGGTTATATATAATTTAATTCATTACAAAATATCTTCATCCTATTTTCTTTTTCTATGAAGTATGGACATTCTATATTTAAAATTTGTCTGATTATGATGATTTTGAATTGGATTTATCTTTTTCACGATTCTTCAAAATAATTATTAAATCCTACAAAATAAGAACGAATCAAAAGTAAAAGTGTTTTAGAAAAACATTACTAAAAACATGATAGGTATAGTTGTCATCACAATCTCAAACTTAAATTTTTCCTTGTCCTCAAGAAAAAAATTGAAAAATTGAGATTTAAAAAAAAAAAATACAAACATTTATATGTTTTATTGATAATTTTTAAGTTGACGCTACTTATTATAGTAACTCCATGTTCCTGCTCAAATTCTACATCCATCATCGTACCTCTCGAGATGAATACATTAAAAGACTGCATTCGTGCATTCTTTAAGGTAAAATAAATCAGGGCAAAGTGGCCTAATTTTTAGAGTTAGACACAATTTTTTCACTCATCCTTATTTAATTGTTTTTCTTTGACCCCAATTATCACTTTAAGTGATTGAACCTAAGCTATGTGAGACTTTCTTTATTTTATTGGTACTTATTTGCTTTTGCTTTTATTTCTTTCTTTTTATCAACAAACACTTATTTTTCTTAATACTTTTCACATTCTCTTTTATGATATTTTCTCTTAAAGACCATCACCCTATTTTCATAGCAAACTCAAACTTTGAAATCATGATATAGTTACAATATTTCTTATTCATGACTAGCTGAGTCTAGATGGAAAAGAGTGTACCCTTGAGAACAATGTGTTTTTACAAGCGACAGAGATGTAATATTCGCCTAATTAAAATTAGTAGTAAAGTAATTAAATGATGGTAAAGAAAGCAAGCAAATGACAATAGAGAAAGTGGTTCTAGAGGTGCTCCTTGTGGACTTTTAACTACAATATCCTCTCCAGTTTGAGGGGGACATCCTCGCCCTCACAAACTTCTCCGGGTTGCTTTATTCCTGAGCCAACTTTCCTGGTGTTTGTGCCTAGGACACGGACCCCTTTTAGCTCAAGGATCTCTACATAACACTTCCTCGCAATTTCTCAATCTTCTTCGATGGCTTCTACCCTCGAGCATATACTTCATGCACAAATACAAAGTGGAAAAGATGGCGCCCAACTGATTAAAACTCGGTCACCTTATAATCATATTGTAAGAAGATGGGGCATCAATGACCAAATACCTAACCTTAATTTCTTTGGATTGCTCCTACACTTTAAAGGAGGTTTTAGCGTGATGTAACCTTTCACTTGCACCTGCTCATTGGAGAATCCAACTAGGGAGCCCTTGAAGGGGCTTAAGTCATATGGGTCTAGGAACAACCTTTCAAACGCATCCCAGGATAGGATATTTATAGAAATCCTCAATCTATGAAAACTCTTTTGATCTCTCATTCATCACACTTAACAACAATGACCACAAGGTCGTAATTATAAGGGTGAACGTCAAATGCGTCCTTATCGGAGAAGAAAAATCTGGTTTATGGCGTCTTCATCTCGCATGTGCTTACCTCATTAGAGAGGTCTTCTATATTTAGTACTTGACAAACATATCTTATACGGGCAGAGCTACTCTCCATGCCTCTAGAAAATCCTCATGCAATAATATGGAGCATGTGGTGCATGACTTTATTGTATTTACTCGTGGATGCCTCTTTTTCCCTATTAGGCCTGGGGCTCTCGACGTTATCTCGACCGTGGGAGCCGAATTTGTCTGACCCACGTGAAGAATCGCCTTAGACATAATTCTTGAGGCGTCCCTCTTGAATTAGCCGCTCGACCTCCTTCTTGAGTTGGTAACACTCTTCAGTGTGGTGCCCTTTAACTTTATGGAACTTGCACCATCTACATGGTTTGGGACATATCACGCCTGATTTTGGAACTGGAGGCGTAAGGATGTTGTGTAGGTGAAGAACCTCACGCCAGATCTGTTCATAGTGAGTGTTCAGAGGCATGAAAGTTCTCTGTCGTATTGCCTACTCCCTTAAATGCACTTTTGTCCTTAATGGAAGATGTATAATTACTCTTCCTTTGGTGGTGCGAATTGTCAGTGTTAGGAATGCGCTGACGTCTAGCTCCTTCTTCTCCGTGTTACTCTCCTCGCCTTTTATGTAACATTCTGCCCTAGTGACCGCTTCCGCTAACAAAAGTGTTGGCTTTTAGGCGAGAGACTCATTGAAGCGTACCGTTTTGAGACCATTTTAGAACTCCCCACAAACATTTCTTGGTTTGGGGGGACGACCCTGATGGTAGCTTTATTGAACCGGGAGAAGTAGTCACTCAATGATTCTGAGGGACCCTGTCGCATGTTGAACAAGCTGGTGGTGGACATCTTCCTGTGACGGTTGATAGTAAATTGGTACACGAGTTTCTTCACTAGCTCCTGATAGTTGGCGATAGAATATTGGGGCAGACCCATATACCATCACAAGGTTGCGTCCCTGAAGGTGACAAACAATAATTTGCACTTCAAGGAGTTAGACACTCCGATGATGGCCATGTGTGTATTAATGGAGACAACGTGTTCATAAGGGTCACTGCGCCCATCAAACTCGGCCAAAGAGGGAGGCTTGAATCCCCTAATGACACGGGCTTCCCATATTTCGTATGAAAGCGGTTGGAGATCCAGTACTTCCATACCCTCCGAGGGATTGGTCTCTTGCTAGCACTGTCAGATATTGAGGACGTTGTCCTCTAGGCTTTGTTTGAGAGTTTGAAAGGGGGGGGGAGGGGAAGACTTCTGAAAACGAATTTTAAAAATAATATAGCAAAATATTGGACATATTTTGAAAGAATAATTTTGTATAGAATGATAAAAAAGTATTTATCATTACTATATTTTTAATTTTCACAATACTATAACAACATAAAACATATTTGGAAAATTTATGTAAGCCCTCCGAAACCTTCTAAAACCCTCATTCAATACAAAATTTGAAATCCTCCAAATGAGGGGGTTTTTGGTGTTATGAATTAAAAAAATCCTCCAAAACCCTTCCAACCAAAATTCTTCAATTCTCTCCACTGAATCCTCCCCATTTTTCAAAGCCCTTCCCTCCCATCCAAACTCCCAAACAGACCCCTAGACTTTGATTTTGACGGTGTAGTTCATCCTTGGCAGCATAGATCTCTGTCATCACATTGATATCACTGCTTCCCCTAGTGTCCTATGGCATAAGGGAAATGGCTCTCTTGTTAACCATGACAGAGAATGTCTGGGTACAGGAGCGGGCGTGATAATGAATATGGTGATTTTAAAATAAGGTGTGACCTAAGTTAGTTTTACTGGAATCCAATAGTGGGTGCCACTATACTTGTCAAAAAGTACAGGTGAGAGTGGTATCCCTACGCGGGTAAGGGATACTCAAAGACCTTAATAAATGAAAGTGGTTAGAGTCTGCTCACGGTGGTGAGAAATCCTATATGAAGATGTTTATGGTGTTTATGATGGTTTGGGAAGGACAAGTCATGTGAGGTGAAAGACTCAATGTATAAGCGCTATGCTGGGTAAATTGTGATCTGTCTCATACCCTTTAAGAGTCAGATATTTATATAGCCTCTTGGGTGTAAGGTTTAGGAAATCCTAAGAAGTAGTAACCGCTATCTCTTGGCTGGGGATACTATTTACTACCTATTTTCGAAAGGGTCGCGGTATGACTCAGTCTACGTGACTAGCGGAGGGATAACAATATTATACATGTGTCTATTCTAAAAGCGAGCCCCTCATATCATGTGAAGGTAGCGTCTCGACGATGCCACATAAGGAGAGGATTTTTGCATCACTCTTATTTAAGACTCTCACAAAAGTATCACTATGCAGGTTACGTTTAAGTTTCGTCATCATATAGATAGGATGTAACGGACAAGTGATAGGAAAATGCAATCGTAATGATCCCAAATCAATAAAGTAAATTGATAAAATAATTCCTCCAAGCATCAAGAGAACATCTGAAATGTCATAACTATCATGCATCTCTTTAATATTTGAGTGTATCACTTAAGACATCTTAAAATAAATTTAGGGAGCCTATGATAACTTAAAATGTGTTAGTCTCTCTTAAAAATTTGTCGCCTTTATGTCTAAGAGTGTTGCAAGTTAAGATCAAAATATTTTTTAGACCTTAAATTCATACTTTTTTATTAATTTCTTTTAGTAAAATTAGTAGCAAAATTTGTAGCATATAAAATAATTAAATAAATTTGTAATAAAATTAATTATTTTTATTAAAGTGATAAAAGTCTACTTTGAACTTTTTTAAAATTTATATTACGAACATTTATTTAAGTAATATTTTAAATTTTAAAATTTATGAAATAAAAATAAAATTGGAAAAAATACATAAATTACTTGAACAAAAATAATATAAACATAGATGCCAAAATTATAAACAAATGTGACAATCAATAAAAATAAAGTAAAATAAAAAATAAAAAATGCCAAAATCTTAAACTAAAACAAATAGACCCACCACCACTAGTATCAAATAAAGCTTTGCTTACCTATCTAAGCAAACAAAAAGATTAACCGGATCACTAAGTTTTTGAATGATTGTTACGATTATTACGAAACAAATTTAAAAAAATAAATGAGAGTGTTTTGTAACACCCTTTTTTATCCCACAAATATACACGGAAAAAAAATACACAAATTATCAGAGTAAAAATCACTTCAGAAAGGTGCACATTTTCTCAATAAACTCAAAATAAAACATTTGCTCTGTAAACCCGGGGTTTTCCTCAAAATATTCAAAAGCCATCAAAATTAGCAGCGGAACCACCATAACCACAATAATCCAAAATCAAAAGGTTTTAAAATAAAAACTATAATAATCAACTAACAACAAAATGTCAACATAACATGTTTCGACTCAACGACCCAACCCGATGTTACATTATCCGAGCAAGACCCTCTACGTCGACCAAAAGCACTAAAAACTCCAAAAGGTCCTCGAAGGCATCCACCGCTAAGCCTGGTCATCTGCACATTACCCATGTGGAGGCAACATTCAAACAGACAGGGTGAGTAATCACAATTCATTATAATCAATATAAAAACATGATATGCATAAAATGGCGTCATTATCATATACAACATCATCAGGGTCATCAAAAAGCATCAAAAGTCACAACATCATAAATCACATGAAGATACCACATAAATGCAATGCACAATAAGACTCATGTATGTGGTACTAATTCATCAAAGTCGATAGACACTAGGTCATCACCTTCAAAAGATCCCCGTCAATAGGATCGATTCCACACAAAAACTGGAGCACGTCAAAATACCTCACATCCACACAATGGGATTGAAGCCACAATATACCGAAGTCTAACCCGCTGGACCAAAGTCCTATAATCGTCAATAGACCGAAGTCTAATTCACTGGACCGAAGTCCTATAATGCTATGAATGCATGATGCACAACGTTAATATCATCATCAACAACAAAAAGTCATTACGTGCATCATCATTCATCAAAATCTCATGTTAATCCATATCATCATTTAATCATCAAAACATCATGAATCGTCATCTCATAATCATCAATATAGCTCATGGTAATACACATCAAAATAGTCATGTATCATCATCTCATAATCATCAATATAACTAATGGTCATTCACATCATCATTTAATCATCAAACATCTTGTATAAACATCTCATAATCATCAATATACTCGTGGTAATTCATACATCAAAACACAGACACAATTATTCAATAAATTATCCACAAATAATTTCATAACCGGCAGCAAACAGTACAACAATCCATTAATAAAACATATACACAATTGACTTCCCAAACATATTCGATATAAAAATATTGGGCAACCAGTTCTTAGGGGTGTTCGCGGTGCGGTTTGGGCGGTTTTGACGCTAAAAATCATCTGAACCGCAAGGGAAAAAAGCATGCGGTTTGGTTGGCTTTTAAAAAAAATCCGAACCAAAACAAACCAAACCAATGCGGTTTGGATTGGTTCGGTTGGTTCGGTTTTTTACTAGATTTTTATTGAGTGATATTTACATATATAGAGAACAACATAACTTTGTGTTTAGTCATTCATACATTGCCAAATAACAACAAAACTCATCATATTTAGACAAAAAGTTCTCATTCAATATACAAAAATCAATTTAAACAAAAGTGAAAAAAAAATAGTAGCATAAAACAATATCAAAATATTATAATAAAACAAAAAATATAAGATAAGGGAGATTAGAGAAGATGAAAATGAAAGAACACAACAGATGTGAGATTAGAGAAGAAAGGTGTGATAAAAATATAATTAGAAGAGAAAATAGTAACATAAAAATGAGAAGATGGAAAAGAAAGAACATGTGAGATGAGAGATTAGTGTAGAAGAGGCGAGACGTACATGGCAAAGAAGATGAGAAGAATGCACAATACTATTAAGAGAGATTTGAGAAGATTAAAACTAAAAAGTTAAGTGTGAGTAAGAGAAAATATTTTGTAATTATAAGGTTAAGGCATAATGGGTTTGAGTTTTGGGTTAGATGTGAGATAAGTGAAGTTTGGGTTGTAACATAATGCGGTTTGGTTTGGTTTAGTTCGGGTTGCAAAATACAAACCGCAAACCAAACCGAACCATGCGGTTTTGTTAAAAGATGGCCCGAACAAATCCGAACCAAATGCGGTTTTTTGCAGTTTCGGTTTGGTTTGGTTTGGTTTGCGGTTTTTTATTGGGTTGGTTCAGTTTTGAACACCCCTGCCAGTTCTCTTATCTATACTATGTTATAGATCTATTCATTAGCTTTCCGAAGCTTCGAACGAGGATCAAAATGGACTTACGGATCAAAAGTTATGACCAAAACGATTTCGACCGAAAACATGAACAGTCGTGACGGACAGCATGCAGAATTTTCTGCGTTTTTCACCGTTGGAGGCCTTCCGGACCTCCGATTTCAATTCCGTAAAAACCCAAACTCTCAGAAAATTACAACCCATCCAATACTGTAATTATCTCAAGTAAATTTACAATTTTAACACAATTAAACCATCTAATCATTATTTTAAGATTATGCCTAAAACCTTTGAAATTGATGGATATAAGTTCAATCCTTAAAAGAAAAAGAATACACATATAAGGCACACAAATTCATCCTTAATCATTATATAACAACCACCATGGAAATTAGGGATTTTTATCCTAAATATGTTATTACCCATCATACACTATCATAGCATCAAGGGCACAAAAACCTAAGACTAATAGGCCAATTCATTACACTATCCTAAGCCTCAAAATCACATAAACCTTCAAAATACCCCAATACCCCCAAAGTCCTCACAACCCCTTCACCTTCGTCATCAACGCACGAATACATCATAATTTCCTTAGTTTACTCATAAACCCACAAAATCACATAAACCTCACTAATACATCATAATTTCCTCAGTTTACTCCCCATACCTTAGATTGTCGATTCTAAGCCTTTCTCTCTTGTGTTCTTGGAAACTTTCTCGAATCCTAAACTTTTCCCTCTTTCCTCAGAGCTCTGGCCTTTTTCCTTCTTTTCACGATCTAACAAAATGAATCTTATTCCTCTCAAATTGTCCTTTTTGTTAAACCTAACCCTTGGGCCTCTAAATTGGGCTTTCCCCATTTTACCCTCACTAATTCTCCTCAAAAGTCCATCTTACCATTAATTCATCTAATATTATTTAAATAAATAATAATACAATATATTCCATATTATATACTATTATTTAAATAAATAACCAAAACTCAACAAAATACCATCAATACAAACCACCAAAATTTACCAAAATTCACGAATATTATATTTAAATAAATTAAATAAATATTCTTACAAATTTGGGGTGTTACATGACCCAAGTTAGTTTCGAAACCCCATAGTAGATGTCATTGTACTTGTCAAAAGTACAGGTGTGCGTGGTATCCCTACGTAGGTAGGGGATACTCAGAGGCCTTAATAAATGAGAGTGGTTAGAGCCTACTCATAGTGGTGAGAAACTCTATCTGAAGATGTTTATGGTGTTTACGATGGTTTGAGAAGGACAAGTCATGTGAGATAAAAGGCTCAATGTATAAGCGTTATGCTGGATAAATTGTGATCTGTCTCATACCCTCAAAGGGTTAGATATTTATATAGCCTCTTGGGTGTAGGGTTTAGGAAACTCTAAGAAGTAGTAACCGCTCCCTCTTAATTAGGGATACTATTTACTATCTATTTTCCAGAGGAGCGTGGTATGACTAAATCTACGTGACTAGCAAAGGAATAACGATATTATACACATGTTTATTCTAAGAGCGAGTCCCTCATATCACGTGAAGGTAGCGTCTCGACGATGCCACATAAGGCGAGGATTCCTACATCACCCTTATTTAAGACTCTCATAAAAATATCACTACGCAAGTTGCGTTTAAGTTTTGTCATCATATTTGTCTTCATATATAGATAGGGTGTAATGAACAAGTGGTAGGAGAATGCAATCGTAATGATCCCGAATCAATAAAAATCTACTTGTTAGACCATAAAAATAAATTGATAAAATAATTCCTCCCTGTATCAAGAACACATCAGTAGGGCTGGCAATGAACAAAACCAACTCGAAAATAGTTTGAAATTCGATTCAAAAATTAAATCGTTGAACTAGGTTCATGAACCAAATGAGCTGAATATGAGCTAAAAACTAAGTTCGTTAACTAAATGATCTGAACTTGAACTATACATAGTTCGACTCGTTAGGTTCATGAGTCAATTCGATTATATATGAGATATATTATATTGTCTTTAAGAGTAGGTTTAAAGATTTGTTCTAAATGTTAGTCTCATATTTTCTTTTAATCTAACAGTTTCAATTGATAATTTATATTCTCAAGTGAGTAAAATATTTATACGAATAATTATACAAATAAAATTAACATCGTATAAATTTTAATCTTATAACTTTTATTTTATTTCTATATTTTTTATTTGAAAAATATTAATTTAAAATGTCAAATATATATATATATATATATATATATATATATATATATATATATATATATATATATATATATATATATTGTTCTGGACTGGGCCGGGGACCTGCTCCACAGCCGAGCAGGCCCAGCCCACGCGTTCTGGGACGACCCAACGAAGGCCTTAGTCAAGTCAGTGTCGGGCACAAACGGCGTAGAGCTTCGGGCAGAGGCATTGAGCCTCCCCGGAGCTCGCCCCCTCGACACCCAGATGCTACTCCCCGCGAGGAGTCATCTCTGTCCGCAAGCAAGTCCTCCCCCGCGAGGACACGTCTCTCCCCGACACGCGAGACTCCTCCCCGCGAGGACACGTTCTCATGTAACTGCCCACTCCCGATGGAATCGGTCTGCCCTAACTCTGGAGATCTAGGAGCGGTTACCCCAGGGCGAAGACCACGTGCTGGTCTTCACTACGCCACGTAAGCCCTGGCAGTTGCTTGGATTAGGGCTGGCAATCCAACCCAGTGCTAGCGACCCCCGCGCTGGGGGCTCTATATAAATACCCTCTCACTTGAGAGGGCCAGGTTATGCACACTCTTATACTCTAACCTTCTCCTTCGGTACTTGCTTTTTCTCTGACAGTTACCTTACTTGAGCGTCGGAGTACCTTGCAGGTACACCCCCCCTCCGCCGTCTTTCAACCTTACCGGAGCTGAAGCCCAGACGACGTCGTTGGCCACTAGAAACTGTCTGATCCAGGTACGATCAGTGGCGCCGTCTGTGGGAACCCTTTGCTTCCCCGTTTTTCCTTCGTTAAACCAAAGCAACTCTCATTCATCACCAACATGGCCAATCCGTCAGTTACCCAGGCTCTAGACACCGTGCTCGCACAACTCGAGAACGGGAACCACCGTGAGGACGCCGTCATCCTCAATGGCAGCGAAGGCGACATAAGAGACGGGCAAACCGCCTCCCCGGACTCCCAAGATGTGGCTTACAACGCCGCCCGCCAAGACGATCAGCAAGCCATTTTCAACCAGTTGCTCCTCCGCCAAATGCGGACCCGAGCACCGTGGCCCTATTTGCCTTGATCAATCAGACCAATCAGCTGATCGCACACCAGAATACCAGAATTGAAGCGTTGGAGCAAGGACGGGCACAACGATCTTCCCCGCGAAGACATCATCATCCACCGTCACCTCGTCGTTCTCCTTCCCCCCGAAGGACTCCTTCCGAAGAATCTCGAACCCCCTCGCCGGTGCGTGGGGGCCGCCGCCCGCGTCTCGAGCGTCCCCAGCCGACAATCTCCCAGAAACGCCCGCGTTCGCCGCCTCAGAAAGAACCCAGGGCCCCCATATCCACCAAGAAGACCAAACAGACCGAGGAGAGACCGAAGAACCGTTCGAGGAACTTCCCTCCACGGCACCATCGATCACCTTCGAGATCCCCGGCTGGTAGCGACGACGAGGACCAGAGGACCCCTCTGTCGTGGGAAATCATGAACGCCCCAATCCCTGCGGGCATGGAGAAACCCCCACCATTGGGGACCTATGACGGCCTGACTGACCCCGACGATCACGTCGAGAGTTTCAAAGCAATGCTCGACTTCCGAAATGCCAGGGGAGCCATCAGGTGCAGGCTGTTCCCCACCACCTTGCGGAAGAGAGCCATGACTTGGTATAAGGGTCTGGTACATGGGTCTATCACATCCTGGAAGCAACTTAGGCAACGCTTCACCAAACACTTCACTACGTCTTGTCGACACCCGAAGACGGAGGCTGTCCTAGAAAGCATCTTCCAAGGGAAGAACGAATCTCTCCGAAACTACATCGAGCGATTCAACAAAGAAGCTGTCGAGGTCCATATGATCGACGACATGAAGAAATATTTAATTCTCCATGGACTGCGTACCGAATCTGACTTTGCCAAATTCATAGGCCTCCGCAGACCCCGACGTCTCGAGGACCTTCTCGCTCGAGCTCAGAAGTACATCGAACTCGAGGAGACGGAGGCAGCTCAAATAACCCTTGAGACGAGACGCAGAGAAGGCCCCCGCGGACACAAAGATGAAGACTCTTCTCCCCGACGAGGAGGAGAAAGAAAGAAGGATAACTGCAACTGTGATCCTCGGGAACAACGCGGACCAACTGGCCGATTCACGGAGTACACCCCGCTCAATGCTCCCCGGGCTCGAATCCTCTCCGAATGCCATAATTCCGAGTTTGTGAAAGGGGGAGTTCGCTTCCCGAAGCCAGCTGCTCCTAAATCAAACATTGACAAATCAAAGTACTGCAGGTTCCACCGGAGGCACGGGCATATTACCGAAGACTGCATCCATCTCAAGGATGAGATCGAAATTCTGATCAAGGAAGGACACTTAAAGAAATACGCCCAGAAGAACGATACTCCTCGGCCCAGCTCACGGGAAGCCCAGAACGTCGAGGAGACAACTCTTTCCGACGAGAGCCGGCTATAGGTCGCCCTCAGCGTCACTCGACCGAAGGACTTCTTTGTCCCCCCAATCATTGAGGGCCAAGAAGCAATCCGCAACATGTGGGCGACCTTCCCCCACGAGGACCCCGTCGCTGCCCGTAGCACCTGGGAAGGCTTCCCGAAGGCGATGGTCATCTCCGGAGGTGGTCCCGAGAAGTTATCCGTCGGGTCGATCAAGCGGAAATTTGACGAACTGGAATCAGCAACATCAGCAAAAGCGACCACACTCGAGAAAGTGCGAGGGAACTCCAACCTCATCACCTTCTACCTCGAGGAACTCCCCGGGGGAGCACCTAACGCCACTATTCCCCTCCTGATCAGGGCGCAGATGGCGAACTTTGACGTTCGAAGGATCCTAGTCGACCAGGGGAGTTCGGTCGACATCATGTATGCTCAACTGTTCGGAACCCTTCAGCTCGACGAGAGGCATCTAACCCCGTACGTCGGTTCAGATCTGCAGGGATTCAACGGAACCACCACCAGACCATGGGGGTATGTTGAGCTGATGATCACGTTCGGGGCCAAAGACACTGTCCGACAGGTGAAGATCTATTTCTTGGTGGTCGAGTGTCCCTCCCTTTACAACTGCATTCTCGGGAGGACCACCCTGGCCGAACTTACAGCGGTGTCCTCCACGGTCCGCCTAAAAATGAAGTATTACACGGCCAGGGGACGGGTAGTCACAATGCACGGGGACATAGACGCGGCTAGAAGGTGCTTCGATGCCGCCCTCAAAGGCATGAGCTCCATCGGGCCCAAACCCAAGACGGTGGCAAAACCACCCCTAGACATCGAATAGGTACCTCTCCCGCAGGTCAACGCGGTCGAACTCGACAGTAGGTTCTCGGGCGGACCAGACGAAGACGGGGCAGAAGACCTCGACAACCAGGCAGAGAACAACGGGCAGCCTCTCCATCCAACGCGCCCCATCCCAGACGGGGACTTTGAGCTCGTGGTCCTCGAGGACGATACAGATCGCAACGTGAAGATTGGCACCGGGATCCCCGACCTGGCAAAGGAGCATCTGAAAGCATGTCTAAGGGAGAATGCTGATCTCTTCGCGTGGAGCGCGTCCGAGATGCCTGGCCTCGACCCCGAGGTGGCTTGTCATCAGCTCGCAGTAGATACGGCCGCTAGGGCCATAGCACAACGTAGGCGTAAGCAGTCTCCCGAAAAAGCGGAGGCTGCTGAAAAAGTTGTAAAAGACCACCTAGAGGCAAATTTTATTTCGGAAGCCAAATACACGACCTGGCTGTCCAACGTTGTATTTGTTAAAAAGAATAATGGAAAATGGAGAGTGTGCGTTGATTATACTGATCTTAACCGGGCTTGCCCGAAAGACTGTTATCCCTTGCCTAACATCGACCAACTGGTCGACAATTCTGCAGGTTACAAACTACTATCCTTCATGGACGCTTACTTGGGATACAATCAAATTCCCATGGACAAGGTCGACAAACAACACACGGCCTTCATGACCGCGCCGGACAACTACTACTACAACGTGATGCCCTTCGGTCTGAAGAACGTCGGTGCGACCTACCAACGGATGATGAACAAGGTCTTCCGGGCTGAAATCGGCGACATGCTTGAGGTCTAAATGGACGACATGATCGTCAAATCCATAGAAGAAGTCGACCACGCCGCACACCTCAAGAAGGTGTTCGACACGGCGAGGAGATGCCACATGAGGTTTAACTCCGACAAGTGCACCTTCGGCGTTCGGGCAGGTAAGTTCCTCGGGTTTTACCTTACAGAATGAGGAATCGAGGCCAACCCCGACAAGTGTAGGGCTTTCTCTGAGCTCCTTACCCCAGACTCAAAGAAGTCGATACAATCATTAAATGGGATGCTCACCGCCCTTTCCCGCTTCGTCGCCAAATCCGCACAGTACGCGCTCCTATTTTTCAAACTTCTTCGATAAAAAGCGGAGTTTGATTGGAGCGAGGAATGCGAGCAGACACTTGTCCATTTAAAACAAGTCCTATCACAACCCCCGGTCCTCTCACGGCCTGAGAACGGGGAGACACTCTTCTTGTATCTTGCGATCACGAGTGAAGCAGTCAGCGCCGTCCTCATTCGGGAAACCCCGGACGGGCAGAAGCCAGTTTACTTCATGAGCAAAGCCCTCCAAGGCCCCGAGCTCAGATATCAACAGATTGAGAAAGTCGCCCTGGGCCTCGTCACCGCGGCCAGGAGGCTACGCCACTACTTCCTCGCCCACACCGTCGTCGTAAGAACCGAACAGCCTATAAGGCAACTCCTCGGGCGACCGGAAATGGCGGGGAGGATGCTCAGGTGGTCACTCGAGCTCGCCGAGTTTGACATCCAATACGAAGGGAGGAAAGCCCTGAAGGCACAGGTACTGGCCGACTTCGTAGCGGAGATGACCGTCCCGGAACCTTCGACCAACGGATCACAGAAATGGACGATCTATGTCGACGGGGCGGGCATCATCCTCGAAAATGAGGAAGGCATCTTGATCGAGGTATCCCTCGAACTGTCCTTCCCGACATCGAACAACCAAGCCGAATACGAGGCCTTCCTCGCAGGACTTCGGCTGGCTGAGGACCTCGGCGCCAAGGAGGTTAAACTCTTCACCGATTCCCAGCTCGTGGCCTCGCAAGTCCGAGGAGAGTACCAAGCCAAGAACGACAGCCTCATAGAATACTTGGCCTTGGTGAAAGAAAAGATGAAAAAGTTCACCTCCGCAGAAGTAACTCACATCCCCCGTGAGCACAATGCCCGAGCAAATGTCTTGTCCAAATTGGCGAGCACAAAGAAGAAAGACGGGAACAAATCTGTCATACAAGAAGTGCTTGCCCACCCGAGCATCGACAAACCAGCCATGGTTTCGAACATCAACACCATCGGGGACAGCAACTGCTGGATGACCCCGGTATACGAATACCTCATGACAAGCAAAGTGCTCGAAGATCCCAAAGAAGCAGGAATGGTCAAGAGGCGGGCGTGCTCGTACACTGTAGTCGAGGATAAGCTGTACCGGCGAGGGTTCTCTATTCCCCTCCTCAGATGTGTCGAGGAGACTAAGGTCCCCGGCATCCTCTAGGAAATCCACGAGGGAATCAAAGCGCAACACCTCGGCGGCTGCTCGTTAGCCCGTAAGGCGCTTCGGGCAGGGTACTAATGACCCACCATGCAACAAGACGCCAAGGAACACGTCAAGAAGTGCGATAGATGCCAGCGACACGGGGACATGCACCTCGCTCCTCCTAGCGAGCTCAAAACACTATCCTCCCCGTGGTCGTTTGCATGGTGGGGAATGGACATCCTTGGACCCTTCGTCATAGGGTCATATCAAAACAAATACCTCATCGTCGGGGTGGATTACTTCACGAAGTGGATCGAGGCGGAAGCATTGGCCAAAATCACGGCCTTTAACATACTGCATTTTTACAAAAGAAACATCCTCGCCCGATTTGGCGTGCCTCAAGCCATTGTCACCGACAACGGGACACAGTTCACCGACAAGAACTTCCAAGACTTCGTCACCAAACTAGGCACGAAGCAGCACTTCACGTCGGTCGAGCACCCCCAAACGAACGGGCAGGCTGAGGTGGCGAACAGAGTAATCCTTCGAGGATTGAGACGCCGATTAGGCGACGCCAAACAACGGTGGGTCGAGGATCTACACAGCGTCCTCGGGGCCTACCGAACGACCCCACATTCCACGACCGGGGAGACCCCTTTCCGTTTGACCTACGGAACGGAAGCGGTGATCCCCGTGGAGATCAGGGAACCCTCGAGGAGGATAGAAGCCCCCCTCGACGGGGATGCGAATGACGAAGCCTTGAGGGAAGAGCTCGACTTCGTCGAAGAAACACTTAAACAAAAAATAACACTACGTTATAACGACAAAGTTATCAAACATGATTTTCAGGTAGGCACCCTCGTCCTACGCTGGAACCAAAAAGACTCGTGAGAAGGCAAACTCGCCGCGAACTGGGAGGGCCCGTACCGCGTCCGCGCGAAAACAGGGACAGGAGCCTACTTCCTCGAAAATCTGCACGGGGAAGAACTTGCTCGACCATGGAATGTTGAGAAGCTCAAACAGTACTACAGTTAAGCACTGCCCGCGGCTCACTAGCACCGCGATCACGGGGACACGCTAAGGTACGAGCGCGACACCCCTATACAGAACACGATGATCAGAGACCGCGTTGTGTGTGCGCGAGGACCTTTGATCCGACGGGGATACCTCGATCGAGGTTCACCGTCGTTGTACCAATCGGGCAGAACACCCAGCTCGCGATGGGAAGTTCATGCCACGAAGCTAAGACCTCGACCGAGCTCTTAGCCTCGTTAAAGGTCGGAATAGGCCTTCGGCCGCCCGACCAGCTCTCCACGCGGTCAGGGACTATCAAGGTCGAGCAAATCCCAAAGTCTTATTACTTAGACAAAAATAAAGTATAACAAATGCACCACACACATTCAAAACCATACAAGCAACGACAATAGCGGATAAACGAAAATACTTAGAAGCGGGCAGAAGCCCAGTGTACAAATATTACAAAAAGGTCAAAAAGCCCCTGGCACATATGCCGGGCACAAATCGTTACAAAGAAAATGACGCGTAGGCCAAACAACCAAAAGAACTACACGGCGATCTCATCCTCGACCCGCCTTCCATCTTCCTCCTCCCCCTTCTCTGGAAGATTGAGCTTGCCGGCGACCACACGAAGGAACTGGTTGATTCTGTCGAGCACCAGCGGAACGCCTGGATTCTCAACACCGATCTGCTCCACGACATTCTTAAAGCCTATCTCCAGAGCTTCCAGACTATCTTGCTGAAGCTCCCAAATTTTGCCAATCAAAGCGGCGCGGTCAGTAAGATTTTTCTCCACGGGAGATTCATTCTCCGCGGGACGGACAACATCCTCCAACTCCCCGACCCTTTCCCGAGAGCGATCAAGCTCCTCTTGAGTCGCCTTTAGGGCAGACTTGACCTCATTCAGCTCCCGGAGGGTGTTGGAGTGGTCCTCGCACTCAGCCTGGGCCTTCAGCAGATCAGTCACGACCTTATCCTTCTCCTTCTCGAGGGCAGTGTAGTCGTCTTTCAACTTCTGTAGCTCAGAGGCAGAGGGGCCCCATCATTCAATATCAAGGCAGTCTCGAAGACCCGCATCATGGCCGCAAGGTCCTCGACAAGCGCCTCTCTCCTGGCCACCCCGTCCATACCTAGAACTGCCTTCACCTCGGCATCAGCAATGACAGGGGGGGCTTCCCCCGAAGAAATTCTGCTGGAGGTGGCAAGCGGGCATCAGAAATTTCTCCGGCGAGACAGGGTCCACGAGATCCACGAGGACAGGCCCCTCGGTCCTTGCTTTCTTGGCAGGGGTGCTCTCTGGAGGAGGGGACTGGCTGCACTGTGGTGAGGCGGAGCCACTCGTCGTCCCAGCTGGCGTTGCAGTCTGAATAATTTCTCGGACACAGATCTTGGTACGCTTAGGTGCCTGCTCGGCGGCCAACTTCATGATACGCTCGGTGGCGTTAGACATTTGAGTTGTAAGAGAAAACATGGAAAAAGTTAGCACAAAGAGACAAAGCTAAATGAAGGCCCGAACAGGACGAGGAGATCCCACGTAAGAACCTCTTGGCCTCGTCGGGAGACTTGCATTTGAGGAGCCCCCGGGTATTTATATAGCGAGCCGCGGTCACAACCCTCCCTTGGGAGTCGAGGAGGAAGTTTCCATCCCTACCAACGCACTCTGCCCGGTTGAAACCATTGACATACGCGACCAACGTGGCGTACGCCCCCTATCATCCTCCGACAGCTCGCTATGCTTCACGAGGTAATCCTCCGTACCGAGCGCGAAGTGGGCGTCCTCCCACTCCAGGGGACACTTGGACACGAACCTCTCTCCCCCGGATCCGTTAGGCACAATGTCATAGAGCGTACCCACGGTTGCGTGCGTCGCGGGCATGACATAGTAGAACCTTCTCTTGAATCCCCTTATTGAGTCCGCGTACGCCTTGAACAACTTCCTGGGTTGTTTGAAAGAAACCCAACTATGTCGCCCGTTGTTCGTTGAACGTTGCAAATGGAAGACGCGGAAGAAGAGCTCGAGGGTGATCCCAATCTGGAGATAGTCACAGACGATTTCAAACGCCCGCATGAAAGCGAGAGCGTTAGGATGAAGCTGCGACGACGCCAAGTGCAGACGGTTGAAAACCCCTAGTTGAACGCTATTGAAGGGGAGGCGAATACCGGCCTCTTTAAAGGCGAACTCATACATGGGAAACTGCAGCCCGCGATAGTTCGAGCAAACACGATGGTGTGCCCGGGGCTGATAAACCGTCCACGTGGCCTCCTCTCCTTCGGGGACATTCTCGACAAAGGCGAAAGCATCTGTGTCATCGACGGAGAAACACGACCCTATATGCAGAGGCTCTTCCCCGGCCCATTCGTCGGTCGGACGCATGAGCGCCTCCCCGGGGATCTGAGCGGGTCCATCCACGTCGGGTTCGGTGTCTACGTAGAGAATTCCCGGAATCCTCGCGGCCATTTTTACCTGAAAAGCAGAGGAAATAGGTGAATTCATTGGTCGCGACCAAGTCCACCCTTCCACCGCCGATCAAGTGAAAGGGCAGCGGGCAAGAAAATATTCGGGGACACGGCGTACTGCCCGAGGCCATCACCTCGTCCTTTCTCTTTTCGCTTCCCGATCCTCCCATCTCACTTCCCCGTGACATTCATCACGTGTCCTCAGTATATTCATAGAGTCCTCGGGACATTCATCTTGTCCTTGGGATGTTCATCCCAAACCACCGTCAAAACCCACCGGAACCCTAGGAACGTCCCGCCGTTCCCGGCCAGAACCCTAACGGAGTGCCAGGAACGCCCTCAACTCGCCGGAAACTACTATAAGAAAGAAAAAAAAGGAACCATAAGGGATTAAGAGCTTACTTGAGCGGTGGAGGAGAGCGGACTAGAACAACAAAGACGGCGGCGCACGACGGTGTACGGCGGCAGAGCAACAACGGTGACTAGATGAGATGCGGGGCGAAAAAGGTGGGAACGTGCGAATGGCACGAACTCGCCCCTTTTATAAGCCCCTCACGAGCTTCGAGGAGTCCATAGGCAATCGATTACGCTACCCTAGGGTAGCCGCCCTATGCAACAATGAGGTGTGATGCGTGACACACGCTTCCCCAGGCACGTCTGTTCATTCCCCAACACGTGTCTCTTCATTCACATCGGCCTTGACTCCTCGTATCCCCGCGACGTTGCCCCTCTGCGGCCAGTCTCGCACGAGCATGCCTATTTGTGTTCTGCCCGGTTCACCAACTGTTCCTCTCTCGAAGCCCCTTTCCCGACCGGACACGCCCTCGACATAACCTTGACCCTTAAGTCATCACTCTGACGCCTCAGAGCAACGACTTGGGGGGCTCATGTTCTGGACTGGGCCAGGGACCTGCTCCACAACCGAGCAGGCCCAACCCACGCGTTCTGGGACGGCCCAACGAAGGTCTTAGTCAAGTCAGTGTCGGGCAAGTGCCCACTCCACAGTGTCGGGCACAAACGACGTAGAGCTTCGGGCAGAGGCATTGAGCCTCCCCGGAGCTCGCCCCCTCGACACCCAGATGCTACTCCCCGCGAGGAGTCATCTCTGTCCGCAAGCAAGTCCTCCCCCGCGAGGACACGTCTCTCCCCGACACGCGAGACTCCTCCCCGCGAGGACACGTTCTCATGTAACTGCCTACTCTCGATGGAATCGGTCTGCCCTAACTCTGGAGATCTAGGAGCGGTTACCCCAGGGCGAAGACCACGTGCTGGTCTTCACTACGCCACGTAAGCCCTGGCAGTTGCTTGGATTAGGGCTGACAATCCAACCCAGTGCTAGCGACCCCCGCGCTGGGGGCTCTATATAAATACCCTCTCACTTGAGAGGGCCAGGTTATGAACACTCTTATACTCTAACCTTCTCCTTCGGTACTTGCTTTTTCTCTGACAGTTACCTTACTTGAGCGTCGGAGTACCTTGCAGGTACACCCCTCCCCCCCCCCCCCCCCCGCGCCGTCTTTCAACCTCACCGGAGCTGAAGCCTAGACGACGTCGTTGGCCACTAGAAACTGTCTGATCCAGGTACGATTATATATATATATATAATAGACTTTAAAAAATTACTTTTAAGTTTATGAAATAAGCGAGTTGAACCTAACAAGATAAACCTAACGAGTTGAACCGAGATATTCGTGAACTTCTAACAAGTCGAGTTTGACCTGAAAAAAAGTTCGTGATGAACTCGAACTCGAACTCGGCCAATTCTTAACGAGTCGAGTTTGAGCTGAAAAAAAAGTTCGTGATGAACTCGAACTCGGCTAATTCTTAACGAATCGAACTGAGCTAAAATGAGTTCGACTCGACTCGACTCATTTCCAGCCCTAAACACATGAAATATCATAACTATCATGCATCTCTTTAATATTTGAGTATATCATCCACGACATCTTAAAATAAATTTAGAGAGCCTATGATAACGTATAGTGTGTTAGTCTCTTTTAAAAAATTGTCACCTTTATGCGGAAGAGTGTTGCAAGTTAAGATCAAAATAATTGTAGACTTTTTTATGATCAAGAATAATTTTAGACCTTAAATTCATACTTTTTTATTAATTTTTTTTAGTAAAATCAGTAGCAAAATTTGTAATAAAATTAATTTTTTTAGCAAAAGTGATAAAAGTTTACTTTTATTATTTTTTAAAATTTACATTAGGAACATCTATTTAAGTAATATTTTAAATTTTAAATTTTAAGAAATAAAAATAAAATTGAAAAAAAAAATAAATTACTTCAACAAAAATAATATAAACATAAATGCCAAAATTATAAACAAATGTGACAATCAACAAAAATAAAGTAAAATAAAAAATATTAAATGCCAAAATCCTAAACTAAAAAAAATAGACTCACCACCACTAGGGATTTAAATGGATATTCATGGGGATGGATACTATGATATCTGTATCCGTCCCGTTGGATAAATATGATATCCATATCTGTCCCATATTCATGTGGATATCCATTAAGCGGGTAATTCACGGGTTTAACAGTATCCGTTGATATTTACAGATATCTATGAATAATATTTTTTATGAAAATTATTTTTTTAAAATATACTTTTAACTTCTTTTAAAGACATAAAAAATTATTGTCATATAACATCCATATAATTCGCTTTTAATTTAACAATAAAATTTCATCACATTAGTTTTCTTCTTATTCACCAAAATATAATTAAATTCAAACATAATATTCATACATTTCATTTTAACCAAACAAATACAAGATATTGTGATTGTGAGTTATGATGGAAGAGCGAACACAAATGAGTAGAAAATGAGACACTGGTTCGATAGAGGAATGACAACACTAGTTAATTGGATTGTGAAATTATTGAAATGGGGTATGCAATATTGAAGAGTTTAAATATGAAATGGCTAATAAAATTTGAATGAAATGTGAAAGGTTTTTTTCAAATAAAATTAAAAAAAAGAAGACTATTTATTTTAGAAGATGAAAAGATAAGGTATAATAAACTAATGATATTTAAATAATTTTTATAGTTTATTAACGGATATAGATATCTGCGGGTACAGATATCATTAAACTCATATTGATATCCATTAACAAACGGATATTTAAATATCCATTTATGTTATCCGTGGATATCCATTAAATTATCCGCCCTATATCGTAACGAATTTTATCCACGATTCGCGGGTACAAATATTTTTGCCATTCCTAGTATCAAATAGAGCTCGTCTTACCTACCTCAGCGAAAAAAAGATTGACCGAATCACTAAGTTATGAATGATTACTACGAGTACAAAACAAATTAAAAAAAAAAAAAAATTGACGGCCGAAACACACTCTGAAAATAATCCAATACTAATATGCTTATGCTCTTTCGTTCGCCTCAATTCTTTTTCTTCTTTTTCTGTCACTTTCTCTTCTCTCTCACACACTTTCTTCAATCAACAACAAATTCATTCATTCGTTCTAAACCTTTCAATCTCCGTCACTCGTCCCTATCACACCAACTCTTAATTAACTCATTAATTATTCAATTTTTTTTTTTGTTTCTGGAAAATTTGAAAGAGAACGATGATGGATTTTAAGAAATTTTGGACGAAGAAGACGCTAATAGGTCTTGGATTAGGGCAGTTTCTTTCTCTTCTCATTACTGGAACTGGTTTCGCATCTTCTGCATTAGCTAAAAAAGGTAATTTCTTTTTTTTTTCACTCACAAAATTATTGTTATTATTATTGTTGTTGTTTTTTAAGTAGTTATTTGATGATTGATTTTGGAATTTACAATGGATAGTTTATAAGCTCATGACGTAATTGTTTTTTTTTTTAACTAGTTTGTTTATAAGTGCTTTTTTATAAAAAATTAAATTATGATTAGTTAGTTTATAATTTATAATTTTTCTTTTAATTTTACTTAGGATATTTTTTAGTTGAAAATAAATAAATATTACTTATTTTTTATAAGGTTGTTAAATGTTAAATAATAAGATAAGGAACAAGTGTATGTTTATTGAAAATAAATAATTGATTTTGTGTGAATTAATTGATTCTGAGGATGAAAATTGAGTTCGAGCGTGTTTGATTCTGTGCTGAAAAAAATTGATTTTAAATGAAATTGATTTTAAATGAAATTGATTTTGTAAATCTGATTCTAGCTAAAAGTAAGTTAAAGATAAAGTGAGTTGAACATTCAATTTAATGTAAAAATCACTTTTAATCTTAGAAGCTACAAATTCCAGCTTCAAGTAAAATCAATTTTGGAGACAAAATCAATTCTTCTTTAGAAGAATCAAACATCTGAAAATCACTTCGAAATCAATTATACACCTCTAGATTTGCTTTTGACTCTTCCAAAAGCCAAACCAAAAATATACACTAAATAGAATCAATTCTAAATACAGAATCAATTCTACGAACCAAACACTTTAAAATCATTCCAAAATTAATTTTAATTCTACACCTTTGTTTTTTTTAACTCTTTCAAAAGTTAAACCAAAGATAGACTGTCTTTTTAAGGAGAGGAAAAAGTGATTTTAGAAATGGAGAATTGATTTTTGACATTTTAAGAAAAAGCAATTTTAAAATTTTGTTGAATACACACCTTCCAAAACATTGTTAAATATATGTTAGTATTTTTCTTTATTTTATAACTTTATATTTATAAGCTATAAGCTAACTTATTTTATAATTTTTTTTTCAAACAGAACTTATAGTGCAGTTTTGTTCTGCTTTGAATTTAAATTTAGAATTTGTATGTCTCTATGTTATTAATTAATTTTTCTAATACAATTTGTATGTTTTGTATTTTGATTATGCTAGGAATTAATGCTCCAACTTCACAATCGTTTCTAAATTATGTATTCTTGGTGATTGTCTATGGAAGCATTCTACTCTACAGAAGACAACCTCTCAAGGTTATATTATATATACTCTCTGCTTATTCTTGCTTCCTACTAATTCTCAACTGAATTAAGCTCTTTTTTGATAAACAGCTTAATTAAACTTTTATCATATAAGTGTTTATGTAACAAAAGATACAATAAAGTTAAAATGTTTCTATATAAGCTATAAGCTGTTTTCTTAAGTTATTTGGAAGAACTTGTATACATAAGCTGAAAACAATTATGCAGATGTCATATGTTGTTTCCGCAGACTCTTCCAAATAGTCGCAGAAGTGCTTAAATAAGTCAATCTAAATAGACCCTAATTCTCAACTGAATTTTATCATTTGCAAAAGAGGCCAATTTCATTAATTTTGTATGGTTTTAATACAGGCAAAATGGTACTATTATATACTTCTTGGATTAGTTGATGTAGAAGCAAATTTTCTCGGTAAGTACTTTTTTACGACGGCGAAGAGAATTATGCGTAGAAAGCATTGGTGAAATTGGTATATTGATGTTCATAGGTTTGGATTTCATTCCCGATTACGGTACCTTCTCGATTAAAATAAGTATTTTGTTCCTAACTTATAAGCAAAAGTACCTGATAAGTTAGATGTTTAAGGAAAAGTTGAGTAGGTTGTTCTAAAAAGTTGAAGTGAATAAATTGATTTCAATCAACTTATGAGAGAAGCTATTACTTTCAATGATTAACAGAACAATTTTCACCTTGTGAACAGTTGTGAAGGCATATCAATACACCTCACTTACAAGTGTGATGCTACTCGACTGCTGGTCCATTCCATGCGTCATGCTTCTTACATGGATTTTCTTGAAAACAAAATATCGATACAAAAAGATAACCGGTGTACTTGTTTGCATCGCCGGACTTGTTCTTGTGGTATTTTCAGACGTTCACGCAGGTGACCGTGCAGGTAATTGGCTTCATATCTATACTTCAAAACTCATGCGTGTGCGCGAGTGCACTCTCGATATCTTTATTCTTGGAAATCATGCAACAAGTAAAATTTTATTGATCCTATCTTTTGTCTGATAATGTCATATTCACATATCTTAGGTGGAAGTAATCCTCGTAAAGGGGACATTCTCGTTATCGCTGGTGCTACTTTGTATGCATTTAGTAATGTCAGTGAGGTAAGCTGTTTGATTAATCTAAAATGATACATGGATATAATTTGATTCCGGCGTTCTAACATCAAAACAGTATCATATTTCATTGCGTATAATCTCCCTCATGTTATTGTCCATCGCAGGAATTTTTAGTAAAAAATGCCGATAGAGAAGAGCTTATGGCAATGTTAGGTCTCTTTGGTGGCATCATCAGTGCCATTCAAATGTATCCTTGAAAGTTGATTATATAATGACGACTATCGCCATTTTTTGTTACATTTCTTTTCTTTTTCATATTGTTGCCTTAATGATTATTACAGAACTGTACTTGAGCGCAACGAACTTAAATCTATTCATTGGTCGGCCGGGGCAGTAAGTTCTCTTCATCACTCTTTCACTATAATTGTGTAATTTACAGAAATTCTCTTTAACTAAAATGCGTTCTGATGTTGATTACAGGCATTTCCGTTTTTCGGATTTTCAGTGGCTATGTTTTTGTTTTACTCTCTAGTCCCTGTTCTGCTTAAGGTACGGATTCGAACTATAACAATTCTAACGATATGAATATCAAACTAGTATTTTTAAATGTGCTATGTTATTTTTTGTCACAGATCAATGGTTCTACCATGCTTAATCTGTCTCTTCTGACATCAGACATGTGGTCTGTCTTAATTCGCATTTTTGCCTACCATGAGAAGGTCTGACAGAAACCTCCACTGAAAAATTCCTACTAATTATGAGTCATAATTTTAATTTACTAACATCTCTAGCGCTTATTATGCTTTGCAGGTTGATTGGATGTACTATCTGGCGTTTGGTACTGTTGTCGCCGGCATTGTTATCTACTCTATGTATGTATTATTGCACTTTCTTTTCATTAACTTCTTGTCTCTGTCGCGAGGTTGTTTCAGGAATTTTCCAAAAGAAATGATTTAAAAACTGATTTAACTAATTCTTTCACGTTATTACGGAGTTAAGAGCATAGGCTTAGCAGTTAGCAGTGTCAATCGAGTTGGGATTTTTTCTCACGGTGTTTAATCGTATTGCAGAGGTTACGGAGATGAGGATCAGCAACCTCGAAACGCTGTTGAAGAACCTCTTGCGATCAGTCGTGACGAGGAAGCCAGTTCAGCAAATCATAGCAAAGGAGCTGTGGCTGGAAGCTCAAAACCATGGGTCGCTTAAAGAGAGTATAGGCCTAGAGATCCATGCAGGGAAATGGGGTGTTCTTAGTTATTGTTCACTGCTCCTCCAAGAGTGCAATGCAAGAAGCACTCATTTTGCTTTTATATTCTTTGTCAGCACACTATTTATAGTTGAAATTTTGCTGGTTTTGTCGTGGGAATAGGTCTAATTTAATAGAAAATGGGATTCATTTGGTTTAGTGAGACTTACATGAATTTCAGTGGTCAAATTTTTTTTTGGTCAATATGTAATTTTTCAAATTGAAAAATATCGAGATTCACGATTTGGATAGAAACATGATTCTAGATAAAATATTATGGCAAAAATTCATCAATGCAGCCGATCCTATTTAGCGAGATAAGCTTGGTTGTGTTGGGGTATGAGAAAGAGCGTCAACATTGGGCCAAGAGTAACAAAAGTGAGAGAGATACCACATATTCATCCAATAACTTAAGGTAATAGGTGTATGGATTCTCCCACTTCCAACTCACACTTTGACATATTATTATTCTTAATAGGTTGTTGTTAATTTTTTAAAGTTAGTTGCAGGCAGTGTTGTCCATAGTGGAGAGTCGGAATCCACCATAACGGACTCTTTGCGGTGCCATTATAGTAGATTATAGCGGTAAAATCTGCAATTTCAACCAATATTTACAATTCTGACGAGTTAAAAAACCTCTATGTATATCCGTCATAGCACGCGATTACAGATATTTGATAGCACTGAGTATTTTTCTTCTCTGTCAAGTTTCATTTTTCTTAATTCAAACTAAATCTAAGCCTTTTTTGGTCTTTATGTTTAATTTCGTATATGTTAAAACTAGTAAAATAGCCGTACGGAACGTTAAAATGTAATAAAAATGAAATAATAAAAAGAAGAAATTGTTTAACCGAACAAATTATTATTTTTAAAAAACATAATAAATCGGTGACTATGATTTTTTTGCATATAAAAATATTTGAATCAACAATATATATTTTTCTCATATAAATGTTATTTTTGTTTTGGTATACAATGCTAGCATGGGATAGGGCAATGTAGAGAATGAAAGCTTTGAATCAAAATGCAAGGAAGGACATGTTAGAAATCCCTGCACATCTATGCAGCATATCTCATTTCAAAACGTATACAAAGTGTGAGGCATTTAACAGGGTAATCCTAAATCATAGAGACAAACCTATTATCATCTTATTATTAAAGGGTATCAAGCATTATATAACAAAGATAACCACCCAGAAGGAGTTGTTGCAAGGGTATAATTGTTAAAATGTAATTCAATACTATTGGGCTAGATAGAGTAGTTATTGGGCTTAGTGTGTAAAGTCCAAAGTATATAGTCTGTTATGTGCCTATTGTTGTAAATAACTCTCATTCTGTATAAATCAAAATAGTCTTGCTATTGAAATATCCTCTCTGCTTTTAGTGTATCTTCTTCTTCCTTTTTGCATTAACATTGATGTTCAAGAAACTCTAACAACTGGTATCCAGAGCAAGGTTCTGATCAAGAGATCATCGCAATTCACAATGGTGCAAACTGGCGCAACGTTTACAACAAACCTTCCTGTCCTCACCGGAAAGAACTGGGATCGTTGGAGAGTGCAGATGAAGGCGATAATGGGGTATCAAGAAGTCACAAAAATTGTGGAAGATGGTTACCCAGAACTTTCTGCAAATCCCACAGAAGCACAGAAGACGCTTTACAAAGAAAACAAGAAGAAATATTGTAAAGCGACATTCTTGATCCATCAGTGTGTTGATGAAGCGCATTTTGAGAAGATTGCAGGAGCTGCAACTTCGTGAGAGGCATGGGAGATCTTGGTAAAGTGTAACGAAGGTGCGAAGAAGCTGAAGAAAGTGAAATTACAGACAATGAGACGTCAATACGAATTGATGCAAATGGAAGAAAATGAGAAGATAGCAGAATTCTTCAATAGGATCACTACTCACAGAAATTCGATAAAGAATTGCGGCGAAACGCTTGAAGATAAGACAATTGTTGAAAAGATCATACGAACCCTAACCCCCAAATTCTATCACATCGTGGTGGCAATAGAGGAATCAAAGAAAATAGAAGAAATGAAGGTTGAAGAACTGCAAGGTACCCTCGAAGCACACGAGCAAAGAATCACTGAACGGAGCACAGAGAGAGTCAGTGAGAATCAAGCCTTACAAATGAAGGAGTCGTATCCGACTCTGTTTTCTTTAGGTAATTTTCGAGGACGAAAATTCTTTAAGTGGAGGAGAGTTGTAACACCCCAAAATGAGTATAATATTTATTTAATTGATTTATTATGAATATTCGTATTTTTGGTGAATTTTGGTGAATTATTTTGATGTTTATAGTTGATGTTGTGGGGTATTATGACGTTAAGGGGGTGCTAAGAGTAATTAGAAGTATGTGATGTGTTAATATTATTTTTGATAATAATAATAATATAGATTATGTGAAATATATTATTATTATTATTATTATAAATAATTAGGAGAAACATTAAGGGCAAGTTGGTAAATTTGGATGAGTTAAGTGAGGACATTGTGGAAAAAGCCTATTAAGGGTCCAAGGGGTAAGAATAAATTAAAGGAAAAAAGAGAGAGTGAGAAGTCATTCTTGGTACGATCAGTTTGGAGAAAAAGCTCTGAGGAAAATGAGAAGGAAGCTAGGGCTCAGAGAGGTTTTGGAAGAACTTAAAGAGGAAGAATTGGAAAAGCAATTTTCTAAGGTATGGGGAGGATTATTCATCATTATAATTGATATAGGTATAGAAGCATGTAGGTAGTGGGTTCCGGGTAAATTTGACGAGTTCATGACGGAATTGGGGTTTTGGGAGGTGTTAGATGTTAGGGATAAAAACCTATCTTGATGTATTGTTGTTGTTGTGATGTATTATGTGATGAATTGTGAGCTTTTTGGATTGTTTTGTATTGAAATCGCAGACCTTTTGGGGTCTGAGATGGTGCAGGTTCGCAACTGAGAAGTTGCAGGTTCGCACACTTTCGCCGGGCAAAGAGAATTCGCCCCAACCTCGTTGGGCGAAAGTGGAAGCGAAGGGAAGGTGGAAAAAAGGGTGCTACTAGATTTTGTATGAGAGTGTGGTATTCGCCCCTACTTCGCCAGGCGAAGCCCAGACAAGCGAGCTGCTTCGCCGGGCGAAAATAATAGCGAAGGGAGAGTGTGAAAAGTGGAGTTTCTGGATTTTGTTTGGGGGAAGATGTTTCGCCCCTGCTTCGTCGGGTGAAACCCAGGCGAGCGCGCTGCTTTGCCGGGAGAGCTCTAGGAGAGCAGGAGCAGTGGCTTTGTTTTAAATTTTTTTCTTTCCTATCTTGTGATGCTTTCTGCCTTGATGTTTTATGATGACTTTTGATGCATGATGATGACGAGATAATATGATGTTTTAATTTTATGAATGATGATGCAATGTGACGATTTTATGACGATGATAATTATGACGTTTGCATCATACATTCATAGCATTCTAGACTTCGGTCCAATGACGATTTTAGGACTTCGGTCCAGTGGTGGCTTCAATCCCATTGTGTGGATTGAAGTGTATGACGTTGCTCCGGTTCTTGTGTAGAATCGATCCTATTGGTGGGGATCTTTGGAGGGTGATGGCCCAATGTCCATCAACATGACGAATTGGTACCACATGCATGAGTATGTGTTGTGCATCTCATATTACGTGGCATTTCATGATTGTGAAGGAATGATGTTAATGATGACATGATTTTCATGATGTATGATGATGACGATGTATAATGACGATGTTGTTTTATTATGATGTTTGCTACCTTATTATTTCTTATCTTATATCTTATATAATGGTGTATGATTACTCACCCTGCCTGTTTGAATGTTACCTCCACGTGGGTAACATGCATGTGATCAAGATTAGCTTTTTGGTGCGTGAAGAGCTTACTTGAAGTACTTTTGATTATTTTGGTCGAGTAGAGGGTCTTGCTCTAATATGTAACATCGGGTCGGGACGTTTGAGTCGAACCATAATGTTCTTTTATTTGACGATATTATGATGTGTTGAAGTTGTTTTAAACCTTTTGATGTTATAACTTATGATGTATATGAAGTTTTCCGCCACGTAGTAAATGATTTGATTTTGATGATTATAACCCGTGTTACGGAGCAGGATGTTATTATTTGATGTTTTGTGACGAAATGTGACGCCCTTTTGGGATTTTACTCTGATATATTTGTTTGTATTTGTCGTGAATACTTGTTGGGTAGAAGGGTGTTACAATCACAATCGAATTTGGTGAACTTAGGGACTTTCCATCCCATTGGGAGTTTCGTCTGTAAAACGTAATTCGTTAACGGAGATGTATAATTTAGTCTTTGCAGGTCTAGGTTCACATCATTTTGTGCTATTATTCTCATGCTTATGGTTGCAAGATTATTCTCGCCTACCAGGTTTTCCTATCGGACTTTATGGACCAATTGGTAGGCGTCCTGATTTTGATTAACCACTAAAATCGACGGGCGATCGACTTCTCCAAGACTCTGTTGTTTGACTACTTGAGGCATAAACTGTTGGCCTTAATTAACTACGTTTTCTTCAAGGACTATTCCCTCGTTTTGATTTGGCTTAACCACCTGTGGTTGTACAATTTGTCGAACTTGCGCCTAAGGAGCACCAAAGAAATCAGCAATTCGAGTCATTTGAGTTGCTAACTATTGGTAACTCTGATTCTTATTTTGAATCGGAGGGTTAAATATAGTACCCATATGTCGGGTAAGTAAGTTAACAATGTCATGGTTACTTTTATCCATTTGTTGTCTCATCGCCATCACAAAATTTGTGGTGAACTTTGGCATCACTTGGGAACCGAATGCCATCACCAATTGGGTTTTATGGTTTAACCAGGGTTATCTATAGCCGATCATGATGCCAATAGTGGCGAATATGCATTCGCCGCATTGTCAGCAAATGTCAAAGCGTTCGTATGCAATTTTATCATCATTGATGTTGGCATACCATAAGGTTGCTCACGACCAGGCATAAACATTGTGAAACTTATAGAAAAGGCCTAAAGTCACTTGCCATAATTGGTCTAGGATTCACAGGGTGACTCTGTGTCATTGAAGGGGAAAATACCACCCCTTCTTGAGCAATCAATGGTATGGCCGTCGTCGGCAGTATGGTCATCGTGCTGGCTATAGAGGCGACTGGTTCAGTCAAACTTGCAGCGATCGTGCCTGCCATTATGCTATTGGATGATTGTTCTCCATTGTTGTTATTTATGGGCCTTCAGTGAGCGTAGATGCATGCTTTGATGATATTAAGTTGCATGTTTTGAATTTTCGACTTTTGTGGATGTTTTGGGTACCTTTAGGCTCTTATAGCCACCGTTTAAATAATGTTTTGGTATGACTAAACGATTAAACACAATTTAACCGAATCTATGAATTATTTGATGAATGATGGATATGTGCATACGTGATGATGATGTTGTATTAATTGATGTGAATTGTGATGATGATATGTTGTCGTATGAGCATGAATTATGTTATTGAATTGTGAGTATATTGTTGTAGGATGATAGTTTGGGAGGAGGAGTATTATCGTTGGGTCAATGCATGCTTTGTTTATTGTCGGGATGGGACTTTAACAATTATGTTATTGTCGCATTGACGTGTCGTGACATGAATTCATTATGTTGTTGCTATTAATGAAAGAGGAAAGTTGCAATCTGCGCAGGATGGATTGGTGACTTTTCCCGAATCCGAGCAGAGTGAATTCAGGGTTCGAGTAGGGTGAACCCAGTTCCTAAGTGAACTAATTAATGATGATATGATACCATATGCATATAAGACAGGTTGAATTTGCGAGTCTCGTTGCATAATTTAAATGATGAATATGTGATTACTTTGTATGTGTTGATGGATTGGGTGTGAGAATGATGTTGTGTGATTGTTGTTGAATGTGTAAATGTTTGAATTCTACCTTGCAGCTTATGCCGTTAAATTATTGTTGTGAATTCCCCCCTTCTTTACTATGATGTTGTCCACCATGGACATCTTGCAAATACTCAGAAGTAGAGTTGTTGTTGTGAGGGGGAAATATCTCTAGGAGTTATTTTCAATAGTTATCACATTCTTTTAGTCGCCATGCTCTGATTTTTTAACATTGGGGGAAAACGATTTTTTGTTTTATTATGTTGATGTCAACTTACTTGTTTCGTTTAAGTTTAATAACTATTGTGCTGAGTTGTTTTGAAGTTGTTGAGAGTTGGGTATTGAAATTTCCTTTTGAATCATTTTGTGAAAACTAAGTTTTTATAAGACCCAAATCATAGTTGACATGTTTTATTCTTCGATTTTTGTGATTCAGCTACGATGATACCCTAAGTGAAGGTGAGCATGCGATGTCATATGTTGTGTGTTTTTTACTTTTCTGCTGCATGTTTTCAAAATGTCTATGTTTTGTTAAAGGGTTGTCGTTGATAACACCTTAAACTGTTGAGTAATCCTTTATATGTAAGTTTCAGGGTTTAGGGTGTTACAGAAAATGTTGGAATCAGATTGAATATGAAAAGGTGCCACTGTTTTAGTGGTAACCGGTTAACACATTATCGTAACCGATTACAGCTGAAGCTAAAAATTACTTTTCAAAATTGTCATGGTTGTAACCGATTACATGGTTTGGTTGACCGGTTATAGCTGAAGCTTTTTTCCAAAAATGCTGAGTTTTCGTTCTTATAACCAGTTAACATATTTGTGTAACCGATTATAGCTGATTGAAAATCTAAAAATCATTTTTGTAACCATAAGTTCTCAGATGAATAAGTTTCAAAATGTGTTTGAATGCTTAGAGATGTATGATGCATGTTTGTTATGAGTACTATAGTAATATACAAAGCTCAATTGTAACTTGTACCTTATTTTTAAGATCAATCCAATAGAGTCCAATGTTGTCTTCCAAATTGTTTGTGATCCAAGTCTTGTCACCATAGTTTCTCGTGAACTCAGAACTTTTTCCATCTTTGATAATGTATTTGATCTTGATCAATGTTATTAAATGTTGTCTTCATCAAAACATAAAACCATGTTGGAAGCTTGTCTTCATAATCTCTCCCTTAAGATTGAAGAGGGTGACATTATATATATATGTGAAATGCTGACTTTGTGTTAAATTTAAATATCATTCTCATCCGATATCCCAAGCTCTCTTTGAATCTTATAAAATTATTCCTTTGCTAATGGTTTTGTGAAAATATTTGCCAATTGGTTATGTGTATCAACAAAAGTAACTTCAACATCTCCATCGAGCACATGATCTCGTAGAAAGTGATGTCGTATGTCTATGTGTTTGGTTCTTGAGTGCATGACTGTACTTTTGGTTATGTTAACAACACTTGTATTGTCACACTTCAACGAAATGACATAACAATAATAAAACAGTTAGTTGTGGATGTGTGCAACATTCAACATTTGAAATTTTATTGTTCAATAGGCCGCTCACTCGATGCAAATCCTATGAGTAACATAAAGGACGTCACAATGAGAATGGCATAAAAAAAATCACCAAAGGCTTGAACATATCCATTAAAGAAAAGCCCCTAAAAGTGGGGTACAAATATCCTACACCCAAAAAGTATTTCTTGAGGGACTCAATGAAATTCTCATCTGAGTGACTTAACCAAGTCTTGCTTGAGGAACTCAACTAAAGTCTTGCCCGAGGGACTTAACTATGTCTCATCATGGATGTTTTCATCTAAATCCTCACCCAGAAAGATCATATAAAACATTGAGACTAGAAGGCAAGAATAAATGCCCGACGAGGCTCCTCAAGAAGGTCAAAAGATGAGTCAAAGGTTAAAACATTTCGGCTCTACGAGCCCTCTTACTTGAGTGATTATGTAGTGGAATGATTTAGAGAGACCTTGGGGGCAGGGCGAGTGACACACGCCTAGTATTTCACCCTTTCAGAGTATTCCTTTTATTAGTTCGAGCGCCCTTCGTTTAATTCAATCGCTTCTTGTATGGATGTATTGCCTCATCCTCTCATTTCTCTGTTCATAACGCATGATCGTGTATGGAGCGTATACCGGATGAATAATCGTACAAGGGAAGTAGTGAAACTTAACTACACCTACTGGATTTCAAGGAATCAACCACACACTTCTTGAGAGGTTTTTATATTCTAGGGAGACTCAATTCCTTTAATGGAGATCTCTAAGGGCTATAAATACGACAATGCCACAATACTGAGGACAACCTAACAATAATACCAATAACAGAAAGAAACACATATATACATTAGCTTCTTACCTCACGTGAGATAGTTCTCAATACCTTAACAACCTTAAAGCCTTTAACATCCTGTATCTGCTAGGGATTGTCAAGAATTTGTACTTTTAGTGAGTACATAAGTCAAATACAATATCACATAACAATACCACAGTGCAGACCATTCTGAAACGACGACTTCTTTGATTGGCGAAAGTGATTCGATCACTGTTTGATTATGAGGCGGCGCCGCCGTGTTAGGAGGTAGGTTTTGTGGCTCTGAATCGAAAGTGGAGCTACATGATGCGTGTTTAACAACTACTTCATAGAATTGGTGATCGATTGTTGAACATTTTTTTTGAATTGTGATAAAAGCTTTGATTTCGTGGAATTGGAAGAACCTTAGAAATTGGGAGAAAACGACAAAGGATGAAACATGTAAACGACGAAGAGAAAAAACATCGAATGTGTTCTGTTGTGTAGAGGTGAAATCTAGTAAAGGAGAATGTAAGAGAAGAGGATAAGATCCGGCAAAAAGATAAACGATTGAAAGGCGAGGCAGTTATAATGAAATAAAAAAATTAAATAAAAAAATGACATGACAACTATAAAATAGAGAAAAAATTATTAAAAAAAAATCACCTAAACAACAAAACTAAAGATTATGACTAAAAGAATAAAACAACACAATCTTTATCTTATAAGAGAATAAAAACAAATTACCAGATAAACCAAAACTTGCTCTTATTGTATAGATAAAGTATATTTAATCATAAACTTATTAAACTATGGACTAATAAGTACCTACAATGATGTTTAATATCTATTAATCAAAATATATTTCAAAATCCATTAAATGTAGTAATCCAATAGTTGTTTAATTTTATAAATCAATACATGATCAATAAAATTTTAATACTAATCTCTTTATTAAAGATACTAAAGAGGATATAAATATCATTTAATATCATTCTCTTTTCAACATTTTTTTAACATTTACTTTATCTGAAAGATATTATAAGTATAGTAACTCTCAGTCAACCCCACACACCTACAAACCAAAACAACAAATCCAAACCCAACCCTCTGCAAAAATGGCGAAATCACGAGACCCACCAGCCACCGTCCTCCGCCGAATCATCTCTTCCCCCGGCTGCCATCAAGGCCCCGCCTGCTTCGACGCTCTCAGCGCCAAACTCATCGAATCAGCCGGCTTCTCGTACTGCATCACGAGCGGTTTCTCAATTTCCGCAACCAGATTAGGTCTTCCAGACGCCGGATTCATCTCGTACGGCGAAATCGTGGATCAAGGTCGTCTCATTACTCAAGCGGTTAATATTCCTGTTATTGGTGACGGTGATAATGGTTATGGGAATGCCATGAATGTTAAGAGAACTGTTAAGGGTTTTATTGATGCTGGTTTTGCTGGAATTATTCTTGAAGATCAGGTAATTAATTAATAATTAGTAGTGTTAGTTAGTTAATTAATTATCTTCATTTTGTTTTCACTTTCCCATTATCTACTAGTATAATTGAATGGTTCAAAAATAGTATAAAATTTACTATTAGAGGCTATGATATGACCGTATCCGACACCGACACTGACACTGACACTTGTGATTACGTTCAATTTATTCTTTTTTTCCAAATTATTACCAGACATGTTAGTATCGTGTTCGGTGTCTGTGTGTTTGTGCTCCAGACTTTACGTCAATGTCAACTCACTAGAGACTCATTTGTTGATGAAATTTAAACTATCGGGTTGATAAATTGATCTGTAATTACAATTGGGAGTGATTGCATTTTTAGCAAACTAGTCTATGGACTTGTTTGGATCAACTAAGTTGAGGTTGTATAGTTGTATAAGTTTTGTGAGTCTCTTAGAAAGAACTTATGAAAATAACTTATAATATTGATGATAAGTTCTTTTTCAGCTTCTTTTCATAAGTTCTCTAGTGTAGTTTATGAAAACAAATTATAACATTAATAATAATTAAACTTTATTCTATCCTTTACTATATAAATAGGTTATACATAAGTGCTTATCTTGGTAAGCGCTTGTGCTATAAGTTACAAATGAGTTATTTATCCAAACGAGTCTGTGACACCTAAATTTCATAAGCATAATCGGCTTTGGTATGATGACATCGAGGAGTCACTTATTCAATTAAAGTGTCATATCATAGTACTTACCTTATTGATAAAACTTTATACAGGGATTGTTTTGACCGGTGCTTTACAATTTTAGGATGTATTTGTCAATTTGTAAAAATCAATGACTATTTTGATCCAATATTAGGACGGATCAATTTGCATATTCACTCTTTCTTTGTCTAAATCAAACATTTGACATTCCTCTGCATTAATAACATTGTTCGTTTAACGTACTCGCTTTAGAGGAGCCAAATTGATTGATCACTATTACATAATGTGTTGTTAATATACTTGATGTAAATTAGGTGGCACCGAAAGCATGTGGGCACACACGCGGGAGGAAAGTGGTTTCGAGAGAGGAGGCGGTTATGAAGATTAAAGCTGCAGTTGATGCTAGAAGTGAGAGCGGGTCTGATATTGTGATAGTGGCCCGCAGCGATGCACGCCAAGGTGTGTCTCTTGAAGAAGCACTTTGGAGGTCAAATGCATATGCTGAAGCTGGAGCTGATGTTGTCTTTATTGACGCACTTGGTTCCGTTGAAGAGATGAAAGCTTTTTGTCAAGTTGCTCCTCATGTTCCTCATCTGGTACGTGTTTATGTCGTGTAATACAGTTCTTATTCCATACTTCATATCCGAAAAGAATAAAAAGGGAGCAAATTGAATAATACTCGTAAATACATGTACATGTTGGTTGACTTGTTATCTTTGTGAATGTGTATAGGCGAATATGCTTGAAGGAGGAGGAAAAACACCAATACTTAATGCTCAGGAACTTGATCAAGTTGGTTACAAACTTGCTGTTTATCCACTTTCTTTGATGGGGGTTTCTATACGAGCAATGCAGGTCACAATCCACATCTCTTCTTATGCTTGCCCTGTTATTTTTCCGATTTAGTACTAGAAGACATGCTAAAAGATAGATATATATGATTATCAATCTGAATTGCTGTCTTACACGAGTTATATCTTTACCTTTTCTCAGAAACGTCTTTTGAAATTTAACGCCAGGGTTATGTTGAACTCTTAATTCTAATCTACGTAGCATTGACACTGTATTAAAGACACGTTTGGTTTTTGGTGTCTAATAGACACCAACATATGTGATTGATTACATTCAATTACCTCTAATATTTTTTTTTCGTGTTTGTCATATTCTGTATTCGCTTCTGTGTCACATGGAATTTATGATTAAAAGATTGCTATGACTGAATTTTTAGGGTGCACTCACTGCCATTAAGGTAGGTGGTATTCCTCCACCGGAAAGCTTGCCATCTTTTGAAGAAATTAAGGATATTGTTGGTTTCAACGATTATTACAAAGAGGAAGAGCGTTATGCAACAACTACAGATCACCAGCTTTAAGCATTTAGAGAGAAAATGAATAAAATTGAGTGAATAAAAACCCTTTTACAGAGGGGGCGATTTAGTCTTTTTCTTTTAAGAGTAGTATTGTATTGTATTGTATTGTAATGTAATCTAGACATGCTTTTATCTCCTCAACTTTGTGCATCTGGTTCAGCATATTAAGATAAATATCTGAACAGTGTTTATCTAAATAAGTTAAATCCATCTAATAAATCATGCATAGTTTTCTAGTTATTTGTTTATTTATCATACATATGCTTTATCAAATGGTTTTTTTCACGTACTAGTGGAGAGGTAATGTGTCTTAAGAGATTGTGAGTCTTTTTATTTTTTTTATTTTTTTTTATTTTTACTTCTAACCCATGTTTGATCATCTATAAAGGAGATTAAAAGTCATGTGCCAGTGTGTTAACATGACATTTTCTACTTAGTTGAAAAAATCAAATGAATGCTACATTAGTGAAATGCTAAGTGTTAACATTGATGGACAAGAGACGACAATAATGACACTTCGACTAAGACTTCTCGACTGGCATCTTGAGATGTAGTTTGAAAGAATCTCGAGCAGATCTTGAGATTTGGTTTAGAGGAGTCTCAAGAATAGACTTAAGTAACCTCTCGACACCATGTTGATGACGAGACTCTCGACAGACTCCAAAGACTTAGAAAATTATGAAAACCAAAGAAAGAAGAAACTTAGCACCTTTAGCAACTACCTTCGACGAGTAGGCAGTTACTAGTTGATAAGAGTAGTTAGAGAACATGGGATAATGGTTTCAGTTACCAGTTGATAAGAGTTGTTAGAAAACATGGGATAATGGTTTGGTTTCAGTAGTTTTAAAACCCTGACGACGTGGCAATACGTTAGAAGATGAGTTGCATGCATTCGAAGACGTGTCAACTTATAGGTGTAAATTGTCAGGAACATTTATTTTAGTTTAGTGTATATAGAAGGCTCAGATGTTGTAATAAAGGTCGCAAATTTCATATACTTTCTCTATAGAACTGAAGTACCCAAGCTAACGAGAGAAACAATTTGTAAGTAATTATGTGAGTTTGCGTCCTGTTTTCTTTGTAATTTTTAATTTTTATGTTTCCTTGATTGATAAATCCTTTCATTTTGTCATTTACTTTGCATTTATTTAACTTAAGCTTAAATGCACTTTTGGTCCCCTTAGTTTGGTGTTTTTACACTTTTGATCCCCCTATTACAAAATCTGTGTTTTTGGTCCCTTTAGTTTTGTGCGCTTTGCATTTACTTGGTCCTCCTCCATTTTTTCATATGTGGCATTGATGATTGGAATTAAAAAAATATATTTTAATTAGGTGGAAATGATGATTAGGATATTTTTAATTAATTTAATATTTTTAATATTTTTTATTAGAGAATTAATAGTTTAAATTATTATTTAATAATTTGAACTATTAAAATTAATAATTGAAACATGTGAGGATGACACATCACTCACTAACATTCTCTCACTCATGTGCTTCATTTGTAAATTAATAGATCTCATGTACTATATAAACACTTGTATAATTTTACAGTAAACCGATGTGGGACTGCAGTGAACACAAAGATAATTCCCACTAATTTTATAACATGGCAGAAAATGAAAATGTTCAAACAAAACAATAAACTGGTTTATGCACGTGTAATTGCTATGAATTTAGTCGCTTACATTCTTTTTCCAAATTTTGCAGTTTTTGTTCAAGTCATTTTTCTCTTCCTGCTCAGCCATAAGACAATCTTTCAAGTCGCGAATTTCAGGACTATCTATCAAGCCATGATGAGCAAAGGAAATGGATTTTCAACCGATAAAGATATATTACAAGTTTGTGTTGATAAAAATTTGATTCTTTTAAGGGTGAATTATACTGAAGTGCCTCACATTTTGATTCCACTTTAAAATGGATTTCGTCCAAGCGGTTTGCTAGAACTTGCATATGGCTTTTGTGGGCTGCTATATCTCCATTGAGTTGGCTTATGGTTGCTTCATATGTTGCTTTCTCATGCAGTGATTCCCTAACATAAAGTGAGATCAATGTGTTAGGTAGTTGGATCTTGAGCTTAAAAATCAAATTTCCTACAATAAAAGCATAAAGCAAATATGCTTAGTGTTTCCATAATTCCTCATAAGAAATGTCATTAGCAGATGAGAACTGTTGTTGTTTCAGGCTTATTATATCCCAGAATTGTGAATCGCTTTGTAAATATAAAATAATGCATTTTGGATGAGTTTTATGCAATGTATTGGAGACATGTTATTGTATAAATAAAAATACTAAAATTTTGTGCAGTGGATACTTCATGACTGAAGTGATGAGCAGTGCTTGAAGCTTTTGAAGAATTGTTATGGTGCTATTCCTGATGATGAAAAAGTGATTGTTTTGGAGACAGTTATGTCTATTGTACCAGAAAACAATGCTGCTTTTATTTACTTCATATGGTTAACAAGAAAATGATTTGAAAAGAGATGGGTTATTTTTTTATGGAAAACAAGTCCCACATTGTTTTTCCTTGAAACAATATTGGTGTTTATATAACTCACACATGTATTGAAATAATAACTTGTTCTAGACTGCAATTGGACTAAACTATATGGGCTTATGGCCCAACATATTGCTTTTAAACTTTGTATTATTTAATTTCTTAATAATTTGCTAAAAAAACCTTAATTAATAAATATTTATTTAGTTTAAAATATATTAATTAATAAAATATCCTAGTCATCAATAACAATTCATTAAAAATAATTTTTTAATCCCAATCATCAATGCCACATATGAAAAAATGGAGGGGGACCAAGTAAATGCAAATCGCACCAAACTAAAGGGATCAAAAACACAGGTTTTGTAATAGAGGGATCAAAAGTGTAAAAACGCCAAACGAAGGGGATCAAAAGTGCATTTAAGCCTTTAATTTATTTAATGTTGTTTGTTTTAAACTTCTTTTACTTTAATTCAAGCTTTACTATCTTTTGAAGTTTTACTTTTACACTGTATCCAGACATTCATAATCACATCGTACACATACTTTATTGTAAAAGTTTTTGCACAAAGACATTTCCGAGATTTTTCGAGTTAATCTCAAAGACTTTCAAACTCGTGATTTCGCTAAAAACAACTGCGAACAAATTGGCTCGCCCAGTGGGACACGTGTTTTGTGCGAAAAATTATTTTTCTTTTACAAGAAACTGTTGTATTATTTACTTTGTTTTATCGTTGAAATATTTTCAAAGTCTGGGTTCATATGCGTTTGAAGAGTGGTAAGATTTTTAATGTCCGGGTCATATGTTTAAGGAGTGGCAGGATTTTAGCAAAAATGATTAACCCAAAGAACACTTATCGTGCCCAAAACAATGCTCCAAACCCTAAACCATTGGTCACTACGACGATTGGTACAATAGGGACAACGAACACTATCAGAGTCACATGCCCCATCCTATCCCTGTTAGTGACTTCTACATCAATGCCAGGAGTTATGACTATTTTACCACCAGTAGCAAGTGTACCATCCTCTCTCAGGCTTACTTCGACAGTTGTGGGGGACCCTAATCCCCCATATGTCCTAAGTCTTACTATGCATTTAGTTACGAGGGAATACCCATATGGCATGCCAGCTGCCATGATGGTGGAGTTACATAGTCACGCTTTGACGTTTGCAGCTAATGGTGCGACAATAGTGTCACCCCTCAATCCATATTTGGTGTCAGGATCTGCCATAATCAACCTTGGTCGCGTATGGCCACCACTAGGGGGATTTCTATACGACCCTCCTATAATGCCAATTTTAACTACTAATTCTCTAGCGACCATGAGGAAACAAATGGATGAAAGTAACCATGAAATGATGAATATGTTGACACAACAAATAGGTACAATGTTTAATCCTTTGAATCAAAACACCACTCAAAGTTACCAGCAGTTAGCCCACAAGATGGGTAGGATTGGTGACTTTTTTGGGGCGCCCCTGGTGCCAATTGTTCCACCACCTGTTAACCATGTTCCTGTCCAACAACCTCCACCGAGGATAGTCGATAGGAACCAAGCCCAAAATTGTACTTAAATACTTATGGCGCCAAGAGACCAGGATGTCGACCAAGTACTTAGAAATGTCAAACAAAATAACTTTAGGGGGCAGAATAACATAACTAACGTGGCCGAACAGATTTCGGCTCAAAATGGCCTCAATGTTGGCCTTCATAGGCCTAATTATGTGTCCCCTTTGTCGGAATACGTTCGAAAGACCGAAATCCTCATGGGATGGAAAGTCCCCAAATTCACCAAGTTTTCTGGTGATACCGAGTATACAATCGAACATGTTGCTAGATACCAGACAAAGGCAAGGGATATAACTAATATGAGAATTTAAAGAGGAAATACTTTCTAAATTCTCTAACGAAAATGCCTTTATGTGGTTCATCAAACTCCCTCCTCATTCCATACATACTTGGAGTCAACGAGAGAGAGAGAGAGAGAGAGAGAGTTTCATGAACAGTTCTACACAGGCCAGTAACAAATTAACCTCAAGGAACTGGCCAACGTTAGGCGTAAAATGCCTGATTCGATTGATGACGACTTGATAAGGTTTATACTTCTCAAGGCGAGATGCTTAAAGGCAAGTCCCTGAACACGAGTTGGTCGAAATGGCCGCTGGTGGTCTACATTATTCCATTAGGAAGAAATTAGACACTCAATACCTAAGGGATAAGGCTGTATTAGCAGATAGGGTACGACATGTCGAACGATTTAAGTCCGAAAAGGCCAGGTCGAGTAAGTACCATAAAAAGGAAAAAAGTAGCTTATGTCGAGATAGGAAAGTATATAATTTATCCGACACAAACAACAACTTTGTCGAAGAGAATAAGGTTAATATAGTCGAACTAAAGCCAAGACCTCCCTATGTGTGTAAATTATTGAAACCTTCAAATGGAAAACATCCCATTGAACCTAAAAGTGAAAAATTTGTCACAAAAGCGTATACGTTCAATGTAACTAAATGTGTCAAAATTTTCAAACTTTTAGTTTCTCATGGACAAATAGTGACCCCTAAGAGTTAAAAACACCACCGTTAGAACAGAGAAAGAAAAAAGGTTTTTTTTTGTTGTAAATTTCACAATTTTCTTGGGCATAAAACCTCACAATGTGTGCTTTTCAGGGACCTGGTTCATAATGCCCTGAAGGACAGAAGGCCCAAGTTTGTTGAAAAGCAAAAAGCTCGACCAGAGGGTGAGTCTGATCCTAAAGTGAATGAGGCTTTATTCGTTGAGTCTGTTAATGTGTTAATGGTGGACATAATAGAGAGCACAAAAGGGTTTAAACTTGACTATGAAGAGAATATGAAAGTCATTTTCCCAAGGCTGAGGAAGAACTCATATTTTCTGAATAGAGGTAAGCTCAAGGATTACGAGGTTATGTTATGTCCACGCTGCAGCGCCGTCTTTGACAGAAAAACGACAAAAGAGTTGGAAAAAACTGACCCTGATCAATTAAAGAGAGTTGGTTGACAAGACCAACATTAAGAATTCTTTTTTAACAATAGAGGAGTCACTCAGAAGACTCACAGGCCCAAGACTTACATCCCTCCTGCTGATGCTCTTGTTAAAGAGTGGTCAGGACCTGTAGGGAGGTCAACCGTTGAAAAGGGAAAATGGAAGCGAATCAAAGTGGGTGGAGGATCTTCCTACCTCGACAATTCCCAAACTTCGAAGAAATATTCTTATGTTTCAAAACCTGCATGAGGAAGAACCCCATTACGCTCACTCAGTGGAGAAGGCACCAAAAAAACAAAAAAGCTTCCTCTGAAGTAGGAAATGCAAGCAAGAACAGTACTCTCTAGGCTATTGCTGATGGAAAGAGGGCAAAAAAGCCTTTCAAACAAAGGTTGTTTTCTCAACTACTACCAGTGGTCGAAAACGAACCTAAGGTCTCCGTCGGGACAGACGAGGAGATGACTAGCAACGAATTCGACTCTGGGTCAAAGGATGAGTTAGATATCATATGTAATATAATATCAGTGCTTCCATTAGAGAATGATACAGTTACTGAGGTAACTGAAGAGGAAGATGGGATGGGCGGAGAAATGGCTACCCATAAAACTTTATGATATTATCTAATGCATGATGGCTCAGTCAATTAGGATAAAGCCATCTTTGAAAGGCCTGGCGTGCCTATGCAACAACATCTGAAGCCTTTATACATAAGGGCCAAGTAGAAGGTGTCAGGGTTAATAAGGTTCTTATTGACTATGAAGTCTGCATCAATGTCATGTCACATTCCCCACTTAAAAGGATTGGAAAATATGACATTGATTTAAAGTCTAACAACATGGTATTATCCAATTATGAAGGAAAGACCAGTAGACCGTTAGGCGTTATCCAAGTGGACGTGGTCGTAGGAACCACAAATTGACCTACTTTGTTTGCTATATGACACTCTTAGGTTATTTGTAACACCCTTCTAAACCCCACAGAATAATACGTCATAAATCAGAGTAAGATAACATGCATCTCAAATAAGGGTATCACATATAATTCAAACACCACACATACACCTGTCATGCTTGATAACACTTAAATTAAATGCATGCTTTTCCTACACTTTCACATAACATGTAGTAGCGAAATCACTTTCATTCATAATGAACATAATAAATAGTCTCATAAACAACTCATTCATATCACCACTTAGGCATGAAAGCCAAAACTCCACATAATTCAAATAACGATAGAAAAATAAAATAGAGTACATAAAGTATCTCTCAAAACATGAATCAAAATGTTCCCAGAGTTACATGACCAGAGCATGACTCGACCCAAAATAAATAAGGAAAATAAAGTAAATAACTCCAACAGCTACCCTCGTGCTAGAAGCAACTCTAATCTTCAGTACCTGAGCGATGTCGTATAAAACATCATTCTAACAGAAGGGTGAGAATTCACATAATTATTGAAATCATATAATAATATATAATACATAGCATACATGCATAACATAATTATTCTCACACTTCAAATGCTTTATAAACATAGCAACACTCAAGCAACCATACTATTCATAAGTACATACTCACAAATCCACAATTTCACCAATTCATCAAATCCACATAATGCACATAATCTCATATTGCAATCATAGACACAATATGACTCAATACAAGACTCAAATGTAATACTCATGCATGCGGTACCAATCACTGTTATTATTTTTCGGTTTTTACATTAAATTGGGTCCGTCCTCTAGACTAATAACACATAAAAACCCGTTCTTTAAGCTTCAAACCCCTCTTTAGGTTTGGGACAAGTCACTAGTTCCCACAGAACTAACAAGCATTGCCTCTTAACTACAATGATGCATGTACAAGTTCAACAACCATATGCAATTAAGACCATCCATCAATCTTAACATCCATGTATATCTTCAATAATTCATCGTAATTTAATTACCACACAATTACACATACTTGCACATATTTATGAATCATCCACACACAATTCACTTTCAAATGGTATACAACACATTTTACTATACAATCACGACTGTATTATCATTACAAAAAGCAACAACTATCATGCATTTCTTGTTGTCACACACACCAAAATATACTTATACAAGCACACACACAAGTATTCGATAAATTATCCACAAATAATTTCACAATCGGCAGCAAACAGTGCAACAATTCATTAATAGAACCTATACACAATTGGCTTCCCAAACATATTAGATATAAAAATATTGGGAAACAAATTCTCTTATCTGTACTATGTTATAGCTCTATTCATTAGCTTTCCGACGCTTCAAGCAGAGACCAAAACGGACTTACGTATCAAAAGTTATGATCGAGACAATTCCGGGTATAAAATCCAGCGAGCTGACACGGCCGCTCGTGTCATGGGACACGACCTTGTGCACTCCAAAGTAAGAAAATCACGTTTTTGCACTTCAAAACAGGGGAGCTGACACGGCCACCCGTGTCAGATGACATGGGCCATGTCAAAGCCCAGAAAAACCCATTTTCACTGTCGGAGGCCTTCCGGACCTCCGATTTCGATTCCGTAAAAAGTTCCAATTCCAGAATTCAAAATACTACCATTATATGAAAATTATAACAGCCCACAACATATATTTAAGGATCCTACCATCATACATCATGTAATCATGAATTTCAAAACCATGGAAATTAGGGATTTTTATCCTAAATAGGATACTACCCATCATACACTTTCATACAATCCCATAACCATGTACAGACCCACCCTTACCTTGGTGTCTTGATGAACTCTTGAGTTTCCTCCTTAGGTTTTCTTCTCCTCTTTTTCCCTTTTCCTTTTCTCTATGTTAGCTTCTTTTCTTCTTTTTCCCTTATTAACTTTATTTTTCTCTTTATATATAAAACCCTTATAACAACTAATTCTAGTAACTAACGGGCTTACTAATCATACCCTCACCTTTACTCTTCACATTCTCATCCAATAAGCCCAATTATCTTATTTCTCTTATTTCTATATCATTTCCATCAAATAAAATAATCCAAATAAATCAATTACGCACAAAATCACACAATTAAGTAATTAATATAATATATAAATAATTACTAAAAATTGGGGTGTCACAACCCTCCCCCACTTAAAAGATTTTCGCCCTCGAAAATTACCTCAAACGAACAGATCAGGATAAGACTCTCTCATGTGACTCTCAAGCTTCCACGTCACGTTTCCACCTGTTGGTCCTCCCCAAGCTACCTTCACCAAGGTAATCTCTTTACCTCGAAGTTGCTTCAACTCCTGATCCTCTATTCGCATAGGTGATGTCTCCAAAGTTAGGTTATCTCTCACCTGCACATAATCTACTTGGACTACATGAGACGGATCCGCAATGTATTTCCTCAATTGAGATATATGGAACACATCATGGAGATTAGCAAGCGACGATGGCAAAGCAACCCGGTAGGTCACCTCTCCCATTCTTTGCAAAATATGGTATGGACCGATAAAACACGGCGTTAACTTACATGACTTCAATGCCTGACCAACACCAGTTACCAAAGTAACTCTAAGAAACACATGATCTCCTTCCTGAAATTCAAGTGTTTTCCTCTTCTTGTCATGATAACTCTTCTGACGACTCTGAGAAATATTCATCTTCTTCTTAATCATCTTAATCTTATCAGTAGTCTGCTGGACTATCTCAGGTCCAACCACAACACTCTCTCCCGACTCATACCAACACAATGGCGTCCTACTCCTCCTACGAATTTAAACAGTGTCATTCCAATACTCGAATGAAAACTGTTGTTGTAAGTAAACTCAATTAAAGGCAAGTAGATATCCCAAGCACCTCATTTTTCCATCACAGAAGATCTTAAAAGATTCTCAAGTGACTGAATCGTACTCTCCTTCTGACCATCTGTGTGCAGATGATAAGCAGAACTCAACCGCAACTTCTTACCCAAAGCACTTTGCAAACATTCCCAAAATCTCGAAGTAAACCTAGGATATCTATCTGACACAATGCTAGACGAAATACCATGCAAACTGACAATCCTCTCAATGTACAACTTTGTTAACTTCTCCATTGGGTAATCCATTCTCATTGGAATAAAATGAGCAGATTTCGTCAATCTATCCACAATGACCCAAATAGCCTCACAATTACTCGGTGTTCTGGGTAAACCAGACACAAAGTCCATCGACATACTATCCCATTTCCACTCAGGAATAGATAACGGTTGCATCAAACCCGATAGTTTCTGATGTTCAATCTTCGACTTCTGACAAGTCAAACAAGAATACACAAACTTTGCAATTTCTTCATACTAGGCCACCAAAATATTTTCCTCAAATCCTGATACATCCTAGTAGTGCCCGAATGAATACTCAATCCACTACGATGCCCTTCCTCAAGAATACTCTCTTTCAGCTCAGCTATATCCGGAACACAAACTCTATCATGGAATCTCATAATACCATTTTCATCAATCCAAAAATCACCACCTCGACCTTGATTGATCAAAGTCAATCGATCTACCAAACTCAAATCAGATTTCCGACCTTCTCGAATCTCATCAAGAATTCCACTAGTAAGCTTCAACATACCAAGCTTAACTCCATAAGAAGTCTCTTCACAAACCAAACTCATATCTCAAAATTGCTCAATCATTTCTAACTCTCTTTCCATCATCATCGACATATGCAAGGATTTCATACTCAATGCATCAGCTACCACGCTTGCTTTACCTGGATGGTAATTCAAACCAAAATTATAATCTTTTAGGAGTTCCAACCATCTCCTCTGCCTCACATTCAATTATTTTTTATCAAAGAGATACTTCAAACTCTTATGATCACTAAACACCTCGAATCTCGATCCAAACAAATAATGTCTCCAAAGTTTCAACGCAAACACAATAGCGGCTAACTCTAAGTCACGCGTCGGATAATTCCTCTCATGCACTTTAAGTTGCCTTGAAGCATAAGCTACAACTTGTTGGTGTTGCATCAACACACCTCCCAAACCCATCAACGAAGCATCACAATACACAACAAACGGTTTTACCGGATTCGGCAAAATCAAAACAGGGGCTGTCGTCAACCTTCTCTTAAGCTCTTGAAAACTTTCTTCACACTTTGCATCCTAAACAAAAGCTTGATCTTTCCTAGTCAACTGCGTCAACGACAAAGATAACTTGGCAAATCCTTCAATGATTTTCCGATAATAACCTGCCAAACCAAGAAAACTTCTAATCACAAAAACTAATTTCAGAGCTTCCCATTGCGATACAGCTTCAACCTTCGACGAATCAACTGCAATACCTCTACTCAAAATCACATGGCCAAGGAAAATCACTTCCTTCAACCAAAACTCCCACTTAGAAAGTTTAGCATACAATTGCTTCTCTTTCAACATAGTTAACACAATCCTCGGATGCTCAACATGATCCTCTTCACTCTTCGAATAGATCAAAATATCATCAATGAACACAACCACAAACTTGTCCAAATAAGGATGGAAAATCCTATTCATATACTCCATAAATACACCTAGTGCATTAGTCACACCAAATGGCATCACAAAATAATCATAATGACCATACCTGGTTCTAAAAGCAGTCTTCTAAATATCTTCAAGCCTTCACACGAATCTGATGATACCCAGACCTCAAATCTATCTTACTGAACACACTTACACCAACCAATTGATCCATCAGATCATTAATCCTCGGAAGTGGATACTTATTCTTAATAGTCACCTTGTTCAATTGTCTATAGTCCACACAAAGCCTCATAGAACCTTCTTTCTTCTTAACCAACAAAACTGGTGCACCCCACAGTGACACACTCAGATGAATGAATCTCTTCTCAAGTAAATCTTCGAGTTGACTCTTCAACTCTTTCAATTCTGATGCAAACATACGATATGGAGCCATCGATATCGGACTAGTTCCAGGAACCAAGTCGATCACAAACTCCACTTCACATTCCGGCGGTAAATCACTTATCTCATCAGGAAAAACTTCCAAAAAATCACAAGCAATTGGCAAAACACCAACTTCTCCACCTTCACTAATACTCAAAGTTGCCATCAACATAAACATCTCAGCACGAACCTGCACTAACTCGTTCACTTGCTTAGCAGACATAAACAAGTCTCCTTCATTCTTAGGTTCAAGAAAAATAACCGTCTTATCAAAACAGTTGATATAAACATGGTTGAACTCCAACTAGTTCATCCTAAGGATAACATCAAGTTGATCTAAGTGTAGACACATTAAATCAAATCCAAAATCCTTACCAAAAATACTTAACGGACAATTCAAACACACATATGGAGTAGTCATTGAACCCATACCTGGAGTATCAATAACCATACCTCCATTCATAATAGACAACTCAAGATTTAATCTCTTAACACAATCCAAAGCAATAAAAGAATGTGTAGCTCCAATATCAATTATAACAATCAAATGTGTACCATTAATGAAGCACGTACCTCTGATCAATTGATCTTCACTAGCAGTCTCAAATCCTGATAGAGCAAACACCTTCCCTTTAGCTTGAGTCTTCTTCAGTTTATCACACTTGGTACTAATGTGCCCTTGCTCACCACAGTTGTAGCAAGTCACATCTGAAATTCTGGTACAGATGTGTGATGTTAAGTGCGATGTCACAACATCAATATCTGCTGTATGAACAAGACACTCAAAACATGTGATGTTATGTGTGATGTTACAGCAACACACTCTGCAATGTAAAACAACATAAAACTACAGAATTGCACACAAAGATTATTCACCCAGTTCGGTTCAACAACCTACATCTGGGGGCATACCAAGCCAGGAAAGAAGTCCACTATTAGTAGTATCAAATTACAGACTCAACAGACCAGTTGACAATCTACCTAATTTCATCACTACCCAATGACCCTTCTACCTAAGTCCTCCCTAGGTAAGAGACTCCATCTCACTCCCAATCATCGCAATGATGTCTAGCAGTCAACATCTCCGCCACTGCATCAACAACTTGATTTCCAACAACTTTTCAACCATAGAAAAGTAGAAGACACACTTCCATGACACACCTTGGAGTTGCTTCAAAGCTTCCTCCAAGAACAATACAATACTCATTACCTACAGGTTTCTGAGTAAGGACACAGTGACCATCTCATAACCCGAGTGGTTCACTTAGACAAAGCCCTAATGATCTACATCTTGGACCCGTGCCTCTTCTAGGTTACAAGCATTCTATTTATAACTTTTTCCCAACTGGATTTGGGCCTTTAAATCACCACAAATCTGCAAAAGATTCTGCTACTAAATAGATCTTCAATCAAATCTTCAATTAAATCTTCAATCAAATCTTCATATTTTAAATACTCAATCTTTACTAGATTTTATCTTTAATCTTCCACACCTTTAAATCAGCTCCACATAATATTTCCAGGATATTATGTATCTTTTAAATCTTCACTTTTTAATTCAGCTGCAAGATCTTCTCCACACAAATGGGAACAATTCTCCACAAAAATAGTAACAAACTATTCTCCACAAGATATGCAGAATTAATTATATCAGAATAAATCTTCTCCAATAAATTCGCCTGCAATCTCTCTAGCTCTCAGCAGAAAATCTTACTAACAACAAACCATCCTAACACGCGCAGCCCTAAAACATCACAAACTGATGTTCTGATGTTCTGGTATAGTGATGTCAAGACATCACTTATAACATCAGCATACAAAACTTCCAACCCTGCAACAGCTAATGATAAGAACCAATGTTATGACATCAACATTATTCAACTTTGTTTTACCAAAATTCCAGCCAACACAAGAACTAACAATCTCCCCCTTTGGCTAATTTTGGCTAAAACAAACTCTGCCATCATCAGAGAACCCAGCAGTGGATAAGCTCACTAACCACCTAGCAGCAACAACTCTTCAACAAGCTGCACAAACTCACTTTCACATTAGCATAGGGCAAACTCCCCCTCAAACCAAGAACCAGCTCACAGCTGTTCATACACTCTCCCCCTCAACTGCTGCACCATATCAGAAAAGGCTTCACAACCACACCTTGGCAACTCTCTCCCCCTTTTTAGCCACAATTGGACAAACTCTGAACATCGCAGCAAGCACAAACAAATTCCAAAATCAAACTCTGAATCATCCAACCAATATGCTCAGAACAAAATCAAGACTCAGCAGCTACTACTGAACATTCTCTCCCCCTTTTTGGCCAACAAACGACAAACATTGGGGTAAATGTATACTTCTGATTCAATCCATTGACACACCATGAACTTCACCATGAACTTCACCAGTAACATCTTGCCTGACAACTACTTCAACAAAATATCCAAAACAAAAGATCAACCCCCCCTATCTTAGATAACCAGTGCTCATTTGCAAGAAGAACACCTTAAATGAATGGAAAACATAAGACTCATCTTCATGTCTTCAAGAGCGCACCCTCTGTTCAACACACCTGCTGAACGCATTCACTTAATGCTTCATCCTCAAATAATCCAAATACCAAAACTCACAAGATTCCCTCTTGGTTTGTTATCTTCTCATGCTCCAAAACTCACATCTTGCCAAGTTGATCAACTTCTCTCTGTAATATCCACAGGAATGATCACAATGAACTCCTTGATCATAACATTTGAAAAATCTAGTCATAGTCTTCATTCATCCAGTCAGGAATGCTTCACACAATCATCCACAAGTTCTGAAGCACACACACAATGCCTTCCACTGAACTCTAAATAAACTCCTCTTACACACACCAAGACAAGTGTGACATCTCCCATCAACAAGGACCCTCACAAAGCTCTTCCAAAATCTGCAGAGAAAAATAAATTCTCCCATACACAACCAAAGTTATCCTTCAGACTTCTCCTCAGAAGCATGTGCGTATATGATTCAAACAATTAGTTTCACATGGCTAGAACCATTCATGTCCACACCAACATGTCATCCAACAGCCTAATGTCATAACATGTTATCTAACATTATATCCTCATAAGATTCAACCAATCTTCACAATCTATGTACCTTTGCTGCAGAATCCATAGACAAGTACTCCCCTAGTCATGGTTAACTAATGCTCTAGATGAAGATGAACATTTGAGCACACTTGCTGAGCCCATGCATATTGGTACCATTGTCCCTTTCTCCAAATGCAGTCATTCCCTATCATACTCTTCTTCTTCAGACTTCCAATCAATCAATACCTGATCTACTTCAGTCTTCTCTACAATCTCCATCCAAGGCAGACCTTCTACTTCATCATTCTCCCGTATGACTATGTAGACGCTCCTTAGGCATACTGTAGGCACCAAGCTCCTGAACCAGAGCAAAATCATCCTTCACCAAGGATATTCAACCAGATACTGTCCCAACACAAGTTAGAACATTTGCCACACACCAACATATCATCACCATGATTCTTGATAAGCTCCACCAACTGGACTTACTATTGCACAGTAATCCAAAGAACTAGAGAACTAAACTCTCATCCACCTTCAAGAAGAATAATCTCCTTGAGTCTTCAACTCATCACCCTTCTGCCCAAGAGTAACTTGTTCCAAGACAATCCTCAATGATAACCAGCTGCCACACTCTGATCATCTTGATTCTTCGAATCCACTTCTGAGATCAACCAATTACCACAGTTTGATCACCTCATTCATGAATCCTCACGTTGTCAGAACTCTCACAAAGATATCTTGATCCACCAAGGAAATTTGATCTTCAAGTTAGATGATCCACTTGCTCAAAAGCAAACACACTTAGACTCCCTAAGCCATGGTCATGTAACATCTTCTCCTTCCTGCAGCTCCCGCAAACTGCCACGAGAACGATCTTTTTGAAGCCTCCTATTGTTCATTCTTGTAGATCACCCTATCATTAGCTGATGTGCCACATTACCAGCTGAGACTCCTGATGTTAAGCTAGATGTCAGAACATTATGACATCCCACTGTTGAATTCAGCTCTTCCTTCTGCCACTCAAAAGAACCTCCTCCCTTTGCAGAAACAGATTTCCATGCTCTCATAGACTTGATTCAACACTCAAGTTTGAGTAGACAACCTCCATCCTGCTTAGAAACTCCAAAGACTTCAAACCTCCCACATCTGAATCTTCAGAAAATAAGTAGTCCAAGACTACCCCATAGCAATACTAAAGAAAGTCACTTCCCTTAGTAGAGCCGTCAGTAGAAAGCCAGAGATAACTGCCACTTATCCTCGACCTTCACAACCAGGGCAAACACCATTCTCCAACCTGATCCAAGCTGTAACCACCAAGATGTGATGTCTTCATATCTTTCAGCCTTAAAGCCAACAACTTGTCTGACTTGAGATGTTGGATGTGATCAACATTCCATAATCAATCTGCCTCTCATAATCCAAACACATCCCGGACTATTTGGATGATACTCCATAGTAACCAATCAACCCCACCAGTTGATTCAACTCCAAAGTGCTTAACCCTTGAAAACACTTCCAAAACAGCCACATAGAGAAAGGTAAATTCTCAACACTTTTGCAGTCCTGCACTTTTACCTCAGACCTATACATAGTCTCCCGTCAATGTATATTGTCATTAGTTGAATGCACAATATCTTAGATAAACGCTCAGCTCCTGTCAAGGTAACCTTCTCACACAACAGGCATCTGCTGATTCTTCTTCAAAATAAACCATCATGACAACCATTCACACCACAAAAGCATTCCAGGTTAGGTCAGTGTCTTAACCTTTCACTCCTCCCTGAGCAAAGAACTGAAATGATGTTTCAACATCAGTTCCGACATCAACAATCATAGTAAATCACACTAAACATCTCCTATGGATTTGGAGACTACAACCATATTAATTCATACATATCTCTTGTAGGGAACACACGAGAACATATCTTCCAAGATTAGACCAACAAAACTGCGGTAACTTGCATAACACACTCTTCCAGAAGCTTCTTCTTATAAGCACAAGGTTCAGACCTTTTGTCTAACTTAAGAGTGATAACTGCAATCCTTCTGCATCTAAAGCCAGAGTATAAACATACCATATATAATCTGCTACTTCCAATCCTTCAAGCCACAAAACTGGAAGAGTTCATTCCATACAACTAATGTAGACACCAATTGACCACAGACTGATTTACACTGCTACTGCACATAGACTCTTGGATGCATTTTCCCTATAATATTGTCCTCAGACAGTTTAGCTCAAACAAGGATCATCTCCTTCTCTTCTGCTATCAAGATTACCACCTTTTCTTCAACCAGCTACAGCTGAAATGCTATGACATTATGAACAGCATCTCAAAAATTGTTCAACTTCATAGCTTCAGTGATCCTTCAAAACAGCTACAATCTAATAGGACTTTGACTCAACATTTACCATAAACTGCTGATGTGTAGCACGATGTCGAGACATTAGGATTGACATATCAAGCTCAGCTTCTTTCTTGATGAAACTTCCTCCAGTTCATGATTTTGAAAATCAGAAACATGTATCTTCACAAGAGAATTCATCTTCAGATATACCAGAACTACATTTGACATCATAACCAGGAAGATCCTCCTAATTAGGTCACCACAACTAAGCTTAAGAGATAACTTATCAAGATCTTCACTCCCGCATGAAAGATTTGACAGTGATACTCTTTTGCTTTGGCTCCACCCTCTTCTTTCACCATCAAGAAGGAATCAATGTTCTGGACAGATTGGTCTTCAATGCTTGATTTGAAATATATTCTTCTTCTAAAACTGAAACTTCCATGTCATACAGTCTTTAATAAGATCCATTCACCTTTTGATCACTTCTTTCCCAAAACAAAGATACGAGATAATCCTCAAGTATCTTTGGCATCTCTAACCAAACGGTTGAAGCTGTCTTGCATAAACTACACATCATCAGCATAAACCAAGTGCCAACAAATCAAACTCAGCAAAACTATCTTCCTTGCTCATGAACCAGAAAGTATCTTCCCTAGATCTCATCTAGAAACAGATAGGATGTCTGCTCTGATACCAATTGAAATTCTGGTACAGATGTGTGATGTTAAGTGCGATGTCACAACATCAATATCTGCTGTATGAACAAGACACTCAAAACCTGTGATGTTATGTGTGATGTTACAGCAACACACTCTGCAATGTAAAACAACAGAAAACTACAGAATTGCACACAAAGATTGTTCACCCAGTTCGGTTCAACAACCTACATCTGGGGGCATACTAAGCCAGGAAAGAAGTCCACTATTAGTAGTATCAAATTACAGACTCAACAGACCAATTGACAATCTACCTAATTTCATCACTACCCAATGACCCTTCTACCTAAGTCCTCCCTAGGTAAGAGACTCCATATCACTCCCAATCATTGCAATGATGTCTAGCAGTCAACATCTCCGCCACTGCATCAACAGCTTGATTTCCAACAACTTTTCAACCACAGAAAAGTAGAAGACACACTTCCATGACACACCTTGGAGTTGCTTCAAAGCTTCCTCCAAGAACAATACAATACTCATTACCTACAGGTTTCTGAGTAAGGACACAGTGACCATCTCACAACCCGAGTGGTTCACTTAGACAAAGCCCTAATGATCTACATCTTGGACCCGTGCCTCTTCTAGGTTACAAGCATTCTATTTATAACTTTTTCCCAACTAGATTCGGCCCTTCAAATCACCACAAATCTGCAAAAGATTCTGCTACTAAATAGATCTTCAATCATATCTTCAATTAAATCTTCAATCAAATCTTCATATTTTAAATACTCAATCTTTACTAGATTTTATCTTTAATCTTCCACACCTTTAAATCAGCTCCACATAATATTTCCAGGATGTTATGTATCTTTTAAATCTTCACTTTTTAATTCAGCTGCAAGATCTTCTCCACACAAATAGGAACAATTCTCCACAAAAATAGTAACAAACTATTCTCCACAAGATATGCAGAACTAATTGTATCAGAATAAATCTTCTCTAATAAATTCGCTTGCAATCTCTCTAGCTCTCAGCAGAAAATCTTACTAACAACAAACCATCCTAACACGTGCAGCCCTAAAACATCACAAACTGATGTTCTGATGTTCTGGTATAGTGATGTCAAGACATCACTTATAACATTAGCATACAAAACTTCCAACCCTGCAACAACTAATGATAAGAACCAATGTTATGACATCAGACATATGACATCAACATTGTTCAACTTTGTTTTACCAAAATTCCAGCCAACACAAGAACTAACAACATCCGTACCACTTTTGCACACAAAAGCTTTGTGGCCTGGCTTGCCACACTTGAAACATTTCAGTTCAGCGCTTATGCACTCTGGGGCACGATGTCCTTCAACACCACACTTATAGCACTTAACCGGAGTAAAAGTTCCTCCTCCACTCAGCTTCTTGTCATAACCAGCTTTCTGTTTCCCTTTATTAGTAGGAGTCACATACGGCTTCCCTCTGAATGCGTTATTTCCGTTCTTCTCATTCAAACTCTTACAATGATTAGATCGAGCTCTACTATCTTCATCATAGATCCTACTCTTGTTAACCAACTCAAAAAAATCGCCAAATCTCTCGATAACCAATGGCTTGCTTGATCTCAGGCCTCAAACCATTCACAAACTTAAGACATTTGGATCTCTCAGCATTAGCAGTGTTATAATGAGGACAAAACTTAATCAAATCCTCAAATCTTGCTGCATACTCGGCCACAGTTGAGTTACCCTGCTTCAGCTCAAGGAACTCAATTTCCTTCGTCCCACACACATCTTCTGGAAAATACTTCTCCAGAAATGCTTCTATGAAAATAGCCCAAGTAACCTCAACTTCCTCTTCTTTAAACCTCTTACGAGTATTACCCCACTAGTCCTCAGCTTCCTCTTCAAGCATATGAGTGCCAAATTGCACTCTCTGCGCATCTGAACAGTTCATGACCTGAAATATCTTCTCAATCTCTTTCAGCCATATTTGTGCCTTATCAGGTTCATGCATTCCCTTAAAGATTGGTGAATTGTTCCTCTGAAACTTCCCCAAAGCACGGAACTCATCATCATTGTTATTCCCAACATTCATGTTGCTTTACTGATTCTACCCAATCGCTCCAGCCAACATTGCCAAAGCTTCAGCAATTGCTTCGTCATTCCTGCCTGCAACCATTGTTCTGAGAGTTTCTAACAACAAATTCTCATTAGAACAAACAATATCGATAGTGTTACACACATATCAAATATTAAAGGGAATAAATGCATTAACAACTTGGTTAACTGACCAACCAGGCTATGATACCACTAACGTAACACCCTTCTAAACCCCACGGAATAATACGTCATAAATCAGAGTAAGATAACATGCATCTCAAATAAGGGTGTCGCATATAATTCAAACATCACACATACACCTGTCATGCTTGATAACACTTAAATTAAATTCATGCTTTTCATACATTTTCACATAGCATATAGCAGCAAAATCACTTTCATTCATAATGAACATAATAAATATTCTCATAAATAACTCATTCATATCACCACTTAGGCATGAAAGCCAAAACTCCACATAATTCAAATAATGATAGAAAAATAAAATAGAGTACATAAAGTATCTCTCAAAACATGAATAAAAACGTTCCCAGTGTTACATGACCAGAGCATGACTCGACCCAAAATAAATAAGGAAAATAAAGTAAATAACTCCAACAACTACCCTCGTGCTAGAAGCAACTCTACTCTTCAGTACCTGAGCGATGTCGTATAAAACATCATTCTAACACAAGGGTGAGAATTCACATAATTATCGAAATCATATAATAATATATAATGCATAGCATATTATTCTCACACTTTAAATGCTTTATAAACATAGCAACACTCAAGAAACTATACTATTCATAAGTACATACTCACAAATCTACAATTTCACAAATTCCACATATTCACATAAAGCACATAATCTCATATTGCAATCATAGACACAATATGACTCAATACAAGACTCAAATGCAATACTCATGCATGCGGTACCAATCACTGTTATTATTTTTCGGTTTTTACATTAAACTGGGTCCGTCCTCTAGACCAATAACACATAAAAACTCGTTCTTTAAGCTTCAAACCCCTATCTAGGTTTGGGACAAGTCACTAGTTCCCACGGAACTAACAAGCATTGTCTCTTGACTACAATGATGCTTGTGCAAGTTCAACAACCATATGAAATTAAGACCATCCCTCAATCTTAACATCCATGCATATCTTCAATAATTTATCGTAACTGAATTACCACACAATTACACACACTTGCACATATTTATGAATCATCCACACATAATTCGCTTTCAAATGGTATATTACACATTTTACATTAGAATCACGATTGTATTATCATTACAACAAGCAATAACTATCATGCTTTTCATGTTGTCACACACACCAAAATATACTTATACAAGCACACACACACAAGTATTCGATAAACTATCCACAAATAATTTCACAACCGGCGGCAAATAGTGCAACAATTCATTAATAGATTATATACACAATTGGCTTCCCAAAAATATTAGATATAAAAAATTTGGGCAATAAATTCTCTTATCTGTACTATGTTATAGCTCTATTCATTAGCTTTCCGACGCTTCGAACGGGGACCAAAACAGACTTACGGATCAAAAGTTATGATCGAGACAATTCCGGGTATAAAATCCAGCGTGATGACACGGACGCCCGTGTCAGGGGACACGACCCGTGGCACTTTAAAGTTAGAAAATCACGTTTTTGACTCCAAAACAGGGGAGCTGACACGGCTACCCGTGTCAGGTGACACGGGCTGTGTCAGAGCCCAGAAAAACCCATTTTCACTGTCTGAGGCCTTCCGGACCTCCGATTTCGATTATGTAAAAAGTTCCAGTTCCATAATTCAAAATACTATCATTATATGACAATTATAACAGCCCAAAACACATATTTAAGGATCCTACCATCATACATCATGTAATCATCAATTTCAAAACCATGGAAATTAGGGATTTTTATCCTAAATATGATACTACCCATCATACACTATCATACAATCCCATAACCATGTAAAGAACCACCCTTACCTTGGTTTCTTGATGAACTCTTGGGTTTCCTCCTTAGATTTTCTTATCCTCTTTTCCCCTTTTCCTTTTCTCTATGTTAGCTTCGTTTCTTCTTTTTCCCTTATTAACTCTATTTTTTCTCTTTATATATAAAACGCTTATAACAACTAATTCTAGTAACTAATGGGCTTACTAATCATACCCCCACCTTTACTCTTCACATTCTCACACAATTAATTTATATATATATATATATATATAATTACTAAAAATTGGGGTGTTATATTATTCACTTTGAACTTACAATTGGTATTAGAGCAAGTTAAGGTAACTTGCTCCTAGATCCTGGTAAAAATGTCTTCCATTAATCCAGATTTTAGAGATGGTGGCAGTAGCAACAAACCTGCATGCATTGTTGGTGAACACTATGATTTTTAGAAAATTCACATGCAAGCATATTTGGAAGCACAAGGAGATGATATTTGGAATGTGGTTCTAAATGGTCCATTCATTCCTACAACAGTCCTTAACAATTTAGAATAAATCAAAGTAAAAGGATCATAGAATGGTGATGATAAGAACAAAGTCATTTTGAAAAGAAAGACAAGAACATGCTTCAATCAACACTTGATATGGACGAGTTATTTCATATCTCTCATTGTAAAATAACAAAAGATATATGGGATATGTTAGAAGTCACTCATGAAGAAACCGCGGAAGTGAAAAGGTCAAAACTGAACACATTATCTCAAGAATACGAAATGTTCAGGATAAAGTCCAAAGAATCAATTCTTGACTTGTAGAAAAGTTTCACACACTTGACGAACCACTTAATGGCACTCGGTAAGAGTTTTACTAATGATGAATTAAATCTCAAATTACTCAGGTCATTAGCAAAGGCATGACAATCGAAAGTGACAGCGATATCAGAAAAGGAGTGTCTATCCAAAATGACCTCCGCAACATTGTCTGGAAAATTCCATGAGCGTGAGATAGAACTTGAAAGGTTGGAGAAGCATGAGGAACAAGAAATAATTCTAAAAATATTACCTTAAATACTAGATTAAAAAATCATGATAGCCATCAAGAGGATAGTCCACCAATGATACAGATGGTGATCTTATCAAAAGGTTTGAAAAGTTTTTAAGAAAAGAAAGGAAAAAGGATATCATTCAGAAAGAAGTACCAATAAGGAAGTTACATGCTTTGAATGTGGAAAAAGAGGACATGTAAAGAGTGAATGTCCTACACTTGAAAAGAAGAATAAATTCAAAGTCAAGAAGGACAAAAGGCCAAAGAAATAATATGTAGCATGGGATGAAGATGAAATAAGTTCATCTTCAGATGAAGATCATGCAAGCAAGGCATTGATGACATCGTATCATTCAAGTGATGACCAACATGAGGTTACTGATTCTGAAATCAATGATATTTCTTCATATGATGAATTACAAAATGCTTTTAATGAATTACATGAAGAATTTTTTAAACTTTCTAGACAAAGTTTAAATCAAAATAAAACTATTTTAAAACTAGAAAATATGCCTAATGACATAAAAGTGAAATTAGAAGAAGTCAAAAATTCTACATGCAATAAATGTCAAGATCATGAATCTAAAATTGTTGAATTAAACCAAGTGATCATGAAATATGTGAAACTATGATGTATGCATGAAGAAATAGAGAATGGAGATTTCATACAACAAAGAATAGTGGAAGCAATAACATTACTCACAACTGAATAATACTATGCAGTGATTATGCTATATATAGTTAGTTACATGGAATTCAGTTTACAACAAACTCTAACTACCAAGTGTAACAAACAAAAAATAGTTATAGCATAAGTAACTTCCACTCTAAGTAAGCTTATTATTCCTTAAGTTTAACATCCCCCCCTCAAGCTGGAATAGATGTTAATCATGCCAAGCTTGCCATGTAGGTTGCTGAAAGGTCCCACATGTAAAGACTTTGTCAATATATCAGCCACTTGATCCTTGGAGCCAATAGGAAGTAAGTGAAGGATACCAGCTTGGACTTTATCTCTAACAACATGACAATCGATCTCAATGTGCTTAGTCCTTTCATGAAAGACCGGATTAGCAGCTATGTGTAATACTGATTTATTGTCACAATAAATCACAAAAGGAGTGGTGTGGTGAATCATGAAATCTTGCAACAGATATAGAAGCCATTGTCCTTCACAAGTAACTTATGCCAATGCTCTATATTCTGCTTCAGATGATGATCTAGATATTATGGCCTGCTTCTTACTCTTCCAGCTTATGAGTGAGTTACCAAGAAAGAAACAAAAGCCAGTTGTTGATCTTCTAGTATCAGGGCATGCTCCCCAATCAGAATCTGAAAAGCCCTTAAGTGTGAGATCTGACGATGAACTGAAGAATAAGCCATTACCAGGATTGCCTTTAAGGAACTTCAAGATATGAATGCCTGCTACCATGTGATCAGTATGTGGAGCACTCAAAAATTGGCTGAGTTTGCTTACAGCATAAGCTATTTCAGGCCTTGAGTGTGTAAGATACAAAAGTCTTCCAATCAGTCTTCTGAACTCAGTAGGATCAGAAAGAGGATCACCAGATTCTTTGTGCAATTGTTGATGAGGTTGCATAGGAGTGCTACATGGATTTACTCCAGTCAGTCCTGCATCCTGCAATAAGTCTAAAATGTATTTTCTTTGACATAGACTGATGCCTTCTTTGGATCTGCTTACTTCAAATCCAAGAAAATACTTAAGTGTGCCCAAATCCTTGATGCTGAACTTTATGTGTAGAAGTGTCTTAATGTTGTTAATTTCATCAACATCAGTCCCTCCTAAGACTAGATCATCAACATAAACAAGGATAACAGTAGAATATTGGGCCTTACATTTGGTGAAAAGAGAGTAGTCAGACTTGGATTGAATGAAGTATGACTGTAACAATGTTTCAGTCAATTTAGTGTTCCACTGCCTACTTGCTTGCTTAAGGCCATATAGAGACTTGTTGAGTTTGCAAACAAGAGTGGAATCAGTTAAGGAAAGGCCAGGAGGAGGTTGCATATAAACCTCTTCAGATAAATCACCATGGAGAAAGGCTGTGTTAACATCCAGCTGGAAAAGAGGCCAGTTATTTGCAGTAGCAATAGCCAAGAACACTCTAATAGTAGTCATATTAACTACAGGGCTGAAAGTGTCCATGTAGTCTAATCCCTCAGTTTGAGTAAATCCCTTTGCCACTAGCTGTGCCTTATACCTCTCTACAGAGCCATCAACATACATTTTAAGTTTGAAAACCCATCTGCATCCAATAACTTTCTTATGGTGAGGTAATTTGACTAAATCCTATGTATGAGTCTTCATAAGAGCAGCTAGTTCTGACTGAATGGCATCACTCCAGTGTGGATTAGTAATGGCTTCTTTATAAGAATTTGGCTCAGAAATAGATGACATGTTTAGAATATACTGGTTATGTTTATGGGAAATATTGTGATAAGAAAGAAAATGAGACAAAGGATACTTACATTGAGAAGAAGGTTGTGTGATAGTTGAATCATCAAGTTGAACTACATTCTCAATCAAGTTATAATGATAATTTTAAAGGTAAGTGGGAGGATGACTAGCTCTTAAAAATCTTCTTATGGGAGGGTCAGGTTGAGGTATGGTGGGAGAATTAGAAGGAAGAGAGGAAAAGCTAGTAGAGGTAGGTTGATCATTATCAGTATTAGGATCAGGATTGATTGTGGATGAGCTGGAAGGGATATAATGAATTAAATAAGAAATGTAAGGGAAATCAAATTCAGATGTGGATTGAGAAAGAGGTTGAGGGGTAGAAGTAGAAGAAGAGGAATGACTTTGCTGGTAAGGAAACACAGTTTCAAAAAATGTAACGTCTCTTGACAGGAAAATTTCTTTGGAATGTAACATCTCTTAACTCCAATTTTGAATCCTAGATAGATACATTTTCTAGACCTGGAATCAAGCTTCTTTCTATGAGTGTGTAATGTGGAGGCAAAGCACAAAGAACCAAAAACTCTAAGAGAAGTAAATTCAGGTTGCTGACCATTCAAAACAAGATATAGTGACTTGTTGTGTAAGAAAGGTGTGGGAAGTCTATTAATGAGGTGAATGGCATGGCTGACAGCAAATGACCAAAAAAATTTTAGGAAGATGAGCCTGAAATAGAATGACCCTAGTAATGGCAAGGATATGTTGATGCTTCCTCTCAACAATGCCATTTTGTTGAGGAGTAGCAACAGAAGAAGTGTGGTGAAGTATGCCATGAGCCTGATAATAATCTTTAAGCATGAACTCACACCCATTATCAGTTCTAATGCATTTAACAGATTTGTTGTATTTAGTAAGAGCCATGGAAAAAAAGTTTTTAATAAGGGAAGAAGCTTCAGCTTTAGTGTGCATGAGGAATATCCAAGTGAAACGACTTTTGTCATCTACTACAGTTAGAAAGTATTTGTGACCTTAAATAGAAGGAACAGATAGTGGACCCCAAATATCCATGTGAACCAGATAAAAAATGTCAGTGGAATGATGAGTGCTATCAGAAAAGGGTAATCTCTTTTGTTTGGCATAAAAGCAAGTGTCACAAGGTACATTGGATGATGGTAGAGTAATAAAAGGAAAAACTTTCTGTAGTTCAACTAATTTGGCATTGGATGAATGTCCTAATCTCCAATGCCAAAGATTACAATTATTCTCAGAGCTAGAAACTACATCAGATACAACATTGATGTAATGAGAAAAAGGAATAGAAACTTGTGGTTGATTGAGAATGTACAGCCCTCCTTTCAATTCAGCTGCACCAATCATCTTCTTGGTGCAAGAGTTATGTATGAAACAAGTGGAATTGTTAAAAATCAAATGGCAATCAAGATGAAAGGTAAGTTTAGGGATAGAAATGAGATTGGATGAAAAATGAGGCATATACAAGACATTGGTTAGCACAAATTGCTCATCAAAATAGATGGTTCTTGCATAATTTGAAGTGACTAAAGAACTATTTGTCAATTTGACAGTAATGAGATGTATTCTTTTCAAACAAGAAAATAATTTTCTTGAGAAACACATATGGTTTGTGGCACCAGTGTCAAGGATAAAAGATTCATGAATATCTTGAGTTGGTATTATGCAAATAATACCTGAATGGGAATCATTTTGGGTTACAAATTGATTGACACTATGAGGAGTGGAAGATTGGTTCAGCAAAGCCAAAAGAGGCTTGTGTTGAGCAGGTGTAAAACTAATCAATCCTTGGTTAGAATCAACAGGTGGTGTTGTAGATGATTCATTCTGAGCTTTATTATCTTCCTCATGCTCAGTAGAAACATTGTTGACTTGACTTTGGTGTTGCCAATGAGGGGGATATCCATGCTTTTTGAAGCATGTATCTATAGTATGGTTAGTCATACCACAATGAGTACACACCCTCATGCCTCTACCACGACCATTGTTGTATCTACCACCTCTTTGACCTCTGCCTCTAGCTGGAGTTTGGCCTCTACCTTGAGATGAATTATTAGGAAAAGCCAAAACTTTGGATTCATCAGTAATCACAGCCAATTGTTTTTCCTGCTGCACAAGTAAAGAATAAACCTTGCAAATATTGGGAAGTGGATCCATTAACATAATCTGAGATCTCACTGCTAAATAACCATCATTCAATCCCTTAAGAAATCTGATAACTTGATCAGAATCTTGGTAGCTGCGAATCTTGCTGATAGCAGAGCAAGTAACATCACATTCACCAGAAGGAATTGGACAAAAATTGTCCAATTCTTACAATAACATTTTCAATTTGGTATAGTAAGATGAGATAAAAGAATCACCTTGCCTAAGGGTGCAAATTTCTTCTTGAATTTCAGAGATTCTGAACACATCGCCATGATAAAATCGATCCTTCAATTCTTTCCATATGCCTGAAGCTGTCTCCATCCAAAGAACACTCTGTGAGATTTCAGATTCAACTGAGTTATTAAGCCATGGCATAATTATTGTGTTCCATCGATCCCATGCAATGGAGTCACGATCATCATCTGGCGGTCGCGGCAAAGCACCATTGATGAAGTGTAATTTGTTCTTCGATCTTAACGCCATTGTCATTGATCTTGACCAAGAATGATAATTGCCATCATTCAGGAGAGGAGTGGCAAGAACCAATGCCGGATTTTCGTTTGGATGCATGAAGTATGGATTGAGAGTATCATTTTGATACCCTTTATTCCCTGAGCTAGCGGAGTGATTGCCATTGTTGCCATTGATGGAGCTTGAAGAGCTTTCAGCAGACATGATGGAGAAAGATGCGCAGAAAGGAAGAAGAATGAGTTGTGAAAAAGGAAGTTAGCCACAGGTCGATGATACCATGTAAAGCTATGATGTATGCATGAAGAAATAGAGAATGGAGATTTCATACAACAAAGAATAATGGAAGCAATAACATTACTCACAACTGAATAATACCATACAATGATTATGCTATATATAGTTAGTTACATGGAATTCAGTTTACAACAAACTCTAACTACCAAGTGTAACAAACAAAAAACAGTTATAGCATAGGTAACTTCCACTCTAAGTAAGCTCATTATTCCTTATGTTTAACAAAATATGAAAAAGGTAAAATTGGTTTAGAAAATGTGTTAAGTAGTCAAATATATTCAAGTAATAGATGTGGACTTGGATTTTCTAATTTTGATAAACTTAGTACAAGTTAAACTATGCTTGTAAAGGCTACTAGAAAATTCAACAATAAGGAATAGATGAAAGTACATGTTGTAGATCATCATAAAAGGCCTTATGATAGAAATAAATTTTATGTCAATAAAAGGAATCATATTTTTAGACCTATTTACTTTTATTGTAATACAAAAGGCCATACTCCTAAAGTTTGTTATATAAGAAACTATGGTGTTCCTTATGGTGAGTACGTATAGATAAAGAAAGGAACTAATCCAAGAGGACTCAAAGAAAAATGGGCACCTAAGTACTATTAATTGTTTTTTAGGTACTTGAAAATCATATGCTAGTATTGTGAAATATAGATTGATCTTTCAAGATACAAGACCATATGATATGGTAGTTCTAAAAGTTTTATTGAATGAAGGATATTTTTAAGAAGCATTAACATTGATATCAACTTTGACATCATATGCTAGTATTATGAAGAAGATAAGTATCTTTATATATAATGTATCATTTCCCTTATATTATTATACTCCTTTGGATTTTACTCTTTTTATTTTTGATAATGTCAAAAAGGTGGAGAAGAGAGATGGTTCTTTTTTTTCAATATATCAAAGACATCATAGAATAAATTATAAAAGAAAGGGGGAGATATACAAGATAGGGGAAGAAACTAGGTCTCAAGCAAAAACTTGTTGTCAATGTGTTTTGTTATCATAAAAAAGGGGAAGATTGTGAAGCAAATATGTTCATCCTTCTTAGTTTGATTTTGATGAAGACAAAACGTTATCTTAAGACGAAAGTACAAAGAAGAAAAGTTTGAATCAAGTATCAAGTTTGTGTTAAGTTTTGGAGTTCAATGATATTGAATCATAGACCAAGGTACAATGTTCAATTCAATGATTACAGACCTTAAATTCTCAAGGAAAAGTTTAAAAATCACTTTATGTATTATTTTTAAAATGACATTTTTAACTTAGAAATTTTTCTGAATATATGTCACATTAATCAATTAACCTTCAGTTTAATCAATTAACATATATATGTTAATCAATTAACCATGTCTCTGTACAAGCATAATTTATCTTCAAACGAGGATCAATTAACATGCCATGTTAATCAATTAACCATTCCATTTATGAACTATGTTAATTGATTAACCATTCCATGTAAATCGATTAACCAAGTACACTTTCACATACTTTCTGAATGTTATGGAATTGTTAATCGATAACACATATTAGTCAATCAATTAATCTCTAAATAAAGTTGAAAAATCCTAAACCAATGCAACACCTCTTCATCTCTAATGATCATAAAACCTTTTCATAGCATTGCAAATGATCATGAGTATTTTCCAACCATTGTTTCTGGTTTTCTAAAAGGAATTCGGTTCATTATAAATAGAAGGATTTTTAAAATTCAAAATCACCTTCTTCATGAATATTTTTCTATTTTCAAGTGTCGAAATATTTAACAGAGAAATGTTTTCTACATAATTTTCAAAGATTATGTAGAATGAGTTTGAAATATCAATGATGAGAGAGCTAAAGTACTTTCTAGGACTTCAAATCCATGAAACTAAAAAGGGAACATTCATAAATCAAACTAAATATTGCAAAGAGTTGCTGAAAAGATTTGATAAGGATAAATCCAAATTAATATCAACCCTAATGTCAACCTCATGCAATCTCGACAAAGACGAAGATGGAAAACCAGTTGAAGAAAGAAAATATTGAGGCATGATAAACTTTCTTCTCTATCTAACTACATCATGTCCTGATATAATGTTTTTTGTATGTATGTGTGCACATTTTCAAGCATACCCGAAAAAATAACATCTTAATGCGGTCCAACACATTATGAGATATCTCTCAGGCACACAACACATGGATTTATGGTACTTCAAGGGAGCATATTGTGAATTAGTTGGGTACTCCGACTACAATTTTGCTAGGTGCAGATTGGATAGGAAAAGTACCAGGGGTACTGTCACTTACTTGTGAACTCTTTTGTCTCATGGTATAGAAAGAACATGCAAGTGTCGCACCATCCACAACTGAGGCATAATACATTGCTGCGATTAGTGATTGTGCTCAACTCATTTAGATGTAAAACAACTCAGTGACTACGGTGTAAATCTTAGAGTTGTCCTAATAAGATGTGACAACACTAGTGCCATAAACCTCACAAAAAACCCGATACTTCACTCTCGAGATAAACTCATTGACGTTAGGTGCCACATTATTAGAAATCATGTTGAAAAAGGGAAATGTGTACTTTCATCTAATCAAGTCACATATATTTTTACTAAGCTGCTTCCTAAAGAAAACTTCTTTTTCATAATAACTGAATTAGAAATATTAAACAAATCATGCACGGACTAAATTTTCTACATGTTTGTGATACAAGTTGATCTATGAGTTTATGGTTGCATATTTTAATGCATAGTTTTATCTACCTTTTTTATTTCGACAAAGGAGGAGAAGTATACTCTCAGAGAGAGTAGAGTATACTCTCTACTTAATTGACGGAGAGTTTAATCACTCCAAACACATATATGCTATTTTTTACCACCATCCTGAGAGATGCGTTGTTTTAAAATAAGAGGGAGAATTTAGATCTATGCGCTTGCAGGTATAAAGATGAAAATTTCGAAAATCTTCCATATGAAATTTTGCTGACGACAACGATGATTAAAGTTAGTTCTAATAAATTTCAACCTTGATGATGATGATGATCTAACTAGAGAAATATCTCATGCTTCATCAACAAAAGGAGACTCAAGATCAAAACGCTTATATGATCATAAATAATCTAGCAAAGAATCTTGAAGCCTCAGATAAAGTTTGAAAGTTTGCTAGGTCATGTTTGTATGTTTGTCTGAGTGACCCGAGTATTGAAAAAGTAAGGAAGTAGCTTAGAAGTACTAAGGCAACTCACACACACACACACACACACACACACACACACACACACACACACACACACACCTAAAAATATCTTTACAAATGTTTTTATCTTAAAAATTATTTTTTTAGAAAAACTAAGTGATTAAAAGCTGTCCAAACCTTTTCCAAATTATTTTTGAACTAACCAATCGATTGGTAAGTTATGCCAATCAACCGGCAAAATTTTTCTGAGCCAACAAATTGATTAGAGCATTAAGCTAATTGATTGGAGAAGAGCTAATCGATTAACCAAATAATTATGGCAACACATTAATGACTTGAAATGACTCTATATCCAATATTTTCTATTTGGGCTTGCTAATTGATTAAAAATGAGTTAGCCAATTGATTGGAGCTTTGGGCTAATCGAATGGCTCATTAATTCAACCCATGGATTTTTTTTAGATTTTCCACGCCATTTTCCAAAAATTTTTGTTTTACTTGGAATTTATCTCTCTAATTTCTCTCCCTATCTCTCTAGAATATATTTCTTTCACTTAAAATTGCCTTAATATTTGTGAATGAATTTGCTTTTGAGGAAGAGTTTTGTAAGTGGTTGTGTTTTTTGTTTAATTATTGGAAGTGTGATACTCTTGAGAAGATTGAGTTTGGTTCGTGAGATAAAACCGTCATAAAATCTCTATTGTTGTTTATTGAGCTTTATTGGAAATATTTTCTTTGGTTATTGAGATCAGCTTGAAAATCTCTAAGAAGGTTCTAGCTTAACTTGTGGTAAAATCTATTTGTGGTTGAGGATAAGCCTGTAAAGATCTCAAGATCAGCCCTTACAAAGGTTCATGGACATAACCTTTAAAAGCTCAAGTTTATAGTGAAACTCTCATGAAGACCTCTTAGGGACAAGACTAGGCCAACGTTCGGCCAAACCTATATAAATCTCTGGTGCAATCTCTCTAACCATATCCTTTTAATTTCCACTATTTACTTTCATTATTTACTTCCGCTGTAATTCACTCAAACAAAATTACTAACACGATCTTAATCGAGAAAAGTATAAAATTAATCACGAATTTTAAATACCACAGTTCACCCCCTTATGTGCTTAAAGTCAATTATTCAACATTAGAGATAATGCAGTAGATGTGTAGTTCCATGGGCAATGTGAGGATGGTTACTTAGAGTGGTACTTTACAATATCACACTCTCACATTATCCCACCTGCTCAGCCTGCTGATAATGCTGGACATTCCCATGGTAAAGGACTTTCAGATGACGTGTCACCACCTCCACCTAGTATGACTGACCAACACCAGCTGCATAGGATAACACTTATTTCATTTAACTTCATGGGTTTGGCAAATCCAGATGGTGAGATGTATGGTAGATTGTCTCAGATAACACACATTGCTTGTGGTGGACCTCAGTAAATTTTATTAGTTTGTTTATTTTTTATGTTACTGACATTATTTGTACATTATTGAAATTTTATCTTAACATTTTATTAGATAAAAATTACCATTACATTATTGCAGGATTAACATAACTTAACACGAACATTGCTTAACATAACTTAACAAGAAAATAACATGAATACAACTTTAACATTACTAAACGATTCATGAAGTTTCAACATCTTGATAATATCGTCGATAGATCTGACAATTTTCGCATCCACCTCGATCAGACCCTTTGTTTCGTATTGGTAATATCTGCTCCACATAACTTTTAAATTTTCATTCGTCTTCAGCTTAAACTTATTGAACCTAATCTTACCTTCATTATTGATTGATGATGAATGGTACTCAATCTTAACCACCTTTGTGTTGTCGGTATGGTGCACAAGATTATCCAATTTGGATCTCAGAACTTTAAAAGGAATTGCATTTGTGAGCCTAAAATCAATTGGAAGTTTTACGCCGTTGAAGTACACAAACGGGAAATATCAATATTGAGACATTTCGAGATGATTTTTTTAACAACATATCATGCATATTTATACGAGTTTTGAATCATTATGGATCACACAAAATTGTAGGTGCACCTACAAAAGTTCCAGCGAAATCCCAACCGTTGAAAATTAACACTACCAAATTTAAATTATGGAAAAATTTTGGTAATCACCGAAAATTTTTAAAAAGCTGATAGTCTCATAAGTTTTTTGAAAAATCTAATAAATTAACACTATTGAATTTTTCAGGGTTATGGGAAAAATCTGATAATCTCTGATTTTTTTTTAATTGATAAATTTTGACACATCGATTTTAAAAAACGGTAAAAATGCATATTAGATTTTTTTTTATCAACCTATCAAAATTTTTTATTGAATAACCCATTTTTTATTAGACTACCATATTTTTGCAAAAGATTTTGTGAGAGATATTTTTAGAATTAGAATAAAATGAGAGTTGTCAGGTAAAATAACTTGAGAGTATTGTTAAGATAGTTTCTTAATACTACTGTTCTTATGCCATCACTCTACTTTCTCTTTGCACACGACTTATTGCATCATGATACTTTGATTAGAAAAAAGTTCGTGTAAAAATAACTTTTAAAAAGAAATGTTCATATATTTATTATTAGGGGGTGAAAATAGGCTGACCGAGATAGATTTTGTCAAACGTAAGTTTGATCTATAAAAAACTGAAATGTAAATCTGATTTGTAACATATCATAGACTCATTTTTAGATCTTAGTCTAACATTTTTTAAGATCTGATTGACCTATTAGCCTACATAAAAACCTATTATATTAAATATACTAACAAACTAAAAAATCAATTAGACTAAAAATTTATTTACATTGACTTATCTTAACTTATCTATTAGCATAAATTTTGTGAGATAATTTGTTTAAGATAACTTATAAAAATAAGTTATAACATTGTTCATAAGTTGTTTTCATCTTATTTTCATAAGTTTTCTAAAATAACTAATTTTTATTTATGGATTTTAATTCAAAGTACAAAACATACATAATAATAATAAAAAAAATTATTTATATTTATTTAAATAAGGTGGCCGTTAAGTTTAAAAGGTTTTTTCATAGCTTAAGCCCTAACCTTTTTAACTAAATAGACTTATAAAAAAACCTACACTTTTTTATTTAAAAAAAATATAATTTAACCTGAATCAGTATAAGTTAGACCTATAAACCCTATGTAACCTTATGGCAGTGTACACAAATGTATATATTACTATTCGACCACAAATTATTACTCTCTCTTATCATTTATAAAGTACATATGTACAAGTTACAAAAAAAAAAAAAAACCATAGTCAAGACTCAAGAGAGGACATCATCTTTATCTCTTTCTCATAATTTTTATGGAGCGCAATTTACTTTGATATATAATACGAATTTGGGTATGTGGTAAGTAACTTTTAAAGAATTAGATACGTGAAAAATATATATAGTTGAGACGTTATTTGAATTTGTGGTATGGAAAATATTTAATTAAAATAAACTTACTATTAATTAATAACATTAATTTTTATTTACTTAATCATAAAATAATTATACATGTAGAATACAAGAAATACAAGAAACTAGAGAATAAAAAACAAACAACTGAGTAAAACATTAGAAAACAAAAACAAGGAATAAGACAGAAAATTATGTGTATCATTTTGGCCACATAATTTTATTATAGATAATATTATGTTAGATAATAGTCCTTGTATAAAATGCATGTGTTTGAAATTAATACACAAAAGATAAAATAAAGTTGTAGAATCTACGATAAGAGCCAAGATTCAAATACATTTCTTGAATTTAAACGGTAAAGGATAAAGTTTTTTTGGAGTTGATCAAGTTTGCCTCACCATTAGGTTAACGCAAGATATGGACATGTGATGTAGTCCTAAGATAATCAAATTCACTAGAAAACATTTTCATTTATTATATTTCAATCCATTTTTTTTAGTATAAAAACTATCTAGTACGTGTTTAGATTTTCATCTAAAGTTTTCAGTTTCAAAATATTAAGATACACTGTTGTGTATGCTGTATCTTGTTTTGTTTTATTCGCTCTTCTCTTTTACATATACTACATGTTTTTCAAAAATTCGGCCAAAGTGTCCCGAAGATGAAAGTCATGCCTTGTTGCAATTTAAGAAAGGCTTTATCATCGATAAGTTTGCCTCTTGGAATCCTCTAAGTTATCCTAAAACAACGTCATGGAATGCAACTACGGATTGTTGTTCATGAGATGGCATTCAATGCGATGAGCACACGAATCATGTGATTCACGTTGATCTTAGCAGCAGCCAACTCTATGGTGCAATGGATACATATAGTACCCTCTTTGTTCTTGTACACCTTCAAAATAAACAAGTATGGTTAGAGTCAGACCTTTGTTACCCTCAAATGAATCACCTTGGAATGTTGAAAACTGCTTATTCTGAGGTATAGGACCTGAGAGATTATTGAATGACACGTTGAAAAACTCCAGAAAGGTGAGTTGTGACAGCTCTTGCGGAATCCTCCCTGAAAGATTGTTAAGAGAAAGGTCGAGTGCTTCAAGCTTTGAAAGCTTCCCCAAAGAATTTGGAATTACGCCAATAAGGAAGTTATTTGATAAGTTTAGCAAAACAAGACCCTTTAAGTCTCCTATGGCTTTTGGTATCTCTCCACTGATTTTGTTGCTTGATATATCAATCGCTATCATGCTATAAAACTCTTGAAGCCTCTCGTAAACCATCACGAATCCTTTGTTTGTTAACGCGAACGTATAAGTGTTTATTTCTGTCCAATAGTCTCTGCTCTTATTGGACCATATGTAAATAATCCATTGCTCGTACTGTAACTGACTTGTGTTGGAAATTTTCATCTCATTCAAACTTTGAATCATATCGGATGGTAAAATTCCAGAGAAATCATTGTGGGAAAGGTCAATGATGTGAAGCTTGGGGAATGTGCATGTCAAGTTCCTAGAACATCTAATTTCTCCATGAAATTTATTGTTACTCAAAGACAATACCTTCAACTCAGGTAAATCTCTTAACCAGAACGGAAACAAATCGTTGATATTGTTATGGCTGATATCGAAGTACTCTAGCCAACCACAATTGACCAATGCTCTTGGCAACTGACCTTGAAGGTTATTGTAGCTAAAATCAATCATCTGGATGGTGTTTTCTGTCAAGTACATTTGAGGAATGAGACCGGAAAAATTGTTCCCTTTAAACATCAAAATTTGTAGATATCGACTAAAGTTTCCAATACACGAGGGAACATTAGCGCTTAAATTATTGAACGATAAATCAAGATGGATGAGTGATTTGAGATTGCATATGGATGAGGGTATTTCTCCTATCAATGAATTTTGGGAAATTGTTAAGCTTTGCAGACTTGATTTTCTCCACAACCAACTAGGTAACGAAGTTATGCTGTTGTTTGGCAAGAAAAGGCATCCGAGATCACCAAGGTCTCTTATAAATGTTGGAATCTCGACAATATTGCATGATGCCAAACCATAAGATATGGATTGGAGAATCGGTTGCATTAAAAGAACTTTTTCCGCTGAATAATGACAACTTGTTGAACGATAAACTAAGAAAAGTTAGCCTTTTAAGATTCAAAAACATGTCAAGATCCAACTTTCCATGCAACAAATTATTGCCTAGGGTAAGTTTTTCAAGACTTGCAAGTCTAAAGAGAGATTTTGGGATTTCACCAAGAAGGTTATTTTCATGTAGAGATAAGTAGGCTAAGTTGGTTAAGTTCATTATACAAGACGGAATTTCACTCTTTATATTACAATTATCCGCGGTTAAAGATCGTAGTTGGGTTAGATTTGCAAAAGATAATGGCATGTCACTACCAATATTTACCGAGGATATATCAAGGATGGTTATGGATGAGAGTTTACCTATCCATGACAAGGTCTCAATGGTAAATTCATTGGCACTAACATACAAATATCTAAGTTTGGTAAGACTAACCAGGGATGCAGAAGGGTCGCCCTTAAATTTGTTATATCCAAGGCTTAAATACACAAGTTGTGTGAGGTTTCCAAGTGAAGAAGGTATATACCCTAAAAAATCGCAATATGAAATTGATAGGAAACTTAAAGAACTAAGATTTCCAATGGATACCGGTAATGTACCATAAAAACCCGTCGCGTCAAGTTCCAACATGCTGAGTGAACTAGACCGAAACTCAGTCAATCTACCTTTGAGATTTGGATTATATCTCAAATCCAAATATTTCAAGTTTGGAAGATGAAAAAATCCAACCGAAAATTCACCATACAATTTAGAATTGTAAAGCCAAAGTGATTGCTATGAAGTTAGATTTGTGAGGGTGTCGGGTAAAGCAGATGAAATTGTCACAAAACTAAGTATGAGCATTTCAAGTTTTGTTGAGTTTTGAATTATGCTTCTTAGACTAGACAATTTCAATTGCAACAGATTAACTGCACTACCTCTAGGACTTGATATAGCATTTAAGCCTAGATCAAGAGTCAACAACTCGGATAATTGTGAGATTTGTGGTGGAATTTCTCCGAACAATATGGCATGAGAAAGGTTCAGATATCTTATTTGAGAAAGCTCACCTATCTTGGGCGGGATTCGAGAGTAATTGAAATTATTATCAGAAAGATCAAGATTTTGAAGGTGTATAAGGACAAAGAGGGTACAATTTGTATCCATTGCACCATAGAGTTGGCTGCTACTAAAATCAACGCGAATCACATGATTCGTGTGCTCGTCACATTGAATGCCATCCCACGAACAACAATCCGTGGTTGCATTCCATGATGTTGTTTTAGGATAACTTAGAGGATTCCAAGACGCAAACTTATCGATGATAAAGCCTTTCTTAAATTGCAACAAGGCATGACTTTCATCTTCGTGACACTTTGGCCGAATTTTTGAAAAACATGTAGTATATATATGTGAAAGAGAATAGTGCATAAAACAAAGCAAGATACCGCACAGACAACATTGTATCTTAATATTTTAAAACTGAAAACTTTAGATGAAAATCTAAACACATACTAGATAGTTTTTATACTATAAAAAATGGATAGAAATATAATAAATGAAAATGTTTTCTAGTGAATTTGATTATCTTAGGACTACATCACATGTCCATATCTTGTGTTAACCTAATGGTGAGGCAAACTTGATCAACTCCAAAAAAACTTTATCCTTTACCGTTTAAATTCAAGAAAGGTATTTGAATCTTGGCTCTTATCGTAGATTCTACAACTTTATTTTATCTTTTTTGTATTAATTTCAAACACATGCATTTTATACAAGGACTATTATCTAGCATAATATTATCTCTAATAAAATTATGTGGCCAAAATGATACACATAATTTTCTGTCTTATTCCTTGTTTTTGTTTTTTAATGTTTTACTCAGTCATTTGTTTTTGATTCTCTAGTTTCTTGTATTTCTTGTATTCTACATGTATAATTATTTTATGATTAAGTAAATAAAAATTAATGTTATTAATTAATAGTAAGTTTATTTTAATTAAATATTTTTTATACCACAAATTCAAATAGGAATTAATTGAAATGCACTGAACAGTATAAAATGATTTTACACTGTCAGTTAATTATAACCGTTGGATGTAAAGAGGAATTTGACTTTTAATTTAATAATCTGTAAAGTAACCCAAACGAATAATGGTGATATATTGACCGTATAAAACTTTTTACACTGTCAGTGCATAATAATTAAACTCATTCACACATTGTATCAATTATATATACTTTTCACGTACCTAATTTTTTAAAAGTCACGTACCACGTACCCAAATTCATACTATATATCAAAGCAAATTGCACTCCATAAAAATTATGAGAAAGAGATAAAGATGATGTCTATATTGATATAGATACGAAGTAATGAGAAAGAGATAAAGATGATGTCCTCTCTTGACTAGGGATTGATAAATTTGAGCCGACCGATTGAAACCAACCGATTTATTGTCTTTTTTGTGCAAGTGGGTCGGATCGGGTTGGATGTCGGGTTCATTCGGTTGCTTAATTTAGATAATATAGGATTGCTTCGGTAAGACTCAGATGTTTATTTTGGACCCGACAAAAACCGAAACCGACCGAACTTAATTAATATATATTTTATTTATTTTTATTACTATATGACCGACTCACTATAAAAATGAGATTTATAATGTTTGAGGATATTATCATTTTTATAATTTAATGATGACATTGTGTATTCTAAAATATACAAGACATACAATATAAAATTTTGAGTATTATTTAATTTATGATTTAAAGTATGATAATAATCAAAATTAATGTCAAATAATATTGAAAATATTATCACATAATAATAGTTTTTCTTTTAATAATAAAAAATATTGTTCTATTCTAAAAATTTGATATTTTTTATAATAAATTTAAAAAATAGTCATTTTTATAGAATTGTTTTAATAAATATTAAACCAACTAAACCGATCCGACTTAACCGACAAACCAACTTAACCGAATTCGACGAAAACTAAAATTTAATCGGTCGAAATTGGACCATAAAACTAAAACCGTAATTTATGTCGGATTTAAGTTTTTTGCCCAAAACCGACCGAACCCGACCGATTGTCCACCCGTACTCTTGACTATAGTTTTTTTTTGTAACTTGTGCATATGTACTTTATAAACGATAAGAGAGAGTAATAATTTGTGGTCGAATAGTAATATATACATTTGTGTACACTGCCATAAGGTTACATAGGGTTTATAGGTCTAACTTATACAGGTTAAATTACTTTTTTTTTTTAAATAGAAAATGTGTAGGGTTTTTTATAAATCTATTTAGTTAAAAATATTAAGTCTTAAGCCATGAAAAAACCTTTTAAATTTAACTGCCGCCCTATTTAAATAAATATAAATATTTATTATTATTAATATGTTATGTTTTGTACTTTAAATTAAAATTCATAAATAAAAATTGGTTATTTTAAAAAACTTATGAAAATAAGATGAAAACAACTTATGAATAATGTTATGACTTATTTTCATAAGTTATCTTAAACAAATTATCTCACAAAATTTATGCTAATAGATAAGTTAAAATAAATTAATGTAAACAAATTTTTAGTCTAATTGATTTTTTAGTTTGTTAGAATATTTAAAATAATAAGCTTTTATGTAGGCTAATAGACTAATCAGACTTTAGAAAATGTTAGATTAAGATCTAAAAATAAACATATACCATGTTATAGATCAGGTTTAAGTTTCAATTTTTTTGGTAGGGCAGACTTAAGTTTGACAAAATCTATTTTGGTCCAGTCTATTTTCACCCCTAATAATAAGTATATGAACATTTCTTTTTAAAAATTATTTTTACACGCACTTTTTTCTAATCAAAGTATCATGATGCAATGAGTAGTGTGCAAAGAGAAAGTAGAGTGATGGCATAAGAACAGTAGTATTAAGCAAACTATCTTAACGAGAATTTGTTCCGTCGCCCTTTTTATTTTACCTGACAACTCTCATTTTATTCTAATACTAAAAATATCTCTCACAAAATCTTTTGCAAAAAATATGGTAGTCTAATAAAAAAATGGGTTATTCAATCAAAAATTTTGATAGGTTGATAAAAAAATCTAATATGCATTTTTATCATTTTTTAAAATCGATGTGTCAAAATTTATCAATTAAAAAAAACAGATATTATCAGATTTTTCTCATAACCCTGAAAATTTCAATAGTGTTAATATACTAGATTTTTCAAAAAACTTATGAGATTATCAGCTTTTTAAAAATTTCTGGTGATTACCAATTTTTTTCCATAACTTAAATTTGGGAGTGTTAATTTTCAACGGTTGGATTTCGCTGAAACTTTTGTAGGTGCACCTACAATTTTGTGTGATCCATAATGATTTCAAACTCGTATATATATGCATGATACGTTGTTAAAAAAATCATCTCGGAATGTCTCAATATTGATATTTCGCGTTTGTGTACTTCAACGGCGTAAAACCTCCAATTGATTTTAGGCTCACAAATGAAATTCCTTTTAAAGTTATGAGATCCAAACTGGATAATCTTGTGCACCATACTGACAACACAAAGGTGGTTAAGATTGAGTACCATTCACCATCAATCAATAATGAAGGGAAGATTAGGTTCAATAAGTTTAAGCTGAAGACGAATGAAGATTTAGAAGTTATGTGGAGCAGATATTACCAATACGAAACAAAGGGTCTGATCGAGGTGGATGCGAAAATTGTCAGATCTATCGACGATATTATCAAGATGTTGAAACTTCCTGAATCGTTTAGTAACGTTAAAGTTGTATTCATGTTATTTTCTTGTTAAGTTATCTTAAGCAATGTCCGTGTTAAGTTATGTTAATCCTACAATAATGTAATGGTAATTTTTATCTAATAAAATGTTAAGATAAAATTTCAATAATGTACAAATAATGTCAGTAACATAAAAAATAAACAAACTAATAAAATTTACTGAGGGCCACCACAAGCAATGTGTGTTATCTGAGACAACCTACCATACATCTCACTATCTGGATTTGCCAAACCCATGAAGTTAAATGAAATAAGTGTTATCCTATGCAGCTGGTGTTGGTCAGTCATACTAGGTGGAGGTGGTGGCACGTCATCTGAAAGTCCTTTACCATAGGAAATTTCAGCCCTCAAACCAAAAAGAAACTGATCAATCTTTCACCTCTTGTCCGAAGCATACAGGGCTTGCCTAGAATAAGCAGCCATTACCTCAAACCTCTCAGCATATGCGGCCACAGTCAAAGTACCCTGTATCAACTGTTGAAATTCAAATTCCTTCTGGGTCCTTAAGGAACTTGGGAAATACTTCTCCATAAAATTAATCTTGAACTGCTCCCATACCTTAGGTACCTCTTGAATAGTCATCAAGGCTGAGGCACTCTCCCACCACCTCATGGCAGGACCCTTCAACAAATGAGAAGCGAAAATCACCTTTTTTTTCTCACTACACTGGACTATTAAGAAAATTCTCTCCATGCCGGCTATCTGTAGCGAGCGATTTTGGACGTGGTTCTTAAGCACTGTCGCTCTTTTGGGGGAACTACAGGTCGATTCATTTTTTATCCTATTGAGCTAACTAAGGAAGGGAAATAGATGTCTCCAATTAACCCTGCTTGCATACTGAGTTTAAACAGCGGTCTGTTAGGCTACGGATGCTATATGGAAGCGGTGCATCTTTCTTCTTACTTTGTTAAGGCTAAAACGTTGGGACTATTCATGGGGAATTTGGTTAGGATACTGCATATGGGATTTTGGGTTTTTTTATTAGTGTGCTCGCTAAGATTTTTCTTGCAATCTTATGCCTAATTATTCCCATTTACCGAAACAGGGAAATCAGAGCGATCGTAGTTCCTCCTATTCTATGGGAGGAAGTGGGGTTTTGGTGTCTTGTTCAAAGCCCAAAACGTGAAGCTAACAGTTGTTTGTATCTTGTTCGAAGCCCAAGATGTGAAGTTGAAGGGTCTATTTGTATCTTGTTTAAAGCCCATATGAAGCTAAAGGGTTTTGACTTTAGAGAGAATTTGTCATCTCGAAAGAGAGGATTTTTGGTCTGTTTGTCACGACTGTTGGGTGACTGGTTATAAAGGAGAATTACTTTAACTGGGATATGTGAATCCAGCAATGCCATAATTTCCTTTATAGGGGTTTTTGACCTGAAGGAGAAGACTTTAACTCAGTTTAGAGCAATGTCATCTTTCCTTAGGAATTTCTCATGCTAAAAGAGGGACAGTGGCATGGATGTAAATAATCCAGAGGCTTGCCGCTTACAGCAACTAGATGGGGAAAAGGAGTTGTTGATGTTTGTATGTTGTGACCCAAGCATGATTTGATGCTAAAAGGTTGATTGTCTCAACCGGAGTTTCCTTATACAAAGCCTAAGAGGAGGCTATTGACCCAACAAGAGAGTGTTTTCATATGTGTCTTGTATGAAGCCCAAGATGGAGGCTAAAAGTGTTTGTGACCCAACAAGAGGATCTTTTATACTCAACAAGAGAGTGTTTTTTGTATCTCGTACGAAGCCCGAGATGGAGGCTGAAGGTGATTTGACCCAACAAGAGAGTATTTTATACTCAACAAGAGAGTGTTTTTGTATCTCGTACGAAGCCCCGAGATGGAGGCTGAAGAGAGTCTTTTTGGGTGTCTTGTACGAAGCCCAAGACGAAGGCTAAAGGGGTTTGACCCAACAAGAGGGTCTTTTATACTCAATAAGAGAGTGATTTTGTATCTCATACGAAGCCCGAGATGGAGGGTGAAGGATGACTGTTTCAGTTGAGTGACAGGTCCAGTAGGTTGGTTAAAAGATAAAATCAGTTCTTATATGAGTAATGTTTTACTCATGGATTGGATCTGAGGATCGGGATTATTTCCTATTCTTTAAGGAAACGGGGAATACACAGGGTTTTGAGACTGTCCGAGTCTACAGGTGTTCTTCCCATTTTGGAAAGGGGCTTGAGAATGTCTTTAAGACTCAAGGGTCTTAGACTGTCCAAGTCTAGAGTTTTATCTTTTGTGCTATGTCTTAAGAGAAATTGAGAGACCGTACATTTGCGGTAGAAAGATCTAGACTCTTTGAAAGACTGTTCTATTGAGATGACTAATTTCTGTTCTTATACCTCTAGGAGGTCATCGGGACAATTTGTACGAAGCCCAAGAGGAGGTTGGAAACTTTTAAGAAGCCGAGGGACAATTTATACGAAGCCCAAGAGGAGGCTATCTTCCCGGAGGAAGAATCATTATACGAAACCTAAGAGGAGGCTGTGAAAACTTCTAAGAAGCCGACGGGTCCTTGTACAACTCCCAAGAGGAGGCGGGGATGCTTTTAGGAAGCCTGTGGGTCCCCAAACCACGAGAAGTTCAAGACATGCTATTCACAGAGAATAGATCAAGCCAGGAAAGTTTGAGGATTTGGAAGAAACTCAAGAGATGCCATTCACGGAGAAAAGATCATCTCTGGGAGTTAGAGTTTCTTTGACAATTTCTAAAGAGGACAGCCGAAGAGAAGACTGTATTTGGTGCTCCTATAGGGGGTCTAGTTTTGTCTATTTTTAAGAGTGATCAACAGGGTTTTACCTAGTTATAGACGTAGTTTCCGGGGAAACTCTAAATAACTATACAAGTAGTACACAGTTGATATAAGTTTATGAAAGAAGACTTACAGTGAAATAGCCCTACAGTACAGTTATATACATATGAAAGCGGTAAATGAAAGCGGGTAAACACTTACTCGGTTGTAGAGCTTCCATGCTGTTTGGTTAGTTGTTCAACAAAGAAAGCTTTGAAAATAATAGTATATTATATAATCAAAGGAGAAAGTGCTTTGAAAATAAAATTGGGGCTTACAGCTCAAGGAGAGGCCCAAGGTTTTATCAGTGATCGCACTGTTGTTTTGTACAGGGACTTATACAAGTGACTGAGGCCCAAGAAAGATTTTATGTACAAAGGGATGAGTCTTACACTCTATCAAGAGGCCCAAAGATTTATTTTTTTAAAGAATGAGGCTTATAACACGAGGGTAGGCCCAGGGTTATTTGTTTGAAAGCGATGATCGCGCCGACGTTTTTGAAAATACACAGAGGGACTTATACAATAAGTGAGGCCCACAATGGGTTTGTATTTACAAAGGATTGGGTCTTACGCTCTATTAGAGGCCCAAATTGATTTTGAGTGGGTCTTATAGCTCGAGGAGAGGCCCAATTGATTTTATTTGAAAAGGCGACGATCGCGCCGTTTGTTTTTGACGGTATCGGGACTTATACAATACACTGAGGCCCAAAAATGGTTTGGTCAAAAAAAGGATTGGGTCTTACACTCTATTATAGGCCCAAAAGTGTTTGAAAAAGTTTGATGAGGGTTGAATTAATCAAAAACCCTAATTTGTTAAAAAAACAACTCAAATACATAGCAAAAAGTATCTCATCCCGATGTTACAATATCAGATCGAAATGGAATGAATACTACAAATATGACAAAAGGTACGACGAACATAGAACAGAAATAAAACTACTGAAGAGGCTTACTACACCATCCTCTGCCAACACATAGCTATCACTCCTGAGTCTCAACCTGGGAATCACTTGTATAAGGTACAACTGTAGAATCATAGAGACAAGAAAGGGGTGAGAATACATTCCACAATTTAACGTTGTATAAACAACAAGAATAATTCATATCAAACATATTTGGTCAATACATGTTTAAGATATAAAAAATTATTCTGTGTCGATAACGGTTGCCAATTCCCCAGTAGAGTTATTTCGTTGCTTTGTAGTTGATGTTCAAGCCTCAACGAGTGTCCAGGAGTTTGAAGAGGCCAAGTCTTCTGTAAAGTCCTCTTGGGACGATTTCTTCAGATCCGCCGCAAAAACAAGTTATTAAACCTCCCAAACATGGAGCATCTGGAATTTCCCCATCAGGAGATGTTCTAGATTTATTATCCCCAGTAGAGTTTGAAGATGCTTGGTCTTCTGTAAAATCCTCTTAGGGGACATTCCCCAACGAGAGACGCTTTGAAGCAATTCTCCCCAATAGAGTTTGTGGTAAACTCATTATCCCCAATGGAGTCGTCAAACGGAAAGTTCGCCTAACATGGGGCATTGGGGATCTTATTCTACGTTCGACAGTCTTATTCCTCAGCAGACTACAGTGGAGTTGCTTTGGGTTTCCCCAACAGATCTCTAGGGACTCTTTCTCAGCATGATTACAGTGTAATGTCTTCTAACCAGGGTTTGCACATCCCCGATAGAGTAGCTCGGGTACCCAACAAGATCGTATCTCTGGTAGTTGACTCCCCACAGAGTTCAGCATTGAATCTTGCCAACAATACTCCCCAGCTGAGTTTGTTTTTTCCCGCAAGAGGCTTATTGATCAACAGAATCTCTTCCTCAGGAGAGTGTTAGCATATTCTCCTCGGGGTAATAGATCCCCAAGCAGAGTTTTAATGACTTGTCTTCTTCAGCAGAGTGTTGGTACATTCTTTCCTCAGCCAAGTCAGAAAATTCTCATCCCCAACGGAGCTGCTATGACCAGAATTCATCCCCAAGCAGATGAAGTAATTCTTGGCAGAGTCATTATTCTCCATATCTCAAAGTCCAATTTATTTTTGGCAAGCGTGACAATTCGAAGCAAACAGATGGTTCATTCATTCTTCAACAGAGATACCATCCTTTCAGGAGTCTCTAAGGTCAAGTCATTGATCATTATTCATCAGCCGAGTCAGCAGAGATGTCTTACATGGGTACATAGCGTAATCCAATGTTGAATGTTTTGCAAAGTCCAACCGCAGATTGGCAAAAGTCCATCCAAGGGTGGCAAAGTAAGGCAAAAGTCCAACCGTAGATTGGCAAAAGTCCATCTAAGGGTGGCAAGTCATCAAAGTCCAACCGTAGATTGGCAAAAGTCCATATAAGGGTGGCAAATTCTCAAAGTCCAACCCTAGATTGGCAAAAGTCCATCCAAGGGTGGCAAATCATCGGCAAGTCCAACCGTAGATTGGCGCAAGTCCACCCACAGTGTGGCAAGTCAGTAGTCGTCTGACTCCCTTTAAAGACCGCAGCTAAGTCCAATTGTAGATTGGCAAAAGTCCATCCAAGGGTGGCAAATCATCAAAGTCCAACCGTAGATTGGCAAAAGTCCACCCGCAGTGTGGCAATTCAGCTGCAAAGTCCAACCGTAGATTGGCAAAAGTCCACCCGTAGTGTGGCAAGTCAGTAGTCGTCTGACTCCATTTAAAAAGGCAGTTCACGCGTAGTGTGGCAAGCCAGTAGTCGTCTGGCATTGTACAAAAGACATTGTTAAAGTCCACCGGCAGTGTGGCAAGCCAGTAGTCGTCTGGCGTTGTACAAAAGACGTTGTTAAAGTCCACCCGTAGTGTGGCAAGCCAGTAGTCGTCTGGTGTTGTACAAAAGACATTGCTAAAGTCCATCCGTAGTGTGGCAGGCTAGTAGTCGTCTGGCGTTGTACAAAAGACATTGCTAAAGTCCACCCGCAGCGTGGCAGGCCAGTAGTCGTCTGGCGTTGTTAAAAAAGACATCCCTCCAGTGCTATTCTTCTCACCAGAATTTTTATTCTAGCAGAGGTCATTTGGTTGGGTTTATATCCCTTTTCTCCTTCTCCAACAGAGTGCAAATTTTCTGGTTATTTTTGGTATTCAATCCCTCCATACCTTGAAAGTCTGACAGCAATCGCTATCATCCGTTCAGGTCTACAGTGATTGAATAGGGGCAGCTGTAATACCCCAAAATTTGCCCTCTCATTTTCTTCATATCATTTAGCATGAGCTTTCATTTAGCATGAGCTTTCATTTCATTACATTGCATTCAAGCACAGAAAAACAAAACATTAAGCATTGCATTGCATCTTGCATAAGGGCATGGGATCAGGTGATTCTCTAAGGTGTTGATCATCCAAAGCAAAGGAAATAAGAGCCAAGGGTTTCCCACAAGCCTCAAAGGTCTCTTACATAATATGTCATCTCAATTGGTCCCACAAGGCATGGGAAGAGGAGAATTCATCAAGAAGATTGGGCAGTGCACCATCTCCTACACAAAGCAGGCAAAAAACTGGGATCTGACCCTCAAATGGGCAAACTCTTTGAGTCTTCATCACCTCCAAAGGCCACATGTCATATTTATTAGGTGGGATATACATCATATTCAGAGGAATTTGGATTTGGGGGATGTGTTATTTCTTCCTAACCAGAGGGGGCCAAATTTAGTGTTTGACCTAAAATAAGTTTATCTCTGATTTTTTGGGCAATACTTGATCTCATGGTATTCCTTATGTTCTTAAGTGTATATGGATGGAAAATTGCTCATCAATTGGTTTCAGAAGGGTTTCAATTGATCAGTTGCTTGATAGTCAAGAAATTGGGAAAAAAGTCAACTGTGCAGTGAAAAAAGTCAACTATTGACTTTATAAGGTCAAATTCATGAAATTCATGTTATATAGGTTCATTGGACAAGATTTGATCAAGAAATGATGGAGGAATAATGAAAAATCAAGAAATCACAAAACTGCCAAAAATAGAAACTTTAGGGTTTCCAAAAATGGCAACTTTGGACCATTTTGCACCCTACTTTAAGGCTCTCTTTCTCCAAGATAAAAGCTCCAAACCTCAGGCGCAATTTGAGCCAATTAAAGTTCATGTTCTAAGCTTCAAATCCATATAAATAACTCCTCCATTGGATAAAAATTGAGTGAGTTATGGTTGATCAAAGTTTGAGAAAACTAGGTCCAAAATCAAGTCATGACCAAGCATGCCCAGGCCCACGCGCCATAATTTTGACAAACACCTGGTGTGCCAAATTTCAAGCTGAATTTATTCAAGATAAAATCTCCAAATGAAAATCTTTTCAGCATCAAAGTTGTTCCTTTCCATGCCCTCTTCAATGTTGATGTTGGACAAATTTTGATTTGATCAAGTTATGATGGAGATATATTGGTCCAAAGTTGGTTGCTTCACACTAAAAATTCCCTAAGTCATCATGCCTTGCCTGCAGACCAAGTAACATGCCATGCACCAGTCATGATTTCCAATATTTCAGGTCATTTTTGAGCAAGATAGAGGCCTCATTTCTAATCTTGTCTCACACCAAGCTTGTAGTATTACACTTCTTCTTTCCAATGATACCAAAACCTCATCAAACCATTCACTAAATTGAGAGGTTTCCACTTGCAAATCACCATGCTTGACACTGATGCATTAACAGCTTGGTGCATGATTTTGGTTTAAGCTTACAACAAACACTTGTGTACTTTTGTTTCTTCATTTAGTCAAACCATTCCCTTACATACATACATACATACTTGCCTTGACATACATGGAAATGGAAAAGAACCAAGCTTGTGGAACAAGTTTTTCTGCTACACCACTGATCTCGCACGAATTCATCAGCACCTTTCATTTCACCAACCTCACCATAAACTCCATGAACCTCAGCTTCACTACATCCCAACCCTCAATGACTCGCCCCTAACTAACTTGACTCAGTTAGTTAGGGTGCACTCACCTTAACCCAAGCAACTCATTAAACTCACTTAGTTGACCAGTGGAGTTAACTTCTAAACCACAGATATAAATCAAAGTTTCACTCACAAATTCATTTTTTCAACTCTCATTTTTTCCACACTCACCTCAGAACCTCTCTCCCTTTCTCGCTGAGTTCTCTCATTTTCTCTTCGCGATTGCATCTTCATTGTTCATCCATTGGCTATTGTTTGGTGTTTCTGAATCAAGAGCAACAAGAACAACTCAATCTCTTCAAGCTCAGCACCACTGCAATCCTCAATCTTCTTCATATACTCGCGAATCAACAACATTTATTTTGCTTGAAAGTTGAAGATCTACAAGCTCAAGACATCACAATCTCTGGTTTTCTCAATACTTCAAAATTCTTTGCAGTTTCAGGTTTTGTTTCTCAACCTTTTTCTACTAATCTCAGCTTGTTTTCATGGCGTTTATAGCTTATTAGAAGCTGCGTGTGTCCTGGCTAGTTGATAGGTTCATTAGGAACTTAGTTGAAAAGTTAAGGCAAAAGTGTTTGGACTCTGTTCTTGCTATGCGTGCATGATGTGTTGATTTGATGCTTGAATTCTTGATGTACTTCACTTCCTCTTCATTTTGGTATGCGAATTGTGCATTTCTGTGAAAATTGAAGTTTGCAGGTGGTGGTGGCTCGCCGGAGAAGATGACCGGAGGTCCTTCTCCGGCCGGTGGTTTTAATATGCTAGGGTTTTGAGTTTTATATCGTGGCCATTGGATTGATTGCATCGTGTGCTGTAAATCTTGCCAACACATTAATGAAATTGTTGTGTGTGTGTGAGTGTATGAGAATTAGTGTGTGCTTGCATTGGTGTCCACATGATTGCATTGACTTTGTTGATAATTGATTGGTTGATTGATCCAATGATCCACAACGTGCCAACGCATTAAAATTCACATGTTCCTCGCGTGTTCTTTTTTTCCTCTCTAACTAATTACATGCGTGCGCGTGCATCATTATTGTCATGTGCTTGCCTCATGGATCATTGGATCAACATGCTTTATTGATTAATTTTGGTTGACTGAATTGTGTGGCCATGATTGCATCTTCACTTGACTGCACACACACGTAACCACACTCAATCACAAATTTAATTGGATTGGACTTAACTGCTATTTGCGCCCCACACTGAGCCCATTTTCATTTTTGAACGTGGAAATCACTTTGACTGCACCCCTGACCCATGTCATTTTATTTTTAGTTTTATTTTGCATATCATTTTCATTTTTAATTTGTAAAATTAGTTTAATGCATCTAAAAATCACCAAAAAATTCATGAATCATCTTTAGAGTTTTATAAAATTTTTAAAAATTTTATTTCCCATTTTTATATTATTTTTGCATATGAATTAATTGTTGTTTAAATTTCTTTTTGAAATGCTTCATTTGTGAACACTTTGCATTGCTGATTTTATTTCTCATCATTGGTACATAGTTTGATCCTCATTCTTTTTGTATATTTAAGAGGACACTTTGAAGCATTTAAAAACATTTTTGTAATATTTTTAAAATCATTTTTGCATCCCTTTTGATCCATTTCTTGGTGCATGATCTTGTGAAATCCTAAGTGGTTTGACATGTTTGTTTGATTGAGTTTCTTTCTGAATTTTTGCATAGGATGTTGGTATGATATTTGGCTCTGGTTGAGGTCTCTTGATACCTAAATTGATGATTTTTGAATCATGTTTGGTATTTGTTAGATGACTCTTGTTTGAGGTGTTTTTTTGTGAACTTCCTTGATCATGTTTTGTTTGCTTGCTTGAGAAGGCACTTGTGCCATTGTTTGATATCATTTTTCTTGACTTCTTGAGCCATGTTTAGATCATTATAGGTCTATTGAATGAAATTATAGGTCATTGGTTTGAAGTTGATGCTTTCTTTGTGTACATGTTCAATACTTGTTTCACATGTCTCCTTTTAATCTAATTCCTCACTCTTTTTCATGTAAGTTCCAACTTGATTTGTAATTGGTTTGTTTATGCCATGCCATACTATCCATTTGCATTTTATATGAAGTATTCCTCTGACTTTGAAGTATTGCATTCATTCCATATGCCATTTATGTCTTACTTTGCATACTTGAACATGTTTCATCCAAATGCATGTTTCTTTTTCTTCTAGCTTCTAAATGAATTGTAATTGCTTGAATGTGATTGATTTGGGCATCTTATCCTCATCCTAACATGTCATCCCACTTCTGACTTGGATACTTGAGTTTCATCTTGAACTTTTGTAGGTTTGACTTATGCCATGAATGTTTTCTTTCCATGTTAAATTCATGTTCATATCTTCTCACTTCTTCTCCTAATCACTCCTAATGCTTGGATACTTGATTGTTTGCCTCATTTGACATTTGTATATCATGTTTAGGCACATGTTTAGGTCATCCACATTCTGACTTTGACATAACTTGAAGCATTATTGCATGATCACCTTGCATATCCACTCATTCTTCATCTATTTTTCCATGATTCACTTCTTTGGTGTTTAAGATCTTTAGTTGTGTATAGTTTGTTCTTGTTTGATGAATTAACATTAAAGAACACCCCTAGAGACTAGGTTCTGACCTTGATTGAGGTTCATCTCTTAGGATCTTTATCCTTTAACTCTTAACTTGTTTGTTCACCAATTGTTATGCTTTTTCTTATTGCACTACTTGTAAATTGTTTTAAACTAACATTTTCATGTAGGTGCTAAAGGTAAGTAAGTGTGTGGACTTAGTTCCACATACATTTCTCTCTCTTATCTTCTCTTATTTCTTTTAAACTTTCTACTTGTGTTTGTTGAGCATTTATATGCTTTCCTTGAATAACTTTTCTTTCATCCCTCTTTAAGATCAACTTAACTTCCATTTTGGAAGTAAGTTGTTTCTTTTGCTCTTCTTCTTCTTTCTTTTAGAAGTGGGTTTGTTAAACCACATTAACCATAGGATCTCCAAGCATGCTAACACTAAGGTGTGTCTTAGTCTCCCCTTAGTTTTCACCTTTACTCCTCCATTTGAGTCTCTTCTCTCATCTTATAATAAAGGTAAAAAACACTTAATAAAGGCGTAACACCTATTGTATTTAGGCCTTTCATGTGGGAACAAGGAGGTGTGGGGTCTTCTCTCATTTTCTTAGAATGTTTAGCGTACGTCTCGTCTTGGGTCGATATGCAAACAACTTCAAAAACACTTCTTTCTAAAAAACTTCAAACAAACAATAACGTTTTTCCTTCGGGAATTCTCTTCTCATCTCATTCACTCCTTCCTTAAGGATTCGTCACGTCCGTTCTACCGCAAACAGGTAACGCCTAAGTCTCCCTACAGCGAGCTGCAACACCTAACTGCTGGAACGCAAACGTCGACGCATTCCACTAAAAAACACAAACAAAGCGACCCCCGTTGAGGGGAACTACGTCGCTCTGATTCTCATGCTCCCGATGAGATACGTAGGCAGTGGGGTAGGGCCCATTCGAGCACTTCTTTTATTTTCCCTACATTTGTTTCTCTTTCTCTCTCCTTTCCTTTTTCAGTTCTCCAGCTAGCAAGTTCCTTTTCCAGTATCCTTTCCTTACACCCTTTGATCGAGACAAGCAAGCGTGGATCCCATCGGGTACGATGGACGTGAGAGGGTGCTAATACCTTCCTCTCGCGTAACCGACTCCCGGGCCCATTTCTCTTGGTCGCAAGACCTTGCTCTTTCCTTTCCTTCAGGTTTATGCAGTGTTTCCTTTCCCTCTCTTGGGATAAATACATATTGCTGGCGACTCTGTTTCGGTGCCACTTTCGCGTTTGTACTTGGATGAAAATCCCGGGAGCGACAGTGGTTAGTTTGAAATATTATTCATACTAGTAAGTGTAAAAAAAAAACAAATATACAAAGTCAGATAAGCTAGGGCAAGGTCATGTTTTCTCAAAAATAAATAAATATGAAACTCATGTACCTAGATTTTTTTTTGTATTTATCTTAAGTTTCAATTGGGGTGTAATTTTCTTTGCCGAGCTTTGTTCTCGCTTTTTGTAAGAAGGTTAGAGAACCCTTAGTTCTCTTTTGCAATATAATCCTTGCTTATAAAAAAAACACAATGTTACCTCATGTGCATCAATGTGGTATGCATCTCTCTTTTTTTAGATATGAATTCTCTCTCCTTGATCCATGGATGTATAATGAGTTGAAGTCTTATATTTTTATCAAAAGGACATGAAGAGAGTTAGAAGTGAAGGACTTAATCTAATTTGGAAGGAAAAGAAAATAATTGAATGTTTCCTTTACCACTTAAGGTTTTAAATTTAAGTTTTATTCACTGATTCTTCCGGAAGAGATGTAATTTCAAAATGATATTCTTCTATATGTTGAATCTTATTTTAATTCGCGATTATTTTAATTTAGTTATTATATAATTAAATATTTTAAACAGATTTATTTAAAATAATAAAATTATTGAATGATTTATTATTATTGTAATATCCCAAAAATTTCATTGGAATTTTATTAGAATTTTAATTGGATTTTTTGATATGCCTTGTGAATTAATTTGTGTTATTATTGAGAGTTTAATTAAATAAAATAAAAGTTTATTAATAAAATAAAATAAAAATAAAAAATAGGGAGAATTGTAATTATTTAGAGATATTGTACTAAATAATTAGAATGAAGAAAATAAGGGTGAGTAGTGAGAACAATTAAAAATAAAATAAAGTCTAATTTTACAAAAGGGTGAGGGAAGGTTAGAACATGTAAGTAGAGAAAACAAGGACAAAGTTGGAGAAAATCCTATGAGAGAAATTTTCAAGGATTATGCACTTCCATCACAAAGAGCTTGAAGGTTTCGGCTTAATCAGGTAAGGGGTGATTATTTCATAATAGTGTTAAGCTTAAGGGATAGTGGGGAATCCCCTTTTCCCCTGTTCTCGTTTATTGATGTTGTTGATTGAATTGTGTCAGGTTTGTGCAAAACCTCCATGATTAGGTGTATTGTTGATTCTATTTCGTGTTATTGATGCTGATTTTATTATTACTGATGTGAGATTCGTGTGAATCTATACTAATAAAAATTGATTGTTGATGTTTATATGTTATGTTATGTTTGGATGAAGAAAGCATGAAATTTGATGTGACATGTGTTAGATTGATATTCTTGATGCGAGAAATTGTTGTTGATTTGTGTATATCAAATTCTGGTATTTAATCTGATGTAAAATTGAAGAAAATCGAGATTTGGATGCTATTTGCATGGTCGGAACGCACAAAACATGATTCTGCAGCGTTGACAGGTGTCATCCTAGATGACGGTCGGACTGTCATTGCACAAAGGAAGAAGACGCGCCAACGCCTAATGATAGGCATCAGAGAGCTTGGTGGTCCAACCGTCACCGCTTCGCGACGAGCGTCATTCCCTCTTGAGACTGTCAGCGATGGCGGTTGAGTGTTCCCAGGTGCGACAACCGTCAAGGTCGTGACAGTCAGACCATCAACCATGTGTTGATCAATTTTTGACGTTTGACCGATTGCGATGTTTGACCAATTTTTCGAAGAGGTTCTGATTTTTCTTTGATTTAATGTATTAAGTTAAGTGATGATTTATTGAGAAAAATGATGATGGTTGATTGTTAACGAATGAATTTTTTACTGCCTTGTGAGTAGGCAATGTTGAGTATTGATAAGTTAGGGTTTAAGGGAACCAATGGTGATATGTTGATGTGCTGATATGTTTAGGTTCGAGAGAACCAATGTTGAAATGTTAGCCTTAACCGGCAGTATTGAGATGTTAGTCTTAACCGAAAGTGTTGATACTTGGTGTAGGAAGTTCGAATGGAGATTTTTGTATTTGTAGCATCATGCATTCATGTATATCAAAAATTAGCTTAGAACTTCGGTCCAGTGTTGTAGGATTTTGGTCCAGTGTTGAGGATCACTCAGTAAAATAACTCTGATATCAAGGAATTCAGTCCAGTGTTGTAGGGCATCGGTCCAATGTTGTAGGATGGTACCACATGCATAAGAGTAGAGGAATTACACATTGCATAATAATTTTTTATATCCTAAATATGTATTGACCAAATATGTTTGATATGAATTATTCTTGTTGTTTATACAACGTTAAATTGTGGAATGTATTCTCACCCCTTTCTTGTCTCTATGATTCTACAGTTGTACCTTATACAAGTGATTCCCAGGTTGAGACTCAGGAGTGATAGCTATGTGTTGGCAGAGGATGGTGTAGTAAGCCTCTTCAGTAGTTTTATTTCTGTTCTATGTTCGTCGTACCTTTTGTCAGATTTGTAGTATTCATTCCATTTCGATCTGATATTGTAACATCGGGATGAGATACTTTTTGCTATGTCTTTGAGTTGTTTTTTTTAACTAATTACTTATGTTGTGTTTTTAGTTGAATTTTCAATTGGAACATGAAAGTTAAAGTTGACAATGTGACACCCTTGTTGTTTATCTTCATATTTTATAGCAACGTTTTATAAATTGTATTTGGGGTTTAGGGTGTTACAATTATCGCGTCAGTCCCTATGGAGACGATACAAACAAATACTAACTTTTGTTCTACTAATAAAATTATGTCTTTGCTGGGGACTGACATTTAAATATTAAAAGCATTGCAATTACTTTTTATCATTTTAAGTATTCTTGTAAAAATGTTCATATTTGTTCATAGCTGTAATTATTTAAACTAACAAAATTGTTAAAGCTTTCATAAAGAAATGCAGGATGCCTAAACACAGACAAAATTATTATTGTGTGCTTTGCAATGGAAATCATCCCAGAGGATATTTCCCTTCACCAGATGAAGAGGTAAACTTCTTTAGCAACCATCAAATTACATGGCAATTTCAAAACAACAACAACCATAATCAAGGATTGAAACAATATTCAAGACCATCCAACAAACAATAGCCATACCAGAATTAAAACTAGAATCCTCCTCTACAAGACACGATTTCAAAATTAGAGGATACTCAAAATTAGTTTATGCAGTTATCTATGGCAAATCTAAAGAACACTTCTGCATCAATTAAAAAAACTCAAAACCCAGGGTGCTCAGATCGCCAAACAACTAGCTGATCAACAGGGTGGACCATTCAACACCAACACTCAGAAAACCCCAAGGGAGTATTACAAAATAATTACAACTAGAAGTGACTGAGTGATTAAAAATGAAAGTAAGAAAGAAATGGAAAGAGTTGTTATTGAACAAGAAGAAAGTGGGAAAGAAACAAAAGGAAAATTATTGGAGAAAGAGTTGTTATTGAACACGAAGAAAGTGGGAAAGAAACATATTTCCCTCCCATTGAGCACTGACCACTCACGAATAGCATCCCTAAAGTCAGCAAGTGAATTAAATTCCATACCCTACTTGAACTTATAGTCCTTGTTGAGGTGCTCTTTCCTAAATCTTTCATACCAGGGCCTTTCATCATCACATGAATCATCTGGGTCAGAACTATTCAATTCATCACTATAGTAATCATCTTGGTCCATTTTCTTATTGGGCCTAACATTAAACCCCCATGGTGAAAAGTAACATTAAAAGGTTTAAGTTCCTGTGAAATAATCATAACCAGTTATTAAAAACCCTAAAAATTTCATTCAGATTTCACAAACAACATTCAGATTCCAAAAACCCTAATCCTAACATTTAACTGTGAAGAAGTTTACAAATAAATATACCTGAGTCATTACAAGCTTCGATTATGGAAATGTATTCGTCTTCCCGTTCGATTCAAGCCTCGTGAACAACCGTCTTTGTCTTCGTGTTCTTCGCAGATGAATCGCCTTCGTTGGAGCTGGAGATCTTCTTCGCGCATGAACCCTAACTATTACAAGGGGGTGTTTGAAAAGTATATACCCAGTAAGCAAAGAAAAAATAATCAAAAATGCCAACAGTGTAATTCATCAGGCCTCTGTCATACCTCGAAAAATACAATCCTCGCGATGGACGCGGAAAAAAACGTTTGAAACAGAGTCACCGCCGAACTTTATTCATTCTAAGGAAGGAATAGGAAAATATCGATAAAACCTTTAAGGGATAAGAAAATGGTCATCATAACCAAATTCTAGGTTCGGGAGTCTGTTACGCAAGTAGGAAGGTATTAACACCCTCTACGTCCGTTGTACTCAACGGGAACCTCTTGATTCGATTCGTTAGAGATGTTAGCTAGGTTTGTTTGTTTTCTTCTAAGGTAAAAGGGATTTGTAAGGGGGAAAATGGGTGGTTTTTTTTAGGGTGCTAGCCAAGGATTGGGGCCCTTGTGCCTACGTATTCCCTCGTGCAATGGGAAAGTCAGAGCATTCGTAGTTTGTGGGACTACGGTTGGTTGGTGTTTTTTAAAAGAACGTGTGTTTAATTCGCATTCTAACTGCTAAACGTTGGCTTGTCTGCTCGCTAGGGGAGGCTGAAGCACTAGTTTATATGCGCGGAAGAATTGACTAAACAATGTTCTTTATGGAAAGTTGTTTGAATAAGGATTAAGTGTGTTAAAGATTTGATTGAGAAAAGAGTTTGATTTGCGTATGTCTTAAGGTTTCGGTTGCATGGGAAGTGTTTGGTTTGTTAAGTATTTTAGAGGAAGAATGACGATTATTTGATAAACGAGACGTCGGCCTCGCAACCAATTAATCGGGGCATTACTGAGATGCTAGATCTCAACGACACCTTTTTCATTCTATTAATTGTGAAATCATGTTTGTTGGACAATGGGCTTCTTTGTCCATGTAATTAGGGCGAGTGTTTTAGGAACGAAAGATCGAAACGAACACAACCCAAAGCGTGCACCTTAAGAGCGTTCGTTCAGGGCCCAAGAAGTGCTAGACCTCAAGATTCCACTACTTTTGTAATTTAATTAGGAAAAAGATTTGAATTTGATAGAGTATCTTAATTAGACGCGCTAAACCGGATTAGGGTTTGAACGAATTAAAATTTTTAAGGAGAATTAAGTGCTTTAGAAATGGAAGATCGAAACGAACACAACTCATGGCGTGCGCCTCAAGAGCGTTTGTTTAAGGATCCAAGTAGTGCTAGACCCCAAAAGTCCAGTACTTCCATAATTAATTTAGAAAATAGTTTAGAAATATTAACCTAAATATTTTATGATTTGATTTAGGAAAATATTTAGAGATTAAGTAAAGTGGGTTATAATTTAACTTGATTTGAGAAAATTATTAGGAATTTAATTAGATTAAGAATTTTAATTTGAGAAAAGATTGTATTTTTTAAGTGTTAAGTGTTTTTTATTAAGATTAGATATTTTAAGTCTTTTAAAATGATTAAGATGTAAATGGATTATGATTTTTAATTTAATAATTGTAAAGGTTAATTATATTTTGATTAAGCAAAAGATTAATTGTTTTAAGTATTTTTTAATAAACGAAAGACGGAATGAACACAACTCAAAGCGTGCGCTTCAAGAGCATTCATCCAAGGACCCAAGGAGTGCTAGACTCCAAGAGCCCACTACTTTTGTAATTAATTAGGGGGAGACGTTTAAAATTGTTTTAATAAAAAAGACTTGGATTATGGTTAATTGTTAATTAATTCCCTAAATCAAATAACTAATAATTAATTGTTAATTTAGTACTAAAAAAACTTAAAGCTTAGAATTAATATTATAGTTAATTATGGAGTTTATTATTTAATTCTTACACTAAATAAAACGTTTTTTTATATCATTAGTTCACTTATGTGTAAATATGGCCTAAGCAAAAAGGTGACCATGGTTCTTCTGGATTAGAATTTTGAAAAAGGTTTTTTAAATACCCTTACTTACAGCAAAAAGGAAGCAAAACAGTTTCAATTTCGGTCAATACTGAATGATGATTATCTAGCCTACATGCGGACCTCGGGCAGTGCACAAGTCATTGAAGGCAGTGATAGTGAGAATAATGACTCCATAAAAAACTATAAATTCAAAGTAATGAAGGTGATTTTTTTTAAAGCTTCATAAAACAATTGATTTAATTTTCTAACGACTAAAAGGAAATGGTCAGTATTAAAATCAGATGCCTCCAATACTACTCCCCTCATCCTAATCGCCTCTCTCTCTCTCTCTGAAACGCTATCTCTCTCTCTCTCTCTAAAACCCAAACAACGACTCCATCGCCTCTTCTCTCAGACTCAACCGAGTCTTTCTCACCTCTAGCTATATCTCTCGTTTCAAAACTCCAACGAGTTTCTTCCCAAACCCAAACCTTAACCCCTTCTGCATTTTAACTTATTCATACCAAAGTTTAGTTTTAAAACAGAAATTCAACATGGTTTAAGCAATCACAGATCATCAAGTCAAACAATCAAGTAAAGGGTCTCAACCGACACACCCATGTGAGCAGAAATCAAGTGTAAAAAGATGGAACTTACAAGATCGGAGCTAGTCCGATGGTAACTCCGGCAAGGTAACGTAGCTCGACTTTGTCACGTTTTCACTTTTCTGCTTCTTCTTCTCTTTTGCGTCTGCAAATCGTTCTTTCCCTTCTATTCCTTAGCTTCTTTGTGATCGTTTGTTGTGACAATGGTGCCTAAGCTCACTATCTTAGAGTTTCGATGTGAAACTCTAAGAAGTTTTTTCTGAAATTATGAGCTTTAGGTAGTGGTTGGGATTGGATTTTAGCAGAGTAACGATGGAATTTTCTTGGGTATCATTTGCCAATGATTGGCATTCTATTTATAGGTGAAATTGGGTTTACTTGGTACGTGTAGAATTAGGATAAAATCTGAGGAATATTCTTTCAAGTGTGTGAGAATTTGAGCTGTCAATCTCAATACCATTAGAGGGAATTTTTGCTGAAAGATTTTGTGGGGACCCAAGCGATAGTGATAAGTGAGAATTTGTTTTTAGCATGAGCTGTAATTCTTCTAGAATGTGATTTTCTCTGATTTTTCACCGCGTGATATTTGCATTTTCACTATTAAGTTGTTATTGTTATTGCTTGCAAAATACACACTGACTTTATTGCTGATGTGGTGTTTTTGGCTTAAGTTGACTCTTGCTTTTGGAATGTTTGACTGGCTTCCTTATGAACATTCTTTCCTTTCTGTATTGGAACAGGGCACCTGACATATATTCTTGCAAAAACGATATGCGTTTACTCCTCATCTTGAATTATTCTGCTTGTGTTCATTGTTGATTTCATGTGTTCATTCTTGATTGCATGTATCATTCTCGGAGCAACATGGTGCCATCCTTGAGCTTGGAATTCGGATTGGTGAAGAGACCATTGATACCTTGATGGTAAAGTTTGGAATTTGGAGAACTGGTGGAATTGGACCAAGAAGATTTCATGACTTGTCTTAAAACTTCTTGGTAAGATCCCTATTTTTTCTGAGTCCCTTGTATTTGTAATCAGTCACTCATGACTCATTCCTCACATCTTTGTGATTTTGATGAACTGACCTACATTTGCTCACTTTTGTTTTTTTCATGTAGATGCTGATTGAAGCATGAGAGCCATGGCCTTGGTACAAGAAGTATGTGTAGCGAGCGATTTTGGACGCGGTTCTTAAGCGCTGGTTGCTCTCTGCGATTTGAGCTTTGACTACAGGTCGATTCATTTTTTATCCTATTGTGAGCTGAATAAGGAAGGGAAATAGATGTCTCCAATTAACCCTGCTTTGCATACTGAGTTTAAACAGCGGTCTGTTAGGTTACGAATGCTATCAATGTGGGGGGGCCTTGTACTGGTTATTTGTATTTTCGCCAATACTGTTTTTTTCTTTTTACCTGGGCAGAAGGTTTCTGGCGGGGAACAAGGATTAGGATGTTAGGACTGATGCTTTTGAATTACTGCTTTTGATTGATGGAGATATGGGATTTGGGTTTTTTGTTGATTGTGCTCGCTAAGATCTTTTCTTTCGATCTTATGCCTACGTATTCCCGTTTACCGAAACAGGGAAATCAGAGCGTTCGTAGTTCCTCCTATTCTATGGGAGGAAATGGGTGTTTTGGTGTCTTGTTCAAAGCCCAAGACGTGAAGCGAAAGGTGATTTGTATCTTGTTCAAAGCCCAAGATGTGAAGCTGAAGGTCTATTTGTGTCTTGTTCAAAGCCCAAGACGTGAAGCTGAAGGACCTCGGCTTTAGAGAGAATTTGTCATCTCTAAAGAAGGGTTTGTCTGTCACAACTGTTGGGTGACTGGTTATAAAGGAGAATTACTTTAATCGGGATACGCGGATCCTAGCAATGCCATAATTTCCTTTAAAGGGAATTTTAACCTGAAGGAGAAGACTTTAACTCAGTGTAGAGCAATGCTATCTTTCCTTAGGAATTTCTCATGCTAAAAGAGGGACAGTGGCATGGATGTAGATGATCCAGAGGCTTGCCGCTTACAGCGATTAGATGAAGGGAAAAGAGTTGTTGATGTTTGTGTACTGTGAACGAAACACATGTTTGATGCTAAAAGGTTGATTGGATCAACCAGTGGTTTTCTTATACGAAGCCTAAGAGGAGGCTATTGGCCCAACATGAGGGAGTTTTTATGTGTCTCGTACGAAGCCCGAGAGAGAGGCAAAAAGGGTTGACTCAACAGGAGAATCTTTTATACTCAACAAGAGAGTGTTTTTGTATCTCGTACGAAGCCCGAGATGGAGGCTAAAAGTTTGACTCAACAAGAGAGTCTTTGATACTCAACAAGAGAGTGTTTTTATATCTCGTACGAAGCCCGAGATGGAGGCTAAAGGTTTGACTCAACAAGAGAGTCTTTTATGTGTCTCGTACAAAGCCCGAGATGGAGGCGAAAGGGGTGATTGACTCAACGAGGGAGTCTCTTATGTGTCTCGTACAAAGCCCGAGAGAGAGGCTAAAAGGTTTGACTCAACAAGAGAGTATTTGTATCTCGTACGAAGCCCGAGATGGAGGCTATTGTAACTGTTTCAGTTGAGTGACAGATCCAATATACTGATTTTAAAAGAGAAAATCAGTTCTTACATGAGCAACACTGTACTCAGGGATTTGATTTGAGGATCAGGGATATTTCCTTCTCTTTGAGGAAACGGGAAATCCAAAGGGTATTGAGACTGTCCGAGTCTGCGGGTTTCCTTCCTATTTAACGAAGGGGTCGCTTGAGAATGTCTTTGAGACTCAAGGAAGTTAGACTGTCCAAGTCTAGAGTTTTATCTTTTGTACTATGCTTTGAGAAACAGTAGTAGACTCTATGAAAGGACTGTTCTATGAGAATGACTAGGTTCTGTTCCTATACCTCTAGGAGGTCGTCGGGACAATTTGTACGAAGCCCAAGAGGAGGCTGGAAACTTTTAAGAAGCCGACGGGTCCTTGTACTAAGCCCAAGAGGAGGCTATCATTCCCGGAGGAAGAGATCATTATACGAAGCCTAAGAGGAGGCTGTGAATACTTCTAAGAAGCCGTAGGGTCCTTGTACTAAGCCCAAGAGGAGGCAGGGTTGCTTTTAAGAAGCCCGTGGGTCCTTGTACGATGCCCAAGAGGAGGCCGATGCTTTTAGGAAGCCCGTGGGTCCCCAAACCCCGAGAAATTCAAGGCAAGCTATTCACAAGGAATAGGTCAAGTCAGGAAAGTTTGAGAATTTGGAAGAAACTCAAAGATGTCATTCACGGAGAAGACATTCATCTTGGGGAGTAGAGTTTCTTGACAATTCCTAATGAGGACAGCCGAAGAGAAGACTGTATCTGGTGATCCTATTGGGGATCTAGTTGTCTATTTCTATAAACGAAACGGCGTCACCTAGTTCTAGATGTAGTTGCCGGGGAAACTCTAAATATCTATACTATTATTACACAATTGATATGAGTTTATGAAAGAAGACTTACAGTGAAATAGCCCCACAATACAGTTATATATATATATGAGTTTGTGAAAGGAGACTTACAGTGAAACAACCCCACAATACAGTTATATACATATGAAAGCGGTAAATGAAAGCGGGTAAACACTTACTCGGTTGTAGAGCTTCCATGCTGTTTGGTTAGTTGTTCAACAAAGAAAAATTAAAAACAACAGTATATTCAAAATCAAAGGAGAAAGTGCTTTGAAAAGAAAGATTTGGGGCTTACAGCTCAAGGAGAGGCCCAGGGTTTTATCAGTGAGCGCACTGTTGAATTTGTACAGAGGGACTTATACAAGTGACTGAGGCCCAAGAAAGGTTTTCTGTACAAAGGGATGGGTCTTACACTCTATCAAGAGGCCCAAGTGAGTTTTAAGAAAAGAAATGGGTCTTACTACTCGAGGGTAGGCCCAATGGTTAATTTTGAAAAGGGCGACGGTCGCGCCGAGGTTTTTGAAACACGGTGGGACTTATACAAGTGACTGAGGCCCAAAATTTTGGTATTTACAAAGGGATTGGGTCTTACACTCTATTAGAGGCCCAAAGAGTTTAAAGAAAAGAAATGAGGCTTACAACACGAGGGGAGGCCCATAGTCTTTATTTTCAAGATGAATATTCACTTTTAAAATGCTTAAAAACAATTAAAAATGAATTTATTCACAAAAATACCAACTATATTAAATAAATAATATAAATTTGATTTTTTTGTAGAATAAGATATTTTACTATTTTTGTGATTTTTCAGAAAAAGAACCAATAAAAAATAATCAAAATTGAAGGAGTTATTAATTTTCCAAATTATTAAAAAATAATAAGAAAATATAAAAAAGAGGGGTTGGGTCTTACACTCTATTAGAGGCCCAACGTGTATTTTTGTACAAAAGATGAGGCTTACAACTCAGGGAGAGGCCCAAAATATTTTCAATTTGAAAATGGCGATCGCGCCGAGATTTTTAACGTATCGGGACTTATACAATAGCTGAGGCCCAAAATTGTTTCGTTAAAAAAGGAGTTGGGTCTTAAACTCTAATAGAGGCCCAAGTGTTAAAAAATGAAAAGAAATGGGACTTACAGCTCAAAGAGAAGCCCAGTTGATTTTCGTTTGAAAATGGCGATCGCACCAAAGTTTTCTTTTAACGCAGAGGGACTTATACAATAAGTGAGACCCAAAATTGTTTTGGTTAAAAGGGGATTGGGTCTTGCACTCTAATAGAGGCCCAAGAGTTTTGAATGGGTCTTATAGCTCGAGGAGAGGCCCAAGGTTATTTTTTAAAAAGGCGACGATCACGCCGTTTGTTTTTGACGGTATCGGGGCTTATACAATGAATGAGGCCCAAAAATGATTTGGTCAAAAAAGGATTGGGTCTTACATTCTATTAGAGGCCCAAGTGTTTAAAAAAGATTTGTTAGGATGAAAATCAAAGAAAACCCCAATTTCATTTTTTAGGCATTTTTTCAAGAAAAATTAAGTAAAAAATGATAAAAATATCAAATAAAATCATTAAATAATGATTAAAGTTTATGAAAAAAAAATATTTTATCAACATAAATATTTAAAATCATTTTGGTTTTAAAAATCAAGAAAAAAAAAGAAATCATTTTAAAAGCATTTAAAACAATTTAAAACACTATTTTTAAATATATTAAAAATAATATTTTTTTTTATTTTTTTGGATTAAAATATTATGGGGTACGAATTGGAAAATGATGATTTTTTGCTATGTGAAAAAAATTGGTTGATTTTTGAAAATAAAAAGTAAGAAAAAGAGGAAAGATATCAAAATATCATCTCCGACATTTTTTTGGGGTAAAAACGAGTACCGAAACTTTAATTTTCAACACGTTTTTATCAAATTTCAAACACTCATAACTCTCTCAATTTTTATCGGAATCAAAATCCGGAAGTACCTACCTGACCGATTTTTCGCAAGGAATCCGATGGTATTACTCACGCACACGGAAAATCGACGTATAAAACGAAGAAAAAACTGATATCGATTAAAAAATATCGTTCTGCGCCGAATTTCCAACACGCGTAACTCTCTCGATTTTTATCGGAATCAAAATCCGGAAGTACCTACCTGACCGATTTTTCGCAAGGAATCCGATGGTATTACTCACGCACGCGGAAAATCGACGTATAAAACGCAGAAATTAAAAAACAAAAACTACTATCGATTAAAAACATCGTTCTGCGTTGAATTTCAAACACGCGTAACTCTCTCGATTTTTAACCGAATCAAGATCCGCGAAAGCCTATCCTGACCGATTTTTCGCAAGGAATCCAATGGTATCACTCACGCACGCCGAAACTCAACGTACAAAATGCAGTGATAAAAAAACCAGAGCTGCTGCGTTGTTAAAAACATCGTTTCGCGTAAAATTTCCAACTCGCGTAACTCTCTCGATTTTTAACCGAATCAAGATCCGCAAGAGCCTATCTTGACCAATTTTTCGCAAGGAATCCAATGGTATCGCTCACGCATGCCGAAACTCAACGTACAAAACGCAGCGATAAAAAAAACCAGAGCTGCTGCGTTGTTAAAAACATCGTTTCGCGTAAAATTTCCAACTCGCGTAACTCTCTCGATTTTTAACCGAATCAAGATCCGCAAGAGCCTATCTTGACCGATTTTTCGCAAGGAATCCAATGGTATCACTCACGCACACGGAAAATCGACGCACAAAACGCAGAAATTAAAAAACAAAAACTGCTATCGTTGTTTTCAACGCCGTTTCGCGTAAAATTTCCAACGCGCGTAACTCTCTCAATTTTCATCGGAATTGAAATCCGTAAAAACCTATCTTGACCGATTTTTCGCAAGGAATCCAATGGTATTATTCACGCACTCGGAAACTCACTGTACAAAGCGAAAAAACAGAATCGCTATCGTTAATTCGACGCCGTTTCGCGTAAAATTTCCAACGCGCGTAACTCTCTCAATTTTCATCGGAATTGAAATCCGTATAAACCTATCTTGACCAATTTTTCGCAAGGAATCCAATGGTGTTACTCATGCAAACTAAAACTTAATGTATAGAACACACCAATGAAAACAAGACAGAACTGTACATGGTTTCAAAACAACCAAAATTCCACATAAAAACATGTCAAAATGCAAACAGTGGGAGGATCACAACATACACATTAAGGACTACATTTTTAACTCAAGAATTGTTCAATATGATGCATGTATGTGGACAACAAAGGAAAGCATGATTCAAAGAATTCAAGTTGTGGATTTTACCTCTTTTTTGGAGATTTTGGGCAACCTTCCAAGTGCTTTGTTCCAGAAATGATTTGATGCTTTGGACAACCTCAAATGACCTCTTAGAAGCTTTTAGGATGGTTGGAATCGGCTGGAAACCTCTGGAGCAAGTTTGTGCACTTTCTCGCGAAATGGTCAAAAACAACCAAAATGCCAACTCTCTCAAATGGTGTTCCAGATGTGTGGCACCATTTGGGATAGTTCAAGGATGATATTTAGAGTGTGTTTGAGGTTTTATCTGGCTTGTAAAGTGACTGAATCAAGACATGGCTTGAAAAATGCAAAAAAGTGTCATTTTGAGGTTTTGAGAGGTGACTTTGTGATGTTGTGATTACAGATCACTTTTGATGGTTTGCACAGCTTACATATGATATATATGAGGCGTGTGTGTGATTAGTTTGAGTGGAATTGCTCTCTAGCTCAAAAACTCATAATTTCCTTACTAATGAAGGCATTTTGGAGTGAAAGAGAGAATTTGAGGAAAGCATCTATTTGATGGCTTTGGTGTACTCAAACTGAGCACAAATGAGCTCTATTTATAGTAGAGCAAGTTTGTTTTAGGATCCACAGTGAATAGCAACTGCAGCAGGTGTTTGTTCCATGTTGGCCAATGGAAATGCAAGTCTCCTCTAGCCATTGACTAGAGGTTAGGGCACAGGCTGCTGGTTCCCTTGGTCTTGGATAAGTCTTGACTAATTTCAGATGAGAATGACTCAGTACATGCCACCTCTAAGCATCCATTAAATGCTCCAAACCAAAATTGGAGTTTTGTCCCTCTTTTAGGGATTTCTAGGCTTTGACATGCTTTTCTTTGTTCCTTGGACTTGGGAGGTTCATGGATCAGATCATCCCACTTGGATTTGATCCTTAGATGTGTCCAAACTGATGACAAGGCTTGAAAATTCGTGTGGCACAAAAAATGTGCAAATCTGCCTTGAAAAATTCAGCTTCAGCAAGCCATTTTGTAAGATCCATAACTCCCTGCTCGAGTATGCTATATGGACGTTCTAGGACTTTTCGGAAAGCTTAGATGACGTACTTCAACTTTTATGTTTGACATTAGACCTGGTTCAACTTGGATCATGGAGAAAAACAGCCTTGAAGTTGGGACATTGTGCTGAAAAATGTCAATTTTAACTTTTTAGCCATTTTGATCCAAGCATAACTCAAAATCCTTAATGAATTGGACTTAGGTCTAGTTGAAGTTTTTGTAGAGGGTAATGAGGGCTACAAATCAAGCTTTGGATGGAGAAAAATGGCTTTGTGGTTTAGGAGTTATGATTCTCCAAAGTTGGTACCCTTGCCACTTTTTTTCATAACTTAGAAAATTTTCTAAGTTTTTATGGTTACCCCTTTTACAAGTTATCTCAATTTCTTTGATTTTTCTTGATGAATGATGATTCCAATCACACAATAACATCATTTTAGGGTTAAAAAACCATTTTTATGAAAAATCTCAAAAAGTCAAAGTTTGACTTTTGTGCACAGTTGACTTTTTATCAGATGAATTCCAAACTGTGCGATTCTTCAGGAAATCATGTCCTTGACCTAAATCAAAATTGATGGACATGTTCCATGGGTTTTATAGGGTGTATTTAATCGTGTCCCACGGCTTGGGAGCATGTCCTGGTCAAAAGTCAAAGCTACAGTTGACTTTTCCCGCGAAACCCCAACTGTGGTTCAGATGAAATTGAAACTTGTTGCTCAAGCTTCTTGGGTCAATCCATTGTTGCAAATGGATCAACGTGGTATGTTGGAGACCCTCAAATCATGTCTTGAGGTCTTGGCTCATGATTTGTCCCAAAAGTCAACTTAGGGGTGAATTAGGTCAAGAAACCCTAATTCCTGATTTTTGATGTATGCATCCCCTGAGGCTAAATTGACTTGATGATGGGGTTTATGATGTTTCATGGAGCATTTTAGGTTATGCTTTGAAGCATTGGCTCATGCCCAGAGGAAAATTTCCATCTGGAGGCCTTAGTCGACCAAACCCTAATTTGGTGACACTGGCGATCCTGAAGCTTGATCCACCTAGAAGGGAGCAGCCTTGTGCTTAATCCTTGAAGTGGGAGTCCTCTTGATCCATTGTGGATATTTGAAAGGCTAGACAAGTTAAAGATCATGTCATTCCTTGATTGATCCTTTGTCTAAGAGCTCTGCGAGGGCTTGAAACCCTAAATCCTGTTTGTAGTGAATGCTTACCCACCTTTGGGGAGACTAATGAGGTACAATGGTACATCCATATTGTGCTGATGATTTGCACAATGATGGGAAATCTTAGTGGTCAAAATTTGGGGTATGACAGATGCCCCTATTTAATCTTCTTGGACCCGAAGGTGTGAATGACGAAGGTATTCGGGCATTCGGGGTGCAAGAGGATTAAATATCGGAATACCCAAAATTTTGATGGTGGTTATGAATGGTAGCTTACGTATTCATCTTCTTTAGCTAAGCGAAGATGCTTAGAAAAGTTAAACTTCCCCTCGATCCTGGTCTTCAGCCAAGGAGCTGGTCTCAGTTTCTCTTGAAATAAACTTCCCCTCGATCCTGGTTTCCTACCAAGGAACTGGTCTCAGTTTCTAAAGTAAACTTCCCCTCGATCCTGGTTTCCTACCAAGGATCTGGTCTTGGTTTCTGATATAAACTTCCCCTCGATCCTGGTTTCCTGCCAAGGAATTGGTCTCGGTTTCTGATATAAACTTCCCCTCGATCCTGGTTTCCTACCAAGGATCTGGTCTCGATTTCTGATATAAACTTCCCCTCGATCTTGGTTTCCTACCAAGGAACTGGTCTAAGTTTCGGAAAAACTTCCCCTCGATCCTGGTTTTCTACCAAGGAACTGGTCTTAGTTTCTTTTGTCAATAAACTTTATTGACAAGGGACGCTATGTGTAGCGGTTTTCCCTCAAACTTCTCGTCGAATTTTCCTGGGGAGATGCCTTTTGACGGAAAAAGGTCTGAGGTTAGACTTGCTGGGGGTACCCAGTCGTCTGAGTTGTAGAGGTGCACAAACTTCTCTGTTGGAGACGCCATTTGTCGATTCTACTGGGGGAAAGCGAGTATCTTGAGAGACTGTTTCCACTTGGGGATCTTACATCATACTTTCCTCGGGATCTTCCCAGAGAAATGCCATATGATGGGTTCTAATTTTGAGGTGCCGATGACCTTTTCATCAGCGGTCTTTTCGGAGCGAAACTGGCGTGCTGCCGAATCTCCGATTACGAGGCTTTCTCGGTGGATTTTCCTTAATCCGGGAAAGCAAGGATATCATCTTCAATGGCGAAGAGTGATGCTGACTGAAGGTTCCTCTGGTCTTTCAGAGGTTCAAGTTATCAAAGTGGTCGAGTGCCGACTCTGATCTAAAGATAAACGGGAGAGAGATTGCTTAGATGATTCATTTCCTAACGAGGAAAGGTCTGACAACTCGATTGAGAGGACTTATCACTAGGGGATAAAAATGACTAGAGTGATAGTGATGCAATATGAATGTGAATGCAAATCAATAATGCATGATGTATGTATGTATATGTGGACAAAACTGACGCAACATACAAACTAAGGGATGAACACGACTGGATACTCGGCCACAGTGGGGCATGTAGAAATATCGCTGGTTCAAGATAGCAATTCTGCCTTGCTTAGGAGAAATAGTCCCTGTTGGGGGCGACGCTGGTCGGGCTTAGGAGGTAAAAACTCTGCCGAGGATGTCAGACGAAACATGGTCTCTGACATTGCTGATCCTTCATTCAGGCGTACTGGTCTAGAAGGAGTACTTTGATTCTGCACTTTGAGGTTCGAACACCTTTGGAGACGCGATTGATGTTCTTTCGATGTTTAACAGTCAAAAGAAATTGCCATCTCTATTTTAAAAAAGCAGAAAAAGTTTTAACAAGTAAATTCATTTTTGTTTTATTTCAAGAATCGTTAATCATGTTAACAACGTCGTTATGTAAAGCTAAAACAAATAAGAATTACAAACAAAAGCACAAAGGCTCAAATTTTATTGATAAGATGGAAATCAGCCAAACGCGTGATTCCAAAGAGTATTTACAAAGTTTGAAAATGGTAATTTACAGGGAAAAGGGCTACGTTGAAACATAACGACCACTATCCTTCTACCAACTTTGAATTCGGGACATCCTGAGCTTCTGTCGAAGATGACCTTGACTGGAGTTTTCCTCCGATGGATGCTGTAACTGCTGCTGAGGGACCTGCCTCTGTTGAACATAGTTACTTGCCATTATCCCTAATTTTTGCCTGGATTGTACTTTGATGTTTCCAATCCATCGGGATGATTTTTTTCATGTCTCTAACTTTTCCCTGGATCGCCCTTTCGGGTTTTCAATCCACCGAGACGTTTTTTTTTTTAGTTTAGGCAAAGTATTTCTTGACTACATCAACATTTGTGGGGTAGGCAAATTCCTCTCCGTCCATGGTTACAAGTCTCAAGGCGCCGCCTGAGAAAGCTCTCGTGACCACATAGGGGCCATCATAATTTGGAGTCCACTTGCCCCGAGAGCCAGTGAGAAATGATTGTATCTTCTTGAGCACGAGGTCTCCTTTTCTGAAGACACGAGGTCGGACCTTTTTGTCGAACGCCCTCTTCATTCTTTGCTGATACAACTGACCATGGTATAGTGCCGTGATTCGCTTCTCTTCGATCAGGTTCAGTTCGTCGTGTCGACTTTGACACCATTCAGCTTCGGTGAGCTTCGCTTCCATCAATACCCAGATTGATGGGATCTCTACTTCTATAGGGAGCACTGCTTCCATGCCATATACTAGAGAGAAAGGGGTAGCCCCAATTCCGTTTCCGTAATGATTGACTGCTCCATCAAAGATAAGTCCCCATTGGGAACCTGGTTCTGGCCCTTCACTGGGTAGCGGTTCATCGCAATCTTTCATCTTTAGATACATGACATCTTCGTCTGGGAAGTCAAACCCGATTGATTCTTGATTGTCAATCGGTTGATGAGCCAAATGATCGGCTAAAATACTTCCTTTAACGGCTTTCTGAGCGTGGTACTCTATGTCATATTCTGATAACAGCATCTGCCAATGGGAAATTCTTCCCGTGAGAGCAGGCTTTTCAAAAACGTACTTGATTGGATCCATTTCGGAGACCAACCAAGTAGTATGACGAATCATGTACTGGCGAAGACGTTTGGCTGCCCAAGCCAAAGCGCAACAAGTTTTCTCAAGCATTGTGTACCGAGTCTCATAGTCGGTGAATTTCTTGCTTAGATAGTAAATGGCCGACTCTTTCCTTTTAGTTTCGTCTTGTTGGCCAAGTACACATCCCATTGAGTCCTCTAGGACTGTGAGGTAAATGATCAGTGGTCTTCCTTCCACTGGAGGTGATAGAATCAGAGGATTCAACAGATATTCCTTGATACTGTCGAAGGCGGTTTGGCAATCTTCTAACCAAACGCAATCCTGGTTCTTTTTAAGTAACTTGAAGATCGGCGCGCATGTCGCGGTCATGAGGAATATGAATCTGAAGATGTAGTTCAAACGTCCCAGGAATCCTCTGACTTGTTTTTCAGTTTTCGGAGAAGGCATTTCTTGAATGGCCTTGACCTTGTCAGGATCAACTTCAATTCCTTTCTGGCTGACGATGAACCCTAGTAGTTTCCCTGAACGGACACCGAAGGTGCACTTGTTAGGATTCAAGCGGAACTTGAATTTTCTTAGACGTTCGAACAATTTTGACAGATGTTCAACGTGCTCACTCTCTGTTTTTGATTTTGCAATCATATCATCGACATACACTTCGATTTCCTTGTGTATCATGTCATGAAACAGAGTAGTCATGGCCCTTTGATAGGTTGCCCCGGCGTTCTTCAAACCGAACGGCATTACCTTGTAACAAAAGGTACCCCATGGGGTAATGAACGAAGTTTTCTCCATGTCTTTCGGCGCCATTTTGATCTGGTTATAGCCCGAGAATCCATCCATGAAGGAGAATACTTTGAACTTTGCTGTGCTGTCAACCAGCATGTCAATGTGTGGTAAAGGAAAGTCGTCCTTTGGACCTGCCTTGTTTAGATCTCTGTAATCAACACACATTCTGACCCTTCCGTCCTTTTTGGGAACGGGTACGATGTTAGCTAACCATTGAGGATATTCAGATGTGGCGAGGAAACCCGCGTCAATCTGTTTCTGTACCTCCTCTTTGATTTTGATAGCCATGTCCGGGTGAGTCCGTCTCAACCTTTGCTTTACTGGCGGACATTCTGATCTCAACGGTAAGTGATGTTCCACGATGCTGGTATCCAACCCTGGCATATCCTGATAAGACCAAGCAAATACATCGGGGAATTCTTTGAGAAGCTTTATCAAACCCTCTCTGGTAGTTGGACTGAGCAGTGCCCCAATCCTGATTTCTTTTCTCTCTTGCTCTGAACCCAAGTTTACCGTTTCCAACGGTTCTTTGTGAGGTTCAATGGACCTTTCCTCTTGTCTGAGTAGTCGGGAGATCTCTTCAGGAATTTCGTTGTCATTTTCTTCTTCAGCCTCGAATATCGAGAACTCAAAGTTGGGAGAAGGCATCAGATCGTATGTTTCAACGGGGTTTAAAACAAGCAATCTGCATGACGTGATGATTCGTGTTTAGAAGAGATAGAGAAAAATGCAAGTGTGTGCAGTGTATTTGTTTTATTGCTTGTTTTTATTTTTGAATTGTTTTTTAGGATTACCATTTTCTGAAAAAGCAAAAAGAGAAAACAACAATTAATGCGGAAATTACAGAACGACGTTATTTTGTTTATGAACAAGTCGACTCTTGAAACTACAGCCCTATAAAACAAAACTCTGTCGCTTCGGGCAAAGCGAAGAGGGAAATTTATAGAAAGCGAGCCCTATCAAAACATCCGTTCCACCTGGGCAGGGTGAAAGGTTTAAAGATGGCAATTACTTTGACTGATGAACGACCTTCGGAACCTCGACGGCAACACATTGGCGGCGAACTCCTCGGTGAATCACAAAGTCTGGCACCTTCCTTGATTTATCTTCAGAAATGACGCTGATTTCTGGTGGAGCAGGATCATTGGAATCTGTCTCCTAAGCAGAGTTGTCGTAGGAGGATTCCTCTGTTGTATTTTGCATAACATTTGTGCTCTCAGCTGTATCTCCCCATCCAGTTGGCTGGATATCTTCGAGCCTGATTCGAGAGCTTTCGGGAGCGGTGTACTTGACCATATAGTCGTATTTTCCACTCGGTTGTCCCAAGGTGTCCCACACTTCTTTGGAACTGGAGGAGTCATCTCTCTCGATGACGTTGACCTCAGGAAAAGCATATTTGATGAATTCAAGTCCTACAAACGTTGCAAATTCATCTTCATGTTGAGTAGTTTCTGAATGACCTGAGTGTTGATCCCATGACATGGTGGGGACACAGGTATTCTGTTCAATGATGGTCAGCTGAGTCTCATTACTCGGCTGACTTTCTTGCCCCAAGTCTCCTGGGTATGGCTGCCACATTGGCAGGCCATCCATCGGGCCATAGTAATTGTGGTCAAAGTTGTCTTTCATCGGAGTGTCTTCCTCTAATGAATTTGGCGGAGCACGGCATCCTTCCGGATCACAATCTCCGTAGATCATTTCGACATCTGATCTTGGTATAAATCTCAGACTTTCTGTAGGAAAGCAAAAAGGCATAGGCACCTCTTCCTGAGACATATAACCGTCCTTGTTAAGGTAAGACTTCCATTCTTCATCTGTGTCAGAGGGATCTTCCTCATTGATAGCATGAACTGTCTGAGACACTGGGTGGAGAAAACCTCCACTGTGGAAGAAGTTTTGAAGGGGATGAAGACTTTCATCGTTGACAGCTGTCTGGGTACATGTTGCAGAAAAACCAAGACCCTTCTTTATTTTATTGTCAGTGGGAATGACAAGCTGTCCCCATCCGGTTGTATCGGTACTCTCGACCGCTTTGATAGCATCGTTGTATGAGGAAATCGAGGTTCCTCCTTCAGATTGATCGTTCTTGCACACCGATAGTGCTTGGAACTGAGTTCCAATAACCTCCTTGGGTTCCACATAAGTAGATGATGATAGGTTACTCACAAGCAAGGCTTGTTCCCCACAAACTGTGACAAGTTGGCCGTTCTTGACGAACTTTAGCTTTTGGTGGAGGGTTGAAGTAACCGCTCCAGCCTGATGTATCCAAGGTCTTCCTAATAAACAACTGTATGTTGCCCGGATGTCCATGACCTGGAAAGTGATTTGGAAAGTGTGAGGACCAATAGTTATGGGAAGATCAACTTCGCCGATAACTGTTTTTCTGGATCCGTCAAATGCTTTGACGACGACCTCGCTGATTCTCATCGGAGGGCCTTTGAATGATAATTGCATCAAAGTGGACTTCGGAATAACATTCAGGGCTGGCCCTGTGTCTACCAATACGCTGGCTAAAGCATCGTCCTGGCAGTTAACTGTGATATTGAGCGCCATGTTATGACGGTGACCCTCTTCGGGTAATTCCTCATCACTAAATCCCAAATTATTGCAGGAAGTGATGTTAGAGACAATACTATCGAACTGTCTGATTGTTACATCCTGTTCCACAAAGGCTTGCTTCAAGACTTTCTGTAGAGCCTCCCTGTGCGCTTCTGAACTAAGTAACAGTGATAATACCGAGATCTTTGAAGGAGTTTGTAACAGTTGATCGACAATGTTGTATTCACTCCTTTGGATGAGCTTCAGCATCTCATCATTATTTTTCGAAAGGTCGGGATTACTGGATTGACCGATTGGTGGATCGGGAGCTTCTGTCTGAAGTTCCTTTTCTTTGTTAGGTTCTCCAACTCCTCGATTGAAGATTCTGCCACTCCGTGTTACTCGACTGATGTCTGCAATGTTCACAACGGAGGGTAATGGAATTTCCTTTCCATTCTCAATTATCGTTGCACTGTATTTGTAATGGATAACCTTAGCTGATTCATACGGTAGTGGTCCCGGTAGATAGATGACTATGGGAGCCCTCTGATTTTTCTGACCATCATAAGTAATCTCGATCCGTTCCCGGTTGGGAACTTTAGATTCGTCAAGTAGAGGGATGATGGCAAAAACATCCCTGGTATGGTGATGACCAGAGATTGTGACAACATCCTCGACTTGATCGGCAAGGTAGTTCGGCGTCCAGTTGATGGGTCCAGAACTTGGATATGGACGAATCTCTCCACGATCCACCTGCCCCTGAAGTGCTGCTCTCACAAGGTAACACCCTTGATTACTTTCCGAACAGATGCTACAACTGTCGTAATTGTGTGGTGGCACCTGGCCACGCCCACTTTGAATACAATGTAACCTCACTAAGTTACCTTTCACTGATCGGACATTCTGACTTTGACGCCAAGTAGGATTCCTGTTACTGATACTAATCTGCTGAGTATCTTCATCCATATAGATTGGCATCCACCAATGATTTAACAAGTGCTGAAGTGCCTCCTGGACAAGGGTACAACCTTGATCATTTTTGCAACCTGCTTTACAGCTTTGATAGTCGTGTGATACTAAGAATCCGAGTCGGACCTGCTCAGCATGTAACTCTACCAGGTTGGTATTCATCACGCGAATATCGAAGATCTGTACCATATTGATCTGATAAGGGTTCCTATCATGGTAGTCTTGGATCCATCCAAGATCCATCTGACGCTGGAGGGCCTCTTGTATGAAAGAGCATCCCTGTTTGTTTACCGAGCAAGTCAGACAGGAACTGTAATCGTGCTGTGGCAGATTATGATACTGGCTTTGCCTTGAGTGCATCGCCACCAAGTTGACATTCATTGCACGGATGTCGTGGTTTTGAATGACGTTGGAGTTCGTATAGACCATGTTAAATCCACAAACTCGGTGCTCTTGGATCCATTCGAGATCCATTTGTTCCTGTAGAGCTGATTGCACTACCGAACATCCTTGATTATCTTTAGAGCAGATATCACACTGGTGATAGTTATGAGGTGGCACATGGCCATATCCACTCTGTCTACAACGCATCTTGACCAGATTGGTTTTCAACAAGAGTACATCGTGAATTTGATAGACATTATTAGTCTCTTTCTCAATCAGATTGACTGCAGCTTTCTCATGTTGAGGCAGCGGGTTCGTGAGAACATTGGGATTCGTATCTTTGAAAGATAAGAGCCCGCTCCTAACAAGCTTTTGCACGTCGGACTTAAAATTGAGGCAAGTCTCTATGTTATGCCCTGATCCTCCTTGATGATAAGGGCATGTCTGATCCACCTTAAACCAAAAAGGCGAATTTTCCGGTACTGTAAGAGGAGACTTAGTCTGGATATGCCCCTTAGCCAGTAGTAACGGAAATAATTCTGTGTACAACATGGGTATAGGATCAAACCCTGACGGTCGTGTTGTACGGTTGTTATTGTATGGAGGACGAGCCTGCTGAAGAGGCTGTTGTGTCCTTTGCTGATCAGGTTGGCTCTGCGCAACCTGAGGTTGATACGTAGAAATAGGCGCAGGGCTGATAGCAGGAGTCACAGCTGCTACCGGCTGATAACGTCGCCTTTGCTTTCCGAGAGAGATATTCCCAATATCTTGCTCTTTTTTCTTAGGGAGAGCACTACCGTATTTTTTAGTACCGCTCGTCAATCCAGTGTCCTTTACCAAACGTCCTTCTCGGACGGCTTCCTCAAGACGTACGCCCATGCTGACCATCTCGGTGAAATCACTGGGCGCACTGGCAACCATTCGGTCATAGTAAAATGAGCTCAAGGTCTTTAAGAAGATCTTTGTCATCTCTTTTTCCTCAAGAGGCGGACAAATTTGAGCGGCAATTTCACGCCACCTTTGAGCATACTCCTTAAAGGTTTCCTTGTCCTTTTGCGACATTGATCTGAGTTGATCTCTGTCGGGTGCCATGTCCAAATTGTATTTGTATTGTTGGACGAAGGCAGTACTAAGATCTCTAAAAGTGCTGATTGTAGCACGGTTTAAACCCATGTACCATTTTAGTGCAGCACCGGTTAAACTATCCTGGAAGTAGTGAATCAGTAGGTCCTGATTCTCCGTCTGAACTAACATCCGCCGAGCGTACATCACCAGATGGCTTTGAGGGCAAGAGTTACCCTTGTACTTTTCAAAGTCGGGCACTTAAAATTTGTGCGGGACTTTCACATTGGGGACCAAGCAGAGGTCTGCAGCGTCCTTTCCAAATAGATCCTGACCGCGAATGGCTTGCAGCTCCTTCTGCATTTCCAGGAACTGTTCCTGGAATTCATCCATTCTATCGAACATAGTTTCCTTCTTACCAGAAGGTGTTGGCAGAATCTGTCCTTCCGGGACAGTGTGCACCACAGGGGGTGGTACCGTGACTACGGCAGTGAATCTTGGCGCTTCCCGAAGTTTGTAACCTTCAGGAGTCTTCAGTATGCCCCTGGCATCTTCGCTTTCCCGAATTTTGTAACCTTCAGGCCCAGCGGCTTCTGTTGCGATTCCTTGATCTTCAGTGATCGGCGGAACATATCCTCCCGGGATATAGTTGACAGGCATGCCCCAGGGACGATCTTTCGGCATCTGATACCTAGGATCATTCTTTTCCACTATGGGCATTGAGGTGATCTCTGAGATCACAGTTCTTTGTAGCTGAGCTTCTGCCATGGCTTGCATGTCGTTACGAAGCTTTCTCATATCCTCTCTTAGAGCGTCGATTTCTTCTTTCAACTTTCTGTTTTCTTCCTCAAGATCATCCATCTTTTTCTGACGATTGGCCCGAGTATTGTATGAATGAGACAGTTTGACTCTAGAACCGAGACACAAACGTGAGATTCGTAGGTAAGAAGAATTCGCGATGTGAGAATGATGAATGCAATGATTATATTAATTGTTTTTTGGTTTAATCAAAATAAACTTCGACAATTAGATTGCAAATATCAAACGGTGGGGAAACCCCTTTTTATTGAATTCCAAAGGATTACAGAAATGGAAATACAGTAGATTACAAAGTGCAGAAACAGAAACCTAAGCTAAAGGGTCCCGAGTCCTCTCTGAGGAGAAACCGGGTGCTGATTCTGATATCTTCCTTTTCTTTGACCGGGGCTCTTTGGCCGTTGTCGGGTTGTCATTCTTTTGCCAAGTGAAAGGAGTGAACAAATTCCTTTGGTCGTCTTGATTCTCTACAGCACGTTGCTCCAAAATTTCAATCAGAGTGTCTTTCTCTTTCAGTAATTGCTGTATTTTGATGCACTCGACGTCGAGGGTGCGGTACTTGTTCTTCCAAGACCTTCTCTCCCGTTGAACTTTGTTGAGAGTAACCTGAAGCTTTTCAGTTTCCGTCATGATTTACATGACAGATTCCCTCGGCGGAAGAATTCCGTAACGAGGATAAGGCATCTTTAGCTTGAGAGCTCTAGTTTGTACCCAATGGAGATAAGGCTCCACCGAGACACAGTCCGGTTTTCCCAGAGACTCTCGTCCTTTCTTATGAACATGTTTCCAAGCGTGCACTATTTTTCATGTTTAGTGCTCTGTCGTTTTCTCCTTCCTTGAAGAAAAGACCTTCCAGATGAACACCCAATGGGATGTGTCTCATCGGGTATCCAAATTGACGAAGAACCAATACCGGATGGTAGTTGATTCCTCCCTTAGTTCCTATGAGGGGTACATTGGGGAAGTTTCCACAACAGTCAATGATTCTGATTCCCTCAAAGATCCTATTACACCAATCTATATCAGAGTTGGTAAGAGACATGATCTTCTGCGACCAACGTAAGACACTCTTGCAATCCCAAAAAGCAGCAGACTTGGGCAAGTGAGAGATAAACCATTTATAAAGCAGAGGTACACAGCATGTGATCTCCCCTCCGCTGTACAAATTCCCCAAGTGTACAGAATGATACGCATCTGCGAGCAAAGTCGGCACAGGGTTTCCAATGAGAAAAACCTTAATAGCGTTGATATCGACGAAGTTATTGATGTTGGGAAACAAAAATAATCCGTAGGTGAGCAAGACAAAGATGCTTTCAAAAGCAGTCATGTTCCCTATACTAGCAAAGTACAGAGCTTTCTTTGTCAAGAACTGGGCTGGCAAACCTTGGATGCCACCCTTAGTAGTCATGTGAGTCTTGACCTCAGACTCGTCCAAATGAATTGCTCTTGCAATAGTCTGATTCTTTGGAATTTCTTCCAGTCCAGAAAATGGAGCTCGATCGGTGATGTGTAGATCAATCAGATGAGAATACTTCTCCAGCGTTGGTGCTAGCTGGTAATCCGGGAATGTAAAGCAGTGATAAACCGGATCGTAGAATTGAATGAGCGCATCCATGATTCCCTCAATCACATGGACTTTTAACAGTGGTAGCAAACCTCCGTGCTTGGCTCTGAAAGCCTCAGGGTTAGTGATCATCCCTGCTAACCTTCTCAAATCCTCTAGTTTTTGAACCTTGAAGGTGTACGTATGAGTTCTCCTTCTACCGAAATCCATTAGCGTAATCCTCTTCTCTGATATTTGCAATCATAGCCTTAGTTTAATTTGAAAAACAGAGAGACTAGAAGAGAAGTTTTTTGAATGTTTTAATGTTTTATTAAATGAATGCATGAATGCAGCACACAAAAACATAGAAAAAACATGGGGTCAAAGGGTCGTTGTCATGAAGTCAAGGCTCTACCCATCCCCAAAGGTTTATACTAGGGTGATTTTTGTACCTGTACTCATTATCATCAGCTCCTCCCAGGAAAGCAAAACAACAAGCAGATCGCCAGCGAGTTGTAGAGCAATCTTAGAGTAAGTGCCATTCACCCAGAATAGATCACCAGCCTCAAATGAGGGTAGTATCGCGTAACAACTATTTCCGATAGTTTCCGCACTACGAAAGGGTTTGGCTCCTCAGCTTCTCAGACTTAACAACCGGCCCATTGGCTAGAAGAGTGAATGGGTTGCGTTGGTCAGCCTCCACTGAGGTTGATGGTCGACCCCGTCGCCATCACTTATCTTAAGTGCATACTCAATCTTTCCACATACGGCATCACCCGCATTCCCATTAGCAGAAAAATAAACACGTATAGAAATTAGGAAAAGCAGTATATATATTTGTCCTAAACATCCTAGACCTTTAAAGCTAAGAATCCTAAGTTCCTGACAGAAAATGGGTTCCCCGGCGGAGTTACCACTCTGTAGTTTCTACACAAGGAAAACAGAAAGAAAGAAATAAGGGCCCCACGGTGGGCGCCATTTTTCTGTAGCGAGCGATTTTGGACGCGGTTCTTAAGCGCTGGTCGCTCTCTGCGGTTTGAGCTTTGACTACAGGTCGATTCATTTTTTATCCTATTGTGAGCTGAATAAGGAAGGGAAATAGATGTCTCCAATTAACCCTGCTTTGCATACTGAGTTTAAACAGCGGTCTGTTAGGTTACGAATGCTATCAATGTGGGGGGCCTTGTACTGGTTATTTGTATTTTCGCCAATACTGTTTTCTTTCTTTTTACCTGGGCAGAAGGTTTCTGGCGGGGAACAAGGATTAGGATGTTAGGACTGATGCTTTTGAATTACTGCTTTTGATTGATGGAGATATGGGATTTGGGTTTTTTGTTGATTGTGCTCGCTAAGATCTTTTCTTTCGATCTTATGCCTACGTATTCCCGTTTACCGAAACAGGGAAATCAGAGCGTTCGTAGTTCCTCCTATTCTATGGGAGGAAATGGGTGTTTTGGTGTCTTGTTCAAAGCCCAAGACGTGAAGCGAAAGGTGATTTGTATCTTGTTCAAAGCCCAAGATGTGAAGCTGAAGGTCTATTTGTGTCTTGTTCAAAGCCCAAGACGTGAAGCTGAAGGACCTCGGCTTTAGAGAGAATTTGTCATCTCTAAAGAAGGGTTTGTCTGTCACAACTGTTGGGTGACTGGTTATAAAGGAGAATTACTTTAACCGGGATACGCGGATCCTAGCAATGCCATAATTTCCTTTAAAAGGGATTTTAACCTGAAGGAGAAGACTTTAACTCAGTGTAGAGCAATGCTATCTTTCCTTATGAATTTCTCATGCTAAAAGAGGGACAGTGGCATGGATGTAGATGATCCAGAGGCTTGCCGCTTACAGCGATTAGATGAAGGGAAAATAGTTGTTGATGTTTGTGTACTGTGAACGAAGCACAGGTTTGATGCTAAAAGGTTGATTGGATCAACCAGTGGTTTTCTTATACGAAGCCTAAGAGGAGGCTATTGGCCCAACATGAGGGAGTCTTTATGTGTCTCGTACGAAGCCCGAGAGAGAGGCAAAAAGGGTTGACTCAACAGGAGAATCTTTTATACTCAACAAGAGAGTGTTTTTGTATCTTGTACGAAGCCCGAGATGGAGGCTAAAAGTTTTACTCAACAAGAGAGTCTTTGATACTCAACAAGAGAGTGTTTTTGTATCTCGTACGAAGCTCGAGATGGAGGCTAAAGGTTTGACTCAACAAGAGAGTCTTTTATGTGTCTCGTACAATGCCCGAGATGGAGGCAAAAAGGGTGATTGACTCAACGAGGGAGTCTCTTATGTGTCTCGTACAAAGCCCGAGAGAGAGGCTAAAAGGTTTGACTCAACAAGAGAGTCTTCGTATCTCGTACGAAGCCCGAGATGGAGGCTATTGTAACTGTTTCAGTTGAGTGACAGATCCAATATACTGATTTTAAAAGAGAAAATCAGTTCTTATATGAGCAACACTGTACTAAGGGATTTGATTTAAGGATCAGGGATATTTCCTTCTCTTTGAGGAAACGGGAAATCCAAAGGGTATTGAGACTGTCCGAGTCTGCGGGTTTCCTTCCTATTTAACGAAGGGGTCGCTTGAGAATGTCTTTGAGACTCAAGGAAGTTAGACTGTCCAAGTCTAGAGTTTTATCTTTTGTACTATGCTTTGAGAAACAGTAGTAGACTCTATGAAAGGATTGTTCTATGAGAATGACTAGGTTCTGTTCCTATACCTCTAGGAGGTCGTCGGGACAATTTGTACGAAGCCCAAGAGGAGGCTGGAAACTTTTAAGAAGTCGGCGGGTCCTTGTACAAAGCCCAAGAGGAGGCTATCATTCCCGGAGGAAGAGATCATTATACGAAGCCTAAGAGGAGGCTGTGAATACTTCTAAGAAGCCGTAGGATCCTTGTACTAAGCCCAAGAGGAGGCGTGGTTGCTTTTAAGAAGCCCGTGGGTCCTTGTACGATGCCCAAGAGGAGGCCGATGCTTTTAGAAAGCCCGTGGGTCCCCAAACCCCGAGAAATTCAAGGCAAGCTATTCACAAGGAATAGGTCAAGTCAGGAAAGTTTGAGAATTTGGAAGAAACTCAAAGATGCCATTCACGGAGAAGACATTCATCTTGGGGAGTAGAGTTTCTTGACAATTCCTAATGAGGACAGCCGAAGAGAAGACTGTATCTGGTGATCCTATTGGGGATCTAGTTGTCTATTTCTATAAACGAAACGGCGTCACCTAGTTCTAGACGTAGTTGTCGGGGAAACTCTAAATATCTATACTATTATTACACAGTTGATATGAGTTTATGAGAGAAGACTTACAGTGAAACAGCCCCACAATACAGTTATATATATATGAGTTTGTGAAAGGAGACTTACAGTGAAACAGCCCCACAATACAGTTATATACATATGAAAGCGGTAAATGAAAGCGGGTAAACACTTACTCGGTTGTAGAGCTTCCATGCTGTTTGGTTAGTTGTTCAACAAAGAAAAATTGAAAACAACAGTATATTCAAAATCAAAGGAGAAAGTGCTTTGAAAAAGAAAGATTTGGGGCTTACAGCTCAAGGAGAGGCCCAGGGTTTTATCAGTGAGTGCACTGTTGAATTTGTACAGAGGGACTTATACAAGTGACTGAGGCCCAAGAAAGGTTTTCTGTACAAAGGGATGAGTCTTACACTCTATCAAGAGGCCCAAGTGAGTTTTAAGAAAAGAAATGGGTCTTACTACTCGAGGGTAGGCCCAATGGTTAATTTTGAAAAGGGCGACGGTCGCGCCGAGGTTTTGGAAACACCGTGGGACTTATACAAGTGACTGAGGCCCAAAATTTTGGTATTTACAAAGGGATTGGGTCTTACACTCTATTAGAGGCCCAAAGAGGTTAAAGAAAAGAAATGGGGCTTACAACACGAGGGGAGGCCCATAGTCTTTATTTTCAAGATGAATATTCACTTTTAAAATGCTTAAAAACAATTAAAAATGAATTTATTCACAAAAATACCAACTATATTAAATAAATAATATAAATTTGATTTTTTTGTAGAATAAGATATTTTACTATTTTTGTGATTTTTCAGAAAAAGAACCAATAAAAAATAATCAAAATTGAAGGAGTTATTAATTTTCCAAATTATTAAAAAATAATAAGAAAATATAAAAAAGAGGGGTTGGGTCTTACACTCTATTAGAGGCCTAAAGTGTATTTTTGTACAAAAGATGGGGCTTACAACTCAGGGAGAGGCCCAAAATATTTTCAATTTGAAAATGGCGATCGCGCCGAGATTTTTAACGTATCGGGACTTATACAATAGCTGAGGCCCAAAATTGTTTCGTTAAAAAAGGAGTTGGGTCTTACACTCTAATAGAGGCCCAAGTGTTAAAAAATGAAAAGAAATGGGACTTACAGCTCAAAGAGAAGCCCAGTTGATTTTCGTTTGAAAATGGCGATCGCGCCGAAGTTTTCTTTTAACGCAGAGGGACTTATACAATAAGTGAGACCCAAAATTGTTTTGGTTAAAAGGGGATTGGGTCTTACACTCTAATAGAGGCCCAAGAGTTTTGAATGAGTCTTATAGCTCCGGGAGAGGCCCAAGGTTATTTTTTAAAAAGGCGACGATCGCGCCGTTTGTTTTTGACGGTATCGGGGCTTATACAATGAATGAGGCCCAAAAATGATTTGGTCAAAAAAAGATTGGGTCTTACACTCTATTAGAGGCCCAAGTGTTTAAAAAAGATTTGTTAGGGTGAAAATCAAAGAAAACCCCAATTTCATTTTTTAGGCATTTTTTCAAGAAAAATTAAGTAAAAAATGATAAAAATATCAAATAAAATTATTAAATAATGATTAAAGTTTATGAAAAAAAATAGTTTATCAACATAAATATTTAAAATCATTTTGGTTTTAAAAATCAAGAAAAAAAAGAAATCATTTTAAAAGCATTTAAAACAATTTAGAACACTATTTTAAATATATTAAAAATAATACTTTTTTTTTTATTTTTTTGGATTAAAATATTATGGGATACGAATTGGAAAATGATGATTTTTTGCTATGTGAAAAAAATTGGTTGAGTTTTGAAAATAAAAAGTAAGAAAAAGAGGAAAGATATCAAAATATCATCTCCGACATTTTTTTGGGGTAAAAACGAGTACCGAAACTTTAATTTTCAACACGTTTTTATCAAATTTCAAACACTCATAACTCTCTCAATTTTTATCGGAATCAAAATCCGGAAGTACCTACCTGACCGATTTTTCGCAAGGAATTTGATGATATTACTCACGCACACGAAAAATCGACGTATAAAACGCAGAAAAAACTGCTATCGATTAAAAAATATCGTTCCGCGCCGAATTTCCAACACGCGTAACTCTCTCGATTTTTATCGGAATCAAAATCCGGAAGTACCTACCTGACCGATTTTTCGCAAGGAATCCGATGGTATTACTCACGCACGCGGAAAATCGACGTATAAAACGCAGAAATTAAAAAACAAAAACTGCTATCGATTAAAAACATCGTTCCGCGTTGAATTTCAAACACGCGTAACTCTCTCGATTTTTAACCGAATCAAGATCCGCGAAAGCCTATCCTGACCGATTTTTCGCAAGGAATCCAATGGTATCACTCACGTACGCCGAAACTCAACGTACAAAACGCAGTGATAAAAAAACCAGAGCTGCTGCGTTGTTAAAAATATCGTTTCGCGTAAAATTTCCAACTCGCGTAACTCTCTCGATTTTTAACCGAATCAAGATCCGCAAGAGCCTATCTTGACCAATTTTTCGCAAGGAATCCAATGGTATCGCTCACGCATGCCGAAACTCAACGTACAAAACGTAGCGATAAAAAAAACCAGAGCTGCTGCGTTGTTAAAAACATCGTTTCGCGTAAAATTTCCAACTCGCGTAACTCTCTCGATTTTTAACCGAATCAAGATCCGCAAGAGCCTATCTTGACCGATTTTTCGCAAGGAATCCAATGGTATCACTCACGCACACGAAAAATCGACGCACAAAACGCAGAAATTAAAAAACAAAAACTGCTATCGTCTTTTTCAACGCCGTTTCGCGTAAAATTTCCAACGCGCGTAACTCTCTCAATTTTCATCGGAATTGAAATCCGTAAAAACCTATCTTGACCGATTTTTCGCAAGGAATCCAATGGTATTATTCACGCACTCGGAAACTCACTGTACAAAGCGAAAAAAAGAGAATCGCTATCGTTAATTCGACGCCGTTTCGCGTAAAATTTCCAACGCGCGTAACTCTCTCAATTTTCATCGAAATTGAAATCCGTAAAAACCTATCTTGACCAATTTTTCGCAAGGAATCCAATGGTATTACTCATGCAAACTAAAACTTAATGTATAGAACACACCAATGAAAACAAGACAGAACTGTACATGGTTTCAAAACAACCAAAATTCCACATAAAAACATGTCAAAATGCAAACAGTGGGAGGATCACAACATACACATTAAGGACTACATTTTTACCTCAAGAATTGTTCAATATGATGCATGTATGTGGACAACAAAGGAAAGCATGATTCAAAGAATTCAAGTTGTGGATTTTACCTCTTTTTTGGAGATTTTGGGCAACCTTCCAAGTGCTTTGTTCCAGAAATAATTTGATGCTTTGGACAACCTCAAATGACCTCTTAGAAGCTTTTAGGATGGTTGGAATCGGCTGGAAACCTCTGGAGCAAGTTTGTGCACTTTCTCGCGAAATGGTAAAAAACGGCCAAAATGCCAACTCTCTCAAATGGTGTTCCAGATGTGTGGCACCATTTGGGATAGTTCAAGGATGATATTTAGAGTGTGTTTGAGGTTTTATCTGGCTTGGAAAGTGACTGAATCAAGACATGGCTTGAAAAATGCAAAAAAGTGTCATTTTGAGGTTTTGAGAGGTGACTTTGTGATGTTGTGATTACAGGTCACTTTTGATGGTTTGCACAGCTTACATATGATATATATGAGGTGTGTGTGTGATTAGTTTGAGTGGAATTGCTCTCTAGCTCAAAAACTCATAATTTCCTTACTAATGAAGGCATTTTGGAGTGAAAGAGAGAATTTGAGGAAAGCATCTGTTTGATGGCTTTGGTGTACTCAAACTGAGCACAAATGAGCTCTATTTATAGTAGAGCAAGTTTGTTTTAGGATCCACAGTGAATGGCAACTGCAGCAGGTGTTTGTTCCATGCTGGCCAATGGAAATGCAAGTCTCCTCTAGCCATTGACTAGAGGTTAGGGCACAGGCTGCTGGTTCCCTTGGTCTTGGATAAGTCTTGACTAATTTAAAATGAGAATGGCTCAGTACATGCCACCTCTAAGCATCCATTAAATGCTCCAAACCAAAATTGGAGTTTTGTCCCTCTTTTAGGGATTTCTAGGCTTTGGCATGCTTTTCTTTGTTCCTTGGACTTGGGAGGTTCATGGATCAGATCATCCCACTTGGATTTGATCCTTAGATGTGTCCAAACTGATGACAAGGCTTGAAAATTCGTGTGGCACAAAAAATGTGCAAATCTGCCTTGAAAAATTCAGCTTCAGCAAGCCATTTTGTAAGATCCATAACTCCCTGCTCGAGTATGCTATATGGACGTTCTGGACTTTTCGGAAAGCTTAGATGACGTACTTCAATTTTGATGTTTGACATTAGACCTGGTTCAACTTGGATCATGGAGAAAAACAGCCTTGAAGTTGGGACATTGTGCTGAAAAATGTCAATTTTAACTTTTTAGCCATTTTGATCCAAGCATAACTCAAAATCCTTAATGAATTGGACTTAGGTCTAGTTGAAGTTTTTGTAGAGGGTAATGAGGGCTACAAATCAAGCTTTGGATGGAGAAAAATGGCTTTGTGGTTTAGGAGTTATGATTCTCCAAAGTTGGTACCCTTGCCACTTTTTTTCATAACTTAGAAAAATTTCTAAGTTTTTATGGTTACCCCTTTTACAAGTTATCCCACTTTCTTTGATTTTTCTTGATGAATGATGATTCCAATCACACATTAACATCATTTTAGGGTTAAAAAACCATTTTTATGAAAAATCTCAAAAAGTCAAAGTTTGACTTTTGTGCACAGTTGACTTTTTATCAGATGAATTCCAAACTGTGCGATTCTTCAGGAAATCATATCCTTGGCCTAAATCAAAATTGATGGACATGTTCCATGGGTGTTATAAGGTGTATTTAATCGTGTCCCACGGCTTGGGAGCATGTCCTGGTCAAAAGTCAAAGCTACAGTTGACTTTTCCCGCGAAACCCCAACTGTGGTTCAGATGAAATTGAAACTTGTTGCTCAAGCTTCTTGGGTCAATCCATTGTTGCAAATGGATCAACGTGGTATGTTGGAGACCCTCAAATCATGTCTTGAGGTCTTGGCTCATGATTTGTCCCAAAAGTCAACTTAGGGGTGAATTAGGTCAAGAAACCCTAATTCCTGATTTTTGATGTATGCATCCCCTGAGGCTAAATTGACTTGATGATGGGGTTTATGATGTTTCATGGAGCATTTTAGGTTATGCTTTGAAGCATTGGCTCATACCCAGAGGAAAATTTTCATCTGGAGGCCCTAGTCGACCAAACCCTAATTTGGTGACATTGGCGATCCTGAAGCTTGATCCACCTAGAAGGGAGCAGCCTTGTGCTTAATCCTTGAAGTGGAAGTCCTCTTGATCCATTGTGGATATTTGAAAGGCTAGACAAGTTAAAGATCATGTCATTCCTTGATTGATCCTTTGTCTAAGAGCTTTGCGAGAGCTTGAAACCCTAAATCCTGTTTGTAGTGAATGCTTACCCACCTTTGTGGAGACTAATGAGGTACAAAGGTACATCCATATTGTGCTGATGATTTGCACAATGATGGGAAATCTTAGTGGTCAAAATTTGGGGTATGACAGTATGGCACAAGATACATAATCTTGGCACAATGCATGGTGCGTCTTCACCAATATATTCGCTTGTTGTGAGCTTTGTTCATCATCTTATTCATGCTAAGGTAACTTGATTTACTGTGATCACTGCATGCTGATACTCTGAATTTTATTCTTGCCATTGGATTACGGCTTGAGAATCTTGACTTGCGGTTATGCTCTGTTGTGCTCTGATTTTGCAGGTACTTACCTTACCATGAATCACAGGTTTTGGTGGGAGTTATCTTACAGCTTTCGCACTTTAATCCAACACTTGACAAGATTCGGTACCGACAGTAGAATATTCAAATCTCTGTAGAATATTCAAATCTTTGTAGTGAGTTCCATGGTTGCTTTGATGAGTATCAAATACAACTTGGACGGCTTGGACAAAACACACACACTTGAACAGATTTGGCTTAGATCTTAGTTTAAAAACCCTTTTGATGATTTCTGAGTTCTTCCTTTAGAGTGTGTTTGGATGAGGTAATTGAGATTTTTCAAGAAATTCAAAATCTTAAGTAATTTAAATGATTCAATTGAAATCCATTCATTTTTAAATTCTTTTGTTTGGATAGAGTATTAAAATGATTCATTGTTAAATTTTTAGAGTAATTTTCATAAATTTTAAAACTTTTTAGCCAAATTTAAAATATAGAAAATAGGGACCAATTTGCAATATTTGAAAATTTGAAGGGATTAATTTGTGAAATTTGAAAAATTTTAGGGACTTATTTGCAATTTTTTAAAAATTTTAGGGGTGAATTTGAAATTTTCATAAAATATGAGGACTATCTTGCAAAATTTGAAAAATTGATAACAAACAATTTAACAATTGTATGATATAGAGTGAAAGAGTAATTTCAAATTCCTTACTTTTTGGTGTCATTTGAAATTCCTTATATTTAACTTGAATAAAATACTTCATAAATTTACATCATTTTAACAATTCTCTATATTTTTTATCCAAACAATGGATTTTGGTCAAATCATTTTAAATTCTCTCAAAAAATTACTTTCCCTCATTAAAATGCTTCATCCAAACACACTCTTAGGTTTTTGTAATCTCGTGCCAGAATAAAGCATTAATCCATGAAAGTTTATTTTACTTTTGACATGTAGATTGAACTTATCTTATGCCAATGTGAAAAATCTTGAAGCTTCATTACTTTTGACTTAAGAAAACCGGTATATAATTTGGTTCCACTTTGTAATATCATGTGACAATACTTGAGTTTTTGGGTGTCAAAATTTATTTGAAATGCAGTAGCTTTGTAGCTTTTGAATGCACTTTTGAAATTCCATTAATCCTTTGTAACTTAGACCATGAGACTAATCTTGCCAGCAAACTTGCGCCTTGCCATTTTAAATAGCTTATAGACTCAGATGATTTGTTTGAATGGTTGAAAACCTTGACAAGACACATCATGTGTGAACTAGTGATTCATAATTCCTGATATATGAATGAGGCTACTACTCCGTACGGATGAGAAACCAGGATTAAACATTGGATGGATTGAAATCCACAATTGAAACATGCCATGCTTGAATTAAATCCATGAATCATTATTAAACTAATTCCCAATCTTTTTTTTAAGTGAATAAGACTATTGTGAATCATGAATCCATCTGTACCATTGAGCGCATCATGGCCTAAAAATCATCCACCAATTCTAAAACCAATTCAAACTTAGATGAATGGTTATTTCTTAGCTTGTTTAACCATACCACCTCAGTGTCGCACTTGGAATATGGTTAAAAATCTTGTTGATCATAGCTTAAAACTTCAAGCGATTTTAAGCCTGATCTTTGAGTAAATAGATTTTAATCATTGTAATTTATCAGCTAAAATCATCTTGGACCATAACCTAAAATCAATTTTAAAGCCAATTTATCACGTCTTGACTAATTAAAATGAGTGCCCAATTCTCCTTTATCTCTCCTTGAAACCAAAGCAACCCAACAAGAGCCATCAACCCTCATGAACACATACACGATCCTCATAACCTGGATCTTAGAGTTAACATGAAATCTGGGTGTAAGAAACATCCAATAGGTAGGACAAATTTGGGGTATGACAGATGCCCCTATCTAATTGTCTTGGACCCGCGAGAGTGAACGGTTATTTGGCGTTCATTTTTAGGGTAGAAGTCAATTAGATATAAGAAGACCCCAAAATTTGTCTGTCAAAAGGTAAAGTGCTATGGAGTAAGAACTGGTGGAATGAAGTAGCAGGGTACAAAAGGAACAGAGTAACTTGAGGTCCTTTGGGTGGTCGAAACATCACCTTATCCAATAGGGTTCTTCACGATACCAAAGTAGTATTTTTGAAGGCATGAGATTCTCTGGGTGGTTGAAGCAGTTCCTTATACATTAAGAATCCTCGATGATACCAAAGTAGCATTTTTGAAGGTATGAGATTCTCTGGGTGGTCGAAGCAGTCCCTTATACATTAAGGTTCTCCGATGTTACCAAAGAAGCATCTCTATAAGGTAGAGGATTCTCTGGGTAGTCGAAGCAGTCCCTTATCCATTAAGGTTCCTCGATGATACCAAAGAAGTATCTCTGAAGGCAGAAGATTCTCTGGGTCGTCGAAGCAGTCCCTTATACATTAAGGTTCCTCGATGATACCAAAGCAGTATCTCTGAAGGCAGACGATTCTCTGGGTTATCAAAGCAGTCCCTTATCCATTAAGGTTCCTCGATGATACCAAAGCAGTATCTCTGGAGGAAGACGATTCTCTGGGTCGTCGAAGCAATCCCTTATCCATTAAGGTTCCTCGATGATACCAAAGCAGTATCTCTGAAGGCAGAAGATTCTCTGGGTCATCGAAGCAATCCCTTATCCATTAAGGTTCCTCGATGATATTAAAGCAGTATCTCTGAAGGCAGAAGATTCTCTAGGTCGTCGAAGCAGTCCCTTATCCATTAAGGTTCCTCGATGAAACCAAAGTAGTATCTCTGAAGGCAGAAGATTCTCTGGGTCGTCGAAGGAGTCCCTTATCTATTAAGGTTCCTCGATGATACTAAAGCAGTATCTCTGAAGGCAGAAGATTCTCTGGGTCGTCGAAGCAGTCCCTTATCCATTAAGGTTCCTCGACGATACCAAAGCAGTATCTCTGAAGGCAGAAGATTCTCTGGGTCGTTGAAGCAGTCCCTTATCCATTAAGGTTCCTCGATGATACCAAAGCAGTATCTATGAAGGCAGAAGATTCTCTAGGTCGTCGAAGCAGTCCCTTATCCATCAAGGTTCCTCGATGATACCAAAGTAGTATCTCTGAAGGCAGAAGATTCTCTGGGTCATCGAAGTAGTCCCTTATCCATTAAGGTTCCTCGATGATACCAAAGCAGTATATCTGAAGGCAGAAGATTCTCTGGGTCGTCGAAGCAGTCCCTTATCCATTAAGGTTCCTCGATGATACCAAAGCAGTATCTCTGAAGGCAGAAGATTCTCTGGGTCGTCGAAGCAGTTCCTTATCCATTAAGGTTCTTCGATGATACCAAAACAGTATCTCTGAAGGTAGAAGATTCTCTGAGTCGTCGAAGCAGTCCCTTATCCATTAAGGTTCCTTAATGATACCAAAGCAGTATCTCTGAAGGCAGAAGATTCTCTGGGTCGTCGATGCAGTCCCTTATCCATTAAGGTTCCTCGATGATACCAAAGCAGTATCTCTGAAGGCAGAAGATTCTTTGGGTCGTCGAAGTAGTCCATTATCCATCAAGGTTCCTCGATGATACCAAAGCAGTATCTCTGAAGGCCGAAGATTCTTTGGGTCGTTGAAGCAGTCCCTTATCCATTAAGGTTCCTCGATGATACCAAAGCAGTATCTATGAAGGCAGAAGATTCTCTGGGTCTTCGAAGTAGTGCCTTATCCATTAAGGTTCCTCGATGATACCAAACCAGTATCTCTGAAGGCAGAATATTCTCTGGGTCGTCGAAGCAGTCCCTTATCCATTAAGGTTCTTCGATGATACCAAAGCAGTATCTCTGAAGGTAGAAGATTCTCTGGGTCGTCGAAGCAGTCCCTTATCCATTAAGGTTCCTTGATGATACCAAAGCAGTATCTCCGCGATAAATTTTCTGGGGGATAGTTGAGCAAGATTCCTGTTGGAGGAAATGTACTGGCCCTGCAGGGGAAAGCTCACAAGAAACTTTCTAGGATAACCTCTGCTTAGGGAGCACTGACAACAGCTGCTGGGGATTATCATTATCAACTGCATGGTTGAAGAATGACTTTCTGGGGAATAGAATTCCTTGTGCACATGCGGGGTATATTTTCAGAAGAATATTGCCGGCTTTGATGGAGGACTGGCCAAGATGATTGTGAGTCGATCCTGGATCCTGTTATGCTATGTTGCTGGGGTTGGATATGCCATGCATTACATGATGTACAAAAACATATAATAAGATGCAACCTCTAGGGAATCTAATGCACGTATGAATGCACATCATATGCTAATGATCAATATGATTGAATATGATATTATGCTTGCATGTCATGCACATGACGATGCAAATGATCAGGCGCTGCTCGGATAGGTTTTCTTGTCGAAAGTAAGAGCCTTTTGGGTACCATTAGGGATTGAATTTGGGTAATTGCCAAATGAAATTGGACTTTGGTTATTTTGAAGGTGCCAACAAGGGTGGACTTCTAGTGGTTGCCAATGAAAACTGGACTTTTAGAAGGGTAAACTTGAAGGTGCCAACGAAAGTGGACTTTTGGATAGTTGCCAATAAAGGATTGGACTTTGGGTTGATGGGAGGGTTTGACTTCCTGAAACTTGGAATTTAAATAGATGTGGATACTCTTGGTGCTCCAAGTTTGATCCTTTGCTGATAAGTTGTGTATTCATTCTTGAGAGGACCTCAATCATGATGTCTTTGTATGAGCGTAGCGACGTGATCAATGCATGTTGACTGTGTGAACGTAACGACTTAACCAATGCATGTTGATTGTGTTATTGCTCTGCCCCAAGGTTTTTGACACTTGTTGACTCACAGGTTACTAGCGTCTGGCCTAATCTGCTTGACCATTTTGGAAATATGGAGGGAAACTGCCCCTTTCCAACTTGTTTGCCCCAGTCCGTAGGGTTTTTGAAGGAACTCACCTTGAAAATGATCCTACCATGACATGGTTCGAGACGACTTACCCCAGTGTTCGAGTCTTGCGGCGGTTTCCACTTGATCAAGCCTTTGATAGATTTGCCCCAGATTGAGCTGGGAAATGAAGTGGTCCTTCCTCCTTAATCCACTGATAATTAGAGATTTATTTCAGTCTGACTGATTCATTAGTCAACATAGTCATTGTATGTCATGCCCCTGTTCCATAGGGTTATGAAGTGAACTCGATTCGGGTAAGCATTATTGAAAGATCAACTTCCTCTGACTGTTGCTTGGAATTTCCTTGATGCCAAGTACTGACTTGCAGTTAAAACTGTTTATTCAAAAATGGTAATTTTAATGTAATGCTTATGCAAGTTTTGAAAAAATAACCATTATTGGAATGATGTGACCGTGTGTGACGGATGGACCATTAGCCCAAACGCAATGCTTATTTAGCTAATGTGAAAGATATAGCAAGAATATGACACCAATACAAGTGATTAGCAAATTCGTAGGAGTCAGTTTACGCAACTTTGCTGTAGTATGCTTTCAGAATAAACCCCACCTTAATTAGGTCTTTTGAGGGTTGTAACGTGGTCTGGTTCACGGTTATAGAAACAAAGGATATAAGGCTCAAAACTTGATCTGTACCCACCCCTTCTTCGTGATGAACTCCAATCCTACATTCAGTTAAATTGACACACATTTGTCTTGACGATGTAAGAGTGAAGATGAGGATTCAAGATTTGCTTGAAATGGCAGTCACCTTATTTCGCTTTTGTCATGGATGTCAGCGACCCTTTGTTTTTTGATATAGTAGTCACTGAATCTTATTTTGTTTTTTGCTTGAGGAGATAATGACCTCTTTTGCTTTTGATTTTTGATCCCTAACATTTGCATGGACTGATTTTGCTTTTCAAATCCATCGGGATTTGCCCAAATTTTTGCCTAAGTTGCCTCTTTTGAGTGTTCGACTGGTCTTTGAAGAACAACTGCCATAAGTTCTGAATTTTGCACGGTTCGTTTGGCACTTCAGGACGTGTGCGAAGAATACCATGTGGCGGATCCTCAAAGGATGTTTCATCTTGTGATTTGAATGTGTAGTCAGGTTAACTGAACACTACCCATGCCCCAGGTTAAGCGTAAGGGTTTAGAAAACCGAAAGAAACTCCTACTTCTAGGCTCGAAGTGGTTAACTAGGGACTAACTCCTTATTTCTCCAGTGTTTGGGGATTTTGAAATAATGCTTGTACATCATTAGCAGGATTTTATCTGAAAGCATACTAGCAGCAATTATGAGTATTTCATTTTCGTCATCCTCCCTCCAATCTTTGCTAAACAACAATTTGGTAAAGAAAATGGACGAGAGGTATATGGATGTATATTTTTTGTTTTTTGATATAAGTGAGGAAAAATGAGCGAATGCGATGTGATTAATTCAGAAAATGCATGATCACTTCATTAATAATACCATTCAAAACAACAATATTTAACACAAGTAGTATACAACAAGAAAGAAACTACAAATGTAAATGACAAAAATGATCTAATGGTTGCCAGCTTTAAGGATGTCTTCCTATCTGAACCACTGGCTTGAGAAGGTGCCTCTTGAAGTCGTTGAACTCATTCGGGCAAGATGCTGATACGCACAACCAAATTCCCTTCTTGAAAGGATATGCATTTCTTATCAATCAATTGTTGTACCTTGGCTTGGAAAGCTTTGCAATCTTCAGTTGAGTACCTCATTGATCCAACATGATATCCATAACACAAATCGAGATCATACCCAGGTGGGTATGGCTTTGGCACCGGGTTGAGAGACTTAGGCCCCACCAGTGAGTTTTGAATCAAATGTGGCAGAAGCTGAGTGTAGGACATAGGAATTGGATCGAGAAGAGCATTCCTTCTTTCCAAGTTGTTGCGAGACTTTATCTGATTCTGGCGTGGATTCTAATTTCCTCGACCATGAGCTCGTTGACTTGTATTGGGAGCAGCCCAAGGTATTTGGTATGGTGCTCTAGGCACTGTTGGTTGCCTTTTTGGGACCCAAAGGTTGATGTTATCATCATCATTAACATCAGAGGGATGCTTTCCAAAGTCTTTTTTCAAAGCTTCCTCACAAGATACATCCCTTTTGGCCTTCCCTTCCAGCTCTTCTCTTGAGGTGATTGCATCCCGGGCCATCGTCTCGTCTGCCATAAGCTTGACCTTTTCCTTGTGGTACAAGATTCTGAGTGGTCCACGAAACTCTTGTATTTTCTCTTTGCCAGATCTTTGGATTAAACCATTCATGCTAGGGTCTTCTTTTCTGGTCAATTTTTGTAATTTATTTCGAAATCTTTCACATTCTTTGACAGCATGCCATATGGTTCTAGTATGATACTCACACTCTACCCATGAGTTGTCTTTCTCAAAGACTAGGCGTTTGTTGTTAATTAGCTCTTGAACCTTATTCTTGAATGACCAACAGTCTTCAATAAAGTGCCCCATCGCACCTTTATGATATTCACACTGCACATTTGGATCATATCCAGGTGGAGGAGGGGTACGAGCCAGTTCGAGGGAGGTGGGTGCCACCATTGAACTCTGAATCAGGTATAATAGCATTTTTCCACATGGTATAGGAATGGGGTCAAGAATAGGGCACAACCTAGTCTTCTTACGGCCTATTCGATCTAGATTCATGTGCCCTTGGGATAGAATGGGTGATGACCACTGATTTTGTGGCTTTGGAAGGATTGGTTGGGGACAAAACCCAGAGGAAACAATATACAATGGGTTATTCACTGCAGGTTGTAGAGTGGAAGAAACTAAGGGAGTAACATTCCTAGTTGTGGTGCCTTCTTGAGGCTTTTTCTTTCTTCTCCCCATAGTTGTTATAGCTTTTGCCGTCTGATTCATCTTGTCTTTCATGTTGTTCGCATCTTTTCTCAGCTTAACTTGATTATGCTTCAAGTGTTCCATAGTTCTCCCAGAGCTACCTCAAGTCCAATACGTGCATCGGGAATTCAACTGCGGGTTATGGAGAAAGGACGGATGAGTTTTTTTTGTTTTGGAAGATGATATGCAATGCTGATGAATGCAAATGCAATAGTATGCAAATGAATGCAATACAGATAATCAGGATCCAGGATATCACAAGTAACTTCCCAACCCTCCTAACAGGTAAGCTTTATAAGGATAGTTCTAGATTCTTTACCCATAAACCCACTCACAAGATAACTCCTACGTTGATGGATAAGGTTCCCAGGATCACGGACACTAATCGCATCAACATCACGCAACAGGCTAGCTGCATTGCGACGGGGATACGAAAAAGGTCTCTCCTGAGTGTAGTCCTCATGCTAGGCCCACGAGAAGCGAGTCCTCGGAGACTAACACTAACGCCCACCAAGATTGAAACTGGTGCTAAGAGTGGTTCCCAGAGTCATGGACCCTTCATGAATCAAGTTGTGCGGAAGACTAGCTGCGTTACAATAAGATCTACGAATAGGTCTCCTCTAGGGGAAGCTTTCATGCTAGGCACACAAGGAGCGAGTCCTTGGGGACTAACACTACTTACTTCCAAAATCTAAACTAAGTGTTCCCTCTTCGTTTTCCAATGCTCGGGTGTAGAGTTTTACTTGTGATGTTATCCCAGGCTCCAACAGGCATATATGATATAGAGCACATAGTAATAAAAGAGAAAGCAATAAAAGCAAATAAATAAGCAATAGGAGAAAGCAAACAAGAAGGAAACAACCAAGCGAAGCTAACACTCTCGAATCGACTCAAGTTAGGCTTGAATCTCTCTAGCATAGGGCAATGCGTTTCCCCAGTAGAGTCGTCATCTGTCGTACCTCGAAAAATACGATCCTCGCGATGGACGCAGAAAAAACGTTCGAAACAGAGTCGCCACCGAACTTTATTCATTCCAAGGAAGTAATAGGAAAATATTGATAAAACCTTTAAGGGATAAGAAAATGGTCATCGCAACCAAATTCTAGGTTCGGGAGTCTGTTACGCAAGAGGGAAGGTATTAGCACCCTCTACGTCCATTGTACTCAACGGGAACCTCTTGATTCGATTCGTGAGAGATGTTAGCTAGGTTTGTTTGTTTTCTTCTAAGGTAAAAGCGATTTGTAAGGGGGAAAACGGTGGTTTTTTATTAGGGTGTGTTAGCTCATGGATTCGACGCCTATATGAAGTTGGAAGCGTTGATGGGAATGTTAAATTCATTTGAAGAGGTTTAAACGCTTTCGACAGGGTCTATATGATAAGTTTTAGTCGAAGATGCTCACAAGAAGAGAGGATGCTTTTTGGGACTTAGAAAATATTTTTAAGGCTTAAAGAGGTCACCTTCGACCGACGACGCTGCTAATGTCTGACGCTGCTAATGTCTGATGTTGAAGAAAGATAAGTGGCGTATATCCAAGCAATGAGAGCATGCGATGTGACACTTGTCATTTGTTGATTACTTCAGGCAGTTTACAGTAGTTAGTTTTAGTATTATAAATAGGGGTTCTAGCAATAGGATTGGGTATGTTCACTTTGTACAAGTTACTCCAAAGTTACTCAAAGTATCCGCGTGTAGAGAAAAGAGTCTTGTGAGAATGTACGTGATGTAAACACCATTTATCCTTTTAATGCAATTTACTTCAATCTTTTGTTAAGATCTTATCTTTTGTTTAAAGTCAGTTATGTTTCTGCACTTGTTTTAAGTTTCATACTTTGGGTCTTTACCGCACGCCTTCGACCGTTCCTTTACATGTTCAGTCTTTTAACTTAATGTTTTTAAACATTGTCTTGCATTGTATTTTCAACAAACCTTTCTTTATGGATACTGTCGAAGTATTTGTTTCTGTATAATTTACCTTAGATTAATTGTTAGCACATGTCCTAGGATCAATCTGATCGATCCTGTGAGTCACCAAAGTTAGATTTGGAAGATCAGCGGTTGTTTACCAATTTTCACGGTAAACAAATTGGCATGCCCAATGGGACTGTGCTAACTTTTATTTTTTGAAAATCTACATTTTATAGTCTTTTCTTTGAGGAAAATCTTCGTTGCATGTTATTGAGAAGTGGGAAAGTAGCCACTACAAACGAAGAGAGACCAAGGAGAAGATATACTAAAAACATGGCGACGAACACTAGTCAGCCAAATAATCCAAACCCTCAAGGGAGTGGTTCTCATCCTCAGTCAAGTAATCCAAATACCCAACCTAGTAACATTAACTCTCAAAACGTGTCTAGGAATGATGTGGTACCACCTCCGGTCCCTTCGACAGGAGATCCAATACCACCTCCTGTTATGTCTGAACCTATACCATCAATAGCAGGTTCAGGCTCGACGTATATAAGGGCTTACACTCAACCTGTTTTGGAGTACATTAGGCCACAAGCATCTAATCCCCAAACTCCGCCAGGAGAAACTTCGACGTTTAGGAATTTTCCCCTCCAGGGTTTCCACAACCATTACCAAGGAATCCACCATATGGAATGCCAACGTCAGTGATGCAAAGCCTCCAAAACGCTCCTCCAGTATTCTCAGAAAATGTAATGTCTTCGCCATTACAAGGAGCTGGATCTGGAATAAATGTGGGTCGAAACAGCCAAAGTGTAGGTGTGGGGTATTCCACTCAAGGTCCTAGTCTGACCAATACTTCTATAGCATGTTTAAGACAGCAAATGGATGAGAGTAACCTACAAATGGTACAAACCTTGTCCCAGACTATGGGGGAAATTTTCCAGCCCTTGATTCAGAACACCACCCAAACTAACCAGCAGTTAGCAGCGCAATTGGTGCGCATGGCAGAGTTTATGGGTGTTCCAGCCCCCGTGCGAGGTGCGACTGTGGTGGAAAATATCCCACGACGGAACCTAGAGGTTGTACCTGAAGCGAATCTAGCAAACCAGGGGATAGTCGAACCTCCTAGAGTCGAACCACCTAGGAATCAAGTGCCAATTCCCGTAGAGAGAGGACAAGGGGTAGTTATAGTAAATAGAAACCAAGATGCTGACCATGTTGTACAACAGGTTCGACATAATAATATTGCAGCAGATAACAACCTGGCAGCCATGGTCGAAAGAATAATGGCTCGAAATGGGTTAAATTTTGGTTTTACTAGGCCAAACTATACGTCACCCATAGTAGATTATATTCTCCAATCAGAACTACCTCCTAGGACGAAGGTCCCAAAGTTTACCAAGTTCTCAGGAGACACCACCGAGTCCACGGTCGAACACGTAGCCCGGTATATGATCGAGGCTGGAGAGATTGCAAATGACGAAAGTCTTAGGGTAAAGTATTTTCCAAGCTCCCTCACTAAAAACGCTTTTACTTGGTTTACAACCCTGCCTCCAAATTCAATCTGTAACTGGACCCAGTTAGAACGTTTATTCCATGAATAGTTCTATATGGGACAAACTAAGATTAGTTTGAAGGAATTGGCCAGCATAAAATGAAATTTTACTGAGCCAATAGACGAATACCTAAACAGGTTTTGATTACTTAAGGCTAGGTGTTTTACTCAAGTACCAGAGCATGAGTTGGTCGAAATGGCCGTTGGTGGCCTTGATTACTCTATCAGAAAGAAGTTGGACACCCAGTATCTTAGAGATATGGCCCAACTAGCCGATAGGGTTCGACAGTTAGAACGTCTGAAGGACAAAAAGGCTAAGTTTAATAAGAGTAAGAAGGTAGCCTATGTTGAGTATAATGAGGAGGTCGAAGGTTTACAAGATGAACCATTGTATTTTGACGAAAACGAAATAGATGTTACTGAATTAAAGTAGGGTCCTCCGTATGCTTGTAAAATGTTAGCCCCTTCGACTGGGAAAAACTCCGTAGAATCTGAAAAGAATGATAAGTTTCCAAAGAAAACATATACTTCCGACATCACTAAATGTGACGAAATTTTTGATTTGTTAGTTAAAGATGGACAAATGATAGTGCCTGCTGGCGCTAAAATATCACCTTTAGAACAAAGAAAAAAGAGAGGATTTTGTAAGTACCATAATTTTCTGGGTTATAAAACTTCTCAGTGTTTTTTTTTCAGGGATCTGGTACAAAATGCTATCCAGGAGGGCAGGCTGAAGTTCGAAGAGAAGAGCAAAAGTCAGATCAAAATTGACACTGACCCATTGCAAATAGTGGATGCCCATTATACTGAGCCAGAGGTACATATGGTTGAAGTTGCTGATGACTTCGACTGTTCAACAAACATGATGGAGGTTGCGGAAGATCCCGCCAACGAGAATGACATGGTCGAGGTTACAACTGATTTCGTGAACCAAGCAGTGATGGTCAAGGTTACTGAAGATCCTGATATAAAGATCGTTGAGAACCACATTGTTGAATCCATTGAGGCCATTAACCATGAAACTACTGAAGGTTTCGACCAAATGAACAATGAAACTACTGAAGGTTTCGACCAAACAAACAGCAAAACTGCTGACGGTTTCGCCCAAATCAACAATGAGACCACGGATGGTTTCACTCAAACTAACAAAGGAACCACTGAGGCTTCTTGCAAACATGTTGCTGTAGGTATCCTCCAGAGGACTATGGAGGATCCAAAGAACCAAGTTGTTGGCTTCGTCAGTCCACAAGTTACAAGGAGTTCGCTCCCAAAGGTGCTGACGAAGAAAATCACTGAGGATTTTAACCGCATGAAGAAAGAAAATGAGGCTAATGAGGGCCTCAGTCTAAAAATGGATAAGTTAAGCATTGAAACTGAGTCAACTGCCAACGTAAATATGGTAGAAGTATCTCAGAACGTTGCATCATAGGCTGATGAGGCAAGCTGCCAGGAGGAGCGCAACAAAGTGGCATATCCAAAACAGGAAGATACCATTATTGAATTCCTTCACCGCTGTCAAAAAAAGCAATCGAGTGTCATGCTATGCCCCAGATGCAGCGCAATCTTCGATCAAAAAGCTGCTCAGAATCTTGAAGGGGTACAAAAGGCTAAGAAGAAGTGGGAGAAGTCCAACCAAGGCCCCCGAAGTTTCAACCCTAGGAGGTCTGAGTTGAAGGCTAGAGCACCAGGAGCAAGGCCTGCTACCTTCAAGCCATTTGCTGAGCTTTCTAACTGTAAATGGGTCAAACCAAATGAGGACAGGCGGAAAGGTCAGCAGAAATGGAAAAACTTTGACGTCAACAGAGGCTCTTCAATAGAATATCGAAAGGAGTTTCAGACTTCTAACAAATCAGCGTATGTCTCTGAAAACTACAAGGGAAAGAACCCGATGTCGCGATCTCAATGGAGGAGAGAATAACGTCGAAGGAAGGCGATCAGGGAAGCCTAGTCGAAGGATCAAGGAGAGTCCAGTACCAACATCCCTGCTGACAATAATGGAGGGAATCAAATGAAAATTGTTGAAAGAGTGCCCGTGGGGCGAAAGTTGTTTTCCTCTCAAGAGGACAAACCTGAAAAAACCGTCGAAGATGATGAACAAATGACGAACAACTTCGACTCCGAGTCAGATGCTTATTTGGAAATCCTAGTTAATGTGGTGTCTGTAATGCCTAGAGAGTTCGACCAAATCACAGAAGTCGAAGATTTGGATGCCTTCTTCGAGCGACCCACTGAGGGGTCACCTAAAGCCTCTCTACATAACTGGGAAGGTGGAGAATATACCAGTAAACAAGATATTGGTGGATTGTGGTGCAACAGTAAATCTGATGCCACGTTTCTTACTGAACAAGATTGACAAGTATGAGACTGATACTAAGCCACATAATATGGTTCTTTCGAATTACGAAGGAAAAATTGGCTCTACGCTGGGTGTAATACAAGTAGACTTGACAGTTGGGACAATCACTAGGCCTACTGTCTTCATGGTAGTGGAAAATAAAGCCAACTGCAACATGCTCTTAGGACGAGAGTGGATACATGGCATTGGTGCAGTGCCATCTTCGATGCACCAACGGATCACTATCTGGAGGCCAGATGGCATAGTCGAAAACATTGAAGTTGATCAGGGGTATTTTAAAGCACCAATAAATCATGTCGACAGGAGACAGTTCGGTAAACACTTGGCTCACATTGCCCCTTGTGGTCCAGCAAATTTTGAGTTCGTCCCAGACGATGAGACATTATGCTCATTGTACTTACATCTTGTCGATGGTTTCTGATGGGATAAGGAGGTTCCAGGAGAAAGGCTTCCATACATTGGCGAGCCCGCAGTGGACCCCACAGGCTGGGGAAGTGAATTCAGTGATAATGACTGAGTTCGAAGCATTGAAAATAATTTCGGCCTATGTGGCTGAAACCAAATTACAAGCGGCTTTGGAAGCTGCTAATGAATACATTGCTGTCGAAGCCAATTCTGGATTTCACCAAGAGGGTCCTGGTAAGGACTTCGACCCAGAGCCACCTGATAAGGTTCAGGGTGGAGAACAAGGCCAGAGGCTTGATGCCATCTATGATGATGAGCCTTTGGGGTTTTAAAAAGATCCACTGGCAAGTAATGTCAAGATGCTAGCACAGGACCCGTTAGAAGAAATAGACCTAGGAGAAGGGGTGATTAGTAGGCCAACATATGTCAGCGCCAATCTGGACCCACAACTCAAGGTCGAAGTCATCCAATTATTGCAGGAATTTAAAGACTGTTTCGCCTGGGACTATGTTGAGATGCCTGGTTTGAGTAGAGAGTTGGTCGAACATAAGTTGCCAATCAAGCCTGGGAAGAAGCCAGTCAAACAGAATCCAAGGCGGTTTACCCCAGAAATTCTCTCAAAGATAAAGGAGGAAGTCGAAAGACTGCTTCGATGTAAATTCATTCGTACTACCAGGTATGTCGAATGGTTAGCTAACATTGTACCTGTTATTAAAAAGAATGGTTCCTTAAGAGTTTGCATAGACTTTAGAGATTTAAATTCTGCAACTCCTAAGGATGAGTACTCTATGCCTGTGGCAGAAATGCTAGTCGATTCCGCCGCAGGACATGAGTATCTTAGTATGCTAGATGGGTACTCTGGTTATAACCAAATATTCATTGCTGAAGATGATGTCCCCAAAACTGCTTTTAGATGTCCTGGAGCCTTAGGCACCTACGAATGGGTAGTGATGCCTTTTGGCCTTAAAAATGCTGGGCAACATATCAGCGAGCAATGAACTCAATCTTCCATGATTATATAGAGAGTTTCATGCAAATATATATTGATGATATTGTGGTTAAGTCTGTTTCAGGGAAGAGTCACTTAGACCATCTTCGACAGTCCTTTGAAAGGATGAGAAGGCATGGTCTTAAAATGAATCCTCTTAAGTGTGCGTTTTATGTGCAGGCAGGGGATTTTCTAGGCTTTGTAGTCCATAAAAAGGGGATCGAGATCAACCAGAATAAGACTAAAGCTATCATGGAAACGAAAGCACCATCAACAAAAAAGGAGCTGCAATCGCTATTGGGCAAGATTAATTTCTTGAGAAGGTTCATATCGAACCTAAGTGGAAAAATGCAGGCCTTTTCACCATTGCTTCGATTCAATAAAGATAGGTTCGAATGAGGGCATGAGCAGCAGGCAGCCTTCGACAAGATCAAGGAATACCTGAGTCATCCTCCAGTTCTTTCACCACCTTATAGGAATGAGAGCATGAGATTGTACATAGCTGCCTCAGACAAAACTATAGGGAGCATGTTGGCTCAAGAGGATGAGGATGGCGTCAAAAGAGCCATTTACTACCTTAGTAGAGTTTTGAATGATGCAGAAACTAGGTATAACATGATAGAAAAATTATACCTATGCTTGTATTTTTCTTGTACAAAATTGAAGCAATATATAAAACCAGTTGATGTTTATGTTTCGTCTCATTTTGATGTTATCAAACATATGTTGTCTAAACCTATCTTGCATAGTCGAATTGGTAAATGGGCACTGGCATTGACTGAGTACTCTTTAACATATAAACCTTTAAAATAAGTTAAAGGACAAGTGGTAGCAGACTTTATAGTCGACCACTCCATAAATAAAGACGCTTTGAATTACGTCGAACTAGAACCTTGGAAGTTATACTTCGATGGCTCTAGCCACAAAGATGGAATAGGCGTAGGCGTGCTAATTATTTCGTCTGATAAAATTCCAACAAAATTTAAGTACAAGGTCAAAGGACTTTGTTCCAACAACGAGGCTGAGTATGAAGCCTTAATAGCTGGACTTGAAATTTTGTTAGAATTGGGGGCAACTCGAGTCGAAATAATGGGAGACTCAGAGTTGGTCATAAAACAAATTACAAAGGCGTACAAATGTGTTAAGGAAAATCTTATCATGTACTTTGTAATAGCCAACAGACTACTGAAGAAATTTGAAGTAATAAGTATTCGACACATACCTCGATTAGAGAATCAGGTGGCCAATGACTTGGCTCAGATCGCTTCTGGGTATAAAGTCTCGAAGAAAAATTTACAAGAGGCAATCGAAGCCAGAGGAAAAGTCGTGTCTGTTGGATTATGCCCATCAGATCTAGAAGTGACGAAGCTTGGATATGCTGATGAGGAAAATTTTGAGATTTTTGCAATAGATACTTTGACTGACAAAGACTGGAGGAAGCCGTTAGTCGAATACTTGCAGAATCCAACAGCGTCCACAGAGTGAAAGGTCGGGTATCAGGCTTTAAGTTATGTCCATCTAGGTAATAAATTATTTAAAAAGACCCCTGAGTGAGTCTTACTTAAATACCTTAGTGAATCAGAGGCGTATCTCGCCCTTTCGACTGTCCATAGTGGGGCGTGTGGGGCGCACCAAGTAGGCCATAAGATGAAATGGCTATTGTTTCGACAAGGCATGTATTGGCCTACCATGCTAAAGGATTGTATTGAATTCACTAAGGGTTGCCAGGAATGTCAGGTTCATGCTGGCATTCAGCATATCCCTGCCAGCGAGTTGCATTCCATAGTCAAACCATGGCCTTTTAGAGGTTGGGCTTTGGATTTGATTGGAGAGATTCGACCAGCATCCTCCAAAAATCAGAGATACATTTTGGTAGGAATTGACTACTTTACAAAGTGGATTGAAGTGATACCATTGCCAAATGTAGATCAAGAAGATGTGATTGAATTTATCCAAAAATACATCATTTATAGGTTTGGAATCCCAGAGACAATCACAACATATCAAGGATCAGTTTTTACTAGTCGAAAAATGCAGGAGTTTGCTAAAGAGATGGGTTTCAAACTTTTAACCTCTACACCATATTATGCTCAGGCTAACGGTCAAGTCGAAGCAGCTAATAAAGTGGTGATTGGTTTGATCAAGAAACATGTGGGAAAGAAGCCAAGGAATTGGCATAAGACATTGGACCAGATCCTCTGGGTATGTCGAACCTCTCCCAAGGAAGCAACCAACACGACCCCCTTTCGATTGACTTTTGGTCATGATGCAGTCTTACTTGTTGAGATCTATCTCCAGTCGACCAGGATTCAGAGACATCACGAAATCCCGTTCGAGTCTTATTGGGGTATGATGTTAGATGAGTTGGTAGATTTGGATGCGGAAAGACTTAAAGCTCTAGAACTTTTGAAGAGACAAAAGAAGAGAGTGGAGAAGTCTTATATTAAAAAGGTTAAAATCAAGACCTTTTCGCCTGGAGATTTAGTTTAGAAGGTCATCCTGCCTATGGATCGAAAGGTTAGAGCCTTGGGCAAATGGTCCCCAAAATGGGAGGGCCCGTTTCAAATCACGCGAGTATTTTCTAATGGAGCCTATGAAGTCGAAGAGTTAAATGAGGACAAAAGAATCTTGAAAGTAAATGGCAAGTATTTGAAAAAATATAAACCAGTACTTCAAGAGATTAAAATTATCAAAGAGTAATTCGACGTAACAAAGGCAAAGCCAACAATGGTATTTATGAATGCCAAAATGGCTTATAAGTCATTACAAATGAAGGCCTCAAAAGGCTATGGAGCATTATACTAAAAAAGAAAAATTACAAAGAAGTTGACAAACTAAAAAGGGAGATTTTCCTTCATCTTCAAATACTTCGACTTCTGGAGATCAAGACGCTTTTCGCACAAGGCCTTGTCAGATTTCAAGCGTGCAACTTCTTTCTCCAGTTGTTGAGCTTTCTCGGCAAAAGCGATGACATTTTCAAGCTCTTTCATCACGCCAGAATCATCAAAGGCAGATAACTCAGCGTTGCATTTTTTGGCCTTTGAGATCTTGGCTCGAAACTGTAGCGAGCGATTTTGGACGCGGTTCTTAAGCGCTGGTCACTCTCTGCGGTTGAGCTTAAACTACAGGTCGATTCATTTTTTATCCTATTGTGAGCTGAATAAGGAAGGGAAATAGATGTCTCCAATTAACCCTGCTTGCATACTGAGTTTAAACAGCGGTCTGTTAGGTTACGAATGCTATCAATGTGGGGGGGCCTTGTACTGGTTATTTGTATTTTCGCCAATACTGTTTTCTTTCTTTTTACCTGGGCAGAAGGTTTCTGTCGGGGAATAAGGATTAGGATGTTAGGACTGATGCTTTTGAATTACTGCTTTTGATTGATGGAGATATGGGGTTTGGGTTTTTTGTTGATTGTGCTCACTAAGATCTTTTCTTTCAATCTTATGCCTACGTATTCCCGTTTACCGAAACAGGGAAATCAGAGCGTTCGTAGTTCCTCCTATTCTATGGGAGGAAATGGGTGTTTTTGGTGTCTTGTTCAAAGCCCAAGACATGAAGCTAAAGGGTAGTTTGTATCTTGTTCAAAGCCCAAGATGTGAGGCTGAAAAGTCTATTTGTGTCTTGTTCAAAGCCCAAGACGTGAAGCGAAAGATGGTTTGTATCTTGTTCAAAGCCCAAGATGTGAAGCTGAAAAGTCTATTTGTGTCTTGTTCAAAGCCCAAGACGTGAAGCTGAAGGACCTCGACTTTAGAGAGAATTTGTCAACTCTAAAGAAGGGTTTGTCTGTCACAACTGTTTTATAAAGGAGAATTACTTTAACCGGGATACGCGGATCCGGGAATGCCATAATTTCCTTTATAGGGGATTTTAACCTGAAGGAGAAGACTTTAACTCAGTGTAGAGCAATGCTATCTTTCCTTAGGAATTTTTCATGCTAAAAGAGGGACAGTGGCATGGATGTATATGATCCAGAGGCTTGCCGCTTACAACAATTAGATGAAGGGAAAGGAATTGTTGATGTTTGTATACTGTGAATGAGGCACAGCTTTGATGCTAAAAGGTTGATTGGATCAACCAGTGGTTTTCTTATACAAAGCCTAAGAGGAGGCTAATATGTGTCTCGTACAAAGCCCGAGAGAGAGGCTAAAAGGTTTTGACTCGACGATGAAGTCTTTTGGTATCTCGTATAAAGCCCGAGATGAAGGCTATTTGACTCAACAAGAGATTTTTTTGTACTCAACAAGAGAGTGTTTTTTTTATCTTGTATGAAGCCCGAGATGGAGGCTGAAAGTTTGTTTGGCTCAATAAGAACCTTTTTGTATCTCGTATAAAGCCCGAGATGGAGGCTAAAAGTTCAACTCAATAAGAGAGTCTTTTATACTCCGCAAGAGAGTGTTTTTTGTATCTCGTACGAAGCCCGAGATGGAGGCTAAAAGTTTGATTGGCTCAACAAGAGAGCCTTTTTTGTATCTCGTACGAAGCCCGAGATGGAGGCTAAAAATGTTTGACTCAATAAGAGAGTCTTTGTATCTCGTACGAAGCCCGAGATGGAGGCGAAATGGGTGATTGACTCAACGAGGGAGTCTCTTATGTGTCTCGTACAAAGCCCGAGAGAGAGGCTAAATGTTGTTTGACTCCGCTGGGGAGAATCATTGTACAGAGCCCAAGAGGAGGCTACGATGACTGTTTCAGTTAAGTGACAGGTCCAGTATACTGATTTTAAAAGAGAAAATCAGTTCTTATATGAGTAACACTGTACTCAGGGATTTCATTTGAGGATCAGGGATATTTCCTGTTCTTTAAGGAAGCGGGAAATCCGAAGGGTATTGAGACTGTCCGAGTCTGCGGGTTTCCTTCCTATTTAACGAAGGGGTCACTTGAGAATGTCTTTGAGACTCAAGCAAGTTAGACTGTCCGTGTCTAGAGTTTTATCTTTTGTACTATGCTTTGAGAAACAGTAGTAGACTCTATGAAAGGACTGTTCTATGAGAATGACTAGGTTCTGTTCCTATACCTCTAGGAGGTCGTCGGGACAATTTGTACGAAGCCCAAGAGGAGGCTGGAAACTTTTAAGAAGCCGACGGGTCCTTGTACTAAGCCCAAGAGGAGGTTATCATTCCTGGAGGAAGAGATCATTATACGAAGCCTAAGAGGAGGCTTTGAATACTTCTAAGAAGCCGTAGGGTCCTTGTACGAAGCCCAAGAGGAGGCGGGGTTGCTTTTAGGAAGCCCGTGGGTCCTTGTATAATGCCCAAGAGGAGGCCGATGCTTTTAGGAAGCCCGTGGGTCCCCAAACCCCGAGAAATTCAAGGCAAGCTATTCACAAGGAATAGATCAAGTCAGGAAAGTTTGAGAATTTGGAAGAAACTCAAAGATGCCATTCACGGAGAAGACATTCATCTTGGGGAGTAGAGTTTCTTGACAATTCCTAATGAGGACAGCCGAAGAGAAGACTGTATCTGGTGATCCTATTGGGAATCTAGTTGTCTATTTCTACGAATAAACGAAACGGCGTCACCTAGTTCTAGACGTAGTTGCCGGGGAAACTCTAAATATCTATACTATTATTACACAGTTGATATGAGTTTATGAAAGAAGACTTACAGCGAAACAGCCCCACAATACAGTTATATATATATGAGTTTGTGAAAGGAGACTTACAGTGAAACAGCCCCACAATACAGTTATATACATATGAAAGCGGTAAATGAAAACGGGTAAACACTTACTCGGTTGTAGAGCTTCCATGCTGTTTGGTTAGTTGTTCAACAAAGAAAGATTGAAAACAACAGTATATTCAAAATCAAAGGAGAAAGTGCTTTGAAAAAGAAAGATTTGGGGCTTACAGCTCAAGGAGAGGCCCAGGGTTTTATCAGTGAGCGCACTGTTTGAATTTGTACAGAGGGACTTATACAAGTAACTGAGGCCCAAGAAAGGTTTTTTGTACAAAGGGATGGGTCTTACACTCTATTAGAGGCCCAAGTGAGTTTTAAGAAAAGAAATGGGTCGTACTACTCGAGGGTAGGCCCAATGGTTAATTTTGAAAAAAGGCGACGGTCGCGCCGAGGTTTTGGAAACACCGTGGGACTTATACAAGTGACTGAGGCCCAAAATTTTGGTATTTACAAAGGGATTGGGTCTTACACTCTTTTAGAGGCCCAAAGAGTTTAAAGAAAAGAAATGGGGCTTACAACACGAGGGGAGGCCCATAGTCTTTATTTTCAAGATGAATATTCCCTTTTAAAATGCTTAAAAACAATTAAAAATGAATTTATTCACAAAAATACCAACTATATTAAATAAATAATATAAATTTTATTTTTTGTAGAATAAAATATTTTACTATTTTTGTGATTTTTCAGAAAAAGAACCAATCAAAAATAATCAAAATTGAAGAAGTTATTAATTTTTCAAATTATTAAAAAATAATAAGAAAATATAAAAAAGAGGGGTTGGGTCTTACACTCTATTAGAGGCCCAAAGTGTATTTTTGTACAAAAGATGGGGCTTACAACTCAGGGAGAGGCCCAATTGATTTTCGTTTGAAAATGGCGATCGCGCCGAAGTTTTCTTTTAACGCAGAGGGACTTATACAATAAGTGAGGCCCAAAATTGTTTTGAATGGGTCTTATAGCTCGAGGAGAGGCCCAAGGTTATTTCTTAAAAAGGCGACGATCGCGCCGTTTGTTTTTGACGGTATCGGGGCTTATACAATGAATGAGACACAAAAATGATTTGGTCAAAAAAAGATTGGGTCTTACACTCTATTAGAGGCCCAAGTGTTTAAAAAAAATTTGTTAGGGTGAAAATCAAAGAAAACCCCAATTTCATTTTTTAGGCATTTTTTCAAGAAAAATTAAATAAAAAATGATAAAAATATCAAATAAAATCATTAAATAATGATTAAAGTTTATGAAAAAAAAAATTTTATCAACATAAATATTTAAAATCATTTTGGTTTTAAAAATCAAGAAAAAAAAGAAATCATTTTAAAAGCATTTAAAACAATTTAAAACACTATTTTTAAATATATTAAAAATAATATTTTTTTTTGTGATTTTTTTTGGATTAAAATATTATGGGGTACGAATTGGAAAATGATGATTTTTTGCTATGTGAAAAAAATTGGTTGAGTTTTGAAAATAAAAAGTAAGAAAAAGAGAAAAGATATCAAAATATCATTTTCGACATTTTTTTGGGTAAAAACGAGTACCGAAACTTTAATTTTCAACACGTTTTTATCAAATTACAAACACTCATAACTCTCTCAATTTTTATCGGAATCAAAATCCGGAAGTACCTACCTGACCGATTTTTCGCAAGGAATCGGATGGTATTACTCACGCGCACGGAAAATCGACGCACAAAACGCAGAAAAAACTGCTATCGTTTTGAAAATATCGTTCCGCGCTGAATTTCCAACACGCGTAACTCTCTCGATTTTTATCGGAATCAAAATCCGGAAGTACCTACCTGACCGATTTTTCGCAAGGAATCCGATGGTATTACTCACGCACGCGGAAAATCGACGTATAAAACGCAGAAATTAAAAAACAAAAACTGCTATCGATTAAAAACATCGTTCCGCGTTGAATTTCAAACACACGTAACTCTCTCGATTTTTAACCGAATCGAGATCCGCAAAAGCCTATCCTGACCAATTTTTCGCAAGGAATCCAATGGTATTGCTCACGTACACCGAAACTCAACGTACAAAACGCAGCGATAAAAAAACCAGAGCTGCTGCGTGTAAAAACATCGTTTCGCGTAAAATTTCCAACGCGCGTAACTCTCTCGATTTTTAACCAAATCAAGATCCTCAAGAGCCTATCTTGACCGATTTTTCGCAAGGAATCCAATGGTATTACTCACGCACACGGAAAATCGACGCACAAAACGCAGAAATTAAAAAACAAAAACTGCTATCGTTGTTTTCGACGCCGTTTCGCGTAAAATTTCCAACGCGCGTAACTCTCTCAATTTTCATCGGAATTGAAATCCGTAAAAACCTATCTTGACCGATTTTTTGCAAGGAATCCAATGGTATTATTCATGCAAACTAAAACTTAATTTATAGAACACACCAATGAAGAAAAGACAGAACTGAACATGGTTTCAAAACAACCAAAATTCCACATAAAAACATGTCAAAAATGCAAACAGTGGGAGGATCACAACATACACATTAAGGACTACATTTTTACCTCAAGAATTGTTCAATATTATGCATGTATGTGGAAAACAAAGGAAAGCATGATTCAAAGAATTCAAGTTGTGGATTTTACCTCTTTTTTGGAGATTTTGGGCAACCTTCCAAGTGCTTTGTTCCAGAAATGATTTGATGCTTTGGACAACCTCAAATGACCTCTTAGAAGCTTTTAGGATGGTTGGAATCGGCTGAAAACCTCTGGAGCAAGTTTGTGCACTTTCTCGCGAAATGGTCAAAAACGGCCAAAATGCCAACTCTCTCAAATGGTGTTCCAGATGTGTGGCACCATTTGGGATAGTTCAAGGATGATATTTAGAGTGTGTTTGAGGTTTTATCTGGCTTGGAAAGTGACTGAATCAAGATATGGCTTGAAAAATGCAAAAAAGTGTCATTTTGAGGTTTTGAGAGGTGACTTTGTGATGTTGTGATTACAGGTCACTTTTGAGGGTTTGCACAGCTTACATATGATATATATGAGGTGTGTGTGTGATTAGTTTGAATGAAATTGCTCTCTAGCTCAAAAACTCCGAATTTCTTGCTTTGGAAGGCAAATTTGAGGTGAAAGAAGAGATTTTGAGGAAAGCATCTGTTTGATGGCTTTGGTGTACTCAAACTGAGCACAAATGAGCTCTATTTATAGTAGAGCAAGTTTGTTTTGGGATCCACAGTGAATGGCAACTGCAGCAGGTGTTTGGCCAATGTTGGCCAATGGAAATCCAAGTCTCCTCTAGCCATTAACTAGAGGTTAGGGCACAGGCTGCTGGTTCCCTTGGTCTTGGATAAGTCTTGACTAATTTCAGATGAGAATGGCTCAGTACATGCCACCTCTAAGCATCCATTAAATGCTCCAAACCAAAATTGGAGTTTTGTCCCTCTTTTAGGGATTTCTAGGCTTTGGCATGCTTTTCTTTGTTCCTTGGACTTGGGAGGTTCATGGATCAAATCATCCCACTTGGATTTGATCCTTAGATGTGTCCAAACTGATGACAAGGCTTGAAAATTTGTGTGGCACAAAAAATGTGCAAATCTGCCTTGAAAAATTTAGCTTCAGCAAGCCATTTTGTAAGATCCATAACTCCCTGCTCGAGTGTGCTATATGGACGTTCTAGGACTTTTCGGAAAGCTTAGATGACGTACTTCAACTTTGATGTTTGACATTAGACCTGGTTCAACTTGGATCATGGAGAAAAACAGCCTTGAAGTTGGGACATTGTGCTGAAAAATGTCAATTTTAACTTTTTAGCCATTTTGATCCAAGCATAACTCAAAATCCTTAATGAATTGGACTTAGGTCTAGTTGAAGTTTTTGTAGAGGGTAATGAGGGCTACAAATCAAGCTTTGGATGGAGAAAAATGGCTTTGTGGTTTAGGAGTTATGATCCTCCAAAGTTGGTACCCTTGCCACTTTTTTTCATAACTTAGAAAAATTTCTAAGTTTTTATGGTTACCCCTTTTACAAGTTATCCCACTTTCTTTGATTTTTCTTGATGAATGATGATTCCAATCACATATTAACATCATTTTAGGGTTAAAAAACCATTTTTATGAAAAATCTCAAAAAGTCAAAGTTTGACTTTTGTGCACAGTTGACTTTTTATCAGATGAATTCCAAACCGTGCGATTCTTCAGGAAATCATGTCCTTGACCTAAATCAAAATTAATGGACATGTTCCATGGGTGTTATAGGGTGTATTTAATCGTGTCCCACGACTTGGGAGCATGTCCTGGTCAAAAGTCAAAGCTACAGTTGACTTTTCCCGTGAAACCCCAACTGTGGTTCAGATGAAATTGAAACTTGTTGCTCAAGCTTCTTGGGTCAATCCATTGTTGCAAATGGATCAACGTGGTATGTTGGAGACCCTCAAATCATGTCTTGAGGTCTTGGCTCATGATTTGTCCCAAAAGTCAACTTAGGGGTGAATTAGGTCAAGAAACCCTAATTCCTGATTTTTGATGTATGCATCCCCTGAGGCTAAATTGACTTGATGATGGGGTTTATGATGTTTCATGGAGAATTTTAGGTTATGCTTTGAAGCATTGGCTCATGCCCAGAGGAAAATTTCCATCTGGAGGCCCTAGTCGACCAAACCCTAATTTGGTGACACTGGCGATCCTGAGGCTTGATCCACCTAGAAGGGAGCCAAATTGTGCTTAATCCTTGAAGTGGGAGTCCTCTTGATCCATTGTGGATATTTGAGAGGCTAGACAAGTTGAAGATCATGTCATTCCTTGATTGATCCTTTGTCTAAGAGCTCTGCGAGGGCTTGAAACCCTAAATCCTGTTTGTAGTGAATGCTTACCCACCTTTGGGGAGACTAATGAGGTACAAAGGTACATCCATATTGTGCTGATGATTTGCACAATGATGGGAAATCTTAGTGGTCAAAATTTGGGGTATGACAGATGCCCCTATTTAATCTTCTTGGACCCGAAGGTGTGAATTGCGAAGGTATTCGGGCATTCGGGGTGCAAGAGGATTAAATATAGAAAAGGTAAACTTCCCCTCGATCCTGGTCTTCAGCCAAGGAGCTGGTCTCAGTTTTATTTTGAAATAAACTTCCCCTCGATCCTGGTTTCCTACCAAGGAACTGGTCTTAGTTTCTTTTGTAAACTTCCCCTCGATCCTGGTTTCCTACCAAGGATCTGGTCTCGGTTTCTGATATAAACTTCCCCTCGATCCTGGTTTCCTACCAAGGACCTGGTCTTAGTTGCTGAAATAAACTTCCCCTCGATCCTGGTTTCCTACCAAGGAACTGGTCTCAGTTTCTTTTGTCAATAAACTTTCTTGACAAGGAACGCTATTAGTAGCGGTTTTCCTCAAACTTCTCGCCGAATTTTCCTGGGGAGATGCCATTTGAGTGGGAAAAGATTTGATGTCAGACTTGCTGGGGAACCCATTCGTCTGAATTGTAGAGGTACACAAACTTCTCTATTTTGGAGACGCCATTTGTCGATTCTACTGGGGAAAGTGAGTCTCTTGAGAGACTGTTTTCGTTTGGGGTCTTACATCATACTTTTCTCGGGATCTTTCCGGAGAAATGCCATATGATGGAATCCAATTTTGAGGTGCCAATGACCTTTTCATCAGTGGTTTTTTCGGAGAAAAACTGCCGTACCGCCGAATCTCTGATTAAGAGGCTTTCTCTAGGGATTTTCCTTAATCCGGGAAAGCAAGGATATCGTCTTCGATGGCGAAGAGCGACATTTGTTGAAAGTTTTCTTGTTTCTCAGAGGTTCAAGTTATCAAAGTGGTCAAGGACCGTCTCTAATCCAGAGATAAACGGGAGAGAGATTGCATAGATGATTCACTTCCTAACAAGGAAAGATCTGACAACTCGATTGAGAGGACTTTTATCACTAGGGGACACGACCGACTAGAGTGATAGCGATGCAATACGAATACGAATGCAAATAAAATGCATGATGTATGTATGTTTATGCGGACAAAACTGACGCAACATACAGACTAAGGGATGAACACGATTGGATACTCGGCCACCGCGGGGCGTGTAGAAATATCGCTGGTTCAAGATAGCAATTCTGCCTTGCTTAGGAGAAACGGTCCCTGTTGGGGGTGACGCTGGTCGGGCTTAGGAGATGAGAACTCGGCCGAAGATGTCAGATGGAACATGGTCTCTGACATTATTGATCCTTCACTCAGGCGTACTGGTTTAGAAGGAGTACTTTGATTCTGCACTTTGAGGTTCGAACACCTTTGGAGACGCGATTGATGTTCTTTCGATGTTCAACAGTCAAATGAAATTGCCATTTTTATTAAAAAGCAGAAAAAGTTTTAACAAGTAAATTCATTTTTGTTTTATTTCGAGAATCGTTAATCATGTTAACAACGTCGTTCTGTAAAGCTAAAGCAAATAAGAATTACAAACAAAAGCACAAGGGCTCAAATTTTATTGATAAGATGGAAATCAGCCAAACGCGTGATTCCAAAGAGTATTTACAAAGTTTGAAAATGGTAATTTACAGGGAAAAGGGCTACGTTGAAACATAACGACCACTATCCTTCTACCAACTTTGAATTCGGGACATCCTGAGCTTCTGTCGAAGATGACCTTAACTGGAGTTTTCCTCCGATGGATGCTGTAACTGCTGCTGAGGGACTTGCCTCTGTTGAACATAGTTACTTGCCATTATCCCTAATTTTTGCCTGGATTGTACTATGATGTTTCCAATCCACCGGGATGATTTTTTTCATGTCTCTAACTTTTGCCTAGACCGCCCTTTCGGGTTTTCAATCCACCGAGACGTTTTTTTTTTTTTTTTTTTTTAGGCGAAGTATTTCTTGACTACATCAACATTCGTGGGGTAGGCAAATTCCTCTCCGTCCATGGTTGCAAGTCTCAAGGCGCCGCCTGAAAAAGCTTTCGTGACCACATAGGGGCTATCATAATTTGGGGTCCATTTGCCCCGAGAGTCAGTGAGAAATGATTGTATCTTCTTGAGCACGAGGTCTCCTTTTCTAAAAACACGAGGTCGGACCTTTTTGTCGAACGCCCTCTTCATTCTCTGTTGATACAACTGACCGTGCCATAGTGTCGTGATTCGCTTCTCTTCGATCAGGTTCAGTTCGTCGTGTCGACTTTGACACCATTCAGATTCGGTGAGCTTAGCTTCCATCAATACCCGGATTGATGGGATCTCTACTTCTATGGGGAGAACTGCCTCCATGCCATATACTAGAGAGAAAGGGGTTGCCCCTGTTGAAGTGCGGATAGATGTTCGATAACCGTGAAGAGCAAAGGGTAGCATTTCGTGCCAATCTTTATAGGTTACAACCATCTTTTGAACGATCTTCTTGATGTTCTTGTTAGCCGCTTCTACCGCTCCGTTCATCTTGGGTTGGTAGGGAGATGAGTTATGGTGTTCGATCTTGAACTCTGCACACAACTCTTTCATCATCTTATTGTTCAAGTTAGATCCATTATCAGTAATGATCTCGCTTGGAACACCATAACGGCAGATGATATTGTTTTTTATAAATCGGACCACCACTTGTCGGGTTACATTGGCGTATGACGCTGCTTCGACCCACTTGGTGAAATAATCAATGGCTATAAGGATGAACCGATGTCTGTTTGAAGTCTTGGGCTCAATCATACCAATCATGTCGATTCCCCATATGGAAAAAGGCCACGGGGAAGAAATAACTTTGAGATGTGATGGCGGTACATAAATTTTGTCGGAGTATATCTGACACTTGTGACACCTCCTCATGTACTTGTAGCAGTTGGATTCCATGGTCAACCAATAATACCCTGCTCTTAGAATTTTTCTGGCCATTGTGTGTCCGTTGGCATGAGTGCCAAAGGATCCTTCATGAATTTCTTTCATAAGCATGTCTGCTTCTGGTCTGTCGATGCATCGGAGCAAGACCATGTCAAAATTTCTCTTATAAAGAGTGTCACCGCTCAGGAAGAAGTTTCCAGCCAATCTTCTGAGGGTTTTCCTGTCTTTTCTGAGTGTCCCAATGGGTACTCTTGTTTCTAAAGGAAGCATTTGATATCGTGATACCAAGGTCTGTCGTCTATGACTGCTTCAATCGCGAAGATGTAAGCGGGCCGTTCAAGGCGCATGATGTCGATCTTAGGTATGTCATTCCATTGACCTACACTAATCATGGAAGAGAGAGTGGCTAATGCATCAGCCATGTGATTCTCATCACGAGGGATGTGATGAAAGTCGACTCTGTTGAAGAAAGGTAACAACCTTCTTGCATAGTCTTTGTAAGGAATCAATCCTGATTGGTATGTGTTCCAATCTCCTTTTATCTGATTGATAACCAGGGCTGAGTCGCCATATACGTCCAAGTTTTTTATCCTTAAATCAATCGCTTCTTCGAGACCCATAATACAAGCTTCGTATTCGGCCTCGTTGTTCGTACATTTGAACGTAAGTCGAACGGTGAAAGGAATGTGGGTACCCTGAGGGGTAACAATGATTGCCCCAATTCCATTTCCATAATGATTGACTGCTCCGTCAAAGATAAGTCCCCACTGGGAACCTGGTTCTGGCCCTTCACTGGGTAGCGGTTCATCGCAATCTTTCATTTTTAGATACATGACATCTTCGTATGGGAAGTCAAACCCGATTGATTCTTGATTGTCAATCGGTTGATGAGCCAAATGATCGGCTAAAATACTTCCTTTAACGGCTTTCTGAGCGTGGTATTCTTTGTCATATTCTGATAACAGCATCTGCCAACGGGCAATTCTTCCCGTGAGAGCAGGTTTTTCAAAAACGTACTTGATTGGATCCATTTCGGAGACCAACCAAGTAGTATGACGAATCATGTACTGGCGAAGACGTTTGGCTGCCCAAGCCAAAGCGCAACAAGCTTTTTCAAGCATTGTGTACCGAGTCTCGCAGTCGGTGAATTTATTGCTTAGATAGTAGATGGCAGACTCTTTCCTTTTAGTTTCGTCTTGTTGGCCAAGTACACATCCCATTGAGTCCTCTAGGACTGTGAGGTAAATGATCAGTGGTCTTCCTTCCACTGGAGGTGATAGAATCGGAGGATTCAACAGGTATTCCTTAATACTGTCGAAGGCGGCTTGGCAATCTTCTGACCAAACGCAATCCTGGTTCTTTTTAAGTAGCTTGAAAATCGGCGCACAAGTGGCGGTCATGAGGAATATGAATCTGGAGATGTAGTTCAAACGTCCCAGGAATCCTCTGACTTGTTTTTCAATTTTCGGAGAAGGCATTTCTTGAATGGCCTTGACCTTGTCAGGATCAACCTCAATTCCTTTCTGGCTGACGATGAACCCTAAGAGTTTCCCTGAACGGACACCGAAGGTGCATTTGTTGGGATTCAAGCGGAGTTTGAATTTTCTTAGACGTTCGAACAATTTTGACAGATGTTCAACGTGCTCACTCTCTGTTTTTGATTTTGCAATCATATCATCGACATACACTTCGATTTCCTTGTGTATCATGTCATGAAATAGAGTAGTCATGGCCCTTTGATAGGTTGTCCCGGCATTCTTCAAACCGAACGGCATTACCTTGTAACAAAAGGTGCCCCATGGGGTAATGAATGAAGTTTTCTCCATGTCTTTCGGCGCCATTTTGATCTGGTTATAGCCCGAGAATCCATCCATGAAGGAGAATACTTTGAATTTTGTTGTGCTGTCAACCAGCATGTCAATGTGTGGTAAAGGAAAGTCATCCTTTGGACTTGCCTTGTTTAGATCTCTGTAATCAACACACATTCTGACCTTTCCATCCTTTTTGGGAACGGGTACGATGTTGGCTAACCATTGAGGATATTCAGATGTAGCAAGGAAACCCGCGTCAATCTGTTTCTGTACCTCCTCTTTGATTTTGATGGCCATGTCCGGATGAGTCCGTCTCAACCTTTGCTTTACTGGGGGACATTCCGATCTTAGCGGTAAATGATGTTCCACGATGCTGGTATCCAACCCTGGCATATCCTGATAGGACCAAGCGAATACATCGGGGAATTCTTTGAGAAGCTTTATCAAACTTTCTTTGACAGTTGGATTGAGCAGTGCCCCAATCTTGATTTCTTTTCTCTCTTGCTCTGAACCCAAGTTTACCGTTTCCAACGGTTCTTTGTGAGGTTCAATGGACCTTTCCTCTTGTCTGAGTAGTCGGGAGATCTCTTCAAGAATTTCGTTGTCATTTTCTTCTTCAGCCTCGAATATCGGGAACTCAAAGTTGGGAGAAGGCATCGGATCGTATGTTTCAACGGGGTTTAAAACAAGCAATCTGCATGACGTGATGATTCGTGTTTAGAAGAGATAGAGAAAAATGCAAGTGTGTGCAGTGTATTTGTTTTACTGCTTGTTTTTATTTTTGAATTGTTTTTTAGGATTACCATTTTCTGAAAAAGCAAAAAGAGAAAACAACAATTAATGCGAAAATTACAGAACGACGTTATTTTGTTTATGAACAAGTCGACTCTTGAAACTACAGCCCTATAAAACAAAACTCTGTCGCTTCGGGCAAAGCGAAGAGGGAAATTTACAGAAAGCGAGCCCTATCAAAACATCTGTTCCACCTGGGCAGGGTGAAAGGTTTAAAGATGGCAATTACTTTGACTGATGAACGACCTTCGGAACCTCGACGGCAACCCATTGGCGGCGAACTACTCGGTGAATCACAAAGTCTGGCACCTTCCTTGATTTGTCTTCAAAAATGACGCTGATTTCTGGTGGAGCAGGATCATTGGAATCTGTCTCCCAAGCAGAGTTGTCGTAGGAGGATTCCTCTGTTGTATTTTACATAGCATTTGAGCTCTCACCTGTATCTCCCCATCCAGTTGGCTGGATATCTTCGAGCCTGATACGAGAGCTTTCGGGAGCGGTGTACTTGACCATATAGTCGTATTTTCCACTCAGTTGTCCCAAGGTGTCCCACACTTTTTTTGGAACTGGAGGAGTCATCCCTCTCGATGACGTTGACCTCAGGAAAAGCATAGTTGATGAATTATAGTCCTGCAAACATTGCGAATTCATCTTCATGTTGAGTAGTTTCTGAATGACCTGAGTGTTGATCCCATGACATGGTGGGGACACAGGTATTCTGTTCTATGATGGTCAGCTGATTTTCATTACTCGGCTGACTTTCTTGCCCCAAGTCTCCTGGGTAAGGCTGCCACATTGGCAGGCCATCCATCGGGCCATAGTAATTGTGGTCAAAGTTGTCTTTCATCAGAGTGTCCTCCTCTAATGAATTTGGCGGAGCACGGCATCCTTCCGGATCACAATCTCTGTAGATCATTTCGACATCTGATCTTGGTATAAATCTCGGACTTTCTGTAGGAAAGCAAAAAGGCATAGGCACCTCTTCCTGAGACATATAACCGTCCTTGTTAAGGTAGGACTTCCATTCTTCATCTGTGTCAGAGGGATCTTCCTCATTGATAGCATGAACTGTCTGAGACACTGGGTGAAGGAAACCTCCACTGTGGAAGAAGTTTTGAAGGGGATGAAGACTTTCATCGTTGGCAGCCGTCCGGGTACAGGTTGCAGAAAAACCAAGACCCTTCTTTATTTTATTGTCAGTGGGAATGACAAGCTGTCCCCATCTGGTTGTATCGGTACTCTCGACCGCTTTGATAGCATCTTTTTATGAGGAAATCGAGGTTCCTCCTTTGAAATGATTGTCTTTGCTCACCGGCAGTGCTTGGAACTGAGTTCCAATAACCTCCTCGGGTTCCACACAAGTAGATGATGATAGGTTACTCACAAGCAAGGCTTGTTCCCCACAAACCTTGACAAGTTGGCCGTTCTTGACGAACTTTAGCTTTTGGTGGAGGGTTGAAGTAACCGCTCCAGCCTGATGTATCCAAGGTCTTCCTAATAAACAACTGTATGTTGCCCGGATGTCCATGACCTGGAAAGTGACTTGGAAAGTGTGAGGACCAACAGTTATGGGAAGATCAACTTCGCCGATAACTGTTTTTCTGGATCCGTCAAATACTTTGACGACGACCTCGCTGACTCTCATCGGAGGGCCCTTGAATGATAATTGCATCAAGGTGGACTTCGGCATAACATTCAGGGCTGACCCTGTGTCTACCAGTACGCTGGCTAAAGCATCGTCCTGGCAGTTAACAGTGATATTGAGCGCCATGTTATAACGGGGACCTTCTTCAGGTAATTCCTCATCACTAAATCCCAAATTGTTGTAGGAAGTGATGTTAGAGACAATGCTATCGAACTGTCTGATTGTTACATCCTGTTCCACAAAGGCTTGTTCCAAGACTTTCTGTAGAGCCTCCCTGTGTGCTTCAGAACTGAGTAACAGTGATAATACCGAGATCTTTGAAGGAGTCTGCAACAGTTGATCGACAATGTTGTATTCACTCCTTTGGATGAGCTTCAGCATCTCATCATCATTTTTCGAAAGGTCGGGATTACTGGATTGACCGATTGGTGGATCGGGAGCTTCTGTCTGAAGTTCCTTTTCTTTGTTAGGTTCCCCAACCCCTCGGTTGAAGATTCTACCACTCCGTGTTACATGACTGATGTCTGCAATATTCACAACGGAGGGTAATGGAATTTCCTTTCCATTCTCAATTATCGTTGCACCGTATTTGTAAGGGATAGCCTTAGCTGATTCATATGGTAATGGTCCCGGTAGATAGATGACTATGGGGACTTTCTAATTTTTCTGACCATCGTAAGTAATCTCGATCCGTTCCTGGTTGGGAACTTTAGATTCATCAAATAGAGGGATGATGGCAAAAACATCCCTGGTCTGGTGATGACCAGAGATGGTGACAACATCCTCAACTTGATCGGCAAGGTAATTCGGCGTCCAGTTGATGGGTCCAGAACCCGGATATGGACGAATTTCTCCACGGTTTACCTGACCCTGAAGAGCTGCTCGCACAAGGTAACACCCTTGGTTACTTTCCAAACAGACGCTACAACATTCGTAATTGTGTGGTGGCACCTGGCCATGCCCACTTTGAATACAATGTAACCTCACTAGGTTAGCTTCCACAGATCGGACATCCTGACTTTGACGCCGGGTGGGATTCCTGTTACTGATACTAATTTGCTGAGTATCTTCATCCATGTAGATTGGCATCCACCAATGATTTAACAAGTGCTGAAGTGCCTCCTGAACAAGGGTACAACCTCGATCGTTTTCGCAACCTGCTTTACAGTTTTGATAGTCATGTGATATTAAGAATCTGAGTCGAACCTGCTCAGCATGTAACTCAACCAGGTTGGTATTCATCACGCGAATATCGAAGATCTGAACCATATTGATCTAATAAGGGTTCCTATCATGGTAGTCTTGGATCCATCCAAGATCCATCTGACGCTGGAGGGCCTCTTGTATGAAAGAGCATCCTTGTTTGTTTACCGAGCAAATCAGACAGGAACTGTAATCATGTCGTGGCAGATTATGATACTGGCTTTGCCTTGAGTGCATCGCCACCAAGTTGACATTCATTGCACAGATGTCGTGGTTCTGAATGATGTTGGAGTTCGTATAGACCATGTTAACCCCACGAACTCGGTGCTCTTGGATCCATCCGAGATCCATTTGTTCCTGTAGAGCTGCTTGCACCACAGAACATCCCTGGTTGTCTTTAGAGCAGATATCACACTGGTGATAGTTATGAGGTGGCACATGGCCATATCCACTCTGTCTACAATGCATCTTGACCAGATTGGTCTTTAACAAGAGTACATCGTGAATTTGATAGACATTGTTAGTCTCTTTCTCAATCAGATTGATTGCAGCTTTCTCATGTTGAGGCAGCGGGTTCGTGAGAACATTGGGATTCGTATCTTTGAAAGATAAGAGCCCACTCCTAACAAGCTTTTGTACGTCAGATTTGAAATTGAGGCAAGTCTCTATGTTATGCCCTGATCCTCCTTGATGATAAGGGCATGTCTGATCCACCTTAAACCAAAAAGGCAGATTTTCCGGTACTGTAAGAGGGGACTTAGTCTGGATGTGCCCCTTAGCCAATAGTAATGGAAATAGTTCTGCGTACAACATGGGTATAGGATCAAACCCTGATGGTAGTGTTGTACGGTTGTTATTGTATGGAGGACGAGCCTGCTGAAGAGGCTGTTGTGTCCTTTGCTGATCAGGTTGGCTCTGCCCAACCTGAGGTTGATACGTAGGAATAGGCGCAGGGCTGGTAGCAGGAGTCACAGCTGCTACCGGCTGATAACGTCGCCTTTGCTTTCCGAGAGAGATATTCCCAATGTCTTGCTCTTTTTTCTTAGGGAGAGCACTACCGTATTTTTTAGTACCGCTCGTCGATCCAGTGTCTTTTACCAAACGTCCTTCTCGGACGGCTTCCTCAAGACGTACGCCCATGCCGACCATCTCGGTGAAATCACTGGGCGCACTGGCAACCATTCGGTCATAGTAAAATGAGCTTAAGGTCTTTAAGAAGATTTTTGTCATCTCTTTTTCCTCAAGAGGCGGACAAATTTGAGCGGCAATTTCACGCCACCTTTGAGCATACTCCTTAAAGGTTTCCTTGTCCTTTTGCGACATTGATCTGAGTTGATCTCTGTCAGGTGCCATGTCCAAATTGTATTTGTATTGTTGGACGAAGGCAGTACCAAGATTTCTGAAAGTGCTGATCGTAGCACGGTTTAAACCCATGTACCATTTTAATGCGGCACCGGTTAAACTATCCTGAAAGTAGTGAATCAGTAGGTCATGATTCTCTGTCTGAGCTGACATCCGCCGAGCGTACATCACCAGATGGCTTTGAGGGCAAGAGTTACCCTTGTATTTTTCAAAGTCGGGCACTTGAAATTTGTGCGGGACTTTCACATTGGGGACCAAGCAGAGGTCTGCGGCGTCCTTTCCAAATAGATCCTGACCGCGAATGGCTTGCAGTTCCTTCTGCATTTCCAAGAACTGTTCCTGGAATTCATCCATTCGGTCAAACATAGTTTCCTTTTTACCAGAAGGTGTCTGTGGGATCTGTCCTTCTGGGACAGTGTGCACCACGGGGGGTGGTACCGTGACTACGAAAGTGAATCTTGGTGTCTCCCGAAGTTTGTAACCTTCAGGAGTCTTCAGTATGCCCCTGGCATCTTCGCTTTCCCGAAGTTTGTAACCTTCAGGCCCAGCGGCATCTGTTGCGATTCCCTGATCTTCAGTGATCGGCGGAACATATCCTTCCGGGATATAGTTAACAGGCATGCCCCAAGGGCGATCTTTCGGTATCTGATACCTAGGATCATTCTTTTCCACTATGGGCATTGAGGTGATCTCTGAGATCACAGTTCTTTGTAGCTGAGCTTCTGCCATGGCTTGCATGTCGTTACGAAGCTTTCTCATATCCTCACTCAGAGCGTCGATCTCTTCTTTTAACTCTCTGTTCTCTTCCTCAAGATCATCCATCTTTTTCTAACGATTAGCCCGAGTATTGTACGAATGAGACAGTTTGACTCTAGAACCAAGACACAAACGTGAGATTCGTAGGGAAGAAGAATACGCGATGTGAGAATGATGAATGCAATGATTATATTAATTGTTTTTTGTTTTTTGTTTAATCAAAATAAACTTCGACAATTAGATTGCAAATATCAACAGTGGGGAAACCCCTTTTTATTGAAATTCAAAGGATTACAGAAACGGAAATACAGTAGATTACAAGGTGCAGAAACAGAAACCTAAACTAATGGGTCCCGAGTCCTCTCTGAAGAGAAGTCGGGTGCTGATTCTGGTATCTTCCTTTTCTTTGACCGGGGCTCTTGGGCCGTTGTCGGGTTGTCATTCCTTTGCCAGGTAAAAGGAGCGAACAAATTCCTTTGGTCATCCTGATTCTCTACAGCATGTTGCTCCAAAATTTCAATCAGAACATCTTTCTCTTTCAGTAATTGCTGTATTTTGATGCACTCTACGTCGAGGGTGCGGTACTTGTTCTTCCAAGACTTTCTCTCCCGTTGAACTTTGTTGAGAGTAACCTGAAGCTTTTCAGTTTCCGTCATGAAGTACATGACAGATTCCCTCGGCGGAAGAATTTCGTAACGAGAATAAGGCATCTTTAGCTTGAGAGCTCTAGTTTGTACCCAGTGGAGTTAAGGCTCCACCAAGACACAGTCCGGTTTTCCCAGAGACTCCCGTCCTTTCTTATGAACATGTTTCCAAGCATGCACTATTTCCGTCTTTAGTGCTCTGTCGTTTTCTCCTTCCTTGAAGAAAAGACCTTCCAGATGAACACCCAATGGGATGTGTCTCATCGGGTATCCAAATTGACGAAGAACCAATACCGGATGGTAGTTGATTCCTCCCTTAGTTCCTATGAGGGGTACATTGGGGAAGTTTCCACAACGGTCAATGATTATGATTCCATCATAGATCCTTTTACACCAATCTATATCAGAGTTGGTGAGAGACATGATCTTCTGCGACCAACGTAAGACACTCTTGCAATCCCAAAAAGCAGCAGACTTGGGCAAGTGAGAGATAAACCATTTATAAAGCAGAGGTACACAGCATGTGATTTCCCCTCCGCTGTACAAATTTCCTAAGTGTACAGAATGATACGCATCTGCGAGCAAAGTCGGCACAGGGTTTCCAATGAGAAAAACCTTAATAGCGATAAACAGTGATAAACAGGATCGTAGAATTGAATGAGCGCATCCATGGTTCCCTCAATCACATGGACTCTTAACAGTGGTAGCAGACCTCCGTACTTGGCTCAGAAAGCCTCAGGGCTAGTGATCATCCTTTCTAGCCTTCTCAAATCCTCTAGTTTTGGAACCTTGAAGGTGTACGTATGAGTTCTCCTTCTACCGAAATCCATTAGCGTAATCCTTTTCTCTGATATTTGCAATCACAGTCTTAGTTTAATTTGAAAAACAGAGAGACTAGAAGAGAAGTTTTTTGAATGTTTTAATGTTTTTTTTAATGAATGCATGAATGCAGCACACAAAAACATAGAAAAAACATGGGGTCAAAGGGTCGTTGTCATGAAGTCAAGGCTCTACCCATCCCCAAAGGTTTATACTAGGGTGATTTGTGTACCTGTACTCATTATCATCAGCTCCCCCCAGGAAAGCAAAACAACAAGCGGATCGCCAGCGAGTTGTAGAGCAATCTTAGAGTAAGTGCCATTCACCGAGAATAGATCACCAGCCTCAAATGATGGTAGTATCGCGTAACAACTATTTCCGATAGTTTCCGCACTACGAAAGGGTTTGGCTCCTCAGCTTCTCAGACTTAACAACCGGTCCATTGGCTAGAAGAGTGAATGGGTTGCGTTGGTCAGCCTCCACTGAGGTTGATGGTTGACCCCGTCGCCATCACTTATCTTAAGTGTATACTCAATCTTTCCACATACGGCATCACCAGCATTCCCATTAGCAGAAAAATAAACACGTATAGCAATTAGGAAAAGCAGTATATATATTTGTCCTAATCATCCTAGACTTATGAAGCTAAGAATCCTAAGTTCCTGACAGAAATGGCTCCCCGGATGAGTTACCACTCTGTAGTTTCTACACAAGGAAAACAGAAAGAAAGAAATAAGGGCCCCACGGTGGGCGCCATTTTTCTGTAGCGAGCGATTTTGGACGCGGTTCTTAAGCGCTGGTCGCTCTCTGCGGTTGAGCTTAAACTACAGGTCGATTCATTTTTTATCCTATTGTGAGCTGAATAAGGAAGGGAAAAAGATGTCTCCAATTAACCCTGCTTGCATACTGAGTTTAAACAGCGGTCTGTTAGGTTACGAATGCTATCAATGTGGGGGGGCCTTGTACTGGTTATTTGTATTTTCTCCAATACTGTTTTCTTTCTTTTTACCTGGGCAGAAGGTTTCTGGCGGGGAACAAGGATTAGGATGTTAGGACTGATGCTTTTGAATTACTGCTTTTGATTGATGGAGATATGGGGTTTGGGTTTTTTGTTGATTGTGCTCGCTAAGATCTTTTCTTTCGATCTTATGCCTACGTATTCCCGTTTACCGAAACAGGGAAATCAGAGCATTCGTAGTTCCTCCTATTCTATGGGAGGAAATGGGTGTTTTTGGTGTCTTGTTCAAAGCCCAAGACGTGAAGCTAAAGGGTAGTTTGTATCTTGTTCAAAGCCCAAGATGTGAAGCTGAAAAGTCTATTTGTGTCTTGTTCAAAGCCCAAGACGTGAAGCAAAAGGTGGTTTGTATCTTGTTCAAAGCCCAAGATGTGAAGCTGAAAAGTCTATTTGTGTCTTGTTCAAAGCCCAAGACGTGAAGCTGGAGGACCTCGACTTTAGAGAGAATTTGTCAACTCTAAAGAAGGGTTTGTCTGTCACAACTGTTTTATAAAGGAGAATTACGTTAACCGGGATACGCGGATCCGGGAATGCCATAATTTCCTTTATAGGGGATTTTAACCTGAAGGAGAAGACTTTAACTCAGTGTAGAGCAATGCTATCTTTCCTTAGGAATTTTTCATGCTAAAAAAGGGACAGTGGCATGGATGTAGATGATCCAGAGGCTTGCCGCTTACAACGATTAGATGAAGGGAAAGGAGTTGTTGATGTTTGTATACTGTGAACGAGTCACAGCTTTGATGCTAAAAGGTTGATTGGATCAACCAGTGGTTTTCTTATACAAAGCCTAAGAGGAGGCTAATATGTGTCTCGTACAAAGCCCGAGAGAGAGGCTAAAAGGTTTTGACTCGACAATGAAGTCTTTTGGTATCTCGTATAAAGCCCGAGATGAAGGCTATTTGACTCAACAAGAGATTTTTTTGTACTCAACAAGAGAGTGTTTTTTTTATCTCGTATGAAGCCTGAGATGGAGGCTGAAAGTTTGTTTGGCTCAATAAGAACCTTTTTGTATCTCGTATAAAGCCCGAGATGGAGGCTAAAAGTTCAACTCAACAAGAGAGTCTTTTATACTCCGCAAGAGAGTGTTTTTTGTATCTCGTACGAAGCCCGAGATGGAGGCTAAAAGTTTGATTGGCTCAACAAGAGAGCCTTTTTTGTATCTCGTACGAAGCCCGAGATGGAGGCTAAAAATGTTTGACTCAACAAGAGAGTCTTTATATCTCATACGAAGCCCAAGATGGAGGCGAAAGGGGTGATTGACTCAACGAGGGAGTCTCTTATGTGTCTCGTACAAAGCCCGAGAGAGAGGCTAAACGTTGTTTGACTCCACTGGGGAGAATCATTTTACATAGGCCAAGAGGAGGCTACGGTGACTGTTTCAGTTAAGTGACAGGTCCAGTATACTGATTTTAAAAGAGAAAATCAGTTCTTATATGAGCAACACTGTACTAAGGGATTTCATTTGAGGATCAGGGATATTTCCTTCTCTTTGAGGAAACGGGAAATCCAAAGGGTATTGAGACTGTCCGAGTCTGCGGGTTTCCTTCCTATTTAACGAAGGGGTCGCTTGAGAATGTCTTTGAGACTCAAGGAAGTTAGACTGTCCAAGTCTAGAGTTTTATCTTTTGTACTATGCTTTGAGAAACAGTAGTAGACTCTATGAAAGGATTGTTCTATGAGAATGACTAGGTTCTGTTCCTATACCTCTAGGAGGTCGTCGGGACAATTTGTACCAAGCCCAAGAGGAGGCTGGAAACTTTTAAGAAGTCGGCGGGTCCTTGTACAAAGCCCAAGAGGAGGCTATCATTCCCGGAGGAAGAGATCATTATACGAAGCCTAAGAGGAGGCTGTGAATACTTCTAAGAAGCCGTAGGATCCTTGTACTAAGCCCAAGAGGAGGCGTGGTTGCTTTTAAGAAGCCCGTGGGTCCTTGTATAATGCCCAAGAGGAGGCCGATGCTTTTAGGAAGCCCGTGGGTCCCCAAACCCCGAGAAATTCAAGGTAAGCTATTCACAAGGAATAGATCAAGTCAGGAAAGTTCGAGAATTTGGAAGAAACTCAAAGATGCCATTCACGGAGAATACATTCATCTTGGGGAGTAGAGTTTCTTGACAATTCCTAATGAGGACAGCCGAAGAGAAGACTGTATCTGGTGATCCTATTGGGGATCTAGTTGTCTATTTCTACGAATAAACGAAACGGCGTCACCTAGTTCTAGACGTAGTTGCCGGGGAAACTCTAAATATCTATACTATTATTACACAGTTGATATGAGTTTATGAAAGAAGACTTACAGCGAAACAGCCCCACAATACAGTTATATATATATATATATATGAGTTTGTGAAAGGAGACTTACAGTGAAACAGCCCCACAATACAGTTATATACATATGAAAGCGGTAAATGAAAGCGGGTAAACACTTACTCGGTTGTAGAGCTTTCATGCTGTTTGGTTAGTTGTTCAACAAAGAAAGATTAAAAACAACAGTATATTCAAAATCAAAGGAGAAAGTGCTTTGAAAAAGAAAGATTTGGGGCTTACAGCTCAAGGAGAGGCCCAAAGTTTTATCAGTGAGCGCACTGTTTGAATTTGTATAGAGGGACTTATACAAGTAACTGAGGCCCAAGAAAGGTTTTTTGTACAAAGGGATGGGTCTTACACTCTATTAGAGGCCCAAGTGAGTTTTAAGAAAAGAAATGAGTCTTACTACTCGAGGGTAGGCCCAATGGTTAATTTTGAAAAAAGGCGACGGTCGCGCCGAGGTTTTGGAAACACCGTGCGACTTATACAAGTGACTGAGGCCCAAAATTTTGGTATTTACAAAGGGATTGGGTCTTACACTCTTTTAGAGGCCCAAAGAGTTTAAAGAAAAGAAATGGGGATTACAACACGATGGGAGGCCCATAGTCTTTATTTTCAAGATGAATATTCACTTTTAAAATGCTTAAAAACAATTAAAAATGAATTTATTCACAAAAATACCAACTATATTAAATTAATAATATAAATTTGATTTTTTTGTAGAATAAAATATTTTACTATTTTTGTGATTTTTCAGAAAAAGAACCAATCAAAAATAATCAAAATTGAAGGAGTTATTAATTTTCCAAATTATTAAAAAATAATAAGAAAATATAAAAAAGAGGGGTTGGGTCTTACACTCTATTAGAGGCCCAAAGTGTATTTTTGTACAAAAGATGGGGCTTACAACTCAGGAAGAGGCCCAATTGATTTTCGTTTGAAAATGGCGATCGCGCCGAAGTTTTCTTTTAACGCAGAGGGACTTATACAATAAGTGAGGCCCAAAATTGTTTTGGTTAAAAGGGGATTGGGTCTTACACTCTAATAGAGGCCCAAAAGTTTTGAATGGGTCTTATAGCTCGAGGAGAGGCCCAAGGTTATTTCTTAAAAAGGTGACGATCGCGCCGTTTGTTTTTGACGGTATCGGGGCTTATACAATGAATGAAGCCCAAAAATGATTTGGTCAAAAAAAGATTGGGTCTTACACTCTATTAGAGACCCAAGTGTTTAAAAAAAATTTGTTAGGGTGAAAGTCAAAGAAAACCCCAATTTTATTTTTTAGGCATTTTTTCAAGAAAAATTAAGTAAAAAATGATAAAAATATCAAATAAAATCATTAAATAATGATTAAAGTTTATGAAAAAAAAATATTTTATCAACATAAATATTTAAAATCATTTTGGTTTTAAAAATCAAGAAAAAAAAATCATTTTAAAAGCATTTAAAACAATTTAAAACACTATTTTTAAATATATTAAAAATAATACTTTTTTTTGTGATTTTTTTTGGATTAAAATATTATGGGGTACGAATTGGAAAATGATGATTTTTTGCTATGTGAAAAAAATTGGTTGAGTTTTGAAAATAAAAAGTAAGAAAAAGAGAAAAGATATCAAAATATCATTTTCGACATTTTTTGGGGTAAAAACGAGTACCGAAACTTTAATTTTCAACACGTTTTTATCAAATTACAAACACTCATAACTCTCTCAATTTTTATCGGAATCAAAATCCGGAAGTACCTACCTGACCGATTTTTCGCAAGGAATCCGATGGTATTACTCACGCGCATGGAAAATCGACGCACAAAACGCAGAAAAAACTGCTATCGTTTTGAAAATATCGTTCCGCGCCGAATTTCCAACACGCGTAACTCTCTCGATTTTTATCGGAATCAAAATCCGGAAGTACCTACCTGACCGATTTTTCACAAGGAATCCGATGGTATTACTCACGCACGCGGAAAATCGACGTATAAAACGCGGAAATTAAAAAACAAAAACTGCTATCGATTAAAAACATCGTTCCGCGTTGAATTTCAAACACGCGTAACTCTCCCGATTTTTAACCGAATCAAGATCCATTAAAGCCTATCCTGACCGATTTTTCGCAAGGAATCCAATGGTATCGCTCACGCACGCCGAAACTCAACGTACAAAACGCAGCGATAAAAAACCAGAGCTGCTGCGTGTAAAAACATCGTTTCGCGTAAAATTTCCAACGCGCGTAACTCTCTCGATTTTTAACCGAATCAAGATCCGCAAGAGCCTATCTTGACCGATTTTTCGCAAGGAATCCAATGGTATTACTCACGCACACGGAAAATCGACGCACAAAACGCAGAAATTAAAAAACAAAAACTGATATCGTTGTTTTCGACGCCGTTTCGCGTAAAATTTCCAACGCGCGTAACTCTCTCAATTTTCATCGGAATTGAAATCCGTAAAAACCTATCTTGACCAATTTTTCGCAAGGAATCCAATGGTATTATTCATGCAAACTAAAACTTAATGTATAGAACACACCAATGAAGAAAAGACAGAACTGAACATGGTTTCAAAACAACCAAAATTCCACATAAAAACATGTCAAAAATGCAAACAGTGGGAGGATCACAACATACACATTAAGGACTACATTTTTACCTCAAAAATTGTTCAATATGATGCATGTAAGTGGACAACAAAGGAAAGCATGATTCAAAGAATTCAAGTTGTGGATTTTACCTCTTTTTTGGAGATTTTGGGCAACCTTCCAAGTGCTTTGTTCCAGAAATGATTTGATGCTTTGGACAACCTCAAATGACCTTTTAGAAGCTTTTAGGATGGTTGGAATCGGCTGGAAACCTCTGGAGCAAGTTTGTGCACTTTCTCGCGAAATGGTCAAAAACGGCCAAAATGCCAACTCTCTCAAATGGTGTTCCAGATGTGTGGCACCATTTGGGATAGTTCAAGGATGATATTTAGAGTGTGTTTGAGGTTTTATCTGGCTTGGAAAGTGACTGAATCAAGACATGGCTTGAAAAATGCAAAAAAGTGCCATTTTGAGGTTTTGAGAGGTGACTTTGTGATGTTGTGATTACAGGTCACTTTTGATGGTTTGCACAGCTTACATATGATATATATGAGGTGTGTGTGTGATTAGTTTGAGTGGAATTGCTCTCTAGCTCAAAAACTCAGAATTTCTTGCTTTGGAAGGCAAATTTGAGGTGAAAGAAGAGATTTTGAGAAAAGCATCTGTTTGATGGCTTTGGTGTACTCAAACTGAGCACAAATGAGCTCTATTTATAGTAGAGCAAGTTTGTTTTGGGATCCACAGTGAATGGCAACTGCAGCAGGTGTTTGGCCAATGTTGGCCAATGGAAATCCAAGTCTCCTCTAGCCATTGACTAGAGGTTAGGGCACAGGCTACTGGTTCCCTTGGTCTTGGATAAGTCTTGACTAATTTCAGATGAGAATGGCTCAGTACATGCCACCTCTAAGCATCCATTAAATGCTCCAAACCAAAATTGGAGTTTTGCCCCTCTTTTAGGGATTTCTAGGCTTTGGCGTGCTTTTCTTTGTTCCTTGGACTTGGGAGGTTCATGGATCAGATCATCACACTTGGATTTGATCCTTAGATGTGTCCAAACAGATGACAAGGCTTGAAAATTCGTGTGGCACAAAAAATGTGCAAATCTGCCTTGAAAAATTCAGCTTCAGCAAGCCATTTTGTAAGATCCATAACTCCCTGCTCGAGTATGCTATATGGACGTTCTAGGACTTTTCGGAAAGCTTAGATGACGTACTTCAATTTTGATGTTTGACATTAGACCTGGTTCAACTTGGATCATGGAGAAAAACAGCCTTGAAGTTGGGACATTGTGCTGAAAAATGTCAATTTTAACTTTTTAGCCATTTTGATCCAAGCATAACTCAAAATCCTTAATGAATTGGACTTAGGTCTAGTTGAAGTTTTTGTAGAGGGTAATGAGGGCTACAAATCAAGCTTTGGATGGAGAAAAATGGTTTTTTGGCTTAGGAGTTATGATCCTCCAAAGTTGGTACCCTTGCCACTTTTTTTCATAACTTAGAAAAATTTCTAAGTTTTTATGGTTACCCCTTTTACAAGTTATCCCACTTTCTTTGATTTTTCTTGATGAATGATGATTCCAATCACACATTAACATCATTTTAGGGTTAAAAAACCATTTTTATGAAAAATCTCAAAAAGTCAAAGTTTGACTTTTGTGCACAGTTGACTTTTTATCAGATGAATTCCAAACCGTGCGATTCTTCAGGAAATCATGTCCTTGACCTAAATCAAAATTGATGGACATGTTCCATGGGTGTTATAGGGTGTATTTAATCGTGTCCCACGACTTGGGAGCATGTCCTGGTCAAAAGTCAAAGCTACAGTTGACTTTTCCCGCGAAACCCCAACTGTGGTTTAGATGAAATTGAAACTTGTTGCTCAAGCTTCTTGGGTCAATCCATTGTTGCAAATGGATCAACGTGGTATGTTGGAGACCCTCAAATCATGTCTTGAGGTCTTGGCTCATGATTTGTCCCAAAAGTCAACTTAGGGGTGAATTAGGTCAAGAAACCCTAATTCCTGATTTTTGATGTATGCATCCCCTGAGGCTAAATTGACTTGATGATGGGGTTTATGATGTTTCATGGAGCATTTTAGGTTATGCTTTGAAGCATTGGCTCATGCCCAGAGGAAAATTTCCATCTGGAGGCCCTAGTCGACCAAACCCTAATTTGGTGACACTGGCGATCCTGAGGCTTGATCCCCTAGAAGGGAGCAAACTTGTGCTTAATCCTTGAAGTGGGAGTCCTCTTGATCCATTGTGGATATTTGAGAGGCTAGACAAGTTGAAGATCATGTCATTCCTTGATTGATCCTTTGTCTAAGAGCTCTGCGAGGGCTTGAAACCCTAAATCCTGTTTGTAGTGAATGCTTACCCACCTTTGGGGAGACTAATGAGGTACAAAGGTACATCCATATTGTGCTGATGATTTGCACAATGATGGGAAATCTTAGTGGTCAAAATTTGGGGTATGACAGAAACTTCTTGATCTTTCGCTCCCAGGAAGCAATGTTTTGTTCATTGGAGATGATTTCCTGCTTGTTCTTCTCTTTGGCTTCCTCTAATTCTGCCACTTTAGTCTCAGAGTCAGTGGCAGAGGCCCAAGCAGCAGCCTCACTACCAGCTTTGGTTGAAATTACATCTTCGATTTGGGGTAGGCGTTTGAGGTCACCATGGACTTGGTCAATCATGGTGCCAAGCTCTAAGATGACGTTGGCAGATTCTGGAGAAATAGCGTGGAGGTCAACTTGTTGGAGGAGATTTTTCAAAGAAATATGAGTGACATCATCCATCTGTAGGAGTGTGAAAAGGTCACCCTTAAAGATCTTATTTTTGATCTTCAGATGGATATTGTCCTCAGGTTTTCTCGAAGGCTGATCCCCAGAGGTAGTCGAAGCACTGGGTGTTTTGTCAGATGAGCTCCCTCGACGGCCAAGAGGGATTTTTATGTATTGTCAAGGATTGCTGGTCTTCAAGGCATCCAGCTCTTTTTCAAAAAGGCCTGCTCCGTACACAGTTGAGGTGGCCTTGCCTGTAGTAGCGGCAGTAGTTGCTAGGGTGGTAGTAGCTTCGACTTAGGTTGGCTCGTCGATAGGTTCTTTGTCGGCCTTTTCCCCCTCAACTTTGTCCTCCTCCTCGTCATCTTCGTCCATTTTGTCATCATCATTTTCATCACTATGGCCACTAAGTTCAGATTGATGCTTGGCCTCATCATCATCTTCTTCCTTTTCTTCCTCTCCTTCGGGGTTAGCATTGGCAGCCCCAATGGGTTCGTCTGTTGGGGATCCCTCTTCATTGACCAAGGGTGTATCTTCATTCATGGCAGCAGCTGTTGGATTTTCTGTGTCAGGATCTTGCTGAATGTTGTCTGCCTCATGGTCAAAGCCTTCTGTTTAAGAATGTTGGGTAGCAGTCCTGGCTGGCGAATGGGGAGCTGTGTCAAAACCAGGTTTGTTAATTTCACCTAGTGAACTCATTCCAGAGCCCAAGTCAGAAGTGGGATAGTATGTGGGCTCACCTTGGCTATTCAGGAGAGTGGTGGGTGAAGGAGGATTATCCACTGGTGGCTTCGAACCACTAGCATCAGCCTGAATTAAGTCAAAGCAAGTCAGACCAAAGCAAACAAGGTAAATAAGTTGATTCTTTAGAAGGAGTAATTTGATAAATTACCTTGACACTTTCAGCATCAGGGCTGGAGTTATTGCTTTCAGCATTATCGGCAACCCTTGTGGTGGTTGCCTTCTTGGAGGCTTTGGCCGTCTTAGGCTCAGATTGGGCACCAGCAGCATCAGTCACTTGGCAGGGTTTCTTCCTCTTCTTCATCTTTAAGTCTTCGGGAGGAGATTGATCCTCATCCTCTAAATCAAAGATAATTTGGGCAATGCCCATCTCCGACTTCCTTTGAGGTGTCAGAGGTGGCTTGCGAGAGGCCTGAAATGATGAGAAGCATTAGGGGAAGAGAGAATAAACAACAAAAAGGAAAGGTCTGAGATGTACCTTGTTGCCTTCACCCTTGGCTTCGACCGGTTGCTGAGGTGGGTTCTTTTTGCGAATAGCTGCAAAACAAACCGAGTTACCACATGTCAGTAATAATAAAGTTCGAATAAAAGAACATAACATTGGAGAATCCAAACCTTCATGTATTTTGGATTCGATGCGAACATCTTCAATACCGACATGAAGGTGTCCTTTGAAATTGTCTAGCGTATGCTTAGTCGGAACCACCCGTTGAGCCTTGGGTTTCGACTGCTGGCGAAGGATCTTTATAGAATCCCCACAGATAAACCAATCTAGAAATAGAGGGGCAAGAGCCACTCCAAAATCAGCAGATGGCAGTCTAGGAGTCTTTGGAGGAAATAGTGCGAAAGCCACTTCATAGCGTTTCTCAGGGGGAACATATGAAGGGAGTTTCAAACTCTCCATTTTCTTTAAAAATTTCTCCTTTAGTGTAACCGCCGCTTCCCAAATGGTTCGACTAATATCATCTGGTCGATAAACAGTTTCAAAGTACTTCTGGAAGGCTTGAATCTCCTTAATGTGGATAGATGTACCTTTCTTGGTTTTCTCCTGCACATTAACAAAAGCTTGGTCAATCAACTGAGCAAAGCTGGAGACATCAAGGAACTCCGCAGCATAATGTTTCGACCACCAGTCATGAAATTCTTGGGGTACAAAGAGGAGACGTTTTGGTCATAATCATAATTGGCTATGACGTCATAAAGCTGATTGAAAAGAAACTGAATAGTTTCTTGGGACGTGGGTTAGTCAGTTTGATGGACACCTATGCATGGTCGAAAGATGGCGTCGAATGGACTCTATCAAAAAATGCCCTTTTCTTCAGTACTGTCGAAAAAGACATTTTTGGGGGGCAATTTGTTAGCTCATGGATTCGACGCCTATATGAAGTTGGAAGCATTGATGGGAATGTTAAATTCATTTGAAGAGGTTTAAACGCTTTCGACAGGGTCTATATGATAGGTTTTAGTCGAAGATGCTCACAAGAAGAGAGGATGCTTTTTGGGACTTAGAAAATATTTTTAAGGCTTAAAGAGGTCACCTTCGACCGACGACGCTGCTAATGTCTGACGTTGGGAAATTCAAATTCAAATAAAGGAGGGAGTAGTTATTTTGGTCCGCTCTTGAAGAAAGAAAAGTGGCGTATATCCAAGCAATAGGAGCATGCGATGTGACACTTGTCATTTGTTGATTACTTCAGGCAGTTTACAGCAGTTATTTTTAATATTATAAATAGGGGTTCTAGCAATAGGATTGAGTGTGTTCACTTTGTACAAGTTACTCCAAAGTTACTCAAAGTATCCGCGTGTAGAGAAAAGAGTCTTGTGAGAATGTACGTGATGTAAACACCATTTATCCCTTTAGTGCAATTTACTTCAATCTTTTGTTAAGATCTTATCTTTTGTTTAAAGTCAGTTATGTTTCTGCACTTGTTTTAAGTTTCATACTTTGGGTCTTTACTGCACGCCTTCGACCGTTCCTTTACATGTTCAGTCTTTTAACTTAATGTTTTTAAACATTGTCTTGCATTGTATTTTCAACCAACCTTTCTTTATGGATACTGTCGAAGTATTTGTTTATGTAGAATTTACCTTAGATTAATTGTTAGCACATGTCCTAGGATCAATCTGATCGATCCTGTGAGTCACCAAAGTTAGATTTGGAAGATCAGCGGTTGTTTACCAATTTTCACGGTAAACAGGGTGCTCGCCAAGGATTGGGGCCCTTGTGCCTACGTATTCCCTCATGCAATGGGAAAGTCAGAGCATTTGTAGTTCGTGGGACTACGGTTGGTTGGTGTTTTTTAAACGAACGAGTGTTTAATTCGCATTCTAACTGCTAAACATTGGCTTGTCTGCTCGCTAGGGGAGGCTGAAGCACTAGTTTATATGCGCAGAAGAATGGACTAAACAATGTTCTTTATGGAAATTTGTTTGAATAAGGATTAAGTGTGTTAAATATTTAATTGAGAAAAGAGTTTGATTTGCGTATGTCTTAAGGTTTCGGTTGCATGGGAAGTGTTTGGTTTGTTAAGTATTTTAGAGGAAGAATGACGATTATTTGATAAATGAGACGTCGGCCTCGCAACCAATTAATCGGGGCATTACTGAGATGCTAGATCTCAACGACACCTTTTTCATTCTATTAATTGTGAAATCATGTTTGTTGGACAATGGGCTTCTTTGTCCATGTAATTAGGGCGAGTGTTTTAGGAACGAAAGATCGAAATGAACACAACCCAAAGCGTGCACCTCAAGAGCGTTCGTTCAGGGCCCAAGAAGTGCTAGACCTCAAGAGTCCACTACTTTCGTAATTTAATTAGGAAAAAGATTTGAATTTTATAGAGTATCTTAATTAGACGCGCTAAATCGGATTAGGGTTTGAACGAATTAAAAATTTTAAGGAGAATTAAGTGCTTTAGAAATGGAAGATCGAAACGAACACAACTCAAGGCGTGCGCCTCAAGAGCGTTTGTTTAAGGACCCAAGTAGTGCTAGACCCCAAAAGCCCACTACTTCCATAATTAATTTAGAAAATAGTTTAGAAATATTAACCTAAATATTTTATGATTTGATTTAAGAAAATATTTAGAGATTAAGTAAAGTGGGTAATAATTTAACTTGATTTGAGAAAATTATTAGGAATTTAATTAGATTAAGAATTTTAATTTGAGAAAAGATTGTATTTTTTAAGTGTTAAGTGTTTTTGATTAAGATTAGATATTTTAAGTCTTTTAAAATGATTAAGATGTAAATGGATTATGATTTTTAATTTAATAATTGTAAAGGTTAATTATATTTTGATTAAGCAACAGATTAATTCACTACTACAAAACGCTAAAACAACAACGCCAGGCTTACAACGCATCCATTTATGCATTTGTAATAGGTTAAAAATTTCACGTCCATTTAAAAGCTGAGTCATTTAATGACGGTTGAATGAAACCACCGTAGTAATAAATAAAATGTATCAAGCTTCGATTCCCTGCAACTACATTTTTTCCATTTTTTAGAGTACATTTAACGTGTGTCAATTAAGTCCATTATTTAAAAAATAAATTGTAAATTATTTTACAACGATTAAGATGAACAACCGTGGTAATAAATGAAATGTAACAAGCTTCGATTCCATGCAACTACATTTTTTCCATTTTGTAGAGTACATTTAGCGTGTGTCACTTAAGTCCATATTTAAAAAATAAATTGTAAATTATTTTACAATGGTTAAGATGAACAACCGTAGTAATAAATGAAATGTAACAAGCTTCGATTCCCTGCAACATTTTTTTCCTTTTTTTAGGATACATTTAGCGTGTGTCACTTAAGATTCCACTACAGTTTGTTTCTCCACCGAGATTAAAAGGTTTACTGATAAATTAAAACAAAACTTATTATCTATTTCTTTCATAAGACGCCCTAATCGAACAAGTGAGCCAGAGACGCCCTAACCTTTACCCTCTTCGTATCCATTCATTTGGAGCTCAAATATTGCTCAAATAAGGTACTCTTCAACATCTTCATTCCTTTTTTTCTTGGTTTATGCTCAAATATTGATCGTGTTCATTCATTTGCTTCTTCAGCTTCTAAGTAAGGTACTCTTCAACATATTCATTCCTTTTTTCTTGGTTTATGCTCAAATATTGACCGTCTTCATCATTCATTTGCTTCTTCAGCTTCGAAGTAAGGTTATCTTCAACATCTTCATTCCTTTTTTCTTTGTTCATATTGTATATGCTCAAGTCAGAATGAGATGTTTCATATGCTTTACGTTTAGTATGAGAGTACATCTTCATTGATTTTTTCTTTGTTCATATTGTATATGCATATGCTTGAGTTTTTGGATTAGATTTTGGTGTGTCATTCCCATTATTATACATGTATAAATTTCAGAAGTTGTAATGGATCGTAGTTGGATGAAAACCAATAGATTAGATCCGGTTTATGAGAACAGAGTTTGTGAATTCCTTGAATACGCTGATAAACATCTCCGGACAATGATGGTATCTTTTATTGTCCTTGTGTTGTTTGCGCTAATATCAAAAAGGGTACAAAGAAAGAAATACACAATCATATTTGTTGTGATGGTATATGTCAAAATTATATAATATGGACGTGGCATGGTGAGGTGGATAATAAGGAAAGTCGGGCATCACAAAGTCAAAGAGTGGAGGAAGATAAATATATGGAAGATCATCTAGAGGATATGTTCCGTGATATTGGGGAATCTTCTTTTATGAATGCTCATATTTATGATAATTTATGTAGTGATAAAGACACCCCTTTATATAAGGGATGCACAGAGTTCACACGATTGTCGGCAGTGTTAAAGTTGTTTAATCTGAAGGCAAAAAATGGATGGTCGGATAAAAGTTTCACGGAATTACTTGAATTGCTACAGCAAATGTTACCAGAAGACAACAAATTACCGGATCGTTGCTATGAGGCCAAGAAGTATTGTGTCCACTGGGTCTGGAGTATATCAAGATACATGCTTGCCCTAATGATTGCATATTATACCGAAAAGAGTATGAAGACTTGTTTCAATGTCCAAAATGTGGTGTGTCGCGTTACAAGCTGAAGGCTAGCAATGGTGATGACAATGATCATTATGACAATGTTAGTAGGAAGCATCCTCCTGCTAAAGTGTTATGGTACTTGCCAATACTTTCACGATTGAAGAGACTTTTTGCTAATTCGAATAACGCAAAGAATCTTAGATGGCATGCAGATGAAAGGATTCGTGATGGAAACATTCGTCATGTAGCTGATTCTTTGTAATGGAAGAAAATTGATTTGTTGTTTCCGGATTTTGGAGTCGAGCCAAGAAATCTTAGGCTTGGGCTTGCCACCGATGGAATGAACCCCTTTGGTAATATGAGCACTAATCATATTTCGTGGCCTGTTCTTCTCACTATTTACAACCTATCTCCTTGGTTGTGCATGAAGCGCAAGTATATACTGTTAAGTATGATGATTTCTGGACCACGACAACCTGGTAACGACATAGATGTTTATCTTAGTCCATTAATTGATGATTTACGACTCTTGTGGGATGAAGGCGTTGAAGTTGATGATGCATATTCTGGGGAAAAGTTTAATATGCGTGCAATGTTATTTTACACAATTAACGACTTTTCGGCTTACGGTAACTTGGCGGGATACAATGTCAAAGGACATAAAGCGTGTCCTATATGTGAAGATAATACTTGTTATCACCAACTTGAGTTTGAAAAAAAGACCGTTTACCTTGGGCATCAAAAATTTCTAAAACCGGGTCATCCTTATCGTAGATTGCGAAAGGCTTTTAATGGAGAGCAAGAGTTTGGTGAGGCTCCTAAACCTTTAACCGGGGATGAAGTTTATCAATGGCAGGAACACATTAATGTTGTCCTTGGGAAGAGAGAAAAAGAAAAAGGTGGGAAGAGAGAAAAAGAAAAAGGTGGGAAGAGAGGAAAAGAAAAAGGGGCAGTTGCGAAAAATATATGGAAAAAGAGGTCCATCTTCTTTGATCTTCCATATTAGTCAAGTCTTGATGTTAGACATTGTCTTGATGTGATGCACGTGGAGAAAAATGTGTGTGATAGTTTGATTGACACACTTCTAAACATTCCGGGCAAGACTAAAGATAGTAAGACTTCCCGTCTTGATATGGAGAAGATGGGTATACGAAAACAGTTGGCTCCAATAGAAAAAGGAAAAAGAACTTATCTGCCTCCAGCATGTCACACTCTATCTAAAAAGGAAAAGAAGATGTTCTGCGAGTGTTTGCAAGATATTAAAGTTCCGCAAGGTTACTCATCAAACATCAAGAAACTTGTATCAATGAAAGTCTCAAGTTAATTGGTTTAAAATCTCATGATTGTCATGTATTGATGCAACAACTTCTACCCGTGGCTATCTGTGGGATCCTCCCAAAAAATGTGAGAGTAACTATAACGAGACTGTGTTTATTCTTCAATGCCATATGTAATAAAGTTCTTGATTTCAAAATATTGGATGAATTAGAAGATGAGGCTGCCATAATCTTGTGTCAATTGGAGATGTATTTTCCGCCATCATTTTTTGACATTATGGTTCACTTATTTGTTCATCTCGTAAGAGAAATCAGAATTTGTGGTCCAGTTTTTTTAAGGTGGATGTATCCAATAGAGCGATATATGAAGATCTTTAAAGGATATACGAAGAATTATCACCGACCGGAAGCTTCGATTGTTGAAAGGTACATCACAGAAGAAGTTGTTGAGTTTTGTACAAACTATTTGTCGGATGCAGATTCTATAGGAACTCCAAAGTCTCGTCATGCTGACATAGACGGAAGAGGTATTCAAGGTCTAAATGTTAGGTCAATGGCTCGGGATGTAGTTATTCAATCACATTTCTATATATTGAATAATATAGATGAGGTTCAACCTTTCATAGAGACTCACAAAAGACTTATGAAGAAAAAATATCCCCGAATGAATGACAAGTTGTTGTTGATAGAGCATAACAATAGATTCATGGATTGGTTTAATAAAAGTGTATCTAATGATCCTAGTGCATCCGAGATACTTAGATGGTTGTCGTACAGGCCAAAATTTTGTGTCATTACCTGGAGTGCATACGACATTGGTCATTATACCTTTTATACAAAATCAAAAGATGATTGTAGTACAATGCCAAATAGTGGGGTTATGGTTGAAGCCGAATCGATGTATTTCTCTAGTTCGAAAGATAAGAATCCGGTATTGGCAACTACCGCGTTTTATGGTGTCATTGATGAGATTTGGGAGATTGATTATGTTATTTTCAAAGTGGCTTTATTTAAATGCAAGTGGGTTCCCAATAATAGTAATGGTGTAGACATTGATGACTTAGGATTCACCCGGGTCAACCTTGGCAAGGCATCTTTTAATGCAGAACCATTCATCATGGCTTCTCAAGTAAAACAAGTTTTCTATGTTTCCGATCCATCGGACAAATCGGGGAAATGGTCAATTGTTCTCCAAGGGAAATACATTCCTCTTAGTGATGAAAGTCTTGATATTCCATCCACACCTTCTTACACAACACAAGTTCCTACCTCATATGATGAAGTTGATGGAGATGTCGTGCATGCTATACGACTCGATCATGAAGAAGGCATATGGGAAAATTAACAAGTACGTAATTTATTATTTATTCATAATATATTAATTGTATGTTATAGTTTAGAAGTATTTTTACTAACAAGTATAATTATTTGAAATCATAGGTATTTTGAGTCCAGATACCAGGCCAGGAGACAAGACACCAAGAGACAAGATACCAATACACCAAGTTACAATTATGTGAAGTTATGTAATGTGTGTAAACTGTAATATGGTATATGTGATATTTTATTTATGTAGGTTGTTTGTTCTGATAAACTGTAATTTGGTATATGTGATATTATGAATATGATACGATTAATATTATTATGAAAACATTATCACAAAATGTGAATTGTATTTTTCTGCTGTGCTGAGATATGGAGAACAATAATACAGGTAAAAAATGAGATTAATTATAAAAGAAGGATCATATTTGTTAATTTTTCAGAAACTTTAACGACGGTTATATTTCATAACCGTTATAATATCTGGCGTGCTGTCCAGGAAAAAGTAAATATCAAAACTGTGCTGTTGGGAATCGAACCGAGGACAATTATATTTATTACAACGGTGTATTGTAAAATCGTTGTGATAGTTAACGCGCTTTCCTGTTTATTACAACACCTACAAGACCGTCGTTGTAAGTATCATATATACGACAATCTACATAACAACGCCCTCGCCCGCGTCATTATATGTCATTCCCAACCGTTGTTAAATGGGTTTTTCGTAGTAGTGATTGTTTTAAGTATTTTTTAATAAACGAAAGACGGAATAAACACAACTCAAAGTGTGCGCCTCAAGAGCATTCATCCAAGGACCCAAGGAGTGCTAGACTCCAAGAGCCCAATACTTTCGTAATTAATTAGGGGGAAACGTTTAATATTGTTTTAATAAAAAAGACTTGGATTATGGTTAATTGTTAATTAATTCCCTAAATCAAATAACTAATAATTAATTGTTAATTTAGTACTAAAAAAACTTACAACTTAGAATTAATATTATAGTTAATTATGGAGTTTATTATTTAATTCTTATACTAAATAAAACGTTTTTTTATATCATTAGTTCACTTAAGTGTAAATATGGCCTAAGCAAAAAGGTGACCATGATTCTTCTGGATTAGAATTTTGAAAAAGGTTATTTAAATACCCTTACTTACAGCAAAAAGGAACCAAAATGGTTTCAATTTCGGTCAATACTGAATGATGCCTATCTAGCCTACATGCGGACCTCGGGCAGTGCACAAGTCATTAAAGGCAGTGATAGTGATAATAATGACTCCATAAAAAACTATAAATTCAAAGTAATGAAGGTGGTTTTTTTTAAAGCTTCATAAAACAATTGATTTAATTTTCTAACGACTAAAAGGAAATGGTTAGTATTAAAATTAGATGCCTCCAATACTACTCCCCTCATCCTAATCGCCACTCTCTCTCTCTCTGAAACATTATCTCTCTCTCTCTCTGAAACCCAAACAACGACTCCATCGCCTCTTCTCTCAGACTCAGCCGAGTCTTTCTCACCTCTAGTTATATCTCTCATTTCAAAACTCCAACGAGTTTCTTCCCAAACCCAAACCCTTCTACATTTTAACTCATTCATACCATAGTTTAGTTTTAAAACAAAAATTCAACATGGTTTAAGCAATCACAGATCATCAAGTCAAATAATCAAGTAAAGGGTCTCAACCGACACACCCATGTGATCAGAAATCAAGTGTAAAAAGAAGGAACTTACAAGATCGGAGCTAGTCCGATGGTAACTCCGGCAAGGTAACGTAGCTCGACTTTGTCACGTTTTCACTTTTCTGCTTTTTCTTCTCTTCTGCGTCTGTAAATCGTTCTTTCCCTTTTATTCCTTAGCTTCTTTGTGATCGTTTGCTGTGACAATGGTGGCTAAGCTCGCTATCTTAGAGTTTCGATGTGAAACTCTAAGAAGTATTTTCTAAAATTCTGAGCTTTAGGTAGTGGTTGGGATTGGATTTTAGCAGAGTAACGATGGAATTTTCTTGGGTATCATTTGCCAATGATTGACATTCTATTTATAGGTGAAATTAGGTTTACTTGGTACGTGTAGAATTAGGATAAAATTTGAGGAATATTCTTTCAAGTGTGTGAGAATTTGAGCTGTCAATTTCAATACCGTTAGAGGGAATTTTTGCTGAAAGATTTTGTGGGGACCCAAGCGATAGTGATAGGTGAGAATTTGTTTTTAGCATGAGCTGTAATTCTTCTAGAATGTGATTTTCTCTGATTTTTCACTGCGTGATATTTGCATTTTCACTATTAAGTTGTTATTGTTATTGCTTGCAAAATACACACTAACTTTATTGCTGATGTGGTGTTTTTGGCTTAAGTTTACTCTTGCTTTTGGAATGTTTGACTGGCTTCCTTGTGAACATTCTTTCCTTTCTGTATTGGAACAGGGCACCTAACATATATGCTTGCAAAAATGATATGCGTTTACTCCTCATCTTGAATTATTCTGCTTGTGTTCATTGCTGATTTCATGTGTTCATTCTTGATTGCATGTATCATTCTCGGAGCAACATGGTGCCATCCTTGAGCTTGGAATTCGGATTGGTGAAGAGACCATTGATACCTTGATGGTAAAGTTTGGAATGTGGAGAAATGGTGGAATTGGACCAAGAAGATTTCATGACTTGTCTTAAAACTTCTTGGTAAGATCCCTATTTTTTCTGAGTCCCTTGTATTTGTAATCAGCCTCATGACTCATTCCTCAAATCTTTGTGATTTTGATGAACTGACCTACATTTACTCACTTTTGTTTTTTTCATGTAGATGTTGATTGAAGCATGAGAGCCATGGCCTTGGTACAAGAAGTATAACACAGGATACATAATCTTGGCACAATGCATGGTGCGTCTTCACCAATATATTCGCTTGTTGTGAGCTTTGTACATCATCTTATTCATGCTAAGGTAGCTTGATTTACTGTGATCACTACATGCTGATACCCTGAATTTTATTCTTGCCATTGGATTACGGCTTGAGAATCTTGACTTGCGGTTATTGTTGCGGTGAGAATCGGATAACAAGCTATTAATTAACTTGCATCACAAAACTTTTAAAATTCACCACCGACTTTGATTTATCCAAAGGAAAGGTTTAAGATCGAGAAAACCTAAAGGGGGGAGATCTAAGGTTCGGGGGTTGGTTACGCCTAGGGAAGGTATTAGCATCCTAAACGTCCGTAGTATTCTATAGGAACCTCTTGTTTTAACTTGTTATGTCTTACTCGCTTGCTAAGGGTGCTATGCTAAAGGTTGAAACCCTAGGGGTTAGTATCTAAGTATACTCGACAAAGTATCGCACTTTGCGCCTACGTATCCTGACGGGAGTGGAATCAAAGTATCCGTAGTTCACCGATCTAAGGGTGAAGGATAGGAACCATTGGCTATGGCCAAAGTTCCAAGGGAAATGAGTATGAGCTCATTTTAGAGTTCACGATAACTCTCTAAATTTAAGTTATAAGGGGGAAAGTGACTTCTCATGATGATGAGAACCACATAGAGTTCAAAACTCTAACCTATTTCTAAGTTATGATTTCATTGGCTCTCATGAGGCCAAGAAATGGGATAAACCTAAAGGGATAGGGTAGGGTGGTTATTTAGTGACTCATGAGTCAATTTAAGAATGATCTCCCTTTGGAATGGGGGGAAAGATAATAGTTGTAAAATTACTAAAAGATAAAGAGTTATAATTCAAATATGATGATGTGAAAAGACATGGGTAAGATATTAAGATGAAGCAAAACTTATGAAATCATACAAGGTTAGGATCATACATTAGACATCATTCAAACATGGTAAACAAAAATAACATGGCAAGATAAATAAAAAAAGATACAATAAAACCTTAAAAAAGGTACTTCCAATCATGAATAAATGCCTCAAGATTAAATATTTTTACCAATTTCTTTTTATATTTATAAAGTAGATCCAATTAGAAAAACATAGCAAAAAGAATGGAGGAAAAAGGATGGCAAATGAACAAGTTATGGAAATTTGAAATTTTAGCCTAAATAAAATAAATAAAACTACAAAGCATTAAAAAGAAAGGAAAGGGCACTCCTAGGGATTGAACCCAGGACCCTTCGCTCACAGGTTAAAACCAAACACCATCTAAACCAAAGCGCGCGCCTTGACATATAATGGTAACACAAATATATATTTAAAGAGAAGCGAAATCAGGAAAATAAACAAAAGGACTGGGGCGACGGGGATTCGAACCCCAGTCCTAAGGGTGCAAGGGCGTGTGATAGTGTGTGCTTGCCACTGGGGTGGCTGTTACATCCGGTAACATATCCAACTCAATAAATATATAGGTCATTCATGCGCGCACATTTCAAATAAACAACACAAACCAACCATAACACCTACTGCGCACGAAAGAAAAATCAACCATGTCATGTCATTCAAACATCAACCATTGCCAACAGAAGCACATATATCCAAACCTCAGCATCATGAATTAACACACGTGTGGGATACTTAAGCAAATGTTTCCATCATGCACATTGGACATAAAGTAAAAATAGTTGAATGTATAAAGTAAGAAATTCAACACAGCCATGGTAGCAAGCATGCAGTATATTCAAAAGGGAACCAAGTAATAACTTGAATGCAATAAATAAACACACATATAGACTATTAAATCTACAACAGCATGGCAAGGTTCAATTTCATGTATGTCAAAACATTTCAAGACTTCAGCATGCTTAATGTAGGGTAGCAGAGATGTTTAGGATTAAATCATAAGGTTAATGTTCAAGATGCAAGAAAATAAGAGATAGGTTAGAGCAGGCTAACAGTCAGTTCCAATGATACTCTCTCAACAATCCAAAAAACAACTCAAGTATGTCACAATGAGTGGTAAAAATAAAGACAGATTAGATCAAGGCAATGATAGATTCTAAAACTTCCCTAACTCTTAGTGACAGTTCATGGATATATTAAAAATGTGCTAAGGGAATGATGGCAACAACATTAACAACATAAGTAGTTAGCAGTAGATAACAACATGTCATTAGGGCAATTACATTTCACAAAGATAGCAAGCAAAGTACATGAGATTATATACACAACAAACAAAGCTAGCACACAAACAAGATAACAAGATTAAAAAATTTAAGATTCATTGTGGTTATCAATGCAGCAGACAATTTCACAAAGATAGCAAGCAAAACACATGATGGCAGTCCATACAACTCAATCACTCATCAAGGCAAAATATTGGCACACCAATCAAGCATAATATCAAGGAAAAATACATTCAGTCATGGTTGTTGAGGGCATAGTAATGATTCATGCATCAAGATAGATTAAGGGCACACCAATCACATATAATGTCAAGGCAAGTTCACTTAGGTTCATAGCATCTTGGAAACATGGCACTGTCATAAAGCAAGAGTTCAAACAGAGTTGTTCATACATAGTGGCATCCAAATTAAGTAGCAGCTAGGCATGAATATCAGACATACAAACAGCTACACACATCAGGAAAAAATCAGTCATGTTACAATGATAAGTATACACACATCATGATGGTCAAGAGCCTCTTATGAGTCACATATATATTCAAGACAGAATAGGACATATCATAGCAACCAAGCTCAAATTCAAACAAATGGTATCATACAATCATAACTTAGAAGCATGTCAGATGACAAATCAAAGCTAGCAATACATATCAGGAACACAAAGTTTAGCATGGAAAATGATGTCACCAAACACAACTCTCTGAAGTTAACCGTTTCACATAATAGTGTTAACATGCATAAATTGAAGTAACATGGTATGACAGGTCAAGGAATATTGAGGCACATGATGGGAACAACTCAAAGCAAACTGACAGCAACACCATTCTTATCCTAAGTTCAATATTCATGGATATGAAACCTACACCTATATTACCAATATCAAACCAGTGGACTGTAACACAAGAAGCTGAAACACTAAGCAACATAACAGTTCAAGTAGACCAAACTTAGGCACATAGTCAGCCAACATCAATGCCAAGGCAAAGTGATGCATACCAATATAAGCACATACATGAATAATCAAAATGTTAACCAAGCATCAACAACCATAAAGTTCAAGCCAAGACTTGAGAACACAAAATGATCATATATGATGGTGACAGAAAAATTAGTGCTACTAAAAACAACTTAACAACATCAATCAATATTAAATCAACAACAAAGATAGATAGGTTCATCCATCCCACGACTTATTAGAACCACATAGAGGAGCTAAGATTCATGAGTCTCTTGTCTCAAAGTATCATCTAAGCATATATGTCATACAAGTGGGTTAACAAAATCAAACATCTAAACTTGACAGTGCAACAACCAAAATGAAATCTTGCAAACTTAAAGCCATTCAATGAACAAAACCAGAAGTATAAGTTAGTCATATAGCAGCTAGTCATGTAACAAGCATAAATTCAAACACAATCATTACAACTTACTACAACAAACAGACATATACCTCAACATATCACTAAACAAAATCAAGCTATCTTATGAAATCGAACCATGAGTAAACAATCATATTCAAACACACATCAACAAGACACGTATGTAAAAGAAACAACAAGATGAATATGACATAATGGTATTAAATGAGCATGATCAACAAGAGGGAAATAATACGATACCAAGTGAAGTAATGTCCACTGCCTTCAAGTATGCTGACTGCTTTCCTTCCAAAGTACTCTAAAGCCACCTTTCACCTTGCTTGCTCGAGACTTAGGGAACTTCAGAGACTCTTTGAGTGTTTGTGAGAATTGTTGGTGAGTTGAAGTGTAGAAGCAAGCTCCTTTTATAGGCTGAGCGAATGGGCTTGGATTGCTTGAGTCCAAAGCACAAACACTTGGTGTGCTGAGTGAAAAGCTAGGGTTACAACGTCTCTTTTTTAATTCAAATATGGTCCACTCCTTGGAGACAAATGCGCTTCTTTGCTACACAAAATCTCAGAGGTTACAGGGTCAATTTCACTACTTCATGTATTGCTTCAGAGCTCCTCCTTTGATGTCATTGAGAGGGTATCAGATGAGGCAAAGATTGGGATTGCATGAAGAGATTTGCAGATGAGAACAGGTTGGATGCTGAAACGAGTAATGCCTCAGAAACACTTTTAATGAACCAAACCACTGAGAGCTTAAATGGGCAATGTTCTTGGAGAATTCAAAATGAATAAAACTCGCCAAAGGATTGAGGTTGAAACGATTTTGGATGACTTGATTCAATTGTATTTTGAATTTCTTTCTTCTTCTGCAAATCGCAAGCACGGCCAAAGGAGAAGAAAACATTTTGGTTATTTTTTTTGTCACTTTGTATGCCACATGTCGCCTCTCCATTGGTCAGAAATGGTGTTGAAAAGTCAAAACAACATTGTCTGATCCTTATTGGTCCTTGGCTAATGCATTTCATTTCCATATTTTTGTAACATGTTTTTGGTCACAATGGGCCTATCATGGTGGGCTTATGAACAAATATCAGAATTGGTTTTCCTTCTTTTTGTTATAAAAGAAATGGTTAGGAAATAAATAAAAGTGAATTAGGTAATTGAAATGGTCATGGTTTGAAAAATAGAGGAATTGGATAAAATTGGTTAATAGAGGGTTATTGAAATTGGTTAGGAATAAAAATGATAATAATTGAGGGTGGATAAAATGGATAGGTATTTGGCTATGGAGAGGATCATGGAGAGGGTTACAGAGATATCTCTTAGAGCCTTGCTTGGTTCAATGCTCCATCCAAAATCTTGATTAATCACCTCTTGAATCTTCTTAAGAAAAAACCTGATAAAAAAAATGAAACAAACACAAACAAAACCTGGTAAAAGGGTTAGCTATACAATATGATTGACCTAATATGACATGCAAGAGATCAATGGATCTAAGGGTAAAATTTGGGGTACAACAGTTGCCCCTATTTAAATATCTTCACCGGATGACATGAGAGAGGAAAATCCTCATGGAATCAAGCTGAAAGATATTTAAATACAGATAACTGAAAATTTTTCCCTTAGATGCAAAGACATGCAATGCTACTAATATGATGATATGATGCCATGAAAGATGCAAAAATGCAGACAAAACAGGACACCGAAGAACAAAGAGCTACCAAACACAGATGAGCTCACTGGGGAAGAAAGAAGGTTAGTATCCACAAGGAAAGCTCCTTAGGGATGCAGGTTAACCAACAAAAGAGACTCACTGGGGAGACCCTGAGGCAACACCGGGGATAGAAAACAAAAGGGTAATCTCCACTGGGGAAAGATCCAGGGAGGTGGACGACAGGTTCAAATATGACCGGACGACACTGGGGAAAAAGAAACAATCTTACTGGGCATGAAACCAGAAAGAAGACATGATCTCCACCGGGGGATCAGTTGAAATAAAAGGATAGACACCCAAAGGAAAGATTTCTGGAGATTTCTTATACTGAAGAGTTCAAACGGGATCTTCAAGAATAACCAGAAAAGACAGAGACGAACTCTGCGCGCCAGATAAAAACACCTGGAGTTTAAATGGGAACAAGGTTAATGAGCCAAGAAAAGACTCTGGTATTCCAATAAGTTGGTTGCATAATTTTCTTTATGAGGAAAACCAGTATGAGCTGGACTCGCAATTTTGGTTTAGGTTCATATTTGACCTAAGTTTAAGCAATAAAGGTTCACGATAACCTGATACAAACAAATGGTTCACGATAACCGGGAATTTAGGTTCACGATAACCCGAAATAAACAAATGGTTCACGATAACCAGGCATACAGGTTCACGATAACCTGAAATAAACAAATGGTTCACGATAACCAGGTATACAGGTTCACGATAACCTGATACAAACAAATGGTTCACGATAACCGAAAATACAGGTTCACGATAACCCAAAATAAACAAATGGTTCACGATAACCAGGAATACAGGTTCACGATAACCTGATACAAACAAATGGTTCACGATAACCAGAAATTAGGTTCACGATAACCTGATTTCAAACAACAGGTTCACGATAATCTGAAGTTTAGGTTCAAGATAACCCGAAATAAACAACTGGTTCACGATAACCAGAGGTTTAGGTTCACGATAACCTGATGTAAAACAATGCCAGCGGTTACTGGACTTTTAGGTTTCCAAATGAGGTGATGTAACAGGATAGTTGCAGATTAGACTTCCTAGGGAATACTGCACAAAGAGTCAAAATCTGGCGCACAGAGGCGAAAAACCGGACACGAGCAAAACAAAGGCACAGAAAAAAGACTCACAAAGAGGCAAAGGAAATAAAAACAAAACCACACAAACAAGACGCCCAAATGCAAAGATGCTCAATGCTATGGTACGATGTGAATGCTTAATGATATGCAAGAAACGACAGACCGGGGACAGCAAAAAGGGAAAACACCGTGTCCTCTACAGGGAATCACACTGAAATCTGAGCAGGTAGTCAGTCTTAGAGCCAACGTGAGAACATTTTTAATTTGCTGGGGAAACAACTTCTCATCAAACATCTTGTGTAGATACTTGGTGAGAGGTCCTTTGTATTAGTGGTCAGCCATTGTTGAAATGCTTAAATCAGGGAAATATTGCCAATTCTCTTTTAGTAACAAAGAGAGTTCAAAGTTTTCAGAACATTCCGCTTTTAAAACCATTATTAATAAATAAGTGAAGTTTTGCATAACAAGGAAAATATCATAATAGTGATAAATATCAAACAAAGAAATGGCTCAAAAATCTGATTTTATTAGAATGGTAACTTGCCAATAGCGAAGTTCCATAGATCATTACAATTGAAAAATGGCAATGATAAAGGATTACATCATATTCAATGACCACTATCATCCCTAATGACTAAAATCCTAGAATTCTTTTCAAGCGTAATATTTCCGTACTGAGTCAGCATTTACAGGGTGTGTGAGCTGTTCACCATCCATTGTTGTGAGGAATAAAGAACCTCCTGAGAATACAGTCTTTACCACAAATGGACCCTCATAGTTAGGCGCCCATTTTCCACGAGCATCCCTTTGAGATGGCAGAATCTTCTTGAGTACAAGCTCTCCTTCTCGAAATTCCCGAACACGGACATTCTTGTCAAAAGCCCTCTTCACTCTTTTCTAATACAGATGACCATGACTCATAGCAGTTAGTCGTTTCTCGCCAATGAGGTTTAGTTGGTCATATCTTTCTCTAACCCATTCAGCTTCGTCAAGCTTAGTTTCCATCAGGATTCTTAAAGATGGTATTTCCACTTCAATGGGGAGGACCGCATCCATTCCATATACAAGAGAAAAAGGGGTTGCCCTTGTTGAGGTTCGAACCGAAGTTCTGTATCCATGTAAAGCAAAAGGTAACATCTCGTGCCAATCCTTATAAGTTTTGACCATTTTCTGCAAGATCTTCTTGATGTTTTTATTAGCAGCTTCGACAGCTCCATTCATCTTGGGACGGTAAGGTGAGGAATTGTGATGTTCAATCTTGAAATTGTCACACAACTCTTTCATCATTTTGTTGTTCAAGATTTGTTCCATTGTCGGTGATTCCATAACGACAAATGATACTATTCTTGATGAAACGAGCAACTACTTGCTTGGTCACATTAGTAAAAGAAGCAGCTTCAACCCACTTGGTGAAATAATCAATGGCCACTAAAACGAAACGATGACCATTAGAAGCTTTCGGATCAATAGCTTCAATCATATCAATGCCCCACATAGAGAAAGGCCAAGGGGATGACAAAACATTCAGCAAGGTAGGAGGAACATGCATCTTATCAGCGTAGATCTGGCACTTATGACATTTCCTGGCATTTTGGATGCAATCAGCTTCCATAGTTAACCAATAATATCCAACCCTCAAGATTTTCTTAACCATGGCATACCCGTTGGCGTGAGTGCCAAAGGCTCCTTCGTGAATATCGTGAATCAATAGGTCCGCCTCTCGTCTATCGACACATCTTAGCAGGACCATGTCATGATTCCTCTTGTAAAGCACGTTGTTACTAAGAAAGAATTTGGATGACAATCTTCGCAAAGTTTTCTTATCCAGATTGGAAGCATTGGCGGGGTACTCTTGAGTCTTCAGATAATTCATGATGTCGTGAAACCATGGTTTCCCATTTGTCTCTTCTTCAACTGACTGGCAATAAGCGGGTTCGGTCTTGCGCTCGATACTGATGAGAGGTGCTTCATTGTGAAACTTGACTTGCAACATTGAAGCTAACATGGCTATGGAGTCAGCTACGTGATTTTCAATGCGAGGTACATGCCGGAAAGTGATTTCATCAAAACACTTAATCAATTCCATAATGTAAGCACGGTATGGAATAAGTTTTTCATCCTTGGTTTCCCATTCACCCTTGACTTGGTAAATGACCAAAGCATAATCACCCATAACTTCAAGAACATTGATTCCAAGGTCAATTGCAGCTTCTAGACCCAAAATACATGCTTCGTACTCAGCAATATTGTTTGTGCATCCAAAATCCAACCTTGTTGTGAAAGGAGTATAACCACCATCGGGATTGATCAATACAACACCTACGCCATGTCCTTTGAAATTGGAAGAACCATCAAACATCATCTTCCATCTAAAACTGGTTTCAGGACATTCATCAGGGCCAGGCTCTTCACAATCTTTTACTACCATAATATCTTCATCCGGGAAATCAAACTTGAGTGGTTCATAATTTTCAACAGGCTGATCTGCAAGGTATTCTGATAATACACTCCCCTTGATAGCCTTCTGAGGTACATATTGGATATCATATTATGACAATAGCATATGCCAACGGGCAAGTCTTCCTGTTTGAGCGGGTTCTCAAAGATATACTTTATTGGATCCATTTTCGAGATCAACAAAGTAGTGTGACATATCAAATACTGCCTCAAATGTTTGGCGGCCCACGATAAAGCACAACAGGTTTTCTCAAGCAGTGAATAACGGCTTTCGCTATCAACGAACTTCTTGCTCAGGTAATAAATGGCATGCTCCTTGCGACCAGTTTCATCACGTTGCCCCAGTACATAACCCATGGATCCCTCTAGAACAGTCATGTACATAATGAGCGGTCTTCCAGGAACAGGAGGAATCAAAATAGGCGGTTCTTGCAAATAGTTCTTGAGCTTTTCAAAAGCTTGTTGGCAATCAGAATTCCACTCTATAGTCTGGTCTTTGCGGAGCAGCTTGAAGATCGGTTCACAAATAGGAGTCATATTGGAAATGAATCTGGATATATAGTTTAAACGTCCCAGAAATACTCTCACTTGTGATTCAGTTTGTGGAGCTGGCATTTCTTGAATAGCTCGTACCTTGTCAGGATCTACTTCAATTCCCTTTTGGCTGACGATAAAACCAAGCAAATTCCCTGACCTGACACCAAAAGTACATTTGGCCGGATTCAACTTCAACTGGTACTTCCGGAGTCTTTTAAACAACTTTAAAAGATGGCCCAAATGTTCCTCCTCACTTCGGTATTTAGCAATCATGTCATCCACGTATACTTCAATTTCCTTGTGGATCATGTCATGGAATAAAGTCACCATAGCTCTCTGATAAGTTGCCCATGCGTTCTTCAAACCAAAGGGCATGACTTTGTAATAGTAGGTTCCCCATGGGATGATAAATGTAGTTTTATCCATGTCAGCTGGGTCCATTCTAATCTGATTGTAACCAGAAAAACCGTCCATGAAAGAGAACACTGCAAACTTGGTCGTATTATCCACAAGAGTGTCAATATGTGGTAGTGGGAAATCGTCCTCGGGACTAGCTTTGTTGAGATCCCTATAATCTACGCACATTCGCACTTTACCATTTTTCTTCATAACTGGCACGATGTTGGCTACCCATTCCGGATATTTTGAAACTGCCAAAAACCCTGCATCCAATTGCTTTTTAACCCCATCTCTGATTTGGAGAGCCATATCAGGTCTACTTCTACGGAGCTTTTGCTTCACAGGTGGACATTCAGGCTTGAGTGGTAGCTTATGAACTACTATATCTGTATCCAATCCAGGCATGTCTTGATAAGACCAAGCAAACACATCTACATATTCTTCCAAAAGCAGGACTAGCCGCTGTCTGATCCCTGCCCCAATCTTGACCTCTTTCCTCTTTTCTTCAGTGCCAAGGTTGATGACGTCAACTTTCTCTTCGTGTGGTTGGAGATCCGTGTACTGATATTCACACATTTATGCCAAATCATCGGGGACCTCATAATCTTCTTCTTCCTCAGCTTGATAAATAGGTGAATCAAAGTCGATAGCGAGAGTAGGGTCATTGAATACAATAGGTTTGGGAATCACTCTGCACGATGGAGGGATTTATTTTATTAAAATGCACAAACATGAACGCAAGAAGGAGAAATTTGTAGTTTTGAAAAGGTTGCTATTTTTCTTAAAGCGAAAGCAAGAATAAAGACATATTTTTAACAAAACAAACACTTCATTGATTAATAAGACTTAAAAGCGATGGCCCATACAAAATAATCCAAAAGCCTCGGGCAAGGCTACGGAACTGAAAATCAACTAAGCAAATAAATGAATTACTCTGGCATAGGGTACAAAGTGGGTATCTCAATAGCTTCCCAGTTACTTAAAGCGACGTCACACCGAAACACCAAATGGTTGATATCTTCGTCTCCAGCGTCTTCAATAATGGCGTGGACTTGTTGTCCTCCACTGACAAACACCTCTTGAATGGTCCTCAATCTTCCTTTTGTTGAAGCAGTTCTTCCCTCAAAAGTTGGTTTGTAACCCAACCCTTGGTATTTCTCTCTTTCTGGGACTTCGACGATCTTGCCCCAGCCTTCAGGTACTCCTCCTCGTAGAGCAGATTGAATGCTTTTAAAAGAAGAAAAAGATGGATAACCAGAGGCCATTGGTTTCTTATCATCAAGCATGACGACATTTGCTATTTCAAGAGCCTGGAAAGAAGTTTCCGAAGCATCTTCATCCGCTTCAATGTAACGGAACGAGGACAAATTGCTAACCATCAGGTCTTCCTCACCATGTATGATAACTAACTTCTCGTCGGCCACGAACTTCATCTTCTGATGTAAGGTAGAGGTTACAGCACCAACCTCGTGGATCCAAGGTCTACCCAACAAACAATTGTAGGCAGGGTTGATATCCAAGATCTGAAAAAGGATGTTGAATACATGAGGGCCAATCAAGACAGGTAGCTCAATCTCTCCCATCACTTATCTTCTTGAACCATCAAAAGCTTTGACGATGAGTGAATTACGTCTCATTATAGCTCCTTGGTAAGACAGCTTCTCAAGAGTTCTTTTTGGCAAAACATTCAAGGATGAATCGGTATCTACAAGAACTCTGGCCATCGTATCCTCCTGACATTTCACTGATACATGTAAGGCAAGATTATGATTCCTTCTAGCTCGAGGCAACTCCTCGTTACTGAAGCTGAGAGTGTTACAGGCTGTAATGTTGGTGACGACATGGTCAAACTATCCAGCTGTTATATCTTGGGCTACGTGTGCCTGGGCTAACACCTTCTGCAAAGCTGATCTGTGAACTGGTGAATTAACTAGCAGAGATAAGATCAAAATCTTGGATGGTGTCTGATGGAGTTGATCCATCACTTTGTAATCACCCCTCTTGATAATTCTTAGGAACTCTTCGTCTTTTTCTTGAGAAATTGCCTCATTTCCCTTGTCTCTAGATGGTGTGGGGACAACAGTCTCCCTGGGTGTGGTTTCTTTGAAAGAATGAGTATATACTCTACCACTTCGGTTCATCTTCCCAGTTCCAACTATATTGGTCACATCTTCAACAATAGTTCCCACCTCTTTCCTTGGAACTATGTCTTCAACAGTGATTCCCACCTCTTTCCTTGGAATCACGTCTTCTCGTCTCCTGCTACTCGTAATATTCTCATAGACCCATGGCACTGCCTTGGTCCCTCTGAACCTAAATGGAACAGGTTGTCGGGTGTCATATTGCTTGGAATGATTAATGGTGGAAGCATCAATCGTTCCAGGATTGTTAAAAACTGGTACTGGTTTATTAAATACGGGAACTACATACCCAGACTTAGGTGTGTTGGACCCAGATACCTGCCCTCTTGGCTTTGGTAGGTTAAACACAGGCTCGATTGCTGCAACTTTGTTTTCCTTTTCTCTACTGAACACCTGTAGGAACCCTTCATTGATCAGATACTGAACATCATCTTGGACTAAACGGAAACCCTTGATACTGACATTACATTCTTCACAGTCATCATGGCAAACTTTTACTAACCCAGCTTCAAACAGCTTAGCATAAAAAGTCTTGATAGGGGTCTTGATTTTTGTCGCATCCAAAACTAATACCCCATCCTTCTCATCTTCTATGGCATTAGTAGTCCCATGAGTTGGAAAAGGATTGTTTTTCACATTCGGTTGATTATCAGCAAATGAAAGGATATTCTTTTCCATCAAAACCTTCACTATATTTTTCAACGCTAAACAGCCCTCCAAGTCGTGACTAGCCCCTCCTTGATGAAAAGCACAAGTCGCATTTGGGTTGAAGAAAGGCATGGATTTCTCGGTTGGTGGTCCCAAAGGTCTAGTAACGATCAACCCATATTCCACTAAAGAAGGGTAGAGCTCCGTATATGACATTGGTATAGGTGGAAATGCTGGCTTTCCTCCTTGCCTTTTGTAGGGAGAATTCTGTGGAACCTGTGGTCTTGGTTGTTGATAATTTTGGTTTTTAGGCCATTACTGATAAGATGTTTATTGATAAGCTGGCGCCTGCTACGCTGCTTGGTGTTTAAAAGTAGGTGTAACAGCAGCTACGTAAGGTTGCTGAGCATACTGCATTTGGTAGATTGGATGCTGAGAGAAGTTTGGTCTCTGTTGTTGTTGGTACATTGGTTGCTTCCATCGAGGGCTCTGGGTCTTTCCTGCCATGATGGCATTAGTCTCTCCTTCCCTCGTCTTATGAGAATGACTAGGGGACTTCTTAGCATTGACGCTAGTTGAATTGCTTGGAGAACCGATTACCTTTCCAATCTTTAATCCTGCCTCTACCTTTACGCCAATTGCAACAATATCAGCGAAATTAGCACTGACACTGCTGATCATTCTCTCATAAAACTCAGGCTTTACTGTGTCCACAAACCAATTGGCCAACTCTTTCTCAGTCAAGGGTGGTTCAACTTGAGAAGCAGTCTCTCTCCATCGTTGTGCATATTCTTTGAAGGTCTCAGTACTGTTCTGGGCCATACTCAATAACTGCGTACGGTCAGGGGTTAAATCCATGTTGTACTTGTAGTGTTTTACAAAGGCATCAGTCACATCCTGGAAACAATGGACCTGGGACTGGTCTAGATTTAAGTACCACTTAGCAGCAGCTCCCTTCAAACTGTCCTGAAAATAATGGATCATTAACTTGTCATTACGTACGTGCGCGACCATTCTTCAGTAGTACATGATCAAATGGGATTTGGGACATGTGGCCCCTGAGTACAACTCAAAACTTGGTAACTTGAATTTGGGTGGAATTACCAAATCTGAAACTAAGCACATGTCTTTAATATCAGTACTGAATGCGTTACTTAACTCCATCGCCTTCATCTTCCTTTGCATTGTTTCAACACTTTCTCTTAATTTCTCGTGTCGATCATCTCCTTCTTTTGACACATTAACGTAATCGTAGGGATGGTGGTTTTGGAAGACCATTTGCACTTGTGTTTGCACTGCTGGCGGAGCATAGGTAGGAATAGCTTGTAGAGTTTCATTGATCAAAGGAACTATTTGCTGTGTTGTCAAAGGAACTGTAGCACGGATAAAATCACCTGGCATGCCCAATGTGTGATTTTTGACAGGGATGATAGGAGGTTCTACCGTTGTGGTGACGATTTCAGAGACCACAGTGGCCTGGGTGTCCATCTTTGCTTTCATAACATTAATTCCCTCGAGGATTTGTCCCATTCCTCCTCGCATTTCATTCAGCTCATTGTTGACTCTGTCCATTTCTCTGTATATCTCTAACATCCTGAATCGAGCTTGGGCCCGGGTGTTGTAGTTGTGTCTGAGGTTCAGTGTGACAATTCTGGAGAGAACATGGTGACATGAGATAAAGACAAAGGAAAAAAGGCACAAGAAGATGCAAATGAGGATGCAAATGCAAATGCAGGCTAAACTACCAAGAAACCAAAGAAATTTTGCAAATAATATAGACAATAGATCCTTGATAAAATAAACTTCTTCATTCAAGAGTCTGGTGAGCATTACATCAGGAACAGTGTATCTTCATACTCCAAGTACATAAATAGAAATACATCAATATGGAACATTAGCAACAAAAGAGATAACAACAGTAATACTAAGGATTGAATCCACCGGTTGATGATCCCTCTCCTCCATTAATTACTCTCATCAATTTGCTGATACGTTCTTGTGTCTCCTCTCTTGCAAGAAATAATTCTCCTAAAGCTTCCACCATCTTTTGTTTTGTCTTTGAAGGTGATTCATGGTGAGGGTGTGGCTTCATCATCACACGAGCTATATCACGAGACTATTGCAAGTGGGCCTCTGTGACTGGGAATTCAGCTTTCCATAATTGTCTGTTAATTTGGCGCCAAGCGTGCTCCAATCGCATCTTCATTTCAAAACCTCCCCTCTCATCATAAAACATCATCTGCATATCCTCATCATCTGGAATTCCCTCCTTCAGATGACCCAGTTGACGGCGTACAAGGACAGGATTGTAATTGATACAGCCATTTCTCCCCATGAGAGGCACATTGGGGCAATCCCCACAGCTATGGATTATAATAATTCCTTCGTCAGTTGAATCATACCACTCGACGTCGGTATGCTTTAATTCCATCAGCTTTTTGGACCAAATCTTACAGTCTTCTACTTCCCAGAAAGCCGGAGTCTTTGGCAGATAAGAGACGAACCATTTGTAAAAGAGGGCTACGCAGCAGACAATTGGCCCACGGCCCCTTGTATATCTGGTCTGTATTGCGTGGTAGACATCAGCTAGCAGCGTTGGAACCGGATTGTTGACTGCAAAAATCTGAATGGCTTGGGTATCCACAAAGTCCTTGGCATTTGGGAATAGAAACAAACCATATATCATTAGAGCTAGGGTTGATTCAAACAAAGCCTCACTTCCTCTATTCTTGAAGAAAAGAGCCTTTTCCAGCAAGAACTGAGCGGGAAGTCCATGCTTTCCTCCTTTGTTGGTCAGGTTAACCTGGATGTCAGATAATCTGATTCTGGTTACTCTGGCGATGTCTCTGCGGAAGGCATTTCTTCAATCCCAGAAAAGATGGGAGCTTCTCTGACTGGAATCCCTATCATGGATGAGAACTCTTCTAGGGTTAGCACCAACTGGAATTTAGGGAATACAAAACAGCAGTACGCGGGATGATACAACTGGACCAAAACCTCAAGGGGCCCTGCAGTCATTGGTGTCTTTATCAGTGGAATGATACACACATATCTGTCAGCGAAGGCTGACTGGTCTTCAACCATCTCTCCCAACCACAACAAACGCTCCACCTCTGGTAGTTCAAAGAAATAAGGCCAAACTTTTTTCCCTGCAGCATCCATTTCTACAAAGTCTGCAAAACAAAATTAGTATCTTGATAGTTTAGCGGAGAATGTCAGATGCAATGCAAAGTTTCATGGAATTCAGACACTCGCAGAAAATCGAGAGATATCAGAAGAACTCATTCTCATTAAATAAAAGGTGAATTACAAAAGTTGATACACTTTCAAGAGCCCTAAACATGAAGCTAAATAAAAGCTAGAAAGTCCTAAGGAAATTCTCCTAAGAGTCTCATGTTGAGTCTTCTTATTTCTTTCTCCATCTGGTCCCTTTCTGCGACGAGGTTGTTGAGGATGGATTTCCAAGCAGGAGGCTGAGTGTTAGAGGAACTTGGATCTTCCAAGGCATTTCTCTTCTTACATGAGAGTAACTCTTCATTCTTGGTCTGTAGTTGCTTCTGGAGTTCCAAGTTTTCTTCAACAACCACTTGATACTTGAGCTTCCAGGCTTCTCCTGACCGTTGGGCTTGTCTTAGAGAAATCTCCAGCTCTTCTTCTTTTGACATGAAGTATAAAACAGGTTCTTTTTTCAAAGTGATTAGTTCCTGCCTCTTATAAGGCATCTTTAACTCTATAGCTCTTCTTCTGACCCATTGGAGATAGGGCTCCAATGAAACACAGTTAGGTCTCCCCAAAGAACTTCTTCCTCTTTTGCGCTTGCTACCCCTAGCGTTCAAAATCAACTTCTTCTGTTCTTCGTTCTTGTCGTATGCTTCAAAGTAGATGTTTTCCACATGAACACTGAGGGGTTTATCTTCCAAAGGATACCCTAATTGGCGTCGTGCTAATACAGGGTTGTAGCTAATTCCACCTTTAATGCCAAGAAGAGGTATGTTGCCATAATTTCCACAGCTATCTATAATCAGGATTCCATCATACACCCGATTATACCAGTCAATGTCTGCATAGGAGAGTGTCGTAATCTTCTTAGACCACTATCCTTTCTTGGAATCCCAAAATGAGCTTGCCTTTGGTAGATGCGAAATAAACCATCTATACAACACGAGGACACATCAAGTAATCTGCCCATTTCCATGACCGTTTCTTGTATGGACTGAGTGATAAGTTTCAGCAAGTAGGGTAGGTACCGGATTCTGTTTCAAGAAGATTTTGATTGCATTCAGGTCCACAAAGTTGTCAATGTTCGGAAACAAGAAAAGTCCATAGATGAGCAATGCAAAAACAGCTTCAAAGGCATCCCGGTTGGAGTGTTTAGCAAAATAACGAGCCTTTTCAAACAAAAACTTAGCAGTTAACCCAAAAATTCCTCCCTTAGAAGTTATATTGCTTTTGATATCAACTAACTCTAGGTGAGTTTTCTTGGCTATTTCTTCCTCTTTAGGATCCTTTTCAAAGATAGGAAACGGGGACTCATCCTTGATGGGCAAACCAATTATCTGAGAGTATTCCTCAAGGGTGGGCAAAAGTCGATAGTCGGGAAACGTGAAGCAGTGATACTTTGGGTCATAAAACTGAAGCAGAGTTGAGAGGAGTCCTCCATCAATGTTTTTCTTCAACAAAACCCATAACTCCTCATATCTGCCTATGAATCCTTCAAGGTCTGTTAGTAAATCTCCCAATCTCCTTAGGTCATCCAATTTTGGACTCTTGAAAGTGTATTTGATGGTGTTTCTTCTTGAGCTATCCATGATATCCCTCTGATATAAGAAAAGAAATTTGAGTTCCATGAAACAGATGCAACATGAATGCTTATGATGTATGAATGCAAAAGCACACATAAAGCACACAAAACATAAACAAAGGGGGATAGGTTTAAGCATGGAGCCAAGGTTTACCCTTCCCATTGGTATGTACTACTGGTTTTCATCTGCTGAACAGGGTTCTAAAAAGTTCCCAGAGTCGACAACCCATCTTTCGGATTTTATCGACTTTCCAGATGACTTGGTAATCAATAAAATTCTCAAGAGAATCTCGTCCGAGTGTAGTATCGTGTGACAACCAATTCAGAAATAGACTTCATCATGGTCACCGCACTACATCCAAAAAAGGCTTAGTGGGGTTTGGTAACTACGGTCCTCAATATCAAGGGCTCCTAGGTCGAGAGTAGCACATTTTCACGAATAGATTCGTTCAACATGACTAGACTCTCAAGAGGGCCTCAACTGAGTGATGGTGTCTCAAGTCAACTTTTTCAGGAATCGACTCCCTCAAAGCCTCCTTGAATATACCATCGTCCTATCATAAGTGCACTCGAATTCGGGTTAGGATTTATCTCACCACTCAAGAACCAACCCAACAAAAGATCTCAAGCAAAGCAAATATACAGGCAATCAAACAGATATACACAAATATAGCAAACAAGCATAAATAAAACAAACAAAAACAAAGTGGGCTTAACCCTCAAAAAGAAAATTCATCCCCAACGAAGTCGCCATTTCTATTGCGGTGAGAATCGGATAGCAAGCTATTAATTAACTTGCATCACAAAACTTTTAAAATTCACCACCGACTTTGATTTATCCAAAGGAAAGGTTCAAGATCGAGAAAACCTAAAGGGGGGAGATCTAAGGTTCGGGGGTTGGTTACGTCTAGGGAAGGTATTAGCATTCTAAACGTCTGTAGTATTCTACAGGAACCTCTTGTTTTAACTTGTTATGTCTTACTCGCTTGCTAAGGGTGCTATGCTAAAGGTTAAAACCCTAGGGGTTAGTATCTAAGTATACTCGACAAAGTATCGAACTTTGCGCCTACGTATCCTGACGGGAGTGGAATCAGAGTATCCGTAGTTCACCGATCTAAGGGTGAAGGAGAGGAACCATTGGCTATGGCCAAAGTTCCAAGGGAAATGATTATGAGCTCATTTTAGAGTTCACGATAACTCTCTAAATCTAAGTTATAAGGGGGAAAGTGACTTCTCATGATGATGAGAACCACATAGAGTTCAAAACTCTAACTTATTTCTAAGTTATGATTTCATTAACTCTTATGAGGCCAAGAAATGGCATAAACCTAAAGGGATAGGGTAGGGTGGTTATTTAGTGACTCATGATTCAATTTAAGAATGATCTCCCTTTGGAATGGGGGGAAAGATAATAGTTGTAAAATTACTAAAAGATAAAGAGTTATAATTCAAATATAATGATGTGAAAAGACATGGGTAAGATATTAAGATGAAGCAAAGCTTATGAAATCATAAAAGGTTAGGATCATACATTAGACATCATTCAAACATGGTAAACAAAAATAACATGGCAAGATAAATAAAAAAGATACAATAAAACCTTAAAAAAGGTACTTCCAATCATGAATAAATGCCTCAAGATTAAATATTTTTACCAATTTCTTTTTATATTTATAAAGTAGATCCAATTAGAAAAACATAGCAAAAAGAATGGAGGAAAAAGGATGGCAAATGAACAAGTTATGGAAATTTGAAATTTTAGCCTAAATAAAACTACAAAGCATTAAAAAGAAAGGAAAGGACACTCCTATGGATTGAACCCAGAACCCTTCAATCACAAGTTAAAACCAAACACCATCTGAACCAAAGCGCGCGCCTTGACATATAATGGTAACACAAATATATATTTAAAGAGAAGCAAAATCAGGAAAATAAACAAAAGGACTGGGGCGAAGGGGATTCGAACCCCAGTCCTAAGAGTGCAAGGGCGTGTGATAGTGTGTGCTTGCCACTGGGCTGGCTGTTACATCCGGTAACATATCCAACTCAATAAATATATAGGCCATTCATGCGCGCACATTTCAAATAAACAACACAAACCAACCATAACACCTACTGCGCACGAAAGAAAAATCAACCATGCCATGCCATTCAAACATCAACCATTGCCAACAGAAGCACATATATCCAAACCTCGGCATCATGAATTAACACACGTGTGGGATACCTAAGCAAATGTTTCCATCATGCACATTGGACATAAAGTAAAAACAGTTGAATGTATAAAGTAAGAAATTCAACACAGCCATGGTAGCAAGCATGCAGCATATTCAAAAGGGAACCAAGTAATAACTTGAATGCAATAAATAAACACACATATAGACTATTGAATCTACAACAGCATGGCAAGGTTCAATTTCATGTATGTCAAAACATTTCAATACTTCAGCATGCTTAATGTAGGGTAGCAGAGATGTTTAGGATTAAATCATAAGGTTATTGTTCAAGATGCAAGAAAACAAGAGATAGGTTAGAGCAGGCTAACAGTCAGTTCCAATGATACTCTCTCAACAATCCAAAAAACAACTCAAGTATGTCACAATGAGTGGTAAAAATAAAGACAGATTAGATCAAGGCAATGACAGATTCTAAAACTTCCCTAACTCTTAGTGACAGTTCATGGATATATTAAAAAGGTGCTAAGGGAATGATGGCAACAACATTAACAACATAAGTAGTTAGCAGTAGATAACATGTCATTAGGGCAATTACATTTCACAAAGATAGCAAGCAAAGTACATGAGATTATATACACAACAAACAAAGCTAGCACACAAACAAGATAACAAGATTAAAAAATTTAAGATTCATTGTGGTTATCAATGCAGCACACAATTTCACAAAGATAGCAAGCAAAACACATGATGGCAGTCCATACAACTCAATCACTCATCAAGGCAAAATATTGGCACACCAATCAAGCATAATATCAAGGAAAAATACATTCAGTCATGGTTGTTGAGGGCATAGTAATGATTCATGCATCAAGATAGATTAAGGGCACACCAATCACATATAATGTCAAGGCAAGTTCACTTAGGTTCATAGCATCTTGGAAACATGGCACTGTCATAAAGCAAGAGTTCAAACAGAGTTGTTCATACATAGTGGCATCCAAATTAAGTAGCAGCTAGGCATGAATATCAGACATACAAACAGCTACACACATCAGGAAAAAATCAGTCATGTTATAATGATAAGTATACACACATCATGATGGTCAAGAGCCTCTTATGAGTCACATATATATTCAAGACAGAATATGACATATCATAGCAACCAAGCTCAAATTCAAACAAATGGTATCATACAATCATAACTTAGAAGCATGTCAGATGACAAATCAAAGCTAGCAATACATATCAGGAACACAAAGTTTAGCATGGAAAATGATGTCACCAAACACAACTCTCTGAAGTTAACCGTTTCACATAATAGTGTTAACATGCATAAATTGAAGTAACATGGTATGACAGGTCAAGGAATATTGAGGCACATGATGGGAATAACTCAAAGCAAACTGACAGCAACACCATTCTTATCCTAAGTTCAATATTCATGGATATGAAACCTACACCTATATTACCAATATCAAACCAATGGACTGTAACACAAGAAGCTGAAACACTAAGCAACATAACAGTTCAAGTAGACCAAACTTAGGCACATAGTCTGCCAACATCAATGCCAAGGCAAAGTTATGCATACCAATATAAGCACATACATGAATAATCAAAATGTTAACCAAGCATCAACAACCATAAAGTTCAAGCCATGACTTGAGAACACAAAATGATCATATATGATGGTGACAGAAAAATTAGTGCTACTAAAAACAACTTAACAGCATCAATCAATCATTAAATCAACAACAAAGATAGATAGGTTCATCCATCCCACGACTTATTAGAACCACATAGAGGAGCTAAGATTCATGAGTCTCTTGTCTCAAAGTATCATCTAAGCATATATGTCATACAAGTGGGTTAACAAAATCAAACATCTAAACTTGACAGTGCAACAACCAAAATGAAATCTTGCAAACTTAAAGCCATTCAATGAACAAAACCAGAAGTATAAGTTAGTCATATAGCAACTAGACATGTAACAAGCATAAATTCAAACACAATCATTACAACTTACTACAACAAACAGACATATACCTCAACATATCACTAAACAAAATCAAACTATCTTATGAAATCGAACCATGAGTAAACAATCATATTCAAACACACATCAGCAAGACACGTATGTAAAAGAAACCACAAGATGAATATGACATAATGGTATTAAATGAGCATGATCAACAAGAGGGAAAGAATACGATACCAAGTGGAGTAATGTCCACTGCCTTCAAGTATGCTGACTGCTTTCCTTCCAAAGTACTCTAAAGCCACCTTTCACCTTGCTTGCTCGAGACTTAGGGAACTTCAGAGACTCTTTAAGTGTTTGTGAGAATTGTTGGTGAGTTGAAGTGTAGAAGCAAGCTCCTTTTATAAGCTGAGCGAATGGGCTTGGATTACTTGAGTCCAAAGCACAAACACTTGGTGTGCTGAGTGAAAAGCTAGGGTTACAACGTCTCTTTTTGAATTCAAATATGGTCCACTCCTTGGAGACAAATGCGCTACTTTGCTGCACAAAATCTCAGAGGTTGCAGGGTCAATTTCACTACTTCATGTATTGCTTCAGAGCTCCTCCTTTGATGTCATTGAGAGGGTATCATATGAGGCAAAGATTGGGATTGCGTGAAGAGATTTGCAGATGAGAACAGGTTGGATGCTGAAACGAGTAATGCCTCAGAAACACTTTTAATGAACCAAACCACTGAGAGCTTAAACGGGCAATGTTCTTGGAGAATTCAAAATGAATAAAATGCGCCAAAGGGTTGAGGTTGAAACAATTTTGGATGACTTGATTCAATTGTATTTTGAATTTCTTTCTTCTTCTACAAATCGCAAGCACGACCAAGGGAGAAGAAAACATTTTGGTTGTTTTTTTGTCACTTTGTATGCCACATGTCGCCTCTCCATTGGTCAGAAATGGTGTTGAAAAGTCAAAACAACATTTCCTGATCCTTATTGGTCCTAGGCTAATGCATTTCATTTCCATATTTTTGTAACATGTTTTTGGTCACGATGGGCCTATCATGGTGGGCTTATGAACAAATATCAGAATTGGTTTTCCTTCTTTTTGTTATAAGAGAAATGGTTAGGAAATAAATAAAAGTGAATTAGGTAATTGAAATGGTCATGGTTTGAAAAATAGAGGAATTAGATAAAATTGGTTAATAGAGGGTTATTGAAATTGGTTAGGAATAAAAATGATAATAATTGAGGGTGGATAAAATGGATAGGTATTTGGCTATGGAGAGGATCATGGAGAGGGTTACAGAGATATCTCTTAGAGACTTGCTTGGTTCAATGCTCCATCCAAAATCTTGATTAATCACCTCTTGAATCTTCTTAAGACAAAACCTGATAAAAAAAATGAAACAAACACAAACAAAACCTGGTAAAAGGGTTAGCTATGCAATATGATTGACCTAATATGACATGCAAGAGATCAATGAATCTAAGGGTAAAATTTGGGGTACAACAGTTATGCTCTGCTGTGCTCTGATTTTGCAGGTACTCACCTTACCATGAATCACAGGTTTTGATGGGAGTTATCTTACAGCTTCCCCACTTTAATCCAACACTTGACAAGATTCGGTACCGACAGTAGAATATTCAAATCTCTGTAGAATATTCAATTCTCTGTAGTGAGTTCCATGGTTGCTTTGATGAGTATCAAATACAACTTGGACGGCTTGGACAAAACACACACACTTGAACAGATTTGGCTTAGATCTTAGTTTAAAAACCCTTTTGATGATTCCTTTAGAGTGTGTTTGGATGAGGTAATTGAGATTTTTCAAGAAATTCAAAATCCTAAGTAATTTAAATGATTAAATTGAAATCCATTCATTTTTAAATTCTTTTGTTTTGATAGAGTATTAAAATTATTCATTGTTAAATTTTTAAAGTAATTTTCATAAATTTTAAAACTTTTTAGCCAAATTTAAAATATAGAAAATAAGGACCAATTTGCAATTTTTGAAAATTTAAAGGGACTAATTTGTGAAATTTGAAAAATTTTAGGGACTTATTTGCAATTTTTTGAAAATTTTAGGGGTGAATTTGAAATTTTCATAAAATATGAGGACTATCTTGTAAAATTTGAAAAATTGATAACAAACAATTTAACAATTGTATGATATAGAGTGAAAGAGTAATTTCAAATTTCTTACTTTTTGGTGTCATTTGAAATTCCTTATATTTAACTTGAATAAAATACTTCATAAATTTACATCATTTTAACAATTCTCTATATTTTTTATCCAAACAATGGATTTTGGTCAAATCATTTTAAATTCCCTCAAAAAATTATTTTCCCTCATTAAAATGCTTCATCCAAACACACTCTTAGGCTTTTGTAATCTCGTGCCAGAATAAAGCATTAATCCATGAAAGTTTATTATACTTTTGACATGTAGATTGAACTTATCTTATGCCAATGTGAAAAATCTTGAAGCTTCATTACTTTTGACTTAAGAAAATCGGTATATACTTTGGTTCCACTTTGTAATATCATGTGACAATACTTGAGTTTTTGGGTGTCAAAATTTATTTGAAATGCAGTAGCTTTGTAGCTTTTGAATGCACTTTTGAAATTCCATTAATTCTTCGTAACTTAGACCTTGAGACTAATCTTGCCAGCAAACTTGCGTCTTGCCGTTTTAAATAGTTTATAGACTCAGATGATTTGTTTGAATGGTTGAAAACCTTGACAAGACACATCATGTGTGAACTAGTGATTCATAATTCCTGATATATGAATGAGGCTACTACTCCGTACGGATGAGAAACCAGGATTAAACATTGGATGGATTGAAATCCACAATTGAAACATACCATGCTTGAATTAAATCCATGAATCATTATTAAACTAATTCCCAACCTTTTTTTTTTAAGTGAATAAGACTAGTGTGAATCATGAATCCATCTGTACCATTGAGCGCATCATGGCCTAAAAATAATCCACCAATTATAAAACCAATTCAAACACTACTACAAAACGCTAAAACAACAATGCCAGGCTTACAACGCATCCTTTTATGCTGTTGTAATAGGTTAAAAATTTCGCGCCCATTTAAAAGCTGAGTCATTTAATGACGGTTGATTGAAACCACCGTAGTAATAAATAAAATGTATCAAGCTTCGATTCCCTGCAACTACATTTTTTCCATTGTTTAGAGTACATTTAGCGTGTGTCTATTAAGTCCATTATTTATAAAATAAATTGTAAATTATTTTACAACGGTTAAGATGAACAACCGTAGTAATAAATGAAATGTAACAAGCTTCGATTCCCTGCAACTACATTTTTTCCATTTTTTAGAGTACATTTAGCGTGTGGAAATTAAGTCCATTATTTATAAAATAAATTGTAAATTATTTTACAACGGTTAAGATGAACAACCGTAGTAATAAATGAAATGTAATAAGCTTCGATTCCCTGCAACTACATTTTTTCCATTTTGTAGAGTACATTTCACTTAAGATTCCACTACGGTTTGTTTCTCCACCGAGATTAAAAGGTTTACTGATAAATTAAAACAAAACTTATTATGTATTTCTTTCATAAGACGCCCTAATCGAACAAGTGAGCAAGCGACGCCTTAACCTTTACACTCTTCAACATCTTCATTCCTTTTTTCTTGGTTTATGCTCAAATATTGACCGTCTTCATTCATTTGCTTCTTCAGCTTCGAAGTAAGGTTCTCTTCAACATCTTCATTCCTTTTTTCTTGGTTTATGCTCAAATATTGATCGTCTTCATTCATTTGCTTCTTCAGCTTCGAAGTAAGGTTCTCTTCAACATCTTCATTCCTTTTTTCTTGGTTTATGCTCAAATATTGACCGTCTTCATCATTCATTTGCTTCTTCAGCTTCGAAATAAGGTTCTCTTCAACATCTTCATTCCTTCTTTCTTTGTTCATATTGTATATGCTTAAGTCAGAATGAGATGTTTCATATGCTTTACGTTTAGTATTAGAGTACATCTTCATTGATTTTTCTTTGTTCATATTGTATATGCATATGCTTGAGTTTTTGGATTAGATTTTGGTGTGTCGTTCACATTATTATACATGTATAAATTTCAGAAGTTGTAATGGATCGTAGTTGGATGAAACCCAATAGATTAGATCCTGTTTATGAGAACGGAGTTTGTGAATTCCTTGAATACGCTGATAAATATCTTCCCGACAATGATGGTATCTTTTATTGTCCTTGTGTTGTTTGCGCTAATATCAAAAAGGGTACAAAGAAAGAAATACACAATCACCTTTATTGTGATGGTATATGTCAAAATTATATAATATGGGCGTGGCATGGTGAGGTGGATAATAAGGAAAGTCGGGCGTCACAAAGTCAAAGAGTGGAGGAAGATGAATATATGGAAGATCACCTAGAGGATATGTTCTGTGATATTGGGGAATCTTCTTTTATGAATGCTCATATTTATGATAATTTATGTAGTGATAAAGACACCCCTTTATATAAGGGATGCACAGAGTTCACACGATTGTCGGCGGTGTTAAAGTTGTTTAATCTGAAGGCAAAAAATGGATGTTCGGATAAAAGTTTCACGGAATTACTTGAATTGCTACAGCAACTGTTACCAGAAGATAACAAATTGTCGGATCGTTGCTATGAGGCCAAGAAGATATTGTGTCCACTGGGTCTGGAGTATATCAAGATACATGCTTGCCCTAATGATTGCATATTATTCCGGAAAGAGTATGAAGACTTGTTTCAATGTCTGAAAAGTGGTGTGTCGCGTTACAAGCAAAAGGCTAGCAATGGTGATGACAATGATCACTATGACAATGTTAGTAGGAAGCATCCTCCTGCTAAAGTGTTATGGTACTTTCCAATACTTTCACGATTAAAGAGACTTTTTGCTAATTCGAATGACGCAAAGAATCTTAGATGGCATGCAGATGAAAGGATTCGTGATGGAAACATTTGCCATGTAGCTGATTCTTTGCAATGGAAGAAAATTAATTCGTTGTTTCCGGATTTTAGAGTCGAGCCAAGAAATATTAGGCTTGGGCTTGCCACCAATGGAATGAACCCCTTTGGTAATATGAGCATTAATCATACTTCGTGGCCGATTCATCTCACTATTTACAACCTATCTCTTTGGTTGTGCATGAAGCGCAAGTATATACTGTTAAGTATGATGATTTCTGGACCACGACAACCTGGTAACGACATAGATGTTTATCTTGGTCCATTAATTGATGATTTACGACTCTTGTGGGATGAAGGCATTGAAGTTGATGATGCATATTCTAGGGAAAAGTTTAATATGCGTGCAATGTTATTTTGCACAATTAACGACTTTCCGGCTTACGGTAACTTGGCGGGATACAGCGTCAAAGGATATAAAGCGTGTCCTATATGTGAAGATGATACTTGTTATCACCAACTTGAGTTTGGAAAAAAGACCGTTTACCTTGGGCATCGAAAATTTCTAAAACCGGGTCATCCTTATCGTAGATTGCGAAAGGCTTTTAATGGAGAGCAAGAGTTTGGTGAGGCTCCTAAACCTTTAACCGGTGATGAAGTTTATCAACGGCAGAAATACATTAATGTTGTCCTTAGGAAGAGAGAAAAAGAAAAAGGTGGGAAGAGAGGAAAAGAAAAAGGGGCAGTTGCGAAAAATATATGGAAAAAGAGGTCCATCTTCTTTGATCTTCCATATTGGTCAAGTCTTGATGTTAGACATTGTCTTGATGTGATGCACGTGGAGAAAAATGTGTGTGATAGTTTAATTGGCACACTTCTAAACATTTCGGGCAAGACTAAAGATAGTAAGACTTCTCGTCTTGATATAGAGAAGATGGGTATACGAAAACAGTTGGCTCCAATAGAGAAAGTAAAAAGAACTTATCTGCCTCCAGCATGTCACACTCTATCTAAAAAGGAAAATAAGATGTTCTGCGAGTGTTTGCAAGGTATTAAAGTTCCGCAAGGTTACTCATCAAACATCAAGAAACTTGTATCAATGAAAGATCTCAAGTTAATTAGTTTAAAATCTCATGATTGTCATGTATTGATGCAACAACTTCTACCAGTGGCTATCCGTGGGATCCTTCCAAAAAATGTGAGAGTAACTATAACGAGACTATGTTTATTCTTCAATGCCATATGTAATAAAGTTCTTGATTTCAAAAAATTGGATGAATTAGAAGATGAGGCTGCCATAATCTTGTGTCAATTGGAGATGTATTTTCCGCCATCATTTTTTGACATTATGGTTCACTTACTTGTTCATCTCGTAAGAGAAATCAGAATTTGTGGTCCAGTTTATTTAAGGTGGATGTATCCAATAGAGTGATATATGAAGATCTTTAAAGGATATACGAAGAATCATCACCGACCGGAAGCTTCGATTATTGAAAGGTACATCACAGAAGAAGCTGTTGAGTTTTGTACAAACTATTTGTCGGATGCAGATTCTATAGGAATTCCAAAGTCTCGTCATGCTGACACAGACGAAAGAGGTATTCAAGGTCTAAATGTTAGGTCAATGGCTCGGGATGTAGTTATTCAATCACATTTCTATATTTTGAATAATATAGATGAGGTTCAACCTTTCATAGATACTCACAAAAGACTTATGAAGAAAAAATATCCCCGAATGAATGACAAGTTGTTGTTGATAGAGCATAACAATAGATTCATGGATTGGTTTAATAAAAGTGTATCTAATGATCCTAGTGCATCCGAGATACTTAGATGGTTGTCGTACGGGCCAAAATTTTGTGTCATTACCTGGAGTGCATACGACATTGGTCATTATACCTTTTATACAAAATCAAAAGATGATCGTAGTACAATGCAAAATAGTGAGGTTATGGTTGAAGCCGAATCGATGTATTTCTCTAGTTCGAAAGATAAGAATCCGGTATTGGTAACTACCGCATTTTATGGTGTCATTGATGAGATTTGGGAGATTGATTATGTTATTTTCAAAGTGGCTTTATTTAAATGTAAGTGGGTTCCCAATAATAGTAATGGTGTAGACATTGATGACTTAGGATTCACCCGGGTCGACCTTGGCAAGGCATCTTTTAATACATAACCATTCATCATGGCTTCTCAAGCAAAACAAGTTTTCTATGTTTCCGATCCATCCGACAAATCGGGGAAATGGTCAATCGTTCTCCAAGGAAAATACATTCCTCTTAGTGATGAAAGTCTTGATATTCCGTCCACACCTTCTTACACAACACAAGTTCCTACCTCATATGATGAAGTTGATGGAGATGACGTACATGCTATACGACTCGATCATGAAGAAGGCCTATGGGAAAATTAACAAGTACGTAATTTATTATTTATTCATAATATATTAATTGTATGTTATAGTTTAGAAGTATTTTTACTAACAAGTATAATTATTTGAAATCATAGGTATTTTGAGTCCAGACACCAGGCCAGGAGACAAGACACCAAGAGACAAGATACCAATACACCAAGTTACAATTATGTGAAGTTATGTAATATGTGTAAACTGTAATATGGTATATGTGATATTTTATTTATGTAGGTTATGTGAAGTTATGTAATGTGTGTAAACTGTATGTTTGTTCTGATAAACTGTAATCTGGTATATGTGATATTATGAATATGACACGATTAATATTATTATGAAAACTGTATCACAAAATGTGAATTGTATTTTTCTGCTGTGCTGAGATATAGAGAACAATAATACAGGTAAAAAAATGGGATTAATTATAAAAGCAGGATGATATTTGTTAATTTTGCTGAAACTTTAGCGACGGTTATATTTCCTAACCGTTATAATATCTGGCGCGTTGTCCAACAAAAAATAAATATTAAAACTATGCTGCTGGGAATCGAACCGAGGATAATTATATTTATTACAACGGTGTAATGTAAAACTGTTGTGATAGTTAGCGCGCTTTCCTCATTATTACAATGCAACACAAGGCTGTCATTGTAAGTATCATATATACAACAACAATCTACATAACAACGCCCTCGCCCGCGTCATTATATGTCATTCCCAATCGTTGTTAAATGGGTTTTTCGTAGTAGTGAAACTTAGATGAATGGTTATTTCTTAGCTTGTTTAACCATACCACCTCAGTGTCGCACTTGGAATATGGTTAAAAATCTTGTTGATCATAGCTTAAAACTTCAAGCGATTTTAAGCCTGATCTTTGAGTAAATAAATTTTAATCATTGTACTTGATCAGCTAAAATCATCTTGGACCATAACCTAAAATCAATTTTAAATCCAATTTATCACGTCTTAACTAATTAAAATGAGTGCCAAATTCTCCTTTATCTCTCCTTGAAACCAAAGCAACTCAACAAGAGCCAGTAACCCTCACGAACACATACACGATCCTCATAACCTGGATCTTAGAGTTAACACGAAATCTGGGTGTAAGAAACATCTAATAGGTAGGACAAATTTGGGGTATGACAGCCACGTGGACAAAATTTGAAAACTTAACTGAATCTTCAATGCCACTTGGAATCTGGGGGGCTGTATGAAGGAATCTAAATAAAATGAGGGAGTGCTTAAAAAAAATATTTTATAGGGGCTAAAATGAGAACTCGCTAACATTATAGGGGGGTTATGTATTTAACCCATGATTCAATGGATGAAATAGATTTATGTATAGGACGTCATGCGATTCAGGTTTATGACAAACTGCAGGATTAATGGTTTTTCTTTTAAATGCTTCATTCAAGATAAATTTTTGTGATTAATTATAAGTTATAGAATGACAATGAATTGTTTTCCTGAATAAAATTAAGTTTCACTTGTTTTGTGAAAATATGTTGATTATGGAATCATACAAAGCCTAACCAAATGAGTAGTGTGAAAACCTTGCACACTCAATCTCGCTAGGAAAAAATATATAATTTCTCAATGCATGCACATGCAGTTAGAGATTTGTTACAGACCAAGTTACTTCATGGTGAAGCAAGACAACTCGTTGGGCGAGGTGAAAAGCTCTAAAAGAAAGTAAAGGAGGTTTAGAAGACCTCTTGGTTAAGTAACTTAGAGGTTATGGAAGGATTTTCTTGCTTGACGAGCAGGGAGGCTCACGAAGCAAGATAAGGTGTCCAAATCCTATTTGACAAGTTGAACAAAACATACTAATGAAGAAAGGCTAGTCAAAGACTTCATTGATTAAAACATATGCCTCATTAGTGAAATTCCAATTAAAAACCTAGAAACCTTTATAAAAATACTAAAAATTTGAAACTTTTAAATAACAATACTTAACTGATTAAAACATACTGCTTCATATATATATATATATATATATATATATATATATATATATATATATATATATATATATATATATATATATATTTCAAATTTTTACATAAAGTTTGACACAACTAAGACTAGTGGCACTACCACGTAGATAACACTTAAAAGAAAAGTACATAAAGGAAACCAAAAGAAAGCATAACAAAAAGGACCTCCTAAGTCCAACGGGAGTGACACTTATACTGACTGTACATAATATCACTTAATACTAAGGATGTGATCAACGTTTGACAAAATACGAACAACCCTTAATCTTGATGTCATCGTAATCCAACTCCATGTCACTCCCTGGCCTTCACTCTTGGACTATCACAATGTAAGAGGGAGTCTAGTTTGACATCTGACTGCCATAGATCAATCCAAATATGCAAGATAAAAGTAATGTAGGGCTAAGATTTTCGTAAAAGTTTAAAAGTGGGAATGGGGTGTAAATTAATAGTATATATGTCGAACATAAGTAATCAATCAAGCATGCCATCTTCAAATGTTTATATCTATCCTAATTCACTTCTAAATTATATGCTTACTTAAGCCACTAAACGTTTTCGAGGACATCCTTCAAATTACAGAGATCAGATATATGTCACGAGACCACATGCCACCAACGTTCTCCCATTTACCAAGAGCAACACCACCTGACTTCACGTGTAGTCCAAGTGTTATAAGTTGATTGCCCCTAAGAAAATAGGCAAATATCGAATTATCTTGCCAAGTGCACAGTAATAATCCTCGTCAAGATTCAGGAAGCTGATCATTCTCGTGCGCCCATACACACGGTTGTGGACTTTCCTTAGCCAAAACACTACTGAATACAACTACTCAACGTATCCAACTTCCCTTATGTTATGGGAATCTAACATTTAATACCTAACGATGTTGATGTTCCTCACCTCAAGGAGTAGTCGATCATAAAACTAGTTTGTTTTAATGGTCATTCGTACATTCAGGTTTAAGATGATTAAATAGGGGCGGCTATCATATCACAATATTTTCCCTACCTATTTTCATTTTATATGGCTCATGGCCTTTGATTCATCTGCATACATTTACCCTTAATCATTCATTCTTAGGATCATTCATTTGTACTTGCATCTACATGTAACATTATTGGTTCAAAGGATTCCTATTATTTGTATTTCCACTGTGTATCTCAACACTTGGGTGTGGGTATCTTGATCAATTGATTTATTGGTTACTTATGGCATAAGATATTCCAGAAGTTGCTTGGACTATGTTTTCTTGTTGTATGCACTGGTGGAACAAGCTCTTGGGTTATTGCTTGGGAAAGAAGGTTTGCATTTGAATTTTTGGTCAAAGTCAACTTTTGAGGATTTGACTTTTGACTTAGATCATTTGAGTTAAAGAATGAATACATTTGAATGCATACTTAGAAAAAGGAATTGAAAACATTCACATAAGAGTTTACTTTTGGTCAAGAAAGTCGACCATGGAAGGTTAAAATTTTGTTGATCAAGTCACATTAAGTGGTTTATTAATATTTCTTTTGGATGCATTATAGTTCTAATTAGATTAAAAACATGTAAGTTCAAAGGAATTCAAATTTTCAAACTAAAAAATGGAGGGAAGCTTTTATTTCTTAAGAGACAAGTTATCCATACAATACAAGCCATAGTACATTCAAGTATCCAAAAATGCATTACAAATCCTACATTACAAAATTCAAACTTGTAAATTACATGAAAAATCCTAAGTTTGACCTACATTTGACTTTTGGTCAAACAATTGACCAAAGTCAGACTTAACCCTAGACCTATTTTTCTTCATCTTCACGATCTTCCATTTTGCTTCAAACTCTTCATCATCTCCATTACCAACCCCATGTCCACCAAACTTGTGCATTGGCATGATCATGACCTAATATTCATGTACTAACCATCCATAACCAAGCTTCATCCAATGACCCAAATTTGTGTTTGTTGCATCAGTTACTTAACATGCATAATCAAAGCAAATAAATCATCATCATGCTGCTACAATGGGCATGTTCACTTCCATAACTCATAGCAGCATACCAAATAACATATTACAACAATGGGATTTAATGGCACATGAAAATACACACATAAAATAGCAACACAAATCTCCAAGTATCAGGATAACATACACATTCAACACACCAGTTCATCATACATCCATCCAAGTACATACCTACACAATACCATATTTGCATTGTATTGTGCATTTAAGTCCAAACAGTTCAAACAAAGACCGAACCAAGCATACATACATATCTTAAATACCATAACACCATGATTATGCTAAAATGATCCAAACCTATGCATCCAGACTACAAACATCTTCCATGTCATTCAGTCATAGCTCATAACAAAATTTAGTATGCATACCATAACTCAAAAACAATGCATCATTAAAAATTATAGCATACAAACATATTCATACAATTAACATACATCACCATACTTCACACATACATACATGTCATCCAAGATCATGATCCATCAAACTAACTTCAATATCCAACCATTCAAAACCCTTGCCCTGATTTTAACAACTACCTACCCTAACTGACCAAGTCAGTTACAAACCCTAACTGTCCAGTTAGTTACCTTCTAACTGTCAACTAACCTAACAATTAACAAACTATCAACCCTAAATGTTATGATCAATTCCTAACTAACCTATTAACAAGCTTATAACTGTCATATAACAACTCTCACTGTCATCCAATAAAATTAATTGCCACGTGTGCAGGGGAAAATCCCAAATTGCCCATAAGATCAAATTTCCTTCCAAACCCTTCTAACCAACTTCTTAATTCCAAAAAAAATACACTCTCCAACTAGATTTTACACTAAAAATCAGTGTAAAACTAACACACATCATTCAATTTTTCTTCACTCAACTAGCACAATCTAACCAATTTTTGGATCATCCTCAACCCTTAATTAAGAGTCCATTTGGTTGGGGGTAGATGGAGGGGAGGGGAGGGGATATTTTTAAATATATTTGTTTGGTTCATTTTTTATAAGGGGGGAGGAGCAAAATCCCTCATAAACTCACTTTTTGCTCGCCTCCAAATTGGGGGGATTTGGAGGGGAGGAAAGATTTGTTATTTATTATTTTATTAAATTCCCTAATTTATCCTTAATTATTTATTTTTCCAATATTGTCCTTATTTTTTGCTCCCCTTCAATTTGTTTATGTTATGTAGACCAAACTGAATGACATGTACTAGATGTAAATAATTTTTTCTAAGATTAGGAATTATATGTTAAACTTTAATACTAATTTTATTTACGAAAAACTTTAGTAGGATTAGGAATTATATGGTTTCGTAGGATTATGAATTATATGGTTTCATAGGATTAGGAATTGTATGTTAAACTTTTGTCCTAATCATGCGTGTTAGCAAATAGTTTTTCGTAGGATAGGAATTATAGTAAAGTTCAACTATTTTCTCATATAAAATGATTCATATCTATATGGCTAGGTAGTAGACAGTATGAATAATATGTATATTGAAAGACTAATCAATTGAAGAACACATAATATTTGGATGTGATTTGTGATAAAAAAAATTATGAATTTTTTAGGATGTGATTTGTGATTAAAAAAGTGAACATTCTAACATTACTTGTTCATTTTTTTTAACATTCTAGCATTATTTTACCTCTTTTAAATTATATAAATTGTTTTATTGGGTTAGATGGATTATCAAGATCAAAGAATTGTTATTAACAAATAGTTTAATTTGCATCGAAGAGCTATAGTTCAACTAATGTGTGTTGTTGTTTACTGTTATGTTCGAATGTCTTGTAAGGATGAAAAGGTAATTTAGTTTTAAAATTTCTCCCCTCCCCTTGTGAATCAAACATATATGTAGTTAAAAATCCTTTATCTCCCCTTCTTTGAACCAAACATACATTTAGTTAAAATACCTCTCCTCCCCTCCCCTCCCCTCTATTAAATTCCCTCCCCTCCCCCTCCCCCTCCCTTCGTTGAACCAAACGGACCCTAAAGTGTGCCTAGGATCACCATCTAAGGACCACAAATCAACCAAATCCTAACCAATTTGTAACTACCATTCCCTCAAAATTTTCATCACTCTCATTCTATATAAACCCTAAGTTTTTGCTTCATGAAGAAGTTTTCAACTACTCTAAGGAAACTCTACCAATTTTCATTCCCAAACCTCTCTCACTCTCTCTCCCTCTCTCACTCTCTCTCTCTCTCTCACTCTCTCTCTCTCTCTTTCTCTGTGTGTGCAATTGAGCTTAACCTCAACTAATCATCACCAACATCACTACCAATTCAATTTAATATTATAAATTCATCATTTTGGTCTCTATTTCTACCGTATCCTAACAACAATCAATCAATAACCAACTAATTCATATATTCAAGAAGAATAAGTAGAAGAGGAGAATAAGATTTCGTAATAAAACAAAGGTCCAAGACTCTTACCTAGAAATTACGTGTATCTCTGGGTTTTGCTCTCTTTAATCTTCATCTTTAAGAACTTTGCAACAACTATCGGGACAAGCCTCAATCTTGTTGGAAGGTGGCCTCAATCCTTCATATTTTTCTTCCATACTTGTTACCACGTTGTAAGGGAGGGTTGTATGAGTCAAAGCCCTAAGGTCTTCATATGAAATCATGATTCTATGCCATTTAATTTGTGTTTGAACTTTTAGGGCTCTTTGTGTTTGGTTTCGAAATGAGGGTTTAGGTTGAGGTATAGTAAAATTAAGATATAGGAGTGGGTAAAGGACGAGAAGAGATCCAGGTTGTTGGTAATTAGGCTTGGTTTTGGGCTTCTCCGCCGCCAAAGGCGATTTCTGGCACATCGAAACGATCTCAGGTGAGTTAGATGGCGATATATATATATATATATATATATATATACACACACACACACACACACACAAAGAGAGAGAGAGAGAGAGAGAGAGAGAGAGAGAGAGGAATAAGAGAGGGCTGAGTGAGTGAGAATAATGAGGGATCTTCGTTCCCTTTCCCCCATTATGAGTTTGCTTCCTCTGACTTCAACCTAGGCCCATTTGTCCTTGCTTCACACGCACCCTTGTATTGTTGGTACACCTTCATCCTGAAACCAACATCAACAAGAAAAAGTGGGCTTGAACTTCAAACCATATGGGCCTAGTGCCCTTTACACTTTTTACACCACCCTATTTCCTCTTTTGGCACCCCTGACAAAACTCATTTTATTTATTTATTTAGTTTGGAAATTACTTTCTTTTATATTTTTTATTGGACCTCAAAATCATTTTAATGGCACTTAGGTTTGGGTTTAGTCAATTAGGTTTGAATCTCTAACTAGAATTAATTTTTAGATTAGAATTAAAACTCCTAATTAAAAATAGGTTAGAATTAATACAAAGTTAGAGTTACATTTTTATCAACTTTGCTCTTTTCCATTCCTTTGATTATTTCTTCATAATTTCATGGCTCTTGATGTGTATAGATTGACCTAAGTTTTGCATGATCCCATGTATCTTGATTTACTTAATTGATTAAGTTTCTTTTTGATCAATTAATTAGATTAATGACATTAGGACTGTTTAGTTACCTCCTTTGAAATAAATTGCATGCTCCCTTAGGATCCTATTAAATTAGGTGATTAAAAGTCCCTGGATCACTTAATCTAAATTAGATGAACCTTAGGACTTGTACCAATACATACTCCCTTAGGTCAATCCCAATTCCATTCATCTTTCAAAACCCTGGAAATAAATAACTATCAATGCATGACAACATCATGTTCCATTCCCATTCTTTGGTACCATATCCCATTCTCCTAATCATGTATTTAACTTATCCAATTTAAAACTAAAATTTCTATTATCTTAAATAAATTCAAAACACTTAACAACTATGATGCAAATTGTGCGCCACGAGCCTTAAGAAATGGAGAAGGAATAAGAGGGAGCACTCTTATCCTTATTTTAAATATCTTTGGATACGGGACGCATGACCCAGTTGTTCAAAGTATTCATCTCCATTCATAGTCTTTAGTGCAATTCAAATCAAGGGCATTTTCATAATAAAAGGAAGAAAAAGGAGGAGGGTGTGGACTCTCTCTCCTCAAATGATTCAGACACTGCTGCAGAGCACCCTATCTGAATATTCGTCTTCAAACTAAAATCAATCACAACCAACATAAAAAACATTTCATAATCATACTCTGTTCATGTTCATCATCATTTCTTGGTTAAAACACCTATCTTTGGGTTAATCATCATCTCCTGGTTAAAATACCCTTTTTAGGTTAATCATCATCTCTTGGTTAAAACCCCCCTCTTTGGGTTAATCACCATATCTTAGTTAAAACCCATATCTTTGGGTTAATCACCATCTCTTTGTTAAAACACCCCTCTTTGGGTTAATCACCATTTCCTGGTTAAAATACCTCTCTTTAGGTTAATCACCATCTCTTGGTTAAAACACCATTCTCGTTAGGTTAATCATCATCTCTTGGTTAAAACACCCCTTCTTTGGTTTAAACACCATTTTCTTGGTTATGACACCACTTTTATTTTCATGTCCTTGGTTATGACACCACCTCTACATTTGTGTTCTTGGTTATGACACCACTTTTATTTCCCTTTTTTGGTTATGACGCCAAATTTACTTCTTGTTCTTGGTTAAGACACCACTTTTATTTATTGTTCTTGGATTAGACACCAACCTTTACAATTCATTGTCCAAACAACAATTTCTTTTCATAAAAGAACTATTATAATTCATTCCTTAGCAGTCAAACTAACATTTGAGAGCATCCAAATCAGAACCAAACAACTAACATCAAAACACTTTTAGGATACGATTATAACACCGTTACCTAAAATCAACCAACAAATACTTATTTTCTACTCCACGAATTACGTAGCTCTGATTTTCTCATTGCACTATGAGAATACATAGGCACATGATTTTGAAATCTTGATGAGCACATTAATTAAAAACTTATTTTCCCCTTAATTAAAACCAATTGCAAGTAAACTTTAGATAATAACACCCATCTGCGCAAAGAACAATCAAAACGTTTCATGTTGAGTACAACAGATGTGAGGGGTGTTAATACTTTCCCTTGCATAATCGACTTTCGTACCCCTTTTCTATTCTCTTTGAGTTTTATTGATATTTTCCATTTCTCTTAGAATAAATAAAATTCAGTGGCGACTCTGTTGTATTTTCGAGCGTGCGATGCACTCGGTTATTTTTCGAGCTACGGAAGTATTATTTCTGCTGACATGGATGAAATGGCCCAGAGTACAACTAAGAAGTCTCCGGGACATTCTTCTTTCATCCTATTGATGTGCAGGAAAGCAGGAGTTAAGGAGTTTACTGACGACCGTATTGTGAAGTCGGCCTGGGCGTTGGATGTTGCATGGGTTGTTGAGCACCCCGTGAGGGAAGCACCGATTGAGGAGGTACCAGAGCCAGAAGAGCATCAACCAGAGACAATTGGACCCAATAGACCTCAGCCCCAGAATATGCTTGAGGCAGTTCCTCTTACTGACAAAGACTCTTAGGCACACAGGGACTAGATGACCATGTTCTGCTTCATGCAGGATTGATGTGCACACACTAGACTACTTGAGCGCTATCTTACTCATCAGGTGGACATGTGGGCAATAACTCAACGCTACAGAGACCACTTCTTAGGAGATACTCCAGAACCATTCTATGGACACTATTAGAATACAGGAATGGAGACCCCGATCTAGCTAGGAGGACCTGTATAGCAGCAACAGTACCATCAGACTCTATTCTCTCACCCCACTTCTCTGCAACACCAGATCCCCTTAAGGAGTCTAGGACATAGAGACCATAAGGGACAAATCTCCCATATCTCCTCCTTTGTGCATCATGGCGACCCAACTGCCATGATCAGCTTTGACATGTAGATGACAGACAGAGGCGTTGTTGAGGATTAACTTTGTTTTTTTCTTCCTTTCTTCGTTTTTCTTTTCTTTTTAGTTTAGTTTGATGTTTTGTTATTTTTAGTTATTATGATTCTGATGTATTGCCCAAAACTTTGATTTGAATATTATAGAATTTTTATTTTAGTTAATTCATTTTATGTTTCTATTATTTAAGTGATGATTGCTAGCATGGGTGGCTGACTCAGATCACCCAGATTAAAGTTTTGATGCCCTACCCATGTCAATACCAATCAATCATGGTATCTCTGAAATGATTTGATGAGATTTTCTAGAAATTCACACGAGGGGCGTTATGGACATTGTTAGCTCTTACCAACATGGTAAGAACAGAAAAAGCCAAACACGATATTCATCATATGAGAGAGCATTCAGGTATGTTTTATCATCTAGAACTTGCGTATGCTATTTTCTTATATCCATTGCATGATTACACACACGGAGGCATGTTCGTTTGTTGTAACCCTAAGCCTTTCTATCCACCCCATATATTATTGTATCCTTTGTTAACCCAATTTGAGCTTGTACCCCCGTTGTTTGTAATTTCACCACATCATTAGCCCTTGGCCAAAACACTTCCCTACCTTGGTCAGAGTTTTTGTGTATTATTTTTGGATCTGTGTTTCATTCTAAGATTGGGGTTGTTGTTGGAATAATAACCTTTAAGTTTGGGGTAGTTGTGCAACATTGATAAAGGTGAGTGCACCTAAAGAAAAAAAAAAGAGAGAAAATTTGAAAAATCAGCTTAACTGTTAAAAAATGAAAGAAAAAAAGTAATAAACAAAAGCACTCACTAGAAGGAGAACTCAATTGGATACCAAGAATCAAAGAAAAATCCAAAAAACTGAGTAGTCCAAGCTAGCTAACCAAAGAAAAAGCATAGTCTAGAGAGATTCCAACAATGATACTTTGGAATGAACATGGTGAAAAGAATGATCCTAGTTACTCTGAACCATTAACCTACTTATCCATATAATATCCCATCATAGCCCAAGCCCTATTACAACCTGAAAGACCTTAAAAAGTGTGTGTATTGTGTATATGGTAATTGAGAGAGAGCTTATGCAAGCCTATGGTATGGTAATGCGTATTGTAAATTTTGAGTATATTTACATTAACACTTGAGAGAACTGGTGAGAGTGTGAATAAGGCTGACAGGAGAAATAGTGCCATCAAGTGTTGGTGTAGCAGATCATTCGATCTCGATGATCAGGTCAAATAGAAAGTAAAAACAAAGGATAATCACAGAAGATCTCAGAGATATGTGTTTAAAGTCTTTGTTTTGTTGATGATTGGAGGCATGATGCTTTTATGCTAAAAGTTGCTTGAGGACAAGCAACAAGCTAAGTTTGGGGTTGTGACCAGTCATCATTTTTGTTATTTTTATTATCGTTTGAATGTTAAAAGTGGGTGAATTGTTGTGAGTTTGGGTAGTAGTTTAAGCCTATTTTAGTAGATTTTTACCATGTCTTGATCAAATGAGGTTTTATTGTTTCCGAGCTATTTTATGTGCTTGAGGTAGTGTTTCATGTGTTTACAGGTCTGAAGAATCAAAAGGAAATTGATTAGAGAAGTAGTCAGACGAAAATGCATGAGCAGGAGAAAAAGTGAAGATTTTGAGCATCTCCTGCCCATACACATATGAGGGGTCTCATACGCGAATGGCCACCTAGGGCCACCAACCAGCATACTGATGAGTGCCAAAAAGTCATATTTTTAGTAGTATTTTTGTGGCACTTATCAATCTAATTGTATTGAATAAAACTCCACTTTGTATGTAAATGTGCATATTTAGTGTATAATCAAGTTTTAGTGTATTTGTGTATCTTTTAATAGTTTTCTACTCATTTTGTAGGTATTTAGGTGTATTTGGAGCATGAGCAATAAAGTGTCGAAGACACGGCTTCAAACTTTGGTTGATATTTATTCATTGTTAGATAGGAAATTGAATAAGCTTTCCAACGCTTTGAACCGGGCGCAAATCCGAGTTACGGTTCTCAAGTTATGGCTGAAACATGTGCTGTCTTTTTTTCATGACAACAGGTAGTGCGCTAAGCTCGCTCGACCGCGCTTAGCGGACTTTTAAGGCAGTTTAACATTAATAAGGGCGCACTTAGCGCCTAAAACCGGGCTAAGCGCGGTCTGCGATGATGACAGCAATAAATAGGGGTAAAAACACATTTTTTAGGGATGATTTTGGGTATTTTTTACTCCCACTCCATCATACTTCATTTCTTCATAGGATTAGCTTAGAAAACAACAATGGAGCTTGCGATTGGATGATCCGGAGTCGAACCTCTCGTCGATTGGTGTTGACAAACCAAGAAATGTTTGGTTCCTCTTCTCTCTTCTCTTTGTAATTTCTTTTTGTTGGGTGTTGTATAGTTACTATGAACATTTGTATCTTTGTTGATCATAATATTCTATAAAATCTACTTTACAAATCATTATCGATGTCTTCCTTGATCTTTTTGCATTTATGTTTGGATTTGTGTTGTGTTAGAGATAAACATCACAAATCTTGATTAGGTATGGATATCTATTGTCTAGATGCTAGAGATAGATTTAGATAATAATCTTTAAGGTGTCGAAACTTAATGCCTTCCGTGTTTCGAGGCTTCGTGCGCGAGAGTGACGAAGAGAGTGATACGGTTGCTTTCTCAACTCAGTGTGCCAGAGATGGACACTGTTGTGAGCGATACTGGATGATTTTTACGAGTATTGTAGTAGAGTGAAAATGATCGATGAATTTATGTTTGTGACGAGTGGATTATATGTATGCTTGATAAGTTTCTTTTCTCCGAAGAATGTATACTTTTTATGTTTTTATTTACTTTCCCGTATTTACCTTAAAACCATTTTAAACCCAAACTCATTAACATTGATATTGTCGAACGACAGTTCAATCACCGATCTCTGAGGACACGATAAATTCCCAGAAAAATACTTCCAAATCTTTTGTTGCTATACCGCTCCAACAAAATGGCATTGTTGCCGGGGATTGCTGTTTTTATTGAATCGCATTGCGATAGTTTCTTTGTTTTTGAGTTTTGTAGATATCGTATATATTGTCTATTTTCACTTGTTTATATTGATACTTGTATATGTTTACCATATTTGTGAATTTTACATGTTTTGCATACTTGTAAATTTAGTGTATATGTTTGTTTCTCTTCACGTTTGCTAAGTGTTTGGTTAGGTTTCGTCGTCGGTGAGCGCTAACCGTGTAAAGAGGCAACTTGGAGAAGTGTGTATAAATAATAGGCGTCGAGCTTACGACGTAAAACAAGCATGTTTTATCGTTTTTTGTTCCGTTATTACTTTTTCATTATAGCGTAGGTAGTGTGGTGAACATTCATTAAACAAGTTGTACTCGAATTGTTCGTAAAATTCTCAAATCTTCACTTTACAACTTGTTTAATTCATTTTCACCCGGTCTTTCTGGACCAATTTTTGTATATGAGATTATGTAGGTGTTAAGTGGAGGCCTACACCAGAACCTTGTTGTTGTACTGGTTCTGGTGTAGCGCGCTTAGCACGTCCTGCTGTGCAGAGCCAGTGAATTCTTTTAATTGTTCACTTGGCTCCCCCTTCTTCCCACTTCCACCAAGGCCTTATATATTTGTAATTATTAGTAATTTTTCTAATTCTTTTGTTGATTGTTTGGACTCAAATTTTAGGCCGATAGCTTGAAGTCGCATTCGATGATTTTCCAATTTTGAGTGTTTCAACTTGCGAATGCGTGGTAATGATAGTGTTTAAAGTTTTGTACACGTTCAAGGTATGTGTTTATCGCTTTCTTGACTTTAACATATTCATGATACTTACGTTTTTTACAACTTCTATGCCATTCATTCTTTTATATACTTGTTCGTATGTGAATCACTTTAGTTCCCACCCTTTTTGTGAGGAAGCCTGCCATTGTTCATATATGCTCGGAGTACCAATATTCTTGTTTTAACTGGATTTTATTATGCTTAATCTTTTGTTTGTGTTGATTATTTGAAAGCATGAAAAGGATTAAGGCACTTGTTTCATTTTGAGCACAACTACCTTAGCCAAATAGTCAATTCACCTTGTGAGTGTGTGATCGTTTGTAAACCCTTTGAGCCTTTGGTCATTATCCATGTTGTTTGAGTTTGATTCTTGTTTATGAGTGTCAAATTCATTTTTTTTGTGGATCTTGATTGTTGTTTTTTTTTTTCTTGAACCCTCAACTTTGTGTTGTTGTATGAATTTTTACCTTGCCTTAAAAAGTAGGGAGTATTCACATGATGATGTGGTTGAATTCAAGTTGGGGAGAGCAATGTTTTCTCACTTATGTTATTGGTTGCTATGAGGTTGAAAAAGAAAATAAAAAAGAGAAAAATATGAAAAAGAAAAGAAAAGAAAAAGAAAGAAAATTTGAAAAAGCTTTGAAAAAGAAAACAAAAAAAGTAGAATAATGTTGTGTTAATAAGTTATATGTGTTTGGTGTAACACTTGGGATTTTGGAAGAAGTTTGATTGAAATTTTGTGTTTGAATTTTTGTGAGTTGATCACTCCCTTAGGTTTAGGCAAGTTTTTGTTTCGATTAGCTTTAGGAATTATTCCTTGTTTGTTCACCCGACCACATTACAACCCTGAAAGTCCTTTTGATTCTTGCTTTTGTGTTTTCAGCATGATTTTTGGATGATTGCATAATTTAGTCTTTTGTTTGTAAGATTGTTGTGTGAGTGAAAAATCCCTCATTTTATGTTTTTCATCTACCGATGATTATTTTTGTTAGGTGTGATTCACATTTGAATTTGTGTTGTTTTAGAATGTTTGGCATGACTTTTGTATTTAGCATTTGTTTCGTGATTATGTTATCGTTGAAGTTTAGTGGTAAGTATACTTTGTGTGTACCATTTTCGATTGAACCATTGCATTTGTTTTTGTTTGTAAAAACTTGTTGTTGCATGATTTCTTGGATTTCGCTTTTGTTCCTTTAGATGTTGGCTTTGTTTGAGGACAAACAATGATGTAAGTTGGGGAGAGTGACGAGTGCCAAAAAGTCATGTTTTTAGTAGTATTTTTGTGGCACTTATCAATCTAATTGTATTGAATAAAACCCCACTTTGTATGTAAATGTGTATATTTAGTGTATAATCAAGTTTTAGTGTATTTGTGTACCGTTTGATAGTTTTCTACTCAATTTGTAGGTATTGAGGTGTATTTGGAGCATGAGCAATAAAGTGTCGAAGACACGGCTTCAAACGCGCGATTTTGAGCAACTCATCAACGAATAAGGCTCAAAATGAGGATGATAAAAATCACCAATTTGGTTTATATTTATTCATTGTTAGATAGGAAATTGAATAAGCTTTCCAACGCTTCGAACCGGGCGCAAATCCGAGTTACGGTTCTCAAGTTATGGCTGAAACATGTGTTGTCTTTTTTTCATGACAGCAGGTAGCGCGCTAAGCGCACTCGACCGCGCTTAGCGGGCTTTTAAGGCTGTTTAACATTAATAAGGGCCCACTTAGCGCCTAAAACCGGGCTAAGCGCGGTCTGCGATGATGACAACAATAAATAGGTGTAAAAACACATTTTTTAGGGATGGTTTTGGGTATTTTTTGCTCCCACTCCATCATACTTCATTTCTTCATAGGATTAGCTTAGAAAACAACAATGGAGCTTGCGATTGGATGATCCGGAGTCGAATCTCTCGTCGATTGGTGTTGACAAACCAAGAAATGTTTGGTTCCTCTTCTCTCTTCTCTTTGTAATTTCTTTTTGTTGGGTGTTGTATAGTTACTATGAACATTTGTATCTTTGTTGATCATAATATTCTATAAAATCTGCTTTACAAATCATTATCGATGTCTTCCTTGATCTTTTTGCATTTATGTTTGGATTTGTGTTGTGTTAGAGATAAACATCACAAATCTTGATTAGGTATGGATATCTATTGTCTAGATGCTAGAGATAGATTTAGATAATAATCTTTAAGGTTTCGGAACTTAATGCCTTCCGTGTTTCGAGGCTTCGTGCGCGAGAGTGACGAAGAGAGTGATACGGTTGCTTTCTCAACTCAGTGTGCCAGAGATGGACACTGTTGTGAGCGATACTGGATGATTTTGACGAGCATTGTAGTAGAGTGAAAATGATCGACGAATTTATGTTTGTGACGAGTGGATCATATGTATGCTTGATAAGTTTCTTTTCTCCGAAGAATGTATACTTTTTATGTTTTTATTTACTTTCCCGTATTTACCTTAAAACCATTTTAAACCCAAACTCATTAACATTGATATTGTCGAACGACATTTCAATCACCGATCTCTGAGGACACGATAAATTCCCAGAAAAATACTTCCAAATCTTTTGTTGCTATACCGCTCCAACAAAATGGCGTCGTTGCCGGGGATTGGTGTTTTTATTGAATCGCATTGCGATAGTTTCTTTGTTTTTGAGTTTTGTAGATATCGTATATATTGTCTATTTTCACTTGTTTATATTGATACTTGTATATGTTTACCATATTTGTGAATTTTACATGTTTTGCATACTTGTAAATTTAGTGTATATGTTTGTTTCTCTTCACGTTTGCTAAGTGTTTGGTTAGGTTTCGTCATCGGTGAGCGCTAACCGTGTAAAGAGGCAACTTGGAGAAGTGTGTATAAATAATAAGCGTCGAGCTTACGACATAAAACAAGCATGTTTTATCGTTTTTTGTTCCGTTATTACTTTTTCATTATAGCGTAGGTAGTGTGGTGAACATTCATTAAACAAGTTGTACTCGAATTATTCGTAAAATTCTCAAATCTTCACTTTACAACTTGTTTAATTCATTTTCACCCGGTCTTTCTGGACCAATTTTTGTATATGAGATTGTGTAGGTGTTAAGTGGAGGCCTACACCAGAACCTTGTTGTTGTACTGGTTCTGGTGTAGCGCGCTTAGCGCGCCTAACCGCGCTTAGCGCGTCCTGCTGTGCAGAGCCAGTGAATTCTTTTAATTGTTCACTTGGCTCCCCCTTCTTCCCACTTCCACCAAGGACTTATATATTAGTAATTATTAGTAATTTTTCTAATTCTTTTGTTGATTGTTTGGACTCAAATTTTAGCCCGGTAGCTTGAAGTCGCATTCGATGATTTTCCAATTTTGAGGTTTTCAACTTGCGAATGCGTGGTAATGATAGTGTTTAAAGTTTTGTACACGTTCAAGGTATGTGTTTATCGCTTTCTTGACTTTAGTATATTCATGATACTTAGGTTTTTTACAACTTCTATGCCATTCATTCTTTTATATACTTGTTCGTATGTGAATCACTTTAGTTCCCACCCTTTTTGTGAGGAAGCCTGCCATTGTTCACATATGCTCGGAGTACCAATATTCTTGTTTTAACTGGATTTTATTATGCTTAATCTTTTGTTTGTGTTGATTATTTGAAAGCATGAAAAGGATTAAGGCACTTATTTCATTTTGAGCACAACTACCTTAGCCAAATAGTCAATTCACCTTGTGAGTGTGTGATCGTTTGTAAACCCTTTGAGCCTTTGGTCATTATCCATGTTGTTTGAGTTTGATTCTTGTCTATGAGTGTCAAATTCATTTTTTTTGTGGATCTTGATTGTTGTTTTTTTTCTTGAACCCTCAACTTTGTGTTGTTGTATGAATTTTTACCTTGCCTTAGAAAGTAGGGAGTATTCACATGATGATGTGGATGAATTCAAGTTGGGGAGAGCAATGTTTTCTCACTTATGTTATTGGTTGCTATAAGGTTGAAAAAGAGAAGAAAAAAGAGAAAAATATGAAAAAGAAAAGAAAAGTAAAAGAAAGAAAAATTGAAAAAGCTTTGAAAAAGAAAACAAAGAGTAGAATAATGTTGTGCTAATAAGTTCTATGTGTTTGGTGTAACACTTGGGATTTTGGAAGAAGTTTGATTGAAATTTTGTGTTTGAACTTTTGGGAGTTGATCACGCCCTTAGGTTTAGGCAAGTTTTTGTTTTGATTAGCTTTAGGAATTATTCCTTGTTTGTTCACCCGACCACATTACAACCCTGAAAGTCCTTTTGATTCTTGCTTTTGTGTTTTCAGCGTGATTTTTGGATGATTGCATAATTTAGTCTTTTGTTTGCAAGATTGTTGTGTGAGTGAAAAATCCCTCATTTTATGTTTTTCATCTACTGATGATTATTTTTGCTAGGTGTGATTCACATTTGAACTTGTGTTGTTTTAGAATGTTTGGCATGAATTTTGTATTTAGCATTTGTTTCGTGATTATGTTATCGTTGAAGTTTAGTGGTAAGTATACTTTGTGTGTACCATTTTCGATTGAACCGTTGCATTTGTTTTTGTTTGTAAAAACTTGTTGTTGCGTGATTTCTTGGATTTCGCTTTTGTTCCTTTAGATGTTGGCTTTGTTTGAGGACAAACAATGATGTAAGTTGGGGAGAGTGATGAGTGCCAAAAAGTCATGTTTTTAGTAGTATTTTTGTGGCACTTATCAATATAATTGTATTGAATAAAACCCCACTTTGTATTTAAATGTGTATATTTAGTGTATAATCAAGTTTTAGTGTATTTGTGTACCGTTTGATAGTTTTCTACTCAATTTGTAGGTATTGAGGTGTATTTGGAGCATGAGCAATAAAGTGTCGAAGACACGGCTTCAAACGCGCGATTTTGAGCAACTCATCAACGAATAAGGCTCAAAATGAGGATGATAAAAATCACCAATTTGGTTTATATTTATTCATTGTTAGATAGGAAATTGAATAAGCTTTCCAACGCTTCGAACCGGACGCAAATCCGAGTTACGGTTCTCAAGTTATGGCCGAAACATGTGCTGTCTTTTTTTCATGACAGCAGGTAGCGCGCTCAGCGCGCTCGACCGCGCTTAGCGGGCTTTTAAGGCGGTTTAACATTAATAAGGGCCCACTTAGCGCCTAAAACCGGGCTAAGCGCGGTCTGCGATGATGACAACAATAAATAGGTGTAAAAACACATTTTTTAGGGATGGTTTTGGGTATTTTTTGCTCCCACTCCATCATACTTCATTTCTTCATAGGATTAGCTTAGAAAACAACAATGGAGCTTGCGATTGGATGATCCGGAGTCGAATCTCTCGTCGATTGGTGTTAACAAACCAAGAAATGTTTGGTTCCTCTTCTCTCTTCTCTTTGTAATTTCTTTTTGTTGGGTGTTGTATAGTTACTATGAACATTTGTATCTTTGTTGATCATAATATTCTATAAAATCTGCTTTACAAATCATTGTCGATGTCTACCTTGATCTTTTTGCATTTATGTTTGGATTTGTGTTGTGTTAGAGATAAACATCACAAATCTTGATTAGGTATGGATATCTATTGTCTAGATGCTAGAGATAGATTTAGATAATAATCTTTATGGTGTCGGAACTTAATGCCTTCCGTGTTTTGAGGCTTCGTGCGCGAGAGTGACAAAGAGAGTGATATGGTTGCTTTCTCAACTCAGTGTGCCAGAGATGGACACTGTTGTGAGCGATACTGGATGATTTTGACGTGCATTGTAGTAGAGTGAAAATGATCGACGAATTTATGTTTGTGACGAGTGGATTATATGTATGCTTGATAAGTTTCTTTTCTCCGAAGAATGTACATTTTTTATGTTTTTATTTACTTTCTCGTATTTACCTTAAAACCATTTTAAACCCAAACTCATTAACATTGATATTGTCGAACGGTAGTTCAATTACCGATCTCTGTGGACACGATAAATTCCCGGAAAAATACTTCCAAATCTTTTGTTGTTATACCGCTCCAACACATACGCATACTACCAGGAAGAGAACACAAATCATGCCTCTGATCATATGTGTATGGGAAGGTCCATACACATATAAGACCAACCAACCAAGGCCCTCCTATGCAGGCCCGACCCTTACGCGTATGGCTCCAGCTAGGCCATAGGCCTTACCTTGGGCTATACGCGTATGAGTAAATGAAAAAATATGTCATACGCGTATAGGAGGAGGCCATATGCGTATGACACGACCCAAATTTCAAAAGCCCAAATTTCACCTATTTAGCAAGAAAACTCGAATTTCCAAGGGTTGAACGATTTTCCAGTGCAAAGAACACATTCTGAAGGCTCGAGAACTCAAGAGTTTGTTCTGGATCAAGGCTTTCATGAACCCTAAGTGATTGAAGACCTATTTTCTTCCATTAATTTGTAATGTCTACACTTTCTATTTTGTTTTTCTTTACTATTATGAATAGCTAAATGCCACAATGCTAGGGTGTGTCCCTGATTCGAATTTATGAGATAATGTTAGCTTGAACCTTGTAATGACTTTGATTTGATGATATTTGATTTACTTTCAATTTGTTCTTAATGCTTTCTCTCTCTGACAAATTGAGTTTGATTTACACTTAATATTTAGGTTGGACCGCCATTGTTAACGCTTAATTGTGAGTATTTCATAGTAGATATCACCTAGGACTAAGGATACTCTGTGGAAACCGGAATATTCTTGATTAAAATAATGCTTAATTTCATCTGTAATTCCTTATGGACATAGGATTTATGGTGGATGATTAAAGGTTTTCTCACTAAGGACTTAGGAGTAAACATCCTTAAGGACTGTTGATCAGTGTTGTTGAATTAAGTTGTTGTAGGGTAAAGTTATTGTTATTGAAGAATTCATTCATACACCTTCCCTAGCATGCTCACTCATAATCTCTTTTAAACCGTTCAACTGCTTTATTTACTTTCATTGCAATTTATTTTCTATTTTTCAAAACAACAATCCAAAACCCCTAAATCATTTGTTTAACTAATTTAGAACCAAAAATATGTATCGTCAAGCAGTCCTTGAGATCGATAAATGGGGAATTTCCCTTATTACTACATTGGAAGATTAGTACACTTTCTAATTTACCGATCAGTTGCCCTGGTCTTCCCCGAGGTTTTAAGGAAGAGTTTGATGTTTCCTACTCCTATGTTGATTTCTTGACTTAAGAGCCTCGTCTTTCTTCGTCGCAGTCAGTTTTAGGACGACAATATGAGTTTCCCTTGATACAACGTCCTAGATCGTGTTTCCGTGTGGATGAGCATTGTGTAGGATTTCTTCCAGGCGATGTAACCTTTCCTCGACCGCGTGTGAATTCTGCTGTCAAACGATGTTATACATATTGTTCAACAACTCGTTCGCACCTTACAATCCAAGGTTTTCTTGCAATAGAAGAAGACCGTGTAATGCTTCATGTTGCAAGACTATAGGTGGAATCAGATGAGCATTCAGAGAAGCTTGAATAGATCCATCTATCTGAGGAATCTATATTAGATTTAGATGTAAAAAAAACTTCTTTTGTAGGATATGTAGTGTTTCATTGAAGAGGTGGAGTTGATTGATTAATATCTACTTGAGCTACAGCAGTGGCGACGGCTTCTTCCGCAGCGGTGGAACGAGTGGCTTTAGATCCAACCATTACTTGAAAGCATAGGAGTCAGAGATCTAGAAATTTAGGAAATCAGAGTTAAAATAATGCTCGATCAAATCGAATGCGATGGATCTTCGCGTTTGATTTCAGAGGCTCTTGTTCGGTGATCTAAGAAGTTTATGAATCGGTGACTTTAAGAGCGGTCGTGGAATTGTGGAGAACACGGGAATCAGAAGTCAATTTTCACAGATGGAGCCATTGTTCCAATCTGAAACCATAAATGGAGTGAGAATCAGAAGTGATGGCGGATCTGGACTTTCGATGCGGTTGAGAGAGTGCTGATCTGCAAGATTAACACTCTAACGCTCAAGTGAGTATGTGAGGAAGAGGAGTTAATTCAAATTGTATTTGAAACTTATTACATGAATTTGACACATTCTCTATATATACTATAATTAAGAGTGAAATGCGAAGACTCGTTGAATTGTGAATGTAGTTGAGATTTTTTGTGATCATCGAAATGCGAATCACCATGTTCAAAAAAATTCTGAAATGAGTGCAATTCAATCATAGTGGTCGCAGAGTTGCTATAGTCGGCCAAATATAAGTTGAATTGGTGTATAAAACTCAATTTTTTCAAAAAAAATAAAAATGTAAAAATCTTTATTATAACCAAATTAGACAAGTAATTTAATCAAGACGGGGATTTAGGAGTACTGACTGTAACTGTGGAAGCTAGCGACCATCATGAACTGTTCCGGCTCGGCACTTAGTAACACAACCAACTCCGCCACCACTATCACCGGCACCGGCGCCGGCGGTTGTGTACGTTATCCTCATCTCCGCCACTCCCGTCGTGCTTCCTCTCCTCCCCTTTTCCAATTCCAATCTCGTTTCATCCATCCCTTAAGAACTCAAAACTCAAAACCATTACGCGCCACAACCACAAGCACAATTTCATGTTCATCAAACATCGAAAAACCGAAGCTCCTTCGTCGAATCCTCGATTCACCAGGCGTTCATCAAGGTCCTGCATGTTTCGATGCACTCAGCGCAAATCTCGTTCAATCCGCTGGTTTTCCGTTGTGTTTCACTAGCGGTTTTTCTATCTCTGCTTCTCGATTGGGATTGCCTGATACAGGCTATTTGTCTTACGGTGAAATGATTGATCAAGGTCAATTGATTACTCAATCTATTGATATTCCTGTTATTGGTGATGGTGATAATGGTTATGGTAATGCTATGAATGTTAAGAGGACGGTTAAGGGTTTTATTGCTGCTGGTTTTGCTGGAATCATTCTCGAAGATCAGGTTTGGTTTGTTTGTTTATGGTTGGTTTCACATTTGCAATGGTTAGAATTGATTATGTAAAATTGATTTTGACTTATTTGATTGATCAATGGTATAATTGATTCTGGAATGATTTTGAGATGTTTGGTTCGTCTAAAGTAGAATTGATTCTGCCTCCAAAATTGATTATACTTGAAGCTACCGTTTGTAGCTTTTGAGTTTAAACGTGGTTTTTACACTAAATTTAGTGTATGTTTGGTTATGCGGTGAGGAGAATTGATTATGAGTGAATTGATTTTGTAGAATTGATTCGGGTTTTAAGTGAGTGGGACGTAAAGCGATTTATGTTTGGATAAATTTATGTAAAGGTGAGTTGAACAACAAATTTCAAGTGTAAAAATCACGTTTAAATTCAAAAGCTACAAATTTTAGCTTCAAGTAGAATCAATTCTGGAGGTTGAATCAATTCTACTTTAGAAGAACCAAACACCTCAAAATCATTTCCAGAATCAATTCTACATCTCTAGAATTGCTTTTGACTCTTCCAAAAGATAAACCAAACATACATTTAACTTGATTTGACTTGGTAAAATTGATTTTGATTTATTTGATTACTTTATATGGTAGAATTGATTTTTCCATTGGACTAAATTATAATTGATTATGTAAAATTGATTTTGACTTATTTGATTGCTCTATGGTAGAATTGATTTTTCCTTCAGATTAATTAGAATTTGAAATTAGGATTTGTAATTTTCGAGTGTAAATGTATTTTATACATTGAAACTTATTCTTGAACTCACTTTCACTTAAATGTATCTAAATATAAATCATTTTGTGTTCAACTCACTTGTAAGTAAAATCGATTGATTCAAACTCAAATTTTCTGACTGCAGAATTAATCAAGCACTTAGATTATTTGGTTAGGTTAGGGTTTTTTAAACCACAAGCATTCATTTATTGAGTACTTAATATGGTTATTGAAATTGTAGGAAAATATCGATCTAGTCTTCTACATTATCAATATTCTAAAATATCTATGAAATTGAAAAACATTGATCGGGTTTCCTTTCTTCACACGTAGTATTTGCATGTACTATAGTGATATTAAGTTGGTAATGTTGGGAACAAATTTGAAATAAGTGAATAATGTCACGTTTTTTTTTTTATCAAGGAATGATAATGTCACTAGTGTATCTGATAACATGGTCAGATAGAGGGAGGAAATTGGTTAATAGTTTTCAATGGAGTGAATAGATAAATTAGTTATTGAAATTGTGAGCATCAATTGAAATCGTCCTTAATTTTTGCAAATTGACAAATACTGCATATCCCTAAAAATATAAAGTGTAGGTCATAGCAGTCTGAATGTTAACTTTTATCATTAGGGACTATGCCGCGACACGTTAACAAAATATGCTACTTCTCTACCTTGGTTTCATATCAATGTCAACACATTAGCCAACAATTTCAGTGTTGAGCCGGTTCATATAGAGCATTCTCTCACTTCATTTGGGCCCCCCCGCTAATAGATGGTGGAGTTGGTCCTCCGACTTACTCCATCTTTAGGCTTGATACCGAGTTTAAGAAAAAATAGAGTGGCTACTTTGAATGACATTTTACAGTTTCAGAGATGTATTTGCTAAGTCAAAAAAATAAAAGACTATTTTGATAGATGCTTACAATTTTGATGATTGATTTGCTTATTCAATCTTTTGCAATTCTAGAGATTATTTTGGAATAGTAATAATGGGAAGGACTAGATTGATATGATCCTAAAATTTTAGGGATCAACTTGAGTAATTACTTTTCATTCGAAGCTTATTATTTGATATTCCAACACCTTATTAGAACTTGATATGCTGATATGTTGTACCCAATATTCTTTAAATTGCTTCAATTTGTTTGTTCATTGCTAGGTATCACCGAAAGCGTGTGGTCACACACAAGGGAGAAAAGTGGTGTCGAGAGAAGAGGCGGTTATGCGGATCAAAGCAGCGGTTGATGCCAGAAATGAGAGTGGATCTGATATTGTGATTGTGGCTCGCACGGATTCACGGCAAGCTTTGTCTCTGGATGAGGCACTCTATAGGTCAAGGGCATTTGCTGATGCTGGAGCTGATGTTGTTTTTATAGATGCACTTGCCTCCAAACAAGAGATGGAAGCTTTTTGTCAAGTTTCTCCCCTTGTCCCAAAAATGGTGTGTTTTTATTAAGTTCAAGTAATAGCTAAAGAAAGAAAGGGAAATGATATGCAATGCTAATATGTGTGAGTTTATAGGCCAATATGCTTGAAGGAGGAGGCAAAACACCAATACTCACTCCTCTCGAACTCGAAGACATTGGCTATAAAATTGTTGCCTATCCCCTTTCTTTGATTGGAGTATCTATCCGAGCAATGCAGGTGACATGCCTTCGCTTTCTTTAACTATGATAATTATTAATTAATATCATATGCGCTGATGATAAGTTCATGAAAGCTTCAACCGCATCTAGGACTGTGTCAACACGATCCCAGACAAGGGACATTATCAGTTATTGAACAATATTAACAATAGTTACTCACCCCAAATCCTATATGACAGGCCAAAGCAATTGTATTATAATATTGAACTCTTTTATTTAAAAATAAAAAATAAACCTTTTGTTTATATTTGTTTGAAGTGTTATTATATTTTTATCATTTTAAATAATATCTATGACTGCCTGTGTAGGATTCACTCACTGCTATTAAAGGAGGTCGTATTCCTCCTCCAGGAAGCATGCCATCTTTTGAAGAAATTAAGGATATCTTAGGTTTCAATGCATATTATGAAGAAGAGAAGCGTTACGCTACACGTACCGATCAGCTTCTTTCAAAGAGAGGTTGGAAAAACAAATCTTAATAGAAAAATAAGTAAATAATTAAATAATGGCAGTAGGCTTCTCATATTCAAACACACTCTGCATATTTTATCTTTTCGTGTCATTGCGCATTCTATTTTTGCATTTTCCTAGTAATTACTAATTAGTTATTTATCAGAGAGCAGTAGCCTATACAGTAATGAACAGAGAGATCAAGCTGATACAGAGCAGACAAGTCAAACTATCAACGATCCCATTGTCGAAGTTATAACACCTGATGTGTACAATAAATATGGTGCAGATAGTTCAGGGAACCCTTTTTCTGGAATCTGGTCCCGGACTCTGAGAATTAAAATAACGGGCAGAGATGGAGCCGAGAAACTTGATCTTCGGATTCCTGTAAGTGATCAACTCTCCAACTCTCTCGAGTCTGGTTTGAACAAACTTTCTTGTTGAATATTTCTCCAAACATGATTTTATGTTCGGTTTTCTCATAATACATATACTTCGCATACAGGCTGGATTTCTGGATGGAATCACAAACATAGTTCCTGGTACTGTTGCTATTTCAAAATTCTAATTCAATTTCATGTTGAAGTACTTCTTTTCACTATTCGTGTTAGTTAATTTTGTCGCAACTATGCAGCTTTGGTTGGGGTAAATCTCAAAAAACTATTGGATAATGCAACAGAGGAAACCGGGGGAAAACTGTTGGATTTTAATGACAGAATGGGTGACAGGATTCAAGTATTTCTGGAGTAATTCCACCTTGCTTCAGTTTCTCAACTCCAATGGTAATTTTCTGGAGTAATTCCACCTTGCTTCAGTTTCTGTTAGAAATAACAGTTTCTAATATTCGTTGATGATGCTGTTCCAGGAAATCGATAGCGCATATTGATGAAGGTGATCGAAGGAAGCTAAGGATTCAAGCCTAATCGTGGCACAACAGCATGGTTGTAGTGTAAAGTTTAAAAATATTACATGGATTGTCATCGAAATACCAATTAAAGAAACCAGTTAAGTCGCAAACCAAAGTCACAAATGAGAAATTTCTTCAAACAATGTTTAATATTTCTGGAAATTTTGCCTCAATTTGTCAATATTTTATTAATGTTTTCTTTGTTCTGGTGGAGAGACTCACCCTTTCCATGGTAGTTCTTAATAACATTAATTATTTTAATTTAGGAATGTGTGCCTTCAGAGGTTTTGAACCAGAACATTAACAAATAAATGTCTTTTTATCTTGCAATGTGTCATCTTGTAGTATGCATATAAATTATGTAAGGGAGTGATTTTCTATGAATGAAACCTTGTGTGGAATGCTTTATCCAGAATAAAATAAAAGTAGCATCTTATAAATTATTGATGGTGTTTGTTGTATTAATCCTTGTGAGGGCCTAAGATAATGACTTTACAATTGGAATTGAGGTCTAATAAATCCTTGGTGAGAGATTTGTAAGTGCTGGCTTAAAATAATTAGGTCGTGTTTGATTTAGTTTTGAAAAACTGTTTTTGTTTTTAAAAATTTTAAAATAATAAAATTTGTTTGATTATTTAGTTATATAAAATTATTTTTATAAAACTATCTTCTTTTGAAAATTAAAAAGTTAAAATAGGTTTGTTTTATAGAAAGAAGCCGCTTCTTCCTACTTACACGGAGATCCGATCTTCTCGTTCCTACTAGACTCTCACCATGTGTCCTTGGAAAGGTTGTTGTCAGTCATTCTTTCAAGAAATAAGTCGTTTCGGTTCTTCACCAAACAATTTGATACAAGAGATATGTCTATAAATATTTCAACTCTTTGAGTGTGTTTAGATGAATCATTTTAATGAGAAAAAATAATTTTTTTAAGAAATTTAAAATGACTTGATTGAAATTAATTGTTTGATTAAAAAATATGAATGATTATTAAAACGATGTAAATTTATAAAGTATTTTATTCAAATTAAATATAAGAAATTTTGAAGACATTCACTGTATAAAATATGAATGTTAAATTGTTTATTATTAATTTTTTAAAATTTATAAAGTGGTCCTCATATTTTATGAAAATTTTAAATTACCCCTTAAATTTTCAAAAATATGCAAATAAGTCCTTAATAATTTTCAAAATTTACAAATTAGTCATTTTAAATTTTCAAAAATTGCAAATTGGTTCTAATTTTTTATATTTTAAATTAGACCCAAAACTTTTAAAAGTTTATAAAAAAATGATCCAAAAAATTTGACAATGAGTAATTTACTACTCTATCCAAACAAAAGAATTTAAAATTGAATGAATTTCAACTGAATCATTTGAATTGTTTAGAATTCTATATTTTTTAAAAAATATTCAAATACCTCATCCAAACATACTCTTATTGAGAATATTATTCACTCTTTACAAATTCAACACACTTAAACCCTCTTGCGATCATCCTCGTAAGCAAGGTCTTCTTCATTGTATTTTCACAAGTATAATTGAAGCACATTGTGGGGCCTCAATAAAACTAACTTAAACGACACCTACATCTAACTTTCACTCGCCCAAGTCATCTTCCTTAACACGGTGACACGACGAAGCACCATAACAACTAGAAGCATTGACAACGGCTACAACAAGGCCTTAACAAAGATGTGTGTTACTATGGAAAAGTTCCACTGTTCCAACCAAGCTTTGCAGGAGAACGCCCTGACCTTTCAGGAGTAGCATCATGAAGACAACCAAGTCAAAGATGCGGTCCTGGACCCTCAATCTCTCTCCGACGAGACTATAGGCGCTCTAGTACCAGAAAACTTCAAACCACCATCATTGGTGAAGTATGATGGTAAAAGTGACCCCTAGGGACTCATCTTTGCCATTAATACTCAAATGGTGATAATGAGTTCCTCTGACTCCTTGAAATGCAAACTCTTGTCCAATGGCCCTCGGGTGGTTCATGAAACTCCCTCGTCTTTAAGTGACAAGTTATCAAGACCTCTATAGGAAATTGATCCATTAGTTTTTGCCAAGTAAACACTGAAAATTTTTAACGGTCAACCTATTCAATATCTGCCAAGGGCATATCGAGTAACTAAGGTAATATCTTGTCTAGTTCAATGAGGCAATTATAAAGGTAATACGGTTAAACTAGAAACATGCTGCTTCCATGGTTGAAATCATGGTGCAAGCTGAATGTTATATCAAAGGAGAAGCGAGCAATGTAGGTAAGAAGACCATGTATGTCAAAGAGTGTGCCTTTGGAAGATCTGATTCATCGCAGAAGCCACCACACATTTCCTATGAGGGATAAGGCGACTTTAAAACACAGTGGGAGACCCATAGATAATTTTACACTTAACACTCATAGAATATATATATATATATATATATATATATATATATATATATATATATATATATATATATATATATATATATATATATATGGCGTGAGGTTCTCCACACCCATGACATCCCGCCTCTGCCAGCCTCTAAGTCAGAAACCATAGGACCCGAGCCCAACAGGTGGTACAAATGGTACAAGTTGAAGGTTCATCACACTGATAAGTTATACTAAATCAAGAGGGAGATTGAGAGACTTATTCAAGAAGGTCACTTGAAAAGATATGTTAGGGGATGCTCACAGCAAGCAAGAGGCAAGTCCAAAAATCAGGGGAGAAATCAACCTAGGATCCCTAAGTCTGTCTAAAAATGACAAATAGCCAGAGAGAAGATATGAGGGCAGACCAATCCTCCACACTCTCAATACCGTAATGGGAGGTTCTCCAATGGAAGAGAATCAAGCTACTTCCGTAAAAGATATGCACGTCAAGTCATGGCAGTGGAAGAATCTCCCACCAAGCCCATGTTTGACCTAGAAGACGAACCAGGCTTTGAGATCACCTTTTTCCATATAGATGTTGTCGGGGTCCGCCCTCGTTAAAATGATCATAAGGTGATAAAGGTATTGTGTGAGGATTTGGAAATTAAACGAGTACTGATAGATTTGGGAAATTCAACTAACATCTTATATTGGGACACTTTCGAGAGACTAAAATTTGATCGAGACAATCTCCACTAATTCAGAGGTTCCTTGGTCAATTTCTCTGGCAAACATGTCTAGGGGAAAGGCTATACTACTCCCAAAATGGTGTTCAGATTAAAGGAAAGTTCTAAAATGATAAAGATCGGGTAACTCACCATAAATGCCTCATCTTCGTATGATATAATCAACGGGCATCCCACTTTTAACCTCTTAAGCACCACCCTCCCTATAAATGCTCTATTTAAGCATGAAATACCCACTATCGAATGTTTGTACTGGTGTGATCCAAAGTGATTAAGAAATTGCCCGTAAATTCTAATGAGAGAGTTTTAAGATCATAATGGCGATAATGTAGTAGTTGTTATACCAATGTGAGACATCCCTGGGGTGAGCTTTGGGGATTAAATCCTAGAATATAACCTAAAAGAGAAAAACTTGTGCCTATAGAATATTTGAAGGAGGTTTAAATTGGGCCCTAAGAATTTCACACCACCAAGTTTGGTACCTCCATAACAGAAGTCGATGAAAAGAAGTTGGTCGCATTGCTTTGGAAGAATATTAATTTATTCTTATGGACTCCTTCTGATATGCCAGGAATTGAAACAAGGGTTGTATGCCACTGTTAGCCTTAAAATTCGCGTTGAAGGATTTGACGAAGGATGATAGAAACCTTGCAAGAAATGACTAAGTATAATAATACTTGGTCATTGACACGTTGCCCAAGTTAATCGAGAGGTCCCGACTAGTGTAATAAACATTGTTTGGAAGAATCTCAAGAACAGATCCAAAATATTAGGATCACTTTCTCTTCTAAACATGCACAGAAGGTGATCTTACCTGATCAGAAAGGATCCAGTGGTCAGTAACGTCGTGAGATCAACAACTCCGGTGATGATGAAACGGCCGGGGGGTGTACCTGCAAGGTACTCCGATGCCAAAGTTAGGAAAAATGAGTAAGCAAGTATAGAAAAGCAGGTATGAGAGTTAGAATAGTGTGTACCCTGACCCTCTCAAGCGAGAGGGTATTTATAGGCTGCCCCCAGCGCGGGGCCAACGGTCTCCTGCACTGGGCTGGATTGCAAGGTCCAATCCAGGTGACTTCCGGCTTACGTGGCGTAAGGAAGGCTAGCACGTAGTCTTAGCCCTGGGGTAACGGTCCCTAGATCTCCGGAAGAAGGGCAGACCGATTCTTTCGGAGGTGGGAGGTTACATGGTGACGTGTCCTCGCAAGGAGGAGTACGTGGAGATCTTGGGGAAATGAGTGACCTCTCCTTGACGTATGTAATCTCTGCCCGACATCGCACGTGCTCGACACTAAGTAGACTTGGGTCTTATTGGGCCGTACCAGTATTGGGTTGGGCCTGCTCGACGGATGGGCAGACGCCGACCCAGTCCAGAATAAGAGCCCCCCAAGTCGTTGCCCCGAGGCGTCAGAGTAATGACTTAAGGGTTGGCCCGGATGTCGAGGCAGAGTTGATCCTCTGTCAGGGAGATTCGTCGCCTGGGATAGTATTCCCGTGATAACGAGCTGGTGGCAAGGCCGGGGTCAAAGCGAAGGGGTGTCCGACGGGCAGGAGTCTCGGAGATGAAATCCTGCCCGAGTTTTCTATGTCGTCGCTAGACGATGAAGCGGGGAGATGATGAGACGTGGACTCGGGTACCAAGGCAAACGAAAGGACTCGCGTGGGAAACCGTGTGCCACGCGTCACTCACCATTATTACCTAGGGTGGCTAGGCTAGGGCTAGGGTACTCGAGTGCCTAAGGGAGCCTCGAGTCCCTTGAGTGCTTTATAAATAGGAGCCAGCCCGTGCCATTTCACGTTTCGCTCTCCTTTTCTCAGAGTTTCTCTCCTTTTCTCTCTGCCTTCGCCACCGTCTCGCCACCACACACCGCCGTACCGAAAATTCGCAACCGCTGTCCCAAGTAATTTTCTGATCTTTTTATCTCCGTTTACGCTTCCCACGGTGGCCCTCCGATGAACTGATGAAGTTCCCGGGCAAGTCGCGGAGTTTCCGGCGACAACGACGGAGCTTCTTTAGGCTTTTTGATGAATCTCGCAGGGAGATGGGATGAATATCTCAGGGACCTAAGGAAGGTCTCGAGGACATGAGATGAATCCCCCGGGGATACAAGACAAATGCGCAGGGGACCCGATGATGGTCATTGGGACGCCTGCCGGACGTCTTGGGGTAGAAGCACGACCCCGACGTCCTTGGGCGAAGGGGCGTCACCCGCGTAGTTCCCCGTGTCCTTTCTTCTCCCTTTCACTTGATCAGCGGTGGAGGGGAGAATTTGATTTGGATTATCGAATTCACCAGTTCCTTTTGCTTTTCAGGTAAATGGAGGTCGTGGCCGTGGGATCTATAAATATTGACGACTAGCCCGACTCCCCGATGGCGCCTATCACCAGTGTCGAGGGACGACCGACAGAGGATTGAGCCAGCGAGGAGCCTCTGGGCGTCACATCTCAGTTTGTCGCAGGTGACGAGGATGATATCTTCGCCACCGTCGAGCATCGCCTTGAGGGCTCCTCCAAGAACTGGATGGTGTATAGACCTCTGCAGTACCACCGCATCTGCTCGACGTACAGAGGGATGAAATTTCCCATATACGAGTTTAAGTTCGACGAGGCGGGGTGGCGCCTGCCCTTCAGTGATTTTCAACGAGAGGTGTTCATTATGTTGTGCCTGGTACCATCGCAACTCCACCCCAACGCTCTCGCTTCATTCGCACCTTCGAGCTCATCTGCCAGCATCTTCGCATTAGGGCGACCATACCTCTGTTCTTCCGAATTTTCCACTTGCAGAGGCAGACTATTGATGGAAAACATGGCTAGGTGTCTTTCAAGCAGGTGAGCAGGCTGTTCCAGACTTACATGGACTATGTTCGCCACTTCAAGTCTTGGTATTACATTGTGAAGTCTGTCTCATTCGAGGCCGCGAAATCGGTGTATAGACGGGTGTACCAAGAAATAGACGGGCAGTGGGAAGGGGTCCTCGAGGCGAGGTTTCCCTTGTTCTGGACGGAGGAGCACTTGAAGAAGAGCACGAACAGTTATATATTTAGTCCTGGTAGACTGTGCGAGGGGGATCGCCTGGCCCACGAGGAGATAGTCAAATTCGTCGTCGGTTTCTCCCCTGCACATAGGGGTGGGAATAGGCCAGGCCAAATAACAGGGGCCTACGGCCTAGCCTACATAGGCCCAGTCCAGGCCGAGCTTTTTCTTAAATAGGAAAGGCATAGGCTTTTTTATAAGCCTATTTAGCTAAAGAGACTAGGCCACAGGCCGTAAGAAAAACCTTTTAAGCCTATCAGGCCGACCTAGTTAAAAAAAATCAATAAATTTATTATTATTATATTGTATTTTGTAGTTTGAATTAAAATACAAAAATAAAGCGTAATTATCTTGAAGAACTTATGAAAATATGTTGAAAAAATAATATAAACAATGTTATATGTTGTTTTCATAATTTTTTTTCGTAACTTCTCTCCAACAAATAATATCACCAAACTTATGCGAATAGGTAGAGTTGAATGAGACAATAAAAACAAACATTTAGTCTCACTGATATATTAATTTGTTAGTTTATTTAACATTAGTTGGATTTCTTATTTACAAATGTTCAAATGAAGTAGGCTTTTAAATAGGCTAGTAGGCCAATCAGGCCTTCGAAAAGGCTAGGCTCAGGCCTAAAAATAAGCCTATCATAGGCTACAGGCTAGGCTTAGGCTTTGAATTTTTTAGTAGGCCAGGCTCAGGCTTGGAAAAGCCTAGCTCGGCTTAGCCTATTTTCACCCCTACCTGCATAGCTCGTGAGACCGGACGAGACGCCTATCCGTGGTGACAACGGGAGGATCTTGGAGAAGACCCGATTGATTAATACGAGGGCCCTCCTCGAGACGTTTTCCGACGAGGATGTCCTCAATTTGTTAGTTGGTAGACGCCTCTTTGACTGGATCTTCCCATGCATTTTGGTCTTCGACTTACTGACGTATTTCTATTTTCTTTTGCAGACACCATGTCGAGCGCGGAGGAGTGTATCAAGAAGCTGGAAGCTACTCGAATCTCGAAGAAGAGTGGAAAAGGGCGGGTCGAACAGATCTGGCATCAGCGCCCAAGTCCAACTCCGGCTGCCAGGGACTCCTCTAGCTCTCCCCAGGGCAGCCAATCTTCTGGCACGCAGGGGACTCCAAAAAGGCAGTGACTCAGCGAGCAAGTGGATGTCGATCTTACTGAGACTGAGAGCCCTCCTGCTGTGAAGTTCGTGCTCCAGCCTTGTCACTCGAGGCCGAATTTCTTTGCGGGGACCAATTCCTTGTGCGTCGGTACACCTGAGGCTCAGACCATTTTAGGCACTGACCAGGCTTCTAGGAGAAAAACCTTGGTGGAAGACGTGTACCCGGTGATGCAGGTTTATGCTGCGGCCCTGGTCCTGAACGACGAGACCTGCCCAGCCGTGGAGCTGACCAAGCTGCAGGAGAGCTTCACGTCAGTCGCAGTCGAAATGGAGAAGGTGGGCAAGGACCTGTCAGAGTGCAAAAAGCTAAACAAAAGTTAGGTCGAGCTTCAGAGGCAGTTGGAGGAGAAGCTGAAGAAGGCCGATGGTGAGAGAAAGGATCTCTTGGCAAAGATCGCTGAGTTGGAGCAAGTTATCCGTCATGCCGAAGAGGAAACTGAGGACGACAGGTTATTGACCTCTCGGGCAGAACTGATCGTGAAGCTCAGGCAGACCGAGCAAGATGTCCTTGTGGCCGTCGAGGTGAGATTTAATAATGCCATGAAACAGCTCGGGATTGTGAACCCCAACCTCGTCACTGAAGGAACTGATCCTTATTATGAGGTGGTCGAAGGTCAGATTATCCGGCCGGCGTCCGAGGAGGAGGATAACGACGAGGTTATGGGAGGCGAGCAGCCTAAAGAAAACACAGCCGTTTAGCTTTCATTCCGTTTGGCCTGTGCGCCGTTTTTCTTGTAATGATTTTTTATTACCTTTGCCCGACCTGCGTGCCAGGGGCTTTATAACATTTTTGTACGTACTATTCGCACAAAGGGCTTTTTCCTGGTTTAATACTTTGCTTTTTGTTTATCTGTGTGTGATGCTTGTATGCTTTGATGATATATCTATTTTGTTTTATCTAAGTAATTTGGAAGTTTTGCTCGACTTTGTCGATCCTCGACAGTGTGGGGAACTGGTCGAGTGGTCGGAGATGTGTTCCAACCTTTGACGAAACTAATAGCTCGGTCGAGGTCTTAGATTCATGGCGTGAACTTCCCATCGTGAGCTAGGTGTTCTGCCTGATTGGTACGGCAACGACGGAGCTCGGTCGAGGTGTCCTCCTCGGATTGAGGGTCCTCGCGCACACACAACATAGCCCTGGATCTTCTTGTCTCATGGAGGGGAGTTGCGCTTGTACCTTAGTGCGTCCCCATGGTCGCGACGTAGCTGGGTCGTGGGCAGTGTTTAATTGTAATACTGTTTAAGCTTCTCAGTATTCCATGGTCGAGCAAGTTCCTACCCGTGTAGATTTTCGAGGTAGTAGGCTCATGTCCCCATTTTCGCGTGGACGCGGTAGGGGCCCTCCCAGTTCGCGGAGAGCTTTCCTTCTCGCGAATATTTCTGGTTCCTTCGTAGGACGAGGGTGCCTACTTGAAAATCATGTTTAATAACTTTGTTGTTATAACGTAGAGTTATTTTTTGCTTAAGTGAAGCTTCTCGGAGGGACGCGCCCGACCTTATCTCCTCGACAAAGTCGAGCTCCTCCCTTAGGGCCTCGTTGAGGGGAGATTCTGTTCTCCTCAAGGGTTCCCTTATTTCCACGGGGATCACCACTTCTGTCCCGTAAGTCAAGCAGAAGGGGGTTTCCCCAGTCGTGGAATGTGGGGTTGTTCGGTAGGCCCAGAGGACGTTGTGCAACTCCTCGACCCACCTTTTCTTCTCGTCGCCTAGTCTCCGTTTCAGTCCTCGCAAGATTACTCTGTTCGCCGCTTCAGCTTGCCCATTCGTCTGGGGATGCTCGACCGACGTGAAGTGTTGCTTCGTGCCCAGCTTGGTGACGAAGTCTTGGAAGTTCTTGTCATTCAACTGTGTCCCGTTGTTGGTGACAATCACTTGGGGGATGTCGAATCAGGCGAGTATGTTCCTCTTGTAGAAATGTAGTATGTTGTGAGCCGTGATTTTGGATAGGGCTTCCGCCTCGATCCACTTCGTGAAATAATCCACGCCGACGATCAGGTACTTGTTTTGGTATGACCCCATGACGAAGGGCCCGAGGATATCCATCCCCTACCATGCGAACGACCACGGGGACGACAGTGTTTTAAGCTCACTGGGCAGGGCCAGGTGCATGTCCCTGTACCGTTGGCATCTGTCACACTTCTTGACGTGTTCCTTGGCATCTTGTTGCATGGTGGGCCAGTAGCATCCTGCTCGTAACGCCTTCCGGGCTAATGATCGTCCGCCGAGGTGTTGTGCATTAATCCCCTCATGGATTTCCTGGAGTATGTCGGGGACCTTGGACTCTTCGACACACCTGAGAAGGGGGATCCAGAAGCCACGTCGGTATAATTTGTCTTCCACAATTGCATAAGAGCATGCCCGTCGGTTGACCACTCCGGCCTCCTTGGGATCGTCGGGCAGCTTTCCAGTGGTGAGATACTCATATACCGACATCATCCAGCAGTTGCTGTCCCCGATGGCGTTCACGTCCGTTGTGGGGATGGGTTTGTCGATGCTCGGTCACGAAAGCACTTCCTGTATAATGGATTTATTCCCACCTTTCTTTTTTGTGCTCGCTAGTTTCGATAAGACATCCGCTCGAGTGTTGTGCTCGCGCGGGATGTGGGTTACTTCTGATGCGGTGAAGTTTCTTATCTTTTCCTTCATCAGGGTCAAGTATTCGATGAGGTTGTCACTCTTGGCTTGGTACTCTCCTCGGACCTAGGAGGCCACGAGCTGGGAGTCGGTGAAAATTTTGACTTCTTTGGCATCGAGATCCTCAGCCAACCGTATCCCCGCGAAGAAAGCCTCGTATTTAGCCTGGTTGTTCAACGTCGGGAAGGAAAATGTGAGGGAAACTTCGATCAGGATGCCTTCCTTATTTTTGAGGATGATGCCCGCCCTGCTACCCTTCAAGCTGGATGCCCCGTCGACGTAGATTGTCCACTTTTGAGATCCGCTGGTCGAAGGTTCCGGGAAGGTCATTTCTGCCATGAAGTCGGCCAGCACCTGAGCCTTTAGAGCCTTTCTTCCCTCATATTGGATGTCGAACTCGACAAGTTCGAGTGACCACCTGAGCATTCTCCCTGCCATATCCGGTCGACCGAGGAGTTGTCTTATGGGTTGCTCGATCCTTACCATGACCGTGTGGGCCAAGAAGTAGTGCCTCAGCCTTCTAGTTGCGATGACGAGGGCCAGGGCGACTTTCTCGATCTGCTGATACCTAAGATCGGGGCATTGTAGGGCATTGCTGGTGAATTAATCGGCTTCTACCTGTCGGGGGTTTCCTGGATAAGGACAGCGCTGATTGCTTCGCTCGTGATGGCGAGGTACAGAAACAGCGTCTCCCCGTTCTCTGGTCGGGAGAGAACTGGGGGTTGTGAAAGGACTTGTTTGAGGTGGAGGAGCGCTTTCTCGCATTCCTCGGTCCATTCGAACGTGGCTTTCTGTCGCAGTAGCTTGAAAAATGGAAGTGCGTACTGTGCGAATTTGGTGACGAAGCGGGAAAGCGCGGTCAGCATTCCGTCCAGTGATTGTATCGACTTCTCCGAGTTCGGGGTTGGGATCTCGGAGAAAGCTCTGCACTTGTCAGGGTTTGCCTCGATTCCTCGTTCTGTGAGGTAGAAGTTGGGGAATTTTCCCGCCCTAACGCCGAAGGTGCATTTGTCGGGGTTGAATCTCATCCTGCATTTCCTCGCCATGTCGAAGACTTTCTTGAGATGGGCAGCATGGTCGACTTCTTCTGCGGATTTGACGATCATGTCGTCCATATAGACCTTGAGCATGTCGTCGATCTCTCCCCGGAAGACTTTGTTCATCATCCGTTGATAGGTCGCACCGGCGTTCTTAAGGCCGAAGGGCATTATGTTGTAGTAGTAATTGCCCGACTCAGTCATGAAGGCGGTGTGCTGCTTGTCTGTCTTTGCCATGGGGATTTGGTTGTACCCCGAGTAGGCGTCCATGAAGGATAATAGTTTGAAACCTGCAGAATTATCGACCAGCTGATTGATGTTAGACAAAGGATAAGAATCTTTCGGGCATGCCCGGTTAAGGTCGGTATAGTCAACAAACATCCTCCATTTTCCATTATTCTTATTGACAAGTACAACGTTGGACAGCCAGGTTGTGTACCTGACCTCCGAAATGAAATTTACCTCTAAGAGGTCTTTTACAGCATTTTCAACTGCCTCCGCTTTTTCGGGGGACTGCCTACGCCTATGTTGTACTATGGCCATAGCGGCTGGATCTACGGTGAGCTGATGGCAGGCCACCTCTGAGTCGAGGCCAAACATCTTGTATGTACTACACGCGAACAGATCAGCGTTCTCCCTGAGACATGCCTTCAGCTGCTTCTTCGCTAGGTCGGGGAGTCCAGTGCCAATCTTCACGCTCCGGCCTGGATCGTCTCCGAGGGCAACAAGCTCAAAGTCTCCATCTGGGATGGGGCGCGTTAGATGGAGAGGCTGCCCGTTGGCTTCAGCTGGAAGGTTGTTGTCCGCTGCTCCTCCTTCTTCCTGCACACCGGGGAACCGACTGTCGAGATCGACCGTGTTGACGCGTGGGAGCGGCTTCTACACTGCATCCGAGACTGACTTCTCCCCGGCCTTGGGTTTGGTGTTGATGGAGCTCAGGCCCTTAGTTGCAGCGTCGAAGCACCTCCTGGCAGCTTCGATGTCCCCGTGCATAGTGACGACCCGACCTCTGGTCGTGTAGTACTTCATCTTCAGATGAACTGTAGATGGTACTGCCGTGAGTTCGGCCAGAGTGGTCCTCCCCAGGATGCAATTATAGAGGGACGGGCATTCGACCACCAAGAAGTGGGTCTTGACTTGTCGGGCGGTGTCCTCGTTCCTGAAAGTCACCATCAGTTCAACATAGGCCCACAGTCTGGTGGTGGTGCCGTTGAACCCTTGCAGATCCGAGCTCACGTAAGGGGTCAGGTGCTTCTCGTCGAGTTGGAGGGTCTCGAAGAGGTGGGCGTACATGATGTCTACTGAACTCCCTTGATCGACCAGGATTCTGTAGACATCAAAGTTTGCCATCTACGCCCGGATCAAGAGGGGGATGGTGGCGTTGACCGCTCCTTCTGGCAGCTCCTCAAGGTAGAAGATGATGGGGTTTGATTTCCCTTGCACCTTCTCGAAAGTGGTGGTCTTCGCCGAGGTTGCGGATTCGAGCTCGTCAAATTTCTGCTTGATCGACCCGACAGAGACCTTCTCGAAGCCTCCGCCGGATATGACCATCGCCGTGGGGAAGTTCTCCCACGTACTGCGGGCAGTGACAGGGTCTTCAGGGGGGAAGCTCACCCACATGCTGCGAACTGCCTTGGGGTCCTCGATTCCCTCGGGGACGTAAAAGTCCTCGGGTCGAGTGACCCTGAGAGCGACTTGCAGTCGGTTTTCCCCGGAGAGGGGTGTCATCTCCTCGACGCTTTGTGTGTCTCGGGCATCTTGGCGAGGAGCGTCATTCCTCTTGGTATACTGCTTGAGATGCCCTTCCTTGACGAGGATCTCAATTGCATCCTTGAGGTTGATGCAATCTTCGGTGACATGTCCATGGCTCCGATGGAACCTGCAGTATTTGGACCTGTTCCTATTTGATTTGGGGGGTGTCGGCTTCGAAAAGTGGACACCCCCTTTGTGAAATTCCAATTTGGCGCACTCATTGAGAATTCGCTTGCGGGGAACGCTGAGCGGAGTGTATTCTGTGAACCGACCAGATGGGCCTCTCGGCTCGCGAGCCTCCCTGGGACGGCCTTCACGTCTTCTCTCTCCCCCACGCTGGGGGGCAGTAGAGTCTTCATCTCTAGGGCCACGGTAGCCCTCTTGGTGTCGTGAGTCTCGAGCAATGTGGGCGGCCTCCGAGTCCTCGAACTGGATGTACGACTGTGCCCGGTGGAGGAGGTCCTCCAAGTTGCGAGGTCTATGGATGCCCACAGACTTGGAGAATTCGGTCCCATGACGTAGTCCCCACTCGATCAGGAACTTTTTCATGTCGTCGGTAGCGGTACCTCGACAGCTTCGCGGTTGAATCTCTCGATGTAGTCTCTGAGAGATTTGTTCTTCCCTTGGAGGATGCTTTCCAACGAGGCCAACGTCTTCGGATGGCGGCGAGACGCAGTAAAATGCTTGGAGAAACGTCCCTTTAGTGGCTTCCAGGACGTGATGGATTCTGGCGCGAGCATTTTGTACCAAGTCATGGCACCTTTCCTGAGGGTGGTCAGGAAGAGCCTGCATTCAATAGCTCCCCGGACGTTCCTATAGTCAAGCATAGCCTCGAAGCTCTCGACATGATCGTCGGGGTCGGCGGTACCGTCGTAGGTCCCCAACGGGGGCGGCTTTACCATCCCTACAGGTATAGGGGTGTCCATAATCTCCCAGGACAGAGGGGTCCTCTAGTCGTCCTCATCACTTCTGACCGGTGATCGTGATGGGGATCTGTAATAAAGAGATAGATCAACTAGTGAACTCTGAAGAGATCAATTATTTAATAAAGAGATAGATCAATATTTAATTTAATTCAAGAAAGAATTTAATGGTAACTCTAATAATTGATCAATTGGGTTGAGACGACAAAATATCAATTGGAGATATTTTACCCTGTTGAATTATATTATATAATATTGGTTTATATATATATATATATATATTTGTTGGAGAGAGAAAGAAAAAGTGGGTGAGAAGAAGAAAAAGAAAGCAGAGAAAGAAGAAACGTGGAAAGGAAGAGAAGAGAAGAGGGAAAGAGAGGAAAAGCTCAAGGAAGAAGAAGAAGCCATGGATCTTCACTATTCATCATCTTCTTCAACCTCCTTTTCAATGCTAAGGTGGGTTCTAGCTAGATACTTTAGTTCTAGAGTTCTAGAGTTTCTAGAGTTAGGTTGGATTTTGAGGAAATGAGTAATTTTACTAAATCAAAGAATCTAACGGTTGAAATGCATTATAAACTGAGTAGTATGATTGATATATAGGTAGAATCATATGTTGATACTTGTTTGTGTGTTTGATTATGTTGGACTGAGTTTGAAGTGGATGAGTTGGTTGAAAACCCAATTTTTCATATTTGATAATATGGTATTAATTTTTTAATTGTGTTGGATGGCCTTTTTATGGATAAAATATCATAGTGTGTCGAATTCTGAGACCGGGGCTTTTTACGGAATCGAAATCGGAGGTCCGGAAGGCATTTAACGGTCGAGAACTGTTTTTTTAGCAAAATCTGCGCATTTATACGCTAACCCCCAGGTTTATGCGCTAACCCGGGCGAAATTTCCAGGATCATACGCTGACCCCCAGCCTCGTGCGTCGACGCATGATCACAGAATTTTCCAAAATGTTCGATTTTGTTTTCTTCATAACTTTTGAACCGTAAGTCCGTTTTGTTCCCCGTTCGAAGCGTTGGAAAGCTATTTCAATGCTCTTTATGATGGTGAGGTATAAACATAGTTATATGCTATGGATTGATAAGATAAATATGGAAAAGTAATGCATGTGTGAATAGGGTAGTTCTTGTTTCCACCAAAACTCAAGAATCGGGAGTCCAATTGATACGAGTCCAAAGCCTTTGGAAAGATAATCCAATAAGGTAGAGAATGGTATGTGAGACCATGATTTAACCAAGGATGTTTGGTAGAGGATATTAGTGGCTTGTATGCCTTAAAATGTGTGTGAACTACTATGTGAAAAGTGATGTTTTATGTGATATGTTGTGTTAAATGTTTTACTTGTGTACGTTGTGTTATACCATGTCTATTTAATTGTGAATTGTGGATGAGAGAATATGCATGTTAAAATGAATTGGGAAGAGTGAGAAAACTTACCCCAAACCTAATGATATGATTCTAGGTGGTGACTAGAAATTGTAGACAACTCTAGATGGCGATGCTCGGGCACGTGTTGTTGAAAGATACATCCTTGCCGAGTATTGGCCTAGTTGAGAGTGAAACACTAGTATGGAACATGTGGTTAACTTTGTGGTTTTAAAAAGGCATGAGAGGCCTTAAGGCATTATAGCCTTGTGATTGTCGAATACAATCGTTTTGTTGTGTATGATCACGTAATCATAACCGGTTTATCTTGAGTGTAGTTTCATGAGTCTCGGACTCCTCTGAAATGGATGCACAACTACTTGGAAGGTTTGATTCTCCATGCTGTACGAATGGCGCCCATGGAGCGTATGCTTGGGACGGTAAAAGGCCCGTGTGAAGTGACGGTTCATAACGGTAAAAGGCCCGTAGAACCGGAATCCATTCGTATGTCAAGTAGGTTACAAGGATCCATGACTCGGGTCGCCTTCTAGACGTAGAAGCGGACGGGAACAGGGGATGCCTTAGTATGGTTATCGATTAGTGATATTTTGAGTTGATGAACTCATGGCATGTTTCCATATAGTGTGAGATTGTGAACTCAAAGTCATTTCCCTTCCCCTTGACTTGAGTTAGGATTCATAGAACCTTGTACAGCCGTGAGGATCTATTGGATAGGGAACTCACTGAGATTTGATGTATCTCACCCCACTATAGTTGTTATATTTTAGGTGTGGTCTGCAGGTTTGATTTACAAGTGGAGCGATGCTGGGATGTTTCAGGAGAAGCTTAGTTAAGCTTATTCTGCAGTGTATTTTATTGTTCTTGTACAATGAGGAATATTGTATATTGATCTTAGTTTTATTCTATTTTTTTGGCTAATTTCCATAGCTTGTACCATAGTGGTATTATGTTTTAGAATGGTCAAGTATGTGAATTACGCCATTAGGCACTTATGATGGTGTCAGTACCAAATAAAATGCTTGTATTGTATTATTCTAGGTATATATTATACAGGGCATTACAGTTGGTATCAGAGCAGGTCGTGTTCTCGACCTAGCCTTGAGACATCATAAGTAAATCTATTCATGCCTCTTGAGTGTGTCTTGCCATCATGAAACTTAATATCATACTATGTAGTGTTGGGCCTGATCAACCTAATACTATGTATGTGATAGGTTGAATCATGGTTGAGCGACCACGAGGACTCCGAAGTGTTGTTGAAACTTGTGCTATGAGGGAAGGCTCAAGCCAAGAGTTAGTAGTACGAAGTTTTGGTCAGCTCAGTTGAGGTTTTAGTAGAAGTTGTGGTTTGGGTAGCATGGGATTTAAGAGGCTTGTCCTGTTCGAGCAATCCTTTGGAATGGATGGAGTCTAAAAGTTAAGAATCTCTAGCGAAGATTGGTTAAGGTATTAAGGGATATGTAAAATCGCTAGTGGAGCTGGATTAACCACTAGTATGGATAGAAATTTCAAGTAATCTCATTCCGTGGAAAATAAAAGTTGTTTTGTGGAATATGTGACGTAAGGTCCGGAAGTGAGATAAGTAATTGGTGCTTCAATTTCTAAGGTCGTTATGGTATCTTGAATGGACGAGAGTACCTTAGGGAATGGATTCGGAACAATATCTTCCGACTGGTTAAAAGTGAGAGCTAAGGACGTTCGGCCTTATGGAAATCTAAGGTAGTATGGAAGTGATTGAAAGAACACAAGGATGTGCTTACATGATTCAAGTGAAACAAGCATGTGCCGGGCGTAGAGCATGAGATAAATTGTGTATCTTCGGTTAGGAAAGGAGACCGGGTTCAGGAGAATACATCAGGATTTCTGTTTTCGGTAAGACACCAATTTGGAAATGTTAAATTACCCAAGGAACTGTATAAGGTATTATGTTGGAGAAAGAATGAGCTTCACTTAGTAACGGAATGTGTAGTGGTGCGGACCGGAAGGAGTTTGTATTAAGAAATAGAGTAAGTATCTTGGATTTAAGGAAATTTTAGTATGATGATTTTATATTGGGACATAAAAGGATTACATGGAGAGCGAAGTTAATGCTGTGTGGAAACGGTATTAACGGTGTGAAATGAGAAAGTTACACCTTGATATTAAGGACAAGTGTATTAGTAGCACCGTGGTCACAAGGGTACGTGATGGGTTCTTATTCTTGAGACAAGTGCGAAGGGACGTACCTTGTAGAAGTGAACACTGTATTTTAGGAAGTAAGATTGCGGTAAAATAACGAGAAACAATTCAGGACTTATTACGGACTAAGAGTAAATTATGGAACTATTTATACCAGATGAGTTTTGTAAATCGTTGATGAGAATTGCCGGGTGCGAGTCTTTCGTTAAGTAACTCGGTGTACAATGAATGGATAGTGAAGGACAAGAAATCCCGGTTAATGTGTACGTAGTGATGGAAAGGTTCTTCAAGAGGATGCATTGCCCCGATTTATTTTCGAGTATAGAGAAACTTCTGTATTTGTGAATGATATAAATATTTGGAATCTACCTTTTGTTGAACTAAGAACTTTGTTATTTTAATTCTCACCAAGGAAATTCAAGTGAGAGAACAAGGTTGTATGCTGACATGATAGGTCCAACGCTTTTGTAGTATGGTATTCTGGTTGTGTGTTGGGTTTTGCTTATGGACGAATTAAGTATGAGTTATGGCTAAGACTTTAGAATGCCGTCATTATTTGACTTCTCGTTAGTATGGTTGTGTGAATAGAGACTGAACTGTCCCACCGAAGATTTGTCGTGTGACCGCGACAGAAGTGGAATTCTACCTTGTCACTTGGTTGGAGTGTGTCATCTGCATGTGTTGACTTTGTCGGTTTTACCTGAGTGGATAATGGTTGGTGAATGTTATATAAGTTACAGAGTCACGAGTTGAGAATGATATTGTGGGTTAGAGCAAGACGGATTTGTGTTTTGAAATTAGAATTTGTGGAAGGGTGTTACTTAGTCGATCATTTGTTTAGATGACAAAGGAATTTTACTTCGAGGAAGTAATCTTATGAACTGGGTTGAGTACGAGAAAGTCTTAGGTGCATTGTTATTATTGATGTTGAGAACTTTAAGGACGAAGTTGGAAAATACTCACGAAGTGTTGACCTCGCAAGGAATGTTTTGGTGTTAGTAAGGTATGAACGGTTGGTCCGAGTTAGTAATTGTCAACTTCTGTGCGTTCATGGTATCGGATTTAGACTCCGTGGAGTGGTACCAGTTGTGTGCAGTTGTGTCTTACCAAGAGAACTGAATTTGGAGGTTATCCTTCCAAGTAAGAGTGAAAATGGACTTTCCGAAGTTCAGCATGTAACTTGGATCGTTTATGGACAAAACGATTAAGAGAAGTGGATTCAATTAAGAAGCGTGGCATGTCCTTTGGGGGTGTGTGTACGTGTGGAGTGTTGTATGTAAATTGGTGAGTGGTATGGAAACTCACAATTGTGCCTCGGATGGTTTAAGTTTTGATAAGTGGTGACTCATTTATGATTGTAGTTCTATGTTAGTTTACATTGGTATTCGGCTGAGATCTCGTGTCAACAAGGAATTTTTGAGTAAGTCGGAAAAATCCGTAAGAGGAATCGATTTGGAATGCGGTAATCAGAAACGAAAGTTGTTAAACTACTTTTGGATGAATTATTTCGAGTTTAGAATGGATTGAGAAGTGTATATGTTGTGGTTGTAGCAGTGTAACTCCTGTGCCTTCATCGTTTGGAGAGTGTTGGACGGATGTGATAATATTGTGTGTTTGTAAAGAAATTGTTCTAATATAGGACGTCAGTAAGTCTTGTACCGTTGATTATTAAGGATCCCAGTGGATAAGTGTGTTCTCTGTGGACTGTTAGCTAATTGGTAGTGCTTAAGGAATCGTGGTATTTCACTGTTAGAAATTGGATTTCACAGTGGAAGGTGACAGATGAAAGAGTTCAGTCAGACTAATAAGGATTAGAATGATTGTTACTTGTAAGTATAGAAATAAGAAGATCTTGTTCTAAGTGTATTACCTTTTGGTATGGCGCAGAAAAAATGGAATATCGGATTTAATGGGTGTCTTGTACAGCATCCGACCAGAGGGAGCTGGTAAAAGAAGTCGTTCACTAGTCATGAAGTGGTTTAAATGTTAAAGGATCTACGAAAGGATAGTTATCGGTAATTGCTTAAACTAAAGAAATCACTAGATTACATCGGGAAGATATGTTGAGTGTTTGTTATCCTGAACCAAGATAAGGTGTTACGGTTTGGTTGTGTGACTCAGTAGAGGAATATGGAATGGTACATTCTTGCCGAAAGTAAGATGCAACCAAGTGTTCTGTATGGAATAACAGATGAATTGAGGAGAAGCAATGTTCGAAATTAACCCAATATTGGAATGAGAGTATGACTAAAGATGTGGAGTTTGATAATTTGTGAAAACAAGGATTTTAGATTTGTGAAGTCAAGTCGGAATCGGACTACGTCAGTAATTGTAACGGAAGTAAAGTTAAGAATGGATCTAAGACAATGATACAAGTTGCGGTTATTGTCGAATAGAGGAAATTCGGGGGCGAATTTCAATTTAAGGGGGGGGGGGGGGGGGAGAGTGTAATGCTCCATATTATTTAAATGCTCAATTGGATATCAGATGAGATCAGATGAGCTTTGGTGTACTCTATCTTTGGATAATTGGATTAATGGAATCCTTTAAGTATTTTAAGTATTATCAATTGGGACCAATAGAGCAACTAGTGAACTCTGAAGAGATCAATCATTTAATAAAGAGATAGATTAATATTTAATTTAATTCAAGAAAGGATTTAATGGTAACTCTAATAATTGATCAATTATGTTGAGACGACAAATATCAATTGGAGATATTTTACCCTGTTGGATTATATTATATAATATTGGTTTATATATATATTTGTTGGAGAGAGAAAGAAAAAGTGGGTGAGAAGAAGAAAAAGAAATCAGAGAAAGAAGAAACGTGGAAAGGAAGAGAAGAGAAGAGGGAAAGAGAGGAAAAGCTCAAGGAAGAAGAAGAAGCCATGGATCTTCACTATTCATCATCTTCTTCAACCTCCTCTTCAATGCTAAGGTGGGTTCTAGCTAGATACTTTAGTTGTAGAGTTCTAGAGTTTCTAGAGTTAGGTTGGATTTTGAGGAAATGAGTAATTTTGCTAAATCAAAGAATCTAACGGTTGAAATGCATTATAAACTGAGTAGTATGATTGATATATAGGTAGAATCATCTGTTAATACTTGTTTGTGTGTTTGATTATGTTGGAGTGAGTTTGAAGTGGATGAGTTGGTTGAAAACCCAATTTTTCATATTTGATAATATGGGTATTAATTTTGTAATTGTGTTGGATGGCCTTTTTATGGAGAAAATATCATAGTGTGTCGAATTCTGAGATCGGGGCTTTTTACAGAATCGAAATCGGAGGTCCGGAAGGCATTTAACGGCCGAAAACTGTTTTTTAAGCAAAATCTGCGCATTTACGCGCTAACCCCCAGGTTTATGCGCTAACCCGGGCGAAATTTCCAGGATCATGCGCTGACCCCCAGCCTCATGCGTCGACGCATGATCACAGAATTTTCCAAAATGTCCGATTTTGTTTTCTTCATAACTTTTGAACCGTAAGTCCGTTTTGGTCCCCGTTCGAAGCGTTGGAAAGCTATTTCAATGGTATTTGTGATGGTGAGGTAGAAAAATAGTTATATGCTATGGATTAATAAGATAAATATGGAAAAGTAATGCATGTGTGAATAGGGTAGTTCTTGTTTCCACCAAAACTCAAGAATCGGGAGTCCGATTGATACGAGTCCAAAGCCTTTGGAAAGATAATCCAATAAGGTAGAGAATGGTATGTGAGACCATGATTTAACCAAGGATGCTTGGTAGAGGATAGTAGTGGCTTGTATGCCTTAAAATGTGTGTGAACTACTATGTGAAACGTGATGTTTTATGTGATATGTTGTGTTAAATGTTTTACTTGTGTACGTTGTGTTATACCATGTCTATTTAATTGTGAACTGTGGATGAGAGAATATGCATGTTAAAATGAATTAGGAAGAGTGAGAAAGCTTACCCCAAACCTAATGATATGATTCTAGGTGGTGACTAGAAATTGTAGACAACTCTAGATGGCGATGCTCGGGCACGTGTTGTTGGAAGATACATCATTGCCGAGTATTGGCCTAGTTGAGAGTGAAACACTAGTATGGAACATGTGGTTAACTTTGTGGTTTTAAAAAGGCATGAGAGGCCTTAAGGCATTATAGCCTTGTGATTGTCGAATACAATCGTTTTGTTGTGTATGATCACGTAATCATAACCGGTTTATCTTGAGTGTAGTTTCATGAGTCTCAGACTCCTCTGAAATGGATGCACAACTACTTGGCAGGTTTGATTCCCCGTGTTGTACGAATGGCGCCCATGGAGCGTATGCTTGTGACGGTAAAAGGCCCGTGTGAAGTAACGGTTCATAACGGTAAAATGCCCGTAGAACCCGAATTCATTCGTATGTCAAGTAGGTTACAAGGATCCATGACTCGGGTCGACTTCTAGACGTAGAAGCGGACGGGAACAGGGGTTGCCTTGGTATGGTTATCGATTAGTGATATTTTGAGTTGATGAACTCATGGCATACTTCCATATAGTGTGAGATTGTGAACTCAAAGTCATTTCCCTTCCCCTTGACTTGAGTTAGGATTGATAGAACCTTGTACAGCTGAGAGGATCTATAGGATATGGAACTCACTGAGATTTGATGTATCTCACCCCACTATAGTTGCTATATTTCAGGTGTGGTCTGCAGGTTTGATTTACAAGTGGAGCGATGCTGGGATGTTTCAGGAGAAGCTTAGTTAAGCTTATTCTGCTGTGTATTTTATTGTTCTTGTACAATGAGAAATATTGTATATTGATCTTAGTTTTATTCTATTTTTTTGTGGCTAACTTCCATAGCTTGTACCATAGTGGTATTATGTTTTAGAATGGTCAAGTATGTGAATTACGCCATTAGGCACTTATGATGGTGTCAGTACCAAATAAAATGCTTGTATTGTATTATTCTAGGTATATATTATACAGGGCATTACAGGATCGGTGGCCTCGACCAGGTCCATGTCGTCGGGGAGAGTTCCTTGGACGACTCTTTGGCTTTTCGCCGTCAGCTTTGCTCCTCTTCTTGGTCGGGGAGTATCGCGGCTTCGTCTGAGGAGGGGAGCAGGGGCGCTTCGGGGCGACCATGGGTAGGGTTCGTTCCAGGCGTGGTCGGTGGCCTGTAAGTTGCGGGGAAGTGTTGCGATAGTCCGTCGGGGGTATCCTTCACGGGGAAGGAGAACGATTAGGAGATGGCGGGCGACGATGTCTTCATGGGGAAGAACGTCGTGGTCGCCCCCTCTCGAGTGCTTCGATCCTCACGTTTTAATGGGTAATCAATTGGTTGGTCTGGTTTATCAAAGCGAACAGGGCCACCGTGCTCGGATCAGCGTTTGGTGGCGTGGCGATCGGCTGGTAGACAACCAGAGGGTTATCCTGTTGGGAGGTGTCATACGCCGCGTCGTCAGAGAACGGGGAGGCTATTTTCCCGTCCTTTACGTCGCCTTCTTCGACGTGGACGGCATCATTGTCCTCGCGGTGGTCCGCGTTGTCGAGCTGCGTGAAGGCGGTGTCCCGAGTCTTGTTCCCAGGTTGGGAGCTGGCCATGGTTGTCAGAAAAAGTAGAGATTGCTTTGGTTTTTCGACGGGGGAAAACGGGGAAGCAAAAGTTCCCACAGATGGCGCCACTGATCTTACCTGATCAGAAAGGATCCAGTGGTCAGCAACGTCGTGAGATCAACAACTCCGGTGATGATGAAACGCCGGGGGGGTGTACCTACAAGGTACTCCGATGCCAAAGTCAGGAAAAGGAAGTAAGTAAGTACAGAAAAGCAGGTATGAGAGTTAGAATAGTGTGTACCCTAACCCTCTCAAGCGAGAGGGTATTTATAGGCTGCCCCCAGTGCGGGGCCAACAGTCTCCTGCACTGGGCTGGATTGCAAGGCCCGATCCAGGTGACTTCCAGGGCTTGCGTGGCATAAGGAAGGCCAGCACATGGTCTTCGCCCTGGGGTAACGGTCCCTAGATCTTCGGAAGAAGGGCAGACCGATTCTTTCAGAGGTGGGAGGTTACATGGTGATGTGTCCTCACGAGGAGGAGTACGTGGAGATCGTGGGGAAATGAGTGACCTCTACTCGGCGTATGCAATCTCTGCCCGACATCGCACGTGCTCGACACTGGGTAGACTTGGGTCTTATTGGGCCGTACCAGTATTGGGTTGGGCCTGCTCGACAGATGGGCAGACGTCGGCCCAGTCCAGAACAGAAGGGTTACACCAAATCAACATCTCGACTGAAAGATATTAGTGTCGAAGTCAATACTGTTATTAGATACTGAGGACTTAGCATATTTTTAGTATAATAGTCATTTAAGAGAATGACTAAAAAACTCTTTGAAAGTAAGTCAGAAGCTCTCAACGGGAGGCAGTTAGAAGGTTTTCAAGGTAGTTATCAGATTGATAGTTGGGTAGTCAGCAGTTTAAACACTAAAGGTGCGTGAAAGCATTCTAGAGGATGAAAACCCACATATTAGAACACGCGTCGAACATGGGACAAATGACCATTGTCGACGGTTATTAAGGACTAGTATATAAATCAAGCTCAGGTCTTGAAATCAGGGTCACAACCAATTCTCATTGATTCTACATAGAACTAAAGTACCCAAGCAAAAGAGAGAATCAGTTTGTGAGAAACATAAGTCTGCATCCATTCTTTAAACTTTATGGAAATCCTTTGTATTCAAAGCATTTGTGTTAAATGTCATTTACTTCATTTACTCTGTTTGTTGTTTATTATCTTTATACAAAGTTTATTGTTCGCATCCAGCTGGTTATCATTCAAACGTTTTAAACTCGAATCAAACAATTTTCATTATATCTTTTCTTTACACAATTTTTTTTTGAATTTTTTTTAGTTAATCTCTTAAGTTAACTAAACTCATAATTATTTACTAAAAACACCAGTAAACAAATTGGCACGCCTAATCTGACCATCTTTTATGACTTTTAACAATTCAAGCTTCTCAATTTTAGGTCTGGATAGAGGAAGGACACATATGCATTTTCCCTCTCAAAGAATTTATCAACAAAATCAATCACCTCATCCTTGGAATCTGATACATCCTCCTGCAGTTTCTTCTCTAGTAAGGCCTTTGCCTTGAGAGACTCCTTTGAGGATTGGAGCTCACTTTTTACTTGGGAATGCTCTTCACCTACATTTTTGTCTTTTCATCTTTCATTTTCTGAGACTTATTCAGTTCCTTTAAATTATATTATTCCCTATCATGCTCCTCAGCAGTAGACTTCATTAATTGTTAGGTATGAATGAGTATCTCTCATACAACTTTCAATTTGGTCTTCAAGTCCATGATAGACCTATCTGATAGGCTATGGGCGTCGAATATCAGAAGTTCCAACACAATACCCTTTTGAATTTGGGTTTACACCAAGTTAGACATCTGTCTGACCCCTAGTTGACTCGTCATTTTATGGTCATTGGGGAAGTCGATAAAGAAGTTGAAATCATAAACCACATAACTTTTGGCATCAAAGTCTATGTTCTAATGGGAGGGATTCGTCATGCTCTTTGAATGAGCCTCTGAGGTGGTTACCCTTATGGTTGATCCACTGTGGTTTGTGTCATCATCATCGTTCAAATTAACGATCACCAAAGGATGGGCACCCTTGCCTTTCTGACCCTAAACAGACGGTGAATCCCCTTTGACCTCCCCGGGCTTAAGGATCTTAATAGGTCTGGGAGAAAGGATGGGCATCCCTTTAACATGCATCTTTTTTCCTTTAAACAACAAGCTACCAAAGTGGATTCTTGGTTTATCATACCACTTCTCACCTCACTCAACTTTTTTCAATGTGTGTTAAGATTTTCTCTTGGCAACATTCATGAAGGGAATCCTCTCTGCAAACAAGAAAAATAAACATTACATAAAGAAAACGATCCAACTAAGAATGCCTAAACTAAGATCAAACTTACCCAAATATTCAATAATTTTCCTCTCCTTGTCGTTATATTGATCGAGCTCCACCATTTCTCTAAAGCTCATAATTATGAATTCCTCCAAGATCTTGATGACTTTCATTTGTGTGATGATCAAGTAATCATGATTGAAGTCGGTTATGGCCACATGGTCATCCAAGAATCGATAGTCGTCGTCTTCCTCATATATTACCATAAATGTATTATCTCTCCCCTCACTCTAACAAACTTATCCTTCCAGTTTTTGTAGTTGTTTGAGTGAGGGGTAAACATTACCTTCCTAGGAAAGGTATTTAGAGCCACTCAGGCTCCCTTATGAAAGCTCATTTGTTGTGAGATATTTGAGAAGGGGCAACATTTATGGTCTTAATGACCTCAGATTGGAAAATTGTAAAAGAAATCAACACCCCCTAAATTATAAGTAACAGGGAGATACATGTAGAAAAACTTATTTGATGAACCAATAATGGCGGTCATATTAACCCTCTTTACATTAGAGCACAACTTCAAGATCGCATCTTCCTCATTGCCAAAACCATATAGGTTTATGCTCCTACGAAAGGAAGCCACTTTTTACTTAGTTTTGTATAGAGTCTCGAAGTCTTCAACCCCTAAAATTTTCAAGGAATCATTCATCATCAGTATGTTCATCTGTCTTGGAAAAGAATAAGGTAAAACGAGATCATTATCACTACTAGAATTAAAGTTGCTATCGTAACTTCCAAACATGACTAATTCTACCAGTTTGTAATCAATTATTTCGTCCAACTGCCTCACATTATCCACATAATGCATCCATATTTTCACAACTTTCTTGTGAGTAGAGAGTTAAATTACTTGGTTACTCTCATCTAACTTCCTGATAATCGACATCACTAGAATCAAACAAGAAATAATACAAGTAGAAAGAAGAAGTCAAATACCTGGCTAGGAATTGATGATGGTGGTGAGTGCAAGAACCGAACTATGAGATGAGAGAGTTGGGGAAAAAGGATTTCTCATGAAATATGATGAATATGTATGCAAAAGTAAGGAAAGAGGTTGGTATTCCTTTATTTATAAGGCCAAAAGCCTAGTCTTAGCAAGTATCATTTCTAAGTCGTAGGATTGTGCTTGCTTATATGTAGTATGACATATAAGGGTCAAATTAGACGCATGTAAATAAATCAATGGCCCATGATGATTACGTTTACCCATGAAAAAACTCATCATACCAAAGCATTAAATGCCACATGTGTTTCCCACAGTAACATTTGAAAGACTCGACCCAACTAACGCTTGGGGGACTTACCCCAATTAATGCTTTAGGAGTTCGCCCCCTAAGCTACGCTTGAGGGAATTGCTCTCTAAGCTACGCTTGAGGGACTTGCATTAAGTCGCGTTAGGGGACTATCCCCCTAAGCTACGCTTGAGCGACTTGCCCCTTAAGCTTCGTCCGAGAAACTCATTTCTCTAGAAAAATATCATCATCTAACAAAATTAAATCACTTTGCCTTTCGCAATCTTCATGCTTAATGGACTGTAGACTTAAGTAAATTTGATTAGACCCTAGAAGACGATAACATGTAACTTAGTCGGCCCATTGCGCTCATGGGCGGCCCGGCCGACATGTTTTGTATCCATTATGGAATAACTTAAGTGCTACGTTCTCAAGTCACATGACTCTGAAAGGGTCGGTGTTAGCCACTCTCCCAGAGAAAAAACTGTTTCTTCCTACTAGCGTAGAAAGTCGATCTTCTCGTTCTTACTAGTGGGGAGATTCAATCTTCCTATCCCCACACTCTAGTGAAGCAATTAGAAGGATACTAGTTCATCACCCAACAATTTGGCCTAAGAACTATGTGTATAAATATCCCAACCTTTAAGATTATTCACTCTTTACATATTCAATACTTAACCTTCTTACGATCATCCTTTTTAGAAGGTTCTTTTTTATTATATTTTCACAAATAAAATATGAATCACAACTTTTATGAATGAAAATTCATTTAAAATAAAAATAAAATCATATATAATATTTACAATATATATTTATGCTTTATTATTCATATGTTTTTATCCATTTTAATAGAGAAAAAGGTTATTAAATTTAAACATTTTTAGAGAAAAAAATGTTTTTAAAATAACAATAATTAGGTTTAATATTATTTTCGATTTCGTATTTTAACTTCGGAGTTTATTTTGATCTATTAACTTACAAAATATCTATATTAATCTTTTAACTCTTCAAAATGTATCATGTTAGTCCTCCTCGTCTAATTAGCAATAAATTTAGTGACTTTTGAATTTTTCTATAGTTAATTAGACAAAAAAGACTAACATAATTTTTAAAGAGTTATGAAATCAATATGAACATTTTTAAGTTAGAGAATCAAAATGAACTCTGAAATTAACATATGCAACAAAAAGGATATTGAGCCAAATAATTAATATCAAATAGAACATACTAGATGTGACTACAGATATTTTAGTATCTAATCTTCATATATAAATATAATTGATTCAAAAATGTTAAAAAAAAATTTAAATATATATCATAAATTTAATATAATAAATATTATATTGCAATTATTTTTTAATAGTATCTAAATTAAAATAAAAGATATTAAAATCAAATTATTATTAAAGATATAAAAATCTATAAAAACAAGTTTTCTTTATTTTTATTTATTTTTAAACATATATTAAAAATAAATCTATCAAATAAGCTTTTTTTAATTTTTTTCATCTCTAAAACAATTTTAAAAAACAAATAAATAAATATTTTTTCTTCAAAATAGTTTATAAAATAAATTTAAAAAAAAATCATTCAAACAATGCCTAAATTTTTTTTCTTCTGTAAAACTAATTCACTTTTTTATTGTTTAAAACTTAGGGAAAAAAATCATAAACAACATGAAAATCCTAAGACTAATCGTTAAAGTCAATGAACACAATTTGGTTGACTTTACATAAACATTTTATGTTGAATTGTATAGTTACAAAACTTCCAATTTAAAAAAAAAATATTTGTTAAGGAAAACTTCTACCACACTCAGTTCAACACTAAGTCAATAGCTACTGAATTTGATTCAATTACAATTCGCATATATTCAATCTTTAAAGCACTTAAAATGGACCAAGTTTCAGTCATGAGGACCATCTTCAAATCTTACAAATAATGAGAGATCACAAGAACCAAATTTGAGGTTTTATGTGCCAAGAAGAGATGCCAAACAATCAAAACATATTGCAATGATGTTTTACACAACCAACACTATCTATATCTAAATGACAAAGAGTTTAAATGATGCTCTCCAACATGCTACAATTGTATTTGAATTCCATCATGCTACAACTGCATTTGAATGCATAAATAAAATATATTACATGTGAATGCAGTACTGCACTAAAAGTTTCTCTTCTAAAACCACAGCAACAAGAACACACAAAATACTACCTCAACAACAACTAACGCACCGGACAAGGCAGCTATTGAAACAACTACTATTTCATACTTTCAAACAAATTGACAAATAGCATTTAATTATTGCCATATCTGAAAATCACAGATCCCAAAATGAGATTTATTAATACTACATATTAGATGTCCTATTTAGGTAAGCATTACTTTTCTCATTTTTAGTGGTGTTCACACACCTTCTGAAAAATAAAAAATGTTTCTAAAATTTGAAAATGCATTTTTGGATGCACTCCATTCCACACCGCATCCCTTCGTGTAAGTGAATCACACCCTTATTTTGCCAAAAACTAGTACAAATATGCTTCTCTGTAACAACTTACAGAAATATATCTCTGAACGAGGTTTTATTCAAATACGCGTCTGACCTTCCCCTTTTCCTCATTTCTAGCAAAATCATTCTCAAACACTTCTCCAGCTTCTCTATTCAAGTACATTTTCAACTTCATTCATTCTAAGTGGTTTTTCTTGTTCATTCAATCCAAGTGGTTCTTAACATTCATTCAATTCAAGTGATTCAACTTCAACTACACATTCGGTAAGTTTTTAAATCCAAGTTTTTTTTTTCTCTACATGCAATACGAAATATGAACATTAGATTGTGTAAGAAATATTACTATGTATGTAGTTACACTCATTGTTAGGTAGTTTACAGAACATTGCATTTTGTCCCATTTTTCGTTTCCCTGTGTTTTTGACATTATTGTGTTGTTTGAGTTGCAGGAAATTACGGAAGTTCACTTCCGTATTTTTTAAGAATTTGATTTTTCATGAATACGCAAGTTCACTTTTGTATTATGTTTGTTTGTATTATTTGGTTTGATTTTGAATGTCTCTCATTTGAGTTTGATTTTTTCTGTCTTATCTGATTTGTATGTTTAATTATAGGTAACATGGCTAACAAACAAGAACGATTGAGGCACGGTAGAGTGTCCCAGCATGCATTTATTTCCAAGGAAAGAGTTCGGCTCTCGCAACCACCGGTTGGTGTCATTTCATTTGATGCGGAAGCCCCAACTTCTAGGGTTTAAGTGCCACATGTTGCTGCCTGAGAAGCCCCCACTATTTCAGATTGATGCACTTGCTACTGATGTTGGCATTCCTTAGGAATTTGGAGGAGGCCCCTATGACATTTCACTACTATCTCTATATGCAAACCATGTTGCTAGGCGTGTGTGGGACAAAGAGATAAAATTTATATGTATTTATTCTTTGAAACATATGTGTTATAATATTTGAACTTTTTGACGATGATGTATATTTTCTAGTATTGTGATGCATTAAAATGATTTAATCATGGTAGGAAGATTGTAAGGCTACAGCATCCTAAGGAGTAATTGTTTGATGATTCCATGCAGCTATCTAAGTTGCGAGACTTATGTATGACCGGTTATACTATTATTAACTATGATATGTTATTAGCTTTCGTTGAGAGATGACATATATTTCATCTTTTCATCTTCCGCGTGGTGAGATGTCCATCACACTGGATGATGTGTCATCCATGTTGCATCTTTCAATCAGGAGAATATTATTAAACTACTGTAGGATGATCAAACCTGATGCACTGGATATGGGTGACCTATTTGGGAGTTAACCCAGAGGATTCCCTAAAGGAGCTGTAAGACACCAGAGGGTGTCATGTTAGATTTGAATTTCTAAAGAAGTTGTATGTATACCACCTGGTCGTGGCAGTGGAGACCGATGATGATAATGCACAGGTTATGCATCATAAAGCATATGCATTGAGGTATGACCTCGTGTACTTGGATGACACATCCATCTTTGTGGAAAAAAGTTCTGATTACGTCGATGTAGTTTACCTCAGATACTTCATTGACTTCGAGTGCATTCATAAGTACAAATAGGGGGCGCTTGTTTGATTTACTTGTACTCGAAGTTAGATGAAGGTTGTCTTTGGAAGACCAAACTGATGACAGCAAGCTGGATGTTATTTAAAGTAATATATTTACACATTTATTATCATTGTACCATTTTTATAACATTTGTGCTATGTCATTACTATTAATTCATTTATACCATTTTCAGGCATGGATCCTCGAACACTTTCCACGCATCTCCGGTTGATCATATGTTGATGATTACACTGAGAATCAACCATATTTTTGTGTATTTGTCCTGCTCAGAGGGAATTAGACAACGGATCCCTTTAGAGTGTTTCTTGATTGCACTACAGTAGATGATATACATTATACACCATATGACGAGCATCGTCAAACACGTATCTTGGATGACATAGCCTTCTACTTTAGATGGTTTTCTTGTGGGTCACGTTTAATGTATCTACGCCTGCGTGAACGAGGCATGCATCATTTCGTATATGTATAGGTACTTCTAAGCGACCCATATGTGTCTTCTCCTCCCATTATAGTTAGCACAAATGTATATATGATGTATGATGATTTCTATACTCATCTAGTACCAGAACGAAGTGTGGCATCTCCTTGCAAATGGAGTCGTGTATTCGGCTACATCCAATGATATTTCAGAGTGTCACATCCTTATGTGACACCAGGTGCTCACGGAGATCCACCTAGACTAGCGCATCTGGAGATATTATAGGAGGAGCATGATAGAGCAAATCTTGTCGTCGATGTGTTACCTGTATTTCGTTGTATATAAGTCATTGCATGAGCGGGTATAGATAGAGGAGACTTTTCGAAAGACATTTTTGGGAGGGTTGTTATACATGTCATTCTATCAGATGCACAGACGACATTGCAATACAGGAGGCAGCGAAGGAACATGGAGTCTTATATGCCTAATAGTATTTGATAGTATTTGTGTAATGGATTATGGATATTTTAATGTTTTTTAATTTCTTATTTTGATAATATTATGGATTCTTGATAGATTCGAATATATGGGACTTTAATCCTATAACATCAATGTGCGATTTAATTGATAAAAAATTTATTATGATAGTATACTTATTATATGTGATCCATTGTATCGGTGGATTTCTTAAAAAATGTCAAATTTTACCGCATAAAAGGATGATTACGAAAGTATATTTCTATATATTGTTACGAAGATGCATCTCCCGACTAATTTATACCAAAATGAGGGTGTAGCTCACTTACAAATGGAAACGTGTATATGAAATTATTACAGAGATGCATCTCCGGGCTCATTTCTAGCAAAATAAGAGTGTGTCTCATTTACGCATGAATTTTGTATAACTGGAGTGCATCGAAAAATATATTTCTAGAAGGACAATTTTAAATTTACATAGAGTGGCTCTTCACCATTAAGAATGGCAAGAACGACTCATTTTAAGTCACTCTTTCGGATCAGTCTTAGACCCAAAGACAAATAGGCCCAATTACGAGAAGATTCAATTCAAAGCCACGAACACTGAATTGTTAAAGGTCGAATAGTCCCACTGTGAAGAAGTCACCACCCTATCTTTATTCTTCGTCTACCGTTAAATTTAGAGTTGTGCATGGTTGGTTATTTTTAAAAATCAAACCATAATCATTTTTAAATCAGTTAAATAGTTTGTATTCATAACCATAACCACATTTCAATCAAAACTGGTTATAAAACCGGTTATAAATTTGGTTATGGTTATATAACCGGTTTTAAACCGGTTATTATTATTTTTTTCCAAAATGAATTTTAATGTAGGTTAAAAATATTTTTTATCTCTACAAATATCTTAAATTTTATTTTGTCCCTTTAAAAATTTTCAGCAAATTTTATTCTAAAATTTGTTTTATTTATTGAAATTAAAAAGTACACTTTCTCATATTAATAAAGAGAGAGTATATCTAAATATCCCCGCTATGATTGTTCATGTAGACAATTATGAAATCTCTTTCCCATTCCCATTGTCTGCCATCAAATAAGTTGGCCCAAGCCTTAACCAAATGTTGGAAATCCTTTAACATTTCCTTTCTTTCCAGGTAAAGTTGCATGATTAGTAATACTAAGTGTTGTATTTTAATAATTCTTTATTGCAAAGTATTAAAATGCATGAATGTAGAATAGCCAAAAATTTTATTTTTCTATTGGGAAAACTCAATCATTCCCACTCATTTTGTATACTGTACAAAAGTATCATATAATTTATATAATTTGTATCGTAGTTCATCAAAAAATTACATTTACATATAATATTTCTTTGCATATAGTCTCGGTTAATCTATCACTAGTAATCTAACAATGTAAACCCAGGAGCATCATGCGGGCTGCGCAAAACCTCGCATGTCTTCACAAAATTAATTATTTTTCCTAAAAAATATATTTTTTTTTTCAAAAAAATTAATTTTTTTCACAAAAATTTTTGAATTTTTCCCAAAAAAGAATAATTTTTCTCCTAAAAAATTTAAATTTTTATTCAAAAATTTAAAAAAATTATAATTGGATTGAAACATCTGAATTTTAGATAATAACCAAATTATAATCAGATCCAAAAATAAAATGTGTTTGAATAACTAATTAAACCGGTTAATAATCATTTTATTATATCCGAATATTTTAAATAGATTTGAATTTGATTATGAATTTAGATTTCACAACTAGATATTTTGCACACTCCTAATTAAATTTAATTGAAACAATCCACACCAGAAGATCCAAGACGGTTCTAACCGCCTCCCCTATATAAAGCATGTTTCACCGCACCTGACTCCTATCTCTGATCAATTATTTCTATTTCTTGAATGGAACAGTGACTTTATACAGTACAATAATAGAAAGAAATTATTTTATACAATTAAATTAGATCATGTATATATGTTGACATGTTGTGCAGGGATAAATAAATTAGAAGTTGTGTCTCCACAAGCCTAAATTTAATTAGGATAGAATAACCGTCACTGGTCTTACGGTTATTTACATTTAGTGATGGAGAGAGTAAAAAGCTGCCTGCATATTTTTAAGACCAACTTTTCTTTTGAACCAATAAAGGTTTGGCTACATGCAATCATGCGGAACACTTCGACCTACATTACTTTTAAACAACTTTATACGTATTAAAATAAGTGACCTTTAAAATACAATCACGAATATTAAAGTACTTTTTAAAGAAAATAATCAAAAGTTAAAATTTTGTAAAAGGGAGCGTTAGACACAAGATTTTGGTGTCAACACGAAAAGCACAGTATATTCGTCACCAAAAGTATTGTAATTGTAGCACCGTACAACTCAAACTAGAATGATTTGATTAACTAATTATTAAAATTGTGAACATCTTGGAACACAATTTCTGTGTTTTAGGATTGGTAAATATATTCTTGGAAGTGTAACATTATTGAAGGCTCTACTACTGCATGTGAAATTTGTGTAGAATTATTTACTTAGAACTAGTTATTGGCATGAAGCTGTGTCAGTTTCATGCTATGTGAATTTAAATGGAAGATCAATTGTTCATTTAACATATCAAATGTTATTATCATAATATGTTACGTAGACCGGAAACAAGAATAATCAAACGACTAGAATGAATCATTAAAAGTATGTATTCTCCTTACTTATTTTAAGTGTTAATGTTAATTGATTTTATAATTAAAGTTTCAATTATCACACATGCAAACTAACTAGTAAACATGCAAGTGGGGATTAGGCCGTTCATAATATACAGATGAACATCGATTCTACCTCGTTCTCTTATGGACACATTAATGAACTCTTAGCATGAAATCAACAAGCTCCAATACATGAAAATAGATAAACCATTTAGTTGGTACCCTAAAAATTTGAGAAATGATAAAAGCAAAATGAGAAAAAGAATATATTAATATATCAAACCACCTGTTGGTGTTCAAAAAAATGAGGAACAGTCAAAGGATGCAATAACCCAAGTAAGGTTATTCTATCCTGTCACTAGTACACAACACTGATGCTCAACGGTGACCCCAAAAAAGAAAAGAATGGTAATAGCACATTTATATCAAAAATAAACATACACCACACTGGGTCACTTACTTTACAGAAAATTGCAACTTCAATGATACACCACTATAAAATCCGAATCCGAATCCGAATGCTGATATCTTTAGTGTAAATCCAAATGTCCATGTGAATTACTAGTAGGCACCGCTGTCGAAATGGCTTCTCTCAGCTTGTAGCAAAACAATTAACAATACTTCACCTTTTCATCTATAGGAATAATGTTCAATCTCATCTGTATCCACCATAAGGCTGTTGACCATAACCACCCGGACCCATCATGTTGTTATTATAGTTACCTGGCATGTTGGAACCGGGAGGCATTCCACTAGGGGGTTGCATCGGGTAACCTTGTTGTCCCATACCCATTCCCCCCATACCACCCATGCCCATGCCCATACCCATACCCATGGATGGATTCATGCCTCCTCCATAACCTCCTCCCATACCCATACCACCCGGAGCATTGCCCATACCCATACCTCCGGGAGCGTTGCCCATACCCATACCCATACCCATACCCATACCCATACCCATGCCCATACCAGGACCCATCATCGAGTTTGGATTAGGTCTAAGAGCGCCAGCACCAGCACGACCTATGCCTGAACCTGACCCCATGGCTTTACCCATATTTACAGTTGATGTTACAGGTGTGTTGGTGGGCTTTTCCATTCTCTTTTCCTTCCTATTAATGGACTCAAAGTCAATCCCAATATCTGATAACGGATTAGTTTTAGCTGCATGTAAAAAAGCATAAATTAGTTAATAGTTTGTTCATATAATCTAATTGAAGTATCAGAAATTGACAAAGTATAAGCACTCACGTCCAGATATATTTAAATTAACCAGCCCCCTGCTAAGGGTATCTGCCCAAACTGTTGATTTTGTCTCAAACTTATCCTTGGAAGGTTGAGAAACTAAAGAATTTGATGTCGTTGAAACGGCATATGGTGAAGCATTGGGAGCAGGTGCTTGATGGGTATGTGATGAACTTAAGGGGGCTGCATTCCCTTGTTGCCCAAAGAAGCCCTGGCTGTTGGAAGGAGAACCGGTAGATCCTCCATGATGGGGAAAGTTTGTGATTTGTGCCGGTTGTTGTGCAGGTTGTGGTGTTGGAGCTTGGGGAGTCATGTGTGAAGGAAAACCTGTAGAGGATCCCTGTGGCAAGTAGTTCCCACTGTTCATAGACCCATTATATCCATTTTGTGATTGAGAATACATGTTTGGAGCTCCTGGAGCAAGAGATGTATCCAGGGAGTACAATCCCCCATAGGTATGACCACTTGATTGTACAGATTGACCACCTTGAGAAGTATAAGGTGCCTGCATAGAATGGCCGGTAGATGATGAAAATCCTTGCAAGCCAGGTTGACTAGAATGAGAAGGAAAGGATGGCTGTGTTTGTGCATATGGACTGGTGTTAGCTGGAAAAGATGAATTGGGAGTTGAAAAGGGTTGCTGGGTAAATTGACCGCTGGGAAGGGTTTGTGCAGGTTGACTAGTTGCAGCTGAGAAACCTGGCAGAGTAAGTTGACCCGCTGGTTCAGAAAATGGTCCAGATGAAGTTGGAAAGGAAGGTGAAGGTTGGCCAAAAGGAGATGAACTGTTTTGCTGTGATGTCATCTCAGGTAATGGTGCAGGAGGAAGAATGTCAGCAAGAATATCAGTTTCCAGTTGTTGAGATGATGACTCTTGGGACAAAAAGTTGGAGTTAGCGGAGAAAGATTGGGTGTCACTGGTAGCAGATGCAGAGTATGGTACAATAGAAAATGAGTCCCCAAATCCAAAGTTAGACATTGTGTCGGCATTAAAACCATCTGATTGGGATGGTTCAATACTCTGATTTGCATAGTGTTGAGATGGAGCAGTTTCAGCAGAAGTATCGGCCTTGAATGGTGAATCACCAAATGGATCTTCAAAAGACTGCCAAAGGTTGAACCAACAGATAGATTATTTTGAATGAAAATTAATAATTTAACAAATAGAGATATAGATATATCATACAAACCATTCAAAGCTATGTTCTGAAATAGCCCCTTCTAGATTTAGAAAACCAATTTTCAGAATTCTAACTATTCAGTTTTGTAAACAAACAGGTTAATTATTAAGTAATATGGTACATCTCTAAAAAAAACTCTACTACCCACACAATAGTTACAGCTATGTATGCTAAATCAAAAAGGATGGACACAAGGCATAAATATGGCAATCAGAAGAATTCCAAGGCACAAACAAATCAATTCTCTTTTTTGGTACTGTCTTAAAACATAGAAAGAAAATAATTCTTTAACTAAAACGAAGAAATAATCATTCAGATGCCTACCTGATTGAAATTATTGGACCCAAATGATGGTGCTGCAAAGGAAGCTGTTGTACCATTGTTTGCTTCAGGGGTTGCAGTTGCTGGTGTATCTGGCACAGGAGGCAATGCATTTGAAGAGAACGAGTCTGATAAAGAACCAAGCAAGTCTATTTCGCCATAATTAGAGGTGGTTGGGGCGGCTGATAAGAAACATAAAGATGTTATGAGTACAAACAAAGCCTACTAAAATGTTGCTTGCAAAGAAAAAAATCCCTAAAGCATTGATGCAGGCTTTTTTTCAAAACCATCAATATTAACCTGAAACCACAAATGACTGTAGATGATAATATGTCAACTAGGGTCATGCCATTGATATTACAAGTATACTGAACAAAGATATGTATGACTCTATAGATCTTTACCACAAATCATGCTGTACTATTCAGTTATATGCTACTCATATTACATACATATGATATAAATGAAAAAAATTGTGATTATGAGCTATACTAGAGACTAGCCAACATAACATGAAAACAAGCAACTTTACAGACCTGATGTAGGACCGCGCGGGTCAAAGAAATCATCAGTGGGCTCAGTTTCCTGGGTTCCAGAAGCAGCGGTACTAGTAGCAGCAGTTACTTCAGTTGGATTACTGCTTACAGGAGAAGATCCAGTGGGAGCAGAGGTTAGGCTAGGATTATCACTTGCATGAGGGGACGAGCCTCTTGGAGCAGATTCTGCCGAAGGTTCAACATTCCTGCAATCAAGATATTATTCATAACAGGTTCAGTTTGAACAAGTGTTGCCAGTCCATGGTATAGAAGTTCATACCTTTCACCCTGCACAGGGCTCTGAGCTTCACCAACAGCCTCTTCATATGTAGGAGGAGCACCCACATTTTGCTCAGAAAGCTTCCGTTGAAGTCTGATCATTGGTATTGCACATTATCAATATAAAAGTGCCTAGAAACAACGTGTACACGAGAGTGAGAGGGTATCCCTGACAAATTTACCTTGCTTCCAGTGATTGGTCTTCAACTTTAGCATTGCTGCCTCTGAGAAAACATTGCATAAAAAGGTCAAGTTAGAAGCATCGATGATATATATCAAAGAACAACTAAAATCACATCAAGCCTTTACTTGTTTTCATTGATAATTGTTAGAATTGGAAATGAGATTAGCAGTGAACTACTTAGTTACACAAATTAACCATCAACTAAAATATTTCAAATATGTTGCACAGAAATTTATTAAGGTCTGTTTTTATTGATGATTAGAGTTAGCAACCAATCAGTACAATCTTTTTTTTTAATTCAAAGCAACAAATTTAAGTATGAGTGAGGAAGTACCGACTAAAGAATAAGAATAAACTGCTCTATTTGTATTCCAGTTTAATCCAATTTAGAATAAAGATCAAAACCATATGCTAAATGAATGATTTGGGTTGTCCACCCCATATATCAAAATTTCACACTAAAAAAGCCTGATGATATGAACTTTTTTGGCAAAAAATGAAAGCTATCAGAGTTGCCTAACGAACAACATACAATTCATCAGCCTTAAGCAATAACATAAAGTAAAGATGATGAGGCTAGGATTCAGATATAAGTGAACTTCTAGAACTCTTAACTATTAAACAAAGAGTCGTGTTTGGTGCTCCTAAATGCTTAATATAGAAAAGCCTGAGGTTATAATATTCCACATCGATGAAGATTATAAGGGTAGTGCGTATTTTAAGTTGCCAATTCAGAAAAGGTAAAAAAATTAATAAAAAGACTCGAGACTCAGTGCAGTGTAGTGCAGACTCGGGAAAGTAAAACGGACCTTGAGATCTTCCTAGTTCAGCTTTTAAAAGAAATTATCTTTCAGATTTCATGGATTAAGCTTATTAGAATAATTTATCAGAGTTATTATATAGGCTTTACCGAGACGAGTGTTGGCCATCCTCATCGAAATCACGCTCTCTATCAGAACTCCTACTTCTTGTATCATATTGGTAGTCAACACTTCGACTTCTTCCCCTGTCATCATCTCTGTAACCGTCCCTGCTATAACGTTCCTCATATTCTCTACCATATCGATCTCCATCGCGACTGTACCGATCATCATCTCTAGAGCCCATTTCTCTTTCTCTTCCATAACCATAGCCATTTCTATCTTCATCCCTGCTCGCATAACGATCATCATCATATCGATCGCCATAGCTTCCGCCGCTTGAGTGTGAACCAGGTCTATACATTCCACCTGGTGTATTGTTACGAAACCTGGTAAATTGTTTAAGAAAATTAATATCTCGTAGTGATATTAGATTGAGTTTAATGGATATACACTGTCAGTTTTAAACAGACATCCAATGAGAGACCACAATTTTCCTTGTCATACACCACGGGTTTAAAAATGATCTTACAATACAAGAAGTGGGGCGATGTAGTAAAATAAAGGATTTTCATTGGATGTCAGTGTATAACTGTTTTACAGTGACAGTGCATATCCTTTAAATCTTTTTAAATTTATAATCCAGAAATAATGAAGCAAGATTATGAATCTTCCAAAACTGAGGAAAATTGGAAAGAAAGTATGTTAAAATATACTATATGATGCTTTCTAAATAAGGGGATTGATGTGAAAGTTATAACAGCTAGAAAATAAAGTGTATAAAATATCGGTAAAAATGTTGAGAGGATACTTACTTTTCCCTATTAACAGAAGCCTTTTGCCTAACCTCTACGATTCTTTCTTTATCGTTCACAAGGATAACGAGACTCTGAGATTTTTTTCTGACATTGTTTCCTTGATCTCTTCCACTGGAGTCAATATATTGAAAATCGGACAAAGTCTGTTCATATGAAGATTACACTCTTATCAGGTTGCATTATAATATTTTCCAGCATGGCAATGGACTAACATGGAAAATTAATAAATAGGTAAAAGTTGAGTGAACGAAAATTACCGATATTTGATAAGCATGTTCTCTGATGTCATCTATGACTCTCTCAGAACCATGAGCCACCAAATACTCCAGTACTGTCAATGCCTGCTCGTGAACGGTGAGCAGTTAATATAGAAACATAAGAAAATAGCTATTATTTAATATAGAAACACCAATCAGTAAATGATGCAGAAGGAAAAAAACAAGACAGAGTTCTTAATGTACAACCATGCAACAACCCTTCATTTTTTCAAAGAGTACAAACATGCATCAAGACAAATTTAATAAATGGGGTACTTTATGGGGGAACATTGAAGTGTTGATGAATTAGAACATGGCACTAGGACAATAGAAGGTGAAGATTACTAGCAACACCTGGGAGTACTTACAACTAGAACATAAAATATTCTAACTAATACCTTGTAGACGTGCCGCCAATTCTTGCCAGTGTCGTTAATTCTTTTCCAGATTACTGACATGATCATCTGGTATTCATGACTGCGGGTCCACTAAAAAAATGAGAATCTATGCAGTAAAACACAATATCTAGCATAAAATTGAGAGGCCTAAGCTTACGGGTTTCTGGTTGCCTGAGCTATGTCTGCAAGAAGTGTTCCATGAGGACCCCATGGTTCATTGCTGGTAGCATCAAGAACCTGGTAGAGGGGAAGAAATCAACAAATCTAATTTAGTTTAAGGTTATAATACACAAAATTGACAGACAACATTTACTTCATGAAAAAAGCATCACGTGAAAATATGATCATACTTCACGTATATCCTTACACCCACTTTCACAATATGATTGGTAAAATCATGTACATAGTTTCATACCAAACTTTCCAAATAAGAAAAACTTTACCTTCTGTTCAATGCCAGGAACTTTGAGCACTTTCTTGTTCACTTCTCTTTTACTGCAAGAACACGGACAAATAGTAAGACGTCATGAAATAGGATTGGGGTCTAAAATAGTAATAAACACCCAAAGTAGCAACTATATATTAATTAATGGTAACACTTACAGGTCCCTAACAGTTTGACCAATAACCTTCTTCATTATAGCAGCTGGTGTTCAGTACAAGCTACAAGCCAGCACCAAAAGGCTCACTGCTATCTACAAAATAAAATCCACTTCAAATTTCGCCACGTATCCAAATAAAAGCTCAGAGTCTCACAACAGCAAAACCTTAACTTGAATTCCAAAAAATTTATTTTGAACCATCATTCTCTGATTATCACATAACTAATATTAATAAAAATGCCAATAAATCACAGATTATTACATTTATCAATTAAGAGATTCAGAATCAGCAATAGAAACTAGCATCAAACATGTAAACAATTTAAAATTCAATCCTTATTCCAATTCAATTACATAAAATCCTATACAAAAAAAAATTAATCAACATAATAGATTGAATCAAAAATAAAAATAAAAAACAATTCCTACACGAATTTCTTAACATCAAATGAACATCAAAACACCATATCACATCTCATAAACGAAAATTCAAAACAAAACAATGAAAAAAAAAGTGAAACATGAAAAATTCAAAGTCGGTGTGCATCGAAATCAATCAGAAAGAATCAGGAAACGAAATCATAACAAGAAAAGAACAAAATAAAGCCCAAATCAAATCTTCACAGCTAATTATTCCAATTCTAATCCAAATAAATCCGAATTCTGATAAATTCTGATAAATTCTGATAAACTCTGATAAATTCTAAAACAAAGCAAAATCACAATAACATTGTTGCGCAAAATCATAAGCAAAGCAAAGATTAAAACGATTATTACAAGAAAATCAAAGAAAAATGAAGCAAGATCGATTCACGAAATGCCAGATCTGGAAAATGGATCGAACCTGATCAGATCCAAACGGAAGAAATTCGTTCGTCGGTAGAAATGGAAGAATCAGAGATGTAGAGAGAGAAAGAAGAGAGAGAAAGAGAGAGAGATCGAAAAATCAATCGCAATGACCTCTCTTCTGAGTTGTTGTTATGTACGTCTCAAAAGATTAATACTATAAAATTACGTTTTGTGAAAAAGAAAATAAAAATTCTATTTTTTCTCTTTCTATAATTTCGGAATTATTAAATTTAAATGGAAGCAAAAAAGGACGAGAAAGACAACGCAACTTACACGCTCATGAGAATAATTTAGATCCTTATTTTATTTATTTATTACTCTTGCTTTCTAGTAATTGTAAAATAAAATATTTTCGTTCCATTTTTTATTTAAATGTTTTATTAGACTTTTGATAATAGTTATTCCTTATTTGAAAATTGATTTGTGTATATTTCTAATTTTATTTGTTATAATTTTGATTGATTAAAATTTTTAACTTCAAAAAAATGTGATCTATTGCTCTAAAAATAATAATTTCAAGCAATAATATTTTTCTTTTTGGCATCAAAATTTAGAGAGACTAGGTGTTACAAACCGCACCACCTTTTATCTCTTTAGAAGTCGTTAAATTTATCGCATGTATGTGATATTGATAATATTGAATAATGTTAATTGCATTTTAGAGGGGTGTTTGTTTTAGGTTTTTTTTAATGTTTTTTATAGTATAACATATTTTGTTGTAAAAAAAATTACAAAGAAATTGTTTATAAAAGTTTTAAATAAAAATTTTGTTTGAATAGTTATTTTTAAAATATTATTTTATGTATTTTATTATTTTATCGAAAAAAATTTCAAAAGTCAAAATTTTAAAAAATCACTTAATTTTAAAACTATTTTAAATAGTTTTTCATAAAAATTATTTTTGAGATTCAACTTTTTAAAAAACTTTAATTTTAACTATATTTTAATCTTCAATAATATATGTTTATTTTATAGTATGTCAGAATTTATCTTTTAATTTATAAAAAATAAATTTAAAAAACTTGTAATATTTAAAAAAAAATATTTTTATAAAATTTATTTTTAAATATAAAAGAATTTATTTTTTAAGCTAAAACAACCTGGCTCTGAGTTTGTTTTGGATTTGCTGAATTTGTTGAATCTTTGTTGTTAAAGCTATGGTAATGTTTTTATAATATTGTATAAGTCATTAATATATTTTTAATTACGTAAAATAATAACAACGATGTGAGTGGAACCATTCGCGGAAGGTGTGTGTATTTTGAATTCAAGTTCAAAGTCTCACTGTTGACAGAAATGTGCAATCTAATTCTAGAATCTTTTTGTGGCTGGCGGAAAGGAAAAAATGTCATCCAATAATTAGTTTTTTCCAAAGTTTATAGGACGCGTTCAAATTAGGTAAGCTTGTTGTGAACCAATAAAATGAGATAAAGGCTTTGAATATTTTACTTTTTTTATTTAAATACTTTTTTATTTATAATTTAATTTTGAAATCTCCTAAATGATTTATGTATATAAAAAAATGTGCATAAATCACTATTCACTTTTATTTGACTCTGGTGATTGGTCAAATCAAATGTACCTCATGTGTACACATATGTGGAGACCAAATTTGACATTTCTGTATCGAAATTTTATATTCAAATTTATAAAACTTGATAAATTTTATTTCTTTATTAAATATATATACATACTATCAAAAAACAAGAGTACGGTAAAGATGGTAGTTGGCCTATAATTTATAACTTATCTTATGACTAATGGGTGATTGATAGTTTATGAATTTGTTTGGGAAAATAAATAAAAAATTAACTTTTCAGTATATTAATAAAAATTTCTGTTTGGTAACAAGTTTTTATATAAGTTGTTTTTGAAAAAATATATTTTAAAATATAAATATTATTAATGTTATTATATCTTGAATATTTATTAGCATCTCTTCTTTCATATATTTAAATTTATTTTTCTCATATAATTAACAAATGATAATATTGTAAAATCTCTTATAATATTTGCAGCGTAGCTGCTCTGAATTTCCTTATAACAAGTATCTAGAAAGCAAATTTCTAAGTTATGATTTAAACCCATTTTCGCCAACTCATTCACACATTTGTTCGCCTTTTTATACATGTGGATAATACGATGTTTTTTCACCTTTGCTAGCTTAATTTGAATACGTCTTTGCAAGCTCCTTCCTATTCCCATGTAGTTATTATCATTGGTAAGCGCTTCATATGCCTCCTTGGAATATGTTTGGATCATCACTTGCTGAATGTTTATACTCTAGACAAGTTTGATACCTTCAAGCAGTCCTCACGACTCAGCAATAACCAGACTACATCTTCCCAAGTATTTAGTGTAACATGCAATCCAAATGTCTCTATTGTCTCTGGTTAGGCCTTCACTGCCAGTTTTTGCCTCACTCGTGACAGATCCATCACTATAAAGATCGTGCCAATTTTGCTCAGGAGGTTTCCAGCCAATAGTGGCTGAAATGCTATTAATGCCTGAAACTTGCTGCAATATCTTCACACTTGTGTTATATTGAGTGACCCATTCCTTGATGATCATAACCAAATTTTGAGGCATATTGTAGTCCTCCACGTAGAGCTTGTGATTCTTCTAATGCCATAAAACATGATAAGTAGTTACCAATGTTTCGGGTCATCTCATCTTCTTTTGAATATTTTGATTAGTATGCATGTTGGAAGATAACCAGTCATGAACGTTCATGTTGAAAAATATGTCCCACTTATTTAGTTGAAGTAGTTCCTACCAAATTTGTTTCACACTTAGGTAGTCTCTCAGTACATAAATAATCGATTCCTGCACTCCAGCACAATCAATGCAATCAGGATCACAAATATGCTTTTGATCTAGATTTGCTTTGTCTTTAAGCCATTGTGATGCATCACCCAAATGAAAATTCTATTGCGCTCAGACACTTTTAATTTTCATATGGTCTTCAAATTCACACTAGTTATGGTGTTTGGGCAATTGACGAGTTCAACATAAACTGAAGCAATTGAGAACTTTTCGTTCATGGTTTCTCCGTAAATACACTTATCCTTGCCCATGTCACTTTTAGGTTGAGGAATAGTCGCTAACCGATCTAAAATATATTGATTGAATATCTTTCTCAATTTTCTCCAATTCTAACTTCCCTCCCCATCAATAAGATCCATTACCTTCTTTTTTTGCGGCTCATTCAAATAGTTAGACATGAAATCTTTCAACATAGTACTCTTATCAACCCAACAATCATTCCATGCTTCAATGGTTTCGCCATTTCCTACCCTTCAGACAATAAACTTATCAAGGATGGGCCAAATGTCCACAAAAGCTTTCCTCAAACCAGAGTCTTAAATTTTTGCTTCTCTACCACTTGTACCTGATGATCCTCTGCTATATTTGCCTCTAAGAACTTGACACCCCATAGAGTTTTCTTCTTTGATGAGATTCCACGTTCTTTTTGCCAGACACGGTTTAGTCATTGCTTTCGAATTCCTCATACCAAGACCTCCAACCTCTTTATGATTGACAATCTTGCTCTAATTGATTGTAAGAATGTGATTATTGCCTTCGGTATCCTTCAAATGAACTGTCTTTGGCATTTCTAAATTACCTTAAGACAAGTTATATGCATCTTACTGCTCAACATAGAATAAGTGGCTAGAGCTTCAATTATAGCTTTAGCAAGTGTTGTTCATCCTGCCATAGATAGTTAGCTTGCTTTCTACTTATTGAGCTTACTTTTCACTTTTTCAACTATGCACTAGAAATCTCTTTGTTTCGGGCTCTTTCTTGTAATAGGGACACCAACGTACATACATATTTAAGTAGTTTCCTTCACACATGCCACTTGCGAAATTTCCCTTCTAGTTGAAAGGATTGAATTCCTATATAAGATTATGCTCGATTTTTCATAAATGATTCTCTTGCTTGACATTTTACTGAAAGAATCAAGAACGTATTTATAGCTATCATTTGATGTATTGATGCTTTGCCAAAAAGCAACAAATCATTAGCAAACATTAAATGGGTAACTTTAGGTTCATCCATCCCTGCCTTGATGCCTTCCCATTTTCCTTCCTTAGCAACATTAGTGATCATGTGAGATGATTTTTCCATACACAAGACAAAGATGTTAGGGGAGATTGGATTTCCTTGCCTCAATTCTTTCCTAGTGTGGAAATAATCATCCTTCTGACATTTCCAAAGCACTGTCATCTTGACTGATTCAATAGAAGCCATTATGATTTGTATGATTTTTCCAGGGAGACCAATCTCAAGAAAAACATACTTTACAAAGCCCCAATTCATCGTGTTGTATGCCTTAGATAAGTCCACCTTCATAACAAAATAGCATGTCTTGCCCTTAGCTTTATGCATGTTGTTAAGCATTTCTTGAGCCACGACAATGTTGTCTTGAATACTCCTACCATGGATAAAACCTGTTTGACAAAGGGACAACACCTTATCAGTGAACCTTTGCATCCTATTCACTATACTTTTGCTTAAAACTTTGTAGACAATATCGCAGAGAGAATTTGGTCTAAATTGAGACACCAACCGAGGATTATTTACTTTAGGTATAAGACGTAAATCTGTATGATTGATCTCGACAATGTTGTCATGACTACCCCACAAATTTTGAATGAACTCAGTCAAAGCTTTACCAACTGTGTTCTGATGGCAATTCGTCATTGCATGAAATTAGGCGAAGAATCGGAGAAAAATAAGTGAAAGATGAGCCAAAAGGAAGAAATATCAAAAAATGAGAAAAAAAAAATAACTAAGTGTGAAGAAATTGGGTTTAGTGAAAAATTAGGTGAAAAGGGAGCAAAAGCGTATAACTACTGGAATAATCATGCGCAACATCGTGCACGTGTTAGAATTGTACTAGCTGTATCACGCGCACGATGCAGGTATAATACGTGTGATGTTGCCTTTTTCTGAGATTTTTATGATGCGTTCTAACCCGTTTTGTCCTCTTTTTAAGGGAAAGTTCTGCACTTTTGTAAGGGTTACGAAATTTAGCACTACAAGTACGATTTTTACAACTTCAAAAGTGATTTTGAGAGTATTGAAATCCATTGGAGGTCAATCCTTCAAAGAAAATACTACTACAATTTTAATTTATAATAGCATTAATATAATAGTGTTTTTTAATAAAGTGCTATTAAAAAGTTCACACATAAACTTATAATAGCGCTTTTGTATCAGGCGCTATTATAGGTGAATCCCTATATTAGCACTTTTTCTTTAAGCGCTATTAATGAGCATTAACAAAATATAGAAGAAAAAATTAATATCACTTAATGAATAAACGTTATTATCTGATACCTCCTTTAATAGTACTTTTAAAAAAGTGCTATTATAGGATATATATATATATATATATATATATATATATATATATATATATATATATATATATATATATATATATATATATAATATTTTTTATTTCAGGTTCTTCGAAACAAAACAAAAAATAGCATTTTTTATTTATTTCACGTGCTTACAATTTTAAAAAAAATCAAGTTTTCAAAATTAAAACACAATATCCCTCTTACCCTCAATAACTCAAAACTCTAAAACTTATCCTCACTATCATGGAGTTCCTAAGTCTTCCACCCTCACCCTCATCAAAATAGAAACTCTCATCCTTGCCCTCACTATCTTTGAACCACACTCTATTATTCTCTCCAAATCGAAGATTCTCCCCAATTCTAAGGTTTTTCAACTACAGTGTTGATTTTCAAAACCTTTTTTATCCATGTTAAACTCTTATATATGAGAACCATAGACCTACTATGCAAAAGCCCTGCCACAAGTCTACCTCCATGAGAGCTGATACGCAAAATGATCCCAATATCAACTACTCCAACATCGCAATTCTGAGATTCATTCTCCTTGATACTTTCTTGAATCGGCATGTGTTTCAACCACCTGTTTACGGTTACTACTTGTCTTATCCTTCTTTAAAAGTTGAGTAACCGTGACGAGAATTAATCCACGATCGACAATAGTTCCCTTGTGAGTTATATACCATGGGTATAAACATATTTTCTATCTTTTTATGTTGTTTTCAATTGCAGGGTGCAATTAGTCTTTTTTCCAAGGTGCCAAAAAAGAGATGTTTGCTATTAAACCTGCTCCAATTCGGTTTTCATATATGATATTTCCTTACATAACTAGAGCTACTTACATAGATTAATTAGTCATTAATTATATAAGCTTTATAATGGGATTTTAATTATGAAACATGATCTTTATCAGAAAGTTGCTGCTTGATGTGTTACATCTTAATCCACTAAATATCCTAATATTAGATTATCAAAAGAAGTTGGAGTTCAGTGAAACGCAAGAAGAGCATACGGTAAAGTATGGTAATATTCTATTTATCATCATACATATCTTATTATAAAGTTTCTTTATTTATTACTTGTTACAAATTTATTTCCTATAATCAAATGTTTCGATTGAGCATGACTTTTTGTCATGCACTATTATTTCTCATTTCCTATAATCAAATTAAGGGAGAAAATACAAAAAATGACAATGTTCTATAATGACATGTACATTCAACTATATACTTATATGTACCAAACTTGCAATATCCCTACGTCCAGCCACTCATATCCACCGAGAAAATCCCTTACATCCTCAGGACTGTAATAGAATAACTCCAAACATGGACAATGTTCTAGCGAGAGAGGTTGCATATCATTTATCACTGCAACGATCAAGTATAACGTGGTGATTTCATTTGCGTTAGGGTCCATTATGTCATTGTGGTTATCTAGAGGGGCTGAACAATTACTTCCTTTGGTAGAAGCACGACGTACAACACTTCTACTTGGAGTTTGCTCAGCATCATCATCACCATCAACATAACGATGATCTTTATTTGTACGTTGTTCGAGGTTTTCACTTAACCCCTACATCATAATATTCAATTATAACATAAAACAAAAATAAGCACAATATATATCACACATTTCCGATAAAACACTAACATCTCAAGTAAAGCACATACCGAATACAACTTTTGAAACCTTTCTGTATATTTCTCCCTTTTTTTCTTCTCCTCTTATAACATTCTATGTTTTTCTAATTGCTTCTCAACATTCTCAATCTTTTGTCTTTGTGCAATAAATTTTGGGCTTTCAGTACTTTTTCTTTGAGACCCAAAGAATCTCCTCAAGTCGACACCTTCTCCAACACCACGGACACGTCCACCATACTCATATGTTCCAATAGCCTCTACTAATATGTCATGTCGTGCTTCTAGAACAAATGTGCCTTCACTGGCCGCCTCAGCCAACTTATCCTACACAACATGAGCAACTTACATATATTGTTACCAACGCATTTAAATAACAAATAACATAAGCAAAACAAATCATACTTACAATTTTCTCAGTAACTACTCTTGACGCCTCAGAGGTGTACTCTCCATTGGGTCTTAATCTAGCCATCTTCCATCTCTCATGTCTTAACGGTGGAGATGGGATGCGATCATCTTCTATTTGTGTTTGTTTTTCAAGCATGATTCTTTTCTCAAGTTTCTTGTAACCCCCACGAGACAATATATGTGGGTACATGTTCTTTGCCATGTTTTGGATTCCTACGTCGCTTTTAACCTGTTATTAACATAGTGAAAAATATATATGATTAGTATCTATAACTTATTAGCATAACATTAAAGGTTACACAAGACTAGTAATAACCTTGAATTCCTCAGAACGGCGTATCTTCGCAAACTTGTTTCATTGCTTCTTCGATATAAAACTATATCGAATCCATGGATGAGCAAGACCGCTTTTAGGCTTCCTAATGTAGTCAGTCGTGAACTGTGACTTAAATCCTCTCCAACGAGTACTGGCATAAATAAGATATCCACTTTTTTTTTTCAAATTTGAGTCATCGGTAAACTCAAAATTCAACTACATTTAAATCAATATATAAGTATGTATTAGAAATTATAGGTAGTGATATCAAATATATGAAAAATATAGTATGTAATACCTTAACGCATGTCCATATGTTTTCGTTGACATTATCGTCCACTTGTTTCCAATCATCTATCAGTATACTCACTTTGCTACGTGCAAGGAACACAACATAACTCTTAAAAGTAGAGTAATGTTCACAATCCACTACTCTGTAGAACGAATCAAACTCGGTTGGAATTTTTTTCACCTGATGAGTTGCAGACTAATGTGAATTGGGGCATCATTGTGACACCTCTTTGTTATATTTTCGATAGAGTATCATTTGTTTGAGTTTCATTTGCACAACTGTTGGAGCGGTAAAGCGGCAAGCAAAAATATTTATTTTCGGAAGAATTCCCTCCGGGATTTATGCCGTGTCCACAGAGATCGGTTCGAGGGAAAGAATGTCGTTCGACAATCTCTACGTCTCTAAGCTTGGGTTTAAATGGTTTTAAAGGAAATGCGAGAAATAAAACTTATGAACAGAAAAATAATTCATTCCTTGGAGAGTAGAGAACTCTTGGGTTTGCATTTTATCTACCCCATCAAATACTCAAACTTACTACTCATTTGCATGCAACCTAAATCACTCGTCCACATTATCACGTATCGCTCACAACAAAGGTTATGTCTAACGCAAAGTTGAGAGAACAACCGCATCGCCGCGGAGGTGATGTCTCACGCAACTCGACCACACGGAAGAATTAAGAATCGATACTCAAGTGAATATTAAGCCTCAATCTATTTCTAGAGTCGAGAACCTAATAGATGCACATCCTAATTCCAAATTCAAGGAGGATATGTCAACCGTAAATCAAATCCATACATAAAGCAATTAAAACAAGGATAACACCAATAGAGATTTGTAAAAGAGCTCGCATACAAAGCCATGAGTAATAAATATACATACTATCAAGGTAAACTTACATAGAAACTCAAACCTATGGAAACTACAAAGGGAAGAGAGAAGAGGAATCAAAATCTCTCGCAGTGTCAATCACGATCCAAGAATCATCCGCCTCCAATCGTCGAGTTGCAACCACCATTGATGCTTTTCTAAGCTCTAACTAACAAAGAATGAAGTTCTGATGAATTGGGAACAAATACCCTAAAACATACCCTAAAAATGCTGAAAAGTGACTTAAATAGGAGCTGAAAAGGCGCGAACCTCGCTATGAGGACGCTTAGCGCCATCAGCAAAACCACAATTCTTATTTCCTTCACAACTTTCGAACCGTAACTCCGATTAACGCATGGTCGGAAGTGTTGGAAAGCTTATTCAATGCTCTATATGAAAATGAATAGAAATCAAGACTTGAAAACCTGAAAAATGAGATAAATTAAAATTAGAAAGAATGAAATTTATTAAAACCGCGCTAAGCGGCCTCAGAGCGCGCTCAGCGCGATCTCATTTAAAATACACGTTAAACCGACTTAAAGCGCGCTAAGTGCGGTCCTGCCCATGCTAAGCGTGGTCAAGGAACCTTAGCTACTGCCTTTGGCAAAAAATGCAGGCTGATACCGCGTCAGAAAGCGCGCTTAGCGCGAGTTACCGACACGACTTCTCAAAAATCAACTTTTAGGCCTTCTTTCTTTCACCAATTGTTCCTATCATCAAATATAAGCAAGAAGACCTGTCAAAGAACATCAAAATGATCAATATTCACAATATTTACAATAAAATCAGAAACTTACATATTTACACTAAAACTAATATATTTACTACTAAAATATCAAGAAAACCATTGAAAAGGGCCACAAAATACTATCTAAAATATGCACAATTTGGAACTTAACAACAACTCTCATATGTTTGAGTTTCTTCGCTAGTATCTGATGTTGAACTCGACAAGGTCGACATCTATGTTCAAAAACAACAACAACATGAACAACAAGAACATAAACAACAACCACAACATAAACAACAACCACCACAACAATGGCAAATGAAGTTTACTGTAGATGCATGGAGAAAATATTTTACGTACCCTAAAGTGATGACTAAGTAAATGATGTTGATGTTGGTGTTGGTGTTGTCTTCATTCCTTAAAGTAACGACGGTGTTGTTGTTGTCTTCCTTCTTGACTGTGTACTCTTCCTTCTCGATGTCACAATCGTGATGGTCTTGTCAACCTCCTTGACGATGATGACGAAAATGACAAATACACAGTGAAGAATGGATACTGAAGAATGGGTGAACAATGGTGTTTTGGTTAAAATTGTGTATTGTTTCAGAGTATTGAATGTTAGGGTTGAAATCGTGCATTGTTTCAGAGTATTGAATGTTAGAGTTGAAATCGTGTATTGTTTCGTCAGCTAGTTTCTATTATCAATGGAAAAAAGATACTGAAGAGACAAGTTAACTAGGAGTGTATATTACTATAAAGCTACCACCGCGACCAATACCAGCAACCGTTATGACATATTACTTTCATAGTGAAGCCAGAGTTAAATTTACAATTAAAAAATTTTAAATCAAAAACAAAATATCTCACAACGGTGGAACTCAACAACTGTAGTCATATCCCTTTAAGTTTTTTATTTAAAAATAAACAAAAAAGAAAAGGCGCACCTTAACATTAAATGAATAATATATATGAGGGCGCTGACGTTCGAACCCTAAAAGCTTGATGATATCACCACGGTTGGCTCCTCAACCGTTGTTATATACACATAATTTTTAATCAAAAAACAAAAATAAAATAATAGCATCTTAGTTTACAGATGTTACCACAGTATAGGAAAGAACCGTGGTGACCATGGCGTTGTTGTTTACACGTTTTATAATTGTGGATGAAATTTAAATTACCTCTAAATGCAAAACGAAATGCTAACTAAATGTTAAATTTTTAGTATTTTATGTTATTATTACTGCAATGATCTCAACATATTACCAATGTTTTCAAAAGTAAAATTTTAATAAATAATAGAGATAATAAAATAAGAAAATGTTAAAGAAGATAGCATTTCACTAATAATAAAATATAAATAGATTAAATTATTATTGACATCAATTACAAGTTAAATACTTCATTACATACCTATTCTTTTAAATATTAAAATATATACTAGAAACATCGTGCACAACCTTAAAATAAGGCGTGTTCTAGCATAGGCAAATGTGGCGTACAATTCTCTACGAAGTAACAGTGATTACTAATAGTGTATGTTGTTATTTCCCCTTAATGTCAGTTTCACTTTACTGCTACGTAACTGTGATATTTCTCTAATATCATGTAATAGGATAATTGTTTTCTGTCACTTATTAGATAGTTGTTTTTCCTCATGTATTAAAGTAATTTCATTTGGTTGATATTTAAGCTTCCACTTGGGGTTATGTATTAGGGTAATTGTTTTCCATTAACATCAATTTGATTTCTTTTTTATTCTTGTTTGGTATAGTATTATAATGATCTCACTTTTAATGTCTTTTTATTTTGTTATTTGGTTTTATAATTTAAGGTACGTTTGTTTTATCTTTAAAAAAATGATTTTTTGTTTATATTTTTAAAAATGAATTTTAGAACATCGTTTTGCAAAACATTACTAATTTTTTTATATTAGTTTTTTTAAAGTAAAAGATCAATTTTGACCTCCTATAAAATAAACTTATCAAAACATAGTCGAAATTACCATTTTTTTTCTCAAAAAGTTGTATCTTAAAACTGATTTTTATGAAAAACTATTTTAAATAGTTTCAAAATTAAGTGATTTTTTTAAAAAAAATATCAATATAATTTTTTTTCAATAAAATGATCAAATATCTAAAACAATTTTTTAATAATAACTATTCAAAACAAATTTTCATTATAAAATAATTATTTGTAAATTTTTTTTACACAAAATTATATATCACTTTACAATCTAATATACAACTATTAAAAACTTACATTGCTGAATAACAAGATTAACCTTCCAATAAACACTTTCTTAAACTGATTACAAGGGCAATTAGGACTTAATCTCTTTTTACTTCACTATTAAGCCTTCAGCATTAAATTTCGCTGATGTGTCAACCCACAATTTTTTCCAATGTAATGCTACTATATATTATTGATTACCTATTAGAACTATTAGAAAATATATATGGGTAATATCAAACGGTGCCTTATTAATGTTGTTCCGCCATTCTCATAGGAAAGATGAAAAACTAGCCACATAGCTTTCAAACTTCAACTCCTCAAATAACTTTCTTCATTGAAAACTGTACAAAACCCTAAATATCATCATAATTGGTTTCGGCGCACAATCATCTATGATGCTTTCAAATCCTGCAATATATCATACCACTGTCTTCATCCATTGCTCATCCATTTCCCATTTTCACCGTCAACATTCATCGGTCTGTGTCTATCATTTTATCTTTTCTTTGTTGCAAACCATCTATATTATTTAAGCTAACTTTTACTGGGTTTCTATTTTACAGTTCTTGAAGCGACTATGGCAAGGCCCATAGAAGATGTGAGGGACATAAATGATTCCAAAGATTTGTGGAAGATTGCTGTTCGTTGTAGACATGTCTGAACCGTTACGAGTTCTTCAAACAAGTCACATCTGGAAATGGTATTGCTTGATTCAAAGGTATAAACTTTATTGTTAGATATTTTTCATTCAATGATTGTTTGAACTTTTGTCATGCTCTGTGCCTGATTATCACCTTTTTGCGTTTTTTATTTTGTTTTTATAGCTTGATATGATTCAGGCCATTGTACCGTCACATCTGTACTCGAAATACATTGATGTGCTTGCTATGGGTAGTTCATATATCATGCAGAATTTCAAAGTTTCAAAGAATGATTTCTCCTTTAAGTCCATAACTCACGACTTCAAGTTGATTTTTTGTGGTTCAACTTTTGTAAAGCAAGCTGAACTACCAGACATCCCTTCTAATTATTTCAACATTCTTAGTTTGGCATCTATAGTTGATGGGAAATTTGAAACTAACGTTTTAGTTGGTACGTCCATATTCATGCGTTTTTTGCATTATAATTATGATTGTAGTAGTGTATTCTGATTATTGTATCATTTGAATATTTGTAGATGTTGTTGGAGGAGTTACCGATATTATGCAGACACAAATAATCCCCGATAACAACAAAAGTAAAGTTGTTTTTATGCTAACCGACACGAGGTATGATCCGGATCAGACTTTATTTCGATTGTTCCAGCCTTCATGTTTGTATCCTTATTTGTTTTGTACTGCTTGAATGAAAAAAAAAAACTAAAATACACAAATTGATGTTACTGTGGCAACAAAGCTTTTGTTCAGTGTACCCTTTGGGGTAATCTTGCATTGCAGTTCGTTGATTACTACAAGAGTCACACTGAAGAAGGGAACATTGTTGCTTTGTTGCAAAATGCAAGGATAAAGGGCGCCCAAGGTAATCATATTTCTGTATGTGGTACCTTTTAAAATGATAATTTTAACTCTTCAATTCAATGCTAAATTGAAACTGTTTCAGGTGGTTTTCCGGTGAATGTATCCAATGCTTGGACGGGGACAAAGTTGTTCATAAATGATGTTGAAAACCTTGAAATTAAGAAGCTGGAATAAAAGTAGTTCCTAAATATATTTTTAAATCTATTATTATCTAACTAATATCATATTGTGTAAAGCTCATTATTGTTTCCTTTGTTAATCCCATCACAGTCTTAATGTTGAATTGCCAAATTTATCTTCGTCTACTCTGCAAATTGAAACTACCCAAAATTCACAATATTCTGAGTTTGAAAAGTTTATATGGAAGGCTGATATTCTATCATTGGCTGAAATCGCATGTCTTAAGGAAGTAAGTTAATTTGCAAGTGATTATTGAATCTATTTCACAAATATATGTTTTACATAATTAATATGGTATTTTTCAATTAATAGGAGACAACCTGTGTTACCGTTGCAAAGTTGGAAAAATTTGAAGTTGGTAACGCAGGGTGGTATTACGAAGGTTGTGGTGAATGTACCAGGAGCGTCTCTCTGAAGGATGGAAAACTCAAGTGCTATGCAAACCATATTAATTCCGAACCGGTTCCGAGGTAATACAAATCACATTTATCACCTTAAGAACTTGATGTTAATCATGGTTTTATGTTTGATTTAACTTGATGTAAATAGGTACAAGCTTGAGGTTTTGGGAGAGGATGGGAAATTCAAGTCCAAGTTTGTTTTTTGGGACGTTGACTGTGTGAAATTGATTGGCAAAACTGCTCTGCATATGAAAACTGATTTAATTCAGGTAATATCTAATATACAAGCATACACTGTAGGTTGTTAAATTCATTTTTAACTCTTTTGTATTATTTTAGCAAGGTGAAGACAATCCGTTGGAATTTCCATTTGAACTTGATTCAATGTTGAAGAAGGACTTAGCTATTAGAGCTGTTTTCCAGCCTACATATAACCGCCTTTCAGTTATTGGATTAAAAAAGGATGGTGATATACGCACAAAAGTTTGAGACTGTTTCAAATCTCAAGAGGTATGTTTCATATGTTTACATTGTTGTTAAGTATAAATGATTTATATCTTATTAATCAAATTTTTTCTAAAAATTTCCCAAATTGATATATTCTGTTCAGGCTATATCGGATATTGGCATTTCGCAACCTTCGTCACAAGACAATTTCATGAGTAATTCGGTTAGTTATTTGATTTTTGTTGTATAGTATGCGTTAAGTAACATAAGATGCTAAAATTATTTTCCCCTGATTATGATGTGGACATGGTTGCAGGAACTGTTATCTGCGTCTGCCGATTATGACCCATCAGCTACAAATTCTGTATTGACTCCGTCAAAACGTATCAATCCTGATGTTGTAGAAGATGTTGAGAGTGTTCAACAGTCCTCCACGAAGATGATGAAACCAGTCAAGTTGGAAAAATAGATATTTTGTTTTACCTTTTGAGATACAGATTCTATGAAACATGTGATTTCTTATTATTGTTCATGTATTTATAACTATTTCTATGTAGGATTTGTGGCAAGACTATTTCAAACTTGAAGCATTCAGATATTAATATTATGCATTATTCTACTATGAAATCATGTTGCCGAATAATGTTATTTGTTACTTATATTCCTGAATTATGTTGTTTTGTTTTAAATATTTTGTTTTCGTTGAAATTGAGAGGCTGAAGTTTGATTCATTTGTTAAAGATTGAATCATGTTGCTGCACTATGTTCTAACAAATGATAAGAGAGTATTAGAATGTAATTTATATTTACACCATGGTAGAACATTCCTAGCAACTCATATTTAAATATTCAATTCATGGTTGGATAACATAATTACATACTAACTGATGCCAACAATAAATGGAATTGTTACATAAAAGGGGTTATAGTAGATATTGATAATATTCATACTACATCATAAGTGAGTAGATATTCATTTAAAGTTGAATGGAGAAAGATATATAATCCTACAAAACCAGTAGGAACTTGGAATAATATCACAATATGATTTGGTGTATGTCTGCTCCTGCTATATCGTGTTCCAAATAACATGATCACAATATGCAAAATTTTAGTAATTGCATTGAAAATTGATACCCTAATTCACATGCTTTGGATACTATTATGTTGGAAGAATTTTGCTGGTGAACTTTTAATGCATGCTAAGTTGGTCGAGATTCAAGGAAAATAGGATGGAAGTAGCATCATATAAAGATTTGGTAGGCCTGATATGGATCATTCATCATGTTTTAGGTGGTGTCTTTGGTATGTAGGTGCCAATGAGCTTTGTTTCTGCAATATTTATATAGTGTGTATTATGTGTTGGTATAAAAATATCTTAGACCAAGTATTTTCAATGCATTATTCTCTATGGAGAACCCTGCAATCAATATTGACCCATCACAACCCTGTTATAGTGGAAGAAATATTGTCAAATGATTATATTTGTATATAAAAGTTAATGAAGCAATGATGTTTGGTAAATAAGAAATTATATACATTTAACATAATAAATTTGACAAAAGTTAAATGGCTTGGATGGCAAAGGCGGTTGTTAATTTATTTTTAAATGGCTTACAGAATTACTACTTTTGTTCATGGCTTCTAGCAATACTACTTTACATGTGGCAATTCATGGTTTTGCATGTAGAAGAACCTTTATTAACTATTATTATTAATTAATAAAAATTAAAATAATCATTTGTGGACTTGGGAGTGTGATGCAATGCGTGTACTACTACTCATAATAGGGAATAAGAAGCAAAATAGTGTACTGCTACTCATAATTATATGGCTGCAAGTTTCCACTTTCCAATACCTATTTCGCTTCTCTATGATGTAAAATTGCCAATTCAACATCAAAAAATGTGTCTTATTGCCTACATGCTGATTATAAATATTAATAATAATTACATTATTTAATATTTATTTTAAATTTATATAAAAAATAAAAAATTATTTGTAACAATGTCAGTATTGTATCAATCCCATTGAAACCACATGTGACTCTTCAGCATTATCACTAACAGTACCAAGAATAAAAAAAATTATAGAGAGAACTCCTACTATGTTTTTGTCTACAATCTTCACACTACTCTGCAATGCAATAATTCCTAAATATTAACATGAATGCTACCTACTAACAATTCTTACCACTACAATCATTCAATCTCTCCAACAAAATGGAACCAGTCTCTAACACTTACAAACAAGATGCAGCATTAGCAAGGAGAAAGAGGAAGCAAATCCTTCAAGATAGAAGATGGAAAAAACTCAGAAATGTAGAGAACGATAGCATTGAAAGTCAAGGCTCTCATGACTACTATGCTCCGTCCAGGCCAATCATCAGAACACCACTGTATGATATAACTTCTGCTTTCAATAATTCAAATAATGTGAATTCAAATTCACCTGGAAGTTCAACTGGCAACACAAATTCTATGAAGAATTCTGCAAGTGTTTGTACAAAACTTCTTGCTGCTTCGGCACGAAGTAGGAGGAAACAGATTTTGCAAGGAAAAATCCCACGATGTAACATACCAGGTGAGAATTTGAGCAATAACAGTCCAGGATGTTTCAGAATCAATACTCCATCATTTACACAATTCGAAACACCGCTTTCCAATATAACATCCTCTTGCTCTATTGCAAGAAACATGAACATTCGTCCGCAGCCATGTAGTTCAGTTCATAAATCTAAAATACAGTTGAATATGGGTACACTTCAATCAATGAGTCGCAACCTTTTCAATCATTTTGCCAATCCTAATCATAATTTTGCGTCTTCGTCTACAACTAACACAACTATGCACGTTGCCGGTTCCTGCACTTTTACTACTGATGTCAACATTGATAATGATAATTCTGGTGACGAAACATCCACGGATGATTCACTCACCGATAACTCATGTGAATTTAATGTTGTAGAGGCAAATTATGACTCAGGTTCCAGCCTTGATGACGAAGAAGTGTGTGACTCTAATTCGACATCAATTGATTCTTCCAATATTGGTATGTATCACTTAACATTATGTTTAGCTTATATGTTATATTAGATTTTGATGAATTATATGTCTAAAATACATTTCATTTAATAGACTATTCTGATATTAGTGATCCTGATGTTGAGTGCACACACTGTGGAGCACTTATGCGGTATCAAGAAAAAACTAGAAAGGCAAGTAATTGTATTGTTCCTAACTTCCAACTATGCTGCGGAAAGGGTAACGTTGTCTTGCCACTTTTGAAGACACCACCATTATTACTTCAACGTTTGTTGTTTGATAATTCTGAAAGAGAAAGTAGAAATTATCAACAATTTTGTAGATTGTACAACATGATGTTTGCTTTTACCTCTTCGGGTATGAAAATTGACAACAGATTTCAAGGGGGGGGGGACCGCCAAACCTAAGAATACATGGACAATCTTGCCATAGAATTGGGAGCATGCTACCATTACCTGGACATTCTCCAAAGTTTGCTCAACTGTACATTTATGACACCGACAATGAGATCCAGAATAGAATTGAAGGAATAAGGTGATGTCTCTATTCTAAATTATCTTTATAACGTCCTTAATATGTTTTATTTCTTAATACATTCCAACACACTTTAGTGTTAATGTTAAACTATTTCATTACAATATGCAGGAGTAATCCCAATATTATTCCAGATACAGTTAACAGATTGAAGCTTATGTTGGATGAGTTCAACACACATGCCAAGTCATTTAGGATGACAGCAGATAGAATAAAGAATTGTCCTTTACCCGATCTTAAGTTGAAGTTAATATCTGATAGATCGACAGATGGAAGGATTTATAACCAACCAACTGTCTCAGAGGTGGCTGCCCTTATCGTTGGTGATGTTGATACCGGTCATAAAAGGGATATTCTTCTTGAAAGACAAAGTAGAAGACTTAAAAGAATAAGTGAGTTTCATCCAAGTTATCTGGCCTACCAGTATCCACTTTTGTTTCCTTATGGAGAAGATGGTTTTAGACTTGGTGTACTTCTCAGGCAAACTAACTCCAAAAATAAAATGAAGAGGAATAAGCTTACTATTAGAGAATGGCTTGCTTATAGGATTCAGTCCAGACATAATGAAGCACAAACACTCTTGCGATCAAGAAGGTTGTTTCAACAAATTTTAGTTGATGGATTTACTATGATGGAGTCACAGAGATTGAATTATATACGTAAGCATCAAAAAAAGCTCTGTGTTTCAAGGTATTGCAATTTGAAATCAATAGACACCAATGCAAATACTCAAGGTTCCAGCAAAGGTAAAAGAGTGGTTTTACCGTCAACTTATGTTGGAAGTCGGAGGTTCATGGAACAACTTTATTTTGATGGTATGGCAATTTGTAGTCATCTTGGATTTCCAGATCTTTTTATCACCTTTACTTGCAATCCTAACTGGCCCGAAATTCAAAGATTGTTGAGCAATAACAAATTAAATTCTCAAGATCGTCCAGATATAATCTCACGAGTCTTCAAAATAAAGTTCGATGAGATGTTGTGTGATCTAACAAAAAAACATGTCTTAGGCCGAGTCCTTGCATGTAAGTTATCATTTTGCTGATTTTTTTGATGTTATTAAATACGTAATATTCAAAAATTTATGCTTAACTCACATTATTGCAGATATATACACCATCGAATTCCAAAAGCGAGGTTTACTACATGCCCATATCATCCTATTCTTGCACCCCTCAAGTAAGTATCCAACTCCTGATGATATAAACAAGATCATTTCAGCGGAGCTACCAAAGGAAGAAGATGATAAACAGTTATATCATTTGGTAAAGACACATATGATCCATGGTCCATGTGGTTTAGCAAACATATCTTCACCTTGCATGAAAAATGGGAAGTGTTTTAAATTCTTTCCCAAGAATTTTTAGCCTATAACCGTTGTTAATCAGGATGGATTTCCCGTGTACCGAAGAAGACAAACTGGGATTACAGTTATGAAAAATCATGTTGTACTTGATAACAGGTTTGTGGTTCCTTATAATCCGTATCTGTTGAAGAAGTTTCAAGAACACATCAATATGGAGTGGTGTAATCAGAGTTCTTCGGTTAAGTACTTATTCAAGTATATTAACAAGGGGTATGATAGAATCACTGTTGCGGTTGTCCAGACTGATGAGGATGGAAATTCTGTCATAAAAATGTTGATAAAATAAAGCAATATCTTGATTGCAGGTATGTCTCACCAAGTGAAGCATGTTGGAGGATATTTTCATTTCCAATTCATGGTAGGTCACCTGCAGTTGAAAGGTTGTACTTCCATCTTGAGGGCGACAACTCTGTTTACTATACAGATTATGAATTGATAGATGAGGTCCTTGACAAACCAAGTGTTATAGATTCTATGTTTACGGCGTGGATGGAAGCTAACAAAACATATCCAGAAGCCAAATATTTAACTTACTCTCAATTTCTTTCGAAGTTTGTTTATGATAAGAGATACCGACGATGGAAACCACGTAAAAAGGGGCATACTATTGGCCGCCTAATTTGGGTTCCTCCAAGTACCGGTGAGTTGCATTATTTGAGAATGATGCTAACTGTTGTCAAGGGACCAACTTGCTATGAGGATATAAAATTCGTGAGTGGAAAGGTTCATGATAGTTTTAGGGATGCATGCTTTGAAATGGGATTTCTTAATGATGACAATGAATATGTTGCAGCCATAAATGAGGCAAAAGATTGGGGTTCTGGACACTTTTTGAGAAAGTTATTTGTTACAATGTTACTTTCTGGTACAGTGAATAGACCGCGTCATGTTTGGGAAAAAACTTGGAGGACGTTATCCGACGGTATTCTGTATCAACAAAGACGGAATACAAATATAAGAGGTAACTATTATTATTATTATTATTATTATTATTATTATTCTTTCCTAAGTTAAAGTAACATAACACTTCTTTTAAACTTATCTAATTTGAAATATGATTTATATAATGATTATATACTTATTTTATATCTGCATTATGTAAGGCTATTTTGACCTGTATGTTTTTTATTGTGTAAACACCTTCCCCATCATACATTTGAGCTGGATATATTTTACACACAATACTTATTTCTTAGCTATTACCTGACTGAATACTATATTACTTAATTATGTATTTAAAATTCTTCCAATAAAACCAGTGTATGCATTCAAAAGTTATGCCTCACTCAAATGTAGATGCACGCAACTTTTGAATTGTTTTTTTTTTTAATTTCAAAAAGTTGTAAATTTTCATAATAAATTGCATAGCAGAGTTTTATGATTTATTATTTTGTTGACAAATTGTAAAACGTCAGATTAAAATTCCATTGTAGATTGTAGAGTTTCGAACTCGATTCCAAACGTTTTTATTTAACATCTAATTCTATGTTCATAGATTTGCAGCTATCAGACAATGAGTTAGAGAATTTGACACTCATTGAGATTAAAAATATGTTGCAATCAAATAGAAGAAGTTTGCATGAATTTAAATCTATGCCATATCTGGATAGCTATGTCACAAGGCATGTTGGCAACCGTTTGATTTATGACGAACTTGATTACGATGCTAACACCGAACAAAAGAAATTCGAAGAGCTTTTCCGTGCACTTGCAGGTGAGATATTTTATTTTTATTCTGACTTCAAAAATATCTTTTTTGTTTCTACTTATAATCAGAAAGAGATCATTTATAGATGAACAACTTGGAATATTTCATACTATTATGGAAGCTGTCCACAATAATAGAGGAGGTGTGTTTTTTTTACATGGTTACGGAGGAACCGGTAAAACTTTCATGTGGAGGACACTGTCAAGTGCACTTCGTTCGCAGAAAAAAATTGTTCTTACTGTTGCTTCGAGTGGGATAGCATCGTTACTCTTGCCAGGTGGAAGAACAGCTCACTCAAAGTTCAAAATACCTGTTCCAACACTTGACAACTCAACTTGCAACGTCGACAAAGACACTGAACATTCACAATTATTTGAAGCTACGGATGTGATAATATGGGATGAAGCACCTATGCCTCATAAGAACTGCTTTGAGGCATTAGATAAAACCCTTAAAGATGTCATGAGCAAAAAGGGTCTCCACAATACAATATTTGGTGGAAAAGTGATTGTTTTCGGAGGAGATTTTAGACAAATTCTTCTCGTTGTTCCAAGAGCAGGTCGTTCGGATATTGTCCATGCATCGATTAGTTCGTCCTATGTATGGGAGCATTGTAAGGTTCTAAAGCTTACGAAAAATATGAGACTTCAACATGGAAGAGATAATACAAGTTCTAATGAACTTGCAAAATTCTCAAAATGGATATTGGAAGTTGGAGATGGTAAGATTTCTGAACCAAATGATGGATTGGTTGATATAGAAATTCCCAATGAATTGTTGATTTCCAACTTTGATGATCCCATAAGGGCTATTGTTGATAGCACATATCCCAATTTGTTGGGAAATTATCAAGATGTTGAATTCTTACAAGGGAAAGCCATTCTTGCCACAACAATAGAAATTGTGGATAAAATCAATCATTATGTTTTGGATTTCATTCCAGGTAAATGTCATTTATCTTTTGTTTATTTATACATAATATATTTCATAAAATGAATAAATTTTTGACAACATGTTTCATGTTTTGTTTTTGTAATTGTGTTTTCAGGAGAAGAGAAAGAGTATTTGAGTTTGGATTCAATTGATAGAACAGATACAAGTTATAATGAAGCTTATGAAGTTTTGACTCCTGAATTTCTTAGTAAATTAAGAACATCAGGACTTCCAAATCATAAGATAAAATTGAAGGTTGGTACACCTATAATGCTAATGAGAAATTTGGACCAGGCTGATGGGTTGTGCAATGGGACAAGGTTAATTGTTACAAGGTTGGAAAATCATGTGATAGAAGCAAAGATCATGTCTGGAAAGAACACAGGTAATATTTTTTACATCCCCAGAATGTTTATGTCACCATCTGAGTCACCTTGGACTTTCAAGTTGATTAGGAGACAGTTTCCAATAATTGTCTCCTATGCAATGACAATTAATAATTCCCAAGGTCAATCGCTTGATAGCGTTGGACTGTACTTGCCTACTCCGATGTTTAGTCATGGGCAGTTGTATGTTGCTATTTCACGAGTTAAGTCAAAAAGCGGGCTCAAAATTCTAATACATGACAAGGAGAATGCATCGTCTTCGACTACTACAAATGTTGTGTACAAGGAAGTGTTCGAAGCACTTCGTTAATCGGTATACTTTTATTATTATATTATTTTTTAAAAATTTAAATATATATTTTACTCTATTACTTAATGGTTCTCAATGATTTCCTATAGATATACACAGATCTTTAAGAAATTTTGAGAATTATAACATTTTTTTTAATCTTTGCAGGAAACATGTTGCAGTATAGAGGTTATTGTAGCTGAATCTCAAGTTTTGTTAATTGTCCTCAAGTTTAAAATCTGTAACTGACGGTTGTAATATGATAGCAACCCATATGTGTATCATTGTCTATTTTGTCTTTCATTTATTAACTTTTACTTTATTTTGACTTTATGTTCCTAAAATATCTCAATGTAAGTCAAAACTTTTTTGACAATGATAAACAGAAATTGTTGCATTCATATTGGAATGATAATTATTTTGCTATATGAAACTAAAACAAACTTGAATCTATTTTGCTATATGAAGCTAAAACAAACTTGAATTTAATTACCTAAACATAGCTTTTACCATCTTATTTAGATCCAAATCTGAAACCAAGTGATCTTCCTACTGGTGTATGCTTTGCTTCTGATTATAATCCTTTAACATCTAAAATTGTGGTAATAATAATATAATAATCATAACCATAAACTTTTATTTTATTTAACTATTATTATATAATTGTTCTAAAGTTTATTTTGTATGTTTTACTTCATTGACCAATACCACTGTAATGATCTACATTAAAAAGATATTACTCATACTTCAAAAAACTTAATTATAATTTATAAAACTGGGTGCATTACAATATAAGCATTACATGTCTAATACCATACTATATATAATCCAAACATTTAAACAAAATTACACTTCATGATGGCCCTTAGTACTACAAAATATTTGTTATCGTCATGTAGACATTGTTACATTAACAAGACATAACTTAATCCAACTCCAACATTACTAATATAATATCATAACTTCATATTGTTTCCGCAAAAGGGAAAAGCATTTTGTACTCATCAAACACGGAACCCACTTCGTTCAATCTTTTTTCTATCTTCGTTTCTCAATATATTCACGTACATGACTTCATCCTCCGAATTGTATCTAAAAAAAACTTATCACCCACTTTAATTTTTTTTTCCTTCGCATATGCATACCAACCAGTACCGACATACATCTCCAAGTATTCTGTTTTTGATTTCTTTATTTCACAATCATAAACTTCATATGTGTCTATGTCAACCATCTTGCATGTAGTAATATCATGTCTTAAAGCCTTTCTTATCACCTCTTGAGGGAATTACTGCATGCATAATACATTATGAAGTAATGTAAACATTAGAATTTGAGAATAATATTATCAAAACAATACACCATGTTGTATGAAAACAACTAATATAATTTTTCATGAACTTACAAGGGCTTGATATGACTTTCTTTGTGAACCCTTGATAAACTTATTCCAAAATATTTGCCCAACAAGCTCCCCACCATACAATTGTGAAGATTGTCCATCATATTGCTCAACTTTCACTTCTTTCGTCACAACATCATGCTGCCCCATAGGTTCCATGTTGATCTATTCTACTACTATGATCCTCCTCTTGGTTTTGAAAGTTCTCTCTCACTATATATTATATATTTGTGATCTTACTTGCTTAGTCTTCAAATCTTCTATTGTATATTTAAAGTAGATTATCCCATTGTTTGTAAAAGTGAAAGTTTGATGTGATATTACAATGTGTCTTATAGGTAGTGTAGCTATGTTGTAGTATTGAATGATGGGAATATAAAACAAGTGTCACTATAAGGTTTTGCATGTTTCAATATTACTTCTAATCCACACAAAAACTTTTCATGTTTTCCAATGCTTCCGCGTTTTACAATGTTGAGGTTATAATGAGTTGTGCATGCTTTTTTACTTTTTAAGTGTGTCTTTTAGTCTACCTATGTAGAATTAGTCATAACTTTTTATTATAACAATGTCTTATATATCTAATTAGAAAACCAATACCACATGATATATTGAATAGGCTTGCCAATTATTAATGTAACAAAAACTAATTATTAAACCAATACCACATGATAGACTAAACCATTTTCTTTTACTGTATGAATATATTACTATAGTATGATTTAATTTATAAGTCTAATTTTTTTTAAAAAGAACATTAAAGCTCGCATGACTATTAGCTTTTAGGTTCATTACTTTTACTCCAACGGTTCTTGTGGCATGTTATAGGTAGAAGCTCTATTCCTGTTACAAGGGCTACCACCCAAACATAAAGATTTCCAAGTATTGGGATATTTTAACATGGTTTCTATTATTCTTAAGATAATCTGATATCATCATCTACATTCACTACAATTCTCCAACTAAATGGAACCACCTGCTAACTCCAATAAAGAAATTGCAGCTTTGGCACGACGTAAAACCAAAGCCACTATTTATTTTACAAACCTTATACACAAACCCACAAACTGTTCATAACACAATCACACACAAACCTACAAAATAAACACAAACACATCCACATCAATTCCAAAATGACTTGCACCATTTTTCTCATTCATCACTCACCATCTTCCACTATAACCACTCACATTTTGAAATAACCATATCACTATAATATAACATCACTCTCTCATATTGAATAAAAAATTGCCACGACCCACTCACTGCTATTCTCCCACAAAAATCTTCTTTCTCTCATACCTTAATGTTAGGGTTGGCATTATAAAAACCTTATTTAAAATATATGCAACCAATGAACTAAATTCAAAACACATAGGATAGCATAACATTAATTTTAATATAGAACTAGTGGGATACCCGTGCTATCGCACGGGTCCCGTCGGGATTTATATTATATCAGTGTCACTATTACTTATTAAATTTGTATATATTTATTAAGTTTGTTAATGTTTATATAATTAAAAATATATAACATAAACAAATTTTTTTCCAAAGTTTAAATAATTTTTGAAAGTAAAATTTTTATTTCATCATACAACTTATTAATAAAGTGTATTTAAAATAATATATTTTTGAATAAAAACAAAATAGTGGATAGACAATGATAATTATAACAATTTTAAAATAAAAAAAATTTATTGGAACAATTATTTTTATAAAAAAAAATATCAAAATTTTCAAATTATAATAGAATGCAATTTTATGAATTAATATTCCAAGAAAAGATTAAGGTAAATAAAATAATTGAGTAATAAGTTATGATTAAATACATTATTATAATGATAAAGATAAAACACTATATCAATTAATCAATTAATAAAAAATAGAAAAAAAAATTCATATGCTATTAGCCCAATTTGAGAAAGGCCCATTGTGATGAAACGTTTGATAACTCATTAACTTCCATCAGTTGCATCAAAACGTTTATGTTTTATTTCATTCTTCATCAAAACGTTTATTCTCTTTCAATCTTCATCAATTGCATGCGTGATTAGCTCAAGCTTCCAACAATGGCAAACTCCAAAACGTTGATTTCTCTAACAGATGAAGATAACCGGACCGAAAAAATGAGGCTACTTTCCGTCTACAGATTTCTTTATTAGGTTTCTGTTGATTTCTTGATGTCCAGATATGCCGCATGTGTTTTATTTATGAATCGTTGAATATTTGTTTGAAAGGAATCGTTTGAAAGGAATCGCAATTGCATGTACATTAGTATGAAATTTTGTTATGGGGTTTAAAAAAAAAAAATAGGGTTTGTAAACATGCGCCAAAGATGAACACATTTTTTTATTCATTGTAATCTGCTATCATAGTTCAGATACACAATAATAACAATGTTTATATATTTTTTTAAGCCATGAGGAAGCAATGGAAATAGTTAATGGTTTGATAATTGAGGCTGGTGGTGTTCCTTCCGGCAAAAGAGTTGCGAAGAAACCTAAGGATAAGGCAAACACAAAGAAAAAAGATGATTACAGGAGGCTTAACAAACCAAATTTTGTTCTTGGTAAGGAAGATGACAAAATTATGGAGATACGTAAGGATGAGTTCGTCATTGAGGGCAAAGAATCAGGTGGTATAAGAACTTTTATATTGTTTTATGTATTTACAGTTCTATGTTAACTAATATTATTAGATGTATTGAAATATTTGTTTGTTATGTTTTACCATGAAGGTGGCCAAAGGAAAAAAGAAAATGGTTGCATTTAAGGAGAAGATGGTTGTGGGTAACGGTAAGGAGGAGTTGCATGTGGGTAAAGGTGCAGTGAAGTTAGTTGTGTCTAAAGGAAAGAAGAAGTTGGATCGTATGAGACTTCAAAGAAGATGAATGATGTGGGTGAGACTTCAAAGAGAAAATGAATGATGTTAAGAAATTACATAGACGTAATGTAATGGGGTCGGAAAGAAGAGAAGAACACAATTTGAGAGAAATTGCTACAAATAGAGTCTATGAAGGAATTCATATGAGAAACAGAGTTTACATATGGGAAAGTAATTTTTCTTCATAATTACTTTCCCATATGTAAACTCTATTTCTCATATGAATTCCTTCATAGGCTCTATTTGTAGCAATTTCTCTCAAATTGCGTTCTTCTCTTCTTTCCGACCCCATTACATTACGTCTATGTAATTTCTTAACATCATTCATCTTCTTTGAAGTCTCACCCACATCATACATCTTCTTTGAAGTCTCACCCACGTACATCTTCTTCTTTCTTTTGGAGACAAAAGTATTCTCCGTACCTTTAATGACAAGCATATTCTCTTTTCCGTTACCCATTTCCGTTACCCACAAGCATCTTCTCCTTACCTTTCTTTAAAGTCTCATGCACATCCAACTTCTTCTACCCTTTAGACACAACTAACTTCACTGCACCTTTACCCACATGCAACTCCTCCTTACCGTTACCCACAACCATCTTCTCCTTAAATGCAACCATTTTCTTTTTTACCTTCATGGTAAAACATAACAAACAAATATTTCAATACATCTAACAATATTAGTTAGTTCTATTAGTTAACATAGAACTGTAAATACATAAAACAATATAAAAGTTCTTATACCACCTTATTCTTTGCCCTCAATGACGAATGGAACTCATCCTTACGTATCTCCATAATTTCGTCATATCTATCTTTTTTCTTTGTGTTTGCCTTATCCTTAGGTTTCTTCGCAACTCTTTTGCCGGAAGAAACACCACCAGCCTCAATTATCAATCCATTAACTATTTCCATTGCTTCCTCATGGCTTAAAAAAAGTATATAAACATTGTTATTATTGTGTATCTGAACTATGATAGCAGATTACAATGAATAAAAAAAATGTGTTCATCTTTGGGGCATGTTTACAAACCCTATTTTTTTTTTTTTTTTTAAACCCCATAACAAAATTTCATCCTAATGTACATGCAATTGTGATTCCTTTCAAACAAAAATTCAACGATTCATAAATAAAACACATGCGGCATATCTGGACATCAAGAAATCAACAGAAACCTAATAAAGAAATCAACTGTAGACGGAAAGTAGGGAAATCAACGTTTTGGAGTTCGCCATTGTTGGAAGCTTGAGCTGATCACGCATGCAATTGATGAAGATTGAAAGAGAATAAACGTTTTGATGAAGAATGAAATAAAACATAAACGTTTTGATACAACTGATGGAAGTTAATGAGTTATCAAACGTTTCATCACAATGGGCCTTTCTCAAATTGGGCTAATAGCATATGAATTTTTTTTTTCTATTTTTTATTAATTGATTAATTGATATAGTGTTTTATCTTTATCATTATAATAATGTATTTAATCATAACTTATTACTCAATTATTTTATTTATCTTAATCTTTTATTGGAATATTAATTCATAAAATTGCATTCTATTATAATTTGAAAATTTTGATATTTTTTTTATAAAAATAATTGTTCCAATAAATTTTTTTATTTTAAAATTGTTATAATTATCATTGTCTATCCACTATTTTGTTTTTGTTCAAAAATATATTATTTTAAATACACTTTATTAATAAGTTGTATGATGAAACAAAAATTTTACTTTCAAAAATTATTTAAACTTTGGAAAAAAAATTGTTTATATTATATATTTTTAATTATATAAATATTAACAAATTTAATAAATATATACAAATTTAATAAGTAATAGTGACAATGATATAATATAAATCCCGACGATCGCACGGGTATCCCACTAATTTATGTTTAAAAAATGCAAAACAAACGGACTCTTATTGGAAAAAAGAGTAATAAGTATTTAGTGGTATATTAGGAAAATAACCAATAATATTTTATTGAAATTGTAAAATAATTTATAATTTGAAATAAATAAAAAATTATAAAATAACTTATAATTTATGACTAAGATATTATAATCTAAAGAAAATTATTTTTCAACATAAATGTTTTCTATATCAAATATAGTACCCATTGATTTTTTTAACATATATTTATCTAATGTGTGAAAAGTAATTAAATGATATTATGTTGACATGATGTTCAAATAACACAAGTAATAAAATAATATCACTAAAATAAGATTCAAATAACACAAGTAATAAAACAATATCATTTAAATGCGAGAGGTTTCATGTTTATGAAACTTCTCCATTTTTCAAGCCATTTTAATAAGAAAAATATCATACGATAACATAATGAAATATGTTGGGGCTATATATACAATTAGTTTATGATAGCACATTAACATAATGCTTGTATCACTCACGTTTTGAATAATTAAACACAATAACCATGACATTTCCAAATTAGTGGTTGAAGGTCATACACTTATTTTTGAATGTATTTGTTGATTTGAAAGATAAAATTACATTATCATATACTTTCTATTTTACCTGATGATTTCTAATTCAAGGTGTTTGAGAAAACTCTTTTTATTGCACCCAAATCTACAACTAATTCATACAATTATGTTTTTATATAATAATGATAAATACTTTTTTTTTAAAATAATTTAACCTAAAAAATTAAGCTAATAGTCATTTAAATTCTGTATTCATTTAGGCGACTTTTTTAATGAATTATATTAGTAATTTGTCTCAAAATAAGGTACATTGATATATATATATATATATATATATATATATATATATATATATATATATATATATATATATATATATATATATATATGATAATGTAATTTTTTTTTTCTTTTATTTAGATTGCTTTGAGGCGTTTTTTTAATCTTGTATCATTCACAATTTTTTTATTGAGAACTTAATATTTAATGTGATGATGTAAAATTATTTTATGCATATATCCAACCAAATTATTATGCAATGCATCTATTTTTAGGTTAATTTAATTAAATATTTTTGTAGTGCCATATTGGTGAATCATATCAAAAAGTTGGGCATACTCATACTCATGATGAAAGGAGTTTCATCAAATTAATCACCATAAATTGGAAACCGTTATACATGATTCATATTAAGCAACTATAGTTTTAGGTTAAGATGAATTTAATGAGTTCTCACTAACACTAGTGAATCGTATCAAAACAGTTGGACATACTAAAAAGTTTCATCAAATCATCATGAACTAGAAACCATTATTCATGATCCATATCAAGTAAAATAAAAATTGCATGTGTACTAAAGAAATAAAATAATAATTACATGATAATTATAGTTTTATCTTTCAAATCAATAACTACATTCAAAAATAAATGTACAGACTTCAACAACTAATTTGAAAATATCATATAATTATTGTGTTTAATAACTCTAAATTTGAGTGATTCAAGCATCAAGATTGATGTGCTATCATAAACTAATTGTATAATCAACCTCTCATGTTCAAATCTTATTTAAATAATATTATTTTATTACTTATGTTATTTGAACATCAACATCAACATGTAAATATAATATCACTTATTTACTTTTCACATGCTTAATTTTAATTTCTTTATTTTCGGTACTCTTATTTTAAAACTATCCTCTATTTTATTTTATTTTAGAATTTTAGTTTCTTCTTTATTTGAAATTAAAATTTAATGATATTGTTCTGGACTGGGCCGGCGCCTGCCCTAATGTCGGGCAGGCCCAAGCCCAATGACCAGCGAAGGTCCAATGAGGCCCAACATCGCCTCCGTGTCGGGCACGTACCAATCCCCTTGGACGTCGGGCACGCGAGACAGCGACTGTCGAGCAGAGGCATATAGCCCACGGACGCATCTCTCCCCGCGAGGACACGTTATCTTGTAACTTCCCACTCCCGAAGGAATCGGTCTGCCCTACTTCCGGAGATTTAGGGATCGTTACACCAGGGCGAAGACCACGTGCTGGTCTTCACTACGCCACGTAAGCTCTGGCAGTTACTTGGATTGGGCCTTGCAATCCAGCCCAGTGCAAGTAACCGTTGGCCCCGCGTTGGGGGCTCTCTATAAATACCCTCTCACTTGAGAGGGTCAGGTCACGAAGCATTCTAAACTCACTTCTCTATATTTTCTTTTCTCTGACCTTACCTAACTTGAGCGTCGGAGTACCTTGCAGGTACACCCCCCGCCTTATCATCATCACCGGAGCTGAAGTCCATACGACGTTGCTGGTCACTGTCTAACTGTCTGATCCAGGTACAATCAGTGGCGCCGTCTGTGGGAAATACTGTTTCCCCGTTTTTCATCTGTCGTTAAACCAAAGCAATTCCTCTGTTCATCACCGGCATGGGCAACAACCCGTCTGCGAACAAAGCTCTGGACACCGTCCTCGCGCAACTCGAGAACAGGAACCACCATGAAGACAATGTTGCCCTCAACGTCGAAGAAGGCGACATAAGAGACGGGCAGATCGCCTCCCCAGACTCCGAAGACACGGCTTATGACGCCTCCAGCAAGACGACCAGCAAGCCGATTTTCAGCCAGTTGCTCCTCCACCTAATGCCGATGTGAGCACCGTGGCCCTATTCGCCTTGGTCAACCAGACCAACCAGCTTATCATGCACCTGAATCTCAAAATTGAAGCACTCGAGCGAGGGCGAACACGACGATCTTCCCCGCGAAGACATCGTCGTCCGCCTTCACCTCGCCATTCTCCTTCCCCGCGAATGACTCCTCCGGAAGAATCTCGGACCCCCTCGCCGGTGCCCGAGGGCCGCCGGCCACGTCTCGAGCGCCCCCATCCAGAAACCTCCCTGAAGCGCCATCGTTCCCCGCCTCGGAAGGAACCCAGGCAATCCTTGACTACCAAGAGGAGCAAGACCGCCGAGGAGAGACCGAGGAACCATTCTAAGAACTCCCCTCCCCGACAAGGACCTGGGCGACACCACCAATCCCCTTCAAGGTCCCCAGCCGGAAGCGACGACGACGACCAGAGGACCCCTCTGTCATGGGAGATCATGGACACCCCAATCCCTGCGGGCATGGAGAAACCCCCGGCACTGGGGACCTACGACGGCCTGGCCGACCCCGACGATCACGTCGAAAGTTTTGAAGCCATGCTCGACTTCAGAAACGTCAAGGGAGCCATTAAGTGCAGACTTTTCCCCACCACCATGCGAAAGGGCACCATGACCTGGTACAAGAGTCTAGCACCCGGGTCGATCACGTCCTGAAGACAACTAAGAAAGCGCTTTACCAAGCACTTCACGACATCTCGCCGACACCCGAAGACGGAGGCCGCACTAGAGAGCATCTACCAGGGGAAGAATGAGCCTCTCAGGAACTACATTGAGAGGTTCAACAAGGAGGTTGTCGAGGTCCACACGACCGATGACATGAAGAAGTTTTTAATCATCCGGGGACTACGACTTGGTTCCGATTTTGCCAAGTCCGTAGGCCTCCGCAGACCTCGCCGTTTGGAGGACCTCCTCCATCGAGCTCAGTCATACATCGAGTTCGAGGAGTCAGAGGCAGCACAGATCGCCCTCGACTCGAGGCGGAAGGAAGGCTCCCGTGGCCGAAGAGAAGAAGACTCTCCTCCCTGACGTGGAGGAGGAAGAGAGAAGGAAAGCTGCCCCCGGGACTCTCGTGAACCACGAGGACCAACTGGCCGGTTCACAGAATACACGACGCTCAACGCTCCGCGCGCGCGAATCCTCTCCGAGTGCTCCAACTCGGAATTTCTGAAAGGAGGCGTCCGCTTTCTGAATCCAACTGCCCCCAAACCAAATACGGACAAGTCCAAGTACTGCAGGTTCCACCGGAGTCACGGACATGTCACAGAGGACTGCATCCATCTCAAGGATGCAATTGAGATCCTGATCAAGGAAGGGCACCTAAAGAAGTACGCCCAGAAGAATGACACTCCTCGTCCCAGTGCCCGGGAAGCCCAAAACGTCAAGGAGACGACACCTCCTCCCGACGAGAGTCAGCTGCAGGTCGCCCTCAGCGTCACTCGACCCGAAGACTTCTTTGTCCCCGAAGGCATCGAGGACCAAGAGGCAGTTCGCAGCATGTGGGCAAACTTCCCCCACGAAGATCTCGTCGCTGCCATTAGTACATGGGAAGGTTTCCCCAAGACGATGGTCATATCCGGAGGTGGGTACGAGAAGTTGTCCATCAGATCGATCAAGCGGAAATTTAACAAACTGGAGTCCGCAACGTCGGGGAAGACCACCACTCTCGAGAAGGTGCAAGGGAAATCAAACCCCATCACCTTCTACCTTGAAGAGCTCCCAGACGGAGCGCCCAACGCCACTATCCCCCTCTTGGTAAAGGCGCAAATGGTGAATTTTGACGTTCGCAGGATCCTTGTCGACTTGGGAAGTTCGGTCGACATCATGTACGCTCACCTGTTCGGGACTCTCCAGCTCGACGAGAGACATCTGACCCCGTACGTCGGTTCAGATCTGCAGGGGTTCAACGACACCACCACCAGACCATGGGGCTACGTTGAACTGATGGTCACATTCGGGGTCGAAGACACTGCCCGTCAAGTGAAGACCCGCTTCCTAGTGGTCAAATGTCCATCCCTCTACAACTGCATCCTCGGGAGGACCACCCTGGCCGAACTCACAGCAGTGTCGTCAACGGTCCACCTTAAGATGAAGTACTACACGGCCAGGGGATGGGTAGTTACGATGCACGGGGACATCGACGCGGCTAGGAGGTGCTTCGATGCTGCAATCAAAAGCATGAGTTCCATCGGCACCAAGCCCAAGACCGGAGCAAAGTCATCCTCTGACACCACGCAGAGGCCGCTCTCGCGCATCAACGCGGTCGACCTCGACAACAGGTTCCTGGACGAGCACGAAGAGGGCGGAGCAGCGGACCTCGACCTCCGGGCAAAAAACAACGGGCAGCCTCTCCACCCAACGCGCCCCATCCCAGATGGAGACTTTGAGCTCGTCGCCCTCGGGGACGATCCAGACCGTAACGTGAGGATTGGCACTGGGCTCCCCGACCTGGCGAAGAAGCAGCTGAAGGCATGTCTCCAGGAGAACGCTGATCTGTTCGCGTGGAGCGCCTCTGAGATTCCTAGCCTTGACCCCGAGGTGGCTTGCCATCAGCTCGCAGTAGACCCGACCGCTAGGGCCGTAGTTCAACGTAGCCGTAGGCAGTCTCCCGAAAAAGCGGAGGCTGCTGAAAAAGCTGTAAAAGACCTCCTAGAGGCGAATTTTATTTCGGAGGCCAGGTACACGACCTGGCTGTCCAACGTTGTACTTGTCAAAAAGAATAATGGAAAATGGAGAATGTGTGTTGACTATACCGATCTTAACCGGGCATGCCCGAAAAACTATTATCCTTTGCCTAACATCGACCAGCTGGTCGACAATTCTGCAGGTTACAAGCTATTATCCTTCATGGACGCCTACTCGGGGTACAACCAAATCCCCATGGATAAGGTCGACAAACAGGGCACAGTCTTCATGAGCGAGTCAGGCAATTACTACTACAACGTGATGCCCTTCGGCCTGAAGAACGCCGGTGCGACCTACCAGTGAATGATGAACAAAGTTTTCCGGGGAGAGATCGGCGACATGCTCGAGGTCTATATGGACGACATGATTGTCAAATCCGTAGAAGAAGTCGACCACGCCGCACACCTCAATAAGGTGTTCGACACAGCGAGGAGATGCCGCATGAGATTCAATCCCGACAAATGCACCTTCGGCGTTCGGGCAGGTAAGTTCCTCGGCTTCTACCTCACAGAGCGAGGAATCGAGGCCAACCCCGACAAGTGTAGGGCTTTCTCCGAGATCCCAACTCCGAACTCTAAGAAGTCAATACAATCACTAAACGGGATGCTGACCGCCCTCTCCCGATTCATCGCCAAATCCGCACAATACGCACTCCTGTTGTTCAAGCTTCTTCGACAAAAAACCACGTTTGAATGGAGCGAGGAATGTGAGCAGGCTTTATTTCATCTCAAACGAGTCCCGTCATAGCCCCCGGTCCTCTCAATGCCAGAGAACGGGGAGACACTTTTCTTGTATCTCGCCATCACGAGCGAAGCGATCAGCGCCGTCCTCATACGGGAAACCCCCGACGGGCAAAAGTTGATTTACTTCACGAGCAAAGCCCTCCAAGGTCCCGAACTCAGGTATCAGTAGATCGAGAAAGTCGCCCTGGCCCTCGTCACCGCGGCCAGGAGGCTGCGCCATTACTTCCTAGCCCACATTGTCGCCGTAAGAATCGAACAGCATATAAGGCAGCTCTTGGAACGACCAGATATGGCGGGAAGGATGCTCAGGTGGTCGCTCGAGCTCGCCGAGTTCGACATCCAATACAAGGGAAGGAAAACCCTGAAGGCTCAGGTACTGGCCGACTTTGTGGCGGAGATGACCGTCCCGGAGCCTTCGACTAACGAATTCCAAAAGAGGACGACCTATGTCGATGGAGCATCCAGCACGAAGGGGAACGGGGCGGGCATCATCCTCGAAAATGAGGAAGGCATCCTGATCGAGGTCTCCCTCGAACCATCCTTCCCGACGTCGAACAATCAGCCAGAGTACGAGGCTTTCCTCGCCGGGCTTCGGTTGGCCGAGGACCTCGGTGCCAAGGAGGTCAAAATCTTCACTAACTCCCAGCTCGTAGCCTCTCAAGTCCGAGGAAAGTATCAGGCCAAGAACGAATGCCTCATCGAATACCTGACCTTGGTAAAGGAAAAGATGAAGAATTTCGCCTCCGCGGAAGTGACCCACATCCCTCGCGAGCACAATACCCGAGCAGATGTCTTGTCTAAATTGGCGAGCACAAAGAAGAAAGGCGTAAACAAGTCTGTCATACAAGAAGTGCTTTCCCGCCCGAGCATCGACAAACCCGTTCCGGCGGCGGACGTAAACACCGTTGGGGACAACATTTGCTGGATGACCCCGGTATACGAGTACCTCACGACAGGCAAACTGTCCGAGGATCCCAAGTGTAACACGGTGGTTTGAACTGACTTTTAAAATGTTGCGGTAAGCAAGAGTCGCCACCGACTTTTATTTTATTCAATAAAGAAAGGAATAAAAGAACAGGAAAGACCTTTTTAAAAAGATTTTGAGTTCGGGGGGTAAATTATACAAAAGGAAGGTACGGGCACCTTTTGTATCCATGGTTATCCATGGGCTCTTAATTGCTTAGCTCACTTTACTTTTGTTTAAAAAAAATGGTGTAGTGTGTGATTAGAAAATATTTTCATAAAGACTTTAACTTTGCAATGATCCTCGTATGGATTTATGCAAAGTGTTTAGCTTTGAAAAATGTTTGAAAAGTGGTGTGTAAAGAGTGTTTTTTGAAAAGGGTGAGCAAGCATTTAAGAGTTACTACCCTAAGTTTGTAAGGTCTTTCTTGTTATTTCTTTTCTTTAGGGGTAAGACTGTCCTTACTATTAGTGAGTAAGTAGTCTTTACCTTGGATGTTAAAGGGACGAGTGTAGGGTCATCGTATGGTCATAGAAGGCAACTTGTAGGGGTATTTGCGTAATTTGAAGGGACAATCATCATTTTTCCGTAGGGTCATCGAGGGACAAGATCGTTTATTCGTAGGCAACTCGAAGGGACTATGATCTTTTATTCGAAGGGACTTGATGATTTTATTCGTAGGCAACCTTACTAAGATACCCCCACGTTCGAGGGACTTGACCAATTTAATCGAAAGGTAGCGAAGAGAGGTTACCCTAGAGGTGTAAGTGTGAAGAGTGTGTTGATTCAGTTATTTATCTTGAATTAGGATTATTCTATGTCAGGTTTTAAGTCTTGTCATGCAAACCTTAGTTACTAGCAGTTGAATATGTACAAAAATTAAAGTGCGGGAATTTAAACCTAAGCTATTACATCCCATGAGCAGTTACAATATTTAAAAAAATACGAGGAAATGTAAATCTACGCTATTACATCCTGTGAACAGTTACAATATTTAGGAAAATGCGAGGAATTAAAGTTCTAAATTATTACAACCAAGAAATAATGTTAATGCTTTTTTTTTTTTTTTAAAGAAAAGGATTTTAGGATTAGTAAATAAAAGATTTTTAAGGTTAATGGTAATAAAAAATTAAATAATTAAGTACAAATTAATCCTAAAGTCTAATTAATTTTAATTAAAACTAATTCTAAATTAATGTCCTTTTGTACCCTTTTTTGCAATGATTTTGAATAATAAAAATAATTAAAAGTCAAAACTTTAATTATTTACAAATTAATTAAGTTAATTAATAAAAATAAAAAAAAAAGAATCAAAAAGTTGATTAACTAATTAAAAAAAACTAAATTCTAATTTTTTTGTTAATTATATACAAATTAAGCTAATTAATTAAAAAAACTTAAATGTCTAATTGATTTTAATTAAAAAAAACTAAAGTCTAAATTAATTATTGTTAAGGAAAACCAAAAAAAAAAAAAAATTCAAATTCGTCTGGTACTGTTCATCGTCTTCAACCTTTTTCCTGCGAATTCTGCTGCGAATTTTGCTGCGAATTCTGCTGCGAATTTTGCTGCGAATTCTGCTGCGAATTTTGCGGCGAATTTCCTGCATTTTTTGAAACACCATGAAAACACCAAATAAATTAATCAAAAGGCCATGGTTCAATTGGAAACAAGCCCCTGAATCCAATGGTGGCCTTAGTTTTGTCTAAAAACGCATGTATAGTGGGATTCGAAGAACACCCTCTTTGTGCCCTAACAATGGCAAGTCTTGATTCCTGCACCAAAGCTTGTTAGTAGTTGATCAAAACCAATCTAAACATCATAATCAGTAAGAATATAAACATGAACAACATTTATAATGCATGAAAGACGAGATTTAAAAAGTGGAAAATTCAAGAAATGGCCATGGCTTGATGTGCGCGTTTCACTTGCTTCTAACCTTCAAGAATGATGGGGATTGACTCCTGGGATTGTTTTGAGACGATTTGGACGTGAAAAAGTCGTGAAAACTTGCTATGAAATGTTTTTTATGATTTTTCTAGTTTTGCCTTTTTTTGAAAATATTTTTGGATTGCTTGATGTGATTTTTTTCGTGTCCTTCAGGTTTGGATATGGCCACGTATTTATAGGAGAGGAATTAGGTTGCAAAATTCCATGGGCTTGGATCAAAACTTGAATGATAATGAATGGTGTTCAAAACTTACCATTTCCTCCCATTTGGCCATCCAATCTTCCCTTAACAATCTTGCACGAATTTAAATCAGATAATATGCTCATAAACCTCAATATTTGATTCCCTAATCAACCACAAATCAAATCTCTTGATTTGATATATTTATTTTGATTTAAATTGAATTTAAAGGATTTAAATCCAATAAAATATGGAATAAATAATAAAAAATCAGAAAATGTGATCAAATGGTCGTGGACCATCTTAAAATGAAGTTTGGGTTGTCACAAAATGGGCCCTTTTGGCAAAAAGTGGAGTTTGGCCATTATTTGCTTTGTGCACCTCCTCAAAATTGTCCAACTTTGACAATGCATAATTTCCTCAATTTTTATCATTTGGATGTGTTCTTGGACTTTTTAGAAACCTCAAGATGTCCTCTAATCACTCCTTTTGGTCCCATGTCAATTTGATCTCCCATGTTCAAGTTATGAGCTTTTGAAAAATGTTGACTTTTGTTGACTTTCAAAATGACCTATAATGTCTTGGCTCATATCTCCCGAATGAAGCATTTCTGGACTTGGCTTATGAGACATAAAGTTGTAGGGAATTAAATTTCCTTCAAGATAGGCTTTGGTTGAGGAATTTTTGATGAAGTATGTGGAAGTTATGCCTGGTCAAAGTATAGTTGACTTTTCCTACAAAAACCCTAATTTAGTAACTCCCGATTCTTGATGATTCTGAGGTTTCCTTGATGAATCATGATCAACCCTTGATCAAAAGATGAATTTCACCCCATAATCTTGATGTTGACCAAAAATCTTGAGGTTTGACTTTGTGTTTACCACAGTTGACTTTTTGACCAAGTTAACTGATTTTTGACTGTCTGAACATCTGACTGACCAAACTTGTAAGGAAAGTCTTGAAACTTGTTATGAGGATTCTTTGAAGTGTATGGGACATAATGAAGTCCACTTTAGGTATGAGAAGTCCAATTTGCCTTGAGAAACACAAAACCCTAATTTGAAATCCACTGCTTAGGAGGAGGTTTTGTCTGATCAAACCTTGAGTTCCTTTGAGCAATTGAAGATCTTATGAATCACTAGGAGACCTCTTGAGGCATATTGTCCCGAATATGTGAGGGCGAATTTTGGGGTACAACAGCTGCCCCTTTTCAATCTTCTTAAACCTGAGGAGTAAGATTGGTATTCGTGCCGATCGGGATCTGAAGGTGGAAGAGGATTAAACAATAAGAACCCAAAAATTTGCACTCGCCGGTGCGCCCTGTTGGTTGATCGTATTGCTTGAATGAGCTTAAAAGATGCCATTCGAGGTGTATGACAGGATGGAGATGGGCTTATAGATGCCATCCAAAGTAACTGTTGATAGGAGTATCATAATGAGTTTAGGTTTGACTGTATCTGAGGAATATACTAGAATGAGTCTGTGTCCAACTGTATCTAGCAGACGTGCTGGGAAATGCCAAAATGATTCTTATGCCTTGAATGTATTTGTATGATGTTCTAGAATGAGTCTACATCTTGACTGTATCTATAGGGAGATCAGAGTGAGTCTTTGCCTGACTGTATCTGGGAGTCGTATTAGAATGAGTCTACGCCTGACTGTATCTGGAAAATTAGTATTAGAATGAGTCTTCGACCGACTGTATCCAAAAGATGTAATGGGATAAGTATCAGAATGAATCTGTGTCTTGATTGTATCTGAACTGTGTCTAGAAGATATACTGGAATAAGTATCAGAATGAATCTGTGTCTTGATTGTATCTGCACTGTGTCTAGAAGATGTACTGGAATAAGTCTACTCCTAACTGTATCCAAAGGAGTATCAGAATGAATCTTTGACTGATTGTATCTAAAGATGATAAACCGTTGACAATACTTGTCCGTTTGAGAACTAACCTGAAAAAAGCCAAGTTAGTTTTATGCAATGTCATGATACATGTAATGCATTGCGTAATGATGCTCTTAAACTAAATGAGAATGTTATATGCATTTTGTATGCGTATGTTATGATGTATGGGTATGAAATGTCGCTGAAGGTAGCGGTGGCTTTGAATAGTAAAGTCTGATTGGGGAAAATAAATCCCTGACGGTTGTTGGGAATGGAGAAAATAAATCTTCAGATCCTGTTTGGAATGACTCTACTGGGGATTCATACTTTCCTTTTGGGATGTTCCGCTGGGGATCTTTGACTTCCGTTTGTGGATAGAAGTATTCTGTCAGGAGAGTTGGTAGTCCGCGGTTCTTTTACTGTGTAAATTGATTGTATGCATTCTGACTGGGAATAAAAGAGATGGATAACTCTCCGATGCACTATCTGACCAGGTTTCAAACACGAGTGTCAACTCTTCTGGGGATAGCATTCTTGAATAAATTCTGCTGGGGAATTGAATTCTGTATACTACATAGAGGGAATAACCTCCGATGGGGATTAGAATTTCATAGGTTGTGTTGAGGAAATTTCTGCTGTATGCTGGGGAAATGATCAACTTCTTTATCTGCTAGGGTATTTATGATCATGCCAAACTGTCTATCAAAGATATGGAAGTGAATCGCTGGAAGATGCCCCGATTTCTGTCTGAGGGCATATTAATTATGTAGGGGAATATATCTCTGTTGGGGATGAGCTTGTGAAGATGGCTCAATCGAGATAGTTCCACGGAGATTGCTCGGTGGGGACATTTCCATGAACTGGCTCTGTGGGGGTTCGTGGATATCTTGAACACTATCCCAACTCCTAGAATCCTTAGTAAATGTTATTCCTGTTTTCATGTATATATATTTTTTGGTAAACATCAATCATATTCAAGTGCATATGTTCATTCAAAGCAACAATTGGACGTTTACGCAACCCAAATAGGGAAAATAAAAGCAATTTTTGTATTTGAAAATAGACTTGTATTGATTTTGAAATTGGCCTATAAACAGGCAGTTTTGTACAAGGAGACAGAAATCCTAGTAAGAGGAAATTGTCGTAAAAAATTGAAAAGGTACAGAGTGATAAACAAAGAAAAACAACTATGTGGAAATGATCTCGTTGAGTTTCAACTCTGCTATTGCCACTATATCTTCAAGCATCTCATCCCTTGCTGTCGGAAGGAAAATGACTGGATTGATCTGCACCGTTCGAACTTGATAAAACTAGGTTGGAAGCAGATAAGTGATCCAACGGGACATAGTCGTACGCTTTAATCCCTAACTTTTACCTGGACCGCCTTTTCAGGTTTTCAGTCCACCGGGATACCCTTTTTTGCCCAAGCCGCCTTTTCAGGTTTTCGACTTGTCGGGTGTACAGTTCTTTTGTATATAGATCCCTAATTTTTGCCTAGGCCAGTCAACCTAGCGGGTCTCTTTTTATGCGTAGTATCTTTTGACTATGTCCGCGTTCACGGGGTGTGGGAAATCTTCACCGTCCATAGTAGTAAGCATCATAGCACCGCCAGAAAATATTTTCTTGATTATGAATGAACCTTCATATGTGGGGGTCCATTTGCCCCTGGGATCACCCTGTGGTAGTATGATACGCTTTATTACCAAATCACCTGCCTGGTACGATTGGTGCTTGACTTTCTTATTAAAGGCCTTGATTATACGCTTCGGATACATCTGGCCATGACAGACAGCCGCAAGCCTCTTCTCATCAATCAAATTTATCTGATCAAGTCGAGTCTGAACCCATTCATCTTCGTCTAAGCCTGCATCTTGCATAATCCTTAGGGAAGGGATCTGAACTTCAACAGGTAAAACTGCCTCCATACCATAGACTAAAGAGAAAGGGGTTGCCCCTGTTGAGGTACGTACTGAGGTGCGATAACCATGAAGAGCAAATGGTAACATCTCATGCCAATCTTTGTATGTCACCGTCATCTTTTGCAAGATCTTCTTAATATTCTTGTTGGCAGCTTCTACTGCGCCATTCATCTTTGGTCGATATGGAGAAGAATTGTGATGCTTAATCTTGAACTGCGTGCAGAGTTCAGTGATCATAGTATTGTTCAGATTAGTACCATTGTCTGTGATAATCCTTTCAGGGATGCCATACCGACAAATAAGGTTATGTTTGATGAACCGAGCTACAACATTCTTGGTAACAGATGCGAACGAGGCTGCTTTCACCCACTTCGTAAAGTAATCGATAGCAACAAGGATGAAACGATGTCCATTGGAAGCGGTAGGTTTAATCTCTCCAATCATATCAATGCCCCACATTGCAAAAGGCCAAGGAGCAGTTAGAACATTCAACGGAACCGGTGGTACATGTACTTTGTCAGCATAGATCTGGCACTTATGACAAGTTTTGGAGTGATGATGGCAATCAGTTTCCATGGTAGACCAGTAGTAACCTGCTCTTAAAATCTTCTTAGCTATTGTATGCCCACTGGAGTGAGTGCCAAAAATTCCGTCATGCATCTCTTCCATAATCTTTTCTGCTTCCTTCTTGTCTACACAGCGAAGCAAGGTTGAATCGTGGTTGCGTTTGTATAAAATTCCGTTACTCATAAAGAACTTAGCAGAGAACCTCCTTAGAAACTTCCTGTCATTGGTAGATGCTCCTTCAGGATATTCCTGAGTTTCAAGATATCTTTTCACTTCGTGGAACCAAGGCTTCTCTTCTACCCCATCAGTATCAACTTCATAACAGTATGCCGGCTCACCTAGTCTATCAATAGTAATCTTAGGAGCCTCGTTGTCCCATCTGACTTTGAACATAGATGACATGGTGGCTAACGCGTCCGCCAACTGATTCTCTTCTCGTGGAATATACTCAAAAGTGATTTCTTCGAAGTATGGAATCAAAGTCAACACATGTTCTCGGTAAGGAATGAGATTTGGATGCTTTGTGTCCCATTCTCCTTTAATTTGACTGATCACTAGGGCTGAGTCCCCATATACATTCAAGAATTTGATCCTCATATCAATGGCAGCTTTGATACCCATGATGCATGCTTCATATTCAGCCATATTGTTGGTACAGTGAAAGCAAAGTCTAGCGGTAAATGGCGTATATCAACCTTTAGGAGAGATAATTACAGCACCAATACCATTGCCGAGTGCGTTAGAAGCTCCATCAAAAACCATAGTCCATCGGGATCCTAGTTCAGGTCCTTCATATGGTCCAGGTTCTTCATAATCAGTAACAAGCATAATATTCTCATCTGGGAACTCAAAATTCATAGACTGATAGTCATCCACTGCTTGATAAGCCAAATGATCAACTAGTACACTTCCTTTGATTGCTTTCTGCGTAGTGTACTGGATGTCGTATTCTGTCAAGACCATCTGTCATCTTGCTATTCGTCTGGAGAGAGCAGGTTTCTCAAATATGTATTTGATAGGATCCATCTTAGAGATCAATAAAGTGGTATGGGTCAACATATACTGTCTTAGTCGGCGAGCAGCCCATGCCAAAGCGCAGCAAGTTTTCTCAAGCAGTGAATATCTTGTTTCACAGTCGGTAAACTTTTTGCTAAGGTAGTATATTGCATGCTCTTTTCGACCAGACTCGTCATGTTGCCCCAACACACACCCCATTGAATTCTCTAGCACTGTTAAGTACATGATTAAAGGTCTTCCTTCAACTGGTGGCATCAGAACCGGAGGCTCTTGGAGATACTCCTTGATCTTATCAAAAGCTATCTGACATTCGTCATTCCACTTCACTACTTGATCTTTTCTTAGTAATTTGAAGATTGGCTCACAAGTAGCGGTCAAATGGGAGATAAATCTGGAAATATAGTTCAAACGTCCCAAGAAACCTCTGACTTCTTTCTCAGTACGGGGAGCGGGCATATCTTGTATAGCTTTTACTTTTGCAGGGTCGACTTCAATACCTTTACCACTGACGATGAAACCCAAAAGTTTACCAGATTTAACCCCAAAGGTGCATTTGTTTGGATTCAATCTCAACTTGTACTTCTTCAACCTCTCAAACAGCTTGTGTAGGTGGTCAAGGTGCTCTTCTTCATTATGAGATTTGGCTATCATATCATCAACGTATACCTCTATCTCGTGATGGATCATATCATGGAATAAAGCAACCATAGCGCGCTGGTATGTTGCCCCTGCGTTTTTTAAACCAAATGGCATTACCTTGTAACAAAAGGTGCCCCACTGTGTAACGAATGTAGTCTTCTCCATGTCTTCAGGTGCCATCTTGATTTGATTATAACCTGAGAAACCATCCATGAATGAGAATACCTTATGCTGAGCAGTGTTGTCTACCAGAACATCAATATGTGGGAGAGGAAAGTCATCTTTGGGGCTTGCCCTGTTCAGATCCCTGTAATCCACACACATACGAACCATACCATCTTTCTTAGGCACTGGTACCACATTTGCAACCCACTGGGGATATGATGTGACAGCTAGGAAACCTGCATTGAACGGTTTCATAACCTCGACTTTGATCTTTTCAGACATCTCAGGGCGCATACGACGAACCTTCTACTTTATCGGAGGACAACCTTCCTTCATCGGTAAATGGTGAACCACGATATCAGTATCAAGTCCTGGCATGTCTTCGTAAGACCAAGCAAAAATCTCAGCATAATCACGTAGCATCTGAATCAGTCTTTTCTTGACACGGTCTTCTAATCTGGCACCTATCTTGATTTCTTTCTTATCCTTCTCAGTACCTAGATTCACGACCTCGACTGGCTCTTCGTGCGGTTGTATGATCTTTTCCTCTTGCTCTAATAGTCTAGCAAGCTCTATAGGCACTTCACAATCTTCCTCACCTTCGTCCTCGGCTTGGTAGATCGGATTTTCGAAGTCATAATTGACAATAGCAGAATCGTTATCAATGGGATCCAGAGTGGATGTGGATCTGCAATTTATCGCGTGGGTGTGTGTAAGAACACTTAGCTATTTTGATGAATATAAAGTAAAAGAAAAGACAAAGAGCGCAAAATTTGAATGCCAAACGTCCATTGATTTATTGAATGAAAATATGCGATGAAATGACAACCCTAACAAATTGGCCATTGTGCCCCGGGCAAGGCACAAGGCTTAAAAGTTTTATTGTTCAAATTAACAAAACCAAACTTCAAAAATAAGAAAAACAGAAAATATCATTTACTCCTGACTAAAGGAGATAGGAATAATGTCTTCAGTCTTCTAATTGTTGAGCCCACTGCCAATGGTAGGAAAGATCCAACTATCTAGATCACAGTCACTATCAGCATCCTCCGCAGCATTGACCTGATCTTTATGAACTCCTTTGCTGGTAATGCGAATAGCACGAGCACGACGTACAGCCCTCTGAGCCTTTGAAGTGAAGCCCAAACCAAATTTGTCAGACTTGTAAGGGATGTCAGGAAGCTGACCCCAAATGGTACAACCACCTTCTTCAACCACAACTCTAGCATCCTTTAGGGAAACCATTGTAGGAGGAACTTTAGTAACCTTGGGAACCGTAGGAACTGGTTTAGCAATAGGAGCAGTCTGAGGAGCCAATTCAAAGGCTTGACAAGGAGTCTCGAGGAATTCGCCATCCATCTCAACATACTTGAAAGTATTCAAATGACTAACCATATACTCTTCTTCACCATAGACGGTGACAATCTTGCCTTTCACGGGATACTTCAGCTTCTGATGTAAGGTAGAAGTCACAGCGCCGACCCCATGTATCCAAGGGCGCCCAAGAAGACAGGAATAGGCAGGACGAATGTCCATTACATAGAAAGTAGAAACAAAGACTTGAGAACCCACTCTGATTGGAAGATCAACCTCTCTATGCACTAACCTCTTTGAACCATCAAAAGCTCTCACCACAACATCACTGGGTCTCAGCATAACCCCTTCGCAGTCAAGCTTGTCTAGAGCAATCTTTGGCAATACATTCAATGAGGAACCCGTGTCCACCAGTACATGAGATAGAGTAGTGCCCCTACACTCAATGGAGACATGCAGGGCCTTATTGTGGTTCCTTCCGGCAGGAGTTAGATCAGCGTCAGAAAATCCTAGACCATTATCAGTTGTCAGGCTAGCGACACAATTTTCAAACTGGTCAACAGAGGTTTCCTGCGGCACATGCGCAGATTTCAAAAACTTCATCAAAGCCTTAGCATGGGCCTCGGAGTACAACAACAGAGATAGCATGGAGATCTTGGAAGGGGTGTGCCCCAACTGTTCAACAACATTGTAATCACTCTTGCGGATAATTTTTAGCACTTCCTCCATTTCTTTGGAGGGATCTTCGATAGTAGTTTCTCCCGGGGTCTTTATTTGGGCAGGCTCAACCACCGGTGCTTTGCCTCGAGTCTCAGTAATTGATTTGGAGGCGGAGATACGAACTGGAGTAGTAACAGTCTTAGGAGAGATTTCTGGGGAGAAAACTCTTCCACTTCAGGTAACTTTACTAATCCCAACGATATTGTCGACATCGGGATTAGTAACTTCAGTAGTTTCATCAGTCAAAGGCTCTTGCTTGACACCATGAATGTAAACATCCGCACCATACTTCCAAGGGATAGCCTTGCTAGAGGAATATGGAAACGGGCCGGGCGTAGTAATAATCAGGGGAGCCACTCTAGGCTCGGCAGTAATCTTCACAGGAACCTTAGAGGTGATCCTCACAGGAGTTTTGGAATTAGTAACCACAGACACGTCCTCAAACTTTATACCTCGGGACAAATTTTTACATAAGCTCTCCATAGAAGGAATCTTCTCAAACAGTATAATACGGTCGTCCATCAATTGTTGAATGCCTTCTTTCAGCTTCACACAACCATTGGATTGAGATGCACAATAATGACAGTTTTCAACGCAGCCCAGAAATAAACTGGCTTGCAGCAACTTCTTCTTAACAATTGATAGAGGAGTGGTCAAGTCAACCACAGTAGCAGCATAAGAACCATCATCAATGGCACTAACGGTGTCGTCATGATTTGGCATAGGAGCGGTAATCACATTAGGAGTCTCAGGGGGATCAAACTCAATCTCCTTAGCATCAATCATGTCTTGAATCTTATTCTTCAGCGCCCAACAGCTATTCGTATCATGTCCAGGACTATTAGAATGGTATGCACACCTTGCATCGGGATTATAGCTATGAGCGGAGGTATTAGGATTCCTAGGAGGATCCCTCAAAGTAACCAACTCTGCCTTCAACATAAGCTGCAGCGCCTGAGCCAATGACATGTTGATCTTTGTAAACTGTCTCCTGGGTGTATCCTGCTTACGCTGACTAACTTTTTGTTGTTGTGGCGTCGGTGTAGAGATCAGAACTGCCCCAACAGATTGGTTGCGACTTTTCTGGCCGTGTACAGCATTAGATTCCTTCTTCCCGTTATGTGACTTCTTTGTAGTGTTTGCAGATGTGGCCACTTGTATTTTACCACTTCGAATTCCATTTTCCACACGTTCTCCTGTCAATATTAGCTCGGTGAAACCGGATGACGAGCTTCCAAGTAGATGACTATAGAAAGGATCGGTTAATGTGCTCATGAACATGTCAATCAACTCTCTGTCAGCCAAAGGGGGTTGAACTCTGCTTGCGAGATCTCTCCACTTCTGTGCATACTCTTTAAAGCTTTCCTCAGAACCCATTGACATACTCTGTAGTTGCATTCGGGTTGGCGCCAGATCAGAATTGTACTGGTATTGTTTGTAGAAAGCTGCAGCCAAATCTTCCCATGTACGCATGTTGGTACTTTCGAGTTGATAGTACCATTCCAACTGTGCTCCAGACAAACTCTCTTGAAAGAAATGTACCCACAATTTCTTGTCAGCAGTGTGTGGTTGAATCTTTCGGACATATGATCTCAAATGCAGCTTCGGACAAGAAACACCATCTTAGCAAAAGTGGGAATTGTGAACTTATGGGGAATGACAACCTCTGAGACTAGACCCAGATCCTCAAAATTCAAGCCAGGCACTTTATTGATTTCCATAGTTTTCAGACGTTCTTCTAATAGCTTATACTTCTCATCAGCAGGAGGGTATTGTTCAGCCAAATAATCTTCTTCCTCTTCATCAGAATATTTGTCAGAACCATAGTTGCTTTCTTCCTTAGTTTTAACACTTTTACCATCTTCATCCTGTTCATCGTCTTGATCTACTGGAATCCCAATTTCCTTGACCTGTTTAGCCGGACCTCTGAATCTCCTCCCCAGGTTGATGATGCCAGTTGATTTTCTTGCTTTCTTCTTCTTGGTCAGAAGTGCTTTAAGTTCTTCTCGCCCCTTGGACAAGTTCAGGATCAGCTCTTGGAACTGGGCGTTCTGGGCCTGGAGATCTTTGACGGTTTGCTCGAGAGCCATTTCTTCTGAAATAAACAACGAGAAGATGAGAGACCTGTCTTAGAAACCTGCTATGCAATGATTATGAGATGTAGATGCATATGCAATGATTTCAAGGACTTTAGAGTTTATCTTTGCAAACAGAAACAAAAGGGAAACTTTTATTAGTAAACTCGAAATTCAAACTTTTTTTTATATGCCTCTTGGGCTACAATGAAAGGAAATTTCAAAAAGCAAATTTAAAAACGCCTAAGGCCTCAAGTCTCCCACGGGCGCTTCCTCTTTGTGTTGATGTAAGCATTGATGCTCTGCTCCTCATGAAGTAATTTCGTCAACTCCAACACCTTCTTCTCACTAGCATAGAACTGAGTCTCAAAGGTGTCTCTTTCTTCTTTCATCTGAACCCAGGATTTCTGCAGCTCTTCAAGGTCGGTAGGCATGTCTGGATGGAGAATGACTTGAGGAACATCTCCCTCAAACTCAGGGTCAACAATCACTGGTCTGACAGCTGGATATGGCATAATGAGATCTCGAGCACGAGTGCGTACCCATCTGAGGTAAGGCTCCAAAGGAATATAGTTCTTCTGTCCCAAGGTTCTGCTTTTAATCTTATACACATTATTTCATGCGCGTATAAACCTTTGACGGTAACCTTGAGGATCATCTTCATAATCAAACACAATACCCTGAGTAAGCATGTCATGAGGACCATTCCTTCGAGCATAACCAAACTGGCGCAAGGCTAGTGAAGGATTATAGGTGATGCCTCCCCTAATGCCAAGGAGTGGCACATTAGGGAATTCCCCATAATGATCAATAAGAGTGAAGTCTTCAAGAGATCGGGCACACCAATAGATATCTGAATGGGAGAGTGACATTATCCTTTGAGACCACTGCAACCTTTGTTCATTCTTCAATACTGACCGGGGAAGGTGTGAAATAAACCACCTGGATAGTAAGGGTATGCAGCACATGAGAGTCCCTCGCTCCTTGATAGTACGAGTGTGAAGCGAATACAGAATATCTCCGAGCAAGGTAGGTACTGGATTATGAGTCAGAAATATTTTGATAGCGTGCACGTCTATGAATTGGTCTGGATTAGGGAACAACACCAACCCATAGATCAACAAAGCCAATACCTCTTCAAAAGCGTGGTAACTCATAGCTCTTAGGAACAATTGAGCCTTCTCAATCAGGAACTTAGCAAGAAACCCCTTGACTCCACTCTTTGTTTCCCAATTAGATACAATGTCCGACCTCTTCAGATGTAAAGCAGTTGCAATGACTTCAGGCTTTGGAACATTTTCTAGACCGGTAAATGGCATCTGATCGAGAATAGGTATTCCAAGTAACTTAGAGAACTCCTCCATCGTGGGCACCAATTGGTAATCCGGGAAGGTGAAACAGTGGTGCTTAGGATCGAAGAATTAGAATAGGACTCTCATCATGTCTTCTTCAAAACCTGAGGTAACTAAGTCGAGTAGAAAACCATGCCTTTTGGTGAATCGAGAACCCTCGGGAACTTTTGAGACCAATTCTTTAAGCTGGGAAGGAACCCTTACAAAGTTGATTCGGATGAAATTTCTAGGAACGGAAGCCATGACCTGCAATCATGAATAAAGATAAATTCCTTGGTCCTTGAAATGGTTAGTGAAAATGATATGTTATGATGTTATGATGTCATGATGTCATGTACATGTTAATAATAAACAAGTAGCACCCACAAACAAGTTATACAAGAGCCTTAGGTTTAAAGGCTTGTATGAAGTCCAAAGGTAAGTACCCTTCCCCACTGAGGTTTAGTTGGCTCAACCTGTCCTAGAATAGCAACCGGGTTCTAAAGGACTCATATCACGGATCTTTCTCAAAGGCTTTATTTTAGTGCGACACTCGAGTGGCCGACCAAAACATCCCGAAAGTCTGATCTCAATGAGTGTAGTCTCGAGTATCAACCAACTTTGGAACATGCCAAACCGGCTATCTCACTACCTTCTAATGGCCAAGGATGAGTTAACTAGGGTTCTAAAGACTGTGACCATCATATCAACCATATCGGTACATGTCGTACAGTCTCCATGATCTATTGTCACTTACCTAAGGAATCACTAGGTCCAGGTGTAGGACCTTTCACACAAGTAACCCCAAAACAAAACCCATTGAAAATAAAGCACATAAGTCAAAAAAATCTTAAGCAAGTGGTAAAGTGATCTAGCTCTAAGGTAACCCCTCTTTAGTTTGGAATCCCCAGCAGAGTCGCCAGTTCTGTAACACGGTGGTTTGAACTGACTTTTAAAATGTTGCGGTAAGCAAGAGTCGCCACCGACTTTTATTTTATCCAATAAAGAAAGGAATAAAAGAACAGGAAAGACCTTTTTAAAAATATTTTGAGTTCGGGGGGTAAATTATACAAAAGGAAGGTACGAGCACCTTTTGTATCCATGGTTATCCATGGGCTCTTAATTGCTTAGCTCACTTTACTTTTGTTTAAAAAAAATGGTGTAGTGTGTGATTAGAAAATATTTTCATAAAGACTTTAACTTTGCAATGATCCTCGTATGGATTTATGCAAAGTGTTTAGCTTTGAAAAATGTTTGAAAAGTGGTGTGTAAAGAGTGTTTTTTGAAAAGGGTGAGCAAGCATTTAAGAGTTACTACCCTAAGTTTGTAAGGTCTTTCTTGTTATTTCTTTTCTTTAAGGGTAAGACTATCCTTACTATTAGTGAGTAAGTAGTCTTTACCTTGGATGTTAAAGGGACGAGTGTAGGGTCATCGTATGGTCATAGAAGGCAACTTGTAGGGGTATCTGCGTAATTTGAAGGGACAATCATCATTTTTCCGTAGGGTCATCGAGGGACAAGATCGTTTATTCGTAGGCAACTCGAAGGGACTATGATCTTTTATTCGAAGGGACTTGATGATTTTATTCGTAGGCAACCTTACTAAGATACCCCCACGTTCGAGGGACTTGACCAATTTAATCGAAAGGCAGCGAAGAGAGGTTACCCTAGAGGTGTAAGTGTGAAGAGTGTGTTGATTCAGTTATTTATCTTGAATTAGGATTATTCTATGTCAGGTTTTAAGTCTTGCCATGCAAACCTTAGTTACTAGCAGTTGAATATGTACAAAAATTAAAGTGCGGGAATTTAAACCTAAGCTATTACATCCCATGAGCAGTTACAATATTTAAAAAAATGCGAGGAAATGTAAATCTACGCTATTACATCCTGTGAACAGTTACAATATTTAGGAAAATGCGAGGAATTAAAGTTCTAAATTATTACAACCAAGAAATAATGTTAATGCTTTTTTTTTTTTTTAAAGAAAAGGATTTTAGGATTAGTAAATAAAAGATTTTTAAGGTTAATGGTAATAAAAAATTAAATAATTAAGTACAAATTAATCCTAAAGTCTAATTAATTTTAATTAAAACTAATTCTAAATTAATGTCCTTTTGTACCCTTTTTTGCAATGATTTTGGATAATAAAAATAATTAAAAGTCAAAACTTTAATTATTTACAAATTAATTAAGTTAATTAATAAAAATAAAAAAAAGAATCAAAAAGTTGATTAACTAATTAAAAAAAACTAAATTCTAATTTTTTGTTAATTATATACAAATTAAGCTAATTAATTAAAAAAACTTAAATGTCTAATTGATTTTAATTAAAAAAAACTAAAGTCTAAATTAATTATTGTTAAGGAAAACCAAAAAAAAAAAAAAAAAAAAATTCAAATTCGCCTGGTACTGTTCATCGTCTTCAACCTTTTTCCTGCGAATTCTGCTGCGAATTTTGCTGCGAATTCTGCTGCGAATTTCCTGCATTTTTTGAAACACCATGAAAACACCAAATAAATTAATCAAAAGGCCATGGTTCGATTGGAAATAAGCCCCTGAATCCAATGGTGGCCTTAGTTTTGTCTAAAAACGCATGTATAGTGGGATTCGAAGAACACCCTCTTTGTGCCCTAACAATGGCAAGTCTTGATTCCTGCACCAAGGCTTGTTAGTAGTTGATCAAAACCAATCTAAATATCATAATCAGTAAGAATATAAACATGAACAACATTTATAATGCATGAACGACGAGATTTAAAAAGTGGAAAATTTAAGAAATGGCCATGGCTTGATGTGCGCGTTTCACTTGCTTCTAACCTTCAAGAATGATGGGGATTGACTCTTGGGATTGTTTTGAGACGATTTGGACGTGAAAAAGTCGTGAAAACTTGCTATGAAATATTTTTTATGATTTTTCTAGTTTTGCCTTTTTTTGAAAATATTTTTGGATTGCTTGATGTGATTTTTTTCGTGTCCTTCAGGTTTGGATATGGCCATGTATTTATAGGAGAGGAATTAGGTTGAAAAATTCCATGGGCTTGGATCAAAACTTGAATGATAATGAATGGTGTTCAAAACTTACCATTTCCTCCCATTTGGCCATCCAATCTTCCCTTAACAATCTTGCACGAATTTAAATCAGATAATATGCTCATAAACCTCAATATTTGATTCCCTAATCAACCACAAATCGAATCTCTTGATTTGATATATATTTATTTTGATTTAAATTGAATTTAAAGGATTTAAATCCAATAAAATATGGAATAAATAATAAAAAATCAGAAAATGTGATCAAATGGTCGTGGACCATCTTAAAATGAAGTTTGGGTTGTCACAAAATGGGCCCTTTTGGCAAAAAGTGGAGTTTGGCCATTATTTGCTTTGTGCACCTCCTCAAAATTGTCCAACTTTGACAATGCATAATTTCCTCAATTTTTATCATTTGGATGTGTTCTTGGACTTTTTAGAAACCTCAAGATGTCCTCTAATCACTCCTTTTGGTCCCATGTCAATTTGATCTCCCATGTTCAAGTTATGAGCTTTTGAAAAATGTTGACTTTTGTTGACTTTCAAAATGACCTATAATGTCTTGGCTCATATCTCCCGAATGAAGCATTTCTGGACTTGGCTTGTGAGACACAAAGTTGTAGGGAATTAATTTCCTTCAAGATGGGCTTTGGTTGAGGAATTTTTGATTAAGTATGTGGAAGTTATGCCTGTTCAAAGTACAGTTGACTTTTCCTACAAAAACCCTAATTTAGTAACTCCCGATTCTTGATGATTCTGAGGTTTCCTTGATGAATCATGATCAACCCTTGATCAAAAGATGAATTTCACCCCATAATCTTGATGTTGACCAAAAATCTTGAGGTTTGACTTTGTGTTGACCACAGTTGACTTTTTGACCAAGTTAACTGATTTTTGACTGTCTGAACATCTGACTGACCAAACTTGTAAGGAAAGTCTTGAAACTTGTTATGAGGATTCTTTGAAGTGTATGGGACATAATGAAGTCCACTTGAGGTTTGAGAAGTCCAATTTTCCTTGAGAAACACAAAACCCTAATTTGAAATCCACTGCTTAGGAGGAGGTTTTGTCTGATCAAACCTTGAGTTCCTTTGAGCAATTGAAGATCTTATGAATCACTAGGAGACCTCTTGAGGCATATTGTCTCGAATATGTGAGGGCAAATTTTGGGTTACAACACCAAGGAAGCAGGGATGGTCAAGCGGCGAGCGTGCTCGTACACTATAGTCGAGAACAAGCTATATCGTCGCGGGTTTTCTATCCTCCTCCTCAGATGAGTCGAAGAAACCAGGGTCCCCGGTATCCTCCAAGAAATCCACGAGGGGATCAACGCCCAACACCTTGGGGGCAATCCTTAGCCCGCAAGGCACTTCGGGCAGGGTATTACTGGCCCACCATGCAACAGGACGCCAAGGAACACATCAAGAAGTGCGATAGATGCCAGCGACACGGGGACATGCACCTCGCTCCTCCTAACGAGCTCAAAACACTGTCCTCTCCATGGCCGTTTGCATGGTGGAGAATGGATATCCTCGGACCTTTCGTCATGGGATCGTATCAAAACGAATACCTCATCGTTGGGGTGGATTATTTTATGAAGTGGATCGAGGCAGAAGCATTGGCCAAAATCACGGCCTTCAACATACTGCATTTCTACAAGAGTAACATCCTCGCCCGATTCCGCGTGCCCTAAGCTATTATCACCGACAACGGGACACAGTTCACTGACAGGAACTTTCAGGACTTCGTCACCAAACTGGGCACGAAGCAGCACTTCACGTCGGTCGAGCACCCCCAAACGAACGGGCAAGCCGAAGCGGCGAACAGAGTGATCCTATGAGGGTTGAAACGACGACTAGGCGACGCTAAACAACGGTGGGTCGAGGAGCTACACAGCGTCCTTTGGGCCTACCGAACAACCCCACATTCCAAGACCGGAGAGACCCATTTTCGTATGACCTACAAAAAGAAAGCGGTGATCCCCGTAAAGATCAGGGAACCCTCGAGGAGGACGGAAGCCCCCCTCAACGAGGATGCGAACAGCGAGGCCCTACGGGAAGAGCTCGACCTTGTCGAGGAGATAAGGACGAACGCGTCCCTCCGCGAAGCCTCCCTTAAACAGAAAATAACTTTACGTTATAACGACAAAGTTATCAAACGCGATTTTCAGGTAGGCGCCCTCGTCCTACGAAGGAACCAGAAAGATTCGCGGGAAGGCAAACTCGCCGCAAACTGGGAGGGCCCATACCGCGTCCGCGCGAAAACAGGGACAGGAGCCTACTTCCTCGAAAATCTGCACGGGGAAGAACTTGCTCGACCATGGAACGCTGAGAAGCTTAAACAATACTACAGTTAACCACTGTCCGCGACACACTAGCATTGCGGTTACGGGGACGCACTAGGGTACAAGCGCGACACCCCTATATAAGACACGATGATCAAGGGCCGCGTTGTGTGTGTGCGAGGACTTTTTATCCGACGAGGACACCTCGATCGAGCTCCGTCATCATTGTACCAATTGGGCAGAACACCCTGCTCGCGATGGGAAGTTCACGCCATGAAGCTGAGACCTCGACCGAGCTCTTAGCCTCGTTGAAGGTCGGAGTACACCTCCGCCCACTCGGCCAGCTCTCCACGCAGTTGAGGACTATCGAAGTCGAGAAAATCCCCAAAATATCTATTACTTAGACAAAAATAAATAAAGTATATCAAATACGATAACGTCACACACAAGCGAAAACATACAAACATCACACGCAGATAAACAAAAATGCATTAAGCGGGCAGAAGCCCATTGTACAGGTATTACAAACAAGTATCAAAATGCCCCTGGCGCACAGGCCAGGCACAGGCATCAAAGGATAAAATGGCTCACAGGACAAACAGAAACAGAGTAAGAACTTATTCAGCGGGGGCCCCCTTTGGCTGCTCGTGGCCGGTTGCCCTTCCGCCGACCTCGTCCTCTTACATCGGCTGCATAATCTGACCGTCGACCACCTCGTAGTCGGGGTCAGATCCATCGGTAATGAGGTCGGGGTTGAGAACCCGAAGCTGCTGCACGACGTTCTTGAAACCTATATTAGCTGCCACGAGGTTATCCTGCTCGGCTTCCCTAAATTTCGCTATCAGCGCTGCCCGCGAAGTCAACAATCGATCTTCCTCGGTTTCCTCCTCAGCCGGGCGAACAACTTCTTCTAGCTCGGCGTTCCTCACCAAGAGACGTTTCCTCTCCTCCTCAACGTTCTTCAACCTCTCCTCTAACTTCTCTTGAAGCTCGACCTGGGCCTTGTTCTGGTTCTTGCAGTCAGTCAACTCCTTGCACACCTTCTCCATTTCAGCTGAGATTGACCTTAAACTCTCTTGCAGCCTGTTCATCTCGTCCGCCGGGCATGTCTCGTCGTTCAGGACTAAGGCAGCAGCGCAAACCCGCATCACCGCGGACACGTCCTCCACCAGCGCCCTTCTCCGAGAAACCCTGTCGACGCCCAAGATGGTCTGAACTTCAGGTCCATCAACACACAGGTAATTATTCCCCATAAAGAAGTTCGGCCTCGAGTAGCAAGGCGGGAGCACAAATTTCACAGTGGGGGGGCTTTCGTGCTTAGTGAGGTCGACGTCCACCTGATCAGCAAGTCGTTGTCTCTTTGGGGAGCTCTGAGTGCTGGGGGAGTCACTGTCCTGGGGAGAGCCAAAAGAACCCCTGTGTGCCGGAGTGGGACCGGGGACCTGAGATCGGAGTTGCTCGATACGGCCTTTCCCTCCCTTCTTCGAAATGCGGGCAGCCTTCAGTTTCTTGATGTGCTCCTCAGCACCCGACATCTTGCCTGCAAAGAAAAGAAATGCGTCAGCAAATCAAAACCTAAAATACAAGGGAAAAGTAAGTCGAGAAAGTAGATACCACCTAGCAACTCGAGGGCGTCCTCGTCAGAAAATGTTTCGAGGAGGGCCCTCGTGTTGATCAACCGGCGCTTCGTCAAGACCTTCCCATCATCACCCCGAATGAACTCCCCGTCCGGTGTCACGAGCTTGGCTTTGCTGAACCCGTTGACAAATTCGACTATTACTTCGTGCGCCAGGCGGTCCCCCTCGCACAGTCGACCAGGGCTGACGATGTAGCTGTCCGTCCCTATCCTGAAATGCTCTTCAGTCCAGAACAAGGGGAACCTCGGTTCAAGGACCTCTTCCTGCCGTCCATCTACTTCTCGTCGGACCCGACGATACACCGAATTCACGGCTTCGAAGGAGACCGGCCTCACAATATAGTACCGATACTTGAAGTCGCGGACAGAGTCCATGTAGGTGCTAAACAGGCTGCTCACCTGCTTGAAAGACACCCAGCCATGTTTACCGTCGATCGCTTGCCTTTGAAGATGAAAAGTGCGGAATAAGAGGGGCACAATTGCCCCAATCTAGAGATATTTACACACGAGCTCGAAGGCTCGGAGGAAGGCGAGAGAATTGGGGTGCAGTTGTGAGGGCGCCAAGCGCAGCCAAGCGAACACTGGATGTTGAAAGTCCGTAAAGGGCAAGCGCCACCCCGCCTGGTCGAACATGAATTCGTAAAGGGGAAACCGCATCCCCTTATACGTCGAACATATACGATGGTGCTCCAGCGGCCGGAACACTTTCCACGACTTCGTAGAGACCACCAGGCGATGCTCGACCGTACAAAATATATCATCTTCGTCCCCGACGACGAACTAGGAGATCATGTTTAACGGCTCGTCGCTGACCCAGTCATCGAGCGGCTGTTCCTCGACACTAGTTATCTCTGCCATCGGTGAGTCGGGTTAGTCGCCGGTGTCTAAAGATCCCACGGCCACTGACAGGGCGTCCATTTACCTGAAAAGCAGAAGGAAATAGTGAATTCGATGATCCAGATCAAATTCACCCCTCCACCGCTGATCAAGTGAAAGGGCGAAGAAGGGGCGTCGGGACCACGCGCCTGCCGCGATCACGCGACGTCTCCGGTTATATGACGAACGACCCCGATACTACTCCCTGAGGATTCATCCCGCGGTTAGGAACGTTAGTGAGGACCCCGAGAGTTTCATCTCGTGTCCTCGAGACGTTCTTCTTGTAGCCGGGATATTTATCCCTTCTCCCCGCGAGATTTAACAAGAAAACTAAGAAATTCCGCCGTTTTCTCCAGAAATTTCGCGATTTCCGTGAGAAATTCATCAGTCCACCATGGAACCACCGCATAAAATGCAAAAGAAAGGAGAAAGATCGAGAAACTTACTTGAAATATAGTTTCGGTAGGGTTCCGACAAGGCGGATTGTAGTGGCTTGCAGCGGCGACGGTGGCGAAAGCAGTGAGAGAAGAAGAAAGAGAGTCTGAGCAGAGAGAGTGAAAACGTGCAAATGACACGGGATCACCCCTATTTATAAGGGCCTCACGAGACTCGAGGATTTCCTGGGCAATCGATTACGCTAACCTAGCGTAGCCGCCCTAGGTAATGATGGGGTGTGACACGTGGCGCATGTTTTCCCAACACGCGTCCTTCCATTCGCCTCGCTTCAGACTTCTCGTATCCTCGACGTCGCCCAGCTGCGGCCAGTCTAGCGTGAACAGGTTGATTTGTTTCTGCCCGGTTGAGCAACCGCTCCTCGTTTAGGATCCCTTCCCCGACGGGGCACATCCTCGACGTAGTACTGGCCCTTAAGTCATTACTCTGACACCTCAGAGCAACGACTTGGGGGGCTCCTGTTCTGGACTGGGCCGGTGCCTGCCCCCAATGACCAGCGAAGGCCCAACGAGGCCTAACATCGCCTCTGTGTCGGGCACGTACCAATCCCCTTGGACGTCGGGCACGCCAGACAGCGACTGTCGAGCAGAGACATATAGCCCACGGGCGCACCTCTCCCGACGCCCACGTGCTTCTCCCCGCGAGGACACGTTCTCTTGTAACTTCCCACTCCCGAAGGAATCGGTCTGCCCTACTTCCAGAGATTTAGGGACCGTTACACCAGGGAGAAGACCACGTGCTGGTCTTCACTATGCCACGTAAGCTCTGGCAGTTACTTGGATTGGGCCTTGCAATCCAGCCCAGTGTAAGTAATCGTTGGCCCCGCGCTGGGGGCTCTCTATAAATACCCTCTCACTTGAGAGGGTCAGGTCACAAAGCATTCTAAACTCACTTCTCTGTATTTTCTTTTCTCTGACCTTACCTAACTTGAGCGTCGGAGTACCTTGCTGGTACCCCCCCCCCCCGGCCGTATCATCATCACCGGAGCTGAAGTCCATACGACGTTGCTGGCCACTGTCTAACTGTCTGATCCAGGTACGAATAGATATGATAGTCCATTTAATTATGCGTGATGTCACATCTTTAATATTATTATTTATATTTGCTGATTGATAATATTTTTTTTCTAAAATGTTGCAAATTAACTTAAATATGCTCTAGTGCCAATAGCGTATATATGTTAAATTTGGCGTTCCATGTCTTTTTGATTTAAATTTTATGGTATGCAGGGCTCCCGGCCAGCATGGTATTAGAGTCTGCCTAAGAAGAGGGGGTGCATATAATGTGAACATGAAAACGAGGGTGAGTAAGAGAGAAACCAAGTTTACCTATTGTAACAACTTCATCCCTCTCGCTTCCAAAACTTTGTAAAAAGACCCTTTCTAACAAAATAGAAAACCTTATAGAATATTCCCATGTCCCAGATGATGCTCAGATTGATGAGACTATTCCTCCACTTCTGAATCCGTACAACATATTCAGAAGACATAAAACCCTCACTAGATCCATTAGAACCGTCATATCTACTAACAGACCAAATATCAAAGAATATATCCAGTCATCTAGACTGGACCAGTGTAGCCTTAGGGCTGCTAACCAAGAGCAATATGTAGATATGGATATTCCCCAAGATCTCATCAATGGATGGAAACGTGAAGGTTATACAACCCTCCACTTTGGTGTTGTTAGACTTATCCTTTCACTGCACGGAAGGAAGAACCAACCGGTTTACTCAAAGATAGGTTTACTGGATTCTAGCTATCTAAACTATGAAAACGCCGTTATAAGAACTATCTTAACTACACTTCATGCTGGAAGTGTCGTCCTTACAGTGTATTCCAACTACAGTGTCAGCCTCAGTGACAGCACTCTATCTACGAGATTAAAGGTCCAGATCCAGATCACTGGATCCAAACAAGTCCCTGAAGCTATGGTGGCTACTCTTCACCACCAGATCATCTACCGTCTACAGAACCATGCTATAGATCTTCCAACTGCAGGTTGCTCTTCTGATTCCCTGCTAGTTATAGCTGAAAGAGAAGAAGAAATACCTTCGATTGTCCAGATCCCTAGGAGAATTACAAGAGAATAGCTAACTCGTCTTATTCCTATGGAATGGATGACTAGCTACGAAAAGCTCCATGAGGATAGAAGGCCAATCCAATCCCAGGAAGCTTCTTTCTGAAGATTCCCAGATAAGACGGTCAAAACAATATTCATGAAGCCTGATGAAGAACCTAGCCCATCTTCTCAGATCTTCCAAACCATGATGATCAGACTTATCCTTGAAGAAACCTGGTGTCCTATTCATGCCGTTACATCAGATGCTAAACCCATCTATACAGACAAGATTAAAGGACACTTTATATGGGACGTTGATCCCTCGATGTGTGACCCTGATTGTGACTGCTGGATGCACGACAGTGATATCGACAGAGATATCATTCGCCCTAAACCTAAGAAGAAAGGAGCGTGCAAACCACAAACTCCTCCTCAAAGAAGATCTGATCCTGACAATGGCCCATGGGTTGGTATCTATGGAAAGAAAAAGCCATTATCAATCTATGAGGAAGGACTAGCAATCCTCAGAAAGGAAAGACTTCTGCCACCCGATGATCCAAATCTCACAACATGGTCCCCAACAAACCATTGCAGATCAGCAGATCCTCCTTAGCAAGTTCAATCAATCCCTTGCTTCATGTATACTGCCACTATACAAGAGTACGACCAGCACTTTCCTCCCCTAGATAGGAAGATTGATCCTATCACCAACAGGACATCAAATCCTTTCATTAACCCAGCTGAAGTTTAGACGGATGGGAGAATGAAACCTTTGACTCAGGCCGAAGAAATTCTCAACTGGCAATCTGAGAACATGGCGGAACATAATGAGATGCTCCAGAATCTTGACAGAAAGGTGGACAAGATCGCAAAAAACACAGAAGAGTATCTCAAAAGGCTTTTGACCAAGATGAAAAGAAGCTATAAAACTCTCAAAGACCAAGTTGTCGCCTTAGATCACAAACTTAGCCAGATACATGGGGCCGAAGTCTTCAGCCATGACTTCAATAAAAAGGAAAGAGAATTCTTGCAAATAAAAGCTCAAGTGGAAGAGATAGAAGATTACGCAAGAAGAATCTATAAAGCAGAGACTAAGCCTATCCAAGAACCATTTCATGAAATTCCTGCTTATCCTTCGTATTACTCGGGACCTACCAGGCCCTCAGAAACTGACATATCCAGTTTTATAACCGCTTCACCAACCAGGTCTCCAAAGCCTGACTTATCTGGATTTTCAACTGCACCACGATCTATTTACCGGGTCCCAGAACCCAGGAGACCCAGGCATACCAGACCCCCGGATCCTTCAACCTCAAAATATAGGGAAAAGGTTGCTCGAATGAGTACCTCGTCATCAGACTCCCATGATATTTCCAAAATATCCCCTTCGCTATTCCCTAGAAATGAAGAGGATCCTAACAAAGCCTTTGAAGCCCTAGCTATCACAACAAAAGATGAATCTTCTCCAGGGTATCAATCCCTTGTAGAGTCTTTAACAAATAAGGAAGATGATCGTTCAGCCACTGAATCTGAAGAAGACAAGTCCTATCAGAGCACATGCTCTGAAGAAACTCAGCCCACGATGTCTCTAGAAATAGAGTCTGTACAAACTGAATCAAAAGAAGATTTAATTCCTAAACTCTTTATGACCAACATAAAAAGGGAAGAAACCTTCTATGAAGACTCCTCACAGGATACTCCAGAAGCTGAAAAGATCAAACCAACTGGCGGACCCTGGTTCACCCTTGATGATGTACCTCCTAGCAAGTGGAGAAAAAGGATTATTGATTTCGGCGCTTGGCTTGACACTCAGTTGATGAAGACCACTACTGATCCTTATAAAGTTATTGAAGAATTCTGTTGCCATATGACGGGAATAATGAAGGAGTGGTATATCAACCTTGGAACTGTTAAGCAAGATGAGCTACATAGCCTTCGAACTTCATCCAACGTTCTTGGTATTCTTCACTATGTTTTCATTGGTGACATGGACATTTACAACCGAAAATACAGACAAGAGTTTTTTGAGATGAAATGTTGTTCTCTCAAAATCAAAGACATAGAAAAGCATTACCAGCGAATGCTCCAAAGATTCTATGTTCTAAACGGTTATAATGATCCAAGCCTCAAGAACATATATGTGGCGTCCTTGCCTCAGGAAATTCAGCTTGTTCTTCATAAGATGATTGCTGCAGCAGATAAGGATATCCCATATATGAGCATAGGACAAGTTCATTAAATGACTTTAGAAGCCCTTGACAAGTTATGCAATCTTCACAAGCAATTCTCTGAGGTCTTAAGTCAGAAGTCCAAATACAAGAAAACTTGCAAAAATCCTATCTGGAGATCAAGTACAAAGACAAGAAGTGTAGTTGTCTCAACAAGAAAGAAACATCATAAGCAGAAGCTCAAACCCTATAAAGAATATAAAGGGAAAAAGAAGAAGGGTGTAAAGTTCTTCAAGAAGAAACCCTTTGGTGGAAAGGGAAAGCAACAAAGATGGTTTATCTGTGGACAGAAAGGACATTATTCCAAAGAATGTCCTAACAATAGACACAAAGCTGCAAAACTGATCAACTCCCTCAATTCTGTTGAAGGAGATCTTGAATCAGTCTACTCTGAACAAAGCTCAGCTGATGTAGAGATGACCTTCACTCTCCAAGGTTATTCATCCGAAGAAACCACCCTCTCAGAATCTGAAGGAGAAGATTATGTCCCTATATTCTCCTACAAAGAAATAGGAAGTTCTTTTCCTACTCCTCCTCTACCTTGTGTAGAAATCCATATCCTTGCAGCAAAATTCTCTCGACCTAAAAGGATTATGGCTTACATGGATACAGGGGCACAGATTACCATGATGAATCCTGACATCCTGCCTACTGAGCTCTAGAAATCCCATACTGCGTATTTCATGGCAGCAGATGGAGAAACCTTTACAACGGACTTGATAACAAAAGATAAAATAGGAATCAAGTTCTTCTCAGATTGTATTATCTGGACAAAGGTTATAGGAACAAAACTCCAAGCCAAGGACATTGTGATTGGCATGGACGTTTATGTGGCAGCCAAAAGACTTCAAATTCTTGCTACAAGAATCAAGTACAAAAGGGAGTTCAGACCTTTCTCAGAAATTATGAAGCTGTATTCATCGAAGACACGACGCTCGCACGAAAGGCGGGGAAAACGGTTCGACAGAGTCGCCACCGAACTTTATTTATCCCAAAAGAGGGAAAGGAAAATATCGAGAAAACCTTTAAAGGAAAGGGTAAGAACATGGTCGTCGCAGCCACATTCTGGGTTCGGGAGTCGGTTACGTGAGGGGAAGGTACGCGCACCCCTTCACGTCCGTTGTACTCAACGGGAACCTCTTGATTCGAATCACGATGCTCGTTAGCTAAGTTTGTCTATTTTCTTCTCTAAAATAAATGCGGAAAGGTAAAGATAAAAGGAAAAGATACTAAGGGGAAATGGGTGGTTTTAGGATAGGGTGCTCGGCAAGATCATCGCGACCTCGGGCCTACGTATGCTCATTCGGACGAGAATGAGGAATCAGAGCAATCGTAGTTCGACTACGGGGTTTGACGGAAAAAGATGGTAGTGTGGAAAAGGTGGAAAAAGAAAAAGTGTGCTCGCCAAGATCATCGCAATCTTGTGCCTACGTATCTTTACTCGGACGAGAATAAAGAATCAGAGCAGTCGTAGTTCGTGGTACGCCCACGAAACAAGGGAGAGTTTGTTGATTTTTAAAAGAGAGGCGCCAATTGCTTACACACGAGTAAGAGAACTCGCACCTAAACAATCGAAGAGAGATCAAAGACTTGAACCCCCATTTTTCACCTTGAAAAGTTTCGATAGTTATTAATCGTTTTATTGTTTATTGTGAAAATCCGCTTGATGTTGGATCAAGGGTTTATTGTATACGCTTGGTTGATTTGAAAAGGGTTAGATTGTTAAAGGAAGATGCGTCAATTGTTTACACACGAGTAAGAGAACTCGCACCCAAACAATCGAAGAGAGATCAAAGACTTGAACCCCCATTTTTCACCTTAAAAGAATTACGATAGTTGTTAGTTATTTTTGGAGTTTGATTATGAAAATCCGCTTGACGTTGGATCAAGGGTTTATTTGTTATGAAGAGGGTTTGATTCAAAGAGACTTGAGGTTGATTTTGAAAGGGGCTCGACGACGAATCGAGAGTTTGGTTGAAAAGGTTTGTTTAGAAAATGGCTCGACGACGAATCAAGGCTTTGGTGTGAAAATGGGTTGTTTGAAAAATGTCTCGACGACGAATCGAGGTTTTGGTTTGAAAATGGGTTGCCTATGCTAGTCCCTAGGGGTGCTCCTAGTAAACAAACCACAATCAAAACAATATTAAGTGCGTACATCGGAATGGGGGAGGGATACATGTAAATTACAAGTGTTGACAGAAATAAATGGTCTCATTGTAAGGTAGCCCAAGAGAAAGCCGTGTGTGTGCGAAGTGTCCTAAACTAAACCTTGAGAAAGCGTCGAGCAAGTGGATGATCATAATCACAGTCCGTTCATGTTAGTTTTTTTATGGTTGCGATAGTTGTTAATCGTTTTCGATTAAGGGTGAGCGAATGAAATGAATATGAATATGATACAATATGTACAACGATATAATCGATATAGAGTTGACAAGGTATAATATCGACATAAAAATGAAAGTTGGTCTCGTCTTAATCGGATTTAATTGGGAAATTGATAATCAACGATTCTTGACTTTCATGGACCAAAAGTGAAAAGACACAAGATAAAATCGAAATAGAAATAAAAGCGGTCTCGTCTTAATTAAGATTTAATCGAGAAGTCGATAATCCTTAACTTTTGACTTTCATTTACCAAAATGAACATAAAAGAAATATAAAGCGACAAATAAGAAATTAAATCGAGAATGTGGATACAAAGCATAAAGGTCTCGCCTTTATCGAGATTTAATCGAGAAATCGATAAATCGATCGATATTTGGTTTTCATCGATCTAAAGTAAATAAAAATAGTGAATAAATTGAAATAAAAATAGATAAATAGGTAAAAGAATAAAAGTCTCACCTTTATCGAGATTTAATCGAGAATTCGATAAATCGATCGATATTTGGTTTTCATCGACCCAAAATAAATAAATAAATAATGAACAAAATAATGGAAATGAAATAAAATCGGCAATGATAAGAAAAATAATAAAGGTCTCACCTTTATCGAGATTTAATCGAGAAATCGATAAATCGATCGATATTTGGTTTTCATTGACCCCAAAATAAATATAAATGAAACAAAAATGATAAAAATAAAATAAAATTGAAAATGACATGAAAGAAAGTAAAAGTCTCACCTTTATCGAGATTAAGTCGAGAAATCGACAAATCGTCGATGTTTGGTTTTCATTGACCCAAAATAAATGTAAAAATAGTGAATAAATTGACATAAAAATAAATAAATCTAAAAGAAAATAAATAGGCCTCATATAGATCAAAATTGTTAAACCAATCAAGATGCTATTATATCATTGGCCCTTAAAAAAAAATTAAAATCGAAATAAATCAAGAGAAACATACTAGATAAAATTAGGAAAAAGGTAAATAAAAAATAAAAGAACTTGAATTAGCAATTAACGGGGACGAGAAAGTAAACAATGGGGTAATCATGTGGGCCTAGGGGAGCCCATCATCCCAAAAAAAATACTCACGGGTGAACAAAAAAGGGTGAAGCCATGCAATTGAAACGGGCCAAAGACCAATATTGCAAGATCATCCACTAGTCAACATTTTAAAATAAAGCCTGAACAAAATGTATCACTGATGGTCACCTCTTTCCCAAAATCGAATCAAAATAAAATGAAGGGCCGGGTTATTAATAAGATAAAAAAAACAACACTATACCAAGGTCACAACAACTCGCTCAGAGAGAACCCACTCTCGTCATTGCGATCGGTCATCATCGAGCTTTTCAAATCAAAAAAGAAAAAAAAGAACAAGACGCAATCAAATGGAAACACCAGGAAAACATTTTAGTGCAAATCGTCTTGTATCAACCTCCTCTCGATCTATTATGATTTAGGTTCGTTTGATTTCAGCTTTCAATCTCCATCTCCTCTTCTTCTACTCCATTCTTTTTCCAATTTACGATTCATGAAAGTAGTTAAAGTTGGGGTTTCTGCTTCTCTTCATCTCCTTGCTTTTTCTGGATCTGGGTTGTATTTCAGTTTATGAATGGGTTTCGAAGGTTTTATGGTTGGTGATGGTTGTCGTTAGCTAAAGATTTGAGGTGGGTTTGGTTTAGCTTTGAAGAAGAAGATGAGGGTTGAAGGGTTTGAGAAGATTGAAGAGTGGTTGTGGGAGTGAGGGAGGTTGAAAGGTTGTGGTTGTGTTTCTGATTTGTTCAGGTTGAAGCTTTCCGGCTTATGGTTTGTGAATGGTGAATTTGTAGGTTGATTAAAAATGGTTTGAGAATGGAAGGTTGAATGAATTTAGGCAGCATTTTGTTAGTTCCCCTGAAATTTTTTTTTTCAAAATGAGGGAAGAATGGCTTGTATTTATAGAGTGAGTGGTGAGGAAACTTGGGAAAGAATTTGTTACGGCGTTGCTATTTTGCCACAATGTTTTGAGATATTTGTTGCGTGTTGTTATATCGTATGGCCGTTATGGTTTTGCAATTGGAAAGGTTTGTAGTGCGTGAGGTTTTGCTCCGTAACGGTTTTGTCGTTTTGAAAATTGTGGTGTCGTTTTGTGCAGGTTGTTTCAAGTGGCTTGGCGTGGTTTTACAGATCGTGGGGGAAATTATGGGATGCTGGCTGGTGTGTACGGTTGTGTTGTATTATTGTGGCTGAGAATTGTTGGCTGTGTGTGGGACGTGATCACATGTGTGTGTAAGGTCACATTTTTTTGCTGAAAGTTTTCTTCTGGTGTATGAAATCGTACGTTTTGTGTATGCAGGGTGGAATGTTGTTGCGGTTCTTGGTGGCTCGTGAAGTGAGTGTTGGTTAATTCCGTGTGGGACCCTGCAATTCCTCTTCTACTGAGTCCTTGTTGCGTGTTATTTTACGAGCTTGTTTCCAACTTGTTTTTTTTCAATTTTTCTTTTAGCAGCTGGCGTGGCATTATTGTGTGCAGGGTAGGAGTTTGGCAAGTGATTTGATGTGGCACTTTGGTTGATATAAGGCTTGTGGATGGATCAATAATGGGCACTTTTTTTTTTTGTAATTTATGAGCTATTTTCCTTTTGTAAAATGAACCTTATGATTTGGACTTGTAATATTTGGACTTGGACTTTTTGTATTTTATATGTAAAGGTTTTTTTTTTTTTTTTTTTTTTTTATGAATTGGACTTTGATTGATTTTTTATGTGAACGGAAATAATTTGGAAATGGTGTAAAAAAGAGTAATGGTTATATTGAAATGGACATTTGGATAATGGAATGATCATTTTGGTTTAAAATGGATATTAGAGATGGATATTTGATAACTGGATTGAATATTAAAAATAGAAATGGATATTGGGTAATAGTTTATGAAATGGATAAAATTGGATAATGAATGATGGATAATGGTTCGGTAAATGGATATGGATGGAAAATGAACTTGCAAAATGAATATCTAATTGGATTAAGGATAAAAAAAAGGTTAAAAAGTAGATATGACTTAAAATAAACAGGATAAGAAATAAAAGAGAGACGAAGTTGAAGACAACACACATTTTTTGGATTTTTTGAATAATAGCTAGTGGATGTATGTACAGATGAAAGCTATAAACAGGTAGGACAAATTTGGGGTATGACAGATGCCCGTATCTAATTGGCTTAAACTGAGTTAGATGAACTGCTACGACATTCAGTCTTTCGATGTAGAAGACAATTAGATATAAAGAAGACCACAAATTTGTCTGAAGGAAAGAAAAGGGATTGGGAAGTTGAAATACAAGAAATCCGACGCCAAAAGGACGACAAACCTATCACCAAAAGGATGATAGTGAACACACACATAGACCCTTCCACCAAAAGGATGAAAATGAGGTCACAACCTGCTATTACCAACGGGATAATAGGGCACACACGCACACACGGACCCTTCCACCAAAAGGATGAAATTGAGGTCAAAGCCTGCTATTATCGATGATATAATAGGGCACACACACACAGACCCTTCCACCAAAAGGATGGAAATGAGGTCAAAGTCTGCTATTACCAAAAGGATAATAGGGCACACACACACAGACCCTTCCACCAAAAGGATGAAAATGAGGTCAAAGCCTGCTATTATCGACGAGATAATAGGGCACACACACACAGACCCTTCCACCAAAAGGATGGAAATGAGGTCAACGCGTGCTATTACTGATGAGATAATAGGGCACACACGCACACAGACCCTTCCACCAAAAGGATGAAAATGAGGTCAAAGCCTGCTATTACCGACGAGATAATAGGGCACACACACACAGACCCTTCCACCAAAAGGATGAAAATGAGGTCAAAGCCTGCTATTACCGACGAGATAATATGGCACACACACACAGACCCTTCCACCAAAAGGATGAAAATGAGGTCAAAGCCTGCTATTACCGACGAGATAATAGGGCACACACATACACACAGCCTGCTACTACCAAAAGGATAGTATGGCACACAACACAACCTGCTATTACCAAAAGGATAATAGGGAACACAACACAACCTGCTACTACCAAAAGGATAGTATGGCATACAACACAACCTACTATTACCAAAAGGATAATAGGGCACACACACACACAGCCTGCTACTACCAAAAGGATAGTATGACACACACACACACAGCCTGCTACTACCAAAAGGATAGTATGGCACACAACACAGCCTGCTATTACCAAAAGGATAATAGGGCACACACACAGAGGCTGTCACTCACCAAAAGGATGACACACAGACCAAAGGTTTACGGATCGACGACACCAAAAGGATGACGGATCAAAATAAGCTACTACCACCAAAAGGATGATAGGAACTTCTTATTGGTGAGGACCAACATCAAAAGGATGAAGGCTAGATTGAAATGACACAGTTTCGGCTATCACCAAAAGGATGATAGAAAAGTTTTATTTGAGGGTTACCAACACCAAAAGGATGCGGGTTGAATTGAGTTGATTGGGTTTGGCTATCACCAAAAGGATGATAGTAAGGCAATTGACAAAAGGTCAAGTTTGCTGGGGATGTGACGAGATTTATTTGGAGACATCAACAAAAGGTTGAAGTAAAGAAATCAATGAGAAGAGCCCACAAACAGGAAAGAGAAACAGTGAAAAAAGGAGAAGGTAACCCGCCAAGATCTACGCAATCTTGTGCCTACGTATCTTTACTCGGACGAGAATAAAGAATCAGGGCAGTCGTAGTTCGACTCAAAAAAAGATTCAATGAGGAACGCCCACTGACTCGAAGGAATGTTTATTGGTTGGGATGAGGATGACGACCTCAAAAACAAAAGGTTGAGGAACACAACCCAATGAGGAATGCACACTGACTTGCTTGGAGATCACGACTTTATTAACAAAAGGTTGAAGAAATTCATAAGGAACGCCGATGAACTGATGGAGATGCCCCTGACTGGGCTGAAGATAAACTTGAACTCTTGTCTTGAGCTTGGTTAACAAAAGGTTGGATAACTTCGTGAGGAACGCTCACGGATCTGCAGGAGATGCCCTTGGCTAGGCTGAAGATCGTCTTGGAATAACTTTGTGAAGAACGTCCACGAATTTGATAAAGATGCCCCTGCCTAGGCTGAAGATCATCTTGCTGTCTCGAGATTGATCCTGGATCTCACACATGTACGAATGCTTGATTGTGCAATGCAAATGCTGACGCGCGGAGATGCAAGTGCTGGGGGAGTATGATTGGTTTTTTTTGGGTATGCATATGATGTAGATGATGCTTATGATGACGAATGCGATGCGTATGATGCGTATGATTGCAAACGGGTGATTGGAAAACTTTGGAGAGGGTGCCAGCATGGTGGGCTTTTGGGTAGCTTCCAATGCGGATTGGACTTTGGGCGGTGGGAGGGACTTGATTTCCTCGACGCTCAGTTCGTTGAAGACGCCATGATTGAAGCAGACGAATATGGTCTTGAAGCCTCAAGTTTGATTGCTTGATGATAAGTCATTTCTGAGAAGACCACGACTCTATGCTTGATGATTAGGATTGCTTGCTGCAATGAGTCTTGCCCCAGTCTGAACATGGTAATGGTCTGCCCCTGATTAACCAATTCTGAAGTAGTCTGATCTTTGGAAGTTGAGATTTGATGTGCTTTGATATGACTTGCCCCTGATTGAGCTGTTGAAGGGTTTGCCCCAGTCTGTGGGTTTTAAGGTAGCCTTGATTTGGGGTCGATACCGCTGAAAAATTCAAGTTCCTCTTTGATTGCCCCTTGTTTGAATTGCTTTGATGTCTAGCACTGATTTGTAATTAAAATTGCGCATTCACAAATGGTAATCTTAATATAATTCTCGTGCAAGTTTTGAAAAAGAGTCGTTTATTCGAGTGTCGTGATAGTGAGACGAATGGACCGTTATCCCAAACGTGTGCTGATTTTGATGGTGTGAAAGATATAGCAAGGAGAATGACACCAATGCTGAAGATTAGCAAATATGGGGAGTCAGGTTACGCAACCTTGCAACAATATGCTTTCAGAATAAACTTCGCCTCAATTAGGTCTTTCGAGGGTTGTAACGTGGTCTGGTTCGCGGTTATGAAACATAGGATATAAGGCTCAAAGTATGATTTGTACCCACCCCTTCTTCGTGATGAACTCCAGTCCTACGTTCAGTTAATTCTGCACATGTTTGTCTTCCAAAAGGGTTGACGGTGTAAGAGTGATAATCCAAGGTTTGCTTGATATGGCAGCCACCTTATTTTGTTTTTGATGGGTGTCAGTGACCTTTTGGTTTTGATATGGTGGTCACTGGATCTTATTTTGTTTTTGGTGAGGATTCGAGGGCCTCTTTTGATTTTGCTTTTGATCCCTATCTTTTGCATGGACTGATTTCGCTTGTCGAGTCCATCAGGGTAGCCTTGATTTTTGCCTAAATCTCCTTTGAGGTGCTCGACTTAGCAAGCTTTTGATTTTTTTGTTTTGTTTTTGTTATTGGAGGATTGTGACTGCCAAGTCATGAGTTATTGATAAACAATCGTCATGTCTTGTGGAATGTTGTCTTGTGAATCGAGTGCGGAATTGGGTTAACTGAACACTACCCTGCCCCAGGTTGAGTGTAAGGGTTTGAATATCCAAAGGAAACTGCTACTTCTAGGCTCGAAGTGGTTTACTAGGGATTAACTCCTTGTCTCTCCAGTGTTTGGGGTTGAAACAATGCCTGTACATCATCGGCGGGATTCTATCCGAAAGCATACATTTGCAATTATGGGTATTTCGTTGTCATCATCCTCCCTCCAATCATTGCTAACAACAGTTTGATATAGAGAGTGAAGTGGATAAATGTGTCGGTGTTTTGTAGTAAATGGAAAAATGAGTGAATACGACATAACTGATTCAAAACATGTATAATCACTACATTAAGAAAACCAAACGACAATGTTCAAAGCATACAGTACTTAAACAAACGTAAACAAAATACAAGAATGTAAATGACGGGGTGGCAACATGACTGCCTTCTTCGAGGAATAAACTTGACTTGACTTGACTTGGTTTGACTTGACTTGCTGCTGGCACTAGTTTAGTGGCGGCAGAGGATTCTTGATGACGTTTGGAGCCTTCCCATTGAACGTGAGGAAATTCGAGTCGATCATGTCTTGGACCTTGTGTTTGAAAGCTCTGCAGTCCTCGATCGTATGCCCTGGAGCACCCTTATGAAACTCGCAATGAGCATTGGCATCATAATCTGGGGGAATGACAGTTGGAGGAGCTAAGTCCCTTGGAGTAACAACCCTCTTCTCCATTAATTGAGCAAAAATCTGAGCATATGATGTTGGCAGACGATCAAAGTCTCTATCAGACCTCCTTGTCCTTTGTTGATTAGGCTGACGTTGTTGAGCAGCTCTCTGTTGTTGATGTTGAGGAGGATACTGATACCCTTGCTGATTGTAGGATTGTTGTTGAGGAGCCTGTTGTTGAGGCATTGGAGCTTGAACAACTGGATGATAAGGCATTGGAGCGTATTGCGCAGCAGCGACATACATATACTGGAAGTATGGCATTTGATAAGGCATTGGAGGGAGAGCTTGTTGTTGAGCTTTCCCTTTCTGAGCAACGACAAAATTTGTTTCGCCCTCTTTCTTTTTGTATCCATTTAAGGGTTTCTTGGCTTGAGACTGGCTGCTAGAACCTCCTTGGATCTTTCCGCTCTTCAGACCTTCTTCAATTCTCTCACCGACAATTACCAAATCAGAGAATCCAGCAGAAATATTACCGATCAGCTTCTCATAGTACTGGCCTTGCAAAGTACCCATGAAGATGTCAATCAGTTCACGGTCAACAAGAGGTGGATGCACCCTTGCAGCTAGCTCCCTCCAGCGTTGCGCGTATTCTTTAAAGGATTCGTTGTCCTTCTGAGCCATACTCTGAAGCTGAGTACGATTCGGAGCAAGGTCAGTGTTGTACTTGTATTGCTTGACAAATGCATCAGCTAGATCATCCCAAGTGCGCACATTGCTACGCTCTAGCTGCATATACCACTCAAGTGATGCCCCAGACAAGCTGTCTTGGAAGTAATGGATCATCAGTTTTTCGTCTTTGGCATGGGCAGCCATCTTGCGGCAGTACATCCTTAGATGCATGTGAGGACAACTGAGACCTTTGTACTTCGGGAATTCTTGTACCTTGAACTTGGGAGGAATGACAACATCTGGCACCAAGCACATATCCAGAGCATTCAAAGAAGTTGAGTTGCATCCCTCCATGACTCAGAGTTTTTCAGCTAGATCACAACACATCTTCATGGCTTCAGAATCCTGAGCAGCAGTAGGATTGGCAAGTGGGATATCAGCATGATAGTTTTGGACCTCATCATACTGATCTACCAGGTTCTCTTCAGCATGAGGAATAGGAATCTGAGTGACAACAGGTTGGGCTTGCGGAATGGCACCAACAGTAACTCCAGATGTTGGAGGTGGTTGAGATGTGGCTGGAGCGAAGTCCATTAGTATCCCATAAGTGATGGGGTTGGGAACAGAAACAGAGAGCCTTGAGGTAGATGCTTGAACAGGCACAGTGTTGTGGGCAGCAGCGGCTTCACATAATTCTTCTTCTTTTCTGGCCATCATGATGGCTTTGAGAATCTGATCGATCTTTCCTTTGATAGAGTCTAATTCTTCTCTGAAGGCGGCTTACTCTTGTTGAATCTGCTCCATCATTCGTCTAGTATTAGCTCGAGTTGCGTACTGGTGTCGAGGAATCAGCTTGATTTACTGGAGAAGGAAGGAAGTGGAAGTGAGATTTTGAGGTCGAGAAATGCAATGCAAGATGCGTAACAGATGCAATGCAATGCAATGATATGAGATGCAATGCAAGATGCAAGATCCAGGATCGCAGGATCAGATAGCTTCAAAAAATTCTGAGGTTGGCTGGAGGAACGGGTCAAGAACCACAACTATGAAGAAAACCCATGGGTAGGTTTCTAAGACGGGTAGGTGCCTAGAGTTATGGATATATTTCGAAAACATTATAACCAAGACGAAGAGACATCCGACTATAATATCCTCGAAATAATCTCGTCTAGGTGAGGTCTTCGTTTCTTCCCCACGAGAAAGATTCCTCGGAGGTGCCCACTACACAACCATAGACACACGGGTTCTAAATAGGGTTCTCAGAATCCTAGATCGAGGTCGAAAATATTACTGTCAGGAAGTAATACGTTCGAGGGATCTCATCTGATTGGGGCATTCGCATTAACTCACATAGAATTAACACTACCAACCACCATGGGTAAATTGGGTTAATGGTCCTTGGGATCGATGACCCACCTCGAAAGCATTACCACCATGGCAAAGATTCACCACAACAATAATATCCCCAAGGGAATCTACTCCAAGCGGTGGTTTTCGCTTTAACTCACGCGGAAGAGACCACGCAAGCCTACACTACACAACCACCACCCTAATCCTAGGGTTATACTCGGACTCGGGTATAGAGCCATCTCACAAAGTTCCTAATATCAGAGCAACCCAACAATGTTACAAAAGGTAACACAAATAAGGAATAGGAAAACAAGTAAGTAAGCAAACGAGAAGAAAATAAACAAATAAAACTAAAGAGCTAGCGATTCGAATCAAGATAGGCTCGACTCTCTCTTGCATGGAGCAAATTATCCCCAGCAGAGTCGCCAGCTGTCGCATCTCGAAAATTCATCGAAGACATGACCTTCGCGCAAAAGGCGCGGAAAACGGTTCGACAGAGTCGCAATCGAACTTTATTTATCCCAAAAGAGGGAAAGGAAAATATCGAGAAAACCTTTAAAGGAAAGGGTAAGAACATGGTCGTCGCAACCACATTCTGGGTTCGGGAGTCGGTTACGTGAGGGGAAGGTACGCGCACCCCCTCACGTCCGTTGTACTCAACGGGAACCTCTTGATTCGAATCGCGATGCTCGTTAGCTAAGTTTGTTTATTTTCTTCTCTAAAATAAATGTGGAAAGGTAAAGATAAAAGGAAAAGATACTAAGGGGAAATGGGTGATTTTAGGATAGGGTGCTCGGCAAGATCATCGCGACCTCGGGCCTACGTATGCTCATTCGGACGAGAATGAGGAATCAGAGCAATCGTAGTTCGACTACGGGGTTTGACGGAAAAAGATGGTAGTGTGGAAAAGGTGGAAAAAGAAAAAGTGTGCTCGCCAAGATCATCGCAATCTTGTGCCTACGTATCTTTACTCGGACGAGAATAAAGAATCAGAGCAGTCGTAGTTTGTGGTACGCCTACGAAACAAGGGAGAGTTTGTTGATTTTTAAAAGAGAGGCGCCAATTGCTTACACACGAGTAAGAGAACTCGCACCTAAACAATCGAAGAGAGATCAAAGACTTGAACCCCCATTTTTCACCTTGAAAAGTTTCGATAGTTATTAATAGTTTTATTGTTTATTGTGAAAATCCGCTTGATGTTGGATCAAGGGTTTATTGTATACACTTGGTTGATTTGAAAAGGGTTAGATTGTTAAAGGAAGAGGCGTCAATTGTTTACACACGAGTAAGAGAACTCGGACCCAAACAATCGAAGAGAGATCAAAGACTTGAACCCCCATTTTTCACCTTAAAAGAATTACGATAGTTGTTAGTTATTTTTGGAGTTTGATTATGAAAATCCGCTTGACGTTGGATCAAGGGTTTATTTGTTATGAAGAGGGTTTGATTCAAAGAGACTTGAGGTTGATTTTGAAAGTGGCTCGACGACGAATCGAGAGTTTGGTTGAAAAGGTTTGTTTAGAAAATGGCTCGACGACGAATCGAGGCTTTGGTGTGAAAATGGGTTGTTTGAAAAATGTCTCGACGACGAATCGAGGTTTTGGTTTGAAAATGGGTTGCCTATGCTAGTCCCTAGGGGTGCTCCTAGTAAACAAACCACAATCAAAACAATATTAAGTGAGTACATCGGAATGGGGGAGGGATACATGTAAATTACAAGTGTTGACAGAAATAAATGGTCTCATTGTAAGGTAGCCCAAGAGAAAGCCGTGTGTGTGCGAAGTGTCCTAAACTAAACCTTGAGCAAGCGTCGAGCAAGTGGATGATCATAATCACAGTCCGTCCATGTTAGTTTTTTTATGGTTGCGATAGTTGTTAATCGTTTTCGATTAAGGGTGAGCGAATGAAATGAATATGAATATGATACAATATGTACAACGATATAATCGATATAGAGTTGACAAGGTATAATATCGACATAAAAATGAAAGTTGGTCTCGTCTTAATCGGATTTAATCGGGAAACTGATAATCAACGATTCTTGACTTTCATGGACCAAAAGTGAAAAGACACAAGATAAAATCGAAATAGAAATAAAAGCAGTCTCGTCTTAATTAAGATTTAATCGAGAAGTCGATAATCCTTAACTTTTGACTTTCATTGACCAAAATGAACATAAAAGAAATATAAAGCGACAAATAAGAAATTAAATCGAGAATGTGGATACAAAGCATAAAGGTCTCGCCTTTATCGAGATTTAATCGAGAAATCGATAAATCGATCGATATTTGGTTTTCATCGATCTAAAGTAAATAAAAATAGTGAATAAATTGAAATAAAAATAGATAAATAGGTAAAAGAATAAAAGTCTCACCTTTATCGAGATTTAATCGAGAATTCGATAAATCAATCGATATTTGGTTTTCATCGACCCAAAATAAATAAAAAAATAATGAACAAAATAATGGAAATGAAATAAAATCGGCAATGATAAGAAAAATAGTAAAGGTCTCACCTTTATCGAGATTTAATCGAGAAATCGATAAATCGATCGATATTTGGTTTTCATTGACCCCAAAATAAATATAAATGAAACAAAAATGATAAAAATAAAATAAAATTGAAAATGACATGAAAGAAAGTAAAAGTCTCACCTTTATCGAGATTAAGTCGAGAAATCGACAAATCGTCGATGTTTGGTTTTCATTGACCCAAAATAAATGTAAAAATAGTGAATAAATTGACATAAAAATAAATAAATCTAAAAGAAAATAAATAGGCCTCATATAGATCAAAATTGTTAAACCAATCAAGATGCTATTATATCATTGGCCCTTAAAAAACAATTAAAATCGAAATAAATCAAGAGAAACATACTAGATAAAATCAGGAAAAAGGTAAATAAAAAATAAAAGAACTTGAATTAGCAATTAACGGGGACGGGAAAGTAAACAATGGGGTAATCATGTGGGCCTAGGGGAGCCCATCATCCCAAAAAAAATACTCACGGGTGAACAAAAAAGGGTGAAGCCATGCAATTGAAACGGGCCAAAGACCAATATTGCAAGATCATCCACTAGTCAACATTTTAAAATAAAGCCAGAATAAAATGTATCACTGATGGTCACCTCTTTCCCAAAATCGAATCAAAATAAAATGAAGGGCCAGGTTATTAATAAGGTAAAAAAACAACACTATACCAAGGTCACAATAACTCGCTCAGAGAGAACCCACTCTCGTCATTGCGATCGGTCATCATCGAGCTTTTCAAATCAAAAAAGAAAAAAAAGAACAAGACGCAGTCAAATGGAAACACCAGGAAAACATTTTAGTGCAAACTGTCTTGTATCAACCTCCTCTCGATCTATTATGATTTAGGTTCGTTTGATTTCAGCTTTCAATCTTCATCTCCTCTTCTTCTACTCCATTCTTTTTCCGGTTTACGATTCACGAAAGTAGTTGAAGTTGGGGTTTCTGCTTCTCTTCATCTCCTTGCTTTTTCTGGATCTGGGTTGTATTTCAGTTTATGAATGGGTTTCGAAGGTTTTATGGTTGGTGATGGTTGTCGTTGGCTAAAGATTTAAGGTGGGTGTGGTTTAGCTTTGAAGAAGAAGATGGGGGTTGAAGGGTTTGAGAAGATTGAAGAGTGGTTGTGGGAGTGAGGGAGGTTGAAAGGTTGTGGTTGTGTTTCTGATTTGTTCAGGTTGAAGCTTTCCGGCTTATGGTTTGTGAATGGTGAATTAGCAGGTTGATTAAAAATGGTTTGAGAATGGAAGGTTGTGAATGAATTTAGGCAGCATTTTGTTAGTTCCCCTGAATTTTTTTTTTCAAAATGAGGGAAGAATGGCATGTATTTATAGAGTGAGTGGTGAGGAAACTTGGGAAAGAATTTGTTACGGCGTTGCTATTTTATCACAACGTTTTGAGATATTTGTTGCGTGTTGTTGTATCGTATGGCCGTTATGGTTTTGCAATTGGAAAGGTTTATAGTGCGTGAGGTTTTGCTCCGTAACGCTTTTGACGTTTTGAAAATTATGGTGTCGTTTTATGCAGTTTGTTTCAAGTGGCTTGGCGTGGTTTTACAGATCGTGGGGGAAATTATGGGATGCTGGCTGGTGTGTACGGTTGTGTTGTATTATTGTGGCTGAGAATTATTGGCTGTGTGTGGGACGTGATCACATGTGTGTGTAAGGTCACGTTTTTTTGCTGAAAGTTTTCTTCTGGTGTATGAAATCGTACGTTTTGTGTATGCAGGGGTGGAATGTTGTTGCGGTTCTTGGTGGCTCGTGAAGTGAGTGTTGGTTAATTCCGTGTGGGACCCTGCAATTCCTCTTCTACTGAGTCCTTGCTGCGTGTTATTTTACGAGCTTGTTTCCAACTTGTTTTTTTTCAATTTTTCTTTTAGCAGCTGGCGTGGCATTATTGTGCGCAGGGTAGGAGTTTGGCAAGTGATTTGTGGTGGCACTTTGGTTGATAGAAGGCTCGTGGATGGATCAATAATGGGCACTCTTTTTTTTTGTAATTTATGAGCTATTTTCCTTTTGTAAAATGAACCTTATGATTTGGACTTGGAATTTTTGTACTTTATATGTAAACTTTTTTTTTTTTTTTATGAATTGGACTTTGATTGATTTTTTATGTGAACGGAAATAATTTGGAAATGGTGTAAAAAAGAGTAATGTTTATATTGAAATGGACATTTGGATAATGGAATGATCATTTTGGTTTAAAATGGATATTAGAGATGGATATTTGATAACTGGATTGAATATTAAAAATAGAAATGGATATTGGGTAATAGTTTATGAAATAGATAAAATTGGATAATGAATGATGGATAATGGTTCGGTAAATGGATATGGATGGATAATAAACTTGGAAAATGAATATCTAATTGGATGAAGGATAAAAAAGGGTTAAAAAGTAGATATGACTTAAAATAAACAGGATAAGAAATAAAAGAGAGACGAAGTTGAAGACAACACACATTTTTTGGATTTTTTGAATAATAGCTAGTGGATGTATGTACAGATGAAAGCTATAAACAGGTAGGACAAATTTGGGGTATGGCACATTGATGACGTGTTACTATTCTACAAAGATGAGAAGACTCACAAACAGTTATTGGGCCAGTTCTTAAAGATAGCCCAACAACATGGAATAATACTTTCTGAGAAAAATAGCCAATTGTGCCAAACTGAAATTGGTTTCTTAGGAATGCATTTCTCTCAAGGGAAATATCAACCTCAACCTCACATTGCTCAAGAGCTGTTGAAATTTTCGGATGATAATCTTTCTATCAAGCAGATTCAGCAATTTCTCGGTATAATCAATTATATCAGAGATTTCATTCCCAGATTAGCCAAGTACACCAGTACTCTGTCAAAATTGCTGAAGAAGAAACCACCATCATGGGGAGAAGAACAAACCAAAGCTGTAAAAGCTTTGAAAGAAATAGCTCAATCCCCTCCTGCTCTCAAAATCCCTGGAGAAGGAAAAAGAATCCTCTAGACTGATGCCAGTGATCATTATTGGGGAGCAGTCCTTATTGAAGAAACAGGTGGTAAAAGACATTACTGCGGCCACGCCAGTGGTCAATTCAAAGAAGAAGAAAAGCATTACCATACCACCTACAAGGAAGCACTTGCAGTCAAGATGGGAATCCAAAAATTTGATTTCCACCTCAGACGTTACCGTTTTGAAGTCCAAATGGATAATTCAGCTTTTCCAAAGAGCCTGGAATTCAAGAACAAGATGCCACCGGATCCTCAAACTCTAAGACTCAAAGACTGGTTTTCTAGATATGATTTCACAGTGAAACACATTAAAGGAACCCAGAACGTGATCTCGAATCTATTATCCAGACCCATGAAACCCATCCAGATCATCACCACCAGCCATACCTTCCCATTGATCTTAATGGTCCGTCCTATTCCGACCAATGCCTCGGTCACCAAGAATCTTCCACCAGGAGTTAATTACTCCTTCTTTGTATCTCAACTCAAAGGATATGCTAGGAACAATCTCTTTTACTTTCTGTTCAAGATCATAAGAAAGAAAGTTCTTCTTGACCATAGCCCTTTCTTCCCCGACACTCCTTTCCACCTACCATTTTTGATAAATCCCGCTTACAGATTTACAAAAAATTAACTATGGAATCTTTGGTGTGCTACTAGCTTATATGCTATGTCGGTCCTTATCCCAACTATTGCTATGTATGAACATCTGATGAACCCTAGGAAGCACATATCCTTAATCTGGACCACCCTATAATGGTTTTCTCCATTGAACTGGTGGAGAGAAACTCTTAGCCTAGCCGTTAATGATCTTACGGATAGAAACCTAACTGTTGAAGCTCTTAGTAACTTCAAGACAGTTTTTATCCTCCATCGTCCTTACCAGATAGATCCCAGAACCCAACTGCTAGTTTGCAAAAGTTACATCAACACTTGGGAAACCATTGATGACTATCCCACAAGCTTGGAAGGATTAAAAGCCTTAATGGATTATGTTAATTTAATTAATTTTTATAATCTTGATAAAAGTCAGATTAATACAACTTGTATTAGTCATGGAAACCTTCCTTCACAATGGCAATCTGTAGATCCATAAGAAGTTCTTAATTCTCACTGCTGGAAACCTTCGTGGACAACATGGTCAACATATGAAGTAGGTGAAAGCTCAGGATCAATCCATGAAGAATCTCAGATGATCATGGAAGAACAATTTACGAAGATGACCTTTCCCTCTAGCTTCCGAGGAACTGACCTCCCAGAAGAAAATATTGAAGACATGATTGCAGACATCCACCAGTATGAGTCATGCTACCCTCTTAACTACTTTGAGCAGAATCTTTACGAAGATATGGTGAGAGATAGAAGATCTTGTGAGTCATACTACAAGACAAACAACTTTTCAGAAGAATCCTTATCCGACCCCAATATATCACCATCACATGAACCCATTATCAAAAGCTGATGTGACATTTACCTAATAGGGGCCACAGGCGTGCATCTTAATAGTTGTATCTTATCAGTTTAATAAGTGTGTCTACCATTATTATTTAGTGGTAGGGTCCTTTATTTCTTATAGTCAAAAGTAGCATGTGCTTTCTTTTGACGTGTCTAGTGCTTGCTTGCTTTGCTTTCAGCCTCCTCACCTATATAAGGAGGACTCTTGTAACTTATTTGACAAGTTGAAGTTGAATAAATGATATGTGTGCTTTCAGTCTAAACATGTTCTAAACATTTCTCTTCTCTCTGAAAACTTAAGTTCTTATGTTCTATCCATAGTCACCTCATGGAGACGTTAGTATGCTCTACACTTACCTCTATGAGGATCTTGTGTATCAGAAAGCCTCTGACCATTGATCCTTGCTACGGTCCTTGCTATGATGAGATGGTAGTCTTAACTGTATGGGGAAACACCTTGTACGTCCAAAAGGGTTGGCAGTTATGGTGGAGTACGATACAAGAGAGACTAGTTTCATGGTATGCAGGGCTCCCGACCAACGTGGTATCAGAGCCTGCCTAAGAAGAGAGGGTGCATATGGTGTGAACATGAAATTTAAATTAAAATAAAATTTAAATTTATTTCATGTCAAATATTCTATATAATCAATTAAATAAATAAATAAATAAATATATATATATATATATATATATATTTGACATGATATATATATATATATATATATATATATATATATATATATATATATATATATATATATATATATATATATATATATATATATATATAAGTCATTGAAGTTGATACAATGTCTAGAGAGATGACAGAGAACCTCTAGCGCCCTTTTCCTTGCTTTTGAAACTAAAAATCCTAATCCCTTCTCCTCCCCCCTTTGATCTTCCATGGTTACTTTCACCATCCCATGGGCCAGTGTTCAAGAAGTCTCTCGTGATAACCCTGTGCTCACATCAAAAGAACATCTTCCTAAGACCCCTAAAACTTTCGCCCAAGTCATTAATAATGTCTGTGATATTCTTCTAAGTCAGCTCCCCTAACCTTGTGTCAAAGGAGACAAAATTGTTGGAATAAACCCAAAACCTTTTGAGAATTCCTATTCAATATTGATCTCAAGATTGTTAACAATCACACGCAATGACAACGAAAAGAAAAATTGAGAAAGAAAGAAAGAGAAAAGAGAAATAGTAGCGTTGGAGAAAAAGATAAAAACTGCAGAATTCTTTCTGCCCACAAACAGAGGAAACTTTCAATATTCACTTGCAACTGCAAATTGTGAATTATCAAACTTGATTATTACAATGATAAGGGTTTCACCCTATTTATAGATTTAGGTTAACTTGCATATCAAGCTAAAGCCCAAACTATAAAAGCCCAAAAATATCTAGTCTAATATTTCTAAATCAAATCTGATCTATCTAAATCAAAAATAATCTTTTAAAACAATGAATAACATATTTAACACACCACCTAATTCATTGTGTCTAAACTGTCTATATTCATCATGTCTCTTAGTCTTCTGAAAACTTCTATCTGCACTCCCTTCGTCATAATATCTGCAATCTGATTCTCATTTCTACAGTGTTCCAAGTTCATCTTCCCTTCTGCTACCTGATTTCGAAGATAATGGAACCTCATTTCGATGTGCTTACTTCGACCATGTGTTATTAGATTCTTCGCCAAGTTGATAGCTGACATGCTGTTGATCTTCATTGTAATTGCTCCATGACTCTTCCCTGTAATCTCTTCGACCAGGTTCACCATCCATGTTGCTTGACATGCACAAAGAGAAGCAACTATGTATTCTGCTTCGCATGATGACAATGCCACTACTGGCTCCTTTCTTAAACTCCAAGCAACTGGTGCACCACCTAACATAAACACATAGCCTGTTGTGGATTTTCTATCCTCAGCATCACTACACCAACTAGAGTCGATGTATCCCACTAACTTGCATTATTTTCCTTCATCAGCTGCAGGAAACAAAATGTTGTAGTCGAGAGTCTCTTTCAGATACCTCAGTATCCTCTTCGTCGCTGCTAGGTGTGATACCTTTGGCTTCTGCATGAATCTACTTACCATACCCACACTATATGCTAAGTCAGGCCTTGTGTGACAAAGGTATCGAAGTGACCTAATAAGTCATCTGTATTGGGTAGGGTCGACATCATCTTCATCTGAATCTTTCGACAGTTGCAATCTGGTCTCAACTGGAGTCGAAGTTGGATTGCAATTTTGCATCTCAAATATCTTGAGTATTTCGCCTGCATATCTTCTTCGGTGCATCATCAAACCTCAACTAGTCTTGTAGAATTCAATGCCAAAGAAATATGAGAGATTTCCCAAGTCTGACATTTCAAACTCCTCACTTAGGTTATGTTTGAAATCTTCGACCTCCTTCTTGCAACTTCCTGTTATCAACAAGTCATCGATATAAAGGCATAATATAAGCAATTCACTACTGATTCTTCTTACATACACTCCATGCTCAATCGTACACTTCACAAATTCCTTCTCCCTTAAGAAGCTGTCGATTTTCTTATTCCAAGCTCTTGGAGCTTGCTTAAGTCCACACATGGCTTTATGCAGCCTGTACACCTTTCTTTCTTCGCCTCGTTTCACATACTTAGCTGGTTGTGCGACATAAACTTCTTCGTCTAAGGGACCATTAAGGAATGCACACTTCACGTCCATCTGACATGTGTGCCAATTGTTCATATTTGCTAGAACAACAACCAACATGATTGTTTCGATCCTAGCAGCAGGTGAAAACACTTCGTCGAAGTCGATTCCTTCCTTCTGAAGAAATCCTTTCGCCACAAGTCTCGCCTTGTGTTGAGTTACTTCTCCTCTAGGATTCACCTTCACCTTGTAAACCCACTTCATATCAATTACCTTCTTGCCTTGAGGCAATTTGACAAGTGACCAAGTGTTGTTGACTTCGATGGACTCTAACTTTTCATTCATTGCTTTTACCCACTTCAAATCTTTCAACGCCTCATCTGCATTTACTAGTTCGACATTTGCGTAGAAAGCATAGTGTACCAGCTCACCCTCTTCATCAACCAAATCATCTGATGTAATTACACATTCTTGCAACCTTGCAGGCATGTGTCTTGTTTGTCGAGGTCTGCTTGGACCAGCTTTATCTATGACTTGTTCCTGTCGAAATTCTCTTTCGACTTCAATGGTTAGTTCTTCACAAGAGATTCTCACTGAATCCTTCTTGACATTCTCAGTCCAATCTCATTCTTTAAGCACATCTATGATCACGTCCCTGTTGATCACTACTTGCTTATTCACTGGGTCGAACACCTTGTAACCTCAAGTTGAATGATATCCTATCAAGATCATCTGATTCAACTTGTCATCAAGCTTCCTTCTCAACTGGTCTGGCACATGTCTATGTGCTATAGATCCAAACACCTTCAAGTGAATGAGGCTAGGTTTGACACTAGACCAACATTCTTCTGGTGTGATTCCTTCAAGCTTCTTCGTCGGACATCTGTTTAATATGTATGTTGCTGTCGAAACCGCTTCTCCCCATAATTCCTTGGGTAGATGCTTTCCATTCAACATACTTCTCACCATGTTTATGATGGTTCTGTTCTTTCTTTCTGCAATTCCATTTTGTTATGGAGTGTAGGGTGGAACCACCCCATGCACAATCTTTTCTTTTTCACATAATGCATTGAACTCTTTCGACACATACTCTCCGCCACCATCAGTCCTTAGAATTTTCAGCTTTCGACCACTCAGTCTTTCGACCATAGATTTGAATCTGGAAAATACCTCGATCACATAACTTTTCTTCTTGATGAGGTAAGTCCACATCTTTCGACTGTAATCATATATGAATGTGATAAAGTATCTGTTGCCTGCGATCGAATCCACCTGGATAAGACCACATACATTAGAGTATATAACTTCCAGAATTGCCTTCGACTTCCTTCATGCATCCTTGCTGAAGCTATTCTTGTGTTGTTTCGACTGAACACACTCTTCATAGACTTCACTTGGAATGTTGATTTATGGTAATCCTGAAACCATATTTCTTCTCTTTAGCTCTTTGATGTCATTGAAGTTAAGATGGCCTAGTTAAAAATGCCATAACCACTCATCTCTGCTGGCTGCAGTTGCTAGGTACTTGTGCTCCATCATATTGAGTTCAATCTTATTCTGATACATTTGAGCCTTCAAGATCAACCTACCACCTGCGTCGAGAACTCTCATCATCTTGTCTTCGATCGACACCTTGTAGTTCTTTTCGACCAACTGCCAAATACTGAGAAAATTACTTTGCATGCCTGGTATGTACAACACATTGGAAATTGTTGACCTCTTGCCATCTTTCCTCATAATCAGAACATCACCAACACCTTCAGCTACTAGAGTGTTGTCATTTGCAAACTTCACCGTGTTCTTCGACGAGGGCTTCATGTTGAAAAACCAATCTTTCCTTTCAATTATGTGTGATGAGCATCCTGACTCCAAGTACCACTGGTCCTGGAATCTCTCTTCGTTTCTTGTTGTGACCATCAACAACATATCTTCTTCATGTTTCGCCAGCTTTGCATAAGTTTCTTGATTCTTCTTTTTTTCTAGACAATCACTAAAATAGTGACCATACTTCTGACAATTGAAACACTGAATGTGACTTTTGTCAGGCTTTCGATTACCATTTCTTCCTCTACCTGCAGCACCACCTCTTTAGTTGCCCTGGTTCCAGGGTTTTCTTTGATTAGACCAGTTTCCTTCATTTTGATTTCGACCAGTTGAATTGTTGTAGCCTCCTCTACCTTTGTTGCCATTCCATCTTCCTTTGCCTTTCCTTTCCTTTTCTGACTTCGCCTGCAAAGCCATATCACTCTTCGAATTTCCTGCAGCTCTTTCAACCATCCTTTGTTCATGAGACTCAAGCGTCCCTTAAAGCTCTTCCTTCGTCAATACTGACAAATCTTTCGACTCTTCTATGGCTACTACCACGTGGTCGAACTTTGGAGCCAATGACCTCAAGATCTTTGCAAAAATTGATCTTGATGTCAACACCTCTCCACATACCTTGATTTGATTCACCAGCTTTGTAACTCTGGTGAAGAAATCGGTTATACTTTCATTGTCTTCCATCTGAAGCAACTCATAAGTTCTCTTGTGAGTTTGTAACCTCACCTCTTTCACCTTCTTTGCGCCTCCAAACGACTTTTCAAGAATCTCCCACACTTTCTTTGCTGACTCTACATCACAAACCTTTTCAAAGTTATCTGGATCGACACACTGATGGATTATAAAGAGAGCTTTATAATTTTTTTCTTCTTCAACTCTTTGTGTGCAGCCTTTTCTTGATCCGTCGCGTTCTCTGCAAGCGGTGCTACTCCTTCCTTCATAAGATCCCAAAGATCTTGATAACAGAAAACCACCTTAATCTGCTTGCACCAATTCTCATAATTATCTTTCTTGAGAATCAGAAGGCTCGTCGAAAAGTGCCCGTTCGGATGATTCATCGCCATCACGATTTTCCTTCCTTGAATCGCAACCGGAGCTCTAGATACCAGATGTTGGAATTAACCCAAAACCTATTGAGAGTTCCTATTCAATATTGATCTCAAGATTGTTAACAATCACATGCAATGAAAAGAAAATTTGTGAAAGAAAGAAAGAAAGAGAAAAGAGAAATAGTAGCGTTGGAGAAGAAGATGAAAAACTGCAGAATTCTTTCTGCCCACAAACTGTGGAAACTTTCAATATTCACTTGCAAACTGTGAATTATCAAACTTGATTATTACATTGATAAGGGTTCCTCCCTATTTATAGATTTAGGTTAACTTGCATCTCAAGCTAAAGCGCAAACTATAAAAGCCTGAAAATATCTAATATAATCTTTCTAAATCAAATTTGATTTATCTAAATAAAATCTAATCTTTCTAAAACAATGAATTACATATTTAATCAAAATTGCCATCACCATCCCTAAGAAAAGTATTTGACTGGTCTTGAAGCCTGCGAAACTAACCTTCATGGTCATATCATATGGCCAAAAGGTTCTACGCCATTAAAAATTGATGCCTTGCGGTCCAAGCTTTCTCAAATATGGAAATCCATTGGAAAATAGGGTGTTACATCACTTGGAGAATATACAAATTGTGAGAGCGTCATGAACCCTAAATCATGCTCCGGGAACTTTGAAGCTCTTTGCATGGTCTAGAGATTTCAATCCTCTGCTCAGGCGTGGATTCAAATTTTTGGATTGGCCTATGAATACTGGAGGCTTAGAATATTATTTGCTATTGTAGGATGTATTGGAACCCCAATATGTATAAATACTGCTACTAATAAGAATCAATTTCTTCGTAGAAGCAAATCTGACCACTTCCCTTTGGTTATAAACTTCAAAGTCAATGAGATTGGTCATGCCTCCTCCTTTAACAATCACATGCAATGAAAAGAAAAATTGTGAAAGAAAGAAAGAAAGAGAAAAGGGAAATAGTAGCGTTGGAGAAGAAGATGAAAAACTGCAGAATTCTTTCTGCCCACAAACTGTGAAAACTTTCAATATTCACTTGCAACCTGTCAATTATCAAACTTGATTATTATAATGATAAGGGTTCCTCCCTATTTATAAATTTAGGTTCACTTGCATCTCAAGCTAAAGCGCAAACTATAAAAGCCTCAAAATATCTAATATAATCTTTCTAAATCAAATCTGATTTATCTAAATCAAATCTAATCTTTCTAAAACAATGAATTACATATTTAATCAAAATTGCCATCACCATCCCTAAAGAATCCCTAAAGAAGAGTATTTGACTGGTCTTGAAGCCTGCGAAACTAACCTTCATAGTCATATCATATGGCAAAAAGGTTCTACGACATTAAAAATTAATGCCTTGCGGTCCAAGCTTTCTCAAATATGGAAATCCATTGGAAAATAGGGGGTTACATCACTTGGAGAATATACAAATTGTGAGAGCGTCATGAACCCTAAATCATGCTCCGAGAACTTTGAAGCTCTTTGCATGGTCTAGAGATTTCAATCCTCTGCTCAGGTGTGGATTCAAATTTTTGGATTGGCCCAGGAATACTGGAGGCTTAAAATCTTATTTGCTATTGTAGGAAGTATTGGAACCCCAATATGTATAAATACTGCTACTAATAAGAATCAATTTCTTCGTAGAAGCAAATCTGACCACTTCCCTTTGGTTATAAACTTCAAAGTCAATGAGATTGGTCATGCCTCCTCCTTTAAATTCATGCGGATGTGGAACCTGCTTCCTGACTGCAAAGCCATTGTTTCCAGAATTTGGAGTTCTCCCTGTCATGGTGATCATATGTACGTCTTGAACCACAAGCTTAAAATCCTCAAGCAGGAATTGAAGGCTTGGAATAAGTAAACTTTTGGCAATGTTCACAGCAAGGTTATTGAGGCAACCTTGAAGCTCAACAACATCCAACTGGCTATTGATTCTAATGGTTCCTCTAATCATCTTTTAGATCAAGAAAAGGCGGCTAAGAGTGCCCTGGAGTATTCCCTTTAGATTGAAGATGCTTTTTGGAAGGAAAAATCTAGAACTAAGTGGCACTGTGATGGGGACAAAAACACTGCTTACTTCCATAGACTGGCAAAAATCAAGCAGGCTATTAGAAAGATCTCTATGCTCAATATTGAGGGTTCCATCATCACCGGTCCTAAGCTTATTGCTGATCATGTTGTTAATCATTTCACTAACCTTTTCTCTTCTTTTAACCGTGTGCAGGATAACCACATTATTGAAGACACTATCCCTTGCTTGATTTCTGATCAAAGAAATGATATTCTTTCCATGATTCCCACCCCTGAGGAATTTTCTTCTGCTGTGTTTGCTGTGAATAAAAATGACGCTCCAAGGCCTGATGGATATGGTGCTTCTTTCTTTCAATCTCATCGGAATACTGTGAAATCTGATGTTATTGTTTGCCATTACTCAGTTCTTTTCTCAATCTTGAATGAGGCTTCCAACCTTAAGCTCTGCTGGGATTATTACACTTCTCAAGATCAGTGGGCGGTGCTTTTAAGGCTCAGAACTTTGAAAAAGGACTACTTGATAAACTATCATATCTCCTCCTCTATTTAGAATGGCATAAAATCCAAGTTCCAAACTGTCTTGAACAACTCTTGTGGAATATTGGAAAGGGTGACAAGGTGAATTTTTGGAAAGATATTTGGTGTGGCTTTGCTATTGGTCAACACCTTAATATTGATGCCGATAAGATTGCAGATCTTAATCACATTGTCAATGATTTCAGAATGGAGCACTGTTGGAATTTTCCTTCAATCATCCACATGGAATTCCCTGCCTAGTCTCAGGTTCTGCAGAACATTATGGTCCCCTATGGTGAAACTGATGATACTTTCTGTTGGATTCATTCCCAAAATGGCATGCTCGTTTTACATGATGCTTACGAGTTTACAGCTCCTTTTTCCATAATAGTTTATTGGTCTGAGTTGGTGTGCGGCTTAATGAGATTCCTCCTTCCAAATCTATACTCGTTTGGAGAATCATTCACAATAAGATTCCAACTGATGACAACTTGTTGATTTGTGGATTTCTCCTCCCGTCCATTTGTAATCTTTGCTGCAATAGTGTTGAATCTTCGAATAATATCTTCCTCGCTTTTCCATTTGTTGTGCATCCTTGGGATTGGTTGGCTAGCATTCTGAGATTGAATATTAATCGAGACTCTCCTGTTGCCATCTTGAAAACTTCCTATAGAGGGTGGAGTCCCCAGGTTAAAATTATTGTTTCCACTGTCGTTATTAACGTTTTCAATATTATTTGGTTGTGTAGAAATGATATCGGATTTATTAATGGTGTTCCTTCTTGGAGAAATATTATTAATTGGGTGATCTCTGATGTCCATCTTTCTGGTAGCCAAACTTCTAAAGCTGTTGGCAGCTCTATTCATGACTTCAGCATTACTAAAGCTTTTAATGTAGCAGTGAAACCTCATAACCTCCCGATATTATGAGATGATATGGACTCTTCCTATTTTTTATTGGATAAAAGTTAACACAGATGGTGCTTCAGTTGGTGGTCCGGGTCATTCCTCTTGCGGCGACATTTTCAGAAACAGGTTTGGCGAGCATCTTGGTAGCTCTGCCATTCATCTTGGGCATTCTAATGCTTTTGTTGCAGAATTGAATGGTATTATGTATGCCATTGAGATTGCTAAGAGAAGAGGCTGGAATAACTTTGGATTGAATGTGATAGTAAAAATATGTTGTTTGCTTTCACTAAATCCAACATGACTCATTTGAGGATTAGAAACAGATGGCTTCACTGTATATCTCTATTCAGTTCTATGGATTTTATTATTTCGCATGTCTTTAGAGAGTGTAACCATTGCGCTGACAAGATCTCTAATCTCAGGCTAGCTTGTAATTGCTTTACCTGGTGGGATGATGTTCCGGGGGTGCCTCTTGTAATTTCATTAGGGATCGCTTAGGCCTCTCTTGTTGGTGATTTTAGTATCATCAATGTATTTTAGTAGTAATGTGATTTACTATAGGCCGATGCAATTATGCGTTAAGCTTGGAAACGAGTTAGGGTAGTGCGGAATGCACGCTCGTCGAGCCAACGTATAACTGAATGCGAATAATTGAAACGGGGTTCCAAGGGGCGAAGCCTCTGGCGGGGTGCGGGGCAGCGCCCCGTTCGAAATTTTTTTGAACAGTTGAACCCTTTCCCAACCGACATAACCGTTTTCTGAACAGTTGTGTCTTTTCGGTTTCTGTTATTGATCTCCTATATAAGGAGTCATTTGGCATCGGTTTCGGTTACAGGAAAAACCATACTTTCTCTCTACATTCCTGATCAGTTCTCTTTTGCCAGAAACAAATTGTTCTTCAAGAATTATCCCCATAAAGATTTCGTGAACCCAGGCAAGAATAGGGTCGAAATACTTTGTTCGGAAAGTGTACGAACACGATTCTTCGAAGTTATCCAGGATTATCATACCCGGATTTCTAACAAACGAACAAAGTAATTTCTGATAATCATGGCTGGAGGAAGCACCGTCAAGGAGATGACTACAAATTTCGGAAAATTGGACAAGTTTCAAGGACAAGACTTCAGGCGTTGGCAGAAGAAGATGCATTTCATGTTGACAACGTTAAAGGTGGTGCACGTCCTGTCTACACCGATTCCAGAACTTCTGGAGGATGACACAGTTGAAAATCTGAGACGCAGATCAAAGTGGGAGAACGACGACTACATATGCAGAGGGCACATTCTTAACGGTATGTCTGATCCCTTATTTGATATTTACCAAAACATGGAATCTGCAAAGGAATTGTGGGATTGTCTCGAATCCAAGTACATGGCAGAGGACTCATCCAGTAAAAAGTTCCTGGTAACCGATTTCAACAATTACAAAATGGTTGAATCGAGGTCTGTCATGGAACAATTCAATGAACTCCTCTGAATCCTTGGACAGTTCACACAACACGGATTGAAGATGGATGAAACAATATCTGTCTCAAGCATCATAGACAAGTTGCCTCCTTCGTGGAAGGATTTCAAACACAATCTGAAGCATGGAAAAGACGAACTGTCTTTGATCTAACTTGGAAGTCACTTGCGCATAGAAGAATCTCTAAGAGCGCAGGAGGATGACAAAGGAAAAGGCAAAGAAATTGTTGGACCCTCGGTTAATATGGTCGAAGAGGGTGGTAAGAACGATAACAACAAAAACAAAGGAAAAAAAGCGTGCTTTCAAGAACAAAAAGGGCAGTTTCGGTGCTAACAAGAAACCGAAACTAGAATGCTGGAAGTGTGGCAAAACAGGCCACTTCAAGAAGGATTGCCGTTTCGGCAAAAAGCACGACAACGCGAATGCAAGTGGTTCAGGAAAGGGGTCTAAGGACCAATCCGAAAACCAAGGTCAGAAATCAATTCGTGATTTGAATAGTTTGATTAAACATTCGGTTTCACTAAATTCTGAAGCATTTTATGTGCAGGATGATGCTATCGCGTGGTGGATTGATTCTGGCGCCACAACACATGTTTGCAAGGATCGTTTCTGGTTCAAGACTCTTGTTCCAGTGGAAGATGGTTCTGTCCTCTACATGGGAGATGGTCACTTCGCTCCCGTTGAAGGCAAAGGAAACGTGGTGTTAGAATTCAGTTCTGGAAAGACTATTACTTTGTTTCATGTTTTGTATGTTCCTAAACTACGTAAGAATTTAATTTCTGGTCCTGTATTAAATAAGCTTGGATATAAGCAAGTGTGTGAATCCGATAAATATGTTTTATCGAAGTCTGGTGTGTTTGTAGGATTTGGATATTATAATAATGGTATGTTTATGATGAATTTGAATGGAGTTCCTAATGGCTCTGGTTCTGTATTTATGTTCTCTTTGAATGTTATCAATTTTTCGTTATGGCATGCTCGTCTAGGACATGTACATTATAAAAGAATGCATGAAATGTCTAAAGATGATTTAATTCCTGTTTTTGATGAAAATGTAGAAAAGTGTAAAACTTGCATGTTAACAAAGATCACTAGGCAACCTTTTAAAAGTATAACAAGGAAATCTGTCATTCTTGAGTTGATACATAGTGATTTATGTGATATGCATGCTACTCCATCATTAGGGCATAAAAAATATTTTGTCACTTTCAAAGATGATGCATCTAGATTCTGCTATGTTTATTTGTTGCACGCTAAGGACGAAGCCTTAGATAAATTCAAAATTTATAAAACTGAAGTTGAAGTGCAACAGAATGTGCTGATTAAAACATTACGTACAGATAGAGGTGGTGAATATTATGATCCTGTATTTTTCCAATCCGTAGGAATCATTCATGAGACTACGACACCTTATACACCTCAACAAAATGGTGTGGCTGAAAGGAAAAATAGAGTTTTTAAAGAAATGGTGAATGCCATGTTATCTTACTCTGGTTTGAGTGAAGGGTTTTGGGGAGAAGCTTTGTTAACGGCTTGCTATTTGTTAAATAGGGTTCCTAATAAAAGGAACAAGACTACCCCATATAAACTTTGGTATAAGAAACGACCCAACTTAACATTTCTACGTGTTTGGGGTTGTAGGGCCGTGGTTAGACTCCCGAACCCAAAAAGGAAAACTTTGGGTGAAAAGGGTATAGCTTGCATCTTTGTTGGATATGCTGAGCACTCCAAGGCCTATAGGTTTTATGTTATAGAACCTAATGACTCGATTTCTATTAACACGATAATAGAATCGAGAGATGCCATATTTGATGAGAATTGTTTCTCTTCTATACCTAGACCAAAGGTCTCTATACCTAATTCAGATGAATCTCTAAGGGATGATCATTCAAATGATGTGCCAAGTGAGACACTTGAACCCCGTAGGAGCAAAAGAGCTAGAAAATCTAGATCTTATGGATCTGATTTTCAACTATATTTAGTTGAGGGATCAAAGGATCAGATTGATACTCAATACTATTATTGCTATAGTATAGAGGAGGATCCAAGAACGTATGATAAAGCTGTGAAATCTCGAGATTCTGGTTTTTGGAAAGAAGCAATTGATGAAGAGATTGGTTCTATCATGGAAAATAATACTTGGGTATTATCTGATTTACCACCAGGTTGCAAACCATTGGGTTGCAAATGGATCTTTAAAAAGAAGATGAAAGTCGATGGTACAATTGACAAGTTTAAAGCTAGATTAGTTATCCAAGGCTTCAGACAAAATGAAGGGATTGATTATTTCGATACCTATGCTCCAGTTGCCCGTATCACTACTATTAGATTGTTGATTGCCTTGGCGGCTATTCATAATCTAGTGATTCATCAAATGGATGTCAAAACAGCATTTCTGAATGGTGATTTGGAAGAAGAAGTGTATATGAAGCAACCTGAAGGATTTATAATGCCTGGTAATGAGCATAAAGTGTGTAAGCTAGTTAAGTCGTTGTATGGGCTGAAACAAGCTCCGAAGCAGTGGCATCAAAAGTTTGATGAGGTTGTTTTGTCTAATGGTTTCATTCTAAACCAAGCTAACAAATGTGTATATAGCAAATTTGATACATCCGGTAAAGGAGTTTTCATTTGTCTATATGTTGATGACATGTTGATCTTTGGCACCGACCAAAATCAAATTGATAAAACGAAGAATTTCTTGTCATCAAAGTTCTCCATGAAGGATATGGGAGAAGCGGGCGTTATTCTTGGTATTAAGATTAAACGGGAGAATAAGGGGATTGTAATTACGCAATCTCATTACATTGAGAAAATACTCAAGAAGTTCAATTATGAAAGTTGTTCTCCAGTAAGTACTCTCATGGATCCTAGAGAAAAACTTATGCCAAATACAGGTAAACCTGTGGATCAACTCGAATACTCAAGAGCTATAGGCTCTTTGATGTATGCTATGATTAGCACTAGACCGGATATTGCTTATGCGGTTGGAAAGTTGAGCAGATTTACTAGTAATCCTAGTAGACATCATTGGCATGCGATAACTAGGGTATTCAAGTACTTGAAGGGTACTATGAATTATGGATTGTCATATATGGGATTTCCTTCGGTGTTAGAGGGTTATTCGGATGCTAGTTGGATAAATAATGCTGAAGATTCATCCTCTACAAGTGGATGGGTGTTCTTACTTGGGGGAGGTGCCATCTCATGGGCTTCCAAGAAGCAAACATGTATAACTGGTTCCACAATGGAATCTGAGTTTGTAGCATTAGCTGCTGCTGGTAAAGAAGCGGAATGGCTATGGAACTTGGTATATGAGATTCCGATATGGCCTAAACCGATATCACCAATTTCTATCCGTTGTGATAGTACTGCCACACTGGCTAAAGCTTATAGTCAAATATACAATGGAAAGTCTAGACATTTGGGTGTTAGACATAGTATGATTAGGGAATTAATCATGAATGGGGTGATATCTATTGAGTTTGTTCGGTCGCAACAAAACTTAGCTGACCACTTGACGAAGGGGTTAACTAGAGACTTAGTGAAGAAGTCGGTAATTGGGATGAGATTAAAGTCCATTTAAATCTATTAGCTATGGTATACCCAATTCCCTTCTAATACAACGTTAGAAGCAGAATTCAATGTGGAAAGATCATAGTTAGAGATTGGAGCAATTGTGTTTATCTTCCCAAGGTATGTGCTCAGACCTGCAAGTGATGGCTAGGTTGAAGTATATCTTTTTAATGGTTCTTTTGGAAAATTGCAAATGCAGGTGCAAGATTAAAAGGATCACCTATGTGAGCATGAAGTTTTGCCGCTTCAGGAAGCTTGGACTTGGCTTCCTATATGCTCATTAATGGATAAGGACACATGGCTTGTAAAGTGTCAAGTATGAATAGTAGAGTATTGTAAGAAACATATGTGTACTATATCTTCAGATATTCAAATGGATTGACGGGTTCAATCGATATGACACCCCGATTTTCGAGTATTTGGAATGTGTATTTGTACTAAGATGAAAATTCAATCGCAAGACATTTTCGTCTATGCATTTGTTTGATCGTTATACCTGTGTGTTATACCCTTGTATATATTATTGTATATACTGAGTAAATCAAGGATTACACTAAAATGGGGGGGATTTGTTGGTGATTTTAGTATCATCAATGTATTTTAGTAGTAATGTGATTTACTATAGGGCGATGCAATTATGCGTTAAGCTTGGAAACGAGTTAGGGTAGTGCGGAGTGCACGCTCGTCGAGCCAACGTATAACTGAATGCGAATAATTGAAACGAGGTTCCAAGGGGCGAAGCCCCTGGCGGGGTGCGGGGCAGCGCCCCGTTCGAAATTTTTTTGAACAGTTGAACCCTTTCCCAACCGACATAACCGTTTTCTGAACAGTTGTGTCTTTTCGGTTTCTGTTATTGATCTCCTATATAAGGAGTCATTTGGCCTCGGTTTCGGTTACAGGAAAAACCATACTTTCTCTCTACATTCCTGATCAGTTCTCTTTTGCCAGAAACAAATTGTTCTTCAAGAATTATCCCCACAAAGATTTCGTGAACCCAGGCAAGAATAGGGTCGAAATACTTTGTTCGGAAAGTGTACGAACACGATTCTTCGAAGTTATCCAGGATTATCATACCCGAATTTCTAACATCTCTAGCTATCGCTTCACTCCTTCGGAGGTTTTGGCTTTGTCCCCCTCCTTGTTTGTAGTGCCTTTTCTTCTTTAATATATTTCTCTTCTTTAAAAAAAATTATATATATGTAAGACAGGAAAACAGGAAAATCACTTGGCCATAAATAATGCTAGGCGAGAGAGGTAGGCAAAGAACCATTAAAGAGTCTGTGCGAGGTAACGCCGGTATAATCATAAGGGATAATGATTCAAAGTATTGCTACCTAACATTTTGATTAGACTTTGCGTTATTCTTACTAAGGTTAAGTTCAAATCGAAAGATATCTAACTGTATTAACATTCTTTGTTTCTCTTTTCTGGAATTGATCTTATCATTATTAGAACAAGTGGGGAATTGTTGTAATTTATGAACAATGAGTGTTCATGGGTGTGTTCCAAAATGACAAGAAAAGTGGAAATGAGTAAATGCCAATAAATGTTTGGGAAATAGTCCCACATAGAAAGTTTCACTCACTTTAAAAGCATTTATAAAGAGTTATGGACATTAACTCAACAAAAGGACAAAAAAGGATAAAGTGCCACATGGACAAGTGTCATCGTCCCAAGCATTATGTCATTTGTTTCCTTCATACACCCCCTTTCGGTGTCGTCACCGGTGACACCGGCTCCAGGTTCGAGGGCGTGGATGTAGAGGCGCTAGTGGTAATTTGTAGGCGGCACTTGAGCACTTAGGCACGACGCATACGAACAATCGGACTACTCAAAGACGGCCTTCGGCTGACATATGGCAAATGGTTGTTTCTCTTTTTTGTTTGTTGCTTGAGTTGAATTTTTGAATTCAAAAATATGCAACACTTTATAAAGTGTTGCTGAATAGAAAATTGCAACTATTGGAAAACCTTGTTATAGGCGAAACAACACAATTATGGGTAAAAGATGTTGTTTCATCAAGGGTTACAACCTTGTGAAACAACGCAAACATGACCTATAAATAAGTCAATCCAAATTCATAAATCACATCACAAAATTCATATCCTCTTCAAAAAATTCCAGATGCTCTTCTCTACATTCGAGTTTTTATCCGTCTTGTGCAAACTCAAGTATAGTCTGAATTATCCTAAATATTTCTGCATAGAAACTCTAAGACATTTGAGAATGCATGAAATACTATAATATAATGAAGTGTTTTGTACACAATTCCAACATGAATCCATTTAATTCAGAAGTTTTATCTAACACTAACCTGAAGAGAAAAACACAACCGTATATTTTAATTATTATACCAAGTATTGGCCACCTGACAAAAATGAGAAACAACCCTAGAAGAAATGATGCAGAACCCTGCAAAAGAAGTAAATAATGTTATTTATCTCCATATAGATCGCTTCATTGTTGATCCATAAAGAAGTTGTAAAATTTATATCAAACTGGATAAAGACACGAATAAGTTTACTATTAATAATATGATGTAGTAGCAGAATAGTAAAGATGCAATCGACAAGAAAGCTAAAGTGGCTCTCCTCCTCCCCGTTAAAGTAGAATAACTGTTTCTTAAAGCTCTATCAGACCATCACATAATGAAATGAAGGAAGTCTGAAGCTTATAACCATGCGCAACTGAGAACTTTTGGATACAAATATATTAGATTTTATACTTCATTAGAAGTCGGCAAAAATAATTCTTCAATTCATTGGTGGAGGTAAAATTGATTATCAGGAACTATCAGTTTCACAAGACAATTGATATCAGGATATACAACCTCTAACAACCAAGTGGACGAGTAGGAATCACTTTTAAGAAAAACAAAATTCCAAGATCTATGTCCAATCTATCATGGAAACAATTATGTGAGCATTTGCATGAGTAACTTGAGATGAAACTTTAGTTTATATTTCATTTAGATTGTCATCATCAGATAGTCAAGTTTATCAAACCTTAGGTTTGCATTTTTATCTAATGAACCGTTCATGCTTGATTTATCATATTAATTTTCATCGTCAAAAGTAGATGTCATTGTTAAAAACATATCATCTGCAAAACAAAGTTCCATAGTGACATCATACTAGAAAGTGTGGTTTCTGCTTTATGAATAAGAGGAGCAAACAAAGTCTTTGTGTTGAATGATCAACTAGTAAATCCAATTCCCTTCATGTTCTTTGTAGATATGCCCATACTCAAAATGACATCGAGATTGTTTGCTTCAGAATTTAGCATGCGCAGAAATTTGGTCATTGCTTCAAGATCAAAATTGAGATGCTTAATTTTTTGCGTTAACTCGGTAACAATGATCATAATACATGTTTTGTCTTAAAAAAGAGTTTCAATTTTTCCTTCTACTTTTTGATCAATTGGGATTCATCAGTCCACTTTAATTAAATAGTTTTATATGCTTTAGCAGGAACATCATCACATCATTCATCTTCATCAATTTTTCAAGTTTTATTTATGTTAAAGAATTTTTATTTAATAAATATGGATAACAAATTTATATTATAATAATTTATTATGAATTATACTTAAGACAATGATATGAGTTAATAACAAATAAAAAAATATATATTTGTAAGTTGAAAGTGACATATAAAATTTAATTTTATAAATAAAAATTAATTTACAACCACGCGTACCGCGAGTCTTAATTTAGTTCAAAATAATATCATGAACTCGAATAACATATCTATAAGGAGCACATTCATTTTCCTTTTATTCTAACTTGATTAATTTGTTTTTTATTCAAAGTCAATTTCTATATAAAAAAAACTCTTCTTCCCTTGGCTAGACTCCTCCAACAAGAGTGAAGCGATAGTCGAGTCAAACTATGTTAGCTAAACTGGTATAAATAGGGATTTACAACTTAACATAGAAAAAAATAGGCTTAATGCATCATTTAGTCCCTTAACTTAATTTTAAGTTTCAATTTAATCTCTTATTTAATAAATATTTAATTTTTTTTTATATTCCATTAATTTATGTATGCGTGACACTCCAATTGGTACCATGTTAGATGAAGTGGAATTATTGTAATTGACATGTTATTTATAATTTACTAAACATTATTTATTTGACATAAATGAATTTGTAATAAATAGCATTTCTCTTTTTCTATTCCCTTCTCCAAAACCTTAGCCGTCAGCTTCTTCTATCTTTTCCTTCTTAAACCACCATAACTAACATCTGAAAATTGTTTCTATGATTGTTTAGTACCAGAGTTTATATAGTAAATCATTTGTCTAGTTTTCTATTCCTCGTCTAAAAATCTGCAATTCATTTTTTTATGCTTGGCTTGATTTAGTTTAGTAACAATTTGCCTCCACAAAGGTTGTTATCAGAATTGAACGACACCAATAGAATAATGTGTCGGTTTTGTTTTTGTTTTCTTTTCTTTTTTTTACATAAATTTTCTTGTATATAACATGTGTTGATAATTGTGGTTTACTTTGTATTTTTCTCTCCTCTTGTGCAATAATCTGACATTTTATACATTAGCATAGTGGGTTGGTTTTGTTTATTTTCTTATTTTCTTGTAGTAATATAGTAAATTGGAGGAGATGTGAAATGTCCTCCTTCCGGTCACAATTATAAACCAAAATAACTATTTTCACACGTATTAAGAAAATTAGTTAAGTGTAATTAATTTTCTTGATTTCATGTACAATCAAAGTAAAATTTACGATAATATCCTTAGTTTATTTGATAAATCAACTTTTAACATTAAATACTTTTGAATTAAATTAAGGGTATAATAGTAATATAAGTATTAATTAGTCTAAAATTTAATGATTTTTGTTTATAATAGTGACCAAGATTTAAGATTTTTTTTTGTTTATAATAGTGACCGGAAAAATTATGTTTTTACATTGCAGATAATTGTTGGAGATGTGAAAGTTTAATATAGTGCAAAAATTGACGGACATTTCCGCAAGATTCTTTGATAATGAGTGATGACCTTTTTGGTCCATTGCTTCTCATAGTCACTGTAAGAATAAAAACAAATAAAGAATAAGCTAAATGCTAGTCCTTTGTGGACAAATTGAAAAACTTTTAAGCTAAATGTTAAACTAGCAACTAACTTCAAATTTATAATACATGCTTTAATGTTAGTAACAGGTGAACAAGCTGGAAGAAAGCTTCAATTTGATCAACACGGGAAAAAACCACTTGTTGCATATTTATTTACAAATGACAAAAAGTTCAATAGATGTGGCTTTTTTTTATAAGCAAAATGATTCCAATATAAGTGGATGAATAGCAGAAACACTATCCATACCGAAAATTTACAAATGAAATTTTCCAACAATCAGCAAAATGCTAACGGATACAGACTATAAGCCAACCCTTCACAGAAAATCTATTGGGTGCTTCAAACAATCATAGAATGTACAAGAAGCAAAACCTTTGTAGAACTTAAAGATAATCACCTCCAAGAGTAATGTTGTATTCTAAAAACAATCTCTTTAACATTGTAAATCCCATCTTTAAATAAAATTTGGTTCCTTAACCACTATGTCGCGCCGGCAAAAATATTGAGTCGCCATCATCCTTTATTCGTCATCATCCTTTATTCGTCCTAAGGACAGGAAAATAATGAGAAAACCTAAATCTTAAAGGTGAGACATTAAGGTTCGGGAGTTGGTTAAGTGAGAGGAAGGTATTAGGCACCCCTCACTTCCATTATACTCAATGATATCCTCCTTAAGTTTTAGGGTATGTTTGCCTGTTACTTGAATGTTTGATTATTTATTTTATTTACAAAAAATCCTATTGTTATACAAAGAAGAAGAGGGGACCCTAAGTTTTTTATTATTAATGTATTCGCTAGGGTTTACAACCCTATGACTACGTACCTTCAATTTTGAAGGATCAAAATATCCGTAGTTCACCTCCCCCATTTCCATTCTCATTCCCATTCCTAATTGGATGAAGAGTTCTATCTCATTTCCTTATCCATTATTTATACTCTTGGATGAAGAGTAGTTATATTCCAAATTCTTGTCCATTATTTATACTCTCGGATGATGAGTTTTATCCCAATGAGTTCTATCCCAAAAAATCCTATGTATTATCCCTAAAACTTATTTCATCTAATTATCCTTTTATAGCCCAAAATATTTTATTCCTTATATTATTTTACCCTGAATTTTTATCCCTTAAAATCCTAATATTTTATCCCATAAGTGTATCCCATTTCTATCCCTTGAATTTATTATAGAAAATATTCCTAATATTTATCCCTTATAATTAATCTCCATTATTCCAAAAAAAAAATGCAATAGTCCCAATTATTTAAAATATGAGTTAAATTCTCTTATTTGATTTAAAATAAATTAGATTATCAAGGTGTAAATTAAATCCAAAGTATTTTTAAAATAAAATAAAATCCCAATTGTAATTAAATTTAAATAAACTCTGTTTATGTGATTTACCCTAATTATTACTACATCCGTTCCTTTTTATAAGACACAACTCATTTTTTAGGTTCATTGAATAATTAATGTATTTGGTCAATTTATAGACTAAATACATTGATTATTCAATAAACCTAAAAAAACAAATTGTCTCTTATAAAGAGAAACGGAGTAGTAAATACCAAGTTTATTAAATTCTAATTAAAAGAATTAACCCCAGTTAAAAAATATTATATTAATTGAACCCGATCACACAAAACCTTATATTGATTTAGCAACTTAATCTGAGCCTAATTAATTAATTATAAAAAATTAGTTAAACAAATTATCCCTAAGTAACTAAATGAAATAAGAAAATTAAAAAATATATTAACCCAAATATAATTATGCCTAATTTAGAATAATTAAAACACTAAGTTTATCTAAAATCTAACCCTATTCCTATACTAATTAATCCTACTTAACTAATCTTTTGTTATTTTTTGAGATTTTTAATATTTAATAAATAAAATAATCTAGTATTGTTAAGTCTAATTAAGTGAAACAAAGCCTAATGGACCCAAATTAAATGCGATATAATTTTTGTTGATTTTAATAAAATTTGGGTAAGAATGAAAGAATTATTAGTTGTTTTGTTTTATAAGAAATAAATAAAACAAAAATTAACTAAATAGATATGATAAATTAAATTAAACTCCAAAATTATATGCTCTAATGAGATGAAAATGGTAGATTTTTTTGTTCTTTTTAATTATTTTTGGTATTTTATTAATTAACTAAAGTTAATAAAAAATGACTAAAATCCTAATAAAACTTAATAACTTTAGTATTTTTTTTCTATTTAATAAATTAAAAGAAATCCCCAAACATACCTCTATCTTTCACGCAGTGCCTGAAGTAAAGACAAATCCTTTTCTTCTTGGTTTATTCTCTCTCATCGAAATTCATCATCCTTGTTTCCCTTTCTCACACATCAAGCTTCTTCTTCTTTCTCCAATCAGAATGCATCCAAACATATACTCTGTAAATCAAAACAAAAACCAAACAAAACTCAGCAAAATGTAATATTAGGTCTCTATTTATACTAATAAATTAGGTTAACAAAAATAGAAAAATTCAAGAATTAATTAATATAATTAAAATTTTAAATGAGATGTGATTTGATTTTGGTTCTTTGACATATTTAATTAATTATATCGATTTTTTTCTAAAAATAAGAATATCATCCCAAAAATGCAATATTTAAAAATATGAATAAAATCATTTCAAATCTTTTTTTTATTTTATGATTTTTTAACTATTTTTTTAATAAAAAATGAAAAAGTGAAAATTAATTATTTTAAAAAAATACCTATTTAAAAATACGAAAATTAATAAAAAATAATTAAAAAATGCAATATTTAATTAATATAATGCGAAAAGTTAGAAATAAATGCAAAATGAATAAAAGAGAGAAGAAATAAATAAATTGGCAAAGGTGAGACCTGAACTCATGCCCTCTTAGGCTCCCAACTCCTAGCAATAAGTCCTTACCAAATGGATCATTCTAATCATTCAAAATAAAATGCCAATAATAATAATAATAATAATAATAATAATAATAATAATAATAATAATAATAATAATAATAATAATAATAATAATAATAATAATAATAATACCAATACTTTATTTAACTAAAAGATATAACTTAATAATAATTAAAAAAACCCCAATTTCTAATATTAGTCATAATGATAAAAGTTATACCCTTCAAATATTAATAGTAGGCCTCTTAATATTTCCTTAGTAAATTAGTCCTAAATTTCTTTCTAATGAAAATCACATGTTAAATTATTAGAAAATTATAGATCCTAGAATAGTAACCAAACCTTTATTGTACTGGACATGTTAGTGATCACAGCTCTACAGAAAAGAGGGAGTGGTCAAAATTTGGGGTACGACACACTAAATGTTCCAACAAATACAAAACCATATCAAATTTGCTCTTTTTCTTCGCAACTTTTCCAACCAGCCGTAAGAACCACTCCATAAAATGATCTTGACAGTTATCGACATTTATTCAATATACATAAATCCAATTCAAAATAGCTCTCCACACCACTCTACTTTTTTCACAGGTTATGAAAACATGATCCAAAGCTTCAATGTCATTAAAATACAACACACATACCAAGTCATGAAGATTTGAAATTACCTTCCTGGCCCCAAGATTTTTTTCAAGTCAGAAGTCTTTCCAAGATTAGACGCCACACAAACACCTTAGTCTTCAACGGAATCGCCGACTGCCATAAGATATCTAGAGCAGCCTTGGAATTAACTTCAATCCTATATATCCAATTGGCCTGCATGGCAAAAGAGTAACATGATTTGGTTGAAAAGCTGCGGCTAACTGAACCTGGCCATAACACTACATCTTGTTCCCCTTGCACAGTTTGTACCCCTTCTATCAACAAATTCAGGTCATTCAATTCTGATAACAACCCGTCGTTCCAGTTTTCCGTTTCAAATCCAAGATTCCAAAACCATATATCCCGACACCAATTTCCATGATCAGCCACTGCTCCAAACTGACGTGTATCCTGTTGAAAAAGGTTCGGGAAAGCGAGGTGTAAAGGAGTCGCATTTATCCATCTCGCATATTAGAATGAAACACAATCTCCCCCTAGCTTGCTCCTAGCTTGCATATGGAACGATTCTGGTTTAGTGGATTGCCCAATCTTCACAATGTCACGCCACCACAATGAAAATTCCGCATCTTTGGAAACGACCTGCAACAACAAAAGATAATTTTTACAGCAACCATACTTATGTTGTAACACAGGATACCATATTGCTCCTTCTTCATGGATAACACGCCACACCCATTTTATAAGTAGTGCCACATTAAATACTGCAAGATCTTTAATACCAAGTCCACCCCTCTCCTTAGAGTTGCAAATACTACTCCAAGACACCCATGCCATGGACCTTTTTTCTTTAGAACCCGACCATATGAAGCGCATTTGTATAACAGTCAATTCATTTAAGACATTCAAAGGCATTTTGAAGAAGGAAAAATAGTGGATTGGAAGACTAGTCAGTACTGAGTTAATGAGTGTAACGCGTTCTCCCATCGAAAGTAATTTGCCTTGCTAAGAAGAAATTCGTGCCTTGAATGCTTTCACGACAGGTTTCCAAAAATCTATTCTAGTGTGGTTACCTCCTACCTATAGGCCCAAGAAACTGAAGGGAATTCCGCCCCTTTTACACGCTAGGAACTGTGCTGCTCTTGCTAAGAAATCTTCGTCCACACCCATGCCATATACAAAACTTTTACAAAAATTGTTGCGTAATCCTAAAATTAATTCAAAGTCTCGTAGGATAGCTTTAATACCCTACAAGTTACTCCATTTCGCATCACAAAAAAGGATCGTATCGTCAGCAAATTGAGTGATGCTAAAATCGATACCCTCAGATAATTCAAAGCCTTTAAACAAACTTCTATTACTTGCCCTTCTCACTAAACAAGCTAGTCATTCAGCCACAATGGTAAACAGGAAAGGTGATAACAGATCACCTTGTCGTAATCCTCTCGATCTTATGAAATCTGTCGTTGTTCCTCCATTGACCAGTACAAATAAATAGTTTTTCAGCACAACACCATTCTTCCACCTTAACCACCTCTCCCCAAAATTCATAGCCTTCATAGTTTGAATCAAGAAATTCCACTCAACACAATCGTAAGCTTGTGCAAAATCGACTTTGAACATCACGCATTTACGCTTTCTTCTTTTGGCTAGATCAATAAATTCATTAGTAGCCAACACACCATCTAAGATCTGCCTTCCTGGGATAAACGCCGTTTGGTTCTTTGAAACTACCTTACCAATCACTTTGCTCAACCTTTCAGCCAATAAGTAATAGAGGTTGAATATTATATGTTCCTGCTTCTACTCTTGCTTATGTTCCTGTCTCTGCCGCTTTTAATCAGAGTCAGAAATTAGCTCATTTAGTTCACAATGTTAATCATCTAATATTTGAAGATAATTACAAGAAGTAAGCTGAAAAGTTTAAGAACATACTAATAGAGGTTGAATATTATGTTGATAGGGCAGCTGAATCTGAAATTGAGATTGACTTTCTTCAACTGTTTGATAACCATGGTCTTTTGAAGTTTATGAGACAATACCTTTGCATTTCACTATTTTGTTATAATGTTTAATCCACGTCAGCAATAAAAAGCATGCCATGTGTCCTCTTTTTGACTTTGACTAACGGACCTAACAAAAGAGACTAAATGGTGCAGTTTGGAGAGATAAGGAATAAAATCGGTATTTTTTAAAGTTAAGGGACCAAAATGGACCAGAAAAAGTATTAAGCATAAATACTTCCACAAAAGGACAAATAGATAAAGGTTTTCTTGAATGAATTTTAATTTTATGTTTTTAAAAAATAATTTTGAAGAAAAAAAAAAAGAAAATATGGTTAGTAATTTTTTTTTTTTTGACAAATTCTTAGGTATCCATGATAAATAGTTGGGTAACAGTACCTTTAGTGCAAATAATTTAAAATATTATTTTATTTTTAAATAAAAAATATATAAAATGTGCTATGACATTGAATGCAATTGTTTTATTGGATTAGGGTACCACTTTTTATTATTATTTTTTTCTTTTTAATTTTCAAAACTAAAAACTAAAATCCAAAACCTCTAAAATTTATTTTAAATTTTTAATTTAAAAAAATTTTAATTCTAAAAATAGTTTTAAAAATAATTTTATTAAATTAGACTACCAAATAACTTTTATTATTTTCAAATTAAAAAATAATTTTACAAAATCAAATCGAACAGACACTTAGTTTTTAAAATCTATTCTTAAAAAAAAAAATTCAAACTTTCAAGAACATTATATACTTCTTCATATTTAAATTCCTTTCAATTTATGTAATTTAACTTTGAACAATTTACTTTTGTTTCAATATTTTATTTCAAGTATAATTATACATCCATTTAATCACTGCAAATTTACTTTCAAATTACTTATAATATAATCATTTACTTCAAGTGATTTATATTTCAATCTTTTGAATATCACAGATTTTTACTTTTTAAAGTATTTTAAATTCAATTGTTATTTACATTTATGTTATTTAATTTCAAAACAATTGTCTATTAAACTCTTTTAAAACCAATTTAACCCTTAAAATTTAAAGAGATAAAACATAATTGAGCTGAACCAAAGGTAGAAAGAATATAATATAATGGTAACAACATTTTTAAAAATAATAAAAAATTTAGAGATAAAACAGTTTTACAACAAATAAAAAAGAGGTTAACTTCACAGACTAAAAAAACAAGTTAACTTTTGACAAGACATTTAACTGTCAACCCCAAATGCTGGCCTAAACACATAATCGCATTGTTTTGTAGAAACTCAACTGTAGTTTTTGCAGGAATATGGTACACCGAAATTCTGTCAAACTTACCGTCGATTCAAACATGTATAGCCAGAACTGAGCTTTCATTATCGGCTTGTTTACATTGAAAACTTAAGTTATGAGCTTTGAAGCATCATCATATACATTTGAACACAAATTTCAGAAAAGTTACTAATACCAAGGTAACCAAACCTTCTTTTTAGCAATAGACTAGGAAGCGAAAATCAAATCTCTTGCAGTCATAATCAAGGAGCTGCAAAATAGTAGAAAGGAATGCTAAGTTCGATATATAAATCATCAAATAGTTATTTCCATACATACACACATGCACATAAGAGACGATAGACTAGGAAGCAAAAATCAAATCTCTTGCTGTAATAATCAAGGAGCTGCAAAATAGTAGAAAGGAATCATAAGTTCGATATATAAATCATCAAATAGTTATTTCCATACATACACACACATAAGAGACACAAGACGTGCACAAAGTGGGAGAGCAGAAGGGGGGAGGCGAAGGTCGGGAGAGATAAGGGGGGGTTTCAATAGAAAAAACTTACGTGCAATAAACCGTATAATCCATCCAACAACTGGGATATGATAGAGAAACACTTTGACAGACGACCAAAAACCACTGCAACCAAAAATCATTAATGATAAGTTAATAATGATAAATTTTGTGGTCTAGTAGACGTCAAGAAGGAAGTCATCGACTAACCTGAAGAGAAAAACACAACCGTATATTTCAATTATTATACCAAGTATTGGCCACCTCACAAAAATGAGAAAGAGGCCTAGAAGAAATGATGCAGAACCCTGCAAAAGAAATAAATAATGTTATTTATCTCCATATAGATCGCTTCATTGTCCATCCATAAAGAAGTTATAAAATTTACATCGAACTCGATAAAGACAATTGACAAGAAAGCTAAACCGGCTGGATAAAAAGCATTCATTTCTTTCATATTTCTATGTTTGGTAACTGTTTCAATCAACTGGTGCTAGAGCTGTAAGATCTTAGGGATTATTAGAGGGTTTCAACACGGGGCGCGCATGGGGATTCTGGAACGTTGGTATGAGGTGCTGTTATCCATGAGGGGAAAAATATGGAAAAGAGCCTTGAACACGAGAGGCTTGAGCAGTTGGAAACTCGAAGGAAAATGAATGAAGTCCGGAATGGAAAGTCAGTAGGCGTTTTATTCTAAGATTGGATATTGATTGTGCAAGACCAAACTCTCGAATTCTCGGAAGGGAGACCAAAAACTCTCGTTTTCTTTCTTGTAATTCTGTAAACTAGATTTCCTGTTGCAATCCAAATTCTGGCCACCGTAACCAGAATTGTTCAATTAAGGTCAGTTATTTCCTTAAGATTTCTATGTTTGGTACCAGTTTCATACAGATATATAAAGTCATAAAACACAAATACAAAGACAGAAAAACTGAAGATGCTTCTTCTCAAGGGTGTCTACTCATTGCATTTACTTACAAAACTATCATACGTTAAACTCGTATACTGATGTGATATACAAAGTTAATCTATCCAGTTTAGCAGATCTAGAGGAAATTTCAATTCAAAGAATGAGAGAATTATATTTTGGTTTAATATAAATTATTATCTTTTAATGGCTTAATCTTAGTTAGAACAAAATATAACTTAAACACCTTTAATGCATCAAAAAGGGCAACCAAGTGCTATAGAGCTCCCATCCCATCATAGCAGGGTTCAAGAAAGAGTTTAATCCATCGCAATTTTTAAAGGCAGCCTTACCTTGCAATTTCAAAAGGCTCATTCGACAATTTGATAGGGATAAGAATAACAATGCAATTATCTCCCGAAGAAGTTTAGAAATAAAACGTAGCCGTAGTGTAGTTAGTTAGCTTTTTTTGTTATTTGTTTGGTAGTCTCGTATGTTAGTTTGTTAGTTGTTTTTCTGTTTAAGGTAGTTGCTCTTGATCTTTTGCCCCTATCCTTATGTAGAAGAAGTCTATTACAAATAAGGACTTCGTTTCCCTTTGAAATGATCTTTGGCAAATCTTAGTTTTGACCGGTTTCAAACCGGCGTAAGGAAAGTATCTTCTCCTATGGAAATTTTTAATCTTTCAATTAATAAAACTATAGGGGCAAATAAACTCTGTTTCTCTATTGTTTCTCCTAAAAGAAACCTAGCACGACTCAAACTTGTATTTCTAGTTAATCGCTACATCAATACTCCCTTTAAATATCCTTAGCGCAAAACACTATGCAGCACCGACACTTTCGATTAAAGGTGTGTCTAGCGTTTGAAACGTGTTGGTGTCAAACATTGACAAGTCTAGTGTTTGAAACGTGTCAGTGTCGGACATTGACAAATGTAGTTACATTAAATCACTTTTGCTTTCTTATATATCGTTACTCGTGTCTATGCTACGTAGGTAAAACACATGTAAACAGTTTTGTAACGTCTGACTAACATCCTACTAGTATTCACTACATCACAAGAGAAGCATTGTGGATAAGGAGGGCATGGGAAAGCAAATGGTTTATTAATGGCCAGAAAAATTCAGTTCACTATACCTTATAGTTTGCTCTATTAGTGAAGAGTGCCCACATGGAACGCCAACCAAGTAAAATTGCTACCCCTGCCAACCAAAATATCTGATTCCAGATGCCAAAACCAAAACTAAGTCAATACCAGTCACTATCTTAAAGAAAAAGATAAGAAAATTTAGATCCTTGAAGCAAGTCTCACGTTTCCTAGAGCAAGTAAACCACGGTCAAAGAAAAGAACTATGCCAAGAAACGTGAAGAAGATGCCAAAACCAATTAGCCCTATGCCAATCTCTGCATGTTTGTCAAATTTTCTAAGGTCAGAAATGCTTAATATTTGTCAAGAAAATAAAGAGTTGTGCTATTTTGACGAATATTTGGCATCAAATTTTGACATCAATTTAATCAGTTAATACAATACAAGTATGTGTTTATTACGTTCAGTCGATAGTTAACATACATAGCAAGGCGTCACTACGCACTAACCATCTACTTAAACCAACTAACCACAATTTTAAACTGTCATTAACCACAATATTTTTTGGTAAACCATGGTATATACTATATCCCTGAGCAACTGTAGAGACTAATCTCTCGAGATAAACTGAGGCCCATCTAAGGAGTTGACCTCTCCCAACATATGTTTTTTTCATACACACCGGCCAAGAATCCGATTCTTGACCAAATAATTAAAACACTCAAATATTGGGTACTACAATTTTCAATCTTATATACTATGAACCACACAAATTATGGTTAACGACATTCAAAGTCATGGTTAATTATTCAGTTCAGTGGATGGTTCAAGAATTGCGACATTTGGTTATATTCATTGACAATCTACTAAGCTTAATTAACCATCCAAATTGGTGACAAACTTTTAAGTCAAAACACATTCCTCAAAATCAAAACCACATATTTGACTCTGTTAACTATCGAAATTGAAGATAAAGTACTAAACGCGTGTTACATGTTGAAACTTTCAGAACAAACAAAGCAAAAGGACTAAACACAACGAAAAAATGAAACAAAACATAAATGTGATAGATTGACCAATGCAGTGACAGTGAGGTTCATTCACATTCACACTCAAATTGAAGTTCTTACTCTTGATCTCATCAATGTCATAGGCCATAATGATTACTAGTCAAAATTGAGCAAGCACACAGCACAAGATGAATGAACCTTCAAAGAAACTGCACAAAATGAAAGATCCCCAATTCAATTCAAATCAATTCAATTCAATTAATGTGACAATGACATGTGCCATAAAACTAACCCTAATCCCAAATCAATTTGAAGAGAACAATGTAAGCAAAAACTTGAATTGAGTTCTACAAGTTATGATTTCTAATGATGAAAATGGAATGCGGTATTTGACTAGTAAAGATTGATTTGAAAAAATGATGAATTTGAAGAGTTACGCATAGATAAGAAGAAAGTAAGAATGGAATGAAAATTTACCTCGGAGATGAGTAAATGCAGAAGAAGAATGAAGAGGAAAGAAAGGAAGCTTCGGAGGAAAACGGCGATAATGGGCTAAGTGGGCCTTACACTTCTTACACTCAATGAAATTTGGGCCTATATCCATAGATTCAATCCACATAATATATCGTTTAGGGAATTACTTTTTGCACTTAGTGAAAAATCAGTAATGCTCCTAAAATTTCCTTTGCACGCATTAAAAATGCAACCAAAGACAAGTATCAGACTCAGACTAAAATATAGAAGAATATATTTGGAGGTTAAGTTTCGTTTAATTTACGAAGGTTAATTTTGGTACGCGTTTGATTGTTATAATGCATAATATCTTCCATATTCCTTCTTCTTCATTTTATTTCAGAGTTAAATTGGAACCCAAAATAGAGTTTGTGAGCAAATTTGTTCTTCATTAATTTTAATTTTTTTTTTACTATTTTTATTGCATTGCATTGAAGTCTAGGACATCAAACTTCCTCTACTCCACTTCATTCAATCGAAAATCGTCGACTTCTTTTACATTTTGTAAGTTTTTCATTTTGTTACTTTTTGAATTTTGAAGCATTAGTTTGAAGTTAAACGCATAATATGTTGATGTTGTTACATTAGGACGCATAATGGGTTGTTCAGTGAGTCATGCATGAGATTTTGGGCAATGCTCTATTTCATTGTATTTTGGGTTTATGAGAATATGAAAGTTAACTTTTGATTTTTGTTGTTCTGAAATTCGGAAGTTAACTTTTGAATTTTGTTGTTCTTCTTTTGTTTTTTCGATTTTACCTATTTTGTCTCTTGGATTTGGCTTATCTTATTATAATAAGATTTTCGCGATGTAATTATAGGTAACATGTTTGACAACATAAACAGATTGAGGCATGGTAGAATGGCCCAACATGTTTTCGTTTGGAGGGAAAAAGTTAGACTCTCTCGTCCAACTATTTGTACCACTTCATTTGATGTTGAAGTATCGTCTCTTGGAGTTCACATGTATCTGACATCGTCTTCCTAGAGACATGAGTTCCCTCTTACTGCCCTTGACTCTCCAGAAGTCCAACCTTCTATTATCGTTCCTAATGTTTATCCAATAGGCCTCTCTAGCTCGTCACTGCTTTGTTTATAGGCATACCATGTTGTCAGCCATGCGTGGAATGGAGAGATAAAATATATATGTATTTGTTCTTTTAAACATATATGTTATAAGATTTGAACATTCTGACGTTGATGTATTTTTTTACAACTCTGCGAGGCATTGAAATGTATCTACCACAGTAGGAAGATTGTTAAGTTGTCGTAGCTTGATGGACCATGGTTTACGAATGTCATGCAGTTATCTGGGCTGCATGATTTTCAAGGACTGTGTATATTTTTATTAACTCAAAGACTTCTTCATTCCATCTTCCGATCTGTGAGATATCCATCACACTTGATGATGTGTCATCCCTCCTACATCTTCTAATCAAGGGGATATTTCTAAACTACTCCAGAATGACTAAATCTAAGGTATTGTATATGATAGTGCAATATTTATGAGGTGACCCTAGTGATGCCTAATAGTAGATGGATGACACTAGAGGATGTCATGCCATGTTTGGATATTTTGAAAGGTTGTACAAATGCCACCTGAATGCGGTGATTGAGGCAGATGGTGATGATACACATGTAGCACATCATACACTATGTACATTGAGGTCACGCTTCTTGTATCTGGTTGAAACATCCATATTCGTGGCAAGGAAGACCCTATTTACAATAATATATTTGCACTTTTACTGTTACTAATATTTCATAACACTTGTGCTACATCATTATTAATATTTCATATGTACCATTTTCAGGCATGGATCCTCCAACATTTTCCACACCTCTCTGGATGGGCATATATGGATGATTTCTCTAAGGATTTACCATGTACTTGATCTTTCATCCCGTTCAAAGGTAATCAGACGACTGAGTCATTCAGCGTTTGTCTTGACTGCATCGTATTAGATGATATAAACTTCACACCCTACAATAATAACACCGAGACATGCATATTCGATGACATATCCTTCTTCTCCAAATGGATTGCTTGTGGGTCATGAGTGATGTATTGATATTTACTTGAGCGAGTCATTCGCTAGTTCGGGTATCTGCAGGATATTCCTAGATCCCCAATATTGTTGCTCCCACCGCAGTCCGTTGTAGAGATATTGATGAGATGTTTGTGTAGTACCTTGATCATCTGGTCCTAGAGGATGTATGTAGTGTTCCAACACCTCATCTATGGAGTTATGCATTCGGCTACATTCAATGGATTTTCAGAATATCATATCCTTACATTTGGAAGGAGTAGGCTGCACTACAGGATAGTCAACTAGGTTAGCTCATCAGGAGATATTAGAGAAGGAACAAGTTGCATTAAAACAAAAAAAAAGGTTTTACCACAGTTGGAAGAAGGATTCCACCATGGTTGGTGGCCTGTGGTAACGAAGGGTATGGTTGTATGTGCACTCTTTACTACCACAGGCTGGAAGCGATGGTAAAAACACATAAACATGTAATATATCACGACGGTTGTAGAAACCAACCATAGTAAAAGGTGGAGGTCATGTGTTTGAAACTCAAAGCCATCATTTTGAGAGATTTTTAGACATTTCACCATGGTTGAACGTTCCAACTGTAGTGAAGACTTAGCGTACAACTTTTTGCCATGGGTCAACCATCCAACAGTGGTGATATGTTCACTTGAGTTTATTATAACTTATGAGGAATGCTCATTTCACCAACTGCTCAATAAACATATAACCTTTCAATCTGGTTTAGAAATTAATAATATGAAAAATTGAGTTATATTAGAAGAACAAGTTACACTAATCAATGTTTTTCGCGTTTTCTACAACTCATTATCCGCATCTCGCTCTTTAACAGATAGAATTTGGTTCAATGTTTCTAATTTTTCAACCAACACTTCCTTCACTATAAGTTCATTTTGCAAAGTATTAGTAACTTTGCAAAATGAACTAGTAAAAAAAGAAGTTTTTATTGAAGAGTAGTTAGAAATATTGAACTAAATTCTAACCGTAAAAAGAGCGAGATGCAGATAATGGGTTGTAGAAAGCTCGTAAAACATTGATCGATGTAATTTGTTATTTTCTATCATAACTTAATTTTCATATTATTATTTTCTAATTCAATTCGAAGGTTATATATTCAATAAGGGTTTGTAAAATACTCAAACCACATACAATATAATAAACTCATCTTCTAGGACATGTTGGTTGAACGAAATGAAAGGTGCAATGTACAAGTAACAACATTAACAATAACATACCTATTCAAACACATAATACAATAACACAAACAACAACATTTGTCAACATACCTCAATAATAACGTTATCAACATACCTCAACAAAAACATCAATGCACTTCAATAAAAACATCTAAAATAAAACAAATAATATACCTCAATAGAATACAACAACATACCTCAACAAAATACAACGACATATCTCAACAAAAACATAAACTTACCTTAACAAAACAATAACATACCTAAAAAAAACATCTACAATCACACAAACAAAACTTACCTTAACATAAACAACAACTAACTCTAACAAAATAACAACATACCTCAACAATAACTTAAAAATTATACTTATCTCAACAAAAACAACAATATAAAACCAATAAACTCATCTTAACAACAATAAACCATATGTTGGAAGAAGACAAATGTTTCACGTATATTTTGAACAAGAAAAACAAGAAAATAAGAGAAATGTTTTGAATAGAAACAACAAGAAAACCAATAAACCCTATGTATAACTCATGAAATGTTTCACGTACGTACCATTCCTTGAAAAGATTCATGGGAAATGAAGACAAAGATATGAGCTAGTTACTTGTTTCGTGACACCTTTCCTTGATTCATACTAGTTGGAGATGTTATGTTAGAGTTTTGTAAAGTTATGATGGAGTTTTGAGAGATTGAGATAAAGCGAGAGAAGTTAATGCTTTACTTTGAGCGTATTTTGTTCTAAAGTGAATTAATTTAGCTTATATTGGTAAAATATTTCAAAATAATTGCTAAAAAGAACTGTGGTTAATTGTCCTGATATTTCACCATGATTGTTAATATGGGTCGTGGCGAAAAGTGTTCAATTAAAAAAAAATAGAAATTAAGTGAGCACACCCTTTTTTTCTAACGAAAAAACATAAAATTGCAGGTGTTGGGATTCGAAATGTGTCACTCTTAACATATCACAACAGTTGTTTATTTTAATTGTGGTTATATGTGATTTAAAAATAAAATAAAAAGTAAAGGCATCTAATTAGCATATATTACTTCAGTTTGTTATGTGGCCGTAGTAAGACATTGCTATGATATGTATATTTTGTATTAGTGTTGGGGAAAATCATTTGTTGATGTGTTACCTTCATGACATCATATTGTGGATATTGGGCGGACGCGTGCGTGCATGCGTGTGTGTGTGTGTGTGAGAGATAGTCGAGACACAAAATTCCTTACAATACATGAGGCATAGGAGGATCAGTGGGTTAGATATACCCAGTAGTTGACCTTTTTTATTTGTATTTTGATAATTTATATTTTGGTTTCTAGTATTGGTTAGTGGTTGTGGCATCTCATTAGAAGTTTTTGTTATATTAATTGTGGTTCCATGGTGTGAGATCTAACTTGTTCCATTGTTACGTTTGAGCTTTAATAGTTTAAGTTTTCTTTTTGATGTTTTGCTTTGTCTTTTTTTTTTAGTAAATCGATTGTTGTATCTTTTGTTGTTTTACTGAACTTTATTAAATGTATATATTTTACTTTCTATCCTCATTCTTTTAAATTAGAATCTTTATTTCAAAATATTATTAAATATATTATTTTATCATTAAAAAAATAATTAAAAGTAGATCAATGTGACCTATATATACCATTGCAAAACCCTCAACCATATTAATTTACCAATAATTGCAATTTTAGAAAGCAATTCATTATTATAGACCTATGATCTTAACTTACACACTTGAAAAGCGACTATTTTGTACAACTTTACATACAAAACATTACATTGTTATTTATATAAGGGTTAATACTTATTTTCACCTCTATCATATGGGCGTGTTTTGAAAAATCCCCCTGCGAAAAAAAAAAGTTGCAAGACTGACCTTAACAAATTTTAAAAGTTTTGATTTACACCTTTATCAGGTCACATCATCAAAAATACTGATGTGACAACCTTTTTTTTTAATTTTTATTTGAAACGAAATGTCACCTCAATTAATTAGTAGTTGCAATGACTTTTTTACCCTTGTTAGATTCTTTACAAAAACTCCAGAAATCTCTTGTGCCCTATCTCATCTTCTTCTTCGCTCATCTTCTTCTCTCTGCTCTCACTCTCCGGCAAACTTCTCTTCGGCGTATTCTCCTACCTCATTAACCTCCACACACTCAGCCTCCGTCTCAAGGTATTATAACCAGTATTCACGCGGATGGAGAAGTCAGGGTTGCATTCTTTAGTTTGCCAGGGCTGTGGAAAGGTGATCCTTCAGATCTGCAGACAGAACAAATCTTTGAAGTGGGAGAGTGGGTGAGATTGAAAGAAAATGCAAACAATTGGAAATCAATTGGGCCAGGTAGTGTTGGTGTCGTTCAAGGAATATGGTATGAAGGAGATGAAATTGATAGAAGCACTTTTGTTGGCTTTTGTGGGGAGCAAGAAAAATGGGTATGACCAAGTTCTCATCTTGAAAGAGTTGACAAACTCTTTGTGGGACAGAAAGTAAAAGTTAAACAATATGTAAAACAACCTAGATTTGGGTGGTCGGGGCACACCCATTCTAGTATTGGTACTATACAAGCAATCGATGCTGATGGAAAGCTTCGAATATACACTCCAGCGGGTTCAAAAACATGGATGTTGGACCCATCAGAAGTTGAGGTGGTAGAAGAGAAGGATCTCTATATTGGAGACGGGGTAAGGGTTAGAGCATCAATTTCAACTCCAACCCACCATTGGGGGGAAGTGAGTCATTCAAGCGTTGGAGTGGTGCATCGAATGGAAGACGATAATCAAGTTGTAGGAGTAGATGCAAATGGTAAACTAAGAATAAGGTTCCGATGGAGGGAAGAGAGGCATTGGATAGGAGACCCTGCCGATATTGCCCTTGATGAGAATGTTGCAAATGGAAATGGAAATGAATGATTTTTCTGGATTTTCTAGAATTTTTTTTGTTAGAAATGGTCTGAGGGTATTTTAGTCATAACATCTAGTCATTTAACCATGTGGCATTTCGTTTCAATTAAAAATTAAATAAAAATGGTTGTCACATCAGTATTTTTGATGATGTGGCCTGATATAGGTGTAAATCAAAACTTTTAAAATTTGTTAAGGTCAGTCTTACAACTTTTTTTTCGCAGGAGAATTTTTTAAAACACGTCCATATGACAGGGGTGAAAATAAGTATTAACCCTTTTTATAATCTCCACTATGTTTCAAAATTTTCAAAACCATGCGCACGAGTAACATAACATTCCTCGCGTCATGTACCTGTTTTTTGCGACATCCTTTAATTTTTTTCTCCTAATATAATTTTAGGTCAACATTGATTGGCATTTTCTATTTCACGTGTTCACATTTTTCTTCTTAATTTTATTCAAAAAGTGAAAAAATATATATATAAAAAAATAAAGACAAAAGCAAAAACACATAAGCTTGCACCTTCTCGATTTTTTGCATTATTTTTCTTTTTTATCTGTTAAGGATTGAGAATATTCTCTTGGAACTAGTAGCTTTAGTAGTGTTTTTCTGCCTTACAAGAATAGATTAAGCTACTTGCATGGCTCATAACAAACGCATGAGAAGAAAGATGGATAATGCCAAAATGGCTGTAGTAAGAACAAGACAACAAGTAGGGAACATTTGATTTTATATTAGTTTAGTAAATAAAGTTTATAAGAACATGTACTTCTTATGTTGCTTTTTTAAAAGTTACATTTTTTTTTTCATTTCTGATTTATATTAAAATAATTGATAGTGCAATTATTGTGTATATTATTATTATTATTATTATTATTATTATTATTATTATTATTATTATTTTGTAAGTAAATATGTATTTATTTATTTTTATATTCAAAATATATATAGGAGCATTGATTATTGAGTTATTAAATATAACTTCTTTTTACAAAATTGTTTTTTAAAGTAAAGTGGACCATTATTTATAAACGTATTTTAAGTTTTATCTTTATTTTGGATAGTATTTTTTTCAATTACACGTCTGTTTAAAGACATTGAGTTTGACGCCCAAATATAAATGATGCAAGGTTTAAATCAATAAACTTTTTATAAATTTTAACAATATATATTAAGTTTAGCGCACTGAAATAAATGATGGGTGATTAAATTGACATATTTTAAAATTATAATATTAATTAAAAAAATTATTGAAGGTTGAGATTATTATTATAAAGCTGACATGTAAAATTAAAAATAAACAATTAATATGAGAGGTGTCGTTTCGTTAGAACTCAATCCTTAATTTTATTTTATGTAAGATTTAACTTTTTTTCCAATACTCGAAAAAATACATCTAATAATTTTATTCTAGGTAAGATTTAACTTTTTTTCCAATACTAATCAAGATTATATTTTGGAAAAATACATCTAATAATTTAAAAAAATAATTATATTTCATATAATTTATTTTCTTGTTAAAATTGTGTTTATAAATAGAGACCGAAAGAATGTTAGCTTTTCAACTTTAGGGAAATAATTAAAATGAGTTTAGCTTAGCATTCACATTAAGATGCTAATTAAGAGTTCTTCACATTGGCTTTGTGACTTTACTGCGGTCTGATTTTGTGTTCTGTCTCATGAAAGGTTGTCAAGTGGGCCAATTTCACACGTGGAACTGACATTTTGACTATAATTCATGTGCTAAATATTCATAGTTATATATTACCTCTGTCTCAAAATATAAGTTATTTTACAAAAATATTTATCGCACATTATAAATTATTTTACAATTTAAATATAATATTAATAACTTTTTTTTAATATACCCTTTATCATTTATTTTTCCTTTTCCTTTTTATTCCTTTAGTTCGCTTTTCAATATAATTAATGAATGACAGTTTTGTAAAGTCATAAATCATTTCACTTTTTCATAAACTAATAATTGTATTTCTTAAACTGTGTGAAATATCCAAAACGTCTTATAATTTGGGACGGAGGAAGTATATCATTAAATTTATTATTAATTAAACAAAAGAATTAAACGAAAAGAATTAATACGATATATTTTAAAGAGTTGAAAGATTAATATATATATTTTTTAATTAAGAGATTAAAATGAATTAAGTTAATATATAAAATTTTAAGAAATTCAAATCTAAATTTTATTATTTATGCTTTAAAATATAAGATGTAACGCTCATACATAAATACATACATCAAAGCATATATCATATATGAATAATACGTTTGGTACTGAAATATACAAGTTTCTAGTAACACAGTGTACATATAAATGCCCAAAAAAAATCTAATACCACAACTATGACATGTTATATATACAAGATGTTCAAAAAGATAAAACTAAGAACTAGATCACTAATGATCTCAAAATCTCCACAACGGAAGCCTTGCTACACAAAAGCCACGATCCGTAAGGAAAAGTCAACCTACTTTGTCCTTACCCTTCGTCGAACCTGTAGTACCTGTGATGTAAACAACAACGTGGGGTGAGATACATCAAATCTCAGTGAGTTCGCTATCTTATAGTCCTCTCGGCTTTACAAGGTTCTAACAAGCCTAACTTAAGTCAAAAGGGAAGGGAAATGACTTTGAGTACACACGCCATAAATGGATTCACACTCGTGAGCCTGTTAACTCACACTAATACAAAGATAAGACCTGAGCCTGTTAACTCAAGAATCTCTCTAATCAATAACCATACCAAGGCATCCCCTTTTCCCATCCGCTTCTACGTCTAGAAGACGACCCGAGTCATGGATCCTTGTAGTTACTTGGCATACGAATTGGATTCGAGATCATCGGCTTGTTAACCGTGAACCGTCACTTCTCATGGCCTGTTAACCATCACAAGTCTCGACCCATAGCATAGGCTCCAATCGTACTACACGTAGGGAATCAAACCTACCAAGTAATTGTGCATACGTTTCAGAGGAGGTGCTCGAGTCTCATGAAACTACACCGCAAGATAAACTGGTTATGATTACTAGACACACGCCTCAGACTCTCTTGCACGAGCGTTATCACAATGTCATTCCACACTATCCGATAATTGTTTACGGTAATATTCCTCACTCTACCTATTTCATATTTTAACATGCATACATATTCAAACATGTTTAACAATAAGAGCATAGGCAATTAATCATCCATCGCATAGCAAAAACACATAATTCAACATATCACATATTACACAAATTTACGGTTCTCTCCGATTTATTTAATCGGGCATCAAAATCAGCATCTTTTACTGTCCTCATAAAGATTATTTCCACGGCTTTCTATTGATATCAAAAACACTCAAAAGGATAAGCGGATCAAAAGTTAGGAAAGAAACAAAACTGCATAACCTAACATGTTTGCTAGGCGAACTACCCAGCGAGCATTCGCTCCAGCCTTCGCTAGGCGAAGCCCCTGGCGAATGAACAAACAGAACAAAACAGACATAAAGTTCGCTTCGCGAACTCCCTGGCGAACATTCGCCTCGCCCTTCGCTTCGCGAACAACTTAGCGAAGCAAGGCAGAACCAAACATCACTGAAAAGGCACAAAGTTCGCTAGGCGAACGTCGTTGGCGAACATTCACTGACCTTCGCTGACGGGTTCGCTAGGCGAACCCTCGAAAATCTGTTCGCTGCGATTCTCCCCAGGTTCGCTAGGCGAAGCCTGGAAAATCCCACTTCTCAACAGCGCTGTTCTTCATCCCAAAATCAATAATTTTCCAATCAAAACACCTCCAAACCTTATTATAACCATCAAAACATAGTATGATCATAACAACAAGCATTTAACAACAATTATATTGCATTTCATCCGTTAAATTCATAATTTCAACACAATTTCTCATTTTCTCACAATTCCAACCTAACTCTAAAACACATGGAATTCTACATCTAGAGCATTTATCTAGAACCCACCTGGAATAGATGATGATGAAGAAGATTGGGAGATGATTTGATGAAGATTGAATGATGGTTGATGATCTTGAACTCTTGGACTTTTCCCCTTTTCTCTTCCTTTTCCTTCCTTTCCTTTTCTTCTCAAAATTGGCTATGTTTGGAAATGAGAGGAAAAGAAATGATATAGAAAATATCATCAATTAGAAACATTACTAATTGTCCAAGTAATCTCTAAAGCTCCCACAATTAAAACCTCAGAGTCAGATAATATTAATTTGGTCTGCTCTGAGCTCGTCAGTTTACTCTAACTATTTTATCAAATACATTCTCAGAGTAAACCGGAGTCCAGTTGATCATCCCAATATTATCCAGAGTGAAATAATTTACGGGGTATTACATAAGATTTTTTTTTACAAAATTACGGAAAATAGAAAAGTTAAAAGTTATATTTTAATTATTGTTAATTTTTTTAATGATAATATATATATATATATATATATATATATATATATATATATATATATAATTGACAATAGAGGATTAAGAATATAAATAAGATAAAAGTTAGAGTACAAAGTCAATAAAAAAAAGAGAGTGAAAGAGAGATTTGAAAAAAGAAAATATCTATTTATTTAAATATAATCAGAGCCGGGTCAATAATTTTAAATATAAAGTAAAGTTTGAAACGAATTCTAGTGTTCAGTTTATTTTTTGTCAGCATATGTTTTTTGTTATAAAATTTAACATAAAAACAATTTTTGTTGTTGGCAGGTCTAAAACTATGGTGTAAATAGTCTTATTCTCAAACTATAATCTTGAATATTTTATTTTGAATTTAATTTCAAAATCATTTATATTCACAATAAATATAAATTAGAAGATATTAAATTAAAAATATTGAAAATAATATTATCATTGTTTTGAAAGCTGAAATGAGCTAGTTAATTTAAGATAAATATATATTTCTCAATATTAATCATTTGTAAGGTCAAATATCAATTTTTTTATAAAAATTAATTCACTAAAGTATTTGTAAATTTAATTTCCACAATAATGTAAACAAGTAAATATTCTTAGGTAATAGTACTAAGCTTTTAATTAATTGAAGCTATTATGTTTAAGCATGTCTGATGCCCATACAACATAAAGCATGACTGTCTCATATTCACAATTCACACCTGTCGCCTTTTACTATTAGGAAAAATATCTTTACTAAATAACGGTCGGTTATATACACACAAAAATTAATTACACGTTAATAAATTAAGAACAATACTTAACTTTATTTATTCTTCTCTCTTTTTCAAATTATAAATTATTTTGTTAAAAAAAATTATTTTAAATTATAAATCATTTTACAATTCTAATATAATACTAACTAACGTCCGTGCCCGTCTGTCCGCTTTTATTAATGCGCAGGCGGGTCAAAATATAAATTGTATTTTTTGTGTATTTATTTTTATTTTAATTAAATCATTTATAAAATAAAAAAAAAATAATAGAGTGAAAAAGATATTCAAACCACCATATAGCGGTTAATCGAAGAGAAGTTAGATTTTAAAACAAAAACTAATTAAAGAGAAGTTGAGATTTAAAACAAAAACTAAAAAGAGTATAATTGGAAGAAAAAAATAGGCTATACCAAAAACCATGTTTTCCCTTTATATATAGTATAGATGACATTTTTTTTAATATATTTTCTATTATTTATTATTATTATTATTTTGTTTTTTTATATTTTTTAAATTTCTCAGTAATAAATAAAAGATAATATTATAAAATTATACATCATTTTTCTTTTTCTTAAAATATTGATTAAGTATTTAATTCGTATGAGATGCCAAAAATATTTTATAATTTAGAACGGATGGAGGATATTTTAATGTGATCAAACAAATATTGTAGTTGTTTTTCTATACTATCCTTACCTTTTTTTTATATTAAATTTTGTCTAGAAACATATTTTATATTGGAAATATTTTAAATCTCATCTTGTTTAGACATAGAACCTTTAAAAAAAATTAAATAGATTGGCATTTTTTACTTTACAAATCAGTTTTGCAATAATGAATTAGATCAAATTCTAATATAATAATAGAATCTATCGATCAGATCATAGATTGTCCACCGTTTATATTCACGCATCAATACTAAAAAGAATGAAGAGAGTGAGTAAGTGTATTAGAAATATTCCAATTTATACATTGGTTAGACATATAGCCTCTATAAAGATATATAGAGTGACTTCTCTCATTTTACAAATTTGTTTTGTAAAGATGTGTTAAGTCAAACTCCAATATTTTATTAAAATATATTAAAAGTTAAAGTTAACTTAATATTATTTATATTTTACAACTAAATCTCACCAATTTTTTGTGTATATTTGAATTCAAAGTAGTACTTTGTTTATTACTGAATGATATTAGTTTTTTTAAGTAGGCATGCTAACCGAGTATGTATCCAGGAAAATTCACCCGAATCCTTCTTAAATTTGAAGGAGAAAATTTTCTTTGATTGAATTTGGATATGGGTTTGAGTTTTTTCGATTACAAAGTACGAGGACGTGTCAGATAACATGAACATTGGTATCCAACCTTAGCTTGAACCCCAAGTCGCCCCGTTTATTTAAGTATGTACTTTATTATATAGTTTTGATCATTTTGAATATTAGTTGTTTTTGGAATTTTTTAGGATTGTTTCACTCTATTATTTGTAATGTAATTTATTGTTTGAGGGAAATAGACTATTTATATTTAAAAAATACAGATTCCACTGCATGGTTGAAAGCGTGCGAAGATACTCGAATCTAACCCCATTTTTTTTGGATGAGTTTAAGGTTCGGGGTGAGAAACAAGAATTGATAAACAATTCAGGATTAGGTATTATGAGATAAAAATTGTTTCAACATCGTTGCCATGCATAATTTTAAGAAAATAGGCATTTTTAAAAAAAAAATTCTAATTTAGCTCGAATTAGTATTATGTATATTGACTTTAATGTGTTATCTTATCGATTTGTTTTATTTTCTATACTCTATAAGACAATAGGTTTTTTCTATACTTTATAAGATAAGTTTAACTTATATTTAAGACCATTATTATTATTTTTTTTATTATATTTAAGATCGAATGAAGTACTCTACTTTAATGTGATAAAAAAAATAGTTGTTTTTTATACTATCCTTACCTTTTTTAATTAAATTTTGTCTAAAAACATATTTATACTAGAAATATTTTAAATCCCACCTCGCTTAAACATAAAACCCTTAAAAAAATTAAATCGAGTGACGCTCTTTTCTTACAAATTGTTTTTGTAAGGATGAATTAAATCAAATTGGTACCAAAGCTAAAAAGAGTGATGGGAGAGGATGAGTATATTAGAAATATTCCAAGTTTTAAATTGGTTAGACACATAGTCTCTAAAAAAATATATAGAGTGATACCTCTCACATTACAAATTAATTTGTAAAGATGAATTAGGTCAAACTCTAATATTTCATTAAAAAATTGAAAATTAAAGTTAATTTAATATTATTTATATTTTACAACTAAATTTCACCACTCTTTTGTGTATATTTGAATTCAAAGTAGTGCTCTGTTTATTACCGAATAATATTAGTTCTTTTAAGTAGACATGACAACAGAATATGTATTTACAAAAATTCACCCGAATCTTCTTGAATTTGAAGGAGAAAATTCACTTTGACTGAGTTTGAATTCAGGTTTAAGTTTTTTCTGATTACAAAATATGAGGATGTGTCAGATAACATGAACATTAATACCCAACATGAGTTTATATAAGTATATATACTTTATTATTTAATTAGTTTTGATAATTTTGAGTATTAGTTGAATTTGGAATTTTTTAGGAATGTCTCACTCTATTATTTGTAATGTAATTTGTTGTTTGGGGAAAATTGACTATTTTTATTTTCCACTGCAAGGATGGAGGCATGCGAGGATATTCGAATCTAATCCAAATTTTTGTGAAATGCGTTTGAGGTTTGGGTGGAGAATAAGAATTATTAAAAGATTCAAATTTAAGTATGATGAGATAAAAACCGTCTCTACATCGTTGTCATGCATAGTTTTAAGAAAGTAGACATTTTAAACTAAGTTTTTCAGTAAAAAAAAATTATTTTCTAATTTATCTCGAATTAATATTATGCATATTGAATTTAATGTGTTATCAATTTGTTTTATTTTCTATAATCTATAAGACAATAGACCTAAACTATGAGTTAGGCTTTATATGAGATCTTCCGACGTACATTTCTTTTTCTTGGCATATGATGCAAGATCTATTGAATCTATTAACTTTTGATTCCTTGCTCAATCAATTAATTTAAGATTTGCAAATGAAGCTATCGTGATTGTAAACTTAACCTTGTTCCTAGAAATTAGTATTTACAAATGAAGTTAATCTAAATTTGTTAAGTAGAAAATATATCATAGCATTTTAAATCAAAGAATCAAGTTAACATTTTAACATAGGAAAAATATTAAGAACGAGAATAACAACACCAATATATTGAAAACAAGATTTTATATTAAGATGATGAGAAAATGAAATTACAATAATGACTTGAATCTTTAAGTTTGATGAGCTCAAATTTGATCCTCAACTTATTGTCCCTCTTTCTACAACTTTCTTTTTTCCAAAATATATGATATTTGCAAAACTCTGATCAAATGCTCTATAAAGATTATGAGTTAGTAGCATTTCTCCTAGCGAAATGTGTGCTTACTTGCAAGCAAAGCTTTCTTCACTCTGAAATATATGCCAGTTCATCCATGTGACTCATTAAAATCTTCATAAATCATTAAGTGATCTACTTTTTGTGGATTAAGATACTAGTTTCTACTTTAAGTCACTTTTTGTGAGTATGAAAGTATTTTTAATCTTTAAGACTGACTCGTGGGGCAAGTGTACTTGTTGAAGAAATCAAGAAATCATTTCTGCTCTAAGTCATTTGTTTTGCAAGTATGAAAGGATTCTTTAATCCTTAAGATTGACTCGTGGGGGGAGATGTGCTTGTTGTAGGAATCTAGGTTTATTCTTAATCAGCTTAAATCAAGATGTCCATTCATCATTTGTTGTGATGATAACCTGTAGGACACTCTTGAAGACAACATTGATCTGAAGATCAACGATGTTGGCCTGATAGCAGATCTTGAGGAATTTTTCCTGCAAGATACAACTTCAAGGTTACAACTATTCAGGAAGCTAGAGATCTGAATACTCTAGACCTTGAAAGTTTGATTTGTAACCTTCAAAGCCTTGATATGGAACTAAATATGATGAACATGTGTTGAAACCTGTATCTCTTGTCTTGAGGTCTATTGTTGAAAGATCTGGTGATAAAAAACTTCCAAATTTTTATGACAGAAAAACCAAAAGAAGCTTCTAATGGAGAAGATTCTAATAGAGACTTTGATGATGAGGAAATCAAGATAACCAAGAATATCAAGATATTCTCTAGTAGAAGTTCTAACTTTTGAGGTTCTAGTTCCAAAATCATTTTTCCTGATCTACAAAAGGACAAATTCATATAGAGAAGCTGAAGCAGTCAACCTTGCACCTATAGCTGACACATTCTTTGATTCTGAATCCTAGCCAAGTTCTGACCCAGAATCTGATGTTGTTGTTAAGAAATAACTTGAATTTTATTTAAGAAGACCTTAAATCTTCTAAAAGAAACTGGTGAGACGTTGGAAAGAAATCTAACTGCTCAAGTTAAAAGGACTTCCAAGGAACTTTTATTTGAGTATGCTATGACTCTCTAAGATTTCCTGACAATGAGTCTCAACAGAACTTTACTTGCTTTCATGATCTATGAAGTAAGCAAAGGAGAAGGTCTGAGTCTTCTTAAAAATGTTTTGATTCCAAAATCTTGACATGAAAGAAACCCAAAGAATCCTCTTTTTAGCTATACTAATAAAAGGATTAAAGATCTTGGTGTATTTGCTGCTGAGTGTAGTAGGATTCTAAGTACACCAGAATCATTGTCAGAGAAGTCAAAGGTTTTGATTGATATCGAACCTGAAACTTCAAAGTCAGGAGTTTCTGAAGATTTTAGACACTATGATCCTTAGGTCAGAAGGTTGCAAGGTAACCTAAAAACTTTTAGATCTAAGTTTCTAAATGTTTAAAAAACTAGGGTAAATGGTAAATCATTTCCATCAAATGGCATCTCTCCGAGAAGTTTGGTGAAGATTCAGTTGAACTTTCTCTTTATTTGAGAAGATATGTTTTACAAGTCATCCGGTCCGCATCTCCTTTGAAGATCCCCAGTGAAACTTCCTAATCTCCAATAAGTTATGGATTCCCGCTGAAGTCATAGATCTCAAGTGTAGTCCCAATCCCCTGTGAAGATACTCTCCCATAAGTATTCACCATTCCAGGAAGAAACTGAGATCAGTCTGTGGCTTATGACCCGAGACGAGGGGAGGTTTATTTTAACCCTTTTCAAGTGGAATACTTGATCAAAGAAGAAACTGAGACCAGTCTGTGGCTTATGACCCGAGACGATGAGAAGTTTATTTTAACCCTTTCCAAGTGGAATACTTGATCAAAGAAGAAACTGAGACCAGTCTGTGGCTTATGACTCGAGATGAGGGGAGGTTTATTTTACCCTTTTCAAGTGGAATACTTGATTAAAGAAGAAACTGAGATCAGTCTGTGGCTTATGACCCGACACGAGGGGAGGTTTATTTTACCCTTTTCAAGTGGAATACTTGATTAAAGAAGGAACTGAGACCAGTCTGTGGCTTATGACTCGAGACGAGGGGAGGTTTATTTTACCCTTTTCAAGTGGAATACTTGATTAAAGAAGAAACTGAGACCAGTCCGTGGCTTATGACCCGAGACGAGGGGAGGTTTATTATCCTTTTAAACAAATCATTTGATTATTTGAAGTTGGCTCTATTTCAGATTCTTTGGCAAGTCTCGGCAGAAGATTTCCAGTAAACCTCGGTAGAAGGTATTCTCTCTTATTTCCTAGTAAGTCTGGGCAGAAGATTTCCAATTAACCTCGGCAGAAGGTATTTTCTTTCATTTCCTGGCAAGTCTCGGCAGAAGATTTCCTGTAAACCTCGGTAAAAGGTGTTTCATTTTGTAAACTCTCTGGTTATTCTCGGCTGTAGATCTCCAGCAGACTTCAACATAAGATGTTCTTTCTTTCCAGGATCTCAGCAGTAGATTCTCTGGTTAACTTCGATGCTTCTTTGAACTTCAGCATACAGTTGTTTCTTTTCAGAATCTCGGTAGTAGATTCCCCGGTTAAGTCTCGGCAGTAGAGTCCTCCAGTGGATATCTCTTGAAATCCCCACAGTTGGCCTCGACAGTAGGTTCTCCGAGTGGAAGTTGTTAAAAGATTTCGTCACAAGTTCATCACCCTGTGTTTAAGATACCTTGTGATTGTTAGTTAGTCTCTTCCTCAGTGGAGTTGAGTCTCATCCCCAGTAGAGTTGGATCTTTTCCTGTGGAGCTTTGTTTGCTAAGTCGTCCTCGTTGGGTCTTTTGTTCTTTAACTGTGTGTCAGCAACTTTTTCGTATAACAGTTATCCCCTGTGACATCATTCCCCATAGGATCTTTTTCTTGCATTCATATCATATCATTTCTTATCATGTGCATCTTGTGGCATCTCAGGGCCAAAAATTATGCATGTTTGTATTTAAGACTCTCCTATCTCGTCGAGACGAAGATTTCAATCTCCATATCTACGGATAGAATAAACTTAAATAGGGTCATCTGTTATACCCTAATTTTTGACCCTAAGATTCTGCATTTTTCGCTTTGCATCGTCTGCATAGCATGTCACGCATTTCATCTCGCATAATACCCAATTTATCAGCTGAAATAAATTTGTTGGAAATTACAGCCGAATCGGTCAAATAAAAGTCACTGTGCAAAAAATCAGTGGACGGAGAATTTTAAAATCGAGCCTGCAAACGTCGGTGATATTAATCTACGTTTCACGTAGTTTAACGTGACGTGCTCATTTAAATTTTTCGATTATTTTTCGGTCGCATTTCTGGACAGTTTAAGCTGTTTTAGCAGGTAAATTTTATTTGGAAATTTGACCAAACGCTGTATTTTTTCAATAAGTATATTTTGCGCTGATCGTTTTGGTGTGTTCATTTTATTCTTCTGAGCACTTCGATACCAGTCCAGTTTACTCGTTTTTAACCAATTTTATTTTTATTTTAATTAGTTTATTTATTTATTTATTTAAGTTTATTTAAGTATTCATTTTATTTTACTTTTAACATTTTCCTTTTAAAATATTATTTGAAGTTTGCTTTTTATCCCATTTTAGAAACACTTGTATATTAAGTTTAATAAAGCTTTTCTTTTCTACTACCTATTTTTGTGAAATGCTCTTGTTGGTGTACAAGGTGAAATAATGATGAAAAGAAGAGAATATATTATATTGAGAATGACGGCTACAAAGGATTACAAAAAAGGATTATAAAAATACTCACTACAACTAGTCTATTTATAAGCTAAAACTAGGGCTACAAAAGTAACAATAAAATACTAAAATACGCTCTAACAAACTTGGTCACCAAGTTTGTGAATATAAATTAAAATATAAATTATTTCTAATAGCTCTCACCACGCGGCCACTCACAACAAACTCATTTCCGCTACTCTTTTCATTCCTCTTTCTCTCTCACAACAGACTACTCTCTCCCTCATATGGCCAATGGTGTTGAAAAGAGAAAAAAGAAAAAGACAAAAGAACACTGCCATGCGGACACCAACTCACCTCACCTTTTCCATTTTCTTCATAAACCCACTTGCCCCACCAATACTTTCTCTCTCTCACATACCGTGTACACCATGTGAAATATATTTTCTTTTCACCATAAAACTCTTCATCACCATTCTTTCAACATTATCTCTTCTCTCTCTCATTTGCTCCAACCCTTACTCATTCACTTCACCTCTTCATCACCATTCCTTGCTCACAAAAACTTCTGCACAAAACCACCAAATGCTACATGAACCTACACTTCCACTCAACACCATTATACACATTTACATGATAGAAAACCTTTTCCCGCAGAATAAGAAAAAGAGAGGTTTCCTCAACCATTGAACTTCCACTTTTCCATTCTCACATCAGTGTCATTTACAACAGCAAAAACACAACCCAACTTCTGAAGGTGCGAGAAAGACACAAGAAATGGGGGTTTGAATTGTGTATTCACTCTTTTGAAAACTTTTCGCTTCTTATTGTTAAGGTGCTGAAATAACATCAAAGTTCATTGAGAGATTCTGACCGGCGAAGAAACATTCAAACTTGATAATGCATGAAGCATAAGAACCAGTAAGAGTCTGAACGCTATATGTAACATTCAGAACCCGCAGAGCGGAAGCTTATCAGAGTTAAGCTGCAAGGTTCTGACTTGCTTATGTAAGATTATGATACTCAGAACAAAAACATTAACAATAATATAAAGGATAAAAAGAGTAAAGAACACACGATATATCCTAGTTCACCACAAGGCTAATCCAGTCCACCCTCCTCAGGTGATTTCGCCTTGAACACAAGGACTTAATCCACTATAATCAATCTCGATTACAGATGCACGGGCAACAGCCGGTGACTAACAACCTGCACAACCGCAGTTGTGACTAACACACAATGAACCGTTCAGGGATTCAACTTAATAAATATAACAAACATTGACCTGCAGGTTCCAATCTCGCAAGATCTACTGCTAGAATTTCACATCTAAACGTTCAGGGATTCATCGCAATGAATATAACATTTGCTGACCCTATTCCAGGATTTACCACAATGACATCTCATCATTGTCTTCTTAAGTCTCCAGTCACACATACCACTTGAGGAATCCTAATTCACATAGAATTAGTTAAACAGGAGATTACAATGATGCTTCTTAACAAGCAGATAACTCCTAAGTTTAAGTACAAAAGAACACACAAGTGTTCAAGCAAGATGTGAGCAGCAGATCCTTGCTATCTTAAGAACCTATAAAGATGTATATTGATTTGACAGTTGTTGACATCTTGTATATCTTCTTCTTCTTCTTCTTCGTCTTCTTGGTTGAGCAAGCTTTGAGCAACAACTCCTTGCTTCAGATCTTCAATGTAGCTCAGACGAGAAGGTGGTTGATGACTTGACTGATTTGCAATGTTGTCTTCTTCATCAACAGCTTCTATACCAATTGATTGTTGTTGTGTTGATTTCTGATTTTTGAGCTTCAACAACAATGGCCATCTGTAAATGGTGATAGCTTTGGATGTTTAAGTGTTACAACGAGAACTCATCGTTGTTTCTATCTTCACACAATGACTTGATCAATTCTCCTTTTTTGACTTTATTGATCTCTCTTTAGAAGCGAATACTCCTTTCTTTAAATAACCCAGTAAAATATAGCCGTTTGGATTATTGTTGGCTGTTGGAAAAGAGACGTTGTGTAATGATTACAGTTGTACTGACACATCTCCTTTTTACTGTGGAGGAAGTGACATGATATATTTTCTTGAGCGCTGTGTACAGTCTTTTACAACGGTAACATTTGTCTTCAAAACTTCAGAGGCTTCTGATGGTAATTAATTGAAGCATGAGTAGAGACTTCTTAATAGGATATCTGAAACTCCAAGTCTTCAGTCTTCCGGAGTCGTCCATTAGGAATCAACCTTCAGAACTTCAGCACTTGTCTTTAAATCCATTATCCTTTACTGCTTCAAGTCTTCAGAAACTTCAGAACTTGTCCATTAGGAATCTATCTTCAGAGTCTTCAGCACTTGACCTTTGGAACCATATTCTTTAGAATGCATAAGTCTTCAGAGTCTTTCTGCACTTGGTCTTCAGAGCCTTCAGCCTTTCAGAACTTCAAGTCATGAGAGTCTTTAGCACTTTGGTTCTCCATAGGATTATCTTCTTCAGAAGCTTCGTTATTCTTCAGAATCAAAACCATTCTCAGAGAGCATCCACAAGAGCATTGCAACAGCAATATCGGCATCCTTGGATATGACTGATAATGATCAGATACAGAAGCATACTTGCTTCATGAGACTTGGGTCACACATAGTAACTTCGCATATAATCAATTACGCTCGTTTGGCTGGTGCTTTATTGGATCTGATATCTTCTGTAATTATGATCTGCACACAACACACATTAGAACATAAAATAGTTCTTTCACAAATACCATTGTTATCATCAAAACATAGAGACGACTTGTAGAGATAACTCTTGCTCTAACAATCTCCCCCTTTTTGATGATGACAAAACCATGTATTTTGATTGAACATTTTATACAAGGTAATCACCAAAACTAAACATATTCAGAGTCCGAAACAACAGCTCTCCCTGAATGTGTTATCCTCAAAGTTTTATATGTGATCATCTAGAATCTCATATGATCCAAAGACACACAAAATAACAACTTGAGTTGCCAGAACAAAGAATAGAAAAGGAATACTTCTCTATCTTGTCTTTAAGGAGACAAAAGTCTTCAGCATATGGATTAGTTCATCAGAACTTCCATCTTCAGATCTTTAGAGCTTAGTTCCTTTGTACATCGTATCAGAGCTCATAATCTTCAGATACATCTGAAGCATTTTCTACTTTTCAGCAGATTCATTTAAGCATAGGAACATAGCAGTTCTTATCTAATAACATAGCCTCGCTATTTATCAGAACCAGACACTGTCTTAAGAAACTCCCCCTGAGTTTCAGACTTGGTGAAGATTGTAGAATTTTAAAGTTTGAATCTTCTGGGTAGTCTCCCCCTAATTTCCATAAGTCAGATATTGGGATCTTTAGAACGTAGTTCCGAAATATTAAATTTTTAATCACCAATAATGGTCATGACTTTTCAGAGTTTGACTTTGAACACATGCCTTCATCTCAGAACCTTGTTACTCTCAAAACTCAGTGGTTCATCAAAGCTTGATTTTTGATCAGATACCAATAGAAAGTTGATTTAGTGATCAATCAACGCTTGATTCTGAATTTGGTACACATGTGATCTGATTCTTATCTGATACCAAAATATGTGCTGAGTCTGATACCAGCTGAAGGTATTATTCTTTTACCAATTGAAGGGTATTTCCTTAGTGTGCTGAAATTGATACCAATGAAGGTATATGAAAACATTTCACATCTTAGCTCTGATTGACATCACTACGGACTGAGTCTGATACCAATCTTGATATACTGAATCTGATTTCCAAGTGTAGATTTAGTCAGATGCCAAATCATTTCTTCTCAATTGGATTCTTGGTTAAAATCAGAACTTCTTCTTTTTGGATCTCCAATCCAGATTTTCAGACAGTCTTTGACTTCTGATTTGCTTAGTTCTTCTGAAGAGCATTTTGAGATGTAGACATTGTTTTAACTGATTTCAGAGCTTTCCTTCTTCTGATTCTTATGTTCTGAATATCATATTCTTAGACAGCTTGCAGCTTCTGAACCAAGTGAGACAGAGATCAAGATAAACTTTGACTTTCAGAAAGTTCTCAACTTCTGAATAGCACTGGGTAGATCTGATTCTGAACACATGTTCACGAAGTGTACAACTTCAATGATATGAACAAACAGTTCATAAAAACTTATATCAGAGTTCTTTCTTTCTTAACCTGTTCTAAGAATGCCTAGTGAACTTGTTCAGAGTTCCTCGGTTAAACATCAAACAACAAACGTTAGTAGAAAATGCATTTTATATGATTGATTTATTTGTTTAAGTTTGCATTCTTTTATCAAAATCATATTTCTATTTCTCCCCCTTTTTGACATCATCAAAAAGTTTGGAGCATTTGAGCTTTCAATCATTAAGCATAAGTAGATTAATATGATAATGAGCAGTTTAACATAAAATAGTTTCAAAAGATATTTCATTGAATTCAAAGCATAGATTTTTCAAAAATCCTAACTAGTTCTGAGCAAACAAAACATAGACTTAACTAAAACAGGTTCCTAGGGTTTAGACTAAGAAGTGCCTAATGATGAGGAGGAGGTTGAGGACGAGCTTTCAGACTTATTGGTTTTTGAGGCACTCAGTTGGTTTTCTTCTGCTTGAGTAATTTCCAGCCTCTTGTTCTTCACAATCTCTTCTGAGATCCATCCATGGAAATCAGTCCAGATTTTTCTAATTTCTAAGGGATCTATGCTTGTACTAGAAGCATCTACTAGGCTTTGAATTCTTGTGATGACATTATCCTTGAAGGATGTTAATGCATCATTTACAGTTTTTGTCCTTTTTGAGGAAGGTTCCTCATCATCAGCACTTACTTGCTTCTTTCCCATTCAAACCATCCAGAGAGTTCTTGAAGCACATCAGTAATATTCTTCATATTGTTCCAAATACTGATGTCGTCTTCCTTAAATTTCCACAGGTAATTCCCTATATCTGCTTGATTATGTGTTGAGAAGTTTGGAAAACCTTCAACAGGGACCCTTGTGGTCAACGTCAGTTTCCTAAATGACGTATCATCCAGAGCAGCTTTCTTGATTCTCCCTCATCGATTAGAATACCATCAACTACTCCTTATTCAACTAAAACATCGGATATGAGTCTTACATATGGAATATAGGCATGCATCTGGTTTCTTGAGACTTTGATAGAGTGTCTCATGTGGTTAAAAATGGTCTTGGGAAGATCTATCGAAACATGATGTGTTAGGAGAAAGACGAAGATTCTGTCATCATGAGTCAGAGTGCTTCTCGCAGATGCACGTGGACGAAGGTTGGTCAAGGAAAATTTGAACCAGGTTTTGGGAGTAGGAAGGAGATTTTCAGGGTTGTTTGGTTCGTAAGGAACTGAATCATCAAACAAGATTCTGCATCTCTCTACCATGCTTAAATCAGATTTAAAGTTATCAATCGTGACTCCGAAGGAGACGCATCCAGTGATTTTCTCTAACGAGGCGACAAATATAACGATGGGGTGAAAGTGGACCTCAGACCAGATGGTGTTTCCATCATTACTGACCCTAGCAAAATTCCAGAATTCTTTAACAAGGTCAGGAAAAATGGGACCATTCAACAGAGAGTAATAACTCTGCCAAGACTGAGTTTGCATGTTTCTTATTATTTCTAAACCATCGTTTCTGAGACGAGAAAGGTTCGGTCTTTTCTCAGGAATAACTTCTAAGTTTTCTTTTCTTCCTAAAAAGGTTGGACCGGTACTTTGAGAAGTCATCATCTTTGTTGTAATAAGAATTCTAGGAGGATGTTAATTTAAATTTGAGACTGAGTTGAGCTAAAACAAGATCCTACTACTTATAGGCGAGTGAGGATGAAGATTAATAACTGAATCAGCACAAAAGGTTTTGGTTTACTGTTTCCTAGATAAGTTATGATTACTTAAGGTATACTAACGGGTGTAACTGTGTGGGAAAAGAAAACGGAGCAGTTACCTAATTTAATTGTGAAGGATTTATAGGTTATGGATAATGATTACTTTGCTGAGAGTGGTAAATGTGACTGAAGTAATTTAATAATGATGGTTTCTTGAGCCACTCAAATATCTTTCATGAGTCTTCTTTTAATGCTTATCCGATATTTGATTTGCTTAATTTCAATTTGATTAGTGATGAGCTTGAAATATTTTTAGGATTTAAACAAAATACATTTCATTAATTAAGACGATTATCAAACATAGTCTTGACGATTTACTAACTCTAAATAATTTAAAAGATGAACTGACACGAGTACAATAATTTAGATGAAGTACGATTTAAACTATTACAAAATAAGAACACTCACATAGTTGACACAAATTAACTAGAGGTGATTCTTGTTTTTTATAGTTGCTAAAAATTTCACATTTAGTCTTCAACAAGCAGTTCTCTGGAAGGCTTTGAGAACCATCTTCTTCAATTTTCTCTTTGATCATGTCCAAAAAACCTTCTCTGAAGAAAATCTCAGATAAAACTCTTGCATAAGGAATGTAAGACTTTGTGAGGTTTCTGGACACAGAGATAGAGTTCCAGAGACAGTTGAAGATAGTGTGTGGTAGGTTTATCTGAAAATCATTCATCAGTAAATGAATAAATTGGTGGTCATGAAATCTTAGTATGTCATGGTATTCTCCTCTGGGAAGGAAATTTGACACAACTAGTTTGTACCATGCTTTAGGAATGGGTAGGAGGTTTTCAGGATTGAATGGTTCATATCCGGATGGAAGGTTATGAATGAAGGCAAATCTTCTAACAACAAAGAATTTGTTTAGGTCACAGTCAACAGTGATTCCAACATTCTCACATCCAGTTGCTAGAGTGATTGAGAAGGGAGTGATAGTGATGGGGATTTCAAGGACAAAAGAGGTAATATGTCCAGTTTGATGATCAAGGAAGACATGCTTCCAGAAATCCTTTACTAGATTTACGTAGATGGGTTTTTCTAGCATAGCGGAGTATCTAGTCCATTATTGAGTGTAAAACACATCAGCTATACTGCTAGCAATGTAACTCGAAAGAGGAGGGGTATTGATTGCAAATTGTTTTTCAGGAATGATCTCAAGGATATCTTGATCTCCAAGAAAGGTTAGTGGAGGCATGATGGTGGATAGACAACCGAGTCTTGATACTTAAGGTTTTATGATAGATGGACTTGAGTATGCAATTTGTTTGATAGAGAGAAGTGATTTATATACATATAATTGGGCAGGATGAGTTGTGCCTAGCCTAGGGATGATGTAGATTAAGTACATATCACTTGACTGGAGCTTTTGATTTAATGACGTGACCAGTATTTATAAAGGGAAATGTATTATTTAGATTATGGATAAGATCTTGGAAGTGTTATCAAGGCAAAAACTGTCATAGACTGGAGTTACTTATGTCAGACGGAAAGTCTTTAGTATGTTTTTAATAGGACATATGTTCTTAGGGATATATCATGATTACTCAAGATATATAATTATGACAGATGTTATAATGAGTGAACACATTATCCAGAGATTTGATCAAAGATTTTTCTTGGAAAGAGAGAATCTCATTAATGTTTTTACCTACCAGACATTTTTAGTTATAATCAATCGTTGATGAGGAGAGTCGTACCTTAGAGAATCTGAAGTTCTTTCCATGAAACTTCATCTGAGTGCTTTCCAATCTGACTCTGAGCTTTTGATCAACTTATTTTAGCTTCTGCTTCCTTCAGATGGATCTGACGTTTGAAGAATACCAATGTCCTCTGATTTGAGTCTCTAGACTGAGACAAGAATTACTTTTTCTTTTCAGATGACCGCTTCGCTTGCTTGTTCAGAGACATCATCTGATTTATTGTTTCTTTGAACAAGTGTGAAGTGTGTTCAGAACCATGTATCATCAAACATGTGTGTGACACATGACAACCTTGTTCTTGCAATGCTGATCTAATTCTTTTAGATTTAATCCATCAGGGATTTACAACATATCTGCTTCTGATAAGAATGTCAGCTGATTTCTTCATTCTGAAGGACATCAGCAACTTAAATTCTTTTGACTTTTAAGTAGATGGCTTTAGTCTTTGCATCTAGTTGAGCTACTTCTAATTCCAGAATTTATGCATCATGAGCTTCTGAGAGAATTATCAGATAGCATTCTGACCAATTCAAGTTGGTTCAACTGAGATAGAGTCTCAAGTTAACAAAACTTAATTGTCTATGTTATTACAATCACTGCTTAGGAATCATTCTGAATCAGATTCCTGAGGGGTTGCCAGATTTCCATCTACTGAAAATTCTTCAGTTTTCTGCATAGCTTTTCAAGAAAACAATATTCAGTTCTTCATTGAATCTTTCAACTTCTTGATTAGTTAAGATTCAGACGTTGAATCATTTCTAAGAGTTTGAATTCTATAGTTTTTCTAACTTCTTCTGCAGACTTTGTTCTAAAGTTCAAAACCATAGAACAACAATCTTTCTTCTTTACTTGACGAAGTTTTAATGAGTTTCAAACGAGAAAGTCAAGGGTGGACCTAATCCGTTTCTTGAAAACATCTCAAAAACTCATAAAGAAATAATCTTCAGCAAACAAGATTTCTTGTTTTCTGATGATTCAACCTTGAGCAAATACTTGATTTATCCACACGTATTTTCTAAGATAAGTATTTAACAGATGTTGCTACTTATTTGATGAGTCTATCTTATCTACTGATTCTTCAATCTTCAACAAGGCTTTAGTGAGGAAGATTTAGTTGTTTGACAACTGCGAAACTTCCAGAATTAGTGATTTGCTAAAGTAATCTGATTGATTACAATTTTGTACACAATCATCTTCTGAGCTGTTACAGAAATTGTAAGTGGATTGAAATCTCACCCAGAGTATTTCTACGCACCGCATCTGGATCTTTTTCTGAGACTGTTAAGTGTATGACATTCATCAATAACAGAACCGGAGCTTTGATACCAATTGAAGGTGGAAGAAAGACATAAGAAATGGGGGTTTGAATTGTGTATTCACTCTTTTGAAAACTTTTCGCTTCTTATTGTTAAGGAGCTGAAATAACATCAAAGTTCATTGAGAGATTTTGACCGGCGAAGAAACATTCAGACTTGATAATGCATGAAGCATAAGAACCAGTAAGAGTCTGAACGCTATATGTAACATTCATAACTCGCAGAGCGGAAGCTTATCAGAGTTAAGCTGCAAGGTTCTGACTTGCTTATTGTCGCTCCCGGGATTTTCATCCAAGTACAAACGCAAAAGTGGCGCGGAAACAGAGTCGCCAACAATGTGTATTTATCCCAAGAGAGGGAAAGGAAACACTGCGTAAACCTGAGGGAAAGGAAAAGCATGGTCTCGCGACCAAGAGAAATGGGTAAGGGAGTCAGTTACGCGAGGGGAAGGTATTAGCACCCCCACGCATCCATCGTACTCGATGGGATCCACACTTGTTGTCTCGATCAAAGGGTGTCGTCGTCTGGAGCTCCACTTCTACTAGAAAGGGAAAGGAACGGGAACGGAAAAGAACGAAGAAACGAGGGAGAAAAGAAAAAGAAGTGACTCGATAGGACATCGCCCGTCCTATACCTACGTATTCCCTCGTGCAATGGGAAAGTCAGAGTCAACGTAGTTCGGACACGAACTAAGGGGGAGGTTGCTCGCCAAGATATCGCCGTCTTGTGCCTACGTATCCTCAATCTAACCAGAAGGAGGAAATCGACCTAACGTGGTCGGTCAGTGTTTTTTATGAGCGACGTTAGATTCGCGTCCGGCAGTTAGGGTCGATGCCTGTTTGTAACGAGACGGAAGTAACATGCCCTTTTATGAAAATGATTTGAACTTAACGATCCCGAAGGATGAAAAAGTTTTGAGTTTGTTTTTTTGTGTTTTTTAGACAGAAGTGGATTGTAGTTAGTTCATAACTTGCATTGCACCGAAGTCTATGATATAGGAACGAATGCTTAGCAAATCGTTCCAAAATGAAACGTCCACTAAACACCTTAGAAAAATGAGAGGAAACCCCTAATTCCTCACTTCCCACATGCGAGGCTCATGCGCAATACACGTTAACTTTATTAAGTGTTTTAGAAGTGTTAAGAGATGAGAAGAGAGGACTCAAGGAAAAAGAAAACACTAAGGGGAATTCTATCCTAATGTTGTCATGCAAGGTGGCCCTATAGTTGAGTTTGAAAGGGAAACTTCTACCTAATTTAGCATGCAAAGGGAAGCCTAATGCTAATCCTACTCCAAGCTTAATCGAAAATTAAGTTGGACTAGGTAGCTCTAAGGGAGTGAATCCAAGACTTAAACAAGTCTTGAGACTCAAGGGAAGAGAAAGAGTGAAAGAGAAGAAGAAGGTGAAAAGAAAAGAACAAAAACAACAGCTACCACAGCGCACCTGCACTAACCCAGCAGTAAAAGGCAACACACAAACCAGACAACTTTCAACAGCATACATTCAGCACAAAAAGGAGGTGTAAAATCCAAACAGCAGCATATATAACAGCACATATGCACACAAACAGCAGTAGAAATAGGGCAGCATGGGATACATTAATGATTCACTCATGGAAAAACAAACACGCATCAAGCATTACATATTCTGATCATGATCATAAACACGTCACATCATGTTGAATGAATTTGAAAACATCATGGAAAAATGCACGTCATGAAAGGATGCACATCATTAAGCATGTGAACAAATTGAAACAAGTATGCATCTCACGGAAGAGAAAAGCAAACAAGCACGTACAACACAATTCCAGCAACACACACATTAATTCACAATTATCATGCTCAAGGAGTATGTGCTATGTGTTCATGGTATCAAGAATGCAACAATGTAAACATGTTCATGAACGATTAAAATACAAGAGCCGCGTGTCGGAAAATTGTGCACATACAATGGTGTGAGGTGAAACAACATCAAAACAGTCCTTAGATGAGTATCATATCAATCCATGAAGATTAGAAATGAAACGGGATCGAAACATGCTAAAAAATGCACAAAAAACACACTCTGCAGCAGTGTTAATCAATTAACCAATTGCAGTGTAATTAGGTTAATCGATTAACAGCCCCAAAACAGCATAATTTACACTAGTTAATCTATTAACCTAATTGCACTGCAATTGGTTAATCTATTAACCCTGTACCAGCAGCAAAAAATCAAGTTCGAAAATCACTTTTTCAGCAGCAAATCACTTATCCAAACATCCAAATGATCATGTAATCACTTATGCACGAAAATTTACATTGAAATACATCATTCAACATCAATTAGATCCAACAATCATCAACATTATGAATCAAATTCAAGCAAATGGATCAAAACACATCAAAAGCCATGGATCTACATTGTATAAGTTGAAATTAAGCTAAATCAAGTATGGATCTAAAATTTACCAACCTACAAAGCTGAGAATTGCTTTGGTAAGATTTGTGAACGAAAATTGGTGGATCCAAACAAGAAAACCAGAGATCTATGAAGCTTTATCAAGAAAACTTGAAGATCCAAGCAAGAACACTTCAAATAAGCAAAAGCTCCTCCAAAAGTGATTCCAAAAGCTTACTCCAAGATCCAAATCAGTAGCTACTGCAGAATTGAACCAAGAATGAGGATGTGATGGTGGTTTAGCTCAAGAATTCACAAATTCCAATGAAGAATTTGTGAATCTATGAATAAGGAGCTTTGAGTGTGGTTGAAGATGAAGTTGGAGAATGAAAAAGTGAGAGAATTGAGAGCAAATTCTGAAAAATGAGAGTGAAAAATGATCTAGGTTCCAGAGGTTTGGAATGAATTGGTTTAAATAACCCCTAGGTTAGGAGTTAAGTTTGGGTTGGGAGTGAGGTTAAGTGAGTGGAAATTGGGATGAAATGTGAATTAGGAAAGGAAATGTGGAATTGGAGTGGAAAGAATTTGGATTTTTGAATGGAAAATCAACTCTCTAGATCCTTCTACTGATGTGTAGAATTAAAATGGGTGATTAAAAATTGGGTTAAAAAGAAACAGCTCTGAAAATGCAGCATTTAGGCAAAATTCACTATGGTTAATCGATTAACCTAATTGCACTGCAATTGGTTAATTGATTAACACATTCAAATTTTGAATTTTTGCGCCAAAAGGAGGGAAACTTGGATATTCGTCTGGTTCTACCCGTTCTGAACCACGATAGACCTCTGAAACTTGCCATTTGATATTACCACCGGAATACACTTGAAATATGCTGTGAAATGTTTTTTCGCACTTGGATTAAATTGCTGATAACAAATGTCTGGTGCTGAATAACTGATCAAAAATTGACTGCCGGAGTTTCTGATCATCAAGTCATTTAATGAGCAAAATAAATGCTCAAAAAGACTTGGAAAGCTATCTGCTTGGCCTTGAACACTGTTAAAAATATACTGGAACTGATGACGCCGTGAGCTGCTAGAGAATACCTTGATCTCATGCCCAAAAGAAATATGCAAATGCAAAAATGACAATGCAAATGAAATGAAGCATAAGCCAAAAAGGTTAGAAACACTAGGGCAAATTCTGAGGTGTTACACTTATGTAAGGTTCTAATACTCAGAACAAAAACATTTACAATAATATAAAGCATAACAAGAGTAAAGAACACACGATATATCCTGGTTCACCACAAGGCTAATCCAGTCCACCCTCCTCAGGTGATTTTGCCTTGAACACAAGGACTTAATCCACTATAATCAATCTCGATTACAGATGCATGGGTAACAATCGGTGACTAACAACCTGCACAACCGCAGCTGTGACTAACACACAATGAACCGTTCAGGGATTCAACTTAATGAATATAACGAACATTGACCCTGCAGGTTCCAATCTCGCAAAATCTACTGCTAGGATTTCACAGCTAAACGTTCAGGGATTCATCGCAATGGATATAATGTTTACTGACCCTATTCCAGGATTTACCACAATGACATCTTGTCATTGTCTTCTCAAGTCTCCAGTCACAAAGACCACTTGAGGAATCCTAATTCACATAGAATTAGTTAAACAGGAGATTACAATAATGCTTCTTAACAAGCAGATAACTCCTAAGTTTAAGTACAAAAGAACACACAAGTGTTCAAGCAAGATGTGAGCAGCAGCTCCTTGCTATCTTAAGAACCTACAAAGATGTATATTTATTTGACAGTTGTTGACATCTTGTATATCTTCTTCTTCTTCGTCTTCTTGGTTGAGCAAGCTTTGAGCAATAACTCCTTGCTTCAGATCTTCAATGTAGCTTAGACGAGAAGGTGGTTGATGACTTGACTGATTTTCAATGTTGTCTTCTTTATCAACAGCTTCTATACCAATTGATTGTTGTTGTGTTGATTTTTGATTTTTGAGCTTCAACAACAATGGCCATGTGTAAATGGTGATAGCTTTGGATGTTTAAGTGTTACAACGAGAACTCATCGTTGTTGCTATCTTCACACAATGACTTGATCAATTCTCCTTTTTGGACTTTATTGATCTCTCTTTAGAAGCGAATACTCCTTTCTTTAAATAAACCAGTAAAATATAACCGTTTGAATTATTGTTGGCTGTTAGAAAAGAGACGTTGTGTAATGATTATAATTGTACTGACACATCTCCTTTTTACTATGGAGGAAGTGACATGATATATTTTCTTGAGCGCTGTGTACAGTCTTTCACAACGGTAACATTTGTCTTCAAAACTTCAGAGGCTTCTGATGGTAATTAATTGAAGCATGAGTAGAGACTTCTTAACAGGATATCTGAAACTCCAAGTCTTCAATCTTCTGAAATCGTCCATTAGGAATCAGCCTTCAGAACTTTAGCACTTGTCTTTAAATCCATTATCCTTTACTGCTTTAAGTCTTCAGAAACTTCAGAACTTGTCCATTATGAATCTGTCTTCAGAGTCTTCAGCACTTGACCTTTGGAACCATATTCTTCAGAACGCATAAGTCTTCAGAGTCTTTATGCACTTGGTCTTCAGAGCCTTCAGCCTTTCAGAACTTCAAGTCATGAGAGTCTTTAGCAGTTTGGTTCTCCATAGGATTATCTTCTTCAGAAGCTTCGCTATTCTTCAGAATCAAAACCATTCTTAGAGAGCATCCACAAGAGCATTGCAATAGCAATATCGACATCCTTGGATCTGACTGATCATGATCAGATACAGAAGCATACTTGCTTCTTGCGACTTGTGTCACACATAGTAACTTCGCATATAATCAATTACGCTCGTTTGACTGGTGCTTTGTTGGATCTGATATCTTCTGTAATTATGATCTACACACAACACACATTAGAACATAAAATGGTTCTTTCACAAATATTATTGTTATCATTAAAACATAGAGACGACTTGTAGAGACAACTCTTACTCTAACAGCTTCTACCTGCAACATCATCAACAACCACATTATGCTCTCACATATTCAACACTGAAACCACGTCGTGCACCGTGAGCCTCCATTATCACCAGATTCACAACCTTTAACCATGATTCTCATACAATGAACAACAATGGCCTCCTCGCAATGATTCTGTCAACCACTACACAACCTACATAACAACAATAACGACACCTATACCCTTCGATCTTCTCCTTCCTTCCAGCCGTGACAACCGAAACTCAGCTCTTCCGCCCTTTCTCCGCCCTCATTTTTGGCTTACCTCTGAACCACCATACATTGGTCCCTCTCCTTCGACCGCCATTTGCTGTAGATCAAACCCATCGCCGTCACCTTAACCTCACTCCGAGCATCCGCATATCACCCTGGCCACCGCTACAGATTTGAGTACGAATTCCGACCGCCAGCTAAGAATGTTGCGCCACCATCCGTCCATGTGTAGCCGTCGCGTCGCAGAGTGAGATTCAGAACAAAAAAGAGAGAAGCATTTAGGGAAGAAGAGGTTTCCGTGAGCATTTCCTTTTAAGTTGTCGTTACCTTTTTTTTCATTTCTCTGTTTTTCCAAGAGCGTGTTTTGACTAGATGAGGATTGTGGATACATTTCATTTGGGATGGAAGAAGGTGTTAATTGTTCTCTGATTCTCTTTTTGTGATTTTTGAAAAATTCTTCACTATTTTATTTGGGCTCATCCCATTTCATATTATATTTTCACCATGTAAATTATCTTGACACCTCCCTTTTGTTTTTAATTTAACTAGATTTCAGAATTTTAGTTCAATTAGAACTTTAGTTTTTTAATTTAACTTAGTTTAATTAGTTATAATCAGAATTTAGTTTAATTAATTTTTAATTATAATTTAATTTAATTAGTTTTAATTAGAATTTTGTTTTTTAATTAGTTTTTAATTAGATTTTAGTTAATTAGTTAATTGGTTTAATTAGATTTTTGGGTTTAATTAGAATTTGGTTTAAATGAGATTTTATTTAATTCTTGAATTAATCTTTACGATCCTCGATTTTCTTTTTAGTTAATTCTTGATGTACATTCTTGAGTTTATCTTCATGATACTGATCTTGTATATTCCCTTGTGGCCCGATTTTAATTTTGGTGATTATTTGCTTCTTTGTTTTAGGCTAGATTTTCCTATGTTTATTCATGATACCTTTCCACTGTGATTTGATTACATACATGGATTTATGTTTTGTACATATGTTGTCATTTGTTCATGCTCTTAACTTTGATGTTTGCACATTGTACATTATTTTCATGATGCTTATTCTGTCTGATATTCATTTGTGGCTCTCGAATCTTTACGATTACATGTTTAAGTCCAAGGGAAGGACTTATGTTTGACTATTCAGTCATATGCATTGCATTTCATTTGTATTCTCTTCTACCCCTTTTGTGGTTTACTTTTCCTTCCTAGGTTGAATACCTCCAGTTTAGATTGTTCATTCCCTTAGAATAACTTCCTTTGGGATAGTTTCCCTTAGGATGTTAACTTAGATAACTTATATTTAGTCTCCCTTTTCTCCCATGAGAGAATTAGACATGAGTCATCCCTAGTTGAGATGTAATTCTCCTATCCCATGACATAGTTGAGAAAGGTGTTGATTTCTTTTCCACTTGAGAGAGTTATGTGGCATACTCGTCAATTCTATATCCGAGTTAGAGCCATTCTTTTAATGTGAAGCAAAGATCCACCTTCCACATGTTTGTGGTGGTTTAGTTGAGTATTCTCCTTAAGATGACAATTTGTCTTTTCTCCTAAACCAATAAACATTGTTTTACTCGTAGTTTTCCGAATTACGGACGCTCTGATTTCTCAAAGTTCCTTTTTGAGAATACGTAGGCACAAGGTCATTCCTTAGCGAGCAACCTTTTCTATTACACCTTATTTACCCTTAGTAAGGGCAACTACGAAAGCTCTGATTCTTTTAGTCAAGATACGTAGGCACGAGATGCGATGTCTTGGCGAGCATACTTAGGAATGGAATCTTAGGTCTTCCATTTTCTTTTCACCCTTAGCAAACAGATAACAATAACAAATAACACAATAAAGCAAGAGGTTCTTGTAGAGTACTACAGATACTTAGGATGCTAGCACCTTCCCTAGGTATAACCAACCCTCGAAGCTTAGATTCTCTTTTGCTTTGCATTGCATTGCATATTTTGGGTTATTCGCTCTTTTTTCCTTCCCTTGGATAAATTAAAGATCAGTGGTGAATTATGATATGTGATTCAAGTTAATTAATAGCTTGATATCCAATTCTCACCGCGACATATGGTAATAGTGACTTTGTCAGGATCTTCTCTCTCCAACTGTGCTAAAAATCTCTGCTTTGCTACTCTCAACGTGTTTATGCTAGCTGAGTTTTTATCTCACTCTATTTCCATTAGCTAAAGACCTTCAACGACTATTTGTACCATGGTAGATTTCAACGCCTATCTGTACCATGGTAGTTTCGAACTTCAACGGATCTATTATTATTATTTATTTAAATAAAAAGATTGAAAATATTCATAAGTTCCAAACCTGACAAGTTTTTGGAACATCTCTCTGAGTTGAACCTCTACCTCTCAAGAGAATGAATGTGAGTTGGAGATTTCGTTACTGTATTCACATGGATGTGATACTAGTTCACTGAAATGAGTTAAGAGAAACACACTTCAAGGATGAAAATATAATATGGGTTAAGTGTGTGAGAGCAGAGTGAAACTTATTCACATACATTCTGAAGATATAATATGTGAATATGTTCATCAGAACATGAAGGCACAACAAGATGAAAATCTCTGCAAGGAGAGAAGAATGAAAACTTCATTCTTCTACACTCAGGAGAAATCAACTCAAATTTTCTCAAGAGTGTAAACCTTTGTGTATCTGTTTATCTAAGAAGAACATATATGAACCCAAGGTTAATACCAGATCCCTTTGTTGAGATAATTTGAAGACTCTAGCCTCTGTGTTGAGAGTAAAGTCTCTTTCTGATGATTGAGCAAAAAGTATTGAACTGGATGTTTAGGCATTAAGGTCTCATGCTTGTGGGCAGATCAAGAAAATCTTGAACAGGTAGTTTAGGTAGTGAAGTCTCATGCTTGCGGGCAGAGCAAGAAATCCTAAACTACCAGTTCAGGCAGGGAAGTCTTGATCTGGGTGATTGAGCGAGAAGTCTTGAATGGGGAATTTAGGCAATGAAGTCTCATGCTTGCGGGCATAAGCATAAGTCTCTATCAGTGGGATTTAGAAGGAAGTTTTGAGCTGCTGGCTTAAGCAATTGTAATAAGCTTGATTATAGTTAAAAGCTCTTGTGCTGCAAGACGACTGAACTACTCTCAGTTGAGAGGAACCTGGATGTATTTTGCGCGTCTCTTTATTTACTTCTGCATTTATATTTTAATGTGCAATCATACTCTGAAGTCAGACTCTGATCAGATTCAGTCTCTTACTTGCATTAGAATCTGAGCTTGACACCTCATGTTTTGAAGCAGATTTAAGAAAAGAAAGTAAACTTTTCACTACTGTTACTCATCTTAATATTTAGACATACACAATTCAACCCCGCCTTCTTGTGTATTTTTTCTAACCTTCACCATCTTCATATTAATTAATTTCTTTCTCTTATGGATATCACATAATGTAACCTAGTTTCTTTCTCCTATAAATTGCCTATTGTAGCTACTTTCAAAATAACAATCTTCATAAGAGAACACCTTGTGGGAGGAGCAAACAATATAAACAAGAATATTTGGCTTGCCATGCCAGACTTTTTTATGATGTCTTTGAGAATTCTCATTCCACTAAGGATACATATGTTGATGGATTGATTGTCTGACATACAACTTACAATAATACAAGGGAATTGAGGAGACAGACTTAATGCAGTGGTAATCGTGTATGACCAGATGTTGAGACATGTTACTTGACATTCTACATTCTGTTTTTTGGAACACATGTTTAACAGGATGTTGTGGCATGTTGCCTGACATTATGTAATATGTTTTCTAAATATGAGTAATGCACCCTTTCTTTGAATATGATGACTCACCAGCATATATATAACCTCTCTCATGTCTTTGAAGGTCACAACATTATTTTCTTGATTAGATTCACCTTCGTCATCCTTAGAAAACTTGAGCATAAAGCTTTTGGCTTAGTCCAAAATCTTTACATTCTGCTTGATCTCACAATTTTCATAACTATTTTTGGGTTTATTCTTTGAAGGATAAATAATATTTGATCTATGAACTGCTTATCCTTCATTGAAATTCTCCATCTTAAACAGAATAAGAACCCTGAAACTCACCCAAACATAATAGGGTTCCTGCTCTGATGCCAATTAAAATTATGTTCTTATGAGGAAAAATGTTGGACCAGATGCTTTGGACAACGTGTACAACGAGTTTATGACAAATAACGGATTCTGGGGACAAATATAAGACACGATGTCTGGGACATTGTTTACCAAAAAGTAAATATCAATCACACAACAAAATTATGACAGATTAACTTATACAAGACGATGAAGCAGAAAAATAATAAACAGCACAATAGAATTGTTAACCCAGATCGGTGAAATCACACCTATTTATGGGGTTGTTTACTGTGAAAAATAGTAAACAACCTCTGGCCTACCAAATGTATAAAATTGGTAACGTGCAGGATCGACCAAACTAAATCCTAGGACATGTGCTAAAATAATTTAAAAGAGAATCTGATAAAAGATAAACAATTCGACAGTCTTCATAAGAAAAGAAACTACTTCGACAATACTTAAAGGAAAAGTAAAACGAAGGAATGATTAAAAGTGTATTGAAAAGTAACTTAACAAAATAAAGGAAATAAGATAAATTTATGAGTAAAGATTAATTGGATTGCATTGAATAAGAAAAATGGTTTTACATAAAACGTACATTTCTTCAGAAACTCTTTTCTCTCTACACACGGATACTTTGAGTAATTTGAGAAATTTGTACAACTTTAAAACACACAAATCCTAATACTAAGACTTGTTATTTATAATAGTAAGAAATAACTACCCACTAACGGCCTACTAATCAGAGCGAAACACATGGCATTCTGCATGTCTTCATTCTTTAGATGTTCACCACGTGTCTCTTTCTCTCAAATGGATAAGGATAAAATTCCCTCCAATATTTAAATTTTGAATCCTTGAATCGAATGACACCCATTAGCCTTCTGTCGAAGAACATCTCCAAATTATTAGAAATATTTCTAAGTCCCTAAAATACTTCCTGCATGAAGACGTCTTCGACTAAATCTTCTAGAAATACCATTCCTGTCGAAGTCTCCCAAAACTTCAGAAATCCCATTTCTTAGAATAAAATCCAATATCAGGTGTCGAAATTGGGAACTAACAAATTGCCCCCCCAAAAATGTCATTTTCGACATCATTGAAGAAAAATGCATTTTTTGCGAATGTTATTCGACGCCTCATTCAATCCTTGCATGGCTTCGACGCTTGCTCATGGTTCCAACTGTTCACTTTCCCTTCAGCAGACCTATGATGTCATAGCCATTATTACTACCTTTGACACGTCTCTTCAAATCACGTAAGAATCTCCATCATCATTACCTTTCCTAGGGTCTAGGAGATTATGGGGGAGTAGGCACTTATTACCACCACTTCATCAAGAATCGTGGGGAAAACACGTATCCCACTATCAGTCTAAACATTTCAACAATTTTTTTGCAAACCGTTTCTACTTCCCAACTTATAAATACCCTCTTTAACAACTGTTTTCACTTTTCCACTTCCTTACTATCAAATTTCTCCAGAAACCATTGCATCTCAAAACTTCAGTCTTCTTCATCTTTCCAACAATGGCTTCCTCCACAAGTTCCAACAAAGATGCTACCAAGGTCACTAAGGATGCTGGCAAACCTGCGATAGCTCCAAAAAAGATTTCTCAACTTGCTCCGTTTGATTTCGTTTCTGGACCTACCATGGTGGGAACCCAGCAATATCTGCCTGAACCTCTTGATGAAGAGAAAAGAAGAATTTATGTTTCTCAGGTACTTATTCCTTTAACCGTTTCTAATAAGCCATTGGCTTTATTTGGTCCTTTGTTTGATTTAACTGTAGATCCTGCTAGGCTTAAGAAATACTTTCCCTCTTACCATAAATACAAACCCGTAGGACAATGTAAGAAACCTAGGGCTAGCATTGAAAACCCTGCTAATCCAAACGATCCTCCAACTGAGGAGGCTATTGACCTTAGATACATGAATAATTTTAGGGTTTTTAGAGCAAGTCCAACCTTTAAGGATCCCTCTGATTATTTAGGGTGGTTGAACAAGTTGGAAAAAACGAAATCTGATGTTTGGAAGAAAATGGGTATTTATGACCTGATTATGCTGTCGAAAGTAGGACCTAATTACTGCTCGAATATGCTTATTTCGTCCTTATACTTCTAGGACAGCACCCACTACACTCTCCATCTCCCATGTGGCATGATGACACCCACTCTTTTCGACATAGCCGCTATCACAGGGCTCAAACCTACTGGGAATACTTACGATCCTGACTTTATGGTTGAGGATAACATAGGTTTTACTACCTCTAAGGCAACTTATTCGACCCACATAACTCATTATCATGATAAGAGCAGAGAGGAAGTGTCGGACGTTGAACATATAGCTTTCCTAGCTCTATGGCTGTCACGCTGCGTCTTCTGCTCGAAGTCACTGCAAGTTGCTAAAAAGTTTCTTACCATGGCAAACCAACTACACTTTGGCCATGACTTGTGTTTGAGCGAATTAATCTTAGCCAGCCTCTATGAGTCCATGAGCGAAGGGGTCACCCAACTCAAAAGCCTAGGTGACAAGGGAAGTCTACTCCTTTCTGGAACCTTCTGGCTGCTTCAGTTGTGGTTGAATGCTTCGTTCGAAGCTTGCCTTCCCCACAGGAATCAGATTAATGAAGATGCTGATGATGTGAAGAATCGAAGAGTAGAAGGCCCGCGTTTGGCAAAACTAACACCTGCTGATGATGGTCGACCTGTCCAACAAGCTTTCACCAACTTCATCATGATGTTCACCAAACGTTATGATTTCACACCCAACATGGCTCCTTTCGCGGCGAGGAAGAGCGGTCCCGAATGGTTCACCAGGCCATTCCCAGCGTAGTCGAAGGCTCAAATAGCAGAATCTACAATAATTTGGGAAGCCTTCTTAACTCCTGGGGTCTTAACCCTCAGATTTAACCTCTCCAAAAGCCAAGTCACATTGATTACTTACCAACCAAATCTTGTCGCCCGACAGTTTGGATTGGTTCAATTCTTACCCCGACCGATTTATGATAAGAAAAGTGCTCTCCTTCTTTACAACGCCAATCATAGTGAAGCAACGACCATTAATCAAATTGCATGATATGCTGGTCGAACGCAGCTTCTTCTAGTAGCTTTCGAACCAAGCTTCCTTTGCACTAAAAAATTCGATGACTGGTGGAAGGCTTACTATGCCGAGAAATTTTTCGATGTAGCTGCATTTATACACCACATTAACAAGGCTTTCCTCTATGTGCAGGAAAAAGTGAAGAAAGGTACTTTGACACACATTAAAGAAATCCAAGCCTTCCAAAAATACTTTGAAACTGTTTATCGGCCAAATGATCTTGGCCGAACCGTCCGCGACGCAGCTGTTACTCTGAAGGAAATGTTTTTAAAGAAAATGGAGAACTTAAAGATCCCTTCGTACGTTCTTCCTGAGAAATGATACGAAACGACCTTCAATATGTTTCCTCCCAAATTCCCTCGACTGCCAAGCGCTGATTTTGGAGTGGCCCTTGCCCCTCCATTTCCAGACTAGTTTGTCTGTGGGGATTCTATCAAAATCCTTCGCCAGCAATCAAAACCGAAAGCACAGTGGGTGGTTCTAACCAAGCATACACTAGGCAGTTTCAAAGGGCATCTTCATATTGGGATCGAAGATGTTCGCATCGAATCTGAAATATATGAAGGTGTGGAGCTGGGGAATTTTGTCCAAACATTTCTTTGTCTATTTATTTTCACATATAATGACTGATTTTCTGTTTATTTTAGCCGTGAAAGTCCCTCCCAAGAAACCACCAGTTAGAAAGCCTGCAGAAGTGAAAGAAGAGGAAGGGAGCAAGACAGCAACAACAACAATAACAACAAAGGTATTTTCGCACCCCTTATTAAATTTTCCACTGTATGTCCAATATTTTCTAACGTTTTCCTATTCAGGGCGCCCAAAAGCAACCCCCGACTCCTGAGAAAAGGAAGGCCAAGGACGACGCATTGGTGATAGTTAAATCTGATGATGAGGACTTATCTCTGACTGTTGAACAACCTCTGAAGAAGAAGAAAAGGCAACCAAAGATAAACGAAGCCATTGCTCAATCTCAAGCAAAAAGGTGTGAAGGTCTTGATCAAAAAACCCACCAACTTAACCATCTTGGAGCCAACTCCTGAAGAGATGTCGAAAAAGGCTACAGAGCAGCCTGAAAGTGACAACTCAAGTCCTGGGGTAGAAGCTCCTAAGGTACCAAAGAGATTATATATAGATATCCAATTGCCCTTAGTATTTCTCTTCGATTATTGACTTCGATTATATTTTTCAGGATGCTGCAGGAGTTTCGACTCAACCGGCTGCCGAATCAACCAACCCAACAATCCTCAATAGTGAAGGTGAGCCAACATATCACCCTACTTCAGTAAAGTATTCTGAGAAGAGCTCTCTGAGCGAAATCAACCAAATAGTCGAGAAATAACGCGAAACTTCTCCACCTAAGACTACCACTCAAGCTTCTCACACCAGTGAATCCGATCATGAAGATGATCAGGATAAAGATACACAGGCTGAAACAACTGGGGCTGATATGGAGGTGGAAACCTCTGAGGTGCAAGTCAAAGACGAAGCTGATGATCACTCTCCAAGAGTCGAAACCTCAGATGCTGACAACAAGATGATGTTATGGAAGAGGGAGGTAAACACTTTATGTTCCCCAACTAATCGATGCCTATTAAGGAGTTTATGGATGATGCTGAAAACGTCGAAGAAGGTAATGACCAAGATGAAGAAGAGGAAGAAGACATTCATGAGGACATAATTGTCGAAACAGATCCTAATCCTAACCTATCAACTGTGAAGGATTCGGGCAAAGCCTCCATGACCCTTTCTGCATAAGAACTAGAGGCTCTGAAAAAGAACAACCCCCCGTGAGTACTTGAAAATTTTACTTGGTTCTAGGGGAAGTTCGTTTGAGAAAAACCTCAGTTCGCCCTCTGTATCTGGTGGTCAATCCACTGCTGATCCTTCCAGCCAAATATTGTCAAAGATCAAAGAAAAGGTTTTTAAGGGTGACTTATTTCGACTCATTGAGTCTGACCCCACTTCTCCAATTGGTTTGAAGAATCTTTTCAAGGTGGTTGACATCCTAACTGCTTCTCCATCAATTTCCAATATCGTCTTGGAGCTGACCTCAATGATCGATCGAATTGCTGCTGACATTGCCAAAATCAAACAAATCTCGAAGGATATTGGAAATCAAACTGGCTTAATTGCGGCTGCATGAGATGCTGCTTCAGAATCCACCAACCGACTGGCTGATTTGGAACAAACCCAAGAACAGAACAAGATTCAAATTGAAGCCAATAACCAAAGTATCAACTCCTGGGAGGCACAGATTAAAGAGCTGCAAGAAAAAATTTCAGAAGCCAAGAAGTAGAACACTGAGCTCGAAAAGTTTGATAGCTCTCAGGTGGCGAAAGAGCTTAACGTAGGTCTGGATTTTACTGACAAAGCTCAGAGACTAGAAGCAGAACTGGAGACCATGAGGTCGAACCAATCCCTCTGTGAGAGGCGGCTAGAACTTTTGAAGGCAAAGTACTCCACTATGAAAGCCAACCTGCCGTTCTAATTCCAATTTTTTTGTGTGAACTTCATCATTATTTCTTGGGTTCTGTAATAATTATTTTTACTCTTTAACTGTAACGAATCTATCCATCTTGGCAATATGTTTTATTTTGCCATATTAGCTTCGATTGTTTTTGCATGCGCGATTACTCTCTGGCTATTTTTACTTCTCGAAGTGCATGTTTGTATTTCTTCAAATACTTCCCGTTTACCCTCAAGATTCTTCTATCTTGATCTAACTCTTCGATCTTATAAGCACCATTCGAAAAGACTTGTGTGATTTGAAAAGGGCCTTCCCACTTAGGAGACCATTTCCCCAAAGATCTATCTTTTCGATCCATAGGCAAAACTAATTTCCAAACCAACTCTTTAGGCAAAAACGTCTTAACTCTAACTTTCTTATTATAAGACTGCTCCACTCACTTCTTCTGCCTTTTCAATAGCTCCAAAGCATTAAGCCTTTCCTCATCTAAGTCTACCAATTCGTCTAAGAACATGTTCTAATACAACTCAGATGGGATTTCATGATGCCTCTAGATTCTCGTCGACTGAAGGTAGATCTCGTATGGTAATACTGCATCATGGCCAAAGGTCAATCGAAATGGTGTAGAATTAGTCGCCTCTTTGGGAGAGGTTCGACATGCCCAAAGAAATTGGTCCAAAGTTTTGTGCCAATTTCTAGGCTTCTTTCCCACATGCTTCTTAATTAAGCTAATCACCACTTTATTTGCTGCTTCGACCTGACCATTAGCCTGAGCGTAATAAGGTGTAGAGGTTAAGAGTTTGAAACCCATTTCTTTAGCAAATTCTTGCATTTTTCGACCAGTGAACACTGATCCTTGATCTGTTGAAATGGTTTCTGGGATTCCAAACCTATAGATAATGTGTTTTTTAATAAACTCAATCACGTCTTCTTGGTCAACATTTGGTAATGGCACATCATCTATCCATTTCGTAAAATAGTCAATACCCACCAAAATGTACCTTTGATTTTTCGATGACGCTGGTCTAATCTCACCAACCAGATCCAAAGCCCAACCTCTAAAGGGTCATGGCTTGACTATATAATGCAATTCGCTCGCAGGGACATGCTGTATACCTGCATCCACTTGACACTCTTGACATCCCTTAGCGAATTCGATGCAATCCTTTAACATAGTAGGCCAATACATCCCTTGTCAGAATAAAAGCCATTTCATCTTGTGGCCTACCTGATGAGCCCCACATGCCCTACTATGGACAGTCGAAAGGGCTAAGTATGCCTCTGACTCACTAAGGCACTTAAGCAAAACTCCCTCAGGAGTCTTTTTAAATAACTCGTTACCCAAAAGAACATAACTTAAAGCTCGATACCTGATTTTTCGATCAGCGGACGCCGTTGGGTTATGCAGATATTCAACTATTGGTTTTCTCCAGTCTTCGTCCGTCAAGCTATCCACCACTAAGATTTCGAAGTTCTCTTTGTCAGCGTAGCATAGCCTCTTCGTTTCTAAATCTGATGGGGACAATCTGGCTGATACAACTCTTCCTCTGACTTTGATTGCATCTTCTAATTTTTCCTTTGAAATTTTATACCCCGAAGAATCTGAGCCAAGTTGTTAGCCACTTGATTTTCCAACCGCGGTATGTGTCAAACGCTCACTACTTCGAACTTTTTCAATAATCGATTGGCTATCACAAAGTACATTATAAGATTTTCTTTAACACATTTGTACTCCCTTGTGATTTTCTTTATGACTAACTCCGAGTCTCCCATTATTTCGACTCGAGTTGGCCACAATTCCAACAATATTTCAAGTCCGGCTATTAAAGCCTCATATTCAGCCTCATTATTCGAACAAATACCTTCGACTTTATACTTAAATTTTGTTGGAATTTTATTAGGAGAAACTATCAAGACTCCTACGCATGTACCATCTTTATGACTAGAATCGTCGAAATACAATTTCCAAGGTTCGAGCTCAAGATAGTTCAACAAGCTTTCATTTATAGAGTGGTCGATGATGAAGTCAGCCACAACTTGTCCCTTAACAGCCTTTAAAGGCATGTAAGTTAGGGAATACTCAGTCAAAGCTAATGCCCATTTACCAATTCGACTGTGCAAAATTGGTTTAGACAACATATGTTTGATAATATCAAAATGGGACAAAACATAAACGTCAACTGGCTTTATATAATGCTTCAACTTTGTACAAGAAAAATACAAGCATAAACACTATTTTTCAACTATGCTATACCTAGTTTCTACATCGTTCAAAACCCTACTAAGGTAGTAAATGGCTCTTTCGACGCCATTTTCATACTCTTGAGCCAACATGCTCCCTAAAGTTTTTTCCGACGTAGATATGTACAATCTCATGCTCCTATTTCTACAAGGTGGGACTATAATTGGAGGATGAATCAAGTATTCCTTGATTTTGTCGAAAGCTTCCTGCTGAGCTTGCCCCCAATCGAATCCTTCCTTGTTTAGTCGAAGCAGAGGTGAGAAGGCTTGAGTTTTTCCGCTGAGGTTCGAGATGAATCTCCTTAAGAAATTGATCTTTCCCAGCAGTGAATGCAATTCCTTCTTTGTTGATAGCATTTTCGCCTCCATAATGGCCTTGGTCTTATACTGGTTTATTTCGACTCCCTTCTTATGGACCACAAAGCCTAAGAAATCTCCCGCCTGTACACAAAAAGCACATTTGAGAGGATTCATCTTCAGACCATGTCTTCTCATCCTTTCGAATGATTGTCGAAGAAGATCAATATGATTCTTCCCTGAAACAGACTTTATCACAATATCGTCAATGTAAATTTGCATAAAAGTCTCTATAATCATGGAAGATTGTATTCATTGCTTTTGGTATGTTGCCCCAGCATTTTTTAGGCCAAAAGGCATAACTACCCACTCGTAAGTTCCTAATGCCCCAGGGCATCGAAACGCCGTTTTAGGGACATCCTCTTCAGCAATGAATATTTGGTTATATCCAGAATACCCATTGAGCATACTGAGGTATTCATGGCAAGCGGCAGAATTGACTAGCATTTCCGCCACAGGCATTGAGTATTCGTCTTTTGGGGTCGCAACATTTAGATCTCTAAAATCTATGCAAATCCTCAAAGTACCATTCTTTTTTATAACAAACACAATGTTTGCTAGCCATTCGACATACCTGGCCGTTCGAATAAACTTGCAACGAAGAAGCCTTTCGACCCCCTCCTTGATATTCGAGAGAATTATCGGTGCGAACCGCCATGAATTCTACTTGATTGGCTTCTTTCCAGGCATCTCTTCGTAATCCCATGCAAAGCAGTCTTTGAACTCCTTTAACAACTGGATCACTTCGACTTTGAGCTGTGGGCTAATATTTGCACTGATATATGTTGGTTTTTTTGTTACCCCTTCTCCCAAGTCGATTTCTTCCAAAGGATCTTACGCTAGCATTTTGATGTTGGCTGCCAACGGACCCTTCTTGAAACCCAAAGGCTCGTCATCGTAAATGGAATCGAGCCTCTGGCTTTGCATTTCGTCCTGAACCTTATCAGATGGTTCTGGATCGAAGTCCTTATAAGGACCTTCTTGATTCACTCTCTTGTTGGCTTCGTCAGCCATATGCTTAACTTTGGCCTCCAGGTCCGCTTGCTGTTTGTTTTCGGCTATGTAAGCTGAAATCCTTTTGAGTGCCTCAAACTCAGGCATCATCATCGAATTCACTCTCCCAACCTATGGGGTTAACTCCTGATGTCCCTTCGTAAGCGAAGTCATCTTCCCCTACAACTTCCCGATCCCACTAAAACCCATTTGTTGGATGAAGGTACAGTGAACAGTACGCATTGTCGTCTGGGGTGAATGCAAAATTGGCTGGGTTACATGGAGCTATGTTAGCCAAATTTCTGTCGAAACCTCGACTATCGATATGATTAGCCGAAGCCAAGAAATAGCTTTGGCTTCAATGTTTTCAACAATACCATTTATTCGCCAAATGGTGATTCTCTGATGCATCAAAGATGGCACGACTCCGATTCCGTGAATCCATTATCTTCCTAATAATAGGTTGTAGTTGGCCTTCGTCTCTACAACCATAAACATGGTTGACCTTGTGATTGTCCCTACCATCAAATTAACCTGGATTTCCCCCAACGTGTTGCCAACATTCCCTTCATAATTGGATAACACCATGTTGTGGGGTTTGGTATCAGTATCGAACTTTCCTATCTTTCTCAACATGAAGTGCGACATCAAATTTACCGTTGCACCGTAATCTACCAGAATTTTGTTAACTGACATGTCTTCAATCTTCCCAGTGATAAAAAGAGGCTTCACATGACTTTGCATAGCCTCACTAGGTCTTTTGAAGAATGCATTTTGCTCTTCGACACACCCGTTATTCATTACATAATAACAAACTGGCTTATGTGTGGCCATCTCTATATCAATGTTATCCGCCGTATCTTCGACTTCACATATCTGGTCGAATTCCCTTGGTAGGACAGATACCACATTGACCAAAATGTCGAGAAACTGCTCTGACCCTGAATCAAAATCATCAGTGAGCAATTCGTCTTCACCAACCTTTCGATCATGCTCTTCCTTGGCTGTTTGCTCTTGTGTAACGGCAGGCGCCTTTTCGACAGGCTTTGGCTCTTTCCTGTCGACTGACACGTTGTACTGGATTCTACTTTCGCCTCAACTTCTCTCTGAGCTTTCCTTCGTCTTTGTTCCCTCCTCCATTGGGACCTAAACATAGGGTTTTTCCCTTTGTAGTTCTCTGAGACGTAGGCTGGTTTCTTTGAGGCTATCGAAGAGCCCCTGTCTATATCAAAACTCTGCCATTTCTGTTGGCTCTTTTCCTTATTTTCATTCGGTTTTATTCACTTGCCATTGGAAAGTTCTGCAAATGGTTTAAAAGTGGTGGGCTTTTCCCCTGGAACTCTTGTCTTCGACTGTTCTTGCTTGGAAGAAGATTTCCTTGGGTCGAAACCCCACTGGCCATGAAGGGATTTCTCCTCGCGCCTTTGTTTGGCCTTTCGAACTCCCTCGAGATTTTGCGCTGCCTTCTTGTCGAATACAGCGCTGCATCTGGGACAAAACATGACTTCTGACCTTTTCTTTTGACACCTGTGTATGAAGTTAATCAGATTTTCCTCCTCTTTTGGGAAGGCCAATTTGTTGTATTCTTCTTGTCGACGTTCGTCATCGACCTCCATAGGCGTCTCTTGCGAAACATCCACCATATTGATTTCCATTTTGACATCATCAGTGATGTTAAGCTTATGTAATTCCATCTGCAAGCCCTCAGCAGCCTTATCCATTTGAACGAAACCATCAGCGGTCTCTTTGGTTACCATCATCCAATGGGAATCCTCAGTGATTCCTTCGTCGGAGTCTTCAGTAACCTCTATGTCGACAACATCATCAGTGTCTTTGGTGATACTTTGGACAACCTCACTAGCAAAACTCTGCATGAATTCTAGGTCGAGACCTTCAGTGATCCTGACCATGACTGCACCATTGTTGAAGTCATCAGCGCCTTCGACCATGTTGACATCATTATCGAGACCTTCAGTGACCTCGATCATGTTAACCTCCGTTTGCTCTGCGTAATGAGCGTCAGCCACCGGTAAGGGATCAGCATCAATATTCATCTGGCTTTTCGACTTCTCACCAAACTTGAGCCTTCCTTCTTGGATAACATTCTGGACAAGATTCCTGAAAAGAAAACATTGAGAAGTTTTATGGCCCAAGATATTATGATACTTACAAAAACCTCTCTTTTTCCTTTGTTCTAAAGGAGGCATTTTAGCACCAGGAGGCACTATCATTTGACCGTCCTTAACTAACAAATCAAAAATTTTGTCACACTTAGTAACGTCGAAAGTGTAAGTTTTCTTAGGAAATTTATCATTCTTTTCTGGTTCGATAGGATTTTTTCCATTCGAAGGGGCCAACAACTTACAAGAATAAGGCGGGCCTTGTTTCAACTCAGCAAGATCAATCCCGCCTTCGTCGAAACTTACTGGGTCACTATAATATTTTTCGTCTTCTTCATTGACTTCGACGTAGGCTACCCTTTTATTTTTATTTGGCCTAGCCTTCTCTTCCTTCAGGCGTTCTGACTGTCGAACCCTATCAGCCAATTGAGCCATATCCCTTAAATATTAGGTATCCAATTTCTTCCTAATGGAATAATCGAGGTCTCCAGCGGCCATTTCGACTAACTCATGTTCCGACACTTGTGTAAAACATCTTGCCTTGAGCAGTCGGAATCTGTTCAAATAGTCATCTATTGGCTCAGTGAATTTTCGTTTTATACTAGCAAACTCCTTCAGTCTGATCTTAGTTTGTCCCGTATAGAAATGCTCATGAAATAACCGTTCCAACTGGGTCTAATTGTGGATCCAATTTGGTGGCAAAGTTGTGAACCACGTGAAGGCATTCTTCGTCAGAGAACTTGGGAAGTATTTTATCCTAAGATTCTCATTATTCGCAATTTCTCCAGCCTCTATCACATATCTGGCCACGTGTTCGACAGTGGACTCAGTGGTGTCCCCAGAAAACTTAGTGAACTTATGTATTTTCGTTCTAGGGGGTAGCTCCGACTGGAGAATATATTATGACAACGGAGATGTATAATTTGGCCTTCGAAGGCTAAAGTTTACTCCATTTTGGACCATAATCCTTTCGACCATGGCTGCCAAATTGTTATCTGTCGCCACGTCATTACGACGAACCTGTTGTATAACGTTGTCAGTGTCCTGGTTTCTATTTACCAAAACCCCCCTTTGTTGTTCTCTTACGAGAGTTTATGACTGATTCCTAGGGGGTTCGACTACTCCCTGGTTTTCTAAATTTGCCTGAGGTATGTTTCCCGGATTTTGTTGGACTTGGTTAATAGTGGGGTCTTCTTTGAACACTACCCTTTGGTTTCCTGTGATATATTCCCTCTGAGGGTGTCGAGGAGGGTTAGGTACACCAAAGAAATCTGCAAGGCGCGTCATCTGCGCAGCCATTTGCTGAATAGTCTGAGTGGTATTTTGGATTAGAGGCTGAAAGATTTCTCCCATAGTTTGGGACATCATTTGGACCATTTGATTGTTACTTTCATCCATTTGTTGCCTTAAGTATGTAGCCGTAATATTTGTCAAATTTGGCATCTGGGTTGAATATCCCATTCCCAAGGCTCGGTAATTTTGACCCATATTAACCCCAGATCCTGACCCTTATAAAGGTGAAGTCACTATGGGTTCTGTAAATACTGGCAGAGCATTTTGTAAGTTTGCCATCATCGAAGTTGGCATCCCATAAGGCGGGTCTCGACTAGGCAAAGGCATAGAAAATCCAGGGAGAATAAATGGTTAAAAGTTAGCATTTCCCACTGGTAGGGGAGTCCTTGGTGGACCCCTTGATCCCACATAACTCAAAATGGGATGAGTATGGGCAATCGAATGTGTAGGGATCGAACTTGCCATAGATGGTATGGCTTCAGATACGGGTGCAGAAACCGTTGGTCCTTCAGTCGAAGACCCTGGGGTTGGTTCTACGTTGATACTAGGCGTAGTTTGAGGATTCGAATTATTTGGCTGATTAGTACGTGTCATTTTCCATGTATATCTCCTTCTTGGTCTATTTTCATTTGTGGTGGCTATTTTCCCACTTCTTAATAACATACAACGAATTTTTCGACAGAGGAAGGATAATTAAATGCAAAATTATAAGTTTCTTTGAAAAAACAAAAAATTGTTTTCACGAATCGTTTTAGCACTGTCCCACTGGGCGTGCCAATTTGTTTACTGTGAAAAATAGTAAACAACCTCTAGTCTACCAAATTTATAAAATGGGTAACTTGCAGGATCGAGCAAACTAAATTCTAGAACATGTGCTAAAATGATTTAAAAGAGAATTTGATAAAAGATAAATAATTCGACAGTCTTCATAAGAAAAGAAACTACTTCGACAACACTTAAAGGAAAAGTAAAACGAAGGAATGATTAAAAGTGTATTGAAAAGTAACTTAACAAAATAAAGGAAAGAAGATAAATTTGTGGGTAAAGATTAATTGGATTACATTGAATAAGAAAAATGGTGTTACATAAAACGTACATTTTTTCAGAAACTCTTTTCTCTCTACACACGGATACTTTAAGTGATTTGAGAAATTTGTACAACTTTAACACACACAAATCCTAATACTAAGACTTGCTATTTTTAATAGTAAGAAATAACTACCCACCAACGGCCTACTAATCAGAGCGAAACACATGGCATTCTGCATGTCTTCATTCTTTAGATGTTCACCACGTGTCTCTTTCTCTCTAATGGATAAAGACAAAGTTCCCTCCAATATTTAAATTTTGAATCCTTGAATCAAACGACACCCATCAGCCTTCTGTCGAAGAACATCTCCAAATTATTAGAAATATTTCTAAGTCTCTAAAATACTTCCCTCTTGCATGAAGACGTCTTCGACTAAATCTTCTAGAAATACCATTCCTGACGAAGTCTCCCAAAACTTCAGAAATCCCATTTCTTAGAATAAAATCCAATATCAGGCGTCGAAATTGGGAGCTAACTGGGGCACTCTACATAAGAAAGGAAATTCACTATCTTGAATTAGTACAATTATTCTAATAGGAACATCAACCCCATGATGTTCAATGCCTCTTCCTAATCCTAGTGACTTTCTATTTAAGTCTACCCCTAATTATGTGAGCCCCTCTCACTTTCTTTTAATCACTAATATCAAGTGACACACTTCGATAAACAACTTAAAGAATGTCGAATTTCAACTCAACTATACAAACCAACACTAAACCATGTGACTGAAGCAATAACGTTGTGTACAAGTAACACAACCAATGGGAATTAGCAGCTTTTGATCTCATCCATAATTAAAGAAGATTTGGTTGTGATATGTTTTTCCACAAAAATATCCAAAAGATATGATTTGCTATGATTCAAATTCAAATTTAAATCTCTAATTTAAATTGAATAAATTACGTCAAATCTAAATAAACAAATCAACATAAATGTATTGATAAAAGATAGCAAAAAATATGCTACAAATTTGATTGAAACAACTAGAAAATCTTGCGCAGAATTACATCCCTTATGGCCTGTTGACTAGAGTCAGATGTTGTATTTGACACATGTTGAAGCATTGTGTTCTACATGTTGCACTAGAACATCCAAAATTACTCTGTTCATATAAATCTTCTTTGTAGAGTAAATCTTAGATTAAAAATATCTGAACCAAAACTTCCTTCAATGCAAATCCAATCAAATCTTATTTGACTAAATCAAATCTAAATCTTTTAATTAAATCATATCACCCATATTTATGACTTAATAAAATCTTTTCCAAATTAATTTGGATTACCAAACTTCTTCCAAAAGTCAACTTCTGCATCTTCTGAAGAAGTTAACACCACAACAACTGTATATGAAATCTAAAGATGACCAGAACTCAATCTTTACACCAAGTGGTCACACAATATGTGATGAACATCTTGCTTAACAAGTTGCTTATAACCAAATCTTTCTTTTAAGCATTTTAGCGGAAATTTGGACTGAGCAAATTTTCTTAGAAATAAACACAATCAAGCTCAGATTTCTTCATCAAATCCAACTAACAGACTCAGATCAGATGTTAGAACACATGCTGGAACATCTTATTTCACAGGTTGCTTTTACTCAAAATAAATCTTATACATATGTCATTTTACCTAATGCAACAAATTAAATTATGATTAAATCAATTTTAGTTAGACGTTACTTCAATTGAATAATCAAAGTCTTTTTATAAGAATCAGAATTCTAAACTTTCTTTTATAACATTCTAGTATAATTGACTAACTTAGCACACACTAGACTTGAATCTTCTTTTAGTGTAAAGTAAAAAACTTTTTCATGCATCGTGGGCGGCATATAGTCACAACTTGCCTTGAACCCATTGAACATAACCAATTTCATTTATAATAACTACGTAGCAAAATCATTATCTCTATATAGATACATATTCATAACTGTATTATTATAACTAATCCATTCGTGACTTTCAAAATGTTGAATCAAACTTACTACAAAATTCATCTAATCTAAATTTGGTTATCATCAATTATAAAGTGATGATTAGTGAGTAAGTGTCATGAGAGACAGCTTGACTAGACCATAAAATTTCATGTTGAATTGAATGAACTTGAATGTATAATGTAATTATCAAAGGAAAAAAATTAATTATTTTTTTAGGGACTATACTTTTCCTAGAAATTTTTAGTAGTCAATAACAAGTTGAATATAGACTTTAATATGGCAACTATAGTTAATTATTTTAATTATTTGTGGAATTTTAGTTTTGAAAGCATTTGGATTATAACAATGTATGTTGTTGGAATAGCTGGAAATCTAAGATAAAGTAAAATATTGAATCTAACATTTCTTGTCAAAGATTCTTAATATTCCAATCTTAGCTAAGCAATTAATATTTAATATGCTACTTTTAGTAAGAATGATAATTTAATTTGCACAAATTTAGGATCTTGAATCTAGAGAAGATATTACAATTTAGAATTTGATTGGTAGTGTTTTTAGGCTAGAATTATTTGTTTGTTAAAGTTGGTTTATCAGAAGTCTAAATATTTTTTAAAAAGTATAAATTTATATTTATAACTTTTTTTGGTTTTCATCCTAACCCTAATAATTTAAAATTCAAAATAAGAGATCATAAATCTGGTCAAACATTATTCTTACAAAAAATCAAACTCGATATTATCTGAATTTTCGTTCATTAACAGATACATGTTAAAGATTCCAAAAATTAAAAATTTGCATTAAAAAATTTTCTTCTTTCAATATTAAATGTAAAATTAAAAATATTATTTATTTGTATAATATCGTAACATATATATATATATATATATATATATATATATATATATATGATAAATTAACATTTATAATATATTTAAGATAAGATGTTATTAATAATTATTTTTTTATGTTTAAAATTTTATTTATAATATTTTTAGGATTTTTTTTTATGTAAAAAAATAAATTTAAATGTATATATTTTTATATTTCAATAAAGGGATAAATTGACTAGACCAAAGTTGGCATTTTTAAATAATGAGTTCTAGTAACTCTTACACTTTGGTGTCTAATATTATTATATCATTTATTGGCTCAATATTATAAAAAAAAATAGAAAGAGATAATACTCAAATTGGAAGACACTAATAAAATACTAAGTGTCAAGAAAGAATTTGACTAGACCAAAGTTTTAGTTACTTTTTTGATACTTTATTTCTTTTGACATAGAGGGACTCGTGCGATTGTAAAATTAGGTTTGATATCAAAGACCAAAAGGTAAAATGCATGCATTTAGACATTCTAATTCTAGTAGGAATTAAAATGGACGAATTAAGTTTATAAGTTTGTATATTTTTTAGATTCACCGTTATCCATTACACTTTGGTTATTATATCTTTTCTAGTAGCTAAGCAAATATATTATAGTAGTTGCCACTAGAAAAGTTTGGGTGCTTAGGCAAATTGAGAAACTAATATCCTTATGTTAATATTTGTTAATGAACTTGACACGGCTAATAACACTCAATTGATTATGCTGAATAATGAACTATCTTTATTAAGACGGACTCTAACAGCTTGTTTGAAATCATAAATGATTATTTTCAATTTAAAAACATGATTAGAATTATTGTTATCTTTAAAATTCAGGGTTGCGAGACTTACACCTCTTCGTTTATATGGTCATTAAAAAAACAGATTATACATCAATTTGGTAAAGCTTGAAATTCAGACAGCAAGCAAATGTCAAAAAGAGTCTGACAACTTCTAGACGAGCTACAAAGAGCATAAGTTTCCTCGTAGTCTATTTCTTCAACTTGATTATATCCTTTTGTCACTAATTTTGCTTTATTTCTAGTAATTGCGTCATTTTCATCCATCTTGTTCCTAAATACTCATCTTGTGTCAATGGCAGTTTATCAACTAGACGCGGAACAAGGTTCCAAACGGCGTTATGTTTAAATTGGATAAGTTCTTTTTGCATACCAAGTAACCATCTCTCATCAAGTAAAGCATCAAATATTGATTTAGTTTCAATATGATAAATGAAAGCATAGTACTTACAAAAATTATTAACTTGTGATCTGGTACTTACACCCTAGAATTTGTCTAACAGACGATCTTTTGCGAGTGTTCAATCTTGAGGTAACTGGTTCGAGGTCTCTTGTTTTGCATCCTCGTGTGAGCTTTCCTCTTTATCTTCCTTAATGTCCTCGTCCTTTATTGGAAGTGGATGATCATCTTTGGAACTTTCGTCGTTAATCAGCTTTTTCGTTCTCACTCCTGAAACATCAAAACAAATATCCTTCCATGTCTTTTGGGGTGATGACTTATCAAAAGTAACATGAATTGACTCTTCTACTGAAGCAGTTATATGATTGTAAACCCTATACGCATGAGTATCCTAAGAATATCCATTCATCGGACTTAGCGTCGAATTTACCAAGATTATCCTTTCTGTTGTTTAAAATAAAGCATTTTCAAACGAAAACGTGAAAATAAGAAATATTTAGTTTTCTTCCTTTAAGTATCTCATAGGGTGTCTTCTCTAGGATGGGTCGAATGATCACCCTGTTTAAGACATGACATGCAATATTAATCACATATGTCCAAAAGTACTTAGGTTGGCTCATTTCATTAATCATAGTTCGGGCCAACTTTTCAAAAACACATTTTTTACGCTTAACAACACTATTTTGTTGTGGAATTCTCGGACATGAAAATTATGCACAATCCCATTTTTTGTGCAAAATTTTTGAAATTAATGGTTAAAAATTCACCACCATGATCACTACGGAGAGTGATAATTTTTAAACTAAAAACATTTTGGACAACCTTATCAAAATCAACGAAAGCCTTAAAAGTTTCACTCTTATGGGCTAAAAATAACATCCAAGTGAATTTAGAGTAGTCATCAACAATCGCAAATGCGTAATATTTGCCTCCTAAACTTCTTGTTCGCGAAGGGCCAAACAAGTATAGGAGGAGAAGCTTGAGAGATTTTGATGTTGAAATAACCTTCTTCGATTTAAACGACACTCTCGTTGCCTTTCCCAACTAGCAAGCATCACATAGTTTGTCTTTTAACAACTTTATTTTAGGAAGACCGACTACTAGATTCTTGGATCCTATTTTATTCATGAAGTCGAAATGCACATGACTTAAGCGCGTATGCCATAACCAAGAATCTTCACCCTTGGCTACTAAGCACTTAGTACCATGCATTGACATATCATCTAAATCAAGCATATATACATTTTCAATCCTAGAACCCTTAAAAACAAGGTCCTTACTTTCCTTATGCTAAATTACACAACTAAGAGTATCAAAAACTACGAAATACCCTTTGTCACATAATTGGCTAATGCTAAGTAAGTTGTGTTTAAACCCATTGAATAAAAGCATATTTTCAATAGTAATGGTGGAGGGATTCCCTGTTAGAACAAGATTTGGTTATGCATCTATACCTCTGAGTTTTGATGATAACAATGAAGTATTTGTGTGAGAACAATTTTGTTACCCTAACGGTTTATTATTGTGTAGCTTTAACAACCAGTTCTGATTCTGACAATATAACATGCAATGTTATCTGTTTCTGAACTTTGTGTTTTGAAATTCACTTCTGTGCTGATTCACTTCTAAGAAGCTTATAGAAAGACGCTATGTTGCTACTGGAATGTTCTCTCCGTTTCTGCTTCTAGATGTGATTTTGATCATCAAGTTTATGAAGAATAACAAGCTTCTGAAGTTTTGTTACTTGACTGAAGATTTTGAAGATCTCAAACCTGACACTGACGTTGTCAAGGTTCTGACTAAAGATTCTGAAGATTCTGATTTCAACTCTGAAATTCTTCTTTTCATGCTTTATCAACTTTTCATCACAAGCCAATGAATTTGAAGATATGATCAAATAATACATGGTACAAAAAGAAAACATTGATTCCACTAATATGAAATTGTGGGCTAAGGAGTGTACTATTTTTCACACTTGTCACTAATCCGTTAGTGGACAACTGCATTTTTGCGTATTCCTGGTTTTCCCTCCAATGGTTCCTTTTTCATGCTATATAAAGAGGACTTGGAGACTTGAAGAAAAAGATAGAAGAGGTCAACTTTACAAGACTGTTTCTATGTGAAAAGCTTTTAACTTTGTGCTTTCTTTTCTTTAAGTATTTGTATTTCATTTGTGTAAAATCTACTTGGGTAGAATCAACTTGTAACACAAATCTTTATTCAAACTTGTTGTTTGTATTTCCTTAAGGGACCAGTTGGGTCAGAATCCTTGAGAAGACTTTGACAATTTGTCATTGTGGTCTGTTATTCCCTAGTTGTTACTCGTGCATTTGTAATTAGTTGATTATAGTGGATTAAGTCTTGTGTATAAGGCGAAATCACCTTGGCGGGTGAACTGGATTAACTTTGATTTTTTAGTGAACCAAGATAAAATTCCTCGTGTCTTTCTCTTTTCAATCTTTTGATTGAGTTGTTTATTGAGTTGGTCGAAAAAGATTTTGTTTTTAAACCCAATTGAAACCCCTCACATTTCTTGTGTTTTTTCGCACCTTCATTCCCCACAATAACTTCACCAAAAATTTACCTTTTGTATTGTTTCTGTATGTGATGTTATTGCTTTCCTTCTCTTCGAACTCGATGAACATAAAAGCATCTCCTGTCATGTATCTTGAACATCTACTATCTATAAACCAAAATTTTTTCGTGGAGGCAAGACTTTCCTACAACAATCAAATAGGAAATTTAGGTCCCCACTAGTGGGTCCTTTAGAGTTAGTTGAGATACACTTAGGAATCCATGTCATTTTACCATTGAAAACTTGAACGTTCCTAACATGACAAAGAGGCCTAATGTGACCCTTATCACCATAATAATGGCAAATAGCTTTAGATGAAATTCTTATTCTATTTCTTTTAGTGACACGAGGAGTTTTCTTAAAAACTTCCCCTCTTTCACTAGAAGAATATGAACAAGTACAATATAGTGAAGTAGCATATGTTAGTTGTCCTTTGAGAGTTTCAATTTCATGTTTTAAAATTGGATACTTAACACATTCCACTATTTCCATCTTTTTCAACTAAAATATCTGAAACATGATAACACTAATCAACTAGAGATGTATGTGCTTCCTTAAGAGTATCCAAAGAGTGATTAAGATTATTTATCTCATCTTCAAGTTTTAAAATAATTTCTTTTTGGAGAGAAATCTTATTAAAAGCATTTATGGAATCCACATACATATCATTGAACGTTTTCGACAATTCACTATAAGAATATTCATTACCAGAATTATTAGTATTTACCTTTGAAGCTTCACCTTTCTTACGTGCCATCAAACATAGGTTGACACACTCATCATCTGAACTTGAGCAAGAATCAGAGGAGGAGATCTCATCCTTTTCTTCCCACGCGATATAGGCTCTACAACCTTTGGAATTTTTTTTCTTTCGTCTTGTAGAATTTCTTATCTTTCTTATTATGATGTTTGGTTAGACTTGGACAAGTAGTTCTAAAATGTTTCTATTTTTTGCACTCCAAACACATGATATCATCATCCTTTTTCATGTGTTTTTTCTTAGGCGGGTGAGTATTTATGAAATTTACTAGTTTTTGTCGGCATGCTTGAGCTTTTTTCTCTTTAAGTATCTACTGTAGCGTCTGACGAATAAATTCGTCCATTCCTTTTTAGAAGCTTCTTCGTCAGAGTTATCACTTTATTCCTTTAACTTTTTCCCTTAAGATGATGAAGCTTTCAAAGAAATGTCATATTTCTCTTCTTTACCTTTCTCTTTCTTTTTTCGACTTTACTTCGCTATCGCCGAGTCGTTTCAGTTTATTTTCATGCTTGACTAACTTTCCAAAAAATTTTGTAATATCCAAAGTACTAAGATTTTTAGATTCTTTAATAGTGGTAGCCTTTGGATGCCACTCCTTGCTCATAGATCTCAATATTTTGTTACTACAATTTTTGTTAGAAAAGGTTTTACCCAAGTTTCGTAATTTGTTGATTAAGTGGAGGAATCTAGTTTGCCTGGAATCCACGAATTCTCTGGGTTCCATATGAAATATTTCAATTCCTCTATTAACATATAAATTTTAGAATCCTTTACGTCATATGTTCCCTCATAGAGAATTTGGAGAGCGTCCCATATACCTTTAGCACTCATATGATGTGAAATTGAGTAGAATAATTTCACACTTAAAGTATGGATAAGTATGTTTCTCGCTTTCAAATCATATGAAGCCTTTTTGTTCTCATCATCCGTCTAATCCTTAGGATGTTTAACAACATTATCATTACCCATAGGGATGAATGGTCCTTCGGTGACAACACACAACAGGTTTTTGTCAACTAATAATAAGTGTACACACATGTTCGCTTTCTAATATGTATAACATTATCCTTTAAAAACATGTGCTTTATTATACACTCCCTTAGGATTTTCATCGTCTGCCATATTCACAACTTTTGGATGTCAATTAGACACAATCAAAAGACTAGCTCTTGGTGCTAATTGTTGTGTGTGAATAGAGAAGTAGAAAAATGGTCTAGAGGGGGTGAATAGACCCTTGCTAAAAAAATCAATTGAGTTTTCTTAAAAGAGTATCAAATGTTTTACACAAGATGCGCGCAGAAGTTTTGAAGTGAAATATGAAAATTATACTTTTATTGGAACTTGATCACGTTAGCACTTAATCAATTACCAAATACTAAACGATTATTTTATTAATGATACACAAGGTATTCAATTGATTCAATTGTATATTTTACGAGATGTGATTATACAATGATTCAATTTCAATGAATTCTAACCTCAATTGTTTCTCAGAATTTAATCACCAATTCAGCTAGATTAGGCACCAATTCTAACAAAACCTAATCTTACTTAACAAATAGCTACCGATTGAATAAATGATAAACTACACTAGAATTAAAACACCTAAGCATGCAAATCCTACAAAATTAAATGCAAGAGTATGAGAGAGAGATGACACCGGTATTTATAGTTTTGCAGCGTTCGCCCTCGCCTTGCCTTCGTGTACTCTTATATGGTTTCCCATTGGAACCTACATTGTTCCTTTTTATTTGACAAATATTTGTAAGAGTTCATACAATTACCAATCTGAAATAATGCTGAGAAGAATAAAATCTCCTACCAGGATCTTGACTTGTAGACAATGTAATGCTAGAATCTTTTGAGTACTCTTTACTCATTTAACGCTTCTTGAATCTTCCATATTCACCAATTTTCTTCAAGCCTTCATATGTAGCAATCACTCTTGATCCTGCTGATTCGTTGAGCGATGAATTGTCCAAATATTTGAGAAGAACACCATTTTATCTGTAGCCTTCCACATACTCAATACGAAGGCAATTTAGAGAGAATAACCTCCCTCTTTTCGCTGGAATTTGTCAGCACCAATGACAACAACCTCAATCTTGCAAGCTACTTGAAAATCTCAACCAAATCTTCAAGGATAATTAGTTTCAAGAAGGCCTCACCTTCTATCAATAACCAATCTCTCATTATCAAGATCTAAAATTAAGCTGAAGTTAAAGATGTAAGAGTTTCGTCGCAAGAGCTTTGAACTTTAAAAAATAGAGGGTGTTAGTTTTACAGAAAATCACAATGTTGATTATGAAAATATTACATGAAAAAGATGCCAAAATAATTTTATATGTGCTTGAGATTAATCACTAAAAATGGTTTAAAAAGTTAGTTAGATTCTAATCAAGAGCAATTCTTGATTTTAATCAAAAGAGAAAGTGAAGTGAAATAAAAATAAAACAGAGTTTTGATCCATTTTAAAATTGATTCGAGTCAAGGACAACGTCTAATTTGAATCAAAGACCTCGTGATTCGAATCAAGTGTTAGTCCTGATTCGAATCAATTCAAGCAGAGCCAACTGGAAAATGTGAGAAAAGTTTTTTATTTGATTAAGGTGTAAAGTCTGATTCAAATCAAATCAACTAGAGGTGACCCAGAAAAAGCATTATCCGAATCAAGTGTAAATGCTAACTCGAATCATGGTGTTTGAAATTTTTTGGGTTTCCTCTGTTCAATTTGATTCGAACCAGGATACATGCTTGATTCGAGTCAAACACACAAAATCTTAATTTTTCATAATTTTCAGAACACTTTGAGATTTTTCTTTCCAACTAACTTGAATCAATAACATATATGATTCTTATTTCACTGACTCATGCAATTGATTAAAAACATCTTGATCAAGTTCAAACATAACTATTGGTTTATGCATGCTAAAAATGAATCTTTTCAATGCTTAATCCAGAGAAGTGCAATCATGAAGGAGACTTAATAATTGAAAGTAATTGAAAATGAAAGCGATAAGACAATCAAAAAAATAATTGTATTTGGGTGCTCTCCTTAAATGTATTACGGTCATGCAACTACACTCATTTGATCAAAGGCACTGACTTTGTGAAGAGGTGCAAGAAAACTGAATGAATTGCTTGGAATTCATGGCTAAAAATGGGGTTATTACCACCTGTAATGCCCATGACAGGTTTCTTGTAATGGCCCATGTTAAGATATTTCACAACATAAAAAGAAATACAATGTTGCACCCATTACGAGCTATAATGTTGGCTACAAACAAGTCACAATAGGGCCTTATTTTGTGTATTAAGGGCCCTTCTTTGTGTATTCATTTAGTGTTATTCCCTGGTTTGCATCCAACTCGTCTGATCCTGCCACCATTTCTTCTATAACGCTTGAAACATAGCAAAACACGAGAAAACGAAAGTAAAATGCACAAAAATATAGATAGAACTCTTAAAATTTAAGCATACAACACATATAAAATAGTCTAAAAGCTACCAATCAACGACCCCAAGCATAATGAAATATGTTATTCTGTAAATGTCAGAAGGATTATGTTTGTTAAGATTTTAAAACCTAAGGATTATAGAAGGTGTTCGTTAGAAAGAGGTTGGGGCATGGAGGCAGGGAGGCAGGGAGCGGAGAACAAAATATGAGTAAATAAATTAAAAGAGATTGTAACCTATAAGCTATTAACATACCAACCTCTAAAAACAAAAGATCCTAAAGAAGAACAATATCAGAAATTTGTCACATTGCTTGACAGCGTGCATGTAACTATGCCATTCTCAAAATCGCTTCAACAAATTTTGTCTTATGATAAAATCATGAAGGTGCTTCTAGCAAAGAAAAAAAGATTTGTATACAATGAGATGGTTAATTTTTCAAAAGTATGTAGTGTAATAATCCAACAAAAGTTTCCACCAAAGATACCAGATCCAAGGAATTTCAACATACTTTGGACCATAGTTCAACTAAAGATTATGGGAGCATTATGAAACTTGAGAGAAAGCATTAGTTTGATGTCACTCTCTATGATTATGAGGTTAATGGGAAAGGCATTGTCCGCAAATATGATGTTGAATATACATAATAAATCCGCTTTTGTCCCTCATGGAATAATGGAGGATGTGTTAGTGAGGATTGGATCCTTTATATATCCTTGTTGATTTTGTGAATGTCTACATTGAAGAAGAATCTAAAATTGGGTAGGTCATTCTTGTGTACTACTAGAGAACAAGTTGATTCATTTACTAATGAGTTGTATTTTTGGGCTTTGTTATAGATTTGGTAGATTATGGCAATTATATATATATATATATATATATATATATATATATATATATATATATATATATATATATATATATATATATATATATATATTCCCACACACGTGTGTGTGCGCGCGCGCGAGCGCATGTGTGTGTTTGTGTGTGTGTATCTTCTGTTATTTGCAGTGTGATAATTTTAGAGTTTTAGAGCAAAAGGGAGAAATAATGGTTTAGGAATTTTCAAGGGAAAACTTAGAAAGAAAATGGTTTTTTGGGAAACCTTTTGAGTTATCTAAGGGGATTGGAAAATACTTCTAAACAACTTGGATTTGTGTGATTCTTATATTGAGTGTTTGATTGATTGGAAAACACTTGTGGTATGAAATAGAGTTTGTTCTTAGGAACTCTGAAGCCTATTTTCTTGCAACTCATTTGTAATCTATTGTAACAACTTTTGGAGTGTAGAGAATTGGAGAACTGCTTTGTCCCAAAGGTGTAGATCATTTGATCGAAGTGGATAAACAAACCTTTTGTGTTTCTCGCCTTACTTTATTTTTTCTTCTAAATTCATTGTTTATTGGTTACTATTGCCGAAGGCCATTTGTTTGGTTGTTATTGTTCCCACTCATCAAATTTCTTGATGTGAATTGAACCTAATCATTTTCACAACAAGTGGCACCCACCATGGGGGCAAAGGGGTACTGTTTACAAGTGAGCACCATGGATAAATGGGAGATCAAGAATTTTTCTGAAAACAATGACTTTGGGTTGTGGAAAGTAAAAATGCAAGACATTTTAATTCAAGAGAAGTGTGTTAAAGCTTTGAAAGAAGTGAGATTGATGACTGCAAGGTTTACATCAGCAGAGAAGACCGAGATGGTGGATAAGGCCTGGAGTGCCATTATCTTGTGCCTCGAGGATAAAGGTTTAAGAGAAGTCGACTGAGATCAAACTGTGGTTCCGATGTGGACAAAACTTGAATAATTGTATATGACCAAAATTTTGACTCACAGGTTATGTCTGAAATTACAACTCTATTCATTTTGAATGGTGAGGAACAAGTCCATAATGAAAGACTCTAGATGAGATGATTTTGATTTTGATTTTTCTTTAATTTATTTATATTTCAATCCTCTAGCATTTTGGATTGCGTTTGGTAACCTCTAAATCAGTGTTTTAAAATTCGGACCGTTCCGGACGGTCAGATCGGTTAGATCGTGAACTGGAAGGTAGAGCGGTCAAGTAAGGTCATCAAACCATAGTTGCATTTGATCCTGTAAAAACCGATGTGACTCGGCCGATTCATTGGTAAAACCAGTGAATCGATGGATTTCTTGATATTACAGATTGATCTTTTTATGTTTATTATTTTTCAGCTTAATTATAATTTTGATCCCATATTTTTTTAAAAATTTGGGGCTCCTGTTTTTAAATTCGATTTTATTAATATTTATAATAATTAAATAATATTAAAATTATAAAAATAAAATTTTATCAAATTTTAAGAATAAGACTTGTAGCTTTTTAAAAATATTAGAGTGATAGTTTTACCAAGTGAACCATGAATCTCTTTAATTTTTAATTTGGTTTAAGGATAGAGAGTTATATATTTTATAATTATATTACATTTCTCATTAAACTTATTTTTTATTAGTCATATAATCTAATAATATAATAAATTTAAAATATTAAAAAATTAATTATACGATACAATAATACTTAAAATTAATAAAAGTTTAAAAAAAATATGTTATAAAAAAAAATTAAAATTATATTTTTACATTATTAGAATTCATTCAGTCTCCGATCAATAAATCAGTGATCCAATAGTTTAAACGGGTCGATGTTTAGTCCAAATTTTAAAACATTGCTCTAAAATAACAATTATATTCATTTCGAATGGTAGATAACAAGTCGATAATAAAACACCCTAAATGACATGATTTTGATTTTTTTTTTTTTTAAATTAATTTATATTTTAATCTACTAGCATTTTGGATTGCGTATGGTAACCTCTAAATAACATGACAAATTTTGCATCAACACCAATTGCTCAATCTTTCGACCTAATTGCCTCCATAATTGAAATTTCACATAAAAACATATATTCTATGATTGTAACATTGATTAATTTCTTATAATTAAGGACAAGAATATAGACAATGCTTCCAAGTTTACAACTTTGGATATGTGGACTAGTTAGTATATGATGAGAGTGAAAAATTGATTACTAACAAGGACATCTTTGAAATAGATGTCCACAGCTACCAACTTACAAAAATGAATGGTTCTACCATTGCCAGATATGAAGTTGGAAGGTAGTAAAGTAGTAAAGTGTCACATACTGCCACACCAAGCCTTTCCGACATTAAATGAGTTTTCATTTTTGTAATTATTAATAGATTCCTTCCAAAGGGAAGCAACACTTTTATACAGTGAGGATATGAGTAGACTATGAGAAGCATTGCTTCAAGAAAGAGTGGAAAAAATGGCATAAAGAAGAACCTAATGCAGCCACGTAATTCAAGCTGACTGAAAAAGTCGTGAATACAGCATAATACTACCACCTTTTCCCTTTTCCCTTTTCATACGCAAATTATTTGAATTTGGTCACAAGAATAGTCAATATTTTAAAAGTACATTTGCCTGATTTATTCTTCACAATGTGACACACATTTCGGCTAGGGCGGAACGGGAACGAGGGTTGCTCTTGCTTTGTCAGTCGACGAAGGTGTTTGATGTTTTATTTGAGGGCTAGAAGAATTTTAAGGATTTTTGTTTCTTAATTACTTCCTAAATTCTATAAGCACATTTCTCTTTTTTCCTTCTCTCGGATAATGATCATCTCTCCGACCTTTTTGTTTAAAGTCAGCGAAATGGGGGAACATGAACTGAAATGTTGGATCCGAGATCATTTCTTTTAGCCTCCTAAAAGTTATATTTTGGCTTTTGACTCTCTCACATCAGTAGAGGAGACGCTGAAAAAGAACTTGGTCGCTTATGAGAGAGCTCACGACCCTTCAGATGTACAACCTACTCAGCAGAAGAGATGGTACATTGATACTGGATTCATTGTAGAATTAACCATTTTCCCAATAGAGAAAGGATCTTTTTGATGAGAGGAGGAAACTCTATTTTAGTTAGTCTTCATTGTTATTTTAAGATTTTTTTTCTAACACTCATTTTGATTTGTCTTACAAATAATATGGGGTTGGTTCGTGAAATACTCAAGAGGAAGAAAGCTCAAGAGGTGAAGAATGCCTCCTCATCTCCTTCGTCGAGTTCCAATCAGTTCCTAACAAAAAAACAACAGAGTCTGCCCAAAGAGAGGGGATACACTCACATGCAAAGCAGGGACAGACATAGCCGCATCTGTCTTTTGAAAGTATCAACAAGAAGGTCCATGATCGAACCTAGACTCCTGCCGGCGACACCACCAAAAGAGACAGCTGAAAAATTCAGGATCCATAGGATAACCCCTCTAAGAAGTCTAAGCTGTCACATCTCGCCTCAGGGGAAACTATTCTAGAGGGAAGCCAAGTTGTTCCTCCTAAATACAAGCTTCCTAAATTCTTCATGACTAAGGGCTTGTTTATCTAAGGAAGTACAGTCTTGCCTCCCAAAAAGGGATTATGCCTATATCTGAAACATGTCGGATTCGGCTAAGATGAAAATGATGGTTAAGGAAGCTTTCTAGATGTACAAAGGTGTGTGCCACATTGATGTCCCTAGAAGCTGCTCATCAAGGTGAGGTGTTGGCACTTGGAAACCCTTCCAAGGAAAAAAAGATTTAAAGGGAAAGTAGGATGATATCCTCTATGAAAGAAATAAACTCCTGAAACAGCTGAACGACCTTTCGAAGGAAATAGAAACCCATATCACTCCTTCTAATATCGCTACAATAGTCACTCTCATGGATGGATCATTGGTAGAGAAGGGAGATAAGTTGGTAAAATTCCCATGAAGCGCCGACTTCTTCTTCCTTTAAAATTGAAGAGCTTGAGACCACTCTTTAGAACTAGAAAAATGGTCGTTCTCAAGAGGAAAAGGCTTATGAAGGCCGTATGGTAAAGATGACGAGGAACATGATGAGTTTCTCAATGATAGAGGCAGTTCCATGCAAGCTAGTTTTGAGAATGCCTTAAGTCCGTTTGAGTTTTTCTCCCCTGGAATGAGATTTCTCGTAAAAAGTCGCATTCAAAGAAGAAGGTCGTAGATGGGGCATTATTTGGTGTGGAGGAATGAGTTATATTGTTTTGTTTATCAATAGTTGTAATATCTAGCCTGTTTTGGAAATTGTAACAAATTCTCACAGAAAACTTGTGAGTTTATTTTATTATATTGATCTATTTCCTTTCATCTTTGTTCGTTGCCTAACTCCGCGTGACTTATTTTTCTGTGTAGCCCTTTATGCTTTCGTACATCCGTGCACAATTTTATTTCATAGTATGGTATTTTATTATTTTATTTCATCATATAATATTTTATGATTTAATTTCATCATATATTCTACCATAATTTTATTTTATTGTATCAGTGGCATGGATGAGCTAGGTGTCCTCGTATCACTGGCACCCGGTCAAAGTTCGCTTTCCCTTCCCTGCCCCTAGGTGAAAACCCGGTTCCAGGTCGACATATTCGGGCCTCTAGTGGTTGTGCTCTGGAGTGGCTGGCTACCAAGAAGGGGTGTGTCAGCAACGACTTTGTTCTCCTTATTAATCATTTATCTTGTTCTTCAATTGGAAAGGACAATCATATAATTTACCAAATTCATTGCATTACTTTTATCAAAATGTAAATTAGACAACCATTTTCATTTCATATTTGTACAACCTGGAGACTTAACTAAAATATCTCTTGAGCTTCATAGCTTTCCACACCCTTGGTATTAATTCTACGTCCAAGGTGTTCAGAATGTACGCTCCGTTCCTCGTGCTAGCCTTGATCTTGTGTCGTCCTTCCCAATTGCTTGTGAGCTTCTCTTCTTTGGTGCTCTTTCAATCATCATTGGATAGTCTAACCACCAGATCGCAAAATTAGAACATTTGAGATCTGACTCGCTTGTTGTATCGGGTCATGGTTTTATAGGAAAAAGGGACATTGGGAGTTCCTCCTCCCAACTTCCCTTAGTTTCTTTGAGCATTCTCTTCAACCCCCTCAGAAGAACCATGTATGTTGCTTCTATTTTCTTGTTTGTCTGGGTATGCTCAATTAATGCACAATGTTGTTTGACTTTCAAATCCTTCAATTGGTAGACAAGTGACTTCAAACACGCGAGGGAGAGGTGGATAGTGTTGCTTTTAAAACAATGTCCAATTAATTTTTTTTTTTGGAAAAATCAATTGCTTAAAACTTTTTTTGCAAAGAGTAAGCAACTAAGTTAATAAGTATGTTAAGATCCGAGTTAAAAATAGGTTTGAACACAATGTAAATAACCAAGCAATAGGTTTATAAAGAGATAAGGGACAAGAATATTTAAACAGATATTTATTGAGGTTTAGCATAACCATTTGGACTACTTCATCTCCCCAAGAATATCTTCTTGAGAGTTTCAATATATGTGATCTTTTCATAGGTTATGCCCATGAAACTTCTTACAAACAAACTTGGAGTTTTATACTGGCTATCCTCCAAACCAAACCCTAAATTTTATACCAGACTAATCTCAAACCAACTGAGAGCTTTTACACCAAGAAAAACTCATAAACCAAATAGAGATTTTAATGGAAAATCTCACAAACCAAATGAGAGCTTTTATACTAGGCGAAGCTCACAAACCAAAAGGAGATTTTAACAGACAGTCTCATAAAGCAAATGAGTGTTTTTACTGGCTAAGCTTAAAAACTAAACATAGACTTATCTCAAAGATATCCAACAAGAGAAAAGAATATCTTTCACAAATTATAATGATACCTTTACACTAGAATACATAAAAACCTCACTGATATTTTTCACTCCTAAAGCATTAAGGCAATATTAGTAAAATGAAAGAAAAGAGAGAAAAAAATAGTAGAAAGTGAGAAAGAGCGTTAAAACATGTTTTCTGGTGTGATTTGAAAGTGGTGAAATAAATATGGCTAAAAAAGGAAAATATACATGGGCTTTTTAATGTTCACAATCGATTATGTATATCGCCTAATCATTATGTGCTTTGTAAAAAAAAGAAACTCTAATTCTCTAAAAGGAAACTCTACAACCGTTAGTGACCTAATCGATTAAGAGTGTTTATAATCAATTATGAAGCTTTAAAGCCTGCTCTAATCGATTGTCTAAGGGCCTTAGTTTATTAGACACTATATATAAGCCTCCTAAATGTTTAGGAAAACCATTTATCAATTCCACAAATACCTTGATGGTTCCTCTATGGGTTTTAAGTAGTTTTATCAAATGAAGAGTTTAAATTACTTTTAGGTGAGTGTATAAAAATCCTTAATAGTTTAGGAACTATATTAATATCTTTTACAAGACTCTAATCACTCAGTCACGGAGCAGGCGAGCTGTCACACTTCCTCTCTTTCAAATATTATGAAGCTTTAAGATTCCTTGATTGATACATAAATTGAAATTCTGGTTAGTTTGTAGTGCAGATGTTAGACATAATGTCTGGGAAAATGTGTATAACTTGCTTATAACAAATTAACAGATACAGGAAATTAAATTATAAAGCTATAAAGAACACAAAGGATTGTTAACCCAGTTTGGTGCAACGTCACATACATTTGGGGGGCTTGCAGCCCAAGAAAGGAAATTCACTCTCAATAGTATTAGTACAATTAGTCTTAGATGAGCAAACCTTGTTCAAAGCCTTTCTACCTAATACTACCTGTGACTTTATATTTAGAATTACCCCTAAATATGAGAACACCTCTCACTTTCTCTTAATCACTAACCCTAGTGATCAATACATAAAACATGTTTAAAGTTTGTTGAATTACAACTCAACAAACAAAATAACCTTTATGTCTTTGATATGGAACTTAGGCTCTATAGTAGTGCACAAATAATAATAATTACAAAGACTCAAATATAAAACCCTAACACACTAGATCTTCAATTCTTGCACACTCGTTCTTGTTAGTAATGAGTCTTCTTATATAGCAAATATCTATTAGGACCGTGCATCTGAATTGAAACCAAATTGATTTGATTTTGAAGCCGATTTAATTTGTTATATATTAATGTCAACCAAGAGATTTGATTTGATTTAATTTAATTTGGTCTTGGACAATTTTTTTTAGCTAATCTTCCTTAAAAAAACGTATTGCTAAAAGATACAACTCATAAATGATAAATCTCATTGGAACCAATCAAACACACACACATATTTATTCACATAACATGGCTTATAGACTGAGGCCAGATGCTACATTAATGCTGAAACATCTTGTCCCACATTATGCCTCTTCACATTTTACATCTTGTGTTGACCATTTTGTTTTACCTAAAGCATCCAATCAAAGGAACAACATAAATGATTTAGAACTTCATTTGGGATTTGACTTCTCTTTTATCTTATGAGTCTTGATAAGGATTCTTAATAAACACCATCATCAGAGAGATTTCTAGTTCAAATATGTTCAATGACTCTACCAAACGTCGTTTGACATTAGTTGTTGTCTTTAATAGATTGGCTTCGACATCTCCATCTCCAAGCAAAACAACTTGATTATATATTCATATGAATACTTCACTTCATAGTGTTGTCATTATCAAAACCAAATATGTCAATTGTCTATTATAGACATTATACATGAAAGTAAATAGATCCAAATTATATCCCTTTTATGATAAAAACACATCTATTAGGGAGGTGGATAAACAAATAAATAACGGTAAAAGATTGAAGTGGTTAAACCCCCCCCCCCCCCCCTTGATAAATATAGAGATTATACTCTACTCCCCCTGAGAGTATACATCTCCCCCCTTTGGAAAATAAGAAAAGCGGGAAAATGCAAAAAAAAACATAAAGTCATCAATAAAAAGGAAAAACCATCTAAGCAATGACTACTCATAATGCTCATCATCATCACTGAACACTCCATGAGGCATGTGAGATCTATTTTGAGCAAGAAGAAGAGCTAGCATGTTAATCTTCTTATATGTTCTCTTCTACATCTTGATGATAGTGTTGAGAAGAGATCATGTATGAGCAGTTTAAGGGATCTCATATTTGAATTACTCCAAAATTGATGGCTTTCATTGCTGAGGTGGAGATTGTTCACTCAAGGAGCCTTCTTTTTACTTGAGAGTCTTTTGAGAATGCATTTCTTTGGTTATTATTATTATAATTTTCCCTATTGCATTATTTCATATCCTAGTGAAATCTGTCATACTTTTCATCCTCAAGGTTGAACCCAACACACTCTAAGATTTTTGTTAATAGCCCACCATATGGTAATCATGTATTCTTTCTCATGTTATCTATCATATGATAGATTGTGAAACTAACCCAATTGATCTTACCTGATCAGAAAGAAACCAGTGGCCAGCGACGTCGTGAGATCAACAACTCCGGTGATGGTGAAACGGCGGGAGGGGGGTGTACCTGCAAGGTACTCCGATGCCAAAGTCAGGAAAAGAGAGTAAGCAAGTATAGAAAAGCAAAGGGTGAGTTAGAGAATATTGCGTAACCTGACCCTCTCAAGTGAGAGGGTATTTATAGGCTGCCCCCAGCGCGGGGCCAACGGTCACTTACACTGGGCTGGATTGCAAGGCCCAATACAGGTGACTGACAGGGCTTACGTGGCGTAGGGAAAACCAGCACGTGGTCTTCGCCCTGGGGTAACGGTACCGAGATCTCCGGAAGGTGGACAGACCGACTCTTTCGGAGGTGGGAGGTTACAAAATGTTGTGTCCTCGCGGGGAGGAGCATGTGGGGTTCGAGGAGAGACGTGTTCCCCAACACTCGAAACCTCTGCTCGACGATGCATGGCCAACACGTGCCCAACGAGGTGGAGGTCTGAACATGCTCGACACTAGATAAACGTGGGCCTTGTTGGGCCACCTCAGATCATTGGGTTGGGCCTGCCCGACCAATGGACAGGCGCTGGCCTAGTCCAGAACAGGAGCCCCCCAAGTCGTTGCTCTGAAGTGTCGGAGTAATGACTTAACAGTCAGCTCCTATGTCGAGGACACAATAGGCATGCTCGAAGGACCGGGTTAAAAGTGGTTGTCTGATACTAGTAGGTAATCCTTTGTCGGGGAGACTCGTTAAACGGGGCACTATCCCCGCTATAACGGGCTTGTAGTAATGGAAGGGCCACGAGCAAGGGATGCTAAACGGGCAGGAAATTTGAAGTCTGCTCGAACTTCGTATGTTACTGTGGGGAGACGAGAAGTTGTGGACTCGAGCACCAAAGCAAACGAAGGGACATACGCGGGAATCCATGTGCCACGCGTCACCCCTCATTATTACCTAGTGCGGCTAGGCTAGGGCTAGGGTACTCGAGTGCCTAAGGGCGCCTCGAGTCCCGTGAGGGCTTTATAAATAGGAGCCAGCCCGTGCCATTTGCACGTTTCGGTCTCTCTTACTCAGAGTTTCCCTCCCTTTCTCTCTAGGTTTCTCTCACATTCTGCTGCCGTCTCACCACTACACGCCGCCGCACTGGACTCTTCCAACCGTTGTTTTCAAGTAAGTTTGAAATTCTGGTACATGTGCAGAATTCAGATGTCCTATAACATGCCATTCGACATCTGATCTGACATGAACACAAATGGCAAGGTATATAACAATAATCACATTACTGAAAAGATAAAAGCAAGACACACAGAATTGTTAACCCAGTTCGGTTTAACACACCTACTCTGGGGGATACCAAGCCAGGGATGAAGTCCACTATTAGTAGTATCAATTCAAAGCTCAACTCTCCGTTTACAGCTTATCACTTAATCACTACCCAATGACCCTTCTATCTAGATCCTCTCTAGATATGAGAAACTCTTCTCACTCCCAATCATCGCAATGATGTCTAGCAGTCAACAATCCGCCACTGCATCAACGGCTCTTTACCTATACAATAATTCAACAAGGAAGACACACTTCCAAGACACAACTTAGAGTTACTTAGAAGCTTCCTCCAAGGACAATACTCCTCTTACTTAACAGCTTCGAGGATCACACTAACAAACTGTCCAACTCACATGTTGAGTGGTACAGGAACCAACCCTAATACAAGAACTTTTACATCTTTGGTTGAGTTACAGCTCTAGGTTACACTGCATCTATATATATCCTATTCCCAACTGGATTTAGGCCTTCAGAGACACAGCAAATAAGCTGCTACAAATCAGCAGAAACTTCTGCAACATAATAGGACTTCAATCTTTAACTTCCTAAAATATCTCCATATTTAGAAAGTGTATATTTTCCAATATTCTTCTCAATTTCAGATTTGAATCTTCAGACCTTTTAATTTAGCGCCACATAGAATTTGCATATTACTCCCTGAATCTTCTACATCTGTTAAGACATAACATAATCTTTAATTCACTTCAGTTCTGGCGCGATGTCGAATGGTCTTGCATGGGACATCTTAATACGACATGTTGTTCCAGATGTTGAAACCACTTCAACTCAACATGTTCCATTGCACTCTACGACTTCTTGCTCAACCTGTTCTTCTTTAGCAAGATAAAATATCCTATCTAACCAATTGCTGTTATTATTTGTTTTACAAAATTAATGCCAACCCTTAAAATTAAAGAACTAACATTCTCCCCCTTTGGCAAATTTTGGCTAAAACAAATATATAAACATTACAACTCAGATTACAGCAGCAATTACAACCATATACTACTGTCAGTAGTCATCAGCAACTATTGAACCTAGCAGTAACCATCAGTAGCTACTGTGAACAACAATCATGGAGAATCATCTTCTTGGGAATACTTGAATGATGTTAGGACATCATGTTTGACAACTCTTTTTAGCATATTCTATGAGCTCCATAACATCTCCTTCGAGCACCACAGCACAATAACTTCAGGCAGCACATTAAGACCTAAGGAGTAGAAGGTCCTGAAGTCATTTGGTGCGCATGAGGAAGAATATATCTGGTGTACATAAAGAAGAAGATATCTGACACTCCCCCTTAATACAACAAATTTCTTTTTCCTTCCAGGACAGACCCAGATTAATTGTAGAAGACTCCTCCAGAAAAGAAACGTCTGTCTTGACACAAAGGACCAATGGTGGCATAAGAGATTTCTGCACACCTTAATTGATCAGACGCCCCTAGTCGACCTGTGGCATAAGATGAAACTTAAGAAGTATCAATCTATCAAACCAGGTAACTCAGAACACAAGTCATAACTGTGTTCATAACTCAGGACATAAGTCACAAAGACTCAACACCAACTCAAGGAAAGGACACCCTCTTCGACATCTCTGCACACATTTGGAACTGCAGACTCCAGACATAGCATCTGCGCAAACCATTTTGTAAACCCTTTCTCCCCCTTTTTAGCCAAAAATTGGCAAAGAAAGCCCTCACAGAACCAGACCCAAGCAGTGCTCACCCAAACCCGAACAAACTCCATAAGGCTTATCAACCAAGAACACTCACTGGCTAAAGGAGAAAAGAACAACCCCTATAAATAGCTGACCAGTTACTTTGGAATTAACGAGCTTTGAATATGTCCAGGTTCTTGGTCAAAGAAACGCTATTTTAGGTACCAAAAACTCCATCCAAATTCAATGTCTACCTTCCAAAACAGTCTTGACTGCCTTTATTGTTTCTCAACTAAATCTTACCATAAATTAAGCCAATAACGCTCCATGCATAGGCAGAGACACGTGTTTCACCTTATCCTTACATTACCGACCAGAATAATTCCTTGTTTGGCTCAAGAGAAACATGTCATGTACCATGTTCTGACATCTTACCAAATAATTTGTCTGATTGCTCAAAATATTATCAACCCAAGACTCCACAGAAAATTATACATTCCACAACACAAGCACATCTTCTTTTCTGTTGGATTCTGAAACGACTTCTATCGATTAGCATAACTTACACTCCCTTCTAGATTCCTTCATAGCAGTAGAGAAAAATAAATTCTCCCAGATACAACAATTCTGCTTTTCAGACTTCTCCTGCATAAGCATTAGCTTCACGCAGCTAGGGTATGTCCCATCATGTTGTTTGACATCACACTGCACAAACTTGAACAGCACACAAGCTACACAAAAATCTGCACACTTGCAGTAATAGACCATAGACAACAGCCTTAACTCCCCCTTACATTAACAACCAATGCTCTTTATGATAACACAACGATATTTCCACATTCTCAACATTAAGAACTGCCACTTCTGGTATTTATTGAGCACGACCTCACCATGTTGATTTCAGATACATGGTCTGCCAAGTCCAATAAACAAAAGCCCACTTGATTTGAAATTTCTCACATATTCCATAACAAATGTCTTTAGATTACTTGCAACACAAGATAAGGACTGCCACCACCTTTTACTTGTATTAGAAGAAACCTCCTTATCTTCAGCCATTCTAATCAGATTACACCACTGACAACAACCTTCTGTCCTTATATTCGTAGAAACCTAATTGAGTCTTCATCATGAAAGTAGTCATGTATTGCCAGAACTGCTTACCATCAAGATCAGAATTTGCCCATTCTAATCCACATTATGTCAGAACTGCCACTTTGGACGATAATGTTGCTTCTTCCAACTCCACAAGCATGGTACACGACAAACAATGATGTTGTAACAGTATGTAGGACATCAGCATAAGACAAAAGAACACACCTTCTGTATTTTATTCAAGTAGTCACAACCACCTGATCACAACCAGCACTAGCAGCTATACCGAAAGCAAACTCAAAGGAATCACATCAGACAACTAGACAAGACCTAGGCTTATCCTTTTAGTTACAATAGGACAACTTCTTAACCTACCAAGGCACCAAACACGAAGTTCTGGCATCCAATGTGACAAAAAAAAAATAGGTTCCCAAGAAAACAAGTTCCCAAGCCAAAGACCACTTTGACTGGTCAGGCGATACAAACAAGGACTCTCTATGCAGTATAAGAAACCAAGCCTCCTTGCTTCTAACATCGCATCACAGATAGAGCCATGAGTCAGTTTACCAAGGATGCAGAAAAGAGACACATGCAGGAAGTCAAGAAACCAGATCCACAGAAGTTGAAGGACACAACACTGTCCACAGCTGGGGCTACTTCAGGAGCAACAAGAACAATAAAGACATCAGAGACAAAGATGAAAGCCATCAAGAGAAACCAAGTGCAACTTCAAGCTTCTGATGATGAATGAGATCAAGATTGGAAAACTTTTCTTGATTCGGGGGGTTGGGATAACCTTTAGACCCTTTGGTTGTTGCTTTTACTAATCTTGTATGCTTTCAATAGTGCAATAAAGTTCTGTTTTAATTCTGTTCCATTTACACTAAACAAATTCAATAAGGAACACAACTTCACAAACCACATCCCAGCACACTTAATGCAACTACCTAAATTGCTTCCGGTCAAAACACATCAAAAAAAGAAAATACAACAGCAGAAAACAGAAGTCAGAACATCCCTTTAGACATATATTAACCACGATAAGTACCAATAACAAACTCCCATCATACGTCCAGCTGCATAACGTTTTGACACACTCCCCCTATCAAGAATAACATGTGCTTCTTCGTACCTTGAAGAAGGGAAAACATAAGACGCATCTTCATGTCTTCAAGAGCTCACTCTTTGTTTAACTCACAAGTTGAACACAATCATCTCTTGTACCAATACTCACATGATCCCAATCTGATAAACTTTTCTCTATCTAAGACCACCAGTACTCCTTAGTACGCAGAATACCATGTCTTCAAGAGTGCACTCTCAGTTCAACACACCTGCTGAACACATTCACCTACAGCTTGGCCTTCACAACCGGTAGAGGCTTGTGATAAAAAAAAAACCAAAACATTCTGAACAGAAGGTTCTGTCAACAGGTGTTTAAGACATTAGTCTTAACATCATGAACAGAGTCCAGCTGCACTATGAAAAACACCACATTCCAAAAACGGAATAACCCATCACATTACAAGAGCATGAGAGCAGTATTCTCTCATCCAACTCTCCAAAGGTACTCAATCCCTATCATTCTCACCTTTAACAGCAGCACAGACTGTGATTGGATCACCCACAGTCAATACTAGTCTAGCTTCACACGATCATTCAGATGATGCTTCCAGAGAAAAATCACGCCTCTTTGATCTTTGACCTTCATGTCCAAGAAGTCTGCTAGCGATAATACTTCTTGAATATCAGGTTCTCCACTCCACTCATATGCCTCCTCTTCCAGATCAGGAGTAGGTTCTAAACTCATGTGATCAAACCACATTAGCTCAGCACCCAGAGCATCTGCTATGCCATTCCTTTAGACCACAGAGTTCTTCACAATTCTGACGTGATGTTCTCAGATCTCTTCCTTACAACTTCACTTATTTATGCCTTTATGAGTGGACTTGAACAAAAGTCTTCAAGTATCGTTGACACAGTAAGTTGAAGCAGTCTTGCACACATCCCATCTCCATAGGATATACATTCAGAGAAGAACAACCTTCTCAGTTACAACGCAGCAGATCAACACACAAACTCCTCAACCCTTCAGGTGTCACATGTCAGCCCTAGCATCATAATCCAGGTGACACCCCAATACCACAGGTTTGAAAATAAATCAAACCACACTTCCAAGCCTTCAGCACATGCCACTGCCTGTCATGAACAGTCCATCCTCCACTTCTAGGGACCATTCTCACACCTATATGAACTTCTCCAAGTTCAAACAACTTTTCAGTAGAAAGCTTCTACCTTGACCATGAACCAGAAAGTATCTTCCCTTGGATCTCATCCAGATACAGAACAGAATGACCTGCTTTGATACCAATTGAAATTCTGGTACATGTGCAGAATTCAGATGTCCTATAACATGCCATTCGACATCTGATCTGACATGAACACAAATGGAAAGGTATATAACAATAATCACGATACTGAAAAGATAAAAGCAAGACACACAGAATTGTTAACCCAGTTCGGTTTAACACACCTACTCTGGGGGCTACCAAGCCAGGGATAAAGTCCACTATCAGTAGTATCAATTCAAAGCTAAACTCTCCAATTACAGCTTATCACTTAATCACTACCCAATGACCCTTCTACCTAGATCTTCTCTAGCTATGAGAAACTCTTCTCACTCCAAATCATCGCAATGATGTCTAGCAGTCTACAATCCGCCACTGCATCAACGGCTCTTTACCTATACAACAATTCAACAAGGAAGACACACTTCCAAGACACAACTTAGAGTTACTTAGAAGCTTCCTCCAAGGACAATACTCCTCTTACTTAACAGCTTCGAGGATCACACTAACAAACTGTCCAACTCACATGTTGAGTGGTTCAGGAACCAACCCTAATACTAGAACTTTTACATCTTTGGTTGAGTTGCAGCTCTAGTTTACACTGCATCTATATATATCATATTCCCAACTGGATTTAGGCCTTCAATGACACAGCAAATAAGCTGCTACAAATCAGCAGAAACTTCTGCAACATAATAGGACTTCAATCTTTAACTTCCTAAAATATCTCCATATTTAGAAAGTGTATATTTTCCAATATTCTTCTCAATTTCAGATTTGAATCTTCAAACCTTTTAATTCAGCACCACATAGAATTTGCATATTACTCCCTGAATCTTCTGCATCTGTTAAGACATAACATAATCTTTAATTCACTTCAGTTCTAGCGCGATGTCGAATGGTCTTGCATGGGACATCTTAATACGACATGTTGTTCCAGATGTTAAAACCACTTCAACTCAACATGTTCCATTGCACTCTAGGACTTCTTGCTCAACCTGTTCTTCTTTAGCAAGATAAAATATCCTACCTAACCAATTGTTGTTATTATTTGTTTTACAAAATTAATGCCAACCCTTAAAATTAAAGAACTAACAAAGTTTCTAATCTTTTTCTTTCCGTTTGTGTTTTTACGGTGGTCCTCCGGTGAACTAATGAAGTTCTCAGGGAGGTCACGGAGTTTCCGGCGAAAACGGCGGACCTTCTTTATGTTTTTGATGAATCTTGCGGGGGAGATGGGATGAATGTCCCGGGGACCTGAGGAAGGTCCCGAGGACGTGGGATGAATACCCTGGTGACATAGGACGAAGGAACCAGGGACTTGAGGACGGTCTCGGGAACGCTCGCCTGACGTCCCGAGGACGTTGGATGAACGAGATAGATGCGCGTCCCCGACGCTCCTGGGCGGAGGGCACCGCCCACGCAGTTCCCCATTTCCTTTCTTTGCCCCTTTCACTTGATCAGCGCTGGAGGGGTGAATTTGATCTGGATTATCGAATTCACCAGTTCCTTCTGCTTTTTAGGTAAATGGAGGTCGTGGCCATGGGATCGATAGATATTGACGACCAGCCTGACTCCCCGATGACGCCAATCACCAGTGTCGAGGGACGGTCGCCCGAGGATTGGGCTAGTGAGGAGCCTTTGAGCATCGAATCCCAGTTTGTCACAGGTGACCAGGATGATATCTTCGCCGTTTTCGAGCATCGCCTTGAGGGCTCCTCAAAGACCTGGATAGTGTATAGACCTCTGCAGCACCACCGCATCTGCTCGACATACAGGGGGATAAGATTTCCCTTGTACGAGTTCATGTTCGACGAGGCGGGGTGGCGCCTGCCCTTCACCGATTTTCAGCGAGAGGTGTTCATTTGGCTGCGCCTGGCACCGTCGCAACTCTACCCTAACGCCCTTGCCTTCATTAGCGCCTTCGAGCTCATCTGTCAGTATCTCCGCATCGGGGCGACCCTATGAAAGACATGGTTGGGTGTCTTTCAAGCAGGTGAGCAGGCTGTTCCAGACTTACATGGACTTTGTTCGCCACTTCAAGTCCCGGTACTACATCGTGAAGCCTGTCTCGTTCGAGGCCGTGGAGTCGGTGTACAGACTGGTGCACCGAGAGATAGGCGGGCAGCAGGAAGAGGTCCTTGAAGTGAAGTTTCCCCTATTCTGGACGGAGGAGCACTTCAAGAGGGGCACAGATAGTTATATACACAGTCCTGGCAGAATGTGCGAAGGGGATCGTCTGGCTCACGGGGTGATAGTTAAATTCGTCGCCGATTTCTCCCCTGCACAGCTCGTGACACCAGACGGGAAGCCTATCTACGGCGACGACGGGAGGCCCCTGGAGCAAGCCCGATTGATTAATATGAGGGCCCTCCTCGAAACATTTTTCGACGAGGATGCCCTTAAGTTGTTAGGTGGTGGATGCCCCTTTGATTAGATCCTCCCGTTCATTTTGCTCTTCGACTTACTGACTTATTTCTATTTTCTTTTGTATACACCATGTCGAGCGCGGAGGAGCGTATCAAGAAGCTGGAAGCTACTCGAGTTTTGAAGAAGGGTGGAAAAGGGCGGGTCGAGCAGATCCGATCATAGCGCCCAGGCCCCACCCCGGCAACCGAGGACTCTTCCAGCTCTCCCTAGAGTAGCCAATCTCCTGTCACGCAAGGGTCTCCAAAAAGATAGCGACTCAGCGAGCATGTGGACGTCGATCTTACTGATACTGAGAGCCCTCCCGCTGTAAAGTTCGTGCTCCCGCCTTGTCACTCAAGGCTGAATTTCTTTTCGGGGACCAATTCCCTGTGTGTTGGTGCACCTGAGGGTCAGACCATCTTAGGCGTTGATCGGGCTTCTCTGAGAAAGGCTTTGGTGGAAGACGTGTCCACGGTGATGCGGGTTTGTGTTACCGCCCTGGTCATGAACGACGAGACCTGCCCGGCAGTTGAGCTGGCCAAGCTACAGAAGAGCTTCACGTCGGTCGCAACTGAGATGGAGAAGGTGGGTAAGGACATGTCAGAGTGCAAAAAACAGAACGAAACCCAGGTCGAGCTTCAGAGGCAGTTGGAGAAGAAGCTGAAAAAGGCCGATGCTGAGAGGAAGGATCTCTTGGCGAGGATCGCCGAGTTAGAGCAAGTTGTCCGTCCTGCTGAAGAGGACACTGAGGACGACAGGTTATTGACCTCTCGGGCAGAACTGGTCGTGAAGCTCAGACAGACCGAGCAAGATGTCCTCGTAGCTACCGAGGTGGGCTTTAATAATGCCATGAAGCAGCTCAGGATTGTGAACCCCAACCTCGTCACTGAAGGGACTGATCCGTACTACGAGGTGGCCGAGGGTCAGATTGTTCGGCCAGCGTCTGAGGAGGATGATGACGGCCAGGCCACGGGAGACGAGCAACCTGAGGAAAATGTAACCGTCTATTTTTCCTTTTGTTTACTTTGCTTGGGCCTGTGAGCCATTTTTTGTAGTGACTTTTCCCGACCTGCGTGCCAGTGGCCTTTTGACATTTTTGTACTATTCGCACAATGGGCTTCTGCCCAATTTAATGCTTTGTTTTTGCTTATCTGTGTGTGTGATATTTGCATATTTGATATATTTGTTGTTTTTTGCATAAGTAATTTGTCTAAGTAATTTGGGGGTTTGCTCGACTTTGTTGGTCCTCAACTGTGTGGGGAACTGGTCGAGTGGCCGGAGATGTATTCCGACCTTTAACGAGGCTAGGAATTCGGTCGAGGTCCTAGTCTCGTGGCATGAACTTCCCATCGCGAGTTGGGTGTTCTTCCTGACTGGTAGGCGACGACGGAGCTTGGTCGAGGTATCCTCGTCGGATCAAGGGTCCTTGCGTACACACAACACGACCCTTGATCTTCTTGTTTCGTACAGGGGAGTCGCGCTTGTAACTTAGTGCGCCCCCGTAATCGCGATGTGGCTGTGTCGCGGGCAGTGTTTAACTGTAGTATTGTTTAAGCTTCTCAGCATTCCATGGTCGAGCAAGTTCCTCCCCGTGTAGATTTTCGAGGTAGTAGGCTCTTGTCCCCGTTTTTGCGCGGACACGGTAGGGGCCCTCCCAATTCGCGGAGAGCTTGCCTTCTCGCGAATCTTTCTGGTTCCTTCGTAGGACGAGGGTGCCTACTTGAAAATCATGTTTAATAACTTTATTGTTATAATGTAGAGTTATTTTCTGTTTAAGTGAGGCTTCTCGGAGGGACGCGTCGGACTTTATCTCCTCGACAAAGTCGAGCTCCTCCCTTAGGGCCTCATCGTTTGTCCCCCCGTCGACGGGAGATTCCGTTCTCCTCGAGGGTTCCCTTATTTCCACGGGGATCACCGCTTCTGTTCCGTAGGTTAAGCGGAAGGGGGTCTCCCCGATCGTGGAATGTGGGGTTGTTCGGTAGGCCCAGAGGACGTTGTGCAGCTCCTAAACCCACCTTTGCTTGGCGTCTCCTAGTCAGCATTTCAGTCCTTGCAGGATCACTCTGTTCGCCGCTTCAGCTTGCCCATTCGTTTGAGGGTGCTCGACCTACTTGAAGTGCTGCTTCGGGCCCAGCTTTGTGACGAAGTCTTGGAAGCTCTTGTCAGTGAACTGTGTCTCATTGTCAGTGACAATCGCCTGGGGCACTCCAAACCGGGCGAGTATGTTCCTCTTGTAGAAACTTAGTATGTTGTGAGTCGTAATTTTGGCCAGGGATTTTGCCTCGATCCACTTCGTGAAATAGTCCACGCCGATGATCAGGTACTTGTTTTGGTATGAGCTACGACGAAGGGCCCGAGGATATCCATTCCCCACCACACGAACGGCCACGGGGACGACAGTGTTTTGAGCTTACTGGGCGGGGCCAAGTGCATGTCCCCGTGTCATTGGCATTTGTCGCACTTCTTGACGTGCTCCTTGGTGTCCAGTTGCATGGTGGGCCAGTAGTATCCTGCTTGCAACGCCTTGCGAGCTAAGGACCATCCCCCGAGGTCTTGTGCATTGATCCCCTCATGGATTTCCTGGAGTATGCCGGGGACCTTGGTCTCTTCGACGCACCTGAGGAGGGGGATCGAAAAGCCATGTCGGTATAGTTTGTCTTCGACAATTGTGTATGAGCATGCTAGTTGCTTAACCACCCCGGCCTCCTTGGGATCGTCGGGCAGCTTGCCAGTGGTGAGATACTCGTATACCAGGGTCATCCAGCAGTTAGTGTCCCCGATGGGGTTCACGTCAGTCGCAGGGATGGTTTTATCGATGCTTGGGCGCGAAAGCACCTCTTGTATAACAGATTTGTTCCCGTCCTTCTTTTTCGTGCTCGCCAGCTTAGACAAGACATCTGCTTGAGTGTTGTGCTCGCTCGGGATGTGGGTTACTTCTGCTGAGGTGAAGTTCTTCATCTTTTCTTCACCAGGGTCAAGTACTCGATGAGGGTGTCGTTCTTGGCTTGATACTCTCCTCGGACCTAGGAGGCCACGAGCTGGGAGTCGGTGAAAATTTTGACTTCTTTTGCACCAAGGTCCTCAGCCAACCATAGCCCTGCGAGGAAAGCCTCGTATTCAGCCTGGTTATTCGACGTCGGGAAAGACAATGTAAGGGAAACTTCGATCAGGATGCCTTCCTCAGTTTCGAGGATGATGGCCGCCCCGCTACCCTTCGAGCTGGATGCCCCGTCGACATAGATCGTCCATCTTTGGGATCCGCTGATCAAAGATTCTGGGAGGGTCATTTCTGCAACGAAGTCGGCCAACACCTGAGCCTTTAGGGCCTTTCTTCCCTCTTATTGGATGTTGAACTCGGCAAGTTCGAGCGACCATCTGAGCATCCTCCCCGCCATATTTGGTCAACCGAGGAGTTGTCTTATGGGCTGCTCAGTCCTTACCACGACTGTGTGTGCCAAGAAGTAGTGTCGTAGCCTCCCAGCCGCGGTGATGAGAGCCAGGGCGAATTTCTCGATATGTTGATACCTGAGCTCGGGGCCTTGGAGAGCCTTGCTGGTGAAGTAAATCGGCTTTTGCCTATCAGGGGTTTCACGGATAAGGACAGCGCTGACGGCTTCGCTATTGATGGCGAGGTACAGGAACAACGTCTCCCCGTTCTTTGGTCGGGAGAGAACCAGGGTTGTGATAGGACTTGTTTGAGGTGGAGGAGCGCTTGCTCACATTCCTCGGTCCATTCGAACGTGGCTTTCTGTCGTAAAAGCTTGAAAAACGGGAGTGCGTACTGTGCAGATTTGGCGATGAAGCGGGAAAGCCCTACACTTATTGGGGTTTGCCTCGATTCCCTGCTCTGTGAGGTAAAAACCGAGGAATTTGCCTGCCGAACGCTGAAGGTACATTTGTCGGGGTTGAACCTCATCCTGCATCTCCTCGCCATGTCGAAGACTTTCTTGAGATGGGCGGCATGGTCGACTTCTTTCGCGGATTTGACGATCATGTCGTCCATGTAGACCTCGAGCATATCGTCGATCTCTTCCCAGAAGACTTTGTTCATCACCCGTTGGTGGGTCGCACCGGCGTTCTTCAGGCCGAAGGGCATTACGTTGTAGTAGTAATTGCTTGATTTGGTTATGAAGGCAGTGTGCTGCTTATCGGTCTTAGCCATGGGGATTTGAAACCTGCGGAATTGTCGACTAGCTAGTCGATATTAGGGAAAGGATAAGAATCTTTTGGGCATGCTCGGTTAAGGTCGGTATAGTCAACACACATCCTTCATTTTCCATTATTCTTTTTGACAAGTACAACGTTGGACAGCCAGGTTGTGTACCTGGCCTCCGAAATGAAATTTGCCTCTAAGAGGTCTTTTACAGCTTTTTCAGCAGCCTCCGCTTTTTTGGGAGACTACCTACACCTACGTTGTATTATGGCCCTAGCGGTCAGATCTATGGTGAGCTGATGGCTGGCCACCTCTGGGTCGAGGCCAGGCATCTCGGATGCACTCCATGCAAATAGATCAGCATTCTCCCTGAGACATGCCTTGAGTTGCTTCTTCGCCAGGTCGGGGAGTCCAGTGCCAATCTTTACGCTCTGTTCTGGATCTTCTCTGAGGACGGCGAGCTCGAAGTCTCCGTCTGGGATGGGGCGCGTTCCGTGGAGAGGCTGTACGTTGCCTTCGGCTGGGAGGTCATGGTCAGCTGCTCTGCCTTCTTCCTGCTCGCCGGGGAACCTGCTGTCGAGGTCGACCGCGTTGACGCGCGGGAGCGGCTTCTGCACTTCGTCTGGGGATGGCTTCACTCCGGCCTTGGGTTTGGTGTTGATGGAACTCAGGCCCTTGGTTGCAGTGTCGAAGCACCTCCTAGCCGCTTAAATGTCCCTGTACTTAGTGACGACCCGGCCTCTGGCCGTGTAGTACTTCATCTTCAAATGGATTTTAGATGGTACTGTTGTTAGTTCGACCAGAGTGGTCCTCCCCAAGATGAAATTATAGAGGGATGGGCATTCAAAAACTAGGAAGCGGGTCTTGACTTGTCGGGCAATGTCCTTGCTCCCGAAAGTGACCATCAGTTCAACACAGCCCCACGGTCTAGTGGTGGTGCCGTTGAATCCTTGTAGATCCGAGCCCACGTAAGGGGTCAGATGCTTCTCGTCGAGCTGGAGGGTCTCGAAGAGGTGGGCGTACATTATGTCCATCGAGCTCCCTTAGTCGACCAAGATCCTGCGGACGTCAAAATTTGCCATTTGCACCGGATTAAGAGGGGGATGGTGGCATTGGGCGTTCCGCTTGCAGCTCCTCGAGGTAGAAGGTGATGGGGTTTGATCTCCCTTGCACCTTCTCGAAAGTGGTGGTCTTCGGCGAGGTCACGGATTCCAGCTCGTCAAATTTCCGCTTGATCTACCCAGCGGAGACCTACTCAAAGCCTCCGTCGGATATGACCATCGCCGTGGGGAAGTTCTCCCATATGCTGCGGGCAGTGACAGGGTCTTCAGGGGGAAAGCTCGCCCACATGCTGCGAACTGCCTCGGGGTCCTCGATTCCCTCGGGGACGTAAAAGTCTTCGGGTCGGGTGATGCTGAGGGTGACTTGCTGTCGGTTTTACCCGTAGAGAGGTGTTGTCTCCTCGACGCTTTGAGTGTCTCGGGCATCTCCCCGAGGAGCGTCGTTCCTCTTGGCGTACTGCTTTAGATGCCCTTCCTTGATTAGGATCTCTATTGCATCCTTGAGGTGGATGCAATCTTCTGTGATATGTCCACGGCTCTGGTGGAACCTGCAGTACTTGGACTTGTCCGTGTTTAATTTGGGGGGTGTCGGCTTTGGAAAGCGGACACCCCCTTTTTGATACTCCGAGTTGGCGCACTCAGAGAGGATTCGCTAGCGGGGAGCGTTGAGCGGCATGTATTCCGTAAACTGGCCAGCTAGCCCCCGCGATTCACGGGAGTCCTTGGGACGGCCATCGCGTCTTTTCTCCCCCCCCCCACGCCGGGGGGCAGGAGAGTCTTCATCTCTTTGGCCGCGGGGGCCATCCCGACGTCGTGAGTCGAGGGAGATTTGGGCGGCCTCTGACTCCTCGAACTCGATGTACGATTGAGCTCGGTTGAGGAGGTCTTCCAAGTTACGAGGTCTGTGGATGCCCATAGACTTGGCGAACTCGGTCCCGAGACGTAGTCCCCACACGATCAGGAACTTCTTCATGTCGTCAGTTGTGTGGACCTCAACAGCTTCTCGGTTGAATCTCTCAATGTAGTATCTGAGGGACTCGTTCCTCCCTTGAAAGATGCCTTCCAACGAGGCCAGCGTCTTTGGATGGCGGCGAGACACAGTGAAATGTTTGGAGAAACGTCCCTTTAGTTGCTTCCAGGACGTGATGGATTCTAGTGCAAGGCTTTTGTACCAAGTCATGGCACCTTTCCTGAGGGTGGTCGGGAAGATCCTGCACTTAATAGCCCCTGGACGTTCCTATAGTCAAGCGTGGCCTCGAAGCTCTCGACATGGTCGTCGGGGTCGACGGTGTCGTCGTAGGTCCCCAGGGGTGGAGGCTTTTCCATCCCTACAGGGATAAGGGTGTCCATAATCTCCCTGGACAGAGGGGTCCTCTGGTCGTCCTCATCACTTCTAACTGGTGACCATGATGGGGAGTGATGGCCTCGACCAGGTTCATGTCGTCGAGGGGAGTTCCTGGAACAGTTCTTCGGCTTTTCGCCGTCACCTTTGCTCCTCTTCTTGGTAGGGGAGCGTCGTGGCTCATTCTGCGGAGGGGAGCGAGGGCGCTTCTGGGCGACCACTGGTTGGGTTCGTTCCAGGTGCGGTCGGCGGCCCACAGGTTGCGGGGAAGGGCTGCGAGAGTCCGCCGGGGTGTCCTTCACGGGGAAGGGGACCGGCAGGGAGAAGGTGGGTAACGATGTCTTCACGGGGAAGAGTGTCGAGGTCGCCCCCTCTCGAGGGCTTCGATCCTCACATTCTGTTGGGCGATCAATTGGTTAGTCTGGTTTATCAAAGCGAACAGGGCCACCGTGCCCGAATCAGCGTCTGGTGGTGCGGCGATCGGCTGGTAGATAATCGGAGGGTTGTCCTATTGGGCGGCGTTGTACGCCGTGTCGTCAGAGAAAGGGGAGGCAATCTTCCCGTCCCTTACGTCGCCTTCTTCGACATGGATGGCCGCGTTATCCTAGCGGTGGTCTCCATTGTCGTAATGCACAAAGGCGGTGTCTGGAGTCTTGTTCCCAGGCTGGTTACTGGCCATGGTTATCAGAAAAAGTAGAGGTTGCTTTGGTTTTACGATGGGGAAAACGGGGAAGCAAGCGTTCCCACAGACGGCGCCACTGATCTTACCTGATCAGAAAGAAACCAGTGGCCAGCGACGTCGTGAGATCAGCAACTCCGGTGATGGTGAAATGGCAGGGGGGTGGGGGGCGTACATGCAAGGTACTCCGATGCCAAAGTCAGGTAAAGGGAGTAAGCAAGTACAGAAAAGCAAAGGGTGAGTTAGAGAATATTACGTAACCTGACCCTCTCAAGTGAAAGGGTATTTATAGGTTGCCCCCAGCGCGGGGCCAACGGTCACTTACACTAGGATGGATTGCAAGGCCCAATACAGGTGACTGCCAGGGCTTACGTGGCGTAGGGAATACTAGCATGTGGTCTTCGTCCTGGGGTAACGGTCCCGAGATCTCCGGAAGGTGGGCAGACCGACTCTTTCGGAGGTGGGAGGTTACAAGATGATGTGTCCTCGCGGGGAGGAGAACGTGGGGTTCGAGGAGAGACGTGTTCCACAACACTCGAAACCTTTGCTCGACGATGCATGTCCAACACGTGCCCGACGAGGTGGAGGTGTGAACGTGCTCGACACTGGATAAACGTGGACCTTGTTGGGCCACCTCAGATCATTGGGTTGGGCCTGCCCGACCAATGGGCAGGCGCTGGCCCAGTCCAGAACACCAAATATTCTACTTTATTAGAAAATAACCAAATCACATCAATATAGGTTCTGGTTAGTTTCCTAAAGTTGTGTTTCCTTGGGATAAGAATATGCGTTACCACATAATAAGTGAGTCGAATACCTAGGAGCACTTTGACTACTTTGAAGGGAAAAGGAATACCAGAGTTTGGATTTGCTAGGAAGGAGATAGTAGTACAGTTATAAGAAAAATTATCATATCTATCTTCATCAGCTTTGTAGTTTGAGTCGGTACAAGGAAGGTTTCAAATTTCTAAGAACTCTTCAAGGGATAGTCTGATTGGTTGCTTCGTTACTTTAGTGGTGAGAACTCCATCAACATAATTGAGGCTTGAGTATAACATTTTTATGAAAGTTGGAAATGTTTCTTCCAGTATGTTGCAGATGAAACTTCTTAGCTTTGATTCATCGAAGAGCTTCAAAAGCTCACAATATTCAAAGATTTTTTCTTCCAAGTGGTAAAAGTGAAGAATCTCTCTTTCTGCATAATCTTTATTAAACCGATCTTTTTTATCTTGATATGAGAAAGACTTTGAGAATTATGTTGGAGAATAAATGTTTCTTTTTTTATATTTTTGGATTCATGATGATGATGATGATGATGATGATAAGTAATATTTGCATACACATAGAGAAAACACATGCAAGGAGAAAACAAAAAATTGCATGAATGGAAGATATTGTGAAAATAAATATTTATATAATGCCTCTAATTAATTTTTAGCCCTAATGATTGATTGGTTGTTGCGCATACTTACAGTTGTCATAATTGATTAGGTCTAGGGATAATTGATTATGAGGTGCAAAATTTGAATTTCAAATAGCCTTTAATCTATCAGAATTATATGGTAACCGATTACATAGTCTTATTTCACCCTCCTTGCTTTTTCTGAGCCTTGACATGCATTTGGACTTTGAAATTTGCTTTGGGCACCGTTATTCCTCCAACATTGCATCTCTTGGCTAGATATTTCATTTTTGCATGACAATCTTGCTAAAGGCAAGTTTAACTCAAACCAAAATATGCTAGTGATAAAATATTATTCACTAAGAATGAAAAAGACCACTTGCTAGATAATTTCATCAAAGTTTTCTAATTCAATTTCTGCTAAGTGTTTTACCTCAAATATCTCAAGGTATCTTGATAAAACATACCCTCGTGTGCGTACGGCAAACCAATGTCAAAATTCAATCTCTACAGATCGCTTGATACGAGAGTTGGCTCAAAGATACCCAAGAGTTATCTGATCATCTAAGATCCTCAAACTCCACAAGCATTAGAACTATCAGGACTGTTGAACAAAACCATCAATGCCAACAAACAAATTTATCAATCTTTATCAAGATCATCAAAACCACCATTTTGTATACTTAGAGCATACACATGCTCTGTACAACTTTAATTTTCATTAACCTCCTTCAAAGCTACAAAGCATTCCTACAAAATGGGTTAATGTTTTACGTTTGGTACCCTTTTTTTTTTTGTCTTGGCGCGTTACTGGCTTTGAGAGGTCTAAGTTTATTTCCTTCAGACCATCTTAAATAATTAATCTTTGCATAACTATAAAAGTATAAATGATTGATATTGTTACGAAAATTTCACTTAAAAATAGGACGATTGGATTTCTTTTTATCATGGTAAATATTAATAAATGATCTATTGGTTTTATAACCTAAGCCAAATATACTCAGGGTTGCATGCAAGTCATTTACCTCCTTGGTTGAACATTTTATCCATTTATGGATAATTTTTTTGGGTTCGAAGCTAAACCCATAAAAAGCTTTGGTTTGGGGATTGTGTGATCAAGTCTATGTTTAGGTTCGAAAGTTCAACCCGCTCAAAAGCTTTCAAAGGTTTGAGATCATCCTGGTGGTAAAATCTCATAGGTTCTTGGGTAGCCTGTGATAAAACCAAGTTTTGGTTTAAGCTTAGCCCATGATAAAAGCGTGCTTCGGTTCGAGATCATCCCATTGGTAAAATCTAATAGGTTCTTGGTTAGCCCGTTATGAAACCAAGTTTAGGTTTGTGAGCTCATGTCGGTGCTAAAAGTTCTCCCAGGTTCAAGATTTTCCCGTAATAAAGTCTTTATTTGAAGCTTAAAGACTAAACGCTCCATGTATTTGAAGCTTAAAGACTAAACGCTCCAGGTTCAAGATGTTATCCAAAAATTTCACTTTTCCTTGTATAAGGGGATCGAGAGTTCAACCTAGTAAAATCTCTTAAGAATTATTGGATACTCTATAAGAAAAATCTTGGAGAGAGGATTAAATCTTTTTCTTTTTTACCGAACCTATATAATTTCTAGTGTTCTTATTTTTCCCTTAAATTCTTTATATTTCTGCATTTTACCTTCTGCAATTTTATTTTCCGCTACTTAATTTCAAAACTCTTATAAATTATTTTCAAACTCTTATTTGATCCGAAAAAATTTTAAAATTTATGTTTTTATGAAACACAAAATCCACCATGTCTCTTATGTGTGGATTCACATGTCAAACACAAGTTACTTAGTATTAAATAAGTTGTGTAACAAAGGTAATATAGTATCCTTAATTCGTCTATATGTATAGTCATTATAAACCATAATATAAAATCTTTTTAACTTCTTTTAAAAAAGATCATGACTATAGAAGAACTCATATATGTTATCTTTGGTGAACTAATCCTTAGTAGGTAGAAGTAGAGGTTTTTAATCGTGGAGGTATGCCTGAAAGAATGTCCTTGGAATATGATGATCAATGGAAAGAAAAAATATCAAAGACAAGAGAAAGTCCAAAGTCTAAATGGAGATATTCAAGTTGAAGAAATCAACTTAGAGAATCAATGTCTATATTAAGAATGGAAGACAATTACGGGCCATCCCATTCAAAATGTAAATGAAGATATCTCTAAGGGAACTACGTCTCAACACTCCCTTAGAAAGATATGCAACCTTGGGGCATTTGTTTCATAAATTAAGCCACGTGAAATTGATGAAGCTATCATAAAAAAACATTAGCTTGTTGCTATGCGAGAAAGGTTAAATCAATTTGAGAGAAACAATGCTTACGAACTCGTTCCCAAAGCAAATTGAGTGATTGGAACCTTAGTGGATTTTTCGCTACAAACTTGATATTTTTGAAAATATTTTGAGAAATAAAACAAAGACTCATTGTTAAAGGTTACAATCAACAAGCATAGATTTTGATGAAACTTATTCCTTGTAGCTCAACTAGAAGCCATAAGGATGATTTTAGCTTTCTCTTGCATTATATTTTCGTAAAATATTCCAAATGTATGTAAAGAGTGCACTCATGAACTCTTACATCCATAAGGAAATGTATGTTGATCATTCTTCTGATTTTACAAAAATCTTCTTACTCATGAAAAGTGCTCTCTACGATTTGAAACCAGCTCCTAGAGCTTAGTTTGATATTGTGAACAGTTTTTGCTTGAAAATAAGTTTCTAGGAAGAAAGAATGATACGTCATTTTTCAAACCAAGCATTTCCTTCTTGTGCATCTTTTTATCAATTCTATACTACTAACACATCCTTGTGCAATGATGTTTTTAATATGATATAGAGTAAAATTGAAAGATATGAGAGAATCATTATAACACCCATATATAATAACATACATCAAAGCATATATATTATACATGAATCCAAGTTTTGGTATTGAAATACCATAAGTTTCTAGTTAACACATTGTATACATTACATGCCCAAAACCTAAAAATACTAAAATTCTATGGCATAATATACACAAGATGTTCCAAAGTACTAAGAACTAGATCACAACAATGATCTCAAAATAAATCTCCAAAACGGAAGCCACGTCATCCCAAAAAAGCCAAGACACGTAAGGATAATCAAACAACTTTATCATTACCCTTCGCGGAACCTGAAGTACCTATAATGTAATCAACAACGTGGGGTGAGATATTAAATCTCAGTGGGTTCCCTATCTTATGGATTCTTTCGGCTTTACAAGGTTCTATCAATCCTAACTCAAGTCAAAGGGAAGGGAAGTGACCTTGAGTTCACAATCTCACACTATATGGAAACATGCTCATGAGTTCACCAACTCAAAGTATCACTAATCGATAACCTTACTAAGGCATCCCCTTTTTCCGTTCGCTTCTACGTCTAGAAGTCGACCCGAGTCATAGATCCTTGTAATTTACTTGGCATACAAAATGGATTCAGGTTCATCGGCCTGTTAACCGTGAACCGTCACTTCACAAGTCTCTGTGAGCCATCAAACCTACCAAGTAATCATGCATACATTCCAGAGGAGCCCTAAGCTCATGAAACGACAACTCAAGGGAAACGGATACGATTACGTGATTACACACACAAACATGATTGTATTCGACAATCACAAGGCCACATTCGCCTTTTTCACAAAACACAAGGTTCACACATGTTCCATACTAGTGTTTCACTCTCCTCCAGACCATCACTCGTCGAAGATGCACACTTTGGCATCAAATGCACGAGCATCGCCATCTAGATTATGTATCAATTCCTAGTCACCTTACTAGTTCCTACTTATAGATTTATGGTAAAGTTTCCCCACTCTTCCTATTCCATATTTTAAACATGTTTTCACTCAATTTCCTTTCACAATAAGGGTTTAGATATAACGCAATACAATAGTATAACAAAATGCATATAATAATTCAACTCATAAAATTAACACATTTATTGGGTTTTCCTCCGATTATTTAATCGGGTAACAAAACTGATATTTTTCACTTTCATTGCGTAGAATATTTCCCTAGATTTCCAACGGTACTAAGAACGCTTCGATCGGAACCACAGATCAAAAGTTATGGATTTTAAAAGGTTTCTAAGATTTCAACACAGTGTTAACCGGTTAATAGGATATGGTTAACCGGTTAACGCAAGACTTACAGTAGATAAACAAGGAAATTACTCAATTTGTTAACCGGTTAACCAAATTACGTTAATCGGTTAACCAACCCATTTTTCACGCAGACAATTAATTTTACACGCGTTAACCGGTTAACCCCATTTGGTTAATCGGTTAACACTGTAACAAAATCCCAAAACCTGCATTTTTCAGCATAAAAACCCCATAGAAATTCATACAAACTCAATGGATCATGGGATCAATTATCACACATCATATACACCCATATATCAATCATGCTACACATTTCTATTCGCATTTGAACCGTCAAAACATCGATTTCACACCATTATTCATAATCCAACATTTCTAACCTGAACTCTAACATTCCTAAAATTTCTAGAGCTTAAGTTCTAACTATAATCCACCTCTAAACAAGATGATGATGAAGATTATGAGATGATTTGATGAAGAATGAAGAAGATTCAAGCTTTCTCTTTTCCTCTAGGTCTTCTTTCTCTTTTCTCCCTTTTGCTTTTCCTTCTCTCTACTTCTTTCCAACTTTGTTTCTATTTTAGCACAAGTGAGGGAATGGAAAGATATAGAGAATATCAATTAGTTAGTAACACTACTAAATTTCCAAAATATCTCTATAGCACCAATTGATAAAACCTCAGAGTCAGCTAATATTAATTTGATCTGATCTGAGCTCATCGGTTGCTCAAATTATCTTTGTAGATAATTTCTCAGAGTACACCGGAACCCAGTTGATCAAAACTAATATTATCCAGAGCAAAATAAAATACGGGGTATTACATCATCCCCTCCTTAAATAGAAATTCGTCCATGAATTTAAAGATTACTTGAAAAGATGAGGGTAAGCATCCCGCATTTCCGATTCTAGTTCCCAAGTTGCATCACCCGGATGCGTCGCATCCCACTGAACTTTCACAAGAGCAATCTCCTTATTCCTTAGTACCTTATTTTCTCTTCCTGTGATACGACTTGGTTGAGGTTCAAATGTTAAGTCTGCTTCTATCTCAATTGTATCTGGTAGAATTGGCTGAAGAGGATCTGGAACAAAATTCCGGAGCTGTGACACATGAAAGACATCATGGATTTCTGACAGAGAAGGCGGTAAGGCTAACCTGTAAGTTACTTCACCAATCCTTTCTAAAATTAGATACGGTCCCACGTATCTTGGACTTAACTTCCATGACTTAAACAGTTCTTTCAACCTCAATCTCGGAATAACCTTCAAAAACACATGGTCACCTTCATCAAACTCTAAAGGTCTCCTACGGTTATCCGCATAACTCTTCTGACGATCTTGTGCTTGTTTAACTTTACTACAGATCATTCTGATCTTTTTCGTAGTCTCTTGGATAATCTCGGGTCCCAAAATTATATCTTCACCAACTTCCGCCCAACGCAAAGGTGTCCTACATTTCCTTCCATATAATGCCTCGTAAGGAGCCATACCAATACTTGCATGATAACTATTGTTGTACGAAAACTCAATCAACGGTAAAAGTTATATCCAATTTCCTCAACTTCCAAGTACATAAGCCCTTAACATATCTTCCATCGTTTGTATTGTCTGTTCTGTCTGACCATCCGTTTGAGGATGATTCAACGTACTTAAACACAACTTTGTTCCCATAGCTTGTTGAAAATCTCTCCAAAATCTTGAAGTAAACTTTGGATCTCTATCGGACACAATACTAAAGGGAATACCATGTAACCTCACAATTTCTGAAATAAACAACTTGGCTAGGTGATTTGCCTTGCAAGTAGTCTTTACGGCTAAGAAATGCGCAGATTTCGTCAACTGATCTACAATCACCCAAATAGAATCGTAACCACCTTGTGCACGGGGTAACCCAACTGCAAATTCCATAGAAATAATATCCCATTTCCAAACTGGAATTTCTAACGGTTGTAATAAGCCACCCGGTCTCTGGTGCTCAATCTTTACCTGTTGGCAACCGCACACTCCGACACATACACCGCAATATCTCTTTTCATACCGGACCACCAATAGTCACTCTTTAAGTCTTGATACATTTTAGAAGAACCAGGATGTATAGTAAAAGCACCTTTATGAGCTTCCTCCAAAATCCTTCTTTTTAACACCGCACCATCCGGAACACAAATCCTTTGGTTAAACCGAATGATTCCATCGGTAGTTCGCATGAAACCCGATTGAACCAACACTTCTTGTAAATTCTCATCCAACACTTTCCCTTGTTGAATTTCCTCTCTAAGAGTAGAATTAACATTCAAATTCCCCATAATCACACCATTCTGAGTCCAAATAAATTGAAGATTAAGATCTCAAAACTTTTCCAATAAGGCATATTCTAACATCATCAATTCGGCACTATGACACACTTTCTGACTCAAAGCATCCGCCACTTTATTCGCTTTACCCGGATGGTACTTCAATTCTAAATAAAAATCCTTTAAATACTTCATCCATCTCCTTTGACGCATGTTCAACTCCTTTTGGTCAAATAGATACTTTAAACTCTTGTGGTCGCTGAACATTTCAAATCGTACTCCATACAAATAATGACGCCACACTTTCAGTGTAAAAACAACCGCCGCCAATTCCAAATCATGAGTTGGATAATTCTTCTCGTGAACCTTTAATTATTGAGAAGCATAAGCCACCACGTGACTATCCTGCATTAAGACACCTCCTAATCCCATTTTTGATGCATCATAAAATACCTCATACGACTTGCTAGGATCAGGAATGATCAAAACAGGAGCAGTCGTCAACCTTTCTTTCAAACTCATAAAACTTTGTTCACAAGCTGAATCCCACTCATAAGAACAATCCTTTCGCGTAAGTTTAGTCATTGGTAAAGCCAATTGAGAAAAGCCTTTAATGAACCTTCTGTAGTAACCTGCCAGTCCCAAGAAACTTCTAACTTCTAAAACATTTTTTGGTCTCTCCCAATTAATTACCGCTTCAACTTTTGATGGATCAACCGCCACACCTCCTTGAGATATGACATGACCAAGAAAACTAACCTCCAACATCCAAAACTCACACTTGCTTCGCTTGGCAAAAAGTTGTCTCTCTTTGTCGTAACCCGAAATTTGACCTTCCTCTTTTGCCTTTTGCATGAGCATGAGTATTCGCATCGTTAGCATACGCATTCGCATTTTTCTTTATGTGCTTCCTGTTGCAGGATATTCAGGTTTTCCAAGCCCGATTAATCGTATCCTCACAAGGTCATCACATCATCAAGACGAGCTCAAAATAAAGGTTTCCATGCTCACTCATCAAATCAAGAGGTCGAAGATCGAAACTAGGACTCCAGTATCATTTCCTGAGCAGTTTGGGCAAAATTTTACTGAAGTAACCGGTTAACGTGTGGTGAGTAACCGGTTACTCAGTGCAAAATTGCAGTTCCTGCTGCCTTTTTGTGACAGCAGCCATGTACTCTCTTTGGTATTTGATTCTACAATATTCTAGCAGCAAGTGAAATATTCTAGAAATCTCTCGACATCTCAAAGCTACTCAATTCACTCCAAGTGCATTTGTTCTAATGCTTCACTTCAATTCAAGTGCACCATATTCCTTGTTTTCCAAGCATATCAACCTTTGGATGTTGGAGCTCACATTGGGATTGCTACCGAGTTGGTTCTAACTAACCGAGTTAATCGCCTTGACTCGGTGAGTTAAGTCCAACTAACTCCTACCTGGCTCCAAACCCAAAGCTAATTCCAAACCAAATTCCAAACCTCTCACACTCCAAACCTAAAGTCAATATAAACTCACCTTCACTCATTTTTCAAGGACCTTCAACCATTTTTCACAATTCACTATCAATTCTCTCACATTCTCTCTGATTTTTTCTGCTACATCTTCATCTTCATCTCAATTCTCTTCCAAAACCTCACCAAATCTCATTTCTACTTTGAAGGATAATTACTTTTACATCAAAAGTGATTATTTCTTGAGCTCAACCTTCATCAATTTTGCAATTCTACTTGGATTTCTGGAGTTATTTCAGTTTGTGGATTAATCTCAAGTATTTGCCTCAACTTTCAACAGTTCGAATTCGCGTTTCGGAATTTCTTCGTATTTTGCTCGATTTCGACACGTTTCGTCACCGAATTGAAGATTCCTCTGGTTTTCTTTAATTTTCTGCATCAAGAACGCTTTGCAATAATTACCAAGGCACATCTCTGCCTTGTAGGTTGGTAGATCTATCTTTGCTAACTGTTTCGATCATTTTCGCGCATTTACGATGTGAATTTCGATCGTTTTCGGTTTAATTTATTATGCACTTGCTTGATCTTTGATCTCCATGATTATTGTTTGCAATGTGCGTTAATTGCTCTTACCTGCTGTAATTTTCGTGCACAAATTCTTGATCTAGCATGTGGTGGTTGTTATAAGTGATTACGTGCTGAAAACTACTTTTGAAAAGCTGTTTTCTGTAATTTGTTTGCCACTATCACAGTGGTAACCGGTTAACACATGGTGAGTAACCAGTTACTCAATGCAATTTTCACCAAAAAACGGAAGTTTTCAAGCAAGTAACCGGTTAACGCCTGGTGAGTAACCGGTTACCACTGTGCAGAATGGCCATTTTCTTGCATTTTCAAGTGTGTTTCACTTGCTTTCCTCTTCTAACTTCCATGGGTCAATGTGCTTGATATTTATGGATATTTTGAGTGTTGTTCACTTCTGTTCGAAGCATGCATATCAATTTTCTATGCTCGACTTTGCATTTATCGATTATTTGCAACTTTGACAATGTTTGTTCATGAACATTTAGCATTCCCTTTGATCACTTGTTAACATGTTTGCAGCATACTAATATTCTTTTGGTACTATTTTTGCATTTCATTCTTACTTTGCATTAAGTTTGTTCTTGATTGAGCAAATTTAATCTTGTATAATCAATAATGCACACCTTTTTCCTTAATGATTTTTCATCCTCTTTGTAAAATTATTGGCATGGCTTTTCCCTTTGATTAATTGATTGAAACCATGTTTCGATTGTGATCTTCCCTTTTCCTCTCTTTAGGCTTTCTTCAGAGCTTTTTCTCTCTTTTCCCCCGTGGAGTTGGAGTTTTGCGCTGCGCCCTACATCGGAGCATTGTACAAATTGACGCCATTACGCTGTCTGTTTCTTCATGCGGGAGCACTGTACAACTTGGTACTGTTGGGCCATCCGGTTCAACTTCTGCATTACACCCTGTGTGTGTTAGAGAAGGAATGAGAAGGGAGAATTCCTACTCTCATTCTGACTACTTCAGGTAGGGAATGAATGACCCTGCGCTTGGTTTAGTCATCTCTATCTCCAGACGGTAGTGTGCTTTCTTTCCCCAGTCGAGGTGATCCTTGATCACTCTTTTCCCTTTGCAATCTCTTGTGATCCTTGATCACTCCTATCTCTCTCAATTTCTCTCTTGATCAATCACCTTCTTGATTACGATCCTTTGTTCATTGGGTTAGCAAGCCTTCTTCGTTTCAATACCCTATTCTTTTCTTGCGGTCAATCATTGTTCTTTTGATTCCCCTGGAGAGTTTATTTCCTCTTTCTTTGGTTAAATATAGTACTTCTGTTACAACCGAATTCCCTGCGGAGTTCGCAACCTTCTTTTGGTTCTTCTCCCTTTGCTGGTTAATCACTGCCTGTCAGTTAAAACACTAATGTTTGCACTCCTTCTCAGTTAACCACAGTTCATCTGTTAACACACTGAGTTCCTCTTGGGGTTAATCACCTTCTTTTGGTTAATCACCCGTCTCTTCAGTTAAACACAGTCCGTCTATTAACATACTGAATCCTTCTTGGGTTAATCACCTATTCTTGGTTAATCACCCTTTTCTTCAGTTAACCACAGTCCGTCTATTAAGATACTGAACCTTTTTCGAGTTAATAACCTTCTCTTGGTTAATCACTCGCTCCTTTCGGTTAATCACAGTCCGTCTGAAAAAACTGAATCCCCACCAGTTGGCAACCTTTATTGGTTCGAATACTTGCACCCTTGGGCTAGTAACCTCTTTTGGTTCAATACCCTTATTCGTTGGTCGAGTACTGTTTGTTCAGTCATTACCAACACCCCTTTTGGGTTACGACCTTCGATCGGTCCTACACCCGTTCTTCTGGTTAATCACAGTTTTCTCTGTTAGAACCAATGCTTCTCTATCCCCACAGAGTTCCAATCCTTGTTTCTTTGGTTGACCACTGTTTACCAGTTAACATACCGATGCCCCCTCATAGTCAAACACCTTCTCTTGGTTCATCACTCTCTCTCTTGGTTTATCACAGTCCGTCTGTTGACACCAACTTCTTTTCCCCACCCGGGTCTTACTCTCTTTCTTCGGTTAACCACTGCCAGCCAGTTAATATACCGAATCTATCTTTTCTCTTGGTTTTGACACCACCCCTTTATTTGGATCCCCAACGGAGTCCTTTCTATTCCCTTTGCTCTTTCATTCTTGGTTTCGACACCAATCCTCTTTGTTATCCCCAGCAGAGTTTCTTTCATTCTTGGTTTTGACACCACTCTTTTTCTAGTCTCTTGTGCAATCACTCTTACTGTGTGGTATTCCCCCAGTAGGATGGTTCTTTCACTCTTGTTCTTGGTTTTGACACCACTTCTTTCGTCTCCCTGTTTCCTTCGTGTTTTGTTTTCCGTTCGGTTCCCCGAACTATGGAAGCTCTGATTCTGAATTCTTTGGAATGTCAAATACGTAGGCACGAGACGCGATGTCTTGGCGAGCACACTTCCACCTTTCTTTCCTTCTCCCTTTCTTCTTTCCATTCTGTCCCCTGGTTCCATGAACTACGACGCTCTGATTTCCTCATTGCACTATGAGGGTACGTAGGCACGAGGGCCACAATCCTCCGCGAGCACCTTCTTTCTTTCTTTTTTTTCCCTTTCTCTCTCTCTCTTCTCCTTCTTTTAGATAAATGCCTTTAGATAGATAACCCATCCAAGCCTAGAAGCTAGTGAAATGGTTCCCGTCGAGTACGACGGATGCGTTAGGTGTTAGTACCTTCCTTTCGCATAACTGAACCCCGTTCCCGTTTCTCTTCCCCTTGGGTTTTATCGATATTTTCCATGTCCTTTGGGACTAAATAAAGTTCGGTGGCGACTCTGTGTTATCTTTGAGTGTGCGATTCACTCAGGATGTAAACCAGCCATCTTCACTCTTGTAAGATCGATAGAACGATTCATAGATGTTCTCCGTGCTCTTGAGAAGTACGAGAATAAATAATAATGTCATCAATAAAGATCACTACAAATTGGTATAAGTAAGGTTGAAATATCCGATTCATATAATCCATAGAAATTTTCGGAGCATTCGTCACACCAAAAGGCATTACTATGAATTCATAATGGCCATAAAGGGTCCTAAATGCGGTCTTTGGTACATCTGAACTCTTCACACAATTTGATGATAACCCGACCGTAAATCAATCTTCAAGAACACACAGGCTACTTTTAATTGATCTAACAGGTCGTCTATCCTAGGCAAAGGGTACTTATTCTTAATGGTGACTTTATTCAACTGCCGGTAATCAATACATAACCGCATTCCACCATTCTTCTTCTTTACTAATAACACTGGAGCTCCCCAGGGAAAAACACGGGGTCGAACAAAATGCTTAGCCATTAACTCTTCCAATTGATCTTTCAATTCTCTTATTTCGAGCGGTGCCATCCGATACGGAGAAACGAATATAGGAGTCGTTCCCGGTATCAGGTCAATAGAGAATTCCACTTCCCTTTCTGGAGGAAGAGAAGTGACATCCTAGGGGAAAACTTTGGAAAACTCACAGACTACAGAAATATGCAGAACTTGCAGGTTGCTACTCCCCTCCTTAGTGAGAACCAAAAGAACAAATTTTTCCTTCTCAAACAAGAAATTTATCATTCCAACCGTACCTTATAAAATAGTTGTTAACACATCTTTCGGAGTAGTTTCAGCGGACAGAATGATGATTAGCTTTTCTTCACAACCAATAAATACCGAATTAGCAGAAAGTCAATCCATCCCCAAAACAACATCTACTTTCTTAAGCGACAAACAAATAAGATCAATTTGGAAAACTCTTCCATCCACCGATAAAACACAATTCTCACACATTAAAGGTGTTTTAACCATCTCATTTATGGCAGTAGTAACCACCATGGGTGGAGACAACAGAATAGCTTGCAACCCGAGTCGCTTCATACATTGTATTGACACAAAAGAGTATGTTGCTCCATAACCAAATAATACAAAACAAGGATGCCCATTAACGAAACACATACCAGCAATCAAAGAGTTATCACCCTTTGCCTTCTTTGCATCTAATGTATAAACTCGACCGATACTCTTTCCTTGCGTCTGATTCCTATTCTGAGGACAATTCCTCGCCATATAACCTACTTTTTTGACACCAGTGACACTCCATTCCTTCGAAGTGACATATACCAAAATTCATCTTACCACAAGTACGACACACAGGAGGTGAACTTGATCTAGAATTCTGAACTTGTTTCCTTTTGAAGGCTTGTTGTCTAGGCCTAAACTGTTGGTTTGATCTTCCACGATCGTTCTGGTTTATCTTACTCAAATCCCCCTCTGCTTGGACTCTCTTCAAACTGTTCTCAGCCACATAGCATTGCCTTAGCAACTCAGCATAAGTAGTAAACTCTCTTTAAGACACACTGTGAGAAATCTCAGCATTCAATCCAAAAAGAAATTGGTCAATCTTCCACTTTTCATCCGGAGCATACACAACCTGCCTAGAGTAAGTAACCATGATCTCAAACTTCTCAGCATAAGCAACCACAATCATAGTACCTTGCCTTAAATGTGGGAATTCAAACTCCTTTTGGGTCCTCAAGGAACTAGGGAAATACTCTTCCATAAAGGAAATCTTAAAGTGGTCCTTGACCTTAGGCACATCTTGGATAGTCATTAAAGCTGAAGCACTCTCTCACCACCTCATAGCAGGACCTTTCAATGAGTGAGAAGCAAACACCACTTTGTTCTCGTCACTACACTAAACTATCAGAAAGATTCTCTCCATACCAGCCACCCATTCATGAGCTTTCACAGGATCCAATCCGCCATGAAATTCTGGAGGATTCATGCGGATGAAATCCCAAAAATTCCCACCTATAGCATCTAGAACAACCACCTGAGGATGAAAATCCCCATTCATCTGTTGTACCATCTACTGCATGAATTGGTTCTGCTGCTGCTGCATCTGTTGCAAAAACTGAGGCCATGGGACGTACTCGTCGCCGCCTGGCGGATTCGTCTCAGCAAGAGTAGGTCTGGGTCTACCACAGGTTATGCGTCTGTCAGCCATGTTCCTAAACATCATACAAATAGGATTAAGTTGATCAGGCTCAATGCCATAAATATAACACTTAAGACCAATGGCAACACAAGGCATATGAACGGAAAGAATTACTTATACTATTTCATGGCTAGGTCGAGGATACGACCTGCTCTGATACTAACTATAACACCCATATATAATAACATACATCAAAGCATATATATTATACATGAACCCAAGTTTTAGTATTGAAATACCATAAGTTCCTAGTTAACACATTGTATACATTACATGCCCAAAACCTAAAAATACTAAAAGTCTAAGGCATAATATACACAAGATGTTCCAAAGTACTAAGAACTAGATCAAAACAATGATCTCAAAATAAATCTCCACAACGGAAGCCATGTCATCCCAAAAAGCCAAGACACGTAAGGATAATCAAACAACTTTATCCTTACCCTTCGCGGAACCTGAAGTACCTGTAAAATAATCAACAACGTGGGGTGAGATATTAAATCCCAGTGGATTCTCTATCTTATGGATTCTCTTGGCTTTACAAGGTTCTCTCAATCCTAACTTAAGTCAAAGGGAAGGGAAGTGACCTTGAGTTCACAATATCACACTATATGGAAACATGCTCATGAGTTCACCAACTCAAAGTATCACTAATCGATAACCTTACCAAGGCATCCACTTTTCTCGTCCGCTTCTACGTCTAGAATTCGACCCGAGTCATGGATCCTTGTAATTTACTTGGCATACGAAATGGATTCGGGTTCATCGTCTTGTTAACTGTGAACCGTCACTTCACATGGCCTGTGAACCATCACAAGTCTCTTTACCATATAGGCTTCATTTGTACTACACGCGGGAATCAAACCTACCAAGTAATCATGCATACATTCCAGAGGAGCCCTAAGCTCTTGAAACGATAACTCAAGGGAAACGGTTACGATTACGTGATTACACACACAAACGTGATTGTATTTGACAATCACAATGCCACATTCGCCTTAAGGACACATTCGCCTTTTTCACAAAGCACAAGGTTCACACATGTTCCATACTAGTGTTTCACTCTCCTCCAGACCATCACTCGTCGAAGATGCACACTTTGGCATCAAATGCACGAGCATCGCCATCTAGATTATGTATCAATTCCTAGTCACCTTACTAGTTCCTACTTATAGATTTATGGTAAAGTTTCCCCACTCTTCCTATTCCATATTTTAAACATGTTTTCACTCAATTTCCTTTCACAATAAGGGTTTAGTTATAACGCAATACAATAGTATAACAAAATGCATATAATAATTCAACTCATAAAATTAACACATTTCTTGGGTTTTCCTCCGATTATTTAATCGGGTAACAAAACTGATATTTTTCACTTTCATTGAGTAGAATATTTCCATAGCTTTCCAATGGTACCAAGAACGCTTCGATCAGAACCACGGATCAAAAGTTATGGATTTTAAAAGGTTTCTAAGATTTTAACACAGTGTTAACCGGTTAACAGGATATGGTTAACCGGTTAACGCAAGACTTACAGTAGCTAAACAAGGAAATTACTCAATTGGTTAACCGGTTAACCAAATTACGCTAATCGGTTAACCAACCCATTTTTCACACAGACAGTTAATTTTACACGCGTTAACCGGTTAACCTCATTTGGTTAATCGGTTAACACTGTAATAAAATCCCAAAACCTGCATTTTTCAGCATAAAAACCCAATAGAAATTCATACAAACTCAATGGATCATGGGATCAATTATCACACATCATATACACCCATATATCAATCATGCTACACATTTCTATTCGCATTTGAACCGTCAAAACATCGATTTCACACCATTATTCATAATCCAACATTTCTAACCTAAACTCTAACATTCCTAAAATTTCTAGAGCTTAAGTTCTAACTAGAACCCACCTCTAAACAAGATGATGATAAAGATTGTGAGATGATTTGATGAAGAATGAAGAAGATTCAAGCTTTCTCTCTTCCTCTAGGTCTTCTTTCTCTTTTCTCCCTTTTGCTCTTCCTTCTCTCTACTTCTTTCCAACTTTGTTTCTATTTTGGCACAAGTGAGGGAATGGAAAGATATAAAGAATATCAATTAGTTAGTAACACTACTAAATGTCCAAAATATCTCTATAGCACCAATTGATAAAACCTCAAAGTCAGATAATATTAATTTTATCTGATCTGAACTCATCGGTTGCTCAAATTATCTTTGCAGATAATTTCTCAGAGTACACCGGAACCCAGTTGATCAAAACTAATATTATCCAGAGGAAAATAAAATACGGGGTATTGCAATCATATACTATCTTTGGTTTACAAGAAGAAGTGGTTACATGATGGCGATTGTCTAGTCTGCTGCACTTGATTTTGTTTGTATCTTTCAACCAATGTGATCAAGGTGTTGACGTTGATGGTATCATTCAATGGATGAATTCATTTAACCTATTAAAAGGTAAAGATGATAAATTTGTAATGGATTTATCAGTCCTATAGTTGGACCAACTTTCATATCAGATGATTTCTAATGAATTTATCGGTCCTATAATTACCTTGAGGTTTTAAGTCTTTGTGAAAAAAAGGAGTCCCAAATGCAATATGCCTAAGATCCCAATACCATTCTAAGACCCAAAGATGCTAAAAAGAGGTTGTCCAAAGAGTTTCTAAGAGGATATAATCAACTCTTAGAAGGAAGAAGATGTTTCCTTTCGTGGGGAGAAATAAGACCTTAGGTCCTACTCTGTATTATTCTTGTTCATCTCTTTATCAGGTAAATCATTCCTTTTAACTGAGCAATCATGTGATCTATATGCTTTTATTTTTTTTCCTCCTTTTTTATTATGACAAAAGGGGATATCTATATTCTCAATGGGAGTAGAGTATACTCTCCTCATGTGAGGGGGAGTTTAGCCACTCCAATTATATATCTATCTATTTTATTTTACCACTTCTGCGAGAGATGCATCATTATCATATAAAAGGGGGAAGATGTGGATCTATATGTTTGCAGGTATGAAGTTGATGATCTTGTTGAGAACCTTCATAATGTTTTGATGACGACAACACCAATAACTGCTAAAGTCAATGGTGCGGGGTAAATTAAGGTACATTAAGAAATCTAATTTATTTTGTGTGAAGTTTTTTTGTTTGTACCATGATAAAGGATCGTTTCTTGTTCGCATTGTTGATTCGTGCTTATCAAGCAAGAGAATAGTTTTTTTCATACTCCATGGAAGAATTTGTTGGATCCAAGTAAAGGTTGCAATAGAACAAAGTGGAGATTTTTCCTCATTCATTGGTAGAACAATTGCTCAGACAAGCCTTTGTCATATCCGAGTAAAGTGTGTTTCAAAATTGAAGCCTATAGCAGGTTATTATAGTTATCAAGTTTGTTGGATCAAGATCATTGAAGATCTTGAATGTTAATAGTTGAGTAATCTGCATTAATATGAGGAATTATTGTCTTAGATCCGTGTTGGCTAAATCATTGGGCTTTTAGTGTTCGGATTGATAATAATTAGTTACACTAAAGTACTTTATCTTGAACTTTAAAAAAATAGTATAAGACGTACCATTTCCAATGGTGAAAATCACTGAAGCGTGGAGTCGACATAGCAAGGACGAATTTTCGAAACATTATATATCGTATGTACATTTTTATCTCCTTATCTCTTTAAATTTATGCGTATTGCATGTATGTTAGGTATTGTTCATCATTAGAATATCATCTAGAACTAGATCTTACTTATAATGTTTAATCATATAATTGTAGCCATGTGATGCATTTAATTTGGTGAACACTTACTCTTTGAATTAGGATCATATTGAATCTATATAGTTCGATATAAACTGCTTGTCAAAGCAATTTCGAGTTCCTCATAGTTGATGATATTGATTGAATTCTTGTCTCTATGAGAATAAGGAAACACATAGTTTTGAATCTATTCGCTACATTTTTACTTTTGTTCTTTACAGTTGCTTTTGTGCTTTAACTCTAATTTTATTGTGAGATTTGGGTCGAACTCATCTGTGTCGAAGGAGAGCTTTCATGTATTTCGACAGGAGGCAAGCATGCAGTCGAAGCTTGTTCACATGCTGATGCCTGTTAGTTACATATAGTAGTCGAAGTCTGTTCTTATATGTATTCTGTCGAAATGTTTATATTCTGTCGAATTGGGCCTTGTGTTAAGGATCCAATTGTTTAGGTTTCTTGGGCTGCAAGTTACCTAGGTAGTCTATAAATAGGCTAGTACACTCAGTTTGTTTAGTGTGGCAAATTGCGATATTCACTTGTAAGCATTTGTAAACATTAATGTGAAAGTGAATAGTAAATAGAATTATATTTGCCCAATCCTTGTTATTCTCTTCTTCTTCTTCTTGTTTTCTTTTCCGTTAAACCCTTGTTTTGGTTCTTAATCATCAAGAAACCAGTTTTATATTTTGATTAAAGTCATTATTTTCACAACAAATTGGTGCGGTGAGCGTGGAGAAGATGGCTTCAACAAAGTATGAGATTGAAAAGTTCACCGGAGTGAACGATTTCGGTCTGTGGCGCTTGAAGATGAAAGCCCTACTGGTTCAGCAGGGATGTTTGGAGGCGTTGAAGGAAATGGCAGCCATGGATGCTGTGTTGACGGAAAGAGAAAAGATGGCAATGATCGAGAAAGCACACAACGCAATATTGTTGAGCCTTGGTAATAAGGTTCTCCGGTAGGTGTCAAAGGAGACGACGACGTCGGGATTATGGGTGAAGCTTGAAAGCTTGTACATGACCAAGTCGTTGGTGAATCGTCTTTACCTGAAGCAAGCCTTGTATTCATTCAAGATGAATGAAGACAAAGCTTTGGATGAGCAGTTGGATTCTTTCAACAAGCTGATTCTTGATCTTGAAAACATTGATGTGAAGATTGATGATGAAGATCAAGCATTGTTGCTATTGTGTGCTTTGCCCAGATCACATGCTCATTTCAAAGAAACTCTCTTGTATGGAAGAAAGTCCCTGACCTTTGAAGAAGTTCAAGCATCCTTGTATTCAAAGGACTTGAACAAAAGAAAGGAGCAGAAACCTTCATTAGTTGGTGAAGGGTTGTCCGTAAAAGGAAGATCATCGAAGAAAGATGGTAGGTTTGACAAGAAGAAAGGAAAGGTTCAGCAGAAGTCTTATGGTGGTGATATGTCTGGTATCAAATGTTATCACTGTAAGAAGGAGGGGTCATACAAGAAAGGTGTGCCTTGAGCGCCTGAATTATCATGGAGGTAAGGACAATGGGAATGCAGCTATTGTGAAAGATGGTTATGAATCATCTGATGTCCTTGTGGTGTCGAGCAGCAACTCTTGCGAAGAGTGGATTATGGATTCTGGATGTACTTGGCATATGACTCCAAACAAGAATGTGTTTGAAGAATTGTGTGATCAAGATGGTGGATCAGTGCTGCTGGGGAACAATAAAGCTTGCAAGATTGCAGGTATTGGATCTGTTAGACTCAAGCTCCATGATGACTCAATAAAGCTATTGACTGGGGTTAGGTATGTACCTGATCTTAAGAGGAATTTAATTTCTCTTGGTGAATTCAACAGAAAGGGATATGTTTTCAAAGGAGAGCAAGGTATCCTGAAAGTCATGAAAGGGTCGAAGGAAGTCTTGAGAGGCGTGAAAAACCAAGGCTTGTATACCCTTGAGGCTGAGGTTGTAAGTGGTTCGACAAATGTTATATCCACGAAACCTATGTCGAAAACAGAGTTATGGCATATGAGATTGGGCCATGTCAGTGAAAGAGGCCTGGTCGAATTGGGGAAGCAGAACCTGCTAGGAGGTGACAAAGTCGAAAAGCTGGAGTTTTGTGAATCTTGTGTATTTGGTAAATCCTGTAGGGCGAAGTTTAACAAAGGAAAGAAAAGAACACATGGATCCCTTGATTACATTCATGCTGATCTTTGGGGGTCTGCAAGGAATCCTTCACACTCAGGTGCAAGGTATTTTCTATCCATCGTTGATGACTATTCCAGAAAGCTATGTGTATTCATTCAGAAGATGAAGGATGAAACTTTTGAGAATTTCAAAAGTTGGAAGGTTCTAGTCGAAACTCAAACTGGCAGAAAGGTTAAGAGGTTGAGAACCGACAATGGCCTTGAATTCTACAACGAAGCGTTCGACAGTTACTGTGTTGAGTCTGGGATTGCAAGGCATAAGACTGTAGCAGGTACTCCTCAACAAAATGGCTTAGCTGAGAGATTCAATCGAACAATCCTTGAAAGGGATAGATGCATGTTGGTTAGTGCTGGATTGAAGAAGGTGTTTTGGGGGAGGCTGTTTTGACATCAGCTTATCTGATAAATAGATGTCCCTCGACTGCGCTGGGAATGAAGACACCTGAAGAAGTTTGGTCGAATCATCCACCAGATATCGACAAACTGAGAGTATTTGGCTGTTTAGCCTATGCTCACATTAGGCAAGACAAGGTCGAAACAAGAGCTCTGAGATGCATGTTCCTTGGATATCCTGAGGGAGTCAAGGGTTATAGGCTGTGGTGCCTAGAACTAGGTCACAGAAGATGTATCACAAGTCGTGATGTAGTTTTCAATGAGGTCGAAATGGCTTTCAAGAAAACTGGTGATATTGGTCGAAATGCAGAAATCTCTGAAGAGGAGCTGGAACAGGTAGGGATGCCTGTTGAGGTGGAGCATAGTGATGCTGAAGTGCATAGCCCTGATGAAGTCGAAGAGCAAGATGCTGATGAGGTTGAAGAAACTGTCGATGACTACCTACTGGCAAGAGATAGGTCGAGAAGAGTCATCAAGCCACCTCAGAGACTTGGTTATGTAGATCTTATAGCTTTTGCCTTAATCTCTGCAAGTGAGGTACTTGACGAAGAACCTAGAGATTACAAGGAAGCTATAAGGTGTCGAGACAAGACTGAATGGCGAAAAGCCATGGATGACGAGATGAAATCTCTTCATGATAATAACACTTGGGAGCTGATTGAGAAACCTGCAGGAGCAAGGTTAGTCAGTTGCAAGTGGATTTTCAAGGTCAAGGAAGGAATCGAAGGAGTGATGTTGAAGCGCTTTAAGGCGAGGCTGGTTGCTAGGGGGTTCACTCAGAAAGAAGGAGTCGACTTCAAAGATGTGTTCTCACCTGTTGTAAAGCATAGATCCATTCGAATACTGTTGGCCATGGTGGCAAAGTTCGATTTAGAACTTGAGCAAATGGATGTGACGACAACATTTCTGTATGGTGATCTAGATGAAATGATCCTGATGTGTCAACCTGAAGGGTATGCAGAAAAGGGTAAAGAAGATTATGTGTGCAAGCTGAATAGGTCTTTGTATGGCCTGAAACAATCTCCTCGACAATGGAATAGGAGATTTGACAAGTTCATGGCACACATTGGTTTCACTAGAAGTCAGTTTGATCACTGTGTTTACTTTAGATTTCGACCTGGAAACTCACTTGTTATGTTGTTGTTGTATGTGAATGATATCCTCATAGCTAGCAACAATGTTGAGGATGTAACGAAGGTGAAGGCTGAACTCAGTAAGGAGTTCGAAATGAAGGATCTGGGAGCTGCAGCCAGGATTCTTGGGATTGACATCCGGAGAGATAGAAAGCAGTCGAAGTTGCGCTTATCTCAGGAGACATACCTATGGAAGCTTCTCGACAAGTTTGGTATGTCGAATTCGAAGCCTGTTGTGACACCTACAAATACTCAATTTAAGCTTAGTACTACTCAAAGTCCGAGTACTGAAGCTGAAAGAATCTATATGAATAGCATTCCATATGCTAGTGTAGTGGGTTCTTTGATGTATGCTATGGTCTGTACAAGGCAGGTATATGGCCAATCCTGGAAAGGCGCACTGGCAAGCTGTAAAGTGGATTCTCAGGTACATAAATGGGTCTATGAAAAGAGTCTTGATTTATGGTGGAGCCTGTGATGGTGATAGCATAGTCGAAATCGAAGGATTTGTTGACTCTGATTATGCAGGTTGTATGGATTCCAGAAAGTCTATTTCTGGATATGTTTTCACAATGTTTGGCAGAGCAATCAGTTGGAAAGTGACGCTTCAGAAGGTTGTTGCCTTATCAACCACTGAAGCTGAATATAATGCCCTCAGTGAAGCTGTGAAGGAAGCATTGTGGCTTGAAGGTTTTGCAAAGGAGCTGAAACTTCAAGGTCGAAGTATCACTGTTAAATGTGATAGTCAAAGTGCTATACACCTATCAAAGAATTCAGCCTATCATGAGCGAACTAAGCACATTGATGTGAGGCTGCATTTCGTCAGAGAGATAATCGAGCGTGGTGAAGTCCAGGTGCTGAAGATTTCGACTGAAGACAATGATGCTGATATGATCACCAAGACATTGCCAAGTTGCAAGTTCTTCCACTGTATGCAGTTGATAAAGTTGCATGATGAAAGCTAGTTGTTTCCCTTTGTTGCTGAGTTAGATCCAAGGTGGAGATTTGTGAGATTTGGGTTGAACTCATCTGTGTCGAATGAGAGATTTCATGTATTTCGACAGGAGGCAAGCATGCAGTCGAAGCTTGTTCACATGCTGATGCATGTTAGTTACATATAGTAGTCGAAGTCTGTTCTTATATGTATTCTGTCGAAATGTTTATATTCTGTCGAATTGGGCCTTGTGTTAAGGATCCAATTGTTTAGGTTTCTTGGGCTGCAAGTTACCTAGTTAGTCTATAGATAGGCTAGTACACTCAGTTTGTTGAGTGTGGCAAATTGTGATATTCACTTGTAAGCATTTGTAAACATTAATGTGAAAGTGAATAGTAAAGTTCTCTTCTTCTTCTTCTTGTTTTCTTTTCCGTTAAACCCTTGTTTTGGTTCTTGATCATCAAGAAATCAATTTTATATTTTGATTAAAGTCATCATTTTCACAACATTTATAAAATTAATTGTTTTTAAATTAGTTTTTAAGGGGACATGTTTGCTCACCCCCTCCCCCCTCCCTTCTAGACCATCGTATCTTCATATTCTCACTCAACAGGTGAACCCAGAGCCTGTCTTTTGACTAAGTCTCAATATGATTTCATTATCATCTTAACACTTGATTCATATCATTATTTGAATGACCTAGAGTTAAGTAAAGTAATCCAATACTTGTGTATCAATCAATCTTTAAGTACAGGCTAAAAATTCATTTTAATTAAATGCATCTATAATTGAGCTAACAATGTTTTAAGTTGTGTGAAGGTAACCAGAAACATTGTACTACAGTCTAAAGTTTTGTTTAATGATTATTTGTAAAGCTAACAATTTCTTCATATAGTTTATATATGTGAATTTTGTGAAAGATTTGTGGAAGGAATAAGAAGCATCTCCTTGTTGACCTACTCTTCCAAGGTCATGAAAAAAGAAGAAGAAGATAGTTTCGTGAAATTTGGCATGTTCACTGAGTGTTCAATAAGCATTAAAGAAGCTCAAGGCATCGAGTTTTTAAAGAGTCATATCATTGTCAAAGTGTTGAATCAACTATCCTAGATTTTCAAGACATTTTTCGAGCAGTGAAGTAACTAATCATCTGGTCATTATTATTATGATGATCACAGATAACAGAACATTTATTGTTGAAGTTAATCTAATATCTTGTGAAGGAATGTCTAATAGGGCTTTTCAGACATGCAAAGGAAATAGTATCCAATTGTCTGTTGTAACACCCTGATTTTTTATTTAATTATTTTAATTGAGTTTAAAGTACTTTATTTTGTTTTATTTGAGTGTTAGAGTGTTCTATTTGATTTAATTAGTATTTTTGGAAATTATTGGAGTGTTGGTAGAATTATCAGAAGTATTAGAATTTTTAATTAATTGAAATAATAGAAATAATAAGATAATTGATTTTGGGGAGGAATAAAAATATAATGAAAATTAAGGAGGGAGGTGGAATTGATGAGAAGTATGGGAAATAAAGAGAATTAATAAAATAAAATTAGGTTTTTATTTAAATAAGGGATTTGGGAGATATTTGAGTCAGTACGTGTTTTGGGTGGAAAAGAGACAAAAGAGAGTGGAGAGAAAACCTCTTAGCCAAAACTTCATCGTTGCTGCAAATTCAAGGTAGGGGGAATTGTTCATATGTGGGTGTTTAGGCATATGTATAGTGAGGGTTCAATACCATCTTACCTTCTTCTCTTTCTGTTTCTATGCGATAATATATATGGCCAAAGAAGGTTTGGGAAAAACCTTCTCAGACGATTATTATGACAAAGTTTTTATGTTTGTACTTGATCATTGTTGACCTTGTTTGGATAACCTATGTTGATGCCTTTCGATAAGGCGATAGTACTTGATATTATCAATTTATGCCTTTTGATAAGGAGAGTTCATAAATCTATGTTGTTTATTGATTTCTATTATCCATGGTTAACCTATGTGTATTGAATTGATAATATACTCTGTTGGCGCCTTGCGATAAGGTAAAGGTTCAATTTAAACTTCTCCCTGTTGATACCTTATAATAAGGCGAGAATTGAATTAATTTTCTTGTTTCCTTATGATAAGGCAAGAGTTAAATTTTTAAACTGTGTTGATGCCTTATGTTAAGGCGAGATCTGGTTGATAAAATATGTTGTTGTTAATCCTAATTTTTGTTCCCTATCAATGGATATGTTTATGTATATATTTTTGGGGCAGTGAGAACTCAAATAGGCGAAATAGATGAGTTTTGGATATGGTCAATAGAGAGAAAAACACAGAAAATTGCTGGTAGACATAGAAGGGGAGTGGTCGTCTTGTTTCATGCATAACTTGAGTTTTGTAAGTCCGTTTAAGGTGTCGTCAATTGTGTTAGAAAGCTAACGAGTTAATATTTCTCTTGAAGTGGGGAAATTGTGTGTAGGAGCACTACAACAGTAGCGGTTCTCTAGTTTTATACCAGAGGCATAGTCAAATTTTAATCCTGCATTGGTCATCTTATTTCACACATAACTTGAGTTTTGTAAGTTCGTTTGAGGTGCGGAAAGTTGCATTAGAAAGAGGTTTTGACGGTATTCTAAACTAGAGAGTTTCATAATATTATCATAATTTTATAATTTTTTGTGTCCTTTTTAAGTCAAGCATTATGTTTTAAAGTTTATGTAGGAAATATTATGATATGGCTGAATTGGAATGAATAGAACTGGAGTTTTGTAACTCTGATCGAGACAATCAATTTAGTTTGAAAGAGGGTTTAAATAACTTTTAAACTAGAGAGTTTCATGATTTTATCATGAGTCTATAATATTTGGTGCTATTGTGAAGTGAGACAATTTTTAGAGTTTAGCCTTAAATTTTTAGAGTTAAGTTTGGAGTATTTAACATTCTTAGAGTTGAATTTGAGGTATTTTATATTTTTAGATTTGAGCCTCAAATGTTTAGAGTTGAGTTTGGAGTATTTGACATTCTTAGAATTGAGTTTGAGGTATTTGATATTTTTTAGAGTTGAGCCTGGAATGTTTAGAGTTGAGTTTGGAATATTTGACAATCTTAAAGTTGAGTTTGAAGTATTTGATATTTCTAAAGTTGAGCCTGAAATGTTTAGAATTGAGTTAGGAGTATTTGACATTCTTAGATTTGAGTTTGAGGTAATTGATATTTTTAAAGTTGAGTTGAATAAAAGGGGTTGAGTTCTCAGTCAGTTGATATGTTTAGAGTTATGAGTAAGTTATTGAGTTACGTTGATGTGTTTGGAGTGTTGTGTGTTTCAAGAGGGTTGATTTTTTGAGTTATCTGACATGTTTAGAGTTGAGTTGATGAGTAGTTGAGTCAAGGTTAAAGTACACCTTGTGACTCGTAATCCTTAAATAAAAAGTGGAAGAGTTAGTTGTGAACTTTGTTGAGTTATGAGTTGACCCTGTTGAATGCTTAGGGTTGTGTAGTGCTATTTTTACCCTGATGGTGAGTATTGTTGAGTAATTATTTAATTATTAATATTTGTTATGGACTAGGCCAGAGGCTGCCCCACTGTCGGGGATGGTCCAATCCATCTCCCTGTCGGGGAGGGCCCAACGAAGGCTCAACTTATCAAGTCATACGGGGAGTCCCACGCGTCTCCCCCACGGTCTCCATGTGCCCCTCACACGGGGACACGTCATCAGGCAGCTACCCGCATCCAAAAGAACAGGTCACCACCTTCCGAAGATCACAGGGCAGTTAACCCAGGGCGAAGGAGGTTGGGCTTAGGGGGTGTCGGCTTCGGGAAGTGGACACCGCCTCGCTAGAACTCCGATTTGATGCACTCGGCCAAAATGCGCTCGCAGGGAGCTGTGAGTAGCGTATACTCGGTGAAGTGGTCTGCCGGCCCCCTTTGCTTCCGGGAGTGTCGAGGCCGATCTTCTCTTCTTTTCTCCCCGCCTCGTCGTGGAGCGGCAGAATCTTAGTGCCTGGAGCTCCTAGTACTCTCCTGGTTCTGCGAGTCTCGGGCGCAGTTGGCGGCCTCCTTCTCCTCGTACTGGATGTAGGCTTGGGCCTTGTGAAGGAGCGCATCCACCGTGTTGGACATTTCGATGCCGACTGTCTTGGGAAACTCAGTGATAGGTCCCAACCCTCGCTCAATCAAATATCTTTTCATGTCGTGCGAGGTCTCAGTCCGACGTCCACCGCATCCTAGTCGACCAAGGTATCTCGGTGGACATAATGTACGCCCACCTGTTCACCACCTTCTAACTCGATGAGACGCATCTGACACCGTACGTCAGCTCTGACTTGCAGGGCTTCAACGGCACCACCACATGGCCATGGGGATATGTCGGGCTACTGGTCACCTTTGGGAACAGGGAGATTTCCCGACAGGTCAAGGTCCGCTTCTTGGTGATAGAGTGCCCCTCTCTATACCAGTGCATTCTGGGGAGGTCAACCCTGGCCTAACTAACAGCTGTGCCATCTACAGTCCACTTGAAGATGAAGTACTACACGATCATAGGTCGCGTCGTCACCTTCCACGGGGATATCGAGGCCGCCAGAAGATAGTGACCAAAGCGTTTGAGGTATGACAGCTGGTATTACTTTTCAATTCACGTTTAAAATTGTTCCCTGGAAAATTGAAATCCAAGTGGTCTGGTCCTTTGCGGTTCAAGGAAATCAAACACTATGGGGCGATTTTCATTGAAGACACGCTGTCAAATGAGAATTAGACTGTAAACAATCAGAGACTGAAGATTTATCTTGGTGGTGATTTCGAGCGAAATACTGCCGCAGTGCCTTTTTGCGATCCTTGAGGTCGCATTGGCCCGTTGAGCTCAAACGACGTTAAACAAAGCGCTAGTTGAGAGGCACCCTAATATTGTAAGTATTCCTGAATTTTTACTATTTTTGTGTATTATAAGTTGTTTAGAATGAGTGTGGAGGATGTGCTTAGCAGACAGTAAAAATTTTCAAAATTTTGTCGGCTTCGCTGGGAAGTTCGCACAGGGAACCTGGAGCGACCATTCGCTGGCCAGTTTGCACAACGAACTTAGCGAGACAGACACATTTAGTTATGCTGCCACATCACTTAAAAAGTGTGAAAAAATGGGTGGGCCAGATGTTAGGGCCCAAGACCCATTCTTCAGACTTTGTTGAGGAGAAACCCTACCCCACCTCACTTGCCACTCTCATTTCACAAACTCACAAACTTTGCTCACTCTCAATCTCACAACATCTCACGAACTTTGAAGATTTTTTCCACCTATTGCTAATTTTCCAAACTAATCCTTTCAACATCACAGGTTTGATTTTGTTCTCTCCTTTAATTCTTCTTAGTAACATGTGGGGAACATGATCAAAACTAGATTCTAGGTTGAACAATAAATCCAATGCATGTTCTGTTCTTGTTGATTATGTTATATTGCATGTTGGTTTTATCAATACGGATGAAATCGAATGTGTAGGTGGAGAGAATTTCTGTGAATGTAAGTGTAGGCAGAACCTGCAAAATCAGACATTCGTAGGGTTCGCCAGGAGTTCGTCTTGCAAACCTGGGTAGAGCATTCGTCAGGACTTCGCCTAGTGAATCTGGGGCGAGTATTCGCCAGGGCTTCGCCCTGCGAACTTATGGGTGAACAAGACAGATTTTTCAATTTTTTTTGTGATGCTGAATTTTGATTCTTATTTTAATTGTTTTGTTTCCTCACTAATGAAAAATTGTGTATTGGCTTATTGATTTTGTTTGATGATTTTGCAGATGGCTCCTAAGATTGTTCCGTCCAAGAAGCGAAAAGTTGGAAGCGCATCACGTCCGGCCCCAATCCAATTTGATTCGGACAGATTCAGAGGAGCAAAATAAGCTGCTCGATACCTAACGCTTGAGAAGAGGAGCATCCTACCCAAGAAGCATTTCAACCTCAACCCACAAGGATCCTACCGGGCGGTAGCGGGAATCCTTGAAAGAAAAAAGTGGGGGAAATTGATCATACCTGGTGATAGCTACAATGTAGATTTGGTTAGAGAATTCTACGCAAATGCACTCCCGAATGATGATGACTTGTTCAGGTGGACTACTTTGGTTTACGGAAGGGAGGTAAAGTTCGACCGTGACATCATCAACACAGTTTTAGGTAATCCTTTTACTTTAGGAGAGAATGAAATAGATGCTTATCACCATACCTTGAGGTTGCATAGAGATACAGATGCGATTACTCGTGATTTGTTGCTTGAGGGGAAAACTGTTGAATTGAACCCATCTGGGGTTCCTAGGAGATATCACAGAGAGGACATGCGTCCTTTGGAACAACTTATTCTTTTGTTGGTTTTGACCAATATTAAGCCAAAGTTGCACACCTCTACTGTGCCAATACTGATTGCTCACCTTGTCCATAGTATACTAACAAATGTGCAGATTGATGTGGCTCGAATCATCGCGGATGAGATGCGTGCAGTGGTTGAAAGCGGACTTGGTTCTGGATCTAGGAAGAACTGTCATTTAGTTTCTCCTTGTTTGATTATGTTACTTTGTGTGCATGTGAGGGTGAAAGTACCCTCCCGTCGTCAGGTGAAGGTTTCTGCTGCTATTGATGACCGATATATGGACAAGTTCTGTAGGCCCAAGGGATGGAAGGGAGCATGGTTGTCAAACTCGCGGGTAGACTCGTAAACTCGTACTAACAAATGCATAGAATCATTTTTTGATAGACTTAAGTAGAATTGGATAGACTCGCACAAACTACTATAGACTCGCGAGTCTATAACAAGTTTACGAGTCTATATGTTTTTTTTAATAAAACCAAAAAAGGCCTAAATTCACGAAAAGATTTTATTTTTTTATTTTAAAATAAAACCTTTTTTTTGCTTGTACAAGAATTAGAAAGTCTCTCTTCTAGTCTCTTATTTCAGCAAAGTGTCTTCCTCCCTTTATCAACGACGTGAGTTTGTTATGTCTCTTGCTTTGTTCGTGTTTGTGGCCATAAATCAATATTTTTTTGTGTAAGTATTTTCTTATATGTTTCACTTAGATGCTTCTCATGTATCATATCTTGTGTAAAGGTGATGCACCATTGTTCAATCTGGTCCAATGATCCCAATGCACATGTATCAATTTGCACGTGACAAAATAGTTTAGAAAATTTATGATTTCTGGCAGAAAATAATTTAGGAAGGATATGTTACCTACTGAAGGGTAGGATTTCTATGGAGATATGACTCCATAATTAAAGAGGTTTGTAATTCGTGTTCTAAGCTTAACTTGTAGCTCCTCTAACTGTTAATGTAATTGGAGTTCCTTTGAAATGGTAATGAATTATTATTTGTTTGTTTATGGACTTGATTTTAATTTTGTTAGAAACATTGAGTTGAAATATTATTTACATTTTAGGTTCATCCAAAAAGAAGAAATAAGTTGCATAAAAAAAAGGCGAATAAGTTGGTTTATGTCATGTACAATTTGAAGATAGTCATTCACATGATGAATATAATTGAAGAACCTAATGAAGAAAATGTGTAAACTGAGTTAATGTTAAATAAGATGATGTTATTGTTAATTAATGTTGTGGAAGCTGATGTTGTTGTAACTAATATTATGCAAAGTGGTGGTGGTGACAATGTTAAATTAAGTAGAAGTGGAACTTCATGCAATCCAACATTAATTAATGATGAAGAAGGTGTTTCATTTGGGGCAAAGTTTGATGATGATGCTCAAGGTACCGATAAAATTGATGGTGAACATATTGGTGGTTGTGATTTCACTGGAGCTTTGGATGTTTGAAGTTATTAGCATATTTGTTTTATGAATTTTTTTTCTTGATGTAGTAGTCAATTAAGAAGAAATAAGTAATTTAAGCCTTTAACTACATACTTTGCAATTTTGTTTGTTTTATTATCGAGTTTTTTTGTTAAGAAATATGTTATAGAGTATGAAATTTGAATATTCATGTTAATTGGTGTTCTATTATATATTTGTGTCATATAGGAGAAATTTATAAGTTTAAAAACACATGAGTATGTCATATATGTGTTTTTTTGAAAGTCATTTTTAATTTTCCATAGACTCGTATGAGTTTGTGAGTCGAGTCTGTGAGTCGAGTCTACTGACCCATTATGAGTCTGAGTAGACTAGCGATTTTGATAACCTTGGTAGAGAGGGCACACATCTAGTGTTGGTACTGATGCTGGCAGTGCATCTGGTTCAGGACTGGCAGGCTCTCATGGTTTTGACCCTTTTCAGAGGGAGATTTGCAATTATAACTGGGATTGGATGGCGGCGACTCAGCACGCCATGATTGGCTTACATGACTCTATGCAGGTACTACATCTACAGTATAGGGAACCCACAATGGAGCACTCGATGATGTCTAGGGAGCAGTTCCTAGCACATGCTGCATGGCCTGAGGCCAAGCCACAGTTTGGCGAGGGGGCAGATGTAGGTCCTGAGGATGGTGCTGAGGAGGCCAGATATGATGATGTTATTGGTGATGATGGTTCAGAGTCTGGTTTTGTGGAGGTGTCTCGTTCAGGTGATGAGGAGGCCGAGCTTGAGGAGACTGAGTCTGAGGAGGACTAGTTCTTTTTTTATGTCATTTTGAGCATGATCCTATGCAACTTCCTTTGGTCTACAAAGTGAAGTTTTTTGTTTGCATTTGATCATTGCTAGTTATTTATGATTATTGTATTATCTTTTGTTGTACTTTATCCACTTTGTGGAGCATTTTGAATATTGTTGTACTATGTACCATGTTTGGGGTACAAATACTTTTGTTGGTGTTTCTACACTATAACACATTATTATTAGTATTGTTATTCAGTTAAATTCTTCAGTTAAGAATGTTCAACATGCGTTTTTACTTTCGTTTTTTTATGTTGTTAAAAGTTGAATTCTTCAGTTAAAGAATGTTCAACTCTTAAAGTGTTATTGTTGGTATGCTTATTTATGTGTTTTGTTGGTATGCTTGTGGGAATTTTAATGTTTCCATTTTTGGTGTTAGAATGTAAGAACTTCTAGGTTGGTGATGATAGTTCATCAACGAAGATTCTTCCAGGTTTGGATGTCGATGATAGTATTTAAGCATGTAAATGTTGGAAAGGTACATGGTTACCTCTTTCTAGGATGTAGAATGTGTTAGAACTTCTTTTCTTTGTGCAAATGTAATTTTGTTTCTTGTTGCAACTTTGTTGAATGCTTATATCACTTAGGTCCAAAAGACAAAACGGTGAGAAACCTCTATTGTTTACTAAATGCATTGGATGGCTGATAAATTTTGTGTAGTACTTTTGATTCATGCTTTATCTTGTGATTTGTTTGATTTTGTGGAAGCACTAGAAATGATCAAGGCATTTGTTGATAATGAGAAGAACCATTTCCAAATAGTAATTTACCCGTGAGTAGTGCGTATTCGCTAACCCTTTGGGCCTAAACAGTTTAGATCTCGTTTTAGTGAAGAACTTTGTGTATGTACATAATTTGAAAATATAGTTCATCATTGAATTTTGTGAGATTCTAAAAATGTTTCAACTTGAACTTCTGAACATTGTTTTAATTGATTTCCTTGCCATAAAAAGCAAGGAGCATTCACTTAAGGTTTGGTTGAAAATAAGTTGGGGAGAATGAAAAAGAAGAATGGTAGGTTGCTAAAACTTTTGAAAAATTTCAAGCAAACATGAAAAGAAAAAGAAAATGTGTGAATATGAATGTGAAAAATAAAGAAAAAGAATGCTTGCTTGAAAGAGAAAAATAGAGAACAAAATAACTGTGCATAAGGAAGTGTGAGAAAGTTTGTGATAGAGGAATGAAAGTGGTGAATGAAGTTGGAATGTGTAAATACCTTGTATAGTGAATGTTATTTTGCATCAGCAATTTCGATTCAATGACCTTTAGAAATGTTCCTTTATTATAAACCCGACCAAGCTACAACCTTAAAAGCCCTTAGTGATATTTTTGCTTCCATAATTTCTTTATTGACCGTTTAGATATTGTATGAATTGGTTTGTATTTGCATCATTTGTTAGATGAACGAAATTTCCCCGCGTTTGTATGCGCGTATTTCCTTCAATTCTTTATTCGAAGGTGAGTGTTAGAGTGATGTGAGCATGATAGTTTAGTTGTTACTTGAAACATTGTTTGATATTTGTTTAAGAACTAAGTTCTTTTGCATGGTTCAATCCTATGAAGTTGTAATCATTGCTTGTTTACATTTGTTGTTTATTTGAGCCATAAATTTCTTCTTGGTTGAGTTAAATGCTTGAGCAAATCCTTTTGTTTTCAATAAGAGGCATACTTTTCTTAAGGACAAGCAAAGAGTTAGTTGGGGAGAGTTTGTTAGATGTCAATCTTGCCTTATATTTCTCATTTATACTTGGTATTTTTCAACTCTTTAGTGTTGATTTAGTGGAATTTATACTTGGAAGTATGCCACTCTTCAAATATGTGAAAATACCTTTTGTACCTTTAATTTGTGTGTTATTATGCAGAAAATAGGCATTAAATCATCAAAGAGTGAGACACAAGGAAAGTGAGTAAAGTTATCAAAAGCAGGGAAGAATATCAGTAAGTTCGCTAGGCAAACATGCTAGTGAATGTTTGTTAGGCGAACAACTGGCGAGGCACTAGTGAAGGCTCCCAGATTAGAGGCAATAGAAAAAGGCACCTAAGTTCACTGTGCGAATAAGGCAGCGAAGATTTGCTGTGGTAATGCTTCAGTAAAGATCCGGCGAAGCATCTCAAAAAAGAGGCAGTAGCTAAAGGGACCTAAGTTCGTTGTGCGAACTTGTTGGCGAAGAGTTCGCTAGGTGAATAATCATTCGCACTGCGAACTTCTGAGTTATCTCAAAGGCGGTTTAACTGTGCAGAGGCACATCAAGTGCCTATTTTGATGTTTGCTAGGCGAATAAACTGTTCGCAGTGCGAACATGACAGATTCTAAATGTTATATTTAAGCACTTTTGATCATTTTTGGGGATCATAACCCATTTTTACACACCACAACCTAAGATTCTGAGTTCTCTTCATCCAAAAGTGATATTTTACATAGAGAAGCTGGATTCGCATCCAAGTTCGATTATTCGACGTGGATGCTCATTCATCTCCTCCCGAAACTTGTGAAGCAAGCTACTATGGTGATGAGTAGCTAAACACCTTTGTGTCTAGATTAGAGGTAGTTAATCTCGCTTATATGTATTTTTTTTTATCTTTTGTATATGAACAAGTTTGATGATCAATATATGATGAAGTTGTTTGCTTTTAATGTTGTATTTATGGTTTGAATAAATCTAGACATAGATTGTCCAAATCTTGGTCTAATGTATTCATCTATTAACAACCAAACTCTAGACATAGATTTGGGGTTTATATTTGCTTTGTATTGGCCTTAATGTTTATTGTTTCGATTGTTGGTTTGAGACATCATCTAACGATTTAAACAATAATACCCATGAAGGCGCTTTAGATATAAACGGATTCGCGAGGATACGCGATTGTATTGATCGAAACTAAGTTCATATGCTTGATTAATCGGATACATATAAAAAGGATTAACGAACTTTAATCTTGACATGCTTTCCTTTTATACAAACATCTTTTGACCTAATTTACTCTTTGAAGCAAACTTATGTTACAAGAAAAGAAATCATTTGAAAACTCATTATTTAGAACATTAAACTGTTGAACGGCAAGCATCTAAATATCCTGAACAATCCCTGTGGATACGATAAAACACCCACCGAAGATACTTTCAACAGGCAGCTACCAAGGGGATAAACTTGATCAACATCAAGTCCAAGACTGCAGGGAAGCCGGCCCAGGCCGTGGAGCAGAAACCACTCCCGTGCATCAACGCGGTCGACCTCGACAACCGCTTCCCCTGCAAGCAAGAGCAGAACGAGGTAGCAGATCACGCCTCTCCAACAGATGGTAGTGGCGGGAAGCATCTTCATCCCATGCGCCCCATTCCAGATGGTGACTTTGAGCTCATCACACTCGGCGACGACCCAGACTGAAGTATGAAGATCAGCACAGGGCTCCCCGACCTGGCGAGGAAGCAACTGAAGGCCTGCCTCAGGGAGAATGCTGACCTGTTCGTGTGGAATGCTGCAAAGATGCTTGGCCTCAACCCCGACGTGGCCTACCACCAGCTCACCATAGATCCGTCCACTAGGGCCGTAGTTCAACGTAGGCGTAGGCAGTCTCCCGAGAAAGCGGAGGCTGCTGAAAAAGATGTAAAAGACCTCTTAGAGGCAAATTTTATTTCGGAAGCCCAGTACACAACCTGGTTGTCCAACGTTGTACTAGTTAAAAAGTCTAATGGAAAATGGATAATGTGTGTTGATTATACCGATCTTAACCGGGCATGTCCCAAAGATGCATATCCCTTGCCTAACATCGACAAACTAGTCGACAATTCTGTAGGTTTTAGATTACTGTCGTTCATGGATGCATACTCGAGATACAATCAAATCCCCATGGAGAAGGCCGACAAGTAATACACGGCTTTCATGACTGGGTCGGGCAACTATTACTACAACGTAATGGCCTTCGGTCTGACGGTGCGACCTACCATCGGATGATGAACAAAGTCTTCCGGGGCGAGATCGAACATATGCTCGAGGTCTACATGGACGACATGATTATGAAATCACGAGAAGAGATCGACCACACTGCCCATCTTAGAAGGGTCTTCAATACGGCGAGGAGATGTAGAATGAGATTCAACCCAGAGAAGTGCACCTTCAGTGTCCGAGCAGGAAATTTTCTCGACTTCTATCTGACAGAACAAGGAATCGAGGCGAACCCCAACAAGTTCAGGGCGTTCTCTGAGTTCCCAACGCGAACTCGAAGAAATTGATCCAATCCCTAAACGGGATGCTCGCCTCGTTGTCTCGCTTCATGACCAAATCGGCCCAGCACGCGCTCCCGTTTTTCAAGATTCTCCGTAAAGAGGCCGCGTTCGAGTGGACCGAAGAGTACGAGCAATCCCTCCTTCACGTCAAACAAGTCCTCTCGCAGCCCCTGGTCCTCTCACGGCCAGAGAACAGGGAGAATTTGTATTTGTACCTCGCCGTTGCAATAGAGGTCGTCAGCGCGTCCCTTATCCGCAAAACCCCCGAGGGACAGAAATCGATATACTTCACCAGCAAAGCTCTCCAGGGCCCTGAGCTCAGGTACCAGCAGATCAAGAAGGTCGATCTGGCCCTCGTCACTGCGGCCAGAAGGTTGCGACACTACTTTCTGGCCCACATGGTTGTGGTAAGGACGAACCAGCTTGTGAAACAGTAGTTCGACCATCCTGACATGGCGGGCAGGATGCTCAAGTGGTCGCTCAAGCTCTCTGAGTTTGACGTCCAGTACGAGAGTAGGAAGGCCCTGAAGGTACAAGTGCTGGCTGACATCGTCGTATAAATGACTGCTCCGATCTCCTCGAACGAGAGATCCCGTAAATGGACAATCTATGTCGACGGGGCATCCAGCTCGACAGGGAGTGGATCAGGCATCATCTTAGAAAACAAAGAAGATATCCTGATCGAGGTCTCCCTCGCCCTGTCCTTCTCGACATCAAACAACCAGGCCGAGTACGAGGCCTTCCTCGACGGACTACGCCTAGCCGAGGACCTCGGTGCAAAGGAGGTAAAAATATTTACCGACTCCCACCTCGTAGCCTCCCAGGTCCGGGGAGAGTACCAGGCCAAGAACAACAACCTCGTCGAGTACTTGGGCCTGGTGAAAGAGAAGATGACAAAATTTGATTCCTCAGAAGTGAAACACATTTCATGCGATCACAATACCAGGATAGACATCCTGTCAAAGCTGGTGAGCACGAAGAAGAAAGGCAGGAACAAGTCCGTCATCCAAGAGGTACTCTCTCGACCAAGAATCGAGAAACCCACATCGACCATCGACGTAAACGCCATTGGCGACAGTAACTATTGGATGACCCTGGTATATGCGTACCTCAGCACGGGGGAACTGCCCAACGACTCCAAGGAGGCTACCGTGGTCAGATGATGAGCCTGCTCCTACGTCTAGATCGAGGATAAATTGTACCTGTGGGGATTATCCATTCCCCTCCTCAAATGTGTCGAGGAGTCCAAGGTCCCCAACATACTCTTAGAAATCCACGAAGGAATCAACATGCAACACCTCGGCGGACGATCCCTTGCCCGTAAGGTTTTACGAGCGAGATACTATTGGCCCACCATGCAAAAAGACACCAAGGAACACGTCAAGAAGTGCAACAAGTGTCAGCGACACGGGGACATGCACATGGTCCCTCCCAACGAGCTCAAAACGTTCTCGTCCCTATGGCCTTTCGCTTGGTGGGGGATGGGAATCCTCGGACCCTTCACCATAGGGTCGTACCAGAACAAATATTTAATAGTTGGCATCGACTACTTCACGAAGTGGATAGAAGCTGAAGCCCTCGCCAAAATCACGGCGCACAACATACTCCGTTTATACAAAAGGAACATACTTGCCTGATTCAGCATACCTCGGGCAATGTTCACCGACAATGGGACTAGGGATGGCAATGTGACCCATCCCTAATGGACACCCGCAAAATTACCCACAATGGGTAGGGTAAAAACCCGCAAAAATGGGTACGGACACGGGCAATTACCCATAAAAATAATCGGGTATGGGTGCGGGTATGGGCCTCTTGATACCCAACCCGCCCCATACCCGAACAATATATATTTATATATTTTAATTTATATTTATATACTTTAATTTATATTATTATATAAAAATGTATGTCTATCATTTTTAAAAAGTATATCAATGTTAAACTATTACGTATTTAATATAAGTGTTTGTTTATTTCAATAGTAAAATTTTTCAAAACATTTTAATGTTTTTAAAAACTTAAAATTATATGATTTTTATAGTTAATTTATTTATTTTTAATAGGACAGCGGGTAACGGGTATGGGTATGGGTACTTACATACCCATAGGGTACGGGTATGGGTGCTAACTTTGGAGCCCAAGCGGGTATGGGCTCGGGTACAGGGATTTTTTCAAATCACAGGTATGGGGATGGGTATTATAGTACCCTGTCCATAGCCTGCCCATTGCCCTCCTTAAATGGGACGCAATTCACCGACAAGAACTTTCAGGACTTCGTTACCAAGCTGGGCACGAAGCAATATTTCACATCTGTCGAGCACCCACAAACCAACGGGCAACTCGAAGTTGCGAACAGAGTGATCCTGTGAGGCCTAAAATGAAGGCTAGGCGAAGCCAAGAAGTGGTGGGTCGAGGAGCTATACAACGTGCTCTGAGCCTCCAGAACGACTCCACACTTGACCACCGGGGAGACCCCGTTCCGACTAACTTACGGAACTGAGGTGGTGATTCTAGTAGAAATAAGGGAACCCTCCAAGAGGACCGAGTCTCCCCTCGACGAGGAGACAAACGATGAGGCCCTAAGGGAGGAGCTCGACCTGGTTGAAGAAATCCGGTCCGGGGCATCCCTTCGCGAAGCCTCACTTAAGCAGAAGATAACTCTGCAGCATGACAACAAAGTCATCAAACGTGAATTCCAGATAGACAACCTAGTCCTGCGAAGAAACCAGAAAGATTCACGCGAAGGCAAGCTCGCCGCGAACTGGGAGGGCCCCTATCGTTTTCGCACGAGTACGGGAAACGGAGTCTACTACCTCGAAAATCTGCATGGGGAGGAACTTGCTCGACCATGGAACGTTGAAAAGCTTAAACAATACTACAGTTAAACACTGCCCGCGATGCACCTGGTTCGATCACGACGAAGGGCGTCCCGACCACAGAAGCCCGCTAGGGTACAAGTGTGACTCCTAAACCCGAGGCAAGAAGACAAGAGCTCGCTCTTGTGTGGGCGATCAAGCTCTTGATCCGACGGGGACACCTCAACCAAGATCCACCGTTGTCGTACCAATTAGACAGAACACCCAGCTCGCGATGGGAAGTTCACGCCCCGAAGCAAAGACCTCGATCGAGTACTTAGCTTCGTCGAAGGTCGGAATCCGACTCCGACCACTCGACCAGTTCTCTGCACTGTCGAGGACCAATTCCGTCGAGCAAATGCCCCAATTCATAAAAACAAGCAAACACAATATTGCATATCTGCGAGGAAAGAAAGTACTCGACATACAACAACACACACAAAATGCCAACATACTGAACAAAAGAAACTATGCATTAAGGCGGGAAAACCCCATTGTTCGAACATTACAAAACCCATGGCATGCAGGCCGGGCAAAGTCAAATTACAAAATTATGGCACGCATGCAGAAGAAAACAATAATCAAAAGTGGCGCGCAGACCAAACAACTAAAAAGAATCAAACAGTGGCCTCCTCCTCAGGCCGGTTCTCTCCGTCGCTCTGGTCCGCACCACTTTCGGACACGCCGGAAGCATTCACCGGACCGTCGACTACCCGGTAGAACAGACTGATCCCATCAGTCACTAATGGGAGCCCGAAGTTAACAATCTGAAGTTGCTCCACCGTCATGTTAAAACTCAGCTCAAGGGTGCCCAGGAAATCTTGCTCGAGCAGTCGGATCCGAGACACTAAGTCGCCCCGGGTAGCCAAGAGCTTCTCTTCGGCACTTTCATCCTCGGCAGGGCGTGCAACGGACTCTAAGTCGACGAACTTAGCCCAGAGTTGGTCCCTCTTCTCCTCAGTTTTCCTCAGTCGTTCCTGCAACGCGTTCATGTCTTTGAGAAGAAGCACCTGAGCCTCGTACCTCGATTGGTAAGTGAGAAGGTCGATCTCCGCGTTCAGAAGCGCATTCTCATCCCGCAGCTTCTTCAACTCGTAGAAGGGGCTAGTTTCATCGTTGAGGACCAGGGTCGTCTAAAAAATCCTCACCATGGCTGCCATATCCTCGCACAGGGTTTTCCACCTGCTCGCCTTGTCGACCCCCATAATTGCTTTGGACTCTGCCACGGGTACGATCATAGATTTATCCCCGCTGAAGAGCACCCGATGAAGGTGGCAGGGAGGCAACACGAATCTGTCCCCGACAACCCCCTCTAGAACTGTGATTTATGAAAACTACACAATGTTACTACAAAACTTCTTACAAATGAAATAGAGTTCCTCTCTATTTATAGATGACATTACTTGCACACCAAGTAATCTCTAACTAACTAACAAAACAAAATAAATGCTAAGTCTGACTCTGTCGAGGGTAACTTCTTCAACACCTACATGCTTCGACTACATGTTTCGATAAGTTGTATTTAACTTTCTGTCTAATATAGTTAATACAGGCTCTATTCAACTCTTGTCGAACATACGTTATGATCGACACAAAGAAATACATATTTAACATTATTTAACCTCATTCAAAACCATGAGTTTGACAATCAATGAGTTGTTGTGATATTTGATAAATGATTTCATGCATCCTCATGTCTATATATTGACTAATTAAAAGCATTCTCATAAACATTAAAGGGTTCAAAAGGATCAACCAATATATCTCCAAAAACCTTAGAGGGAGCTACCGATATAGGAGTTCTCAATATGGGTAGAGAATCGTTAGGTCTACTTGATATGCCCTCTTGGATGTTGATGATAATTGATCCATACTACCTAAGCATTTTTATCCATGTAAGTATATATGGAAACCATAGTCATGCCGCGAAGAAATAAAATTTTCCATAGTTTTAACCATAGTATCTCACCGGTCGAGTCAAATATATTTCAAACTTGAAAGTTAACTGAAGTAGGCTAAATAACTCTTAACCAAGATTCTATTTTCTTTAAGAGATTATGTGGTGAAAAAAACTTTGTCCTTCAACTGTGGATTTCTTACCTCCTTCGAATAGTCTTAATTACATATATTTTTGTGTTTTGCGCTAAAAAAACTAAGAAATATATAAAGTTTAATGCAGCAACAAATGGATAAGAAAATGTTAACGAGTGTTCCATAGACACCTTTTAAACCCTTAAAATCGTAAATATCTATTGAAAATGTGTGTGTTTTCGAAATTGAAATAGTTAACTTTTTGGGAAAATACTCTTTATGATCTTGTATCTTAACCTCGGAGTTCATTTTGCTTCCATTATTTTAAAAAGGTCTATATTGGTCCCTTAACTCTTCAAAATGTTCTATATTAATCATTTTTGTTCTATTAGCGACGAAAAAATTTAAAAATCAATCGTTAAATTCGTCGCTAATTAAACAAAAAAGACTAATATGAAACGTTCTACAGAGTTAAGAGACCAATATGTATTATTTTAAAGTTAAAAGATCAAAATAAACTTCAAAATTAAGATACGCGGCTAAAAAATATTAAGCATAACTTTTTTATAAAATAATTTTTTTTATTTGAAATCTTTAAAAAGTGTCCTTAGAACACTTGTTAGACTCAAATTGGAAGACTTATTTAATTATTATTTGTGTTGAAACTATTTACAAGTACGATATTTATCGAAAAACATTAGCTCTACTTGTATGATTACGCAGACAATACATGATTTGTCCCCGCTACTAAATTTATCTCTTGTAAGTAGGAACAAATGATCTCTTGGAAGTAGGAAGAGAGAGTGAATTTTAGGGGTAGACAATCGGTCGGGTTCGGTTGGTTTCGGACTAAAAACTTAAATCTGACATAAATCACGGTTTTAATTATATAGCTCAATTTCAACTGATTAAATTTCGATTTTCATCATATTCAATTAAGTCGGTTTGTCGATTAAGTCAGGTTGGTTTAGTCGGTTTAATATTTATTAGAACAATTCTATAAAAATGTATTTTTTAAATTTATTATAAAAAATATCAAATTTTTAGAATAAAACAATATTTTTTATTATTAAAAGAAAAATTATTATTATGTGATAATATAATTTTGATCATTATCATACTTTAAACTATAAATTAAATAATACTCAAAATTTTATATTACATGTCTTTTATTTTTTAAAGTACACAATGTCATCATTAAATTATAAAAATGATAATATCTTCAAACATTATAAATCTCATTTTTATAGTGAGACGGTTATATAGTAATAAAAATAAATAAAATATATATTATTTAAGTTCGGTCGGTTTCAGTTTTCGTCAGGTTTAAAATAAGCATCCGAGTCCGACCAAAACAACTTTATATTACCCAAATTAAGCAACTGAATCAACCCGACATCCGACCCGACTCATTTATATAAAAAAGATAATAGATAAGTCGATTTCAATCGATCGGTTCAAATTTGTCAACTCCCATTAAATTTTATCATTTAATCCATGTGATGTAGTATAGATGTTGCTTACAAACTTAAAAGTGTGGATATGTGGACTAGTATATGATTAGAGTGAAAAGTTAGTCACTTGTAAGGACCACTTTGATGTCCTTAAAAAAATGAGTGGTTTCATGAACTTGGGAGGTAGTGAAGTGACGTATGTTACAACAGCAAGCCTTTCCGACATTAAATGAGTTTCCATTTCTGTTAATGTTGTTAATAATTAATAATTTAGACTACGTTCAATGGGAAGCAACACTGTATATACAGTGGGTATGATTAGACTATGCTTAGAAACAATAATTTCGAGGGAGTGAAAAAATGAATAAAGGCCAAATATGAATAGTCTTAATTAATTATATTATGGTCAATTATAAATAAAAATTATTTGTTGATAAATTATTTAATTGGATTTTGTGTCAGAATGTATCTATCCTGATAGATTGAACTATTTAATTAAATCTCTAATGAGATCTGCATACCCTCAGTCGTTTAATTATTTAAACATTATTTCATTAAACGATTAATATACTCTAAAAACCCTGACGACAATGAGAATAATAATTCTCTCATATTCTTTCAGATAACGTTCTCTTCAATTTTCTAAGGTATGTCGTTCATGATTTAATCCTTTTATCAAATATATGTCATAATTTGTATCTATCATTATAAAATTAAAATTTTCAAATACAGTATAATACTACCTGTTCTGGACTGGGCCGTGGTTTCCTACAATCAAACATGCCCAATCCATACAACGTGAAGAAGCCCAATGAAGTCCTAGAGAAGGACACATGACTGTCCTACGCGAGGCCAAAGGTATGTCGGGCACCTGGCACCTTGACAGTGTCGAGCATCCGAGGACAAACAGGAAGGGAAGGCATCACACCCTGATGAAATGGACCTCCTCGACAGATTAACTTCTCCCCGCGAGAATACTCCTAATCTCGTTGACTCATAGGTCCTCGACAAGCATGGTTCTCCTCCATTAGGTCATGTCCAGACCACGATCACCATATTTCCTCGACATTGTATACTCTCCCCCGAGGAGTCTAGTAACGGTCTTATCTACACATATACGTTTCATGTAACCGTCTACTAATGGCATTAAAGGGACGGTTACACTAGGGTGTTGACCACGAGCTGGTCATTATTACTACACGTAAGCCCTAGCAGTTACTTGGAACGGGTCACACGCTGGTCCCACCCGTTGCAAATAACCGTTGGCCACGCGCTGGGGGTCTCCTATAAATACCCTCTCACTTGAGAGGGTCAGGATAAGTTAACTTCTTACTCTCACTCACTTTCTCTGTATTTGCTGTGCCCTCACTGACTTAAGCATCGGAATGCCCTGCAGGTACACCCCCTGCCGTCTTTCATCATCATTGAAGTAGCAACAATTCCAGACGTCGTTGGCCATCTTCAAACTGTCTGATCCAGGTACGATCAGTGGCGCCGTCTGTGGGAACTTCATAAGTTTCCCCATTTTCCTCGCGATAAACCAAACTTTCCTCAGTCAACTACCAGCAATGGCCAACCCGTCGGCAAATCAAGCTATAGACAATGTCATCACACAACTTGGTGGTAACACCCATGGCGACAACAATGCTCTTCAGCCTGTCGTGGAGAATGATATCAGAGATGGAATCACCGCCTCCCCATCTTCCGATGAGGTAGAATACGAGACTGCTCAACAAGGTGGACAGGAAGCAATCCTCCAGCCCATCTACCATCCTGTGGATCCACCACCAAATACAGATCCGAACACTGCTGCTTTGTTTGCGTTGGTCAATCAGACCAATCAAATGATCTTCAACCAAAACTTACAGATCGAGAAGCTAGAAAAAGGCAGTGGTCGAACTTCCTCGCGAAGACACCGACCACCTCCTTATCCCGGACATTCACAATCTCCAGTGGAATCTCGCAGCCCCTCCCCAGTAAACAGAGGTCGCAGACCACGTTTGGAGCGTAACCAGACCGAGCATCCACAGAAGCGTCATCGCTCCCCGCCACCAAAAGGGCCCACTCGTCCCTTGAAGACTAAAAAGAGTAAGCCTGATGTCGAGAAGCCAAGAGGCCGTCATAAGGAAAACTCCCCGAGACGTCACTATGTTCGTGGTCATAATTCTCCTTCTGTATCCCCGGGAGGTAGCGATGATGACGACTACCGGACTCCTCTATCCAGACAGATAATGGAAGCTCCTATTCCTAAAGGCTTTGAGAGACCTCCATCCTTGGGGACTTACGATGGAACATCTGATCCGGACGACCATGTTGAGAGGTTCGAGGCTCTTCTCGACTTTCGAAACGTCTCCGGCGCTATCAAATGTCGATTATTCCTTACGACTCTTCGGAAAGGGGCCATGGCTTGGTATAAAAACCTGGCACCTGAATCAATAGCGTCGTGGAAAGCTCTGAGGGAATGTTTCAGGAAGCATTTTACAGCTTCTTGAAGACATCCAAAAACTATATCCTCCTTGGAGGCCATCTTCCAAAAAAAGAAAGAATCTCTTCGGAGCTATATAGAGAGATTCAACAAAGAAGCGGTCGAGGTCCATACGACCGACCATATAAAATTATATCTCATCATCAAAGGACTGCGGGTTGGTTCCAAGTTCGCAGAATCTGTCGGATTACACCGTCCTCACAGCTTCGAAGGTTTCCTCGAACGAGCTCAATCACACATTGAGTTTGAGGAAGCAGAAGCAGCCCAGATTGCCCTTGATTTAAGAAGCAGAGAAGGCCCCTGCGGCCGGAACAGGGAAGACTCCCCTACACCTAGGCGAGGAGGGGATAGGAGGAGAGAAGATTCCCCTCCACCCAGGCGAGGCGGGGAGAGGAAAAAAGAAAATCGAAATAAAGAGTCCCGTGAATCTCGGGGACCTGCCGGTCTTTTCAAAGATTACACTCCACTAAACGTGTCTCGTGCACGCATTTTCAGTGAATGTGCAAATTCGGAGTTCGTGAAAGGGGGAATCCGCTTCCCAAAACCAACAGCTCCCAAACCAAATACTGATAAATCCAAGTATTGCCGGTTCCATCGCAGTCACGGGCATGTTACTGAGGATTGTATCCACCTTAAGGACGCAATCGAAACGTTGATTAAAGAGGGCTACCTGAAAAAGTACGCCAAACAAGACGAGGCTCCTCGTCCCACCGGCCAAGAAGCTCTAAATACCGAGGAGTCAAACCATCCGGACACTGGAAAATTGCAGGTTGCCTTAAGCATCACACGACCTGAAGACTTCGGTTTCCAAGGAAATATTAGCGATGCCGAAGCTATTCGAAACATATGGAAGAGCTTCCTGGTAGAAGAACTAGTAAGTGTTCGCAGTACCTGGGAAAGTTTCCCCCAAGCCCTAGTCATATCGGGCGGAAACCCTGAACGAGTGACCGTCGGTTCAATAAAGAGAAAGTTTGACGATCTAAGGACATCCACTCCTCGAGACCCAACTCTCAGCTTATCTCGTGGAAAATCACGCCCTATAAGTTTCTATCTCGAGGAGTTACCAAGTGGATCCCCGAATGCTAATATACCTCTCCTAATTCGGGCACAAATGGCCAACTTTGATGTGCATCGTATTTTGGTCGATCAGGGAAGCTCGGTAGACATCATGTACACTCACCTCTTCGACACTCTCCAGCTGACAAAGCATCATCTATCCCCATACGTGGGATCTGATCTACAAGGCTTCAACGGCGCGTCTACTAGACCTCAAGGTTATGTAGAATTGTTGGTCACATTCGGAGTAGGTGAAACAGCTCGACAGGCGAAGACGCGTTTCCTAGTGGTCGACTGCCCTTCCCTCTACAACTGCATCTTCGGAAGGACCACTTTGGCTGAAATAATAGTTGTACCATCCACTGTCCACCTAAAAATGAAGTATTATACGACACAAGGACGTGTGGTTACTCTCCACGGGGATATTGAAGTAGCTAGAAGATGTTTTGATGCAGCGATCAAAGGTCTAAGTGTTGTCGGTGGCATCCACCCCAGAAGAGTAACTTTAGATGTCGCACAGGTTCCACTACCGCCGGTCAGCGCGGTCGACCTTGATAGCAGGTTCACCGGGGAACAAGAAGAAGTTGCAGGCAAAGACCTCCCAGTTGAAGTCAACGGACAGCCTCTCTACCCAACACGCCCCATCCCAGACGGAGATTTCGAGCTGATCCCTCTTGGCGACGACCCAGAGAGAACTGTGAAGATCGGCCACGGACTCCCCGACTTGGCGAGGAGGCAGCTGAAGGCCTGTCTCCGAGAGAATGCAGATTTGTTCAATTGGAGCGCTTCCAAGATGCCCGGATTAGATCCACAAGTGGCTTGTCACCAGCTGACCATAGATCCAAATACTAGGGTTATAGCTCAACATAGGCGTAGGCAGTCTCCAGAAAAAATGGAGGCTACTGAAAAAGCTGTAAAAGACCTCCTAGAGGAAAACTTTATTTCGGAGGCCAAGTACACCACTTGGTTGTCCAATGTTGTACTTGTTAAAAAATCTAATGGAAAATGGAGGATGTGCATTGACTACACGGATCTTAATCGGGCATGCCCGAAAGACTCTTACCCATTTCCTAACATCGACCGACTGGTCGACAATTCTGCAGGATTTAAACTGTTGTCTTTCATGGACGCTTATTCGAGATATAACCAAATTCCCATGGATGAGGCCGACAGAAAGCATACAGCTTTTATGACTGAGTCGGGCAATTATTATTATAATGTAATGCCCTTTGGTCTGAAGAATGCTGGCGCCACCTACCAATGAATGATGAACAAGGTCTTCCAAGCAGAAATTGGTAACATGCTCGAAGTCTATATGGACGACATGATCGTCAAATCCGCAGAAGAAGTCGACCACGCTGTTCATCTCAAGAAGGTGTTCGACACGGCAAGGAAATGTCGCAGAGATTCAACCCCGACAAGTGCACTTTCGGGGTTCGAGCAGGGAAATTCCTCGGCTTTTACCTTACGGAGAGAGGAATTGAAGCGAACCCCGACAAATGTAAGGCCTTTTCCGAGATTCCTACTCCGAAGTCAAAGAAGTTGATACAGTCACTTAACGGAATGTTAACTGCCCTCTCTCATTTTGTCGCTAAATCTGCCCAATACGCACTCCCATTTTTCAAACTTCTTCGACAGAAAGCAACATTTGAATGGAGTGAAGAATGCAAACAAGCCCTCCTCCATCTAAAACAAGTCTTATCACAACCCCCGGTCTTGTCCCGACTAGATAACGGGGAAACACTTTTCTTGTACCTGGCCATCACCGAAGAAGCGGTAAGTGCTGTCCTCATACGGGAGACCCCCGACGGACAGAAACCGATTTATTTCACGAGCAAAGCTCTTCAGGGTCCCGAGCTCAGATATCAACAGATCGAAAAGGTCGCCTTGGCCCTCGTAACTGCATCCAGAAGACTACGCCATTACTTCCTGGCCCACACAATTGTGGTAAGAACTGAGCAACCTATCAGACAGCTCCTTAGTCGGCCAGATATAGCGGGGAGAATGCTCTGGTGGTCTCTCGAGCTATCCGAGTTCGACGTGCGATACGAAGGAAGAAAAGCCTTGAAAGCTCAGGTACTGGCCGACTTCGTAGCAGAAATGACAGTCCCCGAATCCTTGACCAATGGCTCCCAAAAATGGACGATTTACGTCGACGAAGCCTCCAGTGCAAAAGGCAGCGGGGCAGACATTATCCTTGAAAACAAGGAGGGCATCTTGATAGAAGTCTCACTAGCGATATCTTTCAAAACATCAAATAACCAAGCCGAGTATGAGGCATTCCTTGCGGGACTTCGACTTGTAGAAGACCTTGGCGCAAAAGAAGTCAAAATCTTTACAGATTCTCAGCTCGTAGCATCACAAGTTCGGGGAGAATTTTAGGCCAAAAATGATAATCTCATTGAATACCTAACCTTGGTACAAGAAAAGTTGAAGAAATTTGACTCCGCGGAGGTGGCTCACATCCCGCGCGAGCATAACACTCGAGCAGACGTGCTCTCCAAGCTAGCGAGCACTAAGAAGAAAAGAGGGAACAAATCAGTGATCCAAGAGATACTGACCCATCCGAGCATTAACAAACCTACGTCGATCACAGAGGTGAACGTTATCGGGGACGCAAACTGTTGGATGACTCCAATTTACGAATACTTGATGACAGGCATACTGCCCGACGATCCTAAAGAAGCTGGGATAGTTAAGAGGCGGGCATGTGCATACACCATAGTCGAAGGTAAGATATATCGCCGAGGATTCTCCATCCCTCTACTCCGGTGCGTCGAGGAAGGTAAAGTTTCAGAGATTCTCCAGGAAATACATGAAGGAATCAACGCGCAACATCTAGGCGGAAGATCTTTGGCTCGAAAAGCTCTCCGAGCAGGATATTACTGGCCCACTATGCAACAAGACGCAAAGGAACACGTCAAAAAGTGCGACCGTTGTCAGAGGCACGGGGACATGCACCTCGTTCCTCCAAACGAGCTTAAATCATTGTCATCCCCGTGGCCCTTTGCGTGGTGGGGAATGGATATCCTCGGACCTTTCGTCATAGGATCGTACCAAAATAAATACCTCATCGTCGGGATTGATTACTTCACAAAGTGGATCGAGGCGGAAGCATTAGCCAAGATCACTGCTTTCAATATATTACGTTTCTACAAGAGAAATATACTCTCCCGATTCGGCGTGCCTCAGGCCATTGTCACAGACAACGGGACGCAGTTCACCGACGGAAACTTCCAAGACTTCGTTACCAAACTGGGTACGAAACAACATTTTACGTCGGTCGAACACCCACAAACCAACGGGCAAGCTGAAGCAGCGAACAGAGTAATACTCTGAGGACTCAAATGACGACTCGGCGAAGCCAAACAACGGTGGGTCGAGGATTTACACAGCGTTCTCTGGGCATATCGAACTACCCCTCATTCCACGACCGGGGAGACCCCGTTCCGATTAACATATGGAACCGAGGCAGCAATTCCCGTGGAAATCAGGGAACCTTCGAGAAGGACAGAAGCTCCTCTTGACAAAGAAGCAAACAACAAAGCCCTTCGCGAGGAACTCGACCTGGTCGAAGAAATAAGGACGGGTACATCCCTCCGTGAAGCCTCTTTAAAACAAAAAATAACTTTGCGTTATAATGACAAAGTCATCAAACGAGATTTCCAAGTAGGCAGTCTTGTCTTACGAAGAAATCAGAAAAATTCACGTGAAGGAAAGCTGGCTGCAAACTGGGAGGGCCCCTAACGCGTCATTGCAAAGACGGGGACAGGTGCTTATTACCTCGAAAACCTCCATGGTGAACAACTTGCTCGACCATGGAATGCTGAGAAGCTTAAACAATATTACAGTTGAACACTGCATGTAACTATACAAAAGTTGCCATTACGGGGAGCATGCCATGGTACAGGCACGACACCTCTATATGCTAACGAAGGTCAAAAGTCACGTTGTGTGTGCGTTGAACTTTTGGCCCGACGAGGAGTACTCCATCGAGCTCCGTTGTCGACGTACCTCGTAGGCAGAACACCCAGCTCGCGATGGGAAGTTCACGCCATGAAACTAAGACCTAGATCGACCTCTTAGCTTCGTTGAAAGTCGAGGTACAACCCCTGACCGCTCGACCAGCTCTATTCGCAGTTGAGGATCACTAGAGTCGAGCAAACTCCCAAATATCCAGCAATTTCAAAATAACTTAGATAAAAATAAGTAAAATACCACACACAGAGCAGATAAAGAGGCAAATTGGAGATACTAAGTCGGGCAAGCCCATTGTAAAAATATTACATAAAGCCCTGGCTCTTAGGCCGGGCAAATCAGCAAGTATGGCACGCAGGCCAGTCAATACAAAAAATTGGCACGCAGGCCAAACTGACTACACTATCACCCCGCAGCAACATCAGCTGCCTCGGGATTCTCCTGCTCCCCGTTTCCCCCATCAGCATTTACTGTTTTTCCGGGCAACACAATCTTACCGTCGACCACCTCAAACTTGGAATCAGCTCCATCGGTTACAAGGTCCGGATTCAGGAGCTTAAGCTGCGCCACAACGTTCTGGAACTCGACATCTGCAAACTCTAGAGCATCGTCCTCAGCCAACCGAAGATCCTTCTCGACTTCCCTGAGCTTGGCTATTAGGGTTGCTCGAGAGGTCAATAGTTTGTCCTCCTCGGTCTCATTCTCGGCTGGCCGAACAGCCTCTTCCAGTTCAGCTATCCTGTCCTTGAGACGTTGCTCTTCCTCTTCCAACGCAGTGATCCGAGCAAGGTGGCCCTTCGCCACATCCTCAGCTTCATTCAACTTCTTCTCCGACTGTTCTTGCTGCTCACTTTGTTCTCTGTTCAACTCCATGCAGTCCTTCAAATCCTTCTACACGCCGAGCAATTCAGGCTCCAAAGCTCGAAGTATTTCTTCCAGTCGAGAAAGCTCAGCAACAGAGCAACTCTCGTCATTCAGAACGAGGGCAGCCGAACAGAGCCGCATGACGGCAGACATATCCTCGATAATCATTTTCCTTCTCGCTTCTAAAGCACTCCCCAACAAAGCCTAGGCTTCAGCAGGGGCGACACGAGGACAAATAACCTCGGAGAAGTAGCGACGCTGGAGATAACACGGAGGAATCTCGAAGCTTGCTGGAGGAGGAGGGGAACTACCTTCCACATCACCAATGGTCGACCCAGTAGTCTTTGTCCGCTTAAATGTCCTTTGGGCCCCCGGGGACTGATTCTCAGAGATCACGGTTGCGGTTAACACAACATGAGATTGCTCGGAACCCTCCGGCACTGCAGTAGAGGGAGTACTCTCAGGCACTGTCGTATAAGAGATATACTGAGGGGTACTTTGTTCGGTTGGACGGGATTGCTCTTCCCTAGCCCTTTTTGCCTTTAGCCTCGAGTATCTCTCTGCAACTTTGACCATTTTCCCTACAAAAAGAAAGAAAAATATTAGTAAAACAAGATACACGAACATGAGAGAAATCTAAGTCGAGGATCTTTGCATCACCTAAGAGCTCGACAGCCTCCTCATCGGAGAAAGTCTCGAGCAGAACACGAGTATTAATTAGACGACGGGTCTTCGTCACGTGCTCATTACCACCTATCGAGGTCTCTTCGTCCTCGGATACGCTTGGGGTTTTATTCAAACTCTTCACGTACTCGACTATCTTGTCATAAGCCTCGCGATCCTCGACATTGAGCTTATTATGTCTTACTTTATATTTGTCTACCCCCTCTTTGTAATGCTCTTCTGTCCAAAAGAGGGGGAAATTTGACACCATCACTTCTGTAGACAGCCCATCCACTTCTAGAGTCACCCTTTCATATATCGAATTAATGGCCTCGGGAGTGACCGGCTTCACAAAATAGTAACGCCACTTGAAATCTCGAACAGAGTCCAAGTAGGTGTGAAATAAAGCTTTATTTTGTTTGAACGACACCCAGCCGTGTCGACCATCGGTTGTAGACCGCTGCAGATGAAAAATTCGGAAGAAAAGGGACACTGTTGCCCGGATGTCCAAGTGTTTGCAGACGAGCTCAAAAGCCCGGAGGAAGGCCAATGAGTTCGGGTGGATTTGCGATGGAGCCAATTTTAACCATTTGAAGACCCCCTCTTGAAAGTCTGTGAAGGGGAGCCTCCACCCCGCCTCTTGAAACATAAACTCATACACCGGGAAACGCATTCCCATGTAAGGTGTACATATACGATGGTCCTCGTTGGGGCGATAAACCTTCCAGGATTGCTCAGAACCGAGTAACCTATGCTCGATAGTACTAAACCCATCTTCGTCGGGGAATGTGAAGACGAACGACATAGTGAAGGCCTCCTCACACACCCAGTCCTCAAGCGGACGCTCTTGTCTAAAAGCCATATGGTCCGTCGGAATTTCAGGTTACTTATCCTCTTCGAATTCACCTACGACCACTTCAGCAGCCAATCTGTCCATCAACCTGAAAAGCAGAAGGGAACAGGTGAATTCGACGAGTCTTACCAAACTAGCCGATCGGAGACGAATAACGGATGTCCCCGGGAAACTCTTCGTTTCCCCGGAAAATCTTGCCCTTTTTTTCCCGTGAAATCGACGAAAAAAAGTAAGTGTTGGGGACCCAAAACGTTATCAGGTCCCCGCGATGTTCATCACGCTCCCCGGAAATTTTCTACAAATCCCCGGAATATTCATCCAGTTCCTCGATTTTATTCAACAGAAACGGAAACAGAGAAAAATTCATACACTCTTTCTCTTAAAACAGCCAAAGATCCCTGTCGTATTCGCCAGGAATCCTTGCATTTCTCATGAGAACTTCATCAGTTCAACAGAGAAACGATTTCAAGCAAGTTAAACTTAAAGGAAATGCCAGAAAAAATAACAGTTTCGAAGAAAATACCTTGTAGATAGTGAAATAGGGTTCCGGCATGGCGTAGCACGGCGGTTCACGGCGGACTTGCGGTGGTTGATGGTGGCGAACGGAGGATGAGAAAATGGAGAAGAAAGAGGAAACGATTCTTAAACGAAAGAGCGAAAAATGAGAAATGAAGGGAAGAGAGAGTATTTATAGAGAAATCACGAAACTCGAGAAGCCTGAGACACTCGAGTACTCTACCCTAGGCAGTCACCCTATGCAATGATGACAAGTAACACGTGGCACACTTGCACCGGTCAAAAATCCACGTGTGTCCTTTCGTCATCCCATCGTTCCAAAACGAAAACTTCTCATCTCCCCAACATTTCAACCAGATGCAACTCTTCGTTGCCCGCAAGCTATCAGTGCCCGCCTCATGATAATTGCCCGCAAGATATCAATGCCTAACGTCATGATAATCATGGAAATTTTGACTATGCTAATATCCTCCTCGGATCATCCCTTGACATTTCCCCGACACGATTATTGACCCTCAAGTCATTACTCTGATACCTCAAAGCAACGACTTGGGGGGGCTCCTGTTCTGGACTGGGCTGTGGTTTCCTACAATCAAACAGGCCCAATCCATACAACGTGAAAAAGCCCAATGAAGTCCTAGAGAAGGACACATAACTGCCCTACGCGAGGCCAAAGGTATGTCGGGCACCTGGCACCTTGACAGTGTCGAGCATCCGAGGACAAACAGGAAGGGAAGACATCACACCCTGATGAAATGGACCTCCTCGACAGATTAACTTCTCCCCGCGAGAATACTCCTAATCTCGTTGACTCATAGATCCTCGACAAGCATGGTTCTCCTCCATTAGGTCATGTCCAGACCACGATCACCATATTTCCTCGACATTGTAGAATCTCCCCCGAGGAGTCAACTAACGGTCTTATCTACACAGATACATTTCATGTAACCGTCTACTAATGGCATTAAAGGGACGGTTACACTAGGGTGTTGACCACGAGCTGGTCATTATTACTACACGTAAGCCCTAGCAGTTACTTGGAACGGGTCACACGCTGGTCCCACCCGTTGCAAATAACCGTTGGCCGCGCGCTGGGGGTCTCCTATAAATACCCTCTCACTTGAGAGGGTCAGGATAAGTTAACTTCTTACTCTCACTCACTTTCATCATTATTGAAGTAACAACAATTCCAGACGTCGTTGGCCATCTTCAAACTGTCTGATCCAAGTACGATCACTACCATTTTTTTTCATTATTAAATGAAAAATATTTGAATTTTGTCTCAAAAATAAGTCTTTATCATTTTATTATAAAGGCTAAAATACAGTTTTGGTCCCCCTGTTTGTCAAAATTCACGGTTTTGGTCCCCCCATTTTATTTTTTAACAGTTTTGGTCCCCCACCCTCACTGTTCATGTACTGTTCATGTACGGACGTGTACTGTTCATGTACGGACCAGTTACTGTTCATCATTTTTTGGGCCAAAATTGGGGTGGGGGACCAAAACTGTTAAAAAATAAAATGGGGGGACCAAAATCGTGAATTTTGACAAACAGGGGGGCCAAAACTGTATTTTAGCCTATTATAAATATAATAATTTGGTTTAGTTGGTAGTATGTCGGAACATCGAATCAAGTGTAAGGCGCGGGTTCGACATCCCATTTATTCAATTTTAAAAAATAAATTCCAACTATTAGACTACATTAAAAAAAATTCAAAATATAAAATGATTTAGTGGTCTTATTCTTCTCCATAATATAACATTAACATATAACATTTGTCGATAAAAAGAGTTGTATAAAAAAATAATATAAATTGCGTTAATATTTAATCATTAATTAATAAACTATTTAATAATAAGATTAATAAACCCAAGTTCGAGCGGATGATTTTTTAGGTAACACCGTCGACAATCCTAAGAAGGAAACATGCAAGGTGGTTAGGACCGATGTAGGTATGGAGACTAAGGATGATGAGATTAGAAAAATACAAAAAAATAAATAAATAAAGGAGCAAGAACCTCAAGGGAACCAAGAAAAAGGAAAAGTTGCACTTGAGCAAAGTATAGCAGAAAAATTTCCGGAGAAGGGAACCAAAGAGAAAAATTTAAGTGAATCAAACCTTCCATTACCCGGTTACATGAAACTACCTTATCATATTATTCAGAAGAAACAGTTACCTGAAGATGAAGTTGGGATGTTTGAAAGATTCAAAAAGATGTTGAAATAAATTCCGTTAAGTATTTCTTTTCATGAAATTTTATAATTAAACCCAAAGTTTACTAAGTTTATGCATGTATTGCTAAAAGGAGGAACACAGAAGTTGCTTCAAAAACGGGCTAAAGTGGAAGAAAAAGCTGAGATGGCAGAAATTTTGAAGAGGCCGCAAAAGATAAATGATTAAGGAGCGTTCTACATTGCATGCACCACTAGTGGGGTAAAAATCCCACATGCTTTATGTGACCTGGGATCAAGCATAAATGTCATACCGCTGAGAAAATTCAAAGAGATGGATATAGGAGAGATCAAGCCGAGCGACATGATGCTCACTATGGCCGATTCATCTGAAACTGAACCACTTGGTATTGTACAAGATGTGCCAGTTCATGTCAATGGTTTTACCTTCCCCGCAGACTTTGTGGTGGTTGACATGATAAATGAGTCGGAAGGTTCTGTGATTCTTTGAAGACCATCCTTGGCAACCAGAAAGACAAGGATAGATGTGGAAATAGAGGAATTTGTTTTGAAATATAATAAGGAGAATGTTGTGTTTAATTCATATAACTGGACACCAACATGGGAAGCTATAGAGGCATGCTATAAATTGGGAGAAAAAGATGGCGGAGTTAACAAATGAATGGGAAAAGGAGTTTTCACAGGCGTAAGGGTATCCTTTGCGTCTAATGTATTTTGAGGATTGTGCGTTAAGCTAGTGACGTAAAAGAAGCGCTGGATGGGAGGCAACTCATCAATCTTTAATCAATTTTTTTGTTTTGCATCATTTTACTTTCTTTTATTTCAAAACCAACCATAAGAAGAATTAGCTATGAAAGAAGAACCTGGTCAAGAAAATCCCATGTTCTCAATAGACTTACGTGTGGCTGTTTTTTTTCTTTCATATTTACAAAGTTTATTTTTGGCATTGAACAAATGATCCAAGAAAAGAAAAAAAGAAGAAGAAAAAAAGTGGCTTGATCATAAGGAAAGTGTTGGAATATAAATAGAGTTAGGGTTTTGTTATCGCTCCACAGAGATTGTTAGAGATATCACTGCCTTTCTACAGTTGTAAAGGTTTTAAACTTTAATCGGAACAAAGGGTTTTGGTTGTTTTCAGTCGGAACGTTTGCATTCAAAGTTAAGTAATGAACGGTAAAAATATTTGTTTTAACGATTTATAAAAACATGTCAAGATTAGTAGCCGGTAATCCGTTTTCGTACGTATATCTTCGAAAAAGCGTGTGAACTTTCTAATGATAAATAAACTCACATATCCTCTCAACAAGTTTATCTCGAACACTTGTTGTGGGATTTATCATATTGATCCTTTGTTGATCTCTCACACAAACTATCAATATGACAACATTTAAGAACAATATTTATGAACATCAACATTCAAAACTATCTCTAGCCTCATGAATAATTGATGGATTGAAACCTAGGTCAAGTTTTAACACATATCTCTCAATCATGAATCAAAACAAAAGATGAACCATAAAACAAAGTTTCTTCTCTATATTTATCATTAACAAAGTTCACAAACTCAATACAATATCAATACATACAAAAATGATGGATTATCTCCACTAATCTTGACATTAGAAGTGCTTAGCTACCCATTGTCATGGTAGCTTCACAAACAAGAGAAATGGAGAAGAGAAACAAGCATCAACGACGATCTCTCGACAAATGATGCTTCGATTCTTAGAAAATAGGATACTACAGTGTTTACAATGTTTTTGCTCTCAGAAAAATGAATAGTGATCCATAAAAAATATGATCTAATCTATTTATAAGGGGGTTGAGTTACGCTAAGCGCGCTAAGCGCGTTGTCATTAATGATCAAACCGCCCTTGACCGCGCTTAGCAGGCTACAGACCGTGCTAAGCGGGCTACTTGCTGGAAAATGCTCCCAGTTCGCGCTAGGAGCGCGCTTGCAGCATGCTTCAAAAATCCAATTTCTTCAAAACTGCTCCTTAAGAGCCTTCCATGCTCCAAGCTTCCATTGAAATGCTAAAACCTATAATTATAAACACAAAAGTTAAATAAATAAGTCTAATAATGCAATTAAACTATACTACGATTATTAACCGGAAACAACGGGAAAAAGCATCGATTAACAAATAAAGATCTCAAAAGGTGCCAAAAACTAAACTAAATATTAACACATTTTAGCACCTAACAACTCTCCCCAACTTGCTTCTTTGTTTGTCCTCAAACAAATTTAAGATAGAATAGAAACAAGAGGAATATCGGATAAGCAAACACAATAAAAAATCAATGGTTCAAACTAAATTGATGCGCTCGCAAGTACTGCTCAACTTCACAAAGAATCCAAACATGTCTATGAACTAACTTCTAAACAGAAATAACAAGCACTCATCAAAAGCAAACAAATGTTCAAACGGGAATCACCTACTTATTTAGACGAGCCATGCTCAATATTTACAAGGGACAAAACACACTCAAAAGCAATTGTGCCACATCCAAAACAATTTATGCAATCATCTCACAACTAATGAAAATAATGGAAACAAAGATCACAAAAGGACTTTTATCGGTTGTAACTTGGTCGGGGTTAAGAAACAAGGGGAATATGTACACGGCCATGGAAACAAGAAAGGGTAAATTTCATGAAGAGCATTTTCTTTTCTAAACAACCATTCTTGCTCCAACTTCCAACTTATTCTCACAATGCATTCTATTTCTTTCTTTGATTCCCATAATTTTTCCTTTTCTTTCTTTTTCATTCTATTTTGATTTTTCCTTTTCTTTCTTTTTCAATCTATTTTTGATTTTTCTTGAGAATGCATTGTCCACAATTCCTTCTTCTCTTTCCTCAATGAACCAATCTCCCCAACTTCAACAATACGATAAACTTAAATCAAAATGCTCTTCAAAACGGTTAAAGTTCGGGTTAATTCTTCAAAGATGCAAAAAATTTCGCATAAGGCTCAAGAGAGGTTTCTAATGTTCACACACTCACAAGGTGACTTGAAGTGGTTTTTGGAAAAGTGGTTCTACTCATAGTACTACAAAAAATTTGCCTTGATCATTTCAATGTTTCCAAAATTTCAAAACTACAAGCAAGATTAAACATAAACCATTTGAGTAAGCAACAACTACTTGAATCCCTCAATAATTTGTGAACAATGGAGGAAACTCACATATGTGGTAATGTCCTAATTGATTCCCACATGAACATACATGCTAAATGAAGCAAAACTTGAAATTTATGTAAAGCAAAAAGTTCATACACATGCTAACATTCTACAAAGCACAAACATAATACCTTTTTGTGCAACAATCCAGAATTATATCATCACCATCAATGATTGGTGTAGCACGTCACTTTTGTTCAAAGAAACTAAAACTTGCTTCATCAATCAATTACCTTAAAATAGAGAACAAACACAAAAAAAATTTGTACCACAAATTATAAAAAAAAAACATCATCCGCCCGGATGGAAAATTCACTAATAATAAGAAAATATTTTAACAATTATCCAAAAATCAACATCCGCCCGGATGTGAACTACAACAATATCTTAAACAAAAGTAAAAAAAAAAACTAGCAACAAACTAAACATAACAAAATACAAAGGTGGAACAACCAAACCCATCATTAAGAACTTGAACTCGAAACTCCATCATCACCACCATCATCATCATCATCAGCTGCCCCCTCCGTAAAACCTGGCTTGGCCTCAGGCCACCGAGCATATGCCATGAGGTCCTCTCTAGACCTCAAAGGGTGATCAACACGCGGCTCTCGGATCTGAAGCTGCAGCTGCATCATAGAATCATGCATAAACAAAAAGGCACGCTGGTGAGCCTCGTGCATGGCCCAATTGGCCTCAACACTCGAATCACGAACACGCCCTGCAGGGGCAGCAGCAGCAACAGGGACAGCTTCATTGTGTGCCTGCAAACAATGACGGGTGATAAAGCTCTCATCCAAAATAGCCAATTTCACATTCCCATGGGTTGGAAGGGTGACTCGCGCCTTATGGCACAATGCCATAATAAGCCCAGGATAAGTCAAAGTACAAGCCACCCTATCACCTAACGGTGTAGCACTCACAGCAATCCTCTTCAGCTCATTAGAAATGATCCGTACTAAATCCACGGTATTCTCGTCGTCAAGAATACAAGCTAAGAGGCCAGCTGTCTGCATGGGAATGAAGGATGTGTGACTCCGAGGCTTTAGGTTGTGCAAGATAACCGACATTACAATTTGAGTCTGGGTAGTCAACACCCCTCGCATGAACTTCAGAGGGGCACCCGTAGCACTTAACTGATAGGACTGCCCAGGCACACACAAAACCTCTCTTAACTGCTCGGCATTCCATCTTCCTCGAGCTAACATTCTTCCATAGTCACACAACTCATCCTCAGCCAACTCTAAATGGTTCCCAAGGTAGGTGTTAATTGCATCCCTAGAAAAATCAATCTCCCTGCCCCTTACCCATGTTTTAAAATTGAAAGCCTCATTACCTGAAGGCAAGGCATTAGCAAAAAATTCTCGAACAATATCCAGATGATATTCGGGGTAAGGTTCAGAGAGCTTGTCCCAGCCTCCTCCTTGCACCAGAGAAGCTGTTCGTTGATAACTTCCTAAAGGATCAAACTGTATAATTCTATCAGGCCAAACAGTTCTTCTCTCAAGTTGCTGATATCTCAGCTGCTGTTCAAGACCAAGAAACCAATTGTGAACAAATTGTCCTGATGGAGGTCGTCTTGCGGGGTTTGATGTCGAACCGACACGTTGTTTCTTTCTTCCAGACATCTGAAAAAAGAAACACACAAAACATCCACAAAAATAGACAAATACATTAACGAAAATAACATTAAAATATGTCTAAATTCCTAAACAAATGCAACAAATAATCCAAGGGATCAAAACAGAATTCTGGAAGAGGGGAATTTTTCTGAAAATCCCAGACCGCGCTAAGCGGGCTCTGCGATTTGCAGAAAAATTCCACTCTGCAACAGACAACATCCAATGGATAAAACCCTAATCTTGGCACAGAGATATTTACAATCACGAATACATGAAATTAAAACCCTAATATCTAAAAAAAAAAACCAATTACTACATTCAAAATCCCTAATTTCTAAAATCAAAGTTCCTATCCACATGCAATTACACTAATCTAGTGAGAATAAAGGAAAATGACAATAAAAAGAAGAACAAAATGAACAAGAACATTGAACATTAAAGCTACAACCCAAAATGGGTTTGAACATTGAATAAGAACATTAAAAATAAAATGAAGAACTTACATTTGTTGATGAAGATAATGAGCAAGAAAATGACAAAGATGAAGCTAAGGCACAAGAAATCCAAGGAACTCTCAAAATTCTGGAGAAAAATGAAATTTGGGGAGAAGAAGAGAGAACTTGAGATTTTTGGGAAAAAAGGGGGAAATGAGGCACAACTTCAGAACCCTAGCTTCTAAAGCCAAATCTGGGTCGGGTCAGCACTATTGGGCCCAGACAAAACCACTTTTTTTCAAAATTTCGCAGACCGCGCTAAGCGGGCTCTGACCGTGCTAAGCGCATTGCTCACTGGAAGTGGGGTGACTTTTTCCTTAGAGTGCACTAAGCGGGCTCCTGCGCGCTAAGCGGGCTTTGAAACATCAAAAACACTACCAGCTGCTCCAAACTTGGTTCCAGCAGCACAAAATATCATTCCAAGCAGCAAAATCACACCAACTTACAAAAAACATGATTAAACAGCAAATTGACCAAAAAATGATAAAAACTTACAGAATTGGGGTGCCTCCCAACGAGCGCTTGTTTAACGTCGGATAAGCTCGACGGTCCGAGACGATCAATGAAGAACGTATAGGAGAATGAAACAATTTTCGCGATTGAAATTACCTCCAAGGTAGACTTTTAAACGTTGACCATTTACGGTCCAACAGTCTTTTTTCTGCATATCTTCGATCACAATTGCTCCAAAACTTTTAACTTCTTTAACAAGGAAGGGTCCTGACCACTTCGATTTCAACTTTCCCGGGAAAAGTTTCAACTGGGAATTGAACAATAATACCATTTGGCCAACCTTGAAATCCTTTTTTCGAATCTTCTTATCGTGATACCCTTTCACCTTTTCCTTATACAACCAACTAGAATGATATGCGGCATTCTGCATTTCCTCCAATTCATGCAGTTGTATTTTCTTTTTTTCTCAGGCCAAGTTCTTATAAAAATTTAACAGTTTCATGGCCCACAATGCTTTGTGCTCCATTTCAACGGATAAATGGCATGTTTTACCATATACCAATTGAAACGGAGTTAAGCTAATTGGAGCTTTGTAAGCGGTACGGTACGCCCACAATGCCTCGTCCAATTTTTGTGACCAATCTTTTCTTGAACTTGACACGGTTTTTTTTCAGAATTTTTTTCACCTCACGGTTGGACACCTCGACTTGACCGTTCGTTTGTGGGTGGTAAGGGGTCGCCACTTTATGCGTTACACCATAATGTTTCAAAACACTTTCAAGGGATGTATTGCAAAAGTGTGACCCGCCATCACTTATAAGAACCCGGGGAGTGCCAAAACGGGCAAAGATGTTTTTCTTTAAAAATGTTATTACCGTTTTACCATCAGCCTTAGGTGAAGCAATCGCTTCAACCCACCTCGAAACATAATCAATCGCCACTAAAATATACTCATTTCCAAAAGAGGGTGGGAATGGACCAACAAAATCTATGCCCCAACAATAAAAAATTTCAACCTCTTGGATATTTTGAAGGGGCATTTCATCCCTTTTCCCATTTCCACCAGTTCTTTGGCAAGTATCACAACTTTGTGCATGGAGATTTGCGTCTTTAAATAGAGTAGGCCAATAAAAGCCTGATTGTAAGACTTTCGTGGCCGTTCTCGAACCATTAAAAGGGCCTCCATAAGGCGAGTTGTGACAGTGCCAAAGAAGACTCTGAGCTTCATCACTCGTGACACACCTTCTCAAAAGGTTGTCACCTCCTAACTTGAATAAGTAAGGGTCATCCCACACATAATAATTAGCATCCGACAAGAACTTCCTTTTTTGATTCCAAGTTAGGTCTTCGGGTATCCAACCGGTTGCTTTGTGGTTAGCAATATCCGCAAACCAAGGTCTAACTTGGACTCGAAATAATTTTTCATCGGGAAATTCCTCTCGGATTTCCTTTTCTGTTTTGGTTACCTCTACATTGATCAAGCGGGACAAATGATCTGCCACCAAATTCTTTGAACCCTTTTTATTCTTTATTTCCAAATCAAATTCTTGAAGTAAAAGGATCCAATGGATGAGCCTTTGCTTCGAATCCGGTTTAGTGAGCAGATATTTGATTGCCGAATGATCAGTGTAAATTACCACTTTTGACCCTATTAGGTAAGAACGAAACTTCTCAAGGGCGTATACAATCGCAAGCAATTCTTTTTCGGTTGTGGCGTAATTTACTTGCGCCTCATTTAATACTTTGCTTGCGTAATGTATAGCATGAAAAGTTTTGTCCTTCCTTTGACCTAACACCGCTCCAACAACGTAATCACTCGCGTCACACATTAGTTCAAAATTTAAAGTCCAATTTGGCGCGATGATTATTGGAGCGGTAATTAGTTTTTCTTTCAAAATTTGGAAAGCAATAAGACATTCATCGTCAAAGAGAAATACCTGATCTTTGTTGAGCAAGTTGCTCAGTGGCCTTGCTACTTTTGCAAAATCTTTGACGAATCGCCTATAAAATCCCGCATGCCCTAAAAAGCTTATGATTCCTTTGACGTTGGTAGGAGGAGGCAACTTTTCAATCACTTCAATCTTCGCTTGATTGACTTCAAGAACTTTTGAAGAAACTTTGTGCCCAAGCACAATTCCCTCCGTCACCATAAAGGTACACTTGTCCCAATTCAACACCAAGTTTGTCTTTACACACCTCTCAAGGACGGCTTCCAAATTCTTTAAGCATAAATCGAAAGATGCTTCAAACATGGAAAAATCATTCATAAACACCTCCATTGTCTTTTCTATAAGGTCGGAGAAGATAGCTTGAACACACCTTTGGAAAGTTGTCAGCGCATTACATAAGCTAAAAGGCATCTTTCGATAAGCAAACATGCCAAAAGGACAAGTAAAAGTCGTCTTCTCGTGGTCCGTCGGGTCAACCGCAATTTGATTATTGCCCAAATAACCGTCCAAAAAATAATAGAATTATTGCCCAGATAACCTCTCGGGCATTTGGTCCATGAATGGAAGTGGAAAATGGTATTTTCTTATTGCGGTGTTCAACCTTCGATAGTCAATACACATTCTCCACCCCGTCACAATCTTTGTTGGGATTAACTCATTCTTCTCGTTTCGGATAACGGTCATGCCACCATTTTTAGGAACAACGTGCACGGGGTTTACCCATGGACTATCAGAGATCGAGTAGATCATTCCCGCATCCAAAAGCTTCACAACTTCTTTCCGAACAACCTCTTTCATAGTAGGATTCAACCGGCGTTATGGTTGAGCGACCGCCTTGAAATCCTCTTCCATTAGAATCTTGTGCATACAATACGATGGACTAATTACTTTAAGATCAGAAAGAACCCACCCTATAGGTTTTTTATTTCTTTTTAACACTTGAATCAAACGGGTTTCTTCTTTGTCGGATAAATCGTTGCAAATAATAACCGGCTTGTTCCCACTTTCATCAAGGAATGCATACTTCAAATTAGAAGAAAGCACCTTCAATTCAAGTTGAACTTTCTCATCACTTGGTTCTTTCCTCAACTCTTCATTCTCAACTTCCCACGACTGCAATTCTTTGAGAGATTCAAGCTCTTTCAAACATTCTTCAAGAGCTCTTTCCTCTTCATCAGAAAATACTTCAAAAGCATCATCAAGAGCCATTTCCAAAGGAGACACTATATGAACATGCTTAGAAACATCCAAAGTTGTTTCTTCTATTGCATCGAGACGAAAGCTATCATGTTTGTCTTTTGAATGCTTCATTGCTTCGAATAGATTAAAAGATACATCTTCATTTAGAACCCGCACTTTCATAATGCGAGCTATCTTCATAAAAGGGAGACCAAGAATTAGAGGAGCATCATCATCCTCTTCCATATCAATAACAATGAAGTCCACCGAAAAGAAAAATTTATCAACTTTCACCAACACATCTTGCGCCAACCCAATCGGATGAGTGGTAGATTTGTCGGCCAATTGCAATGTCATTCGGATGCCCTTAATTTCAATGTTCCAAAGCCTTTTCACAATAGATAAAGGAATGAGATTGATGCTTGAGCCCAAATCAATAAGGCCATTTCCAACAAAGACATTACCAATTGTAACGGGTAAGGTAACTCGCCCCGGATCGGTTTCCTTCTTCGGGAGAGTTCTTTGAATAATAGCGCTACAATTTGCCGCAAGAACAACGGTTTCCGGCTTTGAATATTTTCGCCTCTTTGTAAGAATGTCCTTCATAAATTTGGCTTACTTCGGCATTTGCTCTAGAGCTTCGGAAAAAGGTATGTTGTTTTGTAGTTGCTTAAAGATATCCATGAATCTTGAGTATTACCTAGCATTTTCTTTCCTTGTCGGCACATGAGGGTAAGGCATATTTTGAGTCGGTATCGGATTCATCTTCTCCTTCTCCTTCTTAACTCTCACATGTTTCTCTTTTTTCTTCACTTCCTCCACACTCTCATTTTCAACTTCAACAATATCATCATTTTTCTTTTCAACCACAACCTCATTATCATTTTTCTTTTCAACTTCAACGACATTATCATTTTTATTTTCAACTTCTTCCTCATCACTATCCTCCTCAACAATACCATTAATTCTTTCCTCCTCCACCCTTTTGTCATTTTCTTTTGCTAACTCCTTCCCACTTCTCGTAACGATTGCTTTGCAATGCTCCTTCGGGTTTACGTGAGTATTTGCGGAGAATGAAGGACCCAATTATTGCTCGGCAATTTGTTTGGCAAGTTGCCCAACTTGATTTTCGATATTCTTTATCGCCGCATCACTACTCTTTTGGTTGGCCATAGACATTTGAATGAATTGATTCAAAGTGTCTTCCAACTTAGAGCTAGGAACCGGAGGTGGTGGAGGTTGATAAGGATTTTGCCGGCTTGAAGAACCGCCACCATAACCTTGATTATTTTGATAGTTCCCCCTCGATTGATATCCTTGATTGCTTTGGTAATGTTGTTGAGGATTGTTTTGATAAGGTTGTTATTGTTGTCTTCCTTGATAATCTTGTTGATTATTCATGTAGTTCACTTCTTCAAATCCCGGTGGAGGACAAAATCCGGTGTCATGCTCTCCTTTGCAAAGTTCACAACATGCAACTCGCTTACTCTTGCTTGGTTGCTCATGTATTTCCTTCAATTGTTATGGAAGCTTCGCCATTTGTTGAGTCAAAAGTTCCACTTGTTGAGATAAAAGCTTGTTTTGAGCTAGGATAACATCATTTGTTCCCAATTCCAAAACTCCCGGAGTCCTTTGAGAAGGACCACGGTTGTGGCTTCCCTGATGGTCATTCAAAGCCATCTTATCAATTATGGCAATGGCTTCTTCGGCACTCTTGCTCATCAAAGATCCACCCGCGGTGGCATCCAACAATGTTTTCTGCACTAATTGAAGACCATTCCTAAAAATGTGAACTTGAGTCAACTCGTCGAAACCATGCCCTTTATATTTCCTCAACATAGATTTGAATCTCTCCCACGCTTCGTTGAGAGATTCGTTTGCACCTTGCGTGAACACTACTATTGCGGTCTTTGCCTCCATGAAACGACTATGTGGGAAAAATCGCTCCAAAAATTTTTCTTCAAGTAAATTCCAATCAGTCATTATTGTTGTCGACTGATCAAGATACCATTCCATGGCCTTCCCAATGAGGGAATGCGGGAATAGTCTCTTAAACAGAAATTCCTCTTCAGCTTCGGGCGCACCAGTTTCTCCCGCAATCTCATAGAACTTTGTCAGATGTGTAAAAGGATCCTCATGATCCATACCAGTAAAAGGACTCTGATATAGAAGCTGGAGAATACCAGTCTTCATTTCTGAATGCTGACCGTTGTGAGCATTGCGAGCAAACTATGCATTATGTCTTGGACTGTTGCTACACGGTCTAGAAGCAAGTGGTGGTGGTGGATGTTCCATAGCTGGAAGTAACTGTGGAAATGGTGGTGGTGTAGAAGTCGAACTTCCCTCTTGTTCTTGCCTTTGTCTAGCTAGTTGCCTCCTTCGTCTCGTTCTGCTATTGATTCTACGAGCGGTTCTTTCAATCTCAGGATCGAACAAAAGTTGGTCCGCCGGTAGTTTCCCTCGCATAAAACAAAGTCTGCACACTAAACAAAACAAATCAACAAGCTTAAGAAACAGTTAACAAGCTTAAAACAAAACAAATATTGCAATGCTTGCAATATCAATAAACAATCCTCGGCAACGGCGCCAATTTATTGGAATACAAATAGAGTTAGGGTTTTGTTATCGCTCCACAGAGATTGTTAGAGATATCACTGCCTTTCTACAGTTGTAAAGGTTTTAAACTTTAATCGAAACAAAGGGTTTTAGTTGTTTTCAGTCGGAACGTTTGCATTCAAAGTTAAGTAATGAACGGTAAAAAGATTTGTTTTAAAGATTTATAAAAACATGTCAAGATTAGTAGCCGGTAATCCGCTTTCGTACGTATATCTTCGAAAAAGCGTGTGAACTTTCTAACGATAAATAAACTCACATATCCTCTCAACAAGTTTCTCTCAAACACTTGTTGTGGGATTTATCATATTGATCCTTTGTTGATCTCTCACACAAACTATCAATATGACAACATTTAAGAACAATATTTATGAACATCAACATTCAAAACTATCTCTAGCCTCATGAATAATTGATGGATTGAAACCTAGGTCAAGTTTTAACACATATCTCTCAATCATGAATCAAAACAAAAGATGAACCATAAAACAAAGTTTCTTCTCTATATTTATCATTAACAAAGTTCATAAACTCAATACAATATCAATACATACAAAAATGATGGATTACCTCCTCTAATCTTGACATTAGAAGTGCTTAGCTACCCATTGTCATGGTAGCTTCACAAACAAGAGAAATGGAGAAGAGAAACAAGCATTAACGACGATCTCTCGACAAATGATGCTTCGATTCTTAGAAAATAGGATACTACAGTGTTTACAATGTTTTTGCTCTCAAAAAAATGAATAGTGATCCATTAAAAATCTGATCTAATCTATTTATAAGGGGGCTGAGTTACGCTAAGCGCTCTAAGCGCGCTAAGCGCGCTGTCATTAATGATCAAACCACCCTTGACCGCGCTTAGCGGGCTATAGACCGCGCTAAGCGGGCTACTTGCTGGAAAATGCTCCCAGTTCGCGCTAGGAGCGCGCTTGCAGCATGTTTCAAAAATTCAATATCTTCAAAACTGCTCCTTAAGAGCCTTCCATGCTCCAAGCTTCCATTGAAATGCTAAAACCTACAATTATAAACACAAAAGTTAAATAAATAAGTCTAATAATGCAATTAAACTATACTACGATTATTTACCGGAAACAACGGGAAAAAGCATCGATTAACAAATAAAGATCTCAAAAGGTGCCAAAAACTAAACTAAATATTAACACATTTTAGCACCTAATAGAAAGCAACTGAGGACTTGCGGGTAATGGAAGAGAAAATAATCATTTGACTTATACTCAACCTACAGATATCTCATCTGGTAAGGTTTGCGCCTAAATAATTGCACTGTGCACTTTTTGTTTCTTAGAGTGTATCCATGCATTATTCTCTTAGCCGATTTGATTAATTTCCAATTAAGTTGTCATGATTGATCAATACAACAATGAGGCATTTTTTCTATATAAATTTGAGCCTTTGTAAACCACTCTTTACTTTTAGGACTATTATTTGCTTAATACTTTGAGCCTAAGCCTTTCTTTTGGTGCGTAACCTTAAACTCTTTGACATATTCCTTGAAATATCCTTTTAATTGAACCCCCTCTTTGGAGTTAGGTATAAGTTTTGTTCTTCAAGGTATGAAAAAGTGTAAGTTTGAGGCTCTTGGAAGTGATCAACATTTTAAGTTTGGGGTGGGGGTACTAGAGAATTTGATCCATAATTTAAAAATTTGTCGAGAAAAAGAAGTGAAAAAAACATTCCTTAAAAAAATGATGAATAAATGGCAAAAAAATGATATTGTAAGAAGGATCACAAATCTCTAGTACCAAAAAAGAGGTATAATGAATAAGGGAGAACTAGGAACCTAACTTCAAAGGTTTAACCCTACTTTCCTAAATATATCCTACCCTAACATAAGTCAGGTTACAACCGAAAAAGCCCTCTAAATGTGTGTGTTGATATTTCTACGATTAACTTTCTTAGAAAATAATCAAGCTAAGTTTAATTGATTTTTCATGTTAAGTTAGTGTTAACCCTATCATTTGATCGAGTTAAGTGAGCTAAGAGATAGGTTGAGTACTAGTCATGGTTGATGACGTTTTTCAAAATTGCCGAATGGAAATCAAAAGCTGACATATTGATTTGATAACTTTAAAAATATGGTGATGTTCAATTGTTATTGTGCGAATTGTTGTCTGTTGAAATGTGCAGTTGCATGTGAGTTGCTTAAGGACAAGCAATGATTCAAGTTTGGGGTTGTGATGACAGTCCGTCATTACATAAATTTAGTCGAAGAATCGGTGGGAAACGAGCAAAAGACGAGCTAAAATGATGAAGAAAGACCCAAGAATGATTGAAAAATGACCAAGTATGGAAGAACGAGATTTAGTGGGAATTCTGGTGAAAAGGGGTGAAAAATACACAGCTGCTGGAATAATCACGCGCAGCATCACGCCTTATCACGCATGCGATAGAAAAGCAAATGGACCATCGCGCGCGCGATGCTTCTATAATGTGCACAATGATAGCTTTTTATGGATTTTTTCTAACGCGTTCTGATAGCTTTAAAAGGGGATTTTCTGCACTTTTACAAGGGCTACGAAATTTAGCACTGGGAGCACGATTTTACAGCATCAGAGGATGATTTTGAGAGTATTGGAAGCCATTTGAGGTCAATCCTTCAAGGGAATTCATATGATATTCATCTTTTATCAGTTAGTATTGTAATTTTCACTATGTGTAGCTAAATTCTCACAAGTTAGGTTGTGTGTGATGAACTTTATTCAACCTTATTGGCATTATATGGCAGTTTGACTTTATATGAACCTTATCATTTATAATTTTATTCAGTTGTTTCTTTTTCTTAATGCATATTATTTGAGATACTCTGTTAATATGTTGTTAGATGCACAGGAATTCCTAACTCGTAGCCTATGTATTGGATCTAGGGCAATTGTTCTACTTAAGCCGGTTGAATAGGGATAAGAGACCTCGAGTAGTAGCACAGAGAACTAACGGTCTACACATCACCTAACACTGCTTACGCTGGCGGACTAGGGATAGAAAGCTTCTAGTAGTTGTTAGTGAATTATTTCCTTGGGGACTGGCTATAAAAATTTTGTTAGTTCGCCGTAAAATTATAAAAATAAGATAATTCACACAAGGCATCGTACATCAACAAGTAGGGATAAAGGTATTCTGAAACATAACATAACCACCTTCGTGACCTTGTTTTCTCTTAAATTTACCTGTTTGCACTGAAACTTGCAAAACCCCCTTTTACTGCTTTTAGTTATAACGCGCAAATTATTGTTTTGTTTGAACACAATCCTTGTGGGTTCGATCTTTTTATTATTGCGACATTATTGGTACACTTGCCGAGAAGTCATCACCCATATAAATTTTACTCACATATTACATGTCTCGTTTTAGATGTTGTTCTGGACCGTTAGCTAGACCCACAACGAAATCCCAATAGATAGCATCACGTGGAAAGGAGTAAAACATGTGAGACTTCACCTCAAGTGACGACACGTGATTCTAGTCTTCATCATAGTTTTCACTGTTGGATATAATCAAACGGTCACCCGCATAAGGCTCCTATCTCAAGAAGATTTTAACTATTCATCTTATATAAAGCACAACATGTGCCATTCCAAGTATCCATTTATTAATACATTCAAACTACAATCACACTAACTAAGTGGCATGGAAGTTGGATTACTAACCTTGCAGGTCTACCCTGTTGTACTTTAAGCTCGCCCCGCTGTATTAGAACTCAAATTACCTATCTCTGGTTCTCGAACAAAACCTACATTTAACCAAAAAATCGCTACTAAGGAAAAACCTAATAGCATGTAAAACCTTTCACATTCTAGTCGTTATTTTTCAGCTGTAAAACCTCATGAAGGCTAATTACACAGATTGATGGCTGCACGTATGTGTTGAGATCTATAAATATCTAGAATCATAAGATAAAAGGCATCACTTTTACTAGAATTTAGCATTTAGATTGTTATTGTGTTCTTGCATTTGGTTTCAAAGCGTTGTTGCTATTGTATTGCCAAAGACTCCTATGAGAATTTTAATTCAAGTTTTTGTTTTTGCATTATTCAGGTTCTAAAATCACATATTATTACTATTGTTATGATGTATGCATATTACATCTTTGTTGCTTTATCTTTAGCCATGTCCGAGTAGTCTATTTTAGAGTCTGAGATATAAGGAATGTCGTATCAATAAACCTCTTACAAGTTGTCTAAATATCAATTGAAATGGAAATATTATTTTGTTTTTTTGTTTATGTTTTAAAGAAAAATATTCACTACGAAAGTAGAAAAATAAAGACATTGTTTATGTGCCGATGGGGTATAATTGGGCAATTGGTTTTGAGATTGCGAAAGCGTTTTTGAGCTAACTAAGAAACCACATTATTTTATAAAAGGCGTCTTAATTTATAAATCATGTTGCGAAAGCAGATGAATTGTGAGTTTAGAGCCCGATAGGATGTCAATGATAGGGAAGCTTAAGCATTTCCTAGAACTTTAAATCCATCAGATTATAGAGGGTATTTTCATAAATCGAGCCAAATAATCTAAATAATTGCTAAAAGGGTTTGTTATGGAGAAGTACAAATTAATAGCAACCCCAATACCGACTTCGTGCAACCTCGACAAGGGTGAAAAAGGAAAACCAGTTGAAGAAATCAAATATCGAGGTATGATATAATGTTTGTTGTTTGCCTTTGTGCATGCTTTCAAGCATTCTTGAAGGAATCACATCTCAGTACGGTTAAACACATCATGAGATACCTCTATGGTACACAATAAATGGACTTATGATACCCCAAGGGAGAGGATTCTGACTTAGTTGGGTACACCAATTCTAAAATTGTTGGGTGCTAATTGGATAGGAAAATTACCAACGGTACGCGTCACTTACTTAAGAACCTGCTTCTCTTCATGCATATCAAGAAATAAGCAAGTGACGCGTTATGCACAACTGAGGCATCATACAATGTTGCGGATAGTTGTTGCGCTTAAATCATCTGGATGAAACAATAACTCATTGATTACAATTTTAATCTTAGAGTTGTCTCAATAAGATGTGACAACACTAGCGCCAAAAACCTCACAAAAAATATAATTCTTCACTCTCGGGATAAAAACATTGAGCTTAGGCATCGCTTTATTAGGGACTTGTTGAAGAATGGGAATGCGTACTTGAATTTTTGACTTCATCTAATCAACTTGTATAAATTTTTACTAAGCCTCTTCCTAACAAAAACATTTTTAAATAAACCAGACATGTATTAGTATGTCTATGTGTTTTCTTCTTCCCTTGATGTTGTGTGATCACTACTACGGAAGGCCCATTTAACAGCGGTTGGGAAATATATATAATGATGCAGACACATGCGTTGTTATGTAGAGTGTTGTTGTATATATGATACTTACAATCACGGTCATGTGACCGTTGTAATAAATTGGAAAGCGCGCGCCCTATAACAATGGTTAAGAGTAATAACCGTTGTGATATTGTTTATGAATAGAAAATAAATGTATCATACCAGAATCTACAATACACTATTTGTGAGCAGATATCAAAGCCATTATTACATCAAAATGTATGTAATTAAGAAGGAATATCAAAGGATGAAAAATGTAATTTCAAAAGACAGCGTGATATAATCATTAATTCAACAACTCGAGGTTAGCAGAAACTTATCCAACTTCCAATAGAAGATGAAGAATCAGAAGAAACAATATAAAAGCGTAAGAGGCAAAACATAAAAACAACTTAATCCAAAAGAATCAAAATGAGTTCTATTACTCAAGCTACCAAAAATGTTGAGAATGATGTTGTTGTTGTAGAGGGGGATGTAGTTCAAAACCTTCCTCAGAATCAACATGTTGCTATAGAGGGGGTTGTCGTTCAAAACCTACCTCAGAATCAACAAGTTACTGTTGTAAAGGGGGTTGTTGTGGAAAGAAGGAGAGCTTTGAGGGTGAGGAGAAGAAGGAGAAGAATGTTGAGAAGGCAGAAGGTTGTTTTCAATTCAGATGATGATGATGAGGCTGACTATGGTTGGTCAAACTTCCTCTCATCCAGAGCATTTATATTTGATGATTAAGTTTATGTAATGAAACTTAATTTATGTAATAAAATTTTAATCTTTTTGCTTAACAAATTAAACTATCAGCTACAATATCTATCAACTAATATACTAACAAACAGATAACTAATTGAAAATTCAAAAGTTTGCATTGAACTTACTCGTAAGAAATCGTCTTTTATTAGTTGCATTCCTGTCTTCATAATGTAATTCAAACATCAACAATGTAATTCACAATGCATCTGCAGTTTAAACATCAACAATGTAATTCAAACCCCAATTCAACTATTACATTTCATAACAAAGTAAACATTAAACATAAAGGAGACAAGAAAACATAACATCTTGAGATTTCGATAAAATCTCTCTGATTTCAGTTTGTTCTTCAAATTCTTGTTCTTCTTCTTTAAATCCTCATACATAACCTTCAAATAGCCTACATCTTCCAACTATGACTTCATAATGCTCTCATCTTCATTTCCACCTCTTTCTCCCATGTCTTCATCCCATATGAACAAATTACATGTTTCATCACTCCTCCAAAATAGACATCTCCAAAAAAAACCTTCCTTTATTTTGTCCCTTCTTGCATTGGTACGAAACCATACGACCATCACAACCAAAGAAATTTCCAGATCGAGATTTTACCGCGGAAGAAGACATAGAAACACCTGTGGACGAGTTTGTCTTCAAATGCAACATTGAAACACATTAAAGTAGAACACTTTCTTGTTGTTGTTGTCTTCTTCCCGATGATGGTGACAACGTTGGTGTTAGGGTTGTCTCGTCTTGTTTCTTTTTTCAGTGGATAAATGGATATATACTTGGTGTTTAAAATACATAAAGAAGCTTCAGTTTGTAACAACGGTTTTAAGAAATAATCGTAGTGATATCCTTATTATTTTTTAGTTAAATATAAATAAAACTAAAAAGGGATCATTTACGTCAAAGGAATAAACTATTTGAGGACGATGAGGTTCGAACCTATGAAAGCTTGATTGTATCACCACGGTGTTCACAACAACCGTTATTATACCCTTGAAATTTATAATTAAAATAATATTAAAAAAAGTTAGCGAATGAGGTTCGAAGTATATCACCACAATGTTTGAAAAAATATGTAAAAAACCAAAAAATGTTGGTGTTGGGACTTGAACCCATGACGAGACGCTACCTATAATGACGGTTTTTCAATTAACCGTGGTGAAAGGCCTCACATTTCACCACGTTTGGAAATTTAACCGTCATTAAAAGTATTTTAATAAGACTTAAAAAAATGCGGCATCCAGTATGCACTATTACAACAGTGTATAGGATGCCGTTGTAAACCTGACGTTGTTGTTTGCGCGTTTTGTAGTAGTGGATTTATGTGTTTTGCTTTACACCTTTTTGATCATGACAAAGAGGGAGAAGTATACTCATAGAGAGAGTAGAGTATATTCTCTACTTGGTTGAGGTGGAGTTTAACCACTACATTTATATATCTATCTAGTTTCATTTTACCACCTCCCTGAGAGATGCGTTGCCATCATCAAAAAGAGCGAGAATCTGGATCTGTGTGCTTGCAGGTATGAAGTTGAAGAAGATTATTTCTGAAGTTTTGATGATGACAATAATGGTTATTGAAGTTGGTGGCAATAGCGTTTGAACTCTCTAATGGTGGTGACCCAACTACAAAATATCCCAAGCCTTATCTAGTAAGATACTCAAGATTCTATTGAAGTGCTTATATGATCGAGGTATCTGGCAAATAATCTTGGAAGCCTCGGAGTTGTGAAAGAGAAGAAGTATGAAAGCTTATTAGGTCGTGTATATGTGAATGACTGGAGTTTTTTAAAAGTCAAGAATAACTCCTAAGTATTAAGGCAACTCACACGCACGCGTGCGCGTATACACACGCATAAAATCTTTTGAACCTCTTTTATCTCTTAAAAATATTTTCAATTTTGAGCCAAATGATTAGGAAACTGTATGCTTTCTTTTAAAGGCTTTTTTGAACTACCCAATTGATTGAGGCCTTAAGCTAATTGATTGTAGGAGGCCTAGATAATTAACCAATCAATTATGAAAGTATCTTAATAACTACCAACGACTCTCCATCCAAACTTTCCAAGATGGGCTTGAACAATAAATTATCTTGACTATCCAATTGATTGGACTTATGAGTCAATCAATTTTCTTATTAGTTTCACCCATGGATGTTTTCCTTTTTTTGGATTTCCTTCTCCTATATAAAGAAGGGTTTACTCCTCCTCATTTCACACCATTATCAAAAGCTTTCTATTTTCTTTGGAATTACTCGCTCTCTCTCTCTCTCTCTCTCTCTCTCTCTCTCTCTCTCTCTCTCTCTCTTCTCTCTCTCTCTCTCTCTCTCTCTCTCTCTCTCTCTCTCTCTCTATGAAATATTTTCTTTAACTTAAAGTTGCCTTGGTGCTTTTTAGTGAAATACTGATTGTGAAGAAGAAATTATATTTGTCGTGTTATTGTTATAATTCTTAAGAGTGAGATACTCTTGGGAAATTGAGTTTGGTTTTCGAGGTAAACCGGTCATAAAATCACTGTGTTGGTTTTTGAAAATTTTCCAAAAAAAGTTTTGCTTGGTTATTGAGATAAGCCTGAAAATCTTTAAATGGGTTTTTAGCTTATCTTGGGTAAAAACTCTCATTTTGGTTGGGGATAAGCCTGTAGTATCTCAAGATCCGATTAAATTAAGGTTTGTGGGCATAACCTGTAAAAGCTCAAAGTTTCTAGTTAAAATCTCAAGAATATCTCTTGGGGACAAGAGTAGGTCAATGCTCATTCGAACCTGGATAAATCACTGGTGCAATCTCTCTAAACCCTTATCACTTTATTTATGCAATATAGTTTAATGTTTTTACATTCCCCTACTTAATTTACTAATATATTAAAAATATTAACACGATGTGAATTTTAAATACCACAGTTCACCCCCTCTTCTTGTACTTGAAGTCACTTGTCCAACAAGTGTGACTGTCGCCTTTGCCTCTAGAATCATAAGGTGGAAATTGGTGAGCTCGAGACAAAATACTTTCTAGTGACCCTGAGATTCCTTGATGTTGCAAGATGACGTTTTAGAGAACTTCCTAAGGTGTGGCTCTGAGGTTACTGTGTGGTACCACTTCATGCTATGAGAAACCTCGAGGTGGAGCAACTTGTTGATTCTCTTCTACTCATAGGAGTCTCTGAGGTGTGCATGTCGATGTTGCACCAAATTATAATTGTTGGTGCTAGTTCATTTTCCCATTGCATTCCTAGAGTGGTCAATAGTTGTTGGAGGCTCTAGAACAACTTTGACTCAAGAACTTATGTTTGCGATTGAGGTTGTTTAAAGGTCTAACATTAAATCAACTTTTGGAAAAGTTAGAAGGTTGACAAGTCCTGAAAAAGTGTCTTGACTGGTAGGTGGAAAGATTGGAGTTTGAGGAGATGAGATAATTAGAGATGTTACAAGGATACACGACTATCCGAGTTGACTTCGATGCTATCATTGTTGGTGAAGCGTTAATCGAATATTAGAATGGGAGATGATGGAACAATTCACCTCTTCCTGGGCATCGATTTCAACGGAACACCACTTCCTGAGCATTTCAATACAAGTAAGTTGGTCCTTTTCTCGAACCAAAGGCTCATGATACCATTTGTTGGAGGGAGTTCACTAGGGAGCATTGATACATAGTGTAGAACTAGGCACATTTGTGAGAGACACACTACTTGTCCACCTAAAACCTTAAGGTGATAGGTGAGTGAGTTCTCCCACTTATAAATGCTCAAGTCACCACATTCCTATCCAATGTGGGACTATTTCCCCACTTACTCACACTTACTTATATTATTCTAATAAATACAAGGGCTAGGAGTTTGTCCTGTGCAGTGGTACGAGCTTGCGAAGCGGTAGAACAGATGTGTACCGGCGGGGTTAACGTTGAAAAATTAATCTACCACATAAGAAAATATGGTACCACCATAATTACCAATTTATCCTTATGGACGCAGGTCAACATTCTAAGACCACTCTTTTTCCAATGCTGTATCATTTCAATCCTTAATATAAACTAGTGGGAAACCCGTGCGTCTGCATGGGTTATGGCGTGGACCGCGTATACATCACCATTTAGATTATGAAATATATAAAAAATTGAAAATATAAAAAATTAGTTCTAAATTCAAAAAAAAAATGATACACCCAATAAAAAACAATTGTGCTAAAAGCAATTAAAAAATAAAGTTATTTCATATAGAATAGTAATTATAATAATGAGTGTAGATGATATTAAATAAATTTGTGCTAATAATATTGACAATTTACAATACAAAATAATTGGCTTGAAATCAGTACCCGTGTGTTTGCAAAAATCAAATAAAATTGTAGTCAATGTCTTTATTAAATTCGAGAGATTAATATTTGCAATTGCGATGAGATATTATTTGGTTTTAAGAAAACAATGAAGCTCGTTATTGTTAAATAAAGGAGCCGGTTTTTTCTTCAAAGTTTTGTTTAGAGTTATTTTTTTCTTGTTCACATCTCTTCAAAATTGAACGCTAAACAACATTTCTTCGACCTTGCTCTAATGGATTTGTTTAAATACACAACATTTCTTAGACCTTGCCCTAATGGATTTGTTTAAATATTTCTTTAACTTAAATGCATTTTTTTTATCTCCAAGCATCACAATGGTGTGATTTTGGCTTCTCATTTTTGGGTCTGTTTACAGAGACAAATTTTGGTCATGTTACAGATAATGTTGAAAGTTACCATGGTTAACTCAGTCCAATTTTTTTATCACTAAATAGTTATTTGAGGTACAATAATTTAATTGGATCCATTGCCTATGATTCTGAGAGCATTTCTGAAATTGAGTCTGCTTGTCATGGTTCGTCTTCCCATCCCGCCATTGCCCTTTCTCATCATGGTAGCAAATTCTGCATAATTTATTTGTCCATCCTGCAGTACAAATTTTCATCAAACTCAATGAACAATTTGGTAACCGATGTATTGTATAATCTTGAAAGACGAGTTTGCAAAAACGTATGTATGACCTATATAACCTATACAAGCAAGTTGTTAATAGCAAGACAAAGAAGAAAACTTATATTATCCTCTCTTTCCAGCTTGTTTAAGTGGACAGTAGCAGCAATGAGTTCACCATAGTCGAGTGTGCCGTTATTATCAATATCTGCCTGTCACGTGCAAAATTATAAGAATTATCAGATTGTTAAATTTAGAATTAGGGAAAAGCATCACAAATTATTACAAATGATTTATCTTATGCATCCATAAGATCCTTGATTTCAGATTCCATATGTTCAGATCCTACTCGCTTTAAGCCTTCTTTTAGCTTATTAGTTCTATTATTGGCAGCAATTTTGGTAAAACAATGTGTTTGTTCAAGATGTCAGGTCTGATGTCTTAACATGTGCTTCTAACATTCTGCTTGTGGTGTGTTGTTTGATATTGCAGCTTTTGTGCCTGATGTCAAGACTGATGTCTTAACATCTGTTGACAGTACATCTGTTCAGTCTGTTATGTGATTTAGGGCTGCGTGTTAATTGTTATGTTTGAGAGATTGCAGGCGAGATTCTTGGAGGAGGTTTTATCTGATGCAATCGTTTTATATTTCCTATGAAGTATATTCTGTTACTATTTAGGGCGAAAAGATTTGAAGATAAAATCTGTTTTTATTGTGCATAAAATCTGTATTTTTCACAGAGCCCAAGCCCAATAATCTGTTTCTATTTAAAGAAGTCTCAACCCTACTTGGACGGCATGAAGACAAGAGATTGTGTACTGAGTGTCAAGTATTAGGGTTTGTGTTTTCGTCTGTGTATTATGAGTCATTCATTCGTCTGTTTTGATGATTGAATAGGACTGGTTTAGTTGAGTTGTATGTTGTTCACTCTAAGCTTTTAAGCACGAGTGTTTGTTCTTGATTGAAGCTTTTAAGCAAGATCAAGTATTGTCTTTGAAGTGTGATCTTCTAATATTTGTAATCATTCAATTGTTGTCACTGTTGTGATTGAGGGGGAGTGAGAAGTGTCTCATATCTAAGAGGTTCTTAGGTAGAAGTGTCATTGGGTAGTGATTAAGTGAATAGATTGTCAACTTGTATGTTGATTGTAGAGTCTATGAATTAATACTACTGATAGTGAATTTCCTCCCTGGCTTGGTAGCCCCCAGACGTAGGTTGTTTGACCGAACTGGGTGAACAATTCTCTGTGTTTATTTATTGCTTTCAAGTGTTGTTCTTTTATTGTCTTGTTCATATAGCAGATATTGATGTTGTGATATCTCATTTAACATCACATATCTGATACCAGAATTTTAATTGGTATCAGAGCAGGTCATCCTGCTCTGTATCTGGGTGAGATCTAGGGTTGTTACCTTCTGGTGCAATGGACAAGGAGAGTGGTGGATTTGTGAATAGACCCCCTATTCTAGATGGATCAAATTATGACTATTGGAAACCTCGCATGGTTACCTTTTTGAAATCTTTAGACAGCAAGGCTTGGAAGGTTGTTCTGACAGAATGGAAACATCCTGTCATTGTGGGAAAAGATGGTGTGTCAAAGCTGAAACCTAAGGAGGAGTGGACCAAGGAAGAAGATGAACTCGCTCTTGGGAATTCTAAGGCCTTGAATGCTTTATTTAATGGTATTGACAAGAACATTTTCAGGCTGGTCAACACATGTGAAGTGGCTAAGGAGGCTTGGGATATCCTGAAAACAACTCATGAAGGAACTTCCAAGGTCAAGATGTCAAGACTTCAGTTGCTAACAACAAAGTTTGAAAGTTTGAGGATGAAAGATGAAGAGACCATTCATGATTTTCACATGAATATACTTGAACTGTCAAATGCTTCTAGTGCCCTAGGAGAGAGGATGTCTGATGAGAAGCTGATAAGAAAAATTCTCAGATCTCTTCCCAAGAGATTTGATATGAAGGTGACTGCTATAGAGGAAGCTCAAGACATCATCCAGATGAGGGTAGATGAATTGATTGGTTCACTTCAGACATTTGAATTAGGGTTGAATGACAGATCTGAAAAGAAGGTCAAAAGCATAGCTTTGGTGTCTAGTACAGAAGATGATGAGAAAGAGTGTGGCCCTGAAACTCAGGAAGAGCTATCCAATGCCATTGTTCTGCTGGGAAGACAGTTTAATAGGGTTTTGAAAAGAATGGACAGGAGCTATAAACCTAATGTCAAGAACATCACATCTGACATCAACAGGTCAGGTGATCAGATGAAGAAAACAAGAACTGAGGAGAAGCCTAATTATGACAAAGGAATCCAATATCATGGATGTGAGGGTTATGGTCATATCAGAGATGAATGTCCTACATATCTTAAGAAGTGGAAAAAGGGCTTATCTATGTCCTGGTCTGAAAGTGAGGAAGATGAAGAGACTGCCAAGCAGGTTAGGGTATTGACTTGAAGGTATACATCTGATGATGATTCTAGGGATGAAGAGAGCACATATTATGAGCTTACCGACTCTTATAGAGAGCTATGCATTAACAGTGAAGGAGCCTGTCAAGAAGGGGAGAGGCAGAAGAAGATCATTGCTCAACTCAAGGCTGAAAAGATAGAGTATCTGGAAACCATTGCCAAGCTGGAAGATGAAGTATTTGTGCTGAACTCTAAACTAAAATCTATGTCCAAGTCTATCAGAATGCTGAATAGTGGAACTGATGTTCTAGACAAGATTCTTGATGTTGGAAGAACTGCAGGAGACAAAAGTGGGTTGGGATTCAACAGTGGATCTGCTTTAAATGATGTTATTCCTAGTTCCAAGCCAGTGATGTTGAAACAGATGTTGAAACATCCTGACAGGACTCCCTCTAGGAAGAAATTTAGGCGCTGGAGATGCCATCATTGTGGGAGCTTTGGACACATAAAGGCTTTCTGTTATAAGTTGCATGGGTATCCTAAGAGTACTTCTAATTGTGCACCCAGACAGGTCATTCATAAAGGTAATCAAGTCATCAAGCAAAAGAAGCAATGGGTCTCCAAAACTGATGTTGTTAGCTTGATAGCTCATACTTCTCTTAGAGTCTCTGCCAAAGAAGACTGGTACTTTGACAGTGGCTGTTCAAGACACATGACAGGAGTGAAGAATTTGCTGGTGGATGTTAAGCTTCATTCTTCTGGCCATGTGACCTTTGGTGATGGTGTCAAAGGAGAAATCAAGGGTGTGGGAAAGCTGAATTGTGAAGGTACACCTAGACTTGATGATGTACTGCTAGTCAAGGGGTTGACAACAAATTTGATCAGTATTAGTCAACTATGTGATCAAGGACTCATAGTTAATTTTACAAAAACTGAGTGCATTGTCACAAATGAGAAAGGTGAAGTTATCATGAAGGGTGCTAGGTCTAAGGACAACTGTTACCTATGGGTGTCACAAGACTCAAGTTCATCCACATGTGTTCTTGCAAAAGAAGATGAAGTCAAAGTATGGCATCAAAAGTTGGGACATCTACATCTGAAGGGAATGAAGAGAATCATATCTACAGAAGCAGTAAGAGGAATCCCAGAGCTCAAAATTGAAGAAGAAAGAGTGTGTGGAGACTGTCAGATAGGGAAGCAGATCAAGATGTCACATCAAAAGCTTCAACATCCCACTACTTCTAAAGTGTTGGAACTTCTTCATATGGACTTAATGAGGCCTATGCAGGTGGAAAGTCTAGGTGGGAAGAAATATGCTTATGTAGTTGTGGATGATTATTCCAGGTACACTTGGGTGAATTTTATCAAAGACAAAACAAAAGTGTTTGATGTGTTTAAAGATCTCTGTCAAAGACTCCAAAGAGAAAAGGAGAGCAATGTCATCACAATAAGAAGTGATCATGGAAGAGAGTTTGAAAATAGAAAGTTTGTTGAATATTATTCTACTGAAGGCATCAGTCATGAGTTTTCTTCACCTATTACTCCTCAGCAAAATGGAGTTGTTGAAAGGAAGAACAGAACCATTCAAGAATCTGCTAGAGCAATGATTCATGCCAAAAAGCTTCCTTACCATTTCTGGGCTGAAGCTATGAATACTGTCTGCTACATTCACAACAGAGTTACTTTGAGAAGAGGTACTTCAGCTACCTTGTATGAGTTGTGGAAGGGAAGAAAACCAAGTGTGAAGTATTTTCATGTCTTTGGAAGTAAATGTTATATTCTGTCAGATCGTGAACAGAGGAGGAAAATGGATCCTAAAAGTGATGAAGGAATCTTTTTGGGATACTCTACAAACAGCAGAGCTTATAGGGTATTCAACTCCAGAACCAGAGTCGTGATGGAATCTATAAATGTAGTTGTTGATGACTATGGAATGAAGGAAGTTGCTGATGTCCTGGATGATGTTGGAATATTTGTTGATGATGTATCAACAGAAGCTGAAGACAGAAGTGGAAACCCCAGTCCTACTGCTGCTGAACCTGAACCCGAGCAGCCTAACAAGGGACCATCCATCAGAGTGCAAAAAGACCACCCAAAAGAGCTTATCATAGGTGATCCAAACTCAGGGGTTACCACTAGGTCAAGAGAAGTTGTGTCAAATTCTTGCTTTGTATCCAAAATTAAGCCCAAAAATGTTAAAGAAGCCTTGAAAGATGAATTTTGGATTAATGCCATGCAAGAAGAGCTGGGACAATTCAAAAGGAATGAAGTGTGGGATCTTGTACCAAGACCTGATGGAATAAATATGATTGGCACCAAGTGGGTTTACAAGAATAAATCTGATGAACAAGGAGTGGTCACCAGAAATAAGGCTCGACTGGTTGCCCAAGGTTACACTCAGGTAGAAGGAATTGATTTTGATGAGACTTTTGCTCCTGTGGCCAGACTGGAATCTATCAGGTTACTCTTAGGTGTAGCTTGTAATCTCAAATTCAAGTTATTCCAGATGGATGTAAAGAGTGCTTTCTTCAATGGGTACTTAAATGAAGAAGTTTATGTAGATCAAACTAAGGGGTTTATTGATCCAACATTTCCTAACCATGTCTACAAACTAAGGAAAGCTCTTTATGGATTAAAGCAAGCACCTAGAGCTTGGTATGACAGGCTTACTGAATTCTTGTCTCTGAATGGTTACAGAAAAGGAGGAATTGACAAGACATTGTTTGTCAAAGAGGAAGGAGGAAAACTGCTGATAGCTCAAATATATGTTGATGACATAGTGTTTGGTGGGATGTGAGAAGCAATGGTTCAACATTTTGTGAAACAGATGCAGTCTGAGTTTGAGATGAGTCTTGTTGGTGAGCTCAGCTATTTTCTGGGTCTGCAAGTTAGACAAATAGAAGACTTCATATTTATCTCTCAGAGCAAGTATGCAAAGAATATAGTCAAGAAGTTTGGTCTGGAGAATGCTAATCACAAGAGGACACCTGCTCCTACTCACCTGAAGCTGTCCAAGGATGAACATGGAGTGAGTGTGGATCAAAGCCTATACAGAAGCATGATTGGAAGCCTACTGTATCTCATAGCTTGTAAATTATAGTTAACGGAGAAATCTTTGATATGGCTTGATTAAAACTGAACTGTTGTCGGACCTGTAATTAAAAATCCCATTATGCCAAAAGGGCGAGCAGTGGCTGCACTAAGTAAATGGAGTATAACTTTAAAATAACTTCATATAAATACAAATCAGAGAAGTAAGGAGCAAATTACTTCATATAAAAACAAACCAGTGAAGTAAGGAGCAACAAGGTTTTACCAATAAGCGCACACGATGTCTCTGGATATGACGAGATAGATTAAGGAACTGATGTCACATAACACTTCGTCGAACAGACTCTCTGCAAGTTTTTGAAGCCCAAACAAAACAAACACACTTTACATTCTAAGAATAATATCAATAAAAGCAAATAAGATATGTTCAAAAGTTGAATATGAAGGTGAGCAAGTGCAGAACTATGCAAATCAGAGCCTTAACCAAATAAATTCTACAGAAAAATTTCAATCCAAAATTCGTAGCCAAAATCATCCAGCGACGATCACTTACTAATCTGTAGGGAGCTAGTACACCCAAACAAAAACAATAATATACCCGAGTGAGACACTACCCAAGACCAGATGGTGACTTTACAGAATAGGCGAGACAAACCAAATGACCCCCAAACATGCAAGATCAGGTACAGGCTTCTCCACAAAAATTAATGATGCAACAAAGATACATAATACTGTCAATACGACCAAACCAGCCAGACTGATACAACACCCTTCCAGCAAGAATATCTCCAGTTACAAAGCATTGTCGAACCAAATTTTGTCAAAAGTCAACAAAGAACTGAAGTTGCTGCAACCTGAAACAACTGTGCATCGAGCAAAGCACACCGCAAAGAAACTGAAAAGCTTAATTATATAATAAGACCAACGCCACCTGCATGATTCAGGGAATCTTAATCCAAAACTTAATTAGTAGCTTCCCCTATTCTCTCTCCAAAGCACGTGTCGGCATATTCATATTGAGCCCATTGCATTCACGCGATATATAGTTTATGGTGAATTATTCATAGGTATAGATGAGTGACATTAGAATAAATCAATAAACCTTAAAAAAAAACTTATGAACATGACTCACAGAGGCTGCAACATGCCTCACTAAAACACTAAAAGCAGGTTCTCCACTTTTAATTATATGTGTAAACGAAACTACAACTTTGGACATACTCACAGTAGCTGCAACATGCCCAATTGTATGTGCCACTGCAACCTACAATTCAAATTCACCATTCAATCATTCATTCAAACACCGAAAGTAGCCCGTGAAGTTCAAGAATTCACCAAAAGTTTTAAGAAATTAAGAAATCACAAAGCTTAACATAGCCGGCACTTAATATTCACTTGCTTTAAAACAAAAGCATAATTTAGAACCCTTAACATAGCCATCACTTAATACTCACCTGCTTTAAAACAAAAGTATAATCTATAACCCTTCAAATGGATAGGTCAAGAATAAAGTAAACATAACTCACATTAAGAATCCCATACTAAGAGCATCATATTTCCAAATCACAAGCGTCACATTAGCCGTTGTGAAGCTCACCGGAAACCATATTTATAATGACAATTCACAATAGAAAACATGAAACATTCCTCATAATGACAAGAATAGAAGAAAATATATGGCCGAGTTTAACTGTTTTTGTGTTCCAAAAATAACAAAAAACACAAATTTATATTCATAATTGAAATTAATAAACATATACCTCAGAAGGCTTTTGCTTAGAACCACTGGATAAACAACAACACCATCATCATCATCATCATCATCGAGACCTAATAGAACCTAAAAGAAAATGCAGAACACAAACTCATTGAACCTAAAATCAAAGAGAAAAATCAAATAAAAATTGTAAGCTCTTTTAAATTCATCCATGAAATCAAACTGTATTGAAATTCGTCCATGAAATCAAACCCTATTGAAACCTTAAAGAAAACGAATCAACACAGATCCAGCTTATTCCTTGTGTTCTTCCTGGTGAGACACCGTCGGCAACACCACGAGCATCTCTTCCATAGCGACGTCATCTCGCTTGCTCACCGTAATCTTCTTTATGAAATCTTCTTTGTCCCTACTAAAAATACAATTAGGTTTATGATTCCATTAAGAAAGAGAAAGAGAAAGAGAAATAGACGAAGTGGAAAAATTAGGGATTAGTATTTTCTCTCAGGGTTAGAGAAAGAGATTGAAGAGGAAAATAAGAAGTAAGAGTGGGAAGACAGAGAGAAAGAGAAAGAAAAAAAGGACGAGGAGAGAGAAATTAAAGTTCATCAACAATTTGAAATTCAAATTACCAAAAGTAAGGAGTTTCAAGTTGTGGTTACATACTGGTGGTGTTCTAAGCATGACATGTGTCCCAAAGGGCAAAAATGTCATTATAGTGGTATAGTTCTTTCTTATATGGTAGATACCGTAAACACTTTTTCTTCTCTTTCTCTCTATCCCTTCTTCTTCTTCTTCTCCTCTCTCTCTCCGTTCATCTTCTTCTCTCACCAATTTTCTCTGTTTCCTCCCATAAACCCTAATCCGCCGCCCTCTCTCTACCAATTTCTCGCATCTCTCTTTTCTCCTCTCTTCCATGAAACCCTACATCGTTTCCGTCTACAATCACCATCACCTCAAAGATGAAGAAAACTTAGATCGGGTGAGATGTAGATCTCATAATGAGGGAAACCATAAAGGCTTAGGGTTTGATTTCTTATCATTACATGTTTTCATTTATACTAATATCTTCTTTCACTCTCTCATTCATAGTTTTACTTTTTCTGTGTAACAGGCTTGAAATGCTTTACATCTTTGCCATCAGGAGATCTTTGATTGAAGAAGTTTGATCAATCATGTTGGTCTTGATTCTGCTGTTTTTCTAAGAATTTATGCTCTTGGGTACTCTTCTTATACTTTTTTTATCATAAAGATTTAATTTTTACCCCAAATTATTACTATAAGTTGCTTAATTTTTGTCGCAGCTATAGTTTTCAGCATAACTCATCATGGGTTATGAGAAAATTTCAATTCTGTTTGATTTTTTTAAAAAAGTTTTAATTTTTAGGTACATTGTTAATGGGAATTTTGATTGTTATACCGTGTAGATTTTAACTTTCTTTTTTGCTAATTTTTTGTGTAACAGACTTGAAATGCTTTAATCTTTTCCATCGGGAGATCTTTGATTGAAGAAGTTTCATCAATCATGTTGGTCTTGATTCTACTGTTTTTCTAAGAATTTATGCTCTTGGGTACTCTTCTTATACTTTTTTTAATCATAAAGATTTAATTTTTACCCCAAATTATTACTATAAGTTGCTTAATTTTTGTTGCAGCTATAATTTTCAGCATAACTCATAATGGGTTATGAGAAAATTTCAATTGTGTTTGATTTTTTTTAAAAAGTTTTAATATTTAGGTACATTGTTAATGAGAATTTTGATTATTATGCCGTGTAGATTTTAACTTTCTTTTTTGCTAATTTTCTGTGTAACAGGCTTGAAATGGTTTAGATCTTTGCCATCGGGAGATCTTTGATTGAAGAAGTTTTATCAATCATGCTGGTCTTGATTCTGCTGTTTTTCTAAGAATTTATGCTCTTGGGTACTCTTCTTATACGTATTGTATCATAAAGATTCAATTTTTACCCCAAATTATTACTATAAGTTGCTTAATTTTTGTTGCAACTATAATTTTCAGCAAACTCATAATGGGTTATGAGAAAATTTCAATTTTGTTTGATTTTTTTAAAAGAGTTTTAATTTTTAGGTACATTTTTAATGGGAATTTTGATTATTATGCCGTGTAGATTTTAACTTTCTTTTTTGCTAATTTTCTGTGTATCGTGTTTGAAATGCTTTAGATCTTTGCCATCGGGAGATCTTTGATTAAAGAAGTTTGATCAATCATGCTGGTGTTGATTCTGCTGTTGTTCTAAGAATTTATGTTCTTAGGTACTCTTCTTACACTTTATTTTATCATAAATATTCAATTTTTACCCTAAATTATTATTATAAGTTGCTTAATTTGTGTTGCAGCTATAATTTTCAGCATAACTCATAATGGGTTATGAGAAAATTTCAATTCATGGTGTAAAGAAGTCTGTAGTAACTGATATTTTGGTAAGAACTATGTAGTCACTACTTATTTTGATTTGTATTTTGGCATACATTTTGAAAGAATTTAATTAGCTCTTGGTCTAAATATGCCGTAACTGGATGAAGCAATGTTGTTGGCAGATATTGATCAAGATACAGTCAGTCACAGCTGGTCTCTGCTTTTATGATTAAATTAGAGATTTATATTGAATGCTTTATTTGTGAATGCTTTATATGTGCTAAAACAGTCACTGATATAATCGGAGTTGCCGATACAACTTCTTTTGTTGTAGCGTTAGGGGAGGGAAATTCCAAAAAGGAATACTTCAGATTTGTCGGTACGTATTTCATTGGTTGTGATTTTCGTAACAAAAATTCTGATAATTTGAATATGTTTTTGATCAGCCACAGGTTGTTGGTGACTTAACTGGAAATGAATACTTGAAGTTTGTTGGCAGAGATATGTTCAAATCTGTCCCTTCTGTCGATGCTGTTTTACTCAAGGTATTTTTATTTTCATCAATTATTACAATCTCATTTTAGTTGCAATTGGAGTATGATTTAGTGATGCTTACAATGTTTTTTGGGAAAGAAAGGACAAAAAAAAGAATGGAGTATAATCAAGTTTTATTATGCCCCGGTTGAAACCAAGAAGGAAAATATAATCAAGTTTTCTAACTCTTTCTGTCTCTTTGCTATTAGACGATCATATCTTAGAATAATTATATACTTGATTATGAGTGTTTAATATGTCAGCTCTTTTACTGTTACAGCCTATAAAACTTGGGGTCCATGTTTGGATCAGGTCTATCTTAGAGAAACTGTTACAGCCTATAGATGACACCAAAGGTATGCCGTCTTTTTTTTAGCGTAATTTTATTGATTCATTGATAACTTTTCGGAAATGTCAAAGTTGAACTTCCAATTTTTCCTGTATCTGTTTTTCAATGTCTGATTCTATCTTAACTAAATTATGTGTTGATTTTTTTTCAAATTACATGGAAACAAATACAGGTTTTGGATTTGAGAAGATGGACTTGGTCAAAGCTTGAGGCTAAAACTGGAGACGAACCCTCTACAACTTTGGACCCTTGTGTTGGCCATTCTTTGGTTTGTATTGAACATAAAACTCTGCATAACTGCTGTGTTGAATCTATTTGTTGTCTGCAACTCTTGTTAACAAAGAACCTTCTGTTATACATTTGAGGTTGGCATTACATGGTATATACAATGCGCCGACTGTTCTATTTTGGCTGAATGTCTAGAGAGAGTTCTTTGTAATGAATTAACATATTTGTAAGGAATACAGGAAATATCATGAAAGAAGCAGGGCCTCTTAGCATGACTTTCACTATACCTATGTACAACTCTTCAAGGCTTCAGGTAAAATGCTCAAGATAATTTTGAAACAATTTATTTTGCAAAATGTGCTAGAACTTTTTCATTATCTAGGCTTTTCTTGTGCAGGTGAAATATTTGCAGATAGCAAAGAAGTCGAAAAGTCATAATCCATATCGATGGGTTAGATATGTAACCCAAGCAAACTCATACGTCGCCCAGTTGTAATCCCGATATCTGCAAAAGCTAAATTCTGAATGTTTTCCAAGTCATTGATGTTCATGTGTGCTGAATAATTCTAGGAAAATTACATGCAATGTTTTTACATTTTAGGAATATGGAGACCAAAATGAGATGTTTTAAAACTGAATTAATAATCGAATGTTTCTTTGTTTGCAGTAATTGGAAACATATTTAACCTTAAAATTTATGTTTATAACTTTTTCTAGAAATCCTAATGTTTGTTTCATGCTAATATTTTAAAAAGAAACATTATAAAATCATATGGAATTCTAAGGAGAATCTGATTCTGTTTCCTAGCCTATAGTCAGAAAGGATTCATATGGAGTAAAACAAAAAGTTGTAGTCATGTTCTTAAAGGTGAAAAAACTGTAGAATCGTATGAATGATTCTTAGGGGAGCGATTATAATCGAACAATGAATTTAGGCACAAAACATCAGCAAAAGTGGTGAATTTAGAAATTCTCTTTACTTTGGGGGCACATAAAGCGAATGTTCATTTTTCTGTTTTTGTTTGAGTAATAATACGCATCGAATCTAACCATACAGAAAATCGATTAAAATTACTGGATACAACAATGTCACATAAAGTGATTTGATTTACAGTACTATCTTTTTTAGAAAAGATTCTCCAATATACCATCTATTTCAACTATATTTACTAAACTACAATCTTTTCAAACAATTTTTTTCCTCGTAAAGCACCCGCCTAATAAATCAACGGTTCCTTTAAAATTAATAATAATTAGTTTTTAAATTATAGTAAAACAATTAAAATTTATTTATATGTACGTAATTATTTTAATTAATTTTTTTATTTAAAAATAGAGTCGACAATGTAATTGACAGTTATTTTATATTTTTTATTATTTAAGTATAGGTCCGGAACTTCAATACGTGTTTTTATTATTAAGTAAAGAGCCAGCATTGTAATTGACGGTTGCTGTGATTTATTTATAATGGATTCACTAATTATTTTGGCGGTGCCCGTGGCAAATCTGATATAAATAGAGGTGCGGTGTGATTCTATTATACATTATATTTTAATGAACTAATCAAAAATTTCCTAAAATTTAATAGAAATAGAATCATCATAATCAATGTCTAATGATAAGGTCTCATAATTACGAATTTTTTTTTAATGGTATTATGAGATGGTGATGAAGAACAAATTGAATCTGCAAAGATAAAGACAATGGAATAAGTTAAGACGCGACTGCTAAGTAGTGACCGACTCCTTTTCCCATTTTCCCATTTATGAGTTTCAATTTTTATTCTAAAAATGATTAAAATAATATAATTTCTAATGAATAAAAATGAAAGATATTTAATTCATAATTTTTATCATCATACATCTAAATCAATTGAATATAAAATATAAGAATCAATCCATTACTAAATATAATTAATTTCAATTTGGTTAAAGAGGTAACCAATTAAAGCATATTCGAAATTACTACTTATATGAGATTATGAGTTCATATTTTATTGGCGTCAAATTTTTAAAATGTATATAGGCAGAAGATAATCAATTTATATAATTACAAAATTAATTATACAAAATTTTTTGGGTCCAAAATAAGCATACTATTTGAATGAATTAAATGAACTTCAATTTAAATACTAATAGAACGAAACATAAGTAATGTATAAATAAATAGTATTAAAATTGTATGATATTTTTTATTAATCATACAATTTGTTTGTCATTTATCAAATTTAAAATTTTAACTTGACAAGTTCATCAATGATCATTTTATATTTATCTATATATCATATAAAATAATTGAAATATTAAAATTCAAACTTTAACAGGTCAAGTCCATCCAAATACGAACAAATATAGGCTAATCATTAAAATTTATGTATACAACTATAATAATACTTGAATAAATATTTGTTAATGATGTAAATATGTGAAAAATTAATAGTGATTCAAATATGAGAATATATATATATATATATATATATATATATATATATATATATATATATATATATATATATATATATATATATGAGAAAAGGGGTGATGCACTGACAGTGTAAAAAAGTTTTACACTGTCAACCAATGACGATCACGCATCCTGTCAAGTCAGACTGAAAATTTTAAATTATTTAAATGACATGGCAGAATGTTATATTTCTATTGGATGACAGTGTACAACTTTTTTACACTGTCAGTGCATCACCATTAAACCCAATATATACTCATATTTGGATCACTATTTTTTCACATATTTACATCATTGACAAATATTTATTATAAATTAATTTAAATATCTAAATATGAGAATCTTAATTTTTTTTTGGATTATAATTTTATTTAATAAAGACATTGACTACAATTTTATTTGATTTTTGCGAACACACGGGTACTGATTTCAGGTCAATTATTTTGTATTGTAAATTGTCAATATTATTAGGTCAATTATTTAATAAAAAATATTGATTCTGTTCTGGACTGGGCCGAGGCTGCCCAACAGTCGAGCAGGCCCAACCCATACAGCCTGGGGAGGCCCAATAAGGTCCTTCTGCAAGATACGCGACTGCCACGTGCTGGCCACAGTTTCGCCGGGCACGTAGGCAGTGTCGGGCACTTGGGACAATAGGAAAGGATGACATCACACCCTGCTGAGATGTGCCTCCCCGACAGACTAGCTTCTCCCCGCGAGAATGCTACACATCACTCCTCGACGAACATGGCTCCTCCCCGCGAGGCCATGTCCATTCTACGGGCTTCATCTCTCCTCGACACAGAAGGCTCCTCCCCGCGAGGAGTAACCAACGGTCCATACCACGTGGACACGTTCCAAGTAACCTCCCACGTCCGAAGGATTCGGTCTGCCCTACTTCCGGAAATCTAGGAGCGGTTACTCTAGGGCGAAGACCACGTGCTGGTCTTCACTACTACACGTAAGCCCTAACAGTTGCTTGGAGTGGGCCTAGTTGATCCAGCCCACTGTAGGTAACCGTTGGCCCCACGCTGGGGGCTCTCTCTATAAATACCCTCTCATTTGAGAGGGTCGGGTTAGACACATTCTTCTACCTCTTTACTCTCTCTGTATTTGCGGTTATTCTGTACACTCTCTCACTTGAGCGTCGAAGTACCTTGCAGGTACACCCCCCTCCGTCTCTCACCATCACCAGAGCTGCCGTTGGCCACTATCAACTGTCTGATCCAGGTACGATCAGTGGCGCCGTCTGTGGGAATATATAAGCTTCCCCATTTTTCTGCTCGATAAACCAAAGCTTTCTCCATTCAACAACCATCATGGCCAACCCGTCGGCGAATCAAGCTCTAGACAACGTTATCGCGCAGCTCAGTAATGGCAACCACGTCGACAACAACGCTGCCCAACCTGTCGTGGAGAACGACATCAGAGACGGACTCACCGCCTCACCGTTTTCCGAGGAAGTGGAGTACGAGACAACTCACCAAGACAGACATGAAACAGTCCTCCAGCCTGTTTTCCAGCCCGTAGACCCACCGCCAAATGCGGACCCGAGCACTGCTGCCCTGTTTGCTTTGGTCAATCAGACTAACCAAAACATCCGGATCGAGGCGCTGGAGAAAGGTCATGGTCGGACTTCCCCGCGAAGGCACCGACCACCGTCATTTCCAAGACATTCGCAGTCCCCAGAGGCATCTCGTAGTCCCTCCCCAGTTCGCAGAGGTCGCAGACCACGCTTGGAGCGTACTCAGCCGGAACATCCTCAGAAACGCCACCGCTCCCCGCCACCAAAGGGACCAGTTCGCTCCTCGAAAAATAAAAGGAGCAGGCCGGACGCCGAGGAGCCCAGAGGCCGATTAAAGTACCACTCCCCGAGATGTCGCTATGTTCATGGACAACACTCCCCTTCTGTGTCTCCGGGAGCCAGCGAGGATGACGATTATCGGACCCCTCTGGCCAGGCACATCATGGACGCCCCTATTCCTAAGGGCCTGGAGAGGCCCCCATCCTTGGGGACATATGACGGGGCATCTGATCCTGATGACCATGTCGAGAGTTTTGAAGCTCTGATCGATTTCAAGAATGTCTCCGGCGCTATCAAATGTCGACTATTCCCTACGACTCTTCGAAAAGGGGCCATGGCTTGGTACAAAAACCTAGCATCTGAATCAATCGCATCGTGGAAGGTCCTAAGGGAGCGCTTCAGAAAACATTTTACGGCTTCTCGTCGACATCCGAAGACGATAGCCTCCCTAGAAGCCATCTTTCAGGGGAAGGATGAACCTCTCAGGAGCTACATAGAGAGATTCAACAAAGAAGCAGTCGAAATCCACGTGACCTATCACATCAAAATGTATCTCATCATCAAGGGTTTGCGGATAGGATCCAAGTTCGCAGAATCCGTCGGACTACACCGTCCCCGCAGCTTTGAAGGCCTCCTCGAGAGGGCTCAGTCGCATATTGAGTTCGAGGAAGCTGAAGCTGCACAAATTGCCCTCGATTCGAGGCGCAGAGAAGGCCCCCGCGGCAACAAGGAGGAAGACTCCCCTCCACCCAGGCGAGGTGGAGACAGGAGAAGAGAAGACTCCCCTCCACCTAGGCGAGGTGGGGAAAGAAAAAAAGAAGCCCGGACCAAATAGCCCCGCGAATCACGGGGACCGTCTGGCCTTTTCAAAGACTACACACCGCTAAACGCGTCCCGCGCGCGCATTTTTAGCGACTGTGCCAATTCGGAGTTCGTCAAAGGGGGAATCCGCTTCCCAAAACCGGCGGCTTCCAAACCAAATGCTGACAAGTCCAAGTGCTGCCGATTCCATCGCAGTCACGGGCACGTTACTGAAGATTGCGTCCACCTTAAGGACGCAATCGAAACGCTGATTAAAGAAGGGTACCTGAAGAAGTACGCCAAGCAGCAAGAGGCCCCCCGCCCCAGCGGCCAGGAGGTCCAGAATGTCGAGGAGTCAACCCCCTCTCCCAACAACGGATCGCTGCAAGTCGCGTTGAGCATCACGCGACCTGAAGACTTTGGCTTTTCGGGAAAACTCGACAACCCTGAAGCTGTCTGAAACATGTGGAAGAGCTTCCCAGCAGAAGAGTCGATAAGTGCCCGCAGCACCTGGGAGTCTTTCCCCCAAGCCCTGGTCATATCTGACGGAGCCCCTGACCGTTTGACCGTGGGGTCAATAAAGAGGAAATTCGACGAACTGAAAGCAACGACTCCTCGAGCCCCTACCCTCGAGAGGGTTAAAGGAAGATCAAATCCGATTACCTTCTACCTCGAGGAACTTCCCGGTGGGGCATCTAACGCCAACATCCCTCTCTTGATCCGGGCACAGATGGCCAATTTTGATGTCCACAGAATTTTGGTTGACCAAGGGAGCTCGGTGGACATCATGTACGTCCACCTCTTCGAGACCCTCCAGCTGACCAAGAGGCACTTGTCCCCGTACGTAGGGTCAGACCTACAAGGCTTCAATGGCGCGACCACCAGACCATGGGGCTTCGTGGAGTTGATGGTCACCTTCGGGATTGAGGAAACTTCCCGACAGGTGAAGACGCGTTTCTTGGTGGTGGACTGCCCGTCCCTCTACAACTACATCATGGGGAGGACCACGTTGGCGGAACTGACGGCCGTACCATCAACGGTCCACCTAAATATGAAGTACTACACGAAGCGTGGACGTGTGGTCACTCTCCACGGGGACATCAACGCGGCCAGAAGATGTTTCGACGTAGCAATCAAGGGTCTGAGTGTCGTCGGAGGCATCAAACCCAAGACTCAGGCTGAGGCACCTCCAGACGTCGTGCAAGCTCCACTTCCGCCGGTCAGCGCAGTCGACCTTGACAGCAGGTTTCCCGGGGAGCAGGAAGAAGCTGCAGGCGAGTACCTCCCAGTTGAAATCAATGGGAAGCCTCTCCACCCAACGCGCCCCATCCCAGATGGAGATTTCGAGCTGGTTCCCCTCGGCGACAACCCAGATCGAAGCGTGAAGATTGGCTATGGACTCCCCGACCTGGAGAAGAGGCAACTGAAGGCATGCCTCCGAGAAAATGCAGATTTGTTCGCTTGGAGTGTTGTAGAGATGTCCGGACTGGACCCTGAAGTAGCTTGTCATCAGCTGACTATAGATCCGGCCGCTAGGGCTGTAGCTCAACGTAGGCGTAGGCAGTCTCCGGAAAAAACGGAGGCTGCTGAAAAAGTTGTAAAAGACCTCCTAGAGGCAAACTTTATTTCCGAGGCCAAGTACACAACTTGGCTCTCAAATGTTGTACTCGTTAAGAAAAATAATGGAAAATGGAGGATGTGCGTTGACTACACGGATCTTAACCGGGCATGCCCGAAAGACTCTTATCCCTTACCTAACATCGACCAGCTGGTCGACAACTCTGCAGAATTCAAATTACTATCCTTCATGGATGCCTACTCGGGGTACAACCAAATCCCCATGGACGAGGCCGGCAAGCAGCATACCGCTTTCATGACCGAGTCGGGCAATTACTACTATAACGTAATGGCCTTCGGCTTGAAAAATGCTGGCGCCACCTACCAACGGATGATGAATAAGGTCTTCCGGGCGGACATCGGCAACGTGCTCGAGGTCTATATGGACGACATGATCGTCAAATCTGCGGAAGAAGTCGACCATGCTGCTCATCTCAAGAAAGTGTTTGACAAGGCGAGGAAATGTCGCATGAGGTTAAACCCCGACAAATGCACCTTCGGCGTTTGCGCAGGGAAGTTCCTCGGCTTCTACCTCACGGAGAGGGGAATCGAGGCAAACCCCGACAAATGTAGGGTATTCTCCGAAATCCCTACCCCGAACTCGAAGAAGTCGATCCAGTCACTTAATGGAATGCTGACTGCTCTCTCCCGTTTCGTCGCCAAATCCGCTCAGTACGCACTCCCCTTTTTCAAGCTTCTCCGACAGAAGGCGACTTTTGAATGGAGTGAAGAATGCAAACAAGCCCTCCTCCATCTAAAACAAGTCTTGTCACAACCCCCGGTATTGTCCCGACCAGATAACAGGGAAACGCTTTTCTTGTACCTGGCCGTCACCAGCGAAGCGGTGAGTGCTGTCCTCATACGGGAGACCCCCGACGGACAGAAACCAATTTATTTCACGAGCAGAGCTCTTCAGGGTCCCGAGCTCAGATACCAACAGATTGAAAAGGTCGCCTTGGCCCTCGTATCTGCAGCCAGAAGATTACGACATTACTTCCTGGCCCACACAATCGTGGTAAGGACGGAGCAGCCTATCAGACAGCTCCTTAGTCGGCCAGATATAGCGGGGAGAATGCTCCGGTGGTCTCTCGAGCTATCCGAGTTCGACCTCCGATATGAAGTAAGAAAAGCCTTGAAAGCTCAGGTACTGGCCGACTTCGTAGCGGAAATGACCGTCCCTGAATCCTCGACAATGGCTCCCAGAAATGGACGATTTACGTCGACGGAGCCTCTAGTGCGAAACGTAGCGGAGCGGGCATTATCCTCAAAAACGAGCAGGGCATCCTGATAGAGGTCTCCCTCGAGCTGTCCTTCAAGACATCGAATAACCAAGCCGAATACGAGGCCTTCCTCATGGAACTTCGACTGGCAGAAGACCTTGGCGCAAAGGAAGTCAAAATCTTTACAGACTCCCAGCTCGTGGCATCACAGGTTCGGGGAGAATTCCAGGCCAAAAACGATAGTCTCATCGAGTACCTAACCTTGGTGCAAGAAAAGTTGAAGAAATTTGTCTCCGCAGAGGTGGCTCACATCCCGCGCGAGCACAACACTCGAGCAAAAGGTCCCTAGGCCGAAAAGCACTCCGAGCGGGGTATTATTGGCCCACTATGCAACACGATGCAAAGGAACACATCAAGAAATGTGACCGCTGTCAAAGACACGGGGACATGCACCTCGCTCCCCCAAACGAGCTTAAGTCATTATCATCCCCGTGGCCATTTGCATGGTGGGGAATGGATATCCTCGGACCTTTCGTCATAGGGTCGTACCAAAACAAGTACCTCATCGTCGGGGTGGACTACTTCACAAAGTGGATTGAGGCAGAGGCGCTGGCCAAAATCACTGCCTTCAACATACTCCGTTTCTACAAGAGAAACATCCTCGCCCGATTCGGTGTGCCCCAAGCCATTGTCACCGACAACGGGACACAGTTCACCGACAGGAACTTCCAAGACTTCGTCGCCAAACTGGGCACAAAACAGCACTTCACGTCGGTCGAACACCCTCAAACCAATGGGCAGGCCAAAGCGGCGAACAGAGTGATACTCCGGGGACAGAAGTGACGACTCGGCGAGGCCAAACAACGGTGGGTCGAGGAGTTGCACAGCGTCCTATGGGCGTATCGAACAACCCCACACTCCACGACCGGGGAGACCCCGTTTTGCCTAACGTACGGAATCGAGGAAGTTATCCCCGTGGAGATCAGGGAAGCCTCGAGGAGGACAGAAGCTCCCCTCGACGAAGAAACAAACAACGAAGCCCTGTGAGAAGAGCACGACCTTGTCGAAGAGATAAGGACCGACGCTTCCCTCCAAGAAGCCTCTTTAAAACAAAAAATAACTTTGCGTTATAATGACAAGGTTATCAAACGAGACTTCCAAGTTGGCAGTCTTGTTCTACGGAGAAATCAGAAAGATTCACGTGAAGGAAAGCTGGCCACAAACTGGGAGGGCCCATACCGCGTCGTCGCAAAGACGGGGACGGGTGCTTATTACCTCAAAAACCTCCACAGTGAACAACTTGCTCGACCATGGAATGCTGAGAAGCTCAAACAATATTACAGTTAGACACTGCTCGGGACGGTACGACGTCGCGACCACGGGGGCTTGCGACGGTACACGCGCGACACCTCTATATAACACACGACGGCCAAAAACCACGAAGTGTGTGCGTGAAACTTTTTGGCCTGACGAGGAGACCTCAACCGAGCTCCGTCGTTGACGTACCAGATAGGCGGAACACCCAGCTCGTAATGGGAAATTCACGCCACGAAGCTAAGACGTCGACCGACTTCTTAGCCTCGTTGAAGGTCGGAGTACAACCCCGATTACTCGACTAGCTCTCTACACAGTCGAGGATCGTCAGAGTCGAGCAAACCCCCAAGGCGCCAGCAATCTCAACTACTTAGGTAAAAATAAGTAATGTATAAAGTATCACACACAAGCAAAATAAATAAAGGGGCAAAGCGAAGTATAAGAATCGGGCAAAGCCCATTGTACGAATATTACATCAATAAGCCCACAAGCCGGGCAAAAACAACCATTGTACGAATATTACATCGAATAAGCCCACAAGCCGGGAAAAAACAACAAAATGCCACGCAGGCCAAGCAAACTATATTCCTACTCTGCAGCAGTCTCAGCAGCGTCTGGCCCACCTCCTTCGTTGGCATTTCCTTCTTGCCCGGGCAGCACTATCCGGCCATCGACCACCTCGCAGTCAGCATCAGCCCCGTCGGTCACCAGGCCGGGATTTAGGATCCGAAGTTGCGCCACTGCATTTCGGAACCCTATGCCCGCAGTTTCAAGAGCATCATCCTCGGCTAGCCGGAGATCCTGCTCGACTCTCCTGAGTTGGGCCACCAGAGCTGCTCGAGTGGTTAGGAGCTTATCCTCTTCAGTTTCGCCTTCAGCTGGCCGAACAGCATCCTCTAACTCGGCAACCCTCTCCTTGAGCCGCTTCTCCTCTGCCTCCAGCTCGGTGATCCGGGCAAGACGACCTTTCTCCGCTTCCTCAGCTTCCTTCAGCTTTGCCTCCGCCCGCTGTTGCTGCTCGTTCTGTTCTTTATTCAGGTCCCTGCATTCCTTTAACTCTTTGCGCAGGTCTAGCAGCTCAGCATCCAAGGTCTCGAGCTTTTCTTGCAGTCGAGAAAGTTCGGCAGCGGGGCGGGTCTCATCGAGCAGACATGTCCTCAAAGATCGTCCTCCTCCTCGCTTCCGCAGCAGTCCCCAGCGCAGCTTGGATTTCAGAGGGAGGGCGCGAGGATAGGTGACTTCAGAGAAGAAGCGGGGCTTGAGATGGCATGGTGGGAGTTCGAAGCTTGAAGGAGGATGGGGACTTTCTTCGTGGGCCAGGTCGACAAACTCCGCATTCGAAACCCGTAGCAGTTTCGGCGTCCCTTGAGTACTCGGGGACTGACTCCCAGCAGGAGGTGTGCGCATACCTGAAATCCCTGACGCAGTCAAAGCAGGCTGGGATTGGCTAGAACCTTCGGGCATCGCGGCAGAGGGAACACCCTCGGGCATGGCCCCAGAAGAAGCAACACCTTGACCCTTTGAACGAGATGACTCTCCCCGAGCTTGTTCTTCCCGATCCCTCTTCGCCTTCAACTTCTTGAGCCTCTCCTCTACTCCGGCCATTTTCCCTGCAAAAAGAAAGAAAACGTTAGTAAGGCAAGATATACAGACGCGAGGAAGGCTTAGGTCGAGGATGTTTTCACCACCTAACAGCTCATCTGCTTCTTCATCGGAGAAGGTCTCGAGCAGAACACGAGTATTGATCAGGCGACGTTGCTTCATCACCTGCCCGTCTGCTCCCGTTACAGGCTAGTCGTCCAGCGTTTCGTACCGAGCTTCATTGAAGCTTTCGACGAAAGCAACGATTTTATCGTAAGCTGCCCGGTCGTCGACGTCCAACTGATTGTGTTTCACCTTATATTTATCAACCCCTTTTTTGAAGTGTTCCTCCGTCCAGTACAGGGGGAACTTTGGCTCCAGAACCTCCTCGGAGCGACCGTTTACTTTACGGGTAACTCTCCGGTACAGCGAGTTGATAGCCCCAAGGGTGACCGGCTTCACAAAATAGTAGCGGTACTTGAAAGCCCGGATGGAATCCAAATACGTGTGGAACAGAGCTTTGCTTTGCTTAAAGGACACCCAGCCGTGTCGTCCACCGATCGACGACCTTTGAAGATGGAATATTCAAAAGAAGAGGGACACTGTCGGTACGATTTTCAGGTGTTTACAAACAAGCTCAAAAGCCCGGATAAATGCCAGCGAGTTCGGGTAGATCTGCGAGGGCGCCAGCTTCAACCAGGCGAAGATTCCATCTTGGAAATCCGTGAAGGGCAGCCTCCACCCCGCTTCGTCGAACATAAACTCGTATAACGGGATACAGATTCCTCGGTACGGCGAGCATATTCGGTGATGCTCTTCAGGCCAAAAAACCTTCCATGATTTGTCAGATCCAATTAGCCGATGCTCGACGGTACAGAACGCGTATTCCACGTCTCTGTAGACAAAGATGGACGACATCTCTAGGGCTTCGTCGCAGACCCACTCCTCGAGCGGGCGCTCTTGGGCGAAAGCCATATGAGCCATGGGAGATTCTGGGTGGTCATCTTCTTCAAAGGATCCTACGGCCACCTTCGCAGCCAAACCATCCATTTACCTGAAAAGCAGAAGGAAACGGTGAATTCGATGGGTCATATCAAATTCACCCCTCCACCGCTATTCAAGCGAATGGGCGAGGAATGGGCAAGGCTTTCTCGTTTCCCAGACATAGCTGGCCGAGGATCAACACGGTCACGGGGAACTCATCGCCTCCCCGAAAAATTCTGCCCCCTTTTCCCATAACGCTAACGAAAAGAGTGACCATTGGGACCCCAGGACATTCATCGCATCCCCGAGATATTCATCCCTTGTCCCCGAGACATTCAACAAAAGCGAGAGGAGTTCTAAACACTCCCTCTCTCAACAACAAAAGATTCCCGCCGTATTCGCCAGGAACCCTTTCATTTCTCATGGGAACTCCATCAGTTCACCAAGGAAATACTATATGCTAGTTAAAATCAAGAGGAAACGCAAGAAAAAGGCTAGTTTTTGAACAAATACCTTATAGGCAGTGATTTAGGTTTCCGGCGCGAAGTTCCGGCAGTTGACGGCGGCGAACGGCTGCTGTAGAAGATAGGGAGAGAAGGAGAGAGATTGTTGAGAGAGAAACGAAAAAAGTGGAAAATGAACGAGGGGAGGAGTTTTTATAGTGGTTCTCACAGAACTCGAGGGACATAGGGCACTTGAGTGCGCTACCCTAGCCATCCACCCTAGCCTCCCTAGGTAATGATGACAGACGACACGTGGCACACATGCAGCCGTTCATCCTCCCACGCGTGTCGTTTCAATTTTCCCCAACGTTCCGGATCTGAAACCCCTCATCTCCCCGGCATTACGACTAGACGCAGCTGTCCGATGCCTGACTTATGTGCGACTGCAGGAATGTCGAGCACGAGAATGGCCTCCTCGATTCCTCTCTTGGCGTATCCCCGACATGCCAATAACCCTTAAGTCATTACTCTGACATCTCAGAGCAACGACTTGGGGGGCTCCTGTTCTGGACTGGGCCGAGGCTGCCCAACAGTCGAGCAGGCCCAACCTATACAGCCTGGGGAGGCCCAATAAGGTCCTTCTGCAAGACACGCGACTGCCACGTGTTGGCCACAGTTTCGCCGGGCACGTAGGCAGTGTCGGGCACTTGGGACAATAGGGAAGGAGGACATCACACCCTGCTGAGATGTGCCTCCCCGACAGACTAGCTTCTCCCCGCGAGAATGCTACACATCACTCCTCGACGAACATGGCTCCTCCCCGCGAGGCCATGTCCATTCTACGGGCTTCATCTCTCCTCGACGCAGAAGGCTCCTCCCCGCGAGGAGTACCCAACGGTCCATACCACGTGGACACGTTCCAAGTAACCTCCCACGTACGAAGGATTCGGTCTGCCCTACTTCCAAAAATCTAGGAGCGGTTACTCTAGGGCGAAGACCACGTGCTGGTCTTCACTACTACACGTAAGCCCTAGCAGTTGCTTGGAGTGGGCCTAGTTGATCCAGCCCACTGCAGGTAACCGTTAGCCCCGCGCTAGGGTCTCTCTCTATAAATACCCTCTCATTTGAGAGGGTCAGGTTAGACACATTCTTCTACCTCTTTACTCTCTCTGTATTTGCGGTTATTCTGTACACTCTCTCACTTGAGCGTCGGAGTACCTTGCAGGTACACCCCCCTCCCCGGCCGTCTCTCACCATCACCGGAGCTGCCGTTCCAGACGCCGTTGGCCACTATCAACTGTCTGAACCAGGTACGATCAGATTCTAATAATGATATATGATAAATATTTATTGATTTTTGAGTAGATTAAACAATACAAAATATTATTTGGTCGAACTGTAAAAAAAAAATCATTAACTCTTACGGTCACTTTATGCTCCAAATATAATTAAAAATATGTTTTTTTAAATAATAAATTTTCTGGTTTAATAATTTTGTCTTTCTGTTTTTCCATTCTTATTACATTTTAGAAACATATACGCGTAATGAACCAGTACTCGTACGAACGCATGGGTATCCATACCAGAATCCGTGCGAACCCACGGGTTATTTCATTTTTTCTACAATTAAAGAAAATAAAAGTAAATATATTTTAAAGAATGTGTGAATGCACTGGGAATACACCAGTACTGTGTGAACGCACGGGTAAGCAGACCAAAATAGCAGTGAATGCACGTGTAATACATCAGTACTGTGTGAACGCACGGGTAACCAGACCAAAATCGTTGTGAACGCACGGGATATTACATTTTTTTACAATAAAATAAAATAAAAGTAAATATGTTTAAAATAATGTATGTATCTAAACTAGGGATGTCAACTGGGTAGGGAATATTCGGAGGATACTTTTTTTAAAATGTTTTTTATATTTATTTTGTCTCTTTTAATAGCATCTACACTCATTATTATAATTACTATTCTATATGAAATATTTTTATTTTTTAATCGTTTTTAGCACAATTGTTTTTTTATTGGGTGTATCATATATTTTTTTTGAATTTAGAACTAAATTTTTATATTTTCACTTATTTTTTATATTTCATAACCTAACTGTTGACGTATACGCTGTCCACACCAGAACCCGTGCGAACGCACGGATTTCCCACTAATATATAACGGGTTTCCCACTAATATATAATGAAAAGTTTATCACCAATAATGTCCAGAGCTAACAACTTACAAAAATGAATGGTTTCATGCTTGCCGGATAAGAACTAGCGAGGTAGTAAAGTATCACATACTGTAATAGTGATTAAATTTTTGTTATAATTAATTAGTAAATAATAATAGATATTCCGTCCGATGGGAGGCAACACTAGACAATAGAAGCATTAATTCAAGAGACAGTGGAAAAAAATGCCATAAGGCAGCACCAAATTCAGCCACGATATTTAAGCTGACTGGAAAAAGTCATGAATACAGCATAATACTACCATTTATTCCCCTTTTCATAAGCAAAATATTTGAATTTTGACATAATAAATATAATAAAAGAAAAATATAACAAGACTTTTTTAATTATATAAAATTGATTTAGTGGTTAGGGTGAAGAAGTTGACAAATAAAAATGCTAAAGGTTTCCCATATAAAATATCACACTAATATATACTAAGTATTAGACAATAAAAAATTTATTATAAAAAATTATGTTAACAGAAATTATACTCACTCAATGTGTTTAATTTTAAAATATCAATTTTTAAAATTACTTATTTTTAATTTTTAATATTGAAATAATAGTACGACAAATACTTATGATATAATAAAAATGACAATTCATTGATTTTATTATGAGTAAAAATATTATAATAAATTATTAAATAATTTTATTCCTAAATATATTTTATTTAATCCAAAAATATTTAATACAGATAGTTGAATGAAATATTTTGCTAAAAATTAAAAATAACAATTCAATAAATTTAATTTATATTTAATGTTAAAATTATAAAAATAATCACACTTAATTAAATTTTGTAATCAGCGCAAAATAATTTTTACTAATAACAATAATATAAGAGAGTGTTTGTTTGTCTTTAAATATAAAGTATTTGCAATTTTATAATTTTTTCAAATATAGAAAACTATTAATAATATCAATTTATTTTTGAATATATATATATATATATATATATATATATATATATATATATATATAAGCAACGTATAAGAAAACAAGAATTTGATAGGTTCTTTTCAAACAGAAAACGAATTGATCGAAGATGTGGGAGAAGTCAAGAGTGAAGTTGGCAGGTATTTCTCAGAGTGTTTTAAGGAAAATGATCATAGTCGTCCTATTCCAGAAGGAAACCCATTCAGAAGGTTAACAGTAGCCGACATTTGTTTTTAGAGGCCAAGTTTTCTGATACTAAGATTAGGAAGCTTTTTGGGGGTGTGAAGGGTCGAAGAGACTGAGGCCAGATGGTTACAATTTCTTCTTTCTTAGAAAGTGTTGGCACTTCATTAAAGATGACATTCATCATTTTTTCCATGAGTTCCACGCGAAGGTGATTTTATCAAAGGCTATTTTATCATCCTTTCTCACTTTGATTCCTAAATCTGACAACCCTTTGAGTCTTGCTGAATTCAGACCTATCCGCCTCGTCGGTTGCTTATACAAAGCTCTTTCAAAACCTCTTGCAGCAAGACTAAAAAAAGGTTCTTAGTTCGATTATTTCCCCTTGCCAAAGCGCGTTCATCCTTGGCAGGTAGTTGTTGGATGAAGTATTGGTTGCAAATGAAATGGTGGACCACATTGTGAAGGAGAATAAGGGATGCTTGCTGTTTAAGGTCGACTTCGAAAAGGCATATGATAAGGTGAGTTGGAATTTTCTTAAGTACATGTTAAGAAGGATGAGATTTGGGGAACTTTGGTTTAGGTGGATGGAGGAAACGATATTCACTAGTTTCATGTCGGTTTTAGTAAATGGGAGTCCGACGAAGGCGTTTAGGGTTGGCAGGGGTCTTCATTAGGGAGATCCATTATCGTCTTTCTTATTCGTGATTGTAGCAGAGGGATTATCTGGTTTGGTGAGGAGGTCCTTTGAAGTTGGAGAATTTTTTAGACTTTGATATCAACGAGACTTGTGTGATGGATATTCTTCAATTTGCCAATGACACCTTGTTAATCGGAGAAGGCTCTTGGAACCATGTTTGGGCTTTGAAATTTGTTCTTAGAGGTTTCAAAGTTATTTCAGGGCTAGGAGTTAATTTTATGAAAATCAAATTGTTTGGAATCAACATCAATCCTCACTTCTTGGATGTTGCTGCTAATTTTCCATCTTGCAGGTTAGAAAGCTTGGATTTCAATTTTCTCGGAGTTCCTATCGGTTTAAATTCTAGGAGAATTACATCTTGGGACTTTTTGATTAATAAGATGAAGGCACAACTTTCTAATTGGAAAGGCAGAATGTTAAACCTTGGTGGTCGCATAACCTTGTTGAAGTCAATTTGGAGTACTCTCCCAATCTTTCTCTTTTCCTTCAACAAATCTCCAGTGAAGGTTTGCAAAGAAATTACCAATTTGCAAAATTCTTTTTTTTGGGGAGGGGCAGTTTAAAGAAGGAAGATTCATTGGGTGGGATGGAAACAACTTTGTTTACCTCTTTGTAAAGGTGACCTTGGTTTGAAGAGGATAAAGGAGTTTAATATTTCTTTGCTCATAAAGTGGAGGTGGCATATATTGGAGGGTAAGAAGGTTTTGTGGATCGACATTCTTAGAGCGAGATACAACGCTTTGTCTCATCACTTCACTACTTCGACTAGCTGCAATATCTCCAAATCTTGTTCAGCTTGGTGGAGAGATATTTCCTCTTTGGAGAAAATAAATCACACTGAAGCTTTTAAAGGTAACCGTAGGTTCACGTTGGGGGGAGGGGTCTTTGATCCCATTCTAGTAAGCGGTTTGGTACCGTGAGGTTAGATTGTAAGACGAATTTCCTGATCTGTATCACATTAGCGCTTTGAAGAAGGAAATGGTGGATGGTATGGGAAATTGGTTTCGTGATAGATGGATTTGGGGAGATCTCGGAGTATCGGCTTCATATTCTCCATCAGCTTTGTCAAGGTTGTAGGAGTTGAAGTCTATGCTTTCTTCAACCATTCCTAATCGTGAAGTTGTTGATGGACTGGTTTGGAATCATGATAAGCTTGTTGGTTACTCAGCGAAGTCTGGATATGAGGTGTTGTGCCCTGATCTGTAATCATCAGCTCCAAGTATGGTAGTCAAAACTGTTTCGATATTATGTGGAAATCTTCGATTCCATATAGAATTAAGGCATTTGGATGGAGGTGTTTTTTGAACAGACTACTCTCAAAGGATCGTCTTTTGCACAGAGGTGTTTTACCTTTCAATCAGATTGCGTGTTTGTTTTGCTCAGAAATAATGGAATCTATACTCCATCTCTTTTTTCACTGTGATGTTAATAAGAAGGTGTGGCAAGCAGTTTTGGAGTGGTTGGGATGGAGGAAAATCTTGTTGTTGATGTGTGCAACAACTTTCTATTTTTGGCATCATTTTCCAAAAGGAAGAAGGTTAAGGTACGTAAAGTAGGTAGCATATGGTTAGCTATTTGTTGGAGTATATGGAGATTGAGAAACGACATGTTATTAAGAGATGAAACCTGCAATGTTTCTGACCTTGTTTGGAACATCAAAATCTTGATTTAGAGGCGGTCCTTCATAGGAGATATTATTCAATCCAATTGTAACTTTTATGAGTTTTTGTAAAGACCCTATGTATTTTCTAGGTTAAGTTTCAATTGGTTTAATCTCTCCTTTTGTTTCTCGATTGTTATTCGTCTTTTGTAATTGGGCAAGAGTACCCCTAATACTCTTTTTATGAAATCCTTACTTATAAAAAAAAATATAATACACTACAAGCAAAGCATATTATTCAAACACACTACAAACATTTTTTAATATATGAAAAAATCAAAAAATAAAAAGTTTTACAAATAATTATGTTTCGGTCGATTTTGAGTCCGCACTATTGTGACTATGAGATATTATTCTCTTTGGATATAAATTTTTTTACGACTTTGTCTTTTAGAAAATGTATATCATAAATGTATGAATTTTAGCAAATAAAAAACTAGTCTATGTCACTTTAACTACTAAATGTTCTCCATTTTGAGTGTGAAAACTCTCATGAATCTTTCTTCTTTAGAAAAATATCTCATTGATTTTAGGTGTACGGTAGTGTTGTACATAAATTATTTTTAATTTTGGTTTTTAAATAATGTATGTCTATTTCGACTAGTCCGAAACAAATGATACAAGAAGTATTTGATGGTATTTTTATTTTTTTCCATTATAAATGATTTAGTCGATCAATTTACATAAAAAAAATTAAATATAAAAAAAGAGAAAATGAAACTTTTATTAAAACATCATTATAATGTATTTGTGCATTTTTAATCATAAATTCAAAATGGAAGTTTTTTTTTTGGGAATAAAAAGAATTATATTACCAAAAAACAATTACAGACAAACCGATTCTAAGATCCAGGCTTCAAAACGACTACACCAACCAAGCAACACAATCAAAATCTATTACATAACAAAGCTAATTTTCTATCTAGCATAGACCTATTTTTAACATTTTCCAAAATATCTTCTATTTTGAGCTCCTCAACACCACCATTTTGGAAAACCATTTTGTTTCTGACAGTCCAGATTTTGTATGTTGTTTCAGCAAGAAGAGTTTTCAACATTTTTCTTTTAACTCCCTTGCCTTTCGTAGCAGATGACAGCCACTGCAACTCTCTATTCCAATCCTTTGGTTCATGATGAATATCAATTTTCTTCAAAACTTGCTTCCAAATATTACCTGTAAAAACACATTCAAAGAACAAATGTTGTATACTTTCCGGACCTCCACATAACACACATTGCCCATCAGTCATAATCTCAAACTTTTGGAGTCTATCTTTGGTTGGGAGACCATTGTTACAAATCATCCACAGGTTGAACACAGCCCTGAGCCTGGCTGCATTGGCTAAAAGAAGTTTTCTCCAAGTCATTTTTGGTTTTACACCTCTCAGTTCTTTGTACATATGTCTTGTGTTATATTTGCCCAGGTTTTGAAAATCTCCCCACGCTGCAGTATTTTTACATCTCTCTCTGCACTTGAATATGACTTTAATTATCCAAGATGTGTTTCCATTTGGAATATAATCCTTTGCAGTGTTCCTCTTCATATAGTATGCATTAATCCATAGAATCCACAATTTATCAGCCTTAGCCCAGATATTCCACAATATTTTTCCAATCGTGGCAATATTCCAAGTAGTCAGCTCTATGAGGTTTAGACCACCTGCATTACAAGGATCACAGATATGTTCCCATGAAATAGGAGCTTTTCTGCTATAGGTACCTTTTCCTGTCCACAAAAAGTTCCTACACAAAGATTCAATGTGACACAAAATTTTCTTTGGAAGGGGGAAGACCTGTAACCAGTAGTTTGAGATGGAGAAAATAACACTTTTGATCAGTTCAACTCTTCCTGCATAAGACAACATCTGAGTACTCCAATGATTAATCCTAGTCAATATCTTCTCAATCAGAGGAGAGCAATTAGCAACAGTCAACTTCTTGCTATCCAAGGGAACTCCAAGATACTTAAAAGGAATCACTCCCATTTCAAAGCCAGATATATCTTTAAGTTGCTCCTGAACATTTCTGCTCACCCCACCACAGAAAAGCTTACTCTTAGGGTTACTAATTTGTAATCCTGTAGCTTTACTGAACTCTTGAATTTTCTCCATCACCAACCTCATTGATTCCACATCACCTCTAAGGAACAACAATATGTCATCAGCAAAACATATATTCATAATCCTTAGCCTCTCACATTTAGGGTGATAGTTGAAATTAGGATTGTAGTGAAGATCTTGAAGTATCCTGTGTAAGTAATCCATTATGATAACAAAGAGGAGGGGAGAGATGGGGTCTCCTTGTCTCAATCCTCTTCTAGCTTTGACCACTCTAGATGGAAGCCCATTAATAACAAATCTGTATGAAACAGTAGACACACAACCCATAATCCACCTAATGAAAATCTGAGGAAATCCCATCTCAATTAGAATTTGTCTCAGGCTACTCCACTCTACAGTATCATATGCCTTTTGTATGTCCATTTGGACCATACATCTAGGGGAAATACATTTTCTGCCATAACCTCTAATAAGTTCTTGAGTGAGCATTATGTTATCATGAATAGTCCTATCTGGCATAAAGGCAGACTGGTTCTCATCAATGACCTGATTGATCACCTTCCCAAGTCTATTAGTAAGAATTTTGGATAAGATTTTATATAGAGTGCTACAGCAAGAAATGGGTCTCATCTGCTTTATGTTAGATGCCTCAGGTGTTTTAGGGATCAGGGTGACTAAAGAACAGTTCACATCTTCATATATGCTACTAGTGTTAAAAAATTCAGAAACAACATCTTTGACATCATCTTTGATAATCATCCAAGTTTCCTTAAAGAAGTAGGAAGTAAAACCATCCATACCTGGTGCCTTTGTATTTCCAATGCTAGATAGAGCTTTCCAAATTTCAGTTTCATCCACAGGCTTGATTAATTGAAGAGCTTGATCTCTACTGAGCAAATTTCCTTTCCTCACACTAGTCACGTCAATACTGTTCAACTCTACTGTGGTAGTTCCAATCAAACTAGTATAGAAACCAATTATTTCTTTCTCTATGTCTTCTTGCTTGCTAAGCAAATTCCCTGATAACGAAGTCATAGTGTATAACCCTTTATGCTTATTCTTCTCCCTAATTGAGGCATGAAAATAGCTATTATTTTTATCACCCAGTTGCAGCCAATATATTTTAGCCTTTTGCTTCAGGATTTCCTCTTCTTTCTGGTTCAACTTAATCACCTTATCTGAGCAGACTTTCACCTGTTTCATAATTTTAGTATCAAACAAGTTCTGTTGGAGGTTCTCTTGGGCTTGGATGAGCTCAGTTCTAGCAGCAGCTATTTGGATTTGAATATCAGAATACTGCTTTGTCATTGGCTTAAGATCTTTTTGCAACCTCAACAACTTTTTCCAAACTCTAGCCATGGGTCTGCCTTGGATTGGTTGGTGCTAACTAGAAGCCACTATCTGCAAGAAATTGTGATCCTTGGTCAGGCAGTTTATGAACTTAAACATAGTCTGCTTCCTTCTAGGTTGATTTTACACCCTAATTCAAAGAGGAGAGTGGTCATATATGTTAGGATGAAGGATCTCTACCACAACCTCTTGATATTTTTGAAACCAGAGAACATTTCCAATTACCCTGTCAATTCTAGAATAGATAACTCCAGAGGTATGCTTATTTGACCAAGTATAATGGCATCCTTTAGTCTCAGCCTCAAACAGGTTGGTATTAGACATCATATTCACCAGGTCTCTGTATTCACCTTCTTTGACAGTGTTTCCCCCACTCTATCTAGGCTGGTTCTAACATTATTATAATCCCCCATCACAATCCAAGGCTGAGTTATATTTATGCCCAGTTGTTCTATCTCCTTCCAAAGTAGCTTTCTCTGATCAAGTTGATTGAAAGCATACACTATCGTCACTACATACTACAGAGTTTGGTCTGAACCATAAATCTCAGCATGAATGTATTGGTCCTGTATCAGCATCACTCTAACCACAATCTTAGTTTGGTCCCATTGCATCCAGATTCTACCATTATCATAGTGATCGTAATTATCCACAAACTGCCACTTATTACTAAATTTCTTTCTAATGTTATTAGCTTTATTCCTCTTAACTCTAGTTTCTAATAAAGCAATCAAAGGAACATTGAAGTTATTTAGACAATTGCTAACCTCACGATGTCTAGCATCTTTATTCAACCTTCTCACATTCCATGTAACAATCATTGAGTCTGGCTGGAAAATGGAAGATATTGAATTAGGAGTGATGCATGTAATATTAATTAAAAAAATAAAATAAAAAATAATTATTATTAAATTAAAAATTAAATTGAATCATTGATATTGAACAATTTTTTAAAATAATTATATTGCATATTTTAAAACAAAAGCGAGTATTATTATTTGATAAGGTTAGACTCATAATAAAAATATAATATGGTAATAACATGATAAACATATCATGGATTTCACGCGAATTTAATAAAAATATGATAATATCATTTCATCATAATTTTCTAATATATATATATATACACGATAATTTAAAACAAATATAATAAATATTAAATCTAAATTTAAATGTTCATATTTTTTGTAATTTATAATAATAATTAAAAAAAATTTAATAAATTAATTAATATTATATTTTAGTTTTTTATTTAACAATATTAGATTATTTTGTTCGTTTATTGTTTATTAATATATTATTAAAATTATTATTTATTTTATAATTATATTTTATAAAAATAAATTATTAATTTGTTATCTTATTCTACTCCATAGAGTTTAAGCCAACTCATATTCTGAATAAATATTTTAACTAAAAAAAACAAGATATCATAATTGTTAAAATGAATTTATTATATTATTTTACTAAATAAAAACATAAAAATAGAATATAACATAATTATTATATTAAATCTTTTATCTTGTTTACTAAACAGGTCTTACATGTGAAAAGTGGAAAATTAAAAATTCAAACTAAGACTTATTACATCAACATCATTAAAATTATAAAATGAATTATATTTTCATATCGTTTAATTGATTTTATAAAATAATATAAAATCAATAATATATCAAATTAATAAAATAATATAAAATAAATAATATAATATTTTTAAAATTCCAAACTAATATAGGAAATTAATAAATATAATTTAATGATGCGATTTAATTCGATTTGATTAAGTTGAATTCAAAAACTCTAATTGTGAGACATATACTATGTATATGTGAAAATAAGAAATGGTGTTATGATAAATGAGAGGTATACTAAGTATGATACCGTGTTGAAAATTGAAGGTCACTTTTCAATTTTGAATCTTAACCTTATGCTTCCCAATTCCCATTATTATTATTCTTCTTACAATCACCATCTCTTGTGTTGACTACCACCAACACTAAGCATGCGTCAAACAACAACACCTTCCACTCGTTTCATTTGCTTTTTATGTAATTTCATAATAGTTCGAGGGCCTTTGCATAAATTGTCGGCGCTGTTTTTCCTCTCTTTTTGTCCTAAATTTTAGTCGTACCATATTCTCTAATATTTTCAATGAGTACATTACCTAGTTAGCCTAAGGACGAGTAAAGCAACCTAAGAATAGGATGTGGGGAAAATGCACCATAACATAGTTGACACGGTTAAAATCAGTACATTGAATGTCTAATCAAAACTTTTTTAAGACACTTTTAACATACACACATTCTTTTATATATATATATATATATATATATATATATATATATATATATATATATATATATATATATATGAGACATATTCTATGAGAATGTTATTTTTGTATAAGAACATGAAAATGAATCTGAAGCATTAGATTTTAAAATAAATGGTGGAGATTATGTGTGGTTTTTGTTTCTATATTGTATACTCTATAGGTCTTAGAGCCTTTTGAGTATCCCAACATAATACACTTCTGTGCTTTAGAGTCAAACTTGTTCAGATTCTCTTTAGTATTCAGAATAAAACAAGAGCAGCCAAAAGGATGGAAATAAGAAATGTTGGTTTTCTTCCTTTACACAGTTCATAAGGAGTCTTTTCCAAAATAGGTTTGATAGAGATTCTATTTTGAATGTAACATGTTGTATTCACAGCTTCTGCCCAAAAGTGCTTAGCCACATTAGTTTCGTTGATCATGGTTTTGGCAATCTCTTGTAATGTCCTATTTTTCTTTTCTACAACTCCATTTTATTGTGGAGTTATAGGGCAGAAGAAATCATGGGATATGTCATTAGAGTCAAATAACTCTTCAAACCACTTATTCTCAAACTCGCCACCATGATCACTTTTGACTCTAACGATCTTAGAGTCAAACTCATTTTGCACTTTAAAACAGAAACAAGTAAACACATAATGCGACTCATTCTTGTGCTTTAGAAATTTTACCCATGTCCAACGACTGTAGTCATCTACGATGACAAGTCCATACTTCTTACCATTGACTGACGCTGTTTTTACTAGACCAAACAAACCAATGTGTAGAAGCTCCAAAGGTCTAGAGGTGGAAACAAAATTTTTTGTAATACCCCGTATTTATCTAAATGCTCAATTGAATATCAGATGAGATCACATGAGTATCTATGTGCTCTATCTTTGATTAATTGGATTTATGGAATCCTCTAAGTACTTTAAGCATTGACAATTGGGATCAATAGAGCAACTAATGAACTCTAAAGAGATCAATTGTTTTATTAAAGAGACGGATTAATATTTATTAATCTGAGAAAGTAATTTTATGGTAACTCTAATAATTGATCAATTGGGTTGAGACGACAAAATATCAATTGGAGATATTTTACCCTGTTGGATTTATATTATATAATAATGATTATGTATATATAAGAGAAAAGAAAGAAGAAGAAAAAAGATAGAAAAGAAGAAGAAAAGAGAAGGAAGAGAGAAAGAAGAAGAGAAAGACGAAAAAGCCATGGTAGAAGAGGAAAAGGTTATGGATCATCTTCATCGATTCATCATTTTCTTCAAACTCCTCTTCGATTATCAGGTGGGTTCTAGTTAGATACTCTAAGTTCTAGAAATATAAGTGTAGAACTTAGGTTAGTTTTGAGAGAAAATAATTAAACGGATCAATCAATGAAATCTAACGGATGAAATTCGATATAAACTGCGTAGAATACTTGTTGTTATGTTTGGAACATGTTTTGGTTGATATATTATGGATTGGAAGTGTTTGGGTGGAAGAAATGATGTATTTTGGCCCCAAATGGCCTATATTGACGCTGCTGAGAATTTCTGAGTTCGCGGGTTCGCCTAGCGAACCACAGCGAAGGGCAAGGCGAATGTTCGCCTAGAAGTTCTCCTAGCGAACTTTATGCAGTTTTTTCTCTGCCTTGGTTTGCTGGGGTTCGCCTAGCGAACCCTGGAGCGAACGTGACAGATTTTTCCATCTTGTTTCCTTCATAACTTTTGATCCGTAACTCGGATTGAGGCATGGTCGGATGCATTGGAAAGCTATTTCAATGCTCTTTATGATAGTGAAATAGAAACACGTGTTTATGCCTTGGATTGATAAGACAAATATGGAAAAGTAATGTATGTGTGAAAAGTGTGGTTTATGTTTCCACCAAAATTCATGAATCGGGAAGCCGATTGATATGGGAATTAAAGCCTTGGAAAGAGAATCCAATGTGCTATTAAATGGTAATGTGAGACCATGATTTAACCAAGGATGCTTGGTAGAGGATAGTAGTGGCTTGTATGCCTTAAAAATGTGTGTGAACTACTAGGTGGTTATGTTTGACATATTATGATATCGTGTGTTTTATGATTGATATCGTGATATGCTTGTCTATTATTGTTGTTAAGCATGAATGAGAGAATATGCATGTTAAAATATGAATTAGTAAGAGTGAGGAAACTTTACCCCAAAACAAATGACATAGTTAAGATTGTTATAATTCTAGGTTGTGAATAGAATTGTGATAGAAACTCTAGATGGCAACGCTCGTGCATTCCTTGGCGAGTTCTGGCCTGGAGTAGATAACCTAGATGGCAAGGCTCGAGCACCTGATGTAGGAAGGTACATCCGTGACGAGATTGGTCTAGGAGGGAATGAAACACTAGTATGGAACATGTTGAACTTTTGTGATTATGAGAAAATACGAATGTGGCCTTGTGATTATCGAATACAATCACGTTTTGTGTGTGATCACGTAATCGGAACCATTTTGATTCCTTAATAAATATCTGTGACCCGTGTCCATAACTCTTGAGAAGGGATGGCCAGAGAAAGTGTTTATTAAGTAAGTGACTGTGACCCATGTCCATAACCTCTTGTGTAGACTGGCCGGGGAAAGTTACTTAGTGGTGGTATTAGTGACCTGTGTCCATAAGCTCTTGTATAGGCTGGCCGGGGAAAGTACCATGTGTAGGTAACCGTGACCCGTGTTGAAGTTCCCTTGTGTGGCTGGCCGGGGAAAGTTATCTACGTTAGCTTTCGGGACCCGTGTCCATAATCCTTTGGAAGGACTGGTCGGGAATGGATGTCTACACTTTCAAGGATCCGTGACCTGTGTTGAACTCTCTTGTAGGGTTGGCCGGGGAAAGATGTCTTGGTTTGGGTTACCGATTAGTGATAATATATTTTGAGTTGATGAGCTTATGACATGTTTCCATATAGTGTGAGATTGTGAGAATATATACTCAAGGTCATTTCCCTTCCCTTTGACTTGAGTTAGGATTGATAGAACCCTGTAAAGCCGAGAAAATCCATAGGATAGGGAACTCACTGAGATTTGATGTATCTCACCCCACTATTGTTGATTATTTTCAGGAGGTATTTGCAGGTTTGATTTACAAGTGGAGCTATGCTTGGATGTTTCAAGAGAAGCTTAGTTGAGCTTATTCTGCTGTGTATTTGTTGTATACAATTGAGGATATTGTATATTGATATTAGATTTTCTTGTTTTGGCTAGCTTCCATATCTTGTACCATAGATTGTATTTATGTTTAGAAATGGTCAAGTATGTGAATTACGCCATTAGGCACTTATGATGGTGTCAGTACCAAATAAAATGCTTGTATTGTATTATTCTAGATATATATTATATAGGGCATTACAGTTGGTATCAGAGCAGGTCGTGTCCTCTACCTAGCCTTGAAACATCATAAGTAAATCTATTCCTGCCTCTTAAGTGTGTCTTGCCATCATGAAACTTAATATCGTACTATGTAGTGTTGGGCCTGATCAACCTAATACTATGTATGTGATGGGTAGAATCATGTTTGAGCGACCACGAGGACTCCGAAGTATTGTCGGAACTTGTGTTGTGAGGGTAGGCTTAAGCCAAGAGTTAGTAGTGAGGAGTTTTGGGTCAGCTCAGCGAGGTTTTAATAGAAGTTGTGCTTGGGTAGCATGGAAATTAAAGAGTGGTGTGTTGTTCAAGCAATCCTTTAGAATGGATGGAGCCTGAAAGTTAAAGATCTCTATTGGACGATTGGTTAAGGTATTGAAGAATATGTAAAATCGCTAGTAGAGATGGATAAGGATTTCTAGTAATCTCATTCCAAGGAAAATAAAAGTTGCATTTGTGGAACGCGTGGCGTAAGGTCCGGGAGTGAGGTGAATTTTGGGAGCTTCAGTTTCTAAGGCCGCTATGGTAAATTGAATGGACGAGAGTACCTTAAGGAATGTGTTGGGAACAATGTCTTCCAATTGATTTAAGATTTGAAAGTTAAGGATGTTCGACTTTTATGAGAACCTAAAGTAGTAGAGGAGTGTGAGAAGGAACACAAGGATGTGTTTACATGCTTCAAGTGAAATAAGGTTGTGCCAGACGAAGAGTGTGTGATGAATTGTGTATATTCAGTTATGTAAAGAGATTAAGTTCGAGATATTACATCGGGATTTTTCTGTATTTGATGAGAGACCAATTTGGAATTTGGAAATGTTAAGTTACCCAAGGAACCGTATAAGGTATTATGTTGGAGAAAGAATGAACTTCATTTAGTAACGGAAGAAGTGTGTGTTAAGGAATAGAGTAAGTATCTTGGAATTTAAGGGAATCGTAGAAGATGGTTTTATAGTTGGACCTAAGAGGATTACAAAGGAAAGTGAAGTAAACGTGGTGTGGAAAGCGGTATCGATGGTATGTTAAGAGGAAGCAACAACGGAATGTATTTTGGACGAGTGTGTGATGGAATTTTTAAGGTGTTGATAAACCTATAGTTAAGGAAGTGTAATTACGGGTGGTTCACCTGAGAGGAACTCTAATAGTACGACGTGGAATGAGAAAAGTTACACTTTGGTATTAAGAACAAGCGTAGTAGTAGCACCGTGGTCACAAGTGTACGTGATGCACTCTCATTCTTGAGATAAGTGTGAAGGGAAGTACTGTGTGGAACAATGAATATTGTATTTTAAGAAGTAAGATTGTGGTAAAACAACGAGAAGCAAATCAGGACTTATTACGGACTAAGTGTAAATCATGGAACGGTTTATACCGAAAGGGTTTTGTAAGTAGTTGACGAGAATTGTCGGTTGTGAATCTTCCATTAAGTAATTTGGTGTAAGTGTGGTGTACAATGGATAGTGAAGGGTAAGGAATCTCGGTTAATGTGTGCGAAGTGATGGAAAGGTTCTTCAAGAGGATGCATTACCTCGATTTATTTTAAGTATAGAGGAATTTCTGTATTTGTGAATAATCGGAATATTCGGAATCTACCTTTTGTTGGACTAAGAACGTTGTAATATTAATTCTCTCGAAGGAAATTCAAGTGAGAGAATAAGGTGGTATGCTTGATATGAGATGTCCATCAATTTTGTGGTACCGTATAATGGTGGTGCGTTGAGTTTTGCTTGTGGACGAATCAAGTAAGAGTTGTGGCTAAAACCTTAGAATGTCGTCATTATTGGCTTTCCGCTAGCGTGGTAGTATGAGCAGAAAATGAACTATCCCGCTGAAGTTTTGTAGTGTGACCGCGTCAGAATTTAGAATTTTGCCTTGTCATTTGGTTGGAGTGTGCCGTCGACTTTGTCGGTTTTACCCGGAGTGGATCATGGTTAGTGAATGTTATATAAGTGAAGAGCCGCGAGTTGAGAATGATATTGTGGGTTAGAACAAATCGGGTTGATGATTTGAATAGGGATGGTTTTTGAATTAAAAGAAATTGGTTTTTCAGCTTTTGCAGCAGTGTTAACCGTTTAACACGTGCAAGGATGGTATTTTGCGCTGAACTTTGAGAAGTTAACCGATTAACCTCAGACGGGTATTCGATTAACATGTGTGTAAATTGTGAAATCCCTTAGGAACCATCATCTACGTTTTTTACCGTATGTTTCTCCGTTTGGAGAGTGTTGTGCGAATGGAAAGCAGGATTGTAAGTAAATGAAGGACGGATTTGTGTTTTGGATCCGTGACTTCTGGAAGGGTGTTGTGTACTTGACTAATTGTTCAAACCGAGAGGGTTGACTTTTGGGGAATTAATCTTGTGAAACTGTGTTGAGTATGAGAAGTCTTAGGTGTATTACCGTTGCGAGTCTTAAGGACGAAGTTGGAAAATACTCACGAAGTATCGGTCTTGCAAGGAATATTTCAGTGCGTAATTATGGTATTAGTAAGGTATGAGCGGTTGGTCAGAGTTAGTAATTGCTATCTTCGGTGAGTTCATGGCATCGAATTTAGTTTGAGAGGGTGGTACCAATTGTGTGTAGTTGTGTTTTACCCAGAGAAGAAATTTGAAAGTTAGCTTTCCAAGTATGAGTAAGAATTGGACGTTCCGAAGTTAAGCAGATAACTTGGATCGTTTATGGAACATAACGATTGAGAAAAGTGGATTCAATAGAGAAACATGACATGGCCTTCGAAAGTGTGAGTATAGGTGGAGTGTTATTTGTGAATTGGTGAGTGGTACCTTGAGTGGGTTAAGTTTTGATAAGTGGTGACTTGTATATGATTGAAGTTCTGTGTTGGTGTTACATCATTTTGGATTGAGATCTCGAATCAACAAGGAACCTTGAGTAAGTTGTTAATCTACTTTGGATGAATTATTCCATGTTTGGAATGGATTTGTAGTTATTTATGTTATGATTGTGACAGTGCAATTCCTGCACTTATCGTCTGGAGAGTGTTGGATCGATGTTATAATATTGTGTGTTAACAAAGAATTTGTTCTACCATAGGACGTCAACAAGTTTATTGTACCGTTGATTAGTAAAGATCCCAGTTGATAAGTGTGTTCTCCGTGGACTGTTAACTACTTGGTAATGCTCAAGGCTTGGTGGTATCCCATTGTAAGAATTGGAGTTGCGCAGTGGAAGGTGACAAATGAAAGGGCTCAGTCGGATTTATAAGAATCAGAGGAGAAATTGATTGTAAGATTGGAAATAAGAAGATTTTGTTCTAAGTGTGTTACCTTTTGGTGTGATGCGAAAGAGAGGAATTATCGGATATAATGGTTACAATGCTTAGTATCAAACCAGATGGAACTGGTAAAGAAGTCGTTTGACTAGTTATGAAATGGGTCGAATGTTAAAGGATTTACTAAAGGATAGTTGTCAGTAATTGTATACAGGAAAGGAATCACCGATTTACCTCATGAGGATTTGTTGAGCGTTTGTTATCCTAAACCAGGAGAAAGTGTTACGGTCTTGTTGTGACTCGATAGAGGAATGTAGAATGGTACATTCTTTCCAAAGTAAGATGCGACAAAGTGTTTTGTATGGAACAACAGATGAGTTATAGAAAAAGCAAGGTTAGAAGTTAACCCAGTATTGGAACAAGAGTATAACTAAGGACACGAAATTTGATAAATTGTGAAAATACGGATTTTTGGTCTGTGGAAATCAAGTTGAAATTAGAATACGTCAGAAAGTTTAACGGAAGTAAAGTTGAGTGTGAATCTAAAACAAGGATACAAGTTGTGGTTATTGTCGAGTAGAGGAAATTCGGGGGCGAATTTCAATTTAAGGGGGGGGGGAGAGTGTAATACCCCGTATTTATCTAAATGCTCAATTGGATATCAGATGAGTATCTATGTGCTCTATCTTTGATTAATTGGATTTATGGAATCCTCTAAGTACTTTAAGCATTGACAATTGGGATCAATAGAGCAACTAATGAACTCTAAAGAGATCAATTATTTTATTAAAGAGACGGATTAATATTTATTAATCTGAGAAAATAATTTTATGGTAACTCTAATAATTGATCAATTGGGTTGAGACGACAAAATATCAATTGGAGATATTTTACCTTGTTGGATTTATATTATATAATAATGATTATGTATATATAAGAGAAAATAAAGAAAAAAAAAAGATAGAAAAGAAGAAGAAAAGAGATGGAAGAGAGAAAGAAGAAGAGAAAGAGGAAAAAGCCATGGAAGAAAAGGAAAAGGTTATGGATCATCTTCATCGATTCATCATCTTCTTCAAACTCCTCTTCGATTATCAGGTGGGTTCTAGTTAGATACTCTAAGTTCTAGAAATATAAGTTTAGAACTTAGGTTAGTTTTGAGAGAAAATGATTAAACGGATCAATCAATGAAATCTAACGAATGAAATTTGATATAAACTGCGTAGAATACTTGTTGTTATGTTTGGAACATGTTTTGGTTGGTATATTATGGATTGGAAGTGTTTGGGTGGAAGAAATGATGGATTTTAGCCCCAAATGACCTATATTGACGCTGTTGAGAATTTCTGAGTTCGCGGGTTCGCCTAGTGAACCACAGCGAAGGGAAAGGCGAATGTTCTCCTAGAAGTTCGCCTAGCGAGCTTTATGCTGTTTTTTCTCTGCCTTGGTTCGCTGGGGTTCGCCTAGCGAACCCTGGAGCGAACGTGACGGATTTTTCCATCTTGTTTTCTTCATAACTTTTGATCCGTAACTCAGATTGAGGCACGGTCGGTTGCGTTGGAAAGCTATTTCAATGCTCTTTATGATAGTGAAATAGAAACATATGTTTATGCCTTGGATTAATAAGAAAAATATGGAAAAGTAATGTATGTGTGAAAAGTGTGGTTTATGTTTCCACTAAAATTCATGAATCGGGAAGCCGATTGATATGGGACTTAAAACCTTGGAAAGAGAATCCAATGTGCTATTAAATGGTAATGTGATACTATGATTTAACCAAGGATGCTTGGTAGAGGATAGTAGTGGCTTGTATGCCTTAAAAATGTGTGTGAACTACTAGGTGGTTATGTTTGACATATTATGCTATCGTGTGTTTTACGATTGGTATCGTGATATGCTTGTCTATTATTGTTGTTAAGTATGAATGAGAGAATATGCATGTTAAAATACTAATTAGGAAGAGTGAGGAAACTTTACCCCAAAATAAATGGCATAGTTAAGATTGTTATAATTCTAGGTTGTGAATAGAATTGTGATAGAAACTCAGGATGGCGACGCTCGTGCATTCTTTGGCGAGTTCTAGCCTGGAGTAGATAACCTAGATGGCAAGGCTCGGGCACCTGATGTAGGAAGGTACATTCGTGACGAGATTGTTCTAGGAGGGAATGAAACACTAGTATGGAACATGTTAAACTTTTGTGATTATGAGAAAAAGCGAATGTGGCCTTAAGGCATTGTGGCCTTGTGATTGTCGAATACAATCACGTTTTGTGTGTGATCATGTAATCGGAACCGTTTTGATCCCTTAGTAAATATCCGTGACCCTTGTCCATAACTCTTGAGAAGGGCTGGCCGGGGAAAGTGTTTATTAAGTAAATGACTGTGACCCATGTCCATAACCTCTTGTGTAGGCTGGCTGGGGAAAGTTACTTAGTGGTGGTATTAGTGACCCGTGTCCATAACCTCTTGTGTAGGATGGCCGGGGAAAGTACCATGTGTAGGTAACCGTGACCCGTGTTGAAGTGCCCTTGTGTGGCTAGCTGGGGAAAGTTATCTATGTTAGCTTCTGGGACCCGTGTCCATAATCCTTTGGAAGGACTGGCCGGGAATAGATGTCTACGCTTTCAAGGATCTGTGACCCGTGTTGAACTCTCTTGTAGGGTTGGCCGGGGAAAGATGCCTTGGTTTGGGTTACCGATTAGTGATAATTTATTTTGAGTTGATGAACTCATGACATGTTTTCATATAGTGTGAGATTGTGAGAATATATACTCGAGGTCATTTCCCTTCCCTTTGACTTGAGTTAGGATTGATAGAACCCCGTAAAGCCGAGAGAATCCATAGGATAGGGAACTCACTGAGATTTGATGTATCTCACCCCACTATTGTTGATTATTTTCAGGAGGTATTTACAGGTTTGATTTACAAGTGGAGCTATGCTTGGATGTTTCAAGAGAAGCTTAGTTGAGCTTATTCCGCTGTGTATTTGTTGTATACAATTGAGGATATTGTATATTGATCTTAGATTTTCTTGTTTTGGCTAGTTTCCATATCTTGTACCATAGATTGTATTTATGTTTTAGAAATGGTCAAGTATGTGAATTACGCCATTAGGCACTTATGATGGTGTCAGTACCAAATAAAATGCTTGTATTGTATTATTCTAGATATATATTATACAGGGCATTACAATTTTAGTTTTGAAAGATATTTTGGAAAACTTTCCTTTCTGACATGCTTCACAGAGAGCATCTGAAGTAAACTTCAGCTTAGGTAGGCCTTTGACTAACTCAAGTTTATTTAGATGAGAAATTCTCCTCATGCTAGTATGACCCAAGTGTCTATGCCACACCCAATGCTCTTCGTTAACAGACATTAAACATTTAACATCTTGGTTTTTAAGATCAGAAAACTTTATTTTATAAATGTTGTTTTTCCTTTTTCCAGTGAAGAGAACTATGCCATCTTTCTGACTAACAACTTTGCAAGTTTTTTGATTAAAATAATGTCATAACTGTTATCACTTAATTGACTTATGGATAATAAATTATGTACTAGACCCTCAACATAAAGTACATTAGGTATAGAAGGAAGGTATCCATTACCAACTGTTCCAGATCCTTTGATTCTTTCTTTCTGGTTTCCTCCAAAACCTATGCACCCAGAATCTTTAAGTTCCAGGCTTTGGAACATATGCTTCTTTCCATCATGTGTCGCGAGCATCCAGAGTCCAAATACCATGACTGATGTTTTAACTCTGCTGCATATGATATCTGCAACATATACTATTTTATCTTTTGGTACCCATAATCTTTTGGGTCCTCTTTGATTAGTTTTCTCAGAGTTTATAGCAACCTTGGGTTTTCGTACAACATTAGATTTTTGTGTTTGTGCTGGTGTATAGTGATAAGAGAAGGGAGATTTTGGTTTTTTTTCTTGAAGTGGGATCTGATCATCATTGTCAGAATCATAACTAATTCCTCTCTTCCCATTATGACTAACACCATAGATCATGGAAACCATTATGCTTCTGTCTATGCTATTGTCCAAGAATTCCTGAAATGCCTTATCATATTTATGTAAGATGGTTTCAGAAGACGGAGAAGCTTTAGAAAGAGTTTCTTCAAGTTTTAAACATTTTTTGTTAAGAAAAACATTTTCTTTTTCCAAAACAGAATTGTTATCTTTTTGTTTAGAAACTTCTTTCTCTAACTTAACACACTCTTCAACTTCAGATTCATGAGCCCTTTTCAGATCATTGAATTTGTGTTGAAGTTTCTGATACATATTCAGAGATTCTGACAGACATAGTTCTAAATCAGCACGAGAAAATTCAGAAAATACCTCTTCTGAGTCAGACTCTGTTTCTGTTGTGTTTCCTTTAGATGTGGTAGCCATGAGTGCTACGCTGGCATGCTTCTCTTTAGAATCAGATTCAGATACTTCAGAGTCAGTCATCCCATGTTTGCATGAGACCTTTCTTCTTGCCTTTGAACACACCCTTCTTGAAGCTTTCTTTTCTGGAGCTTTCTTTTCTGAAGCTTTCTTTCTTAAGCTTTGCACATACATTTCTGTAGTGTTCGGACTCCTTGCATTCATAACATGCTACTTCCTTGCTTGTTCTACCTTTTGAAGATGAATCTGGATGATCTCTTTTGTTTCTAGACCTTTGAAAGTTGTTTTGTCTTTTCTTCCAGAGTTGTTTGATTCTTTGGGAGAGAAGGGACAATTCTTCTTCGTCATCAGAATCTTCTTCGTCAGAATCTTCTACTTCTTATTCCTTATCTTGAAAGGCTTTGTTATTTTCTGACTTTTTTCTTTCTGATCTGGATCTCAAAGCGACAAATTTTCCCTTTTTCTGAGGCTCATCTTCCTCTAACTCTATTTTATGACTTCTGAGTTAGCTAACTAACTCTTCGAGGCTTATGGTGTTCAGATCCTTAGATAACTTTAGTGTAGTAACCATTGGTCTCCATTTCTTTTGAAGGCTTCTTATGATCTTTTTGACATGATCTATTGTAGAGTAACCTTTGTCCAGAACTTTAAGTCCTGCTACTAAGGTTTGAAATCTTGAGAACATAGTCTTAATAGTTTCGCCGTCTTCCATCTTGAAGGCCTCATATTTCTGGACTAATGCCAGAGCTTTAGTTTCCTTGACTTGAGTATTGCCTTTATGTATCATTCTCATTGAGTAAAAAATATCCTTTGTTGTATCTCTGTTAGTAATCTTTTTCATATTCATTATACGAGATAACGTTGACAAGGATAGTTATGGCTTTGTGGTGATTCTTGAACTCACGCTTTTGTTCATCATTCATTCTGTCTCTGGGAATGGGAATACTAATCGCAGATACAGGTATTTCATAGCCATTTGTGACAATGTCCCAAATATCTGCATCATAGCCTAGAAAGAAACTTTCTATTTTATCTTTTCAGTAGTCAAATTTCTCTCCATCAAAGACAAGAGGCTTAACATTGTAACTATCTCTCTCGTTTGTGTTAGCAGCAACCATAATGTTTTTCTCACACTGGATCTTTCTACACGGTTAAGTGTTTGATTGGCAAATCAATAACAGAGCCAAAGCTCTGATACTAATTGAAGGTAGAGAAAAACACAAGAAAGGGGGTTTGAATTGAGGTTTTCAAAACTTTTTAGATAAGAATGCTTTAGACACACAAACAAGATATATAAACCAAGAAGCAAAGTGGCACGTTTAGTTTATACAAGTTCGCCTATAACGAGGCTATGCCTTGTCCACCCGCCAAGGTAATTTCGCCTTCAATAAGGACTTAATCCACAAATCTAGAAAGATTACAAAAAGTTCGTCTAAGTGTTAGAAAACACCTTAGCCCTCTCAAGTATACAGACTAACACTTAGTCACTTGAGGAAAAATAATATCAAAGAAATTACAAAGAAAATGTTTACAATGGTGCTTCTAAAAAGCGAATGAAACAAATTAAGAATAGTACACAAATATGAGCAACAACTCTTTGTGTTTAAGAATATTTAGACTTAGAGTTTTTCACTCTTGCAGTGTTGTTCGTTGTTGTGTTGCAATTTGTAGTGAGGTAGTGACTCCTTTATATAGGCCCAGTGATTGAACGTTGAAGGGTACAAATGTCACTATCAGTTTCAGCTGCCATAACGGTAATTCAAAGATCGTGGGAGACAGGAGTAGTAAAGTCTCACAAACATTCCTTAACAATATTGACACACAATCAAATATTTCCAATTTGCGATTTGTACTGTTGTACAAATTCTTTCAGCGTAAGTTTCTTGATCTTATCTTCTGATGTGAAGTGATGATGAGTCCAGAAGATAAATGTATTGAGAGGTATCCGAGTCTTCAGAGTGTTCAGAGTCAGAAGTTGTCTTCACTTAATTCTTCTTAGAGTGATTCTGTCAGAGCCAGAAGCTTGATTACCAACAGAGAATGAACAGATCTTCAGAACCTAGAACTTTAACTCCAAAGCTGAAAACGAAACTTATCTAAGAAGCACACAACTTTCTTTTTCTTCAGAGTCATTCAACATTCTTCAGAACTACTGATGTTTCTTCAGAAGTGGTTGACGTAGTTTCTTGAGGCGTGCCAGAATTTGATTCTAATGAGATTTCTAAAGCGTTATCCAGAATCAATTTAAACTTTGTATCTGCACACTTCAGAAAATTGTTAGAGTACAAAATTGTTACATATAAAATATATAAATTGTTATCATCAAAACTAGAGATTATATGCAGAACCAAAATCTTGTTCTAACATAAGTTTCTAATTTAGAAAATTTTAATTTAAGTAAACATGTTACCTTTTTTATATTTAATAATACTTATTCAAATTGTTGTTGTTTAGTTTCAAGCCGAGTCAGATTGCTGCAAACTGTATAAGTTATGTTATTCAGCAAATATATAAAAAATCTTGGAAGAGATTTCGAGAACTTTCCATGAGTGATAAAGATGCTTGGTTTAGCAAATTTAAGGTATAATGAATTTATTTAAAGTTATTGTTATTATAATTACTTTTTTTTTAATTATTATTATCTAACAATTAATTTGAATATCATACAACATTGCAGAAAAAGTGTACGTGGGAAGTAATTAACGATGCTATGATTGAAAAAAAAATGGCGGCCAAAAACAACAGTCTGACTTTTTAACATGCTACGACGTATTAGACGTGGTTGGAAAGAGCAAAGTGTTCGTCCTAATTTCATATGCAAGGAAGTTTTTGATGAACTTTTGGTCTATTGGGATTCACCGGATTTTAAGGCAAGATCTAAAATTGCAAAGAAAATGAGAGCATCTGAAAAGGGGGGTTACCTTAATGCAGTTGAAAGCATTAGTATCGCCGAACATGCATGGTAATTATTATTATTTTTTAAGTTATATTTTGATTTACTATGTATTTTTAATTAAAGCTAATTTTATTAATTAGTCTAAGGATTTGGGGAGACCTCCACGAATGAATGAGCTTGTTGTAAAGACTCGAACCAAAATATCGGGAAATTTTGTTAACGAACTTACCAAATTAGCTTTGGTAAGTTATATATATTGTATTATTTTATTTAAATTAATTTCCGTATATGAATAAATTGTTTAAATTATATTAATATTTAATGGCGAATTTGTTGTGTGATTTTCACGTGGCAATTAATTTAATGTTGTTTGTGGCGTGAAAATCACGTGACTATACTTCATTATTTAAATTAATTTAATTCTTGTATATAAATAAGTTGTTTAAACTATATTTAATAAAATTTCTTTCTTGTATGTGTAGAAGGACTATCAGACATTGCTTGCATAATTTTTAGTTCAAAATCCTCAGTATACTTCGATAGGTTTAAACTCGATTGATGATCGTGTGGATCTTTATATTTAGAATTTAGTAAATTGGCGGGAGAGGACCTAACGAGTTTTTATTTGGTGCTGGATCTTTGGCTGGGAACTACAAACTAAGGAATAGAACATTATTTAAAAGAGTTGTGCATGGGGAAGGAACATCACGTCCATAACAATTGACACCCAAAATGATGGAAACATTGCAACAATTGATGCTAACTGAGGTGAGATGCGAAGCGGCAGAATGTGAGGCGACAATAAATGCCTAAATGGAGGCAATGAAGAAGAGACAAACTGAGATGGAAGAAATAATGCGACAATTGCTTTCACAACAAGGGAACCAAACAAATAATTTAATGAGGGCTGATGTGGATGATGATGATATGGACGAAGCTAAGGAGGATGATGTTGATTGATTTTTTATTCTTATTTTACTTTTAAATATTAATTTTTGTAAAATATTTTTAATTATTTTGAATTTAATCATTTTTAATTAAAATTCATATTTTTTATTATTTAAAAATATTAGTATTTTTAATTATTAATTAAAATTAATATTTTTAATTATAATCAAATTTTTATAAATTTTTTATTATTAATTTCGTATTTAAATTATTTATTAAATATTTTTTTAATAAAAAAATAGTCTACGATATTAAAAACACGACGCTAATTAATAATAATTTTTCAATTTAATGGCGTGGAAAACACAATGCAAAACTAATATTTGTGTTATAAAATTCACATGACAAACCTATCAATCTGACCTGCAGAATTTTGTGACGGAAAAATCACGTGACAAAACTCTACAACGTGAAAATCACGAGGCAAAGTTGTTGCGTAATTTTTAAATGGCAAATAAATTACCACAAGTATTTTTGCCTCGTAATTTACTACTATACTAATTTAGGTTTGTGACGTAATTTTCATTTTTGTGGCGTGAAAATCACATTGCATTTTTAAGTATATATTTCAACTAATTTTTTTTTCTCTAATTTTGGCAATAAGAATTTTTTATTCTATTTTAATAAAATGGTAACGCCATTGATGGAGGGAAAACATGTATATCCATGAATTTGTGTTCCATCAAATTAAACCTGAATGATGACCACCGGCCATCATATGCATGTGTAGTAGCAAATCAACATTTGACCTGTAAACTCAATCAGTCTTTTTCACGTTTTGATTTTCCAACTACAACTCCTCTCTTGGTTATCTAATGAACCAACACACAGCCCTGAAAGGAACTTTGATGTGATATACATTAATCTAACTATTGAATTAAAAAGTAGTATATCATTTTACAACTATTTCTTTTTTTTTTTGTTGCAAAAATTATAATATATAGTCAATATTTATTTGTATTTTTTTATTAATTTATTATATGTTTAATTAAAATTATTATAAAGGATTAAATAGTTTAAACTTTTATAGAATTTGTAGAGTTTTTTTTTTAAAGTCAAATTGATATTCAAATAAAAATGAGAATTCACTCATACACAAGTGTGTTCATATTGAATTCAACAAAAAATTTACATAGATTAGATTACAACAAAAACATAGAGACTAGAAATTAGATTATGGAATACCAATATTAGTATATAAGTTAGTCAATTAAGAACTTAGGTCGAAACACACATGATATTTTTTTTAGCTTTCAACCACCACCAACAAAGAATTTCGATATTATTAACCGAGGGCATATGCGTTGATTCATTATTTTTGAAAGTTTTTTTAATTTATTTCTTTTGAGATAATTTAGATGTTTGACACTCAAATAACTTAAAATCATTAATGACAGTATCTTTATTAATAGTGTTGTGATTACAAACGATATCTTTCAACAAATAAAGATTGAGAAACAGAGTTCATAGGTGAACAATGAAATAGTTAGAACAAAGAGAGAAAGAAGAAAGGATAAAGAAGAAAGAAGGAGAATAGGATTCTTGGGCAAACTGTTTTCTATTCACTTTCTTATTTAGGGTTTACAAATTATTACAAGTGAATAACACAATTGGCCTCACTCAACAACCTAAGTGATCTAGCCTATTTTATAGACTAACTAGCTAACTTACATTACAAGCTAACTAAACAATTGGATCCTTAACACAAGACCCAATTCGACATAATAAGTCAACAATATATTTCGATATTACATACTAAAACTAGCTTCGACTACAGTATGTAACCCTTCGACATTAGCATGTGACTCAGCTTCGAATTCATGTTTGTCTCCTGTCGAAACACATGAAAGCTATTCCTCGACAGAGGTAGAGTTCGACCCAAAATCTCACAAATCTCCACCTTGGATCTAACTCTACAAACAACAGGGAATAAGCTAGCTTTCATCATGCAACTTTATCAACTGCATACAGTGGAAAAACTTGCAACTTGGAAACGTCTTGGTGATTATATCAATAGCATTGTCATCAGTCGAAACCTTCAGCACATGGACTTCACCACACTCGATTATCTCTCTGACGAAGTGCATCCTCATATCGATGTGCTTTGTTCGCTCATGATAGGCCGAGTTCTTCGACAGGTGTATTACACTTTGACTATCACATTTAACAGTGATACTTCGATCTCGAAGTTTCAGCTCCTTTGCAAAACCTTCAAGCCACAATGCTTCTTTCACAACTTCAGTGAGGGCAATGTATTCTGCTTCAGTGATTGATAAGGCAACAACCTTCTGAAGCGTTTCTTTTCAACTAATTATTGTGCCGAACATAGTGAACACATATCCAAAAATAGACTTTCTGGAATCCATACAACATGCATAATCATAGTCGACAAACCCTTCGATTTTGACTTTGCTATCATCACCACAGGATCCACCATAAATCAAGACTCTTTTCAGAGACCCATTTATGTACCTAAGAATCCACTTTACAGCTTGCCAGTGCGTCTTTCCAGGATTGGCCATATACTTGTTTACAAGGCTCACTCCAAACACTATGTTTGGCCTCGTACAAACCATAATATACATAAAAGAACCTAGTACACTAGCATATAGAATGCTACTCAAAGAGATTCTTTCAGCTTCAGTACTCGAACTTTGAGTAGTACTAAGCTTAAACTGAGGATTTGTTGGAGTCACAACAGGCTTTGAATTCGACATACCAAACTTGTCGAGAAGCTTCTGTAGGTATGTCTCTTGAGATAAGCACAACTTCGAATGCTTTCTATATCTCCGGATTTCAATCCCAAGAATCCTGGTGGAAGCTCCCAGATCGTTCATTTTGAAGTCCTTACTAAGTTCATCCTTCACCTCCATTACATCCTTGACACAGTTGCTACCTATGAGGATATCATCCACATAAAGCAACAAAATAACAAGTGAGTTTCCAGGTCGAAATTTGAAGTAAATACAGTGTTCAAACTGACTCCTAGTGAAACCAATGTGTGCCATGAACTTGTTGAATCTCCTGTTCCACTGTCGAGGAGATTGTTTCAGGCCATACAAAGACCTATTCAGCTTGCACACATAATCTTCCTTATCCTTTACTGCATACCCTTTAGGTTGACGCATCAGGATCGTTTCATCTAGGTCACCATATATAAATGTTGTCTTCACATCCATTTGCTCAAGTTCCAAATTGAACTTCGCCACCATGGCCAACAACATTCGAATGGATCTATGCTTTACAACAGGAGAGAACACTTCATTGAAGTCGACCCATTCTTTCTGAGTGAACCCCTTAGCAACCAACCTTGCCTTAAAGCACTTCGACATCACTCCTTCGATTCCTTCCTTGACCTTAAAAATCTACTTACAAATGACTAACCTTACTTCTGCAGGTTTCTCAATCAGCTCCCAAGTGTTATTATCATGAAGAGGTTTCATCTCGTCATCCATGGCTTTTCGCTATTCAGTCTTATTTCGACTCCTCATAGCTTCCTTGTAATCCCTAGGTTCTTCCTCAAGTACCTCACTTGCAGAGATTAAGGCAAAAGCTATAAGATCTGCATAACCAAGTCTCTGAGATGGCCTTATGACTCTTCTCGACCTATCTCTTACCAATAGGTGGTCATCGACAGTTTCCTCAATCTCTTTAGCATCTTGCTCTTTTTCTTTGACTTCATCTGGATTATGCACTGCAGCATTACTATACTCCACTTCAACAGGATTCTCTACCTGTTCCAGCTCCTCTTCAGAGATTTCTGCACTTCGAACAGCATCACCAGTTTTCTTGAACGCCAACGCGAATTCATTGAAAACTACATCACGACTTGTGATGCATCTTCTGTGACCTGGTTCTAGGCACCATAGCCTATAACCTTTAACTCCCTCAGGATATCAAAGGAACATGCATCTTAGAGATCTAGGTTCGACCTTGTCTTGCCTAATGTGAGCAAAGGCTAAAAACCAAATACTCTCAGTTTGTCGAGATCTGGTGGTTGACCCGACCAAACTTCTTCAGGTGTCTTCATTCCCAAGGCAGACGAGGGACATCTATTTATCAGATAAGCTGATGTCGAAACAACCTTCTCCCAAAACACCTTATTCAATCCAACACTAACTAACATACATCTAACCCTTTCAAGGATTGTTCGATTGAATCTCTCAGCTAAGCCATTTTGTTGAGGAGTACCTGCTACATTTTTATGCCTTGTAATCCCAGACTCAACACAGTAACTGTCGAAAGCTTCATTGCAGAACTCAAGGCCATTGTCGGTTCTCAACCTCTTAACCTTTGTGCCATTTTGAGATTCGACCAAAACCTTCCAACTTTTGAAATTCTCAAAAGTTCCATCCTTAGTCTTCTGAATGAATACCCATAATTTTCTAGAATAGTCATCAACTATGGATAGAAAATACCTTGCACCTGAATGTGAAAGATTCCTTATAAGCCCCCAAAGATCAGCATGAATATAATTAAGGGATCCATGTGTTCTTTGTTTACCTTTGTTAAACTTCGCCCTACAGGATTTACCAAATACACATGGTTCACAAAACTCCAACTTCTCTACTTTGTCACCACCTAGCAGATTCTGTTTCTCCAATTTGACCAGGCCTCTTTCGCTGACATGGCCCAATCTCATGTGCCATAATTCTGCCTTCGACACCGATTTCGTGGATGCAAAATCTGCTGAACCACTTACACCCTCAATCTCAAGGGTATACAAGCCTTGTTTCTTCACACTTCTCAAGACTTCCTTCGACCCCTTCATGACTTTTAGGATATGTTGCTCTCCTTTGAAGACATATCCTTTCTTGTCGAATTCACCAAGAGAAATCAAATTCCTCTTGAGGTCAGGTACATACCTAACCCCAGTCAATAGCCTTATTGACGCATCATGGAGCTTGAATCTTACAAATCCAATACTTGCAATCTTGCAAGATTTATTGTTTCCCACCAGCACTGATCCACCAACTTGATCACATAATTCTTCAAACACATTCTTGTTTGGAGTCATATGCCAAGTACATCCAGAATCCTTAATCCACTCTTTGCAATAGTTGTTGCTCGACACCACAAGGACATCAGATGTTTCATAATCATCTTGCACAATAGCTGCAATGTCATTATCCTTACCTCCATGATTATTTAGGCGCTCATGACACATCTTTCTTGTGTGAACCTCCTTCTTACAGTGATAGCACTTAATCCCAGAAATATCACCACCATAAGACTTTTGCTGAATTTTACCTTTCTTCTTCTCAAACCTACTATCTCTCTTCGAGGATTTCCCCTTCACGGACAACCCTTTATCAACTAATGATGATGGTTTCAGCTCCTTTCTTTCGTTCAAACCCTTCGAATATAAGGCTTCTTGAACTTCTTCAAAGGTCAGGGACTCTCTTCCAAACAAGAGAGTTTCTTTGAACTGAGCATGCGACTTAGGTAAAGAACACAACAATAACAATGCTTGATCTTCATCATTGATGGTAACATCAATATTTTCAAGATCAAGAATCAGCTTGATGAACGTGTCCAACTGCTACGTCAACGCTTTATCTTCATTCATATTGAATGAATAAAAAGCTTGCTTCAAGTACAAACGATTCACCAAGGACTTTGTCATATACAATCCTTCGAGTTTTATCCAAACACCAACTGTCATCGTCTCCTTCGAAACCTGCCTGAGAACTTTATCACCAAGACTCAGAACAATTGCACTATGGGCTTTCTCGATCATCGTTGTCTTTTCGTTTTCCATCAATGCAACATCCATGACATCTTCTCCCTTTAACGCTTCTAGCAAACCCTGTTGAATAAGAAGGTCTCGCATCTTCAAATGCCATAAATCGAAGTCATTATCTCCGATGAACTTCTCAATTTCAAACTTTGTTGACAACATCTTCTCCATGCTCGCCGCACCAGTTTGTTGTGATCACAAAATATACCTTTCAACAAATAAAGATTGAGAAATGGAGTTCTTGGGTAAACATGAAACAGTTAGAACAAAGAAATAAAGAAGAAAGGATAAAGAAGAAAGAAGAAGAAGGATTATGGCAAATTATTTACTATTCACTTTCTCATTTAGGGTTTACAAATGATTACGAATGAATAACAATTGGCCTCACTCAACAACCTGGGTGATCTAGCTTATTTATAGACTAACTAGCTAACTTACATTACAAGCAAACTAAACAATTGATCCTTAACACAAGGCCCAATTCGACATAATAAGTCAACAATATATTTTGACATTACATACTAGAATTAGCTTCGACTATATTATGTAACCCTTCGACATCAGCATGTGACCCAACTTTGACTTCATGCTTGTCTCCTGTCAAAACACATGAAAGCTATTCCTCGACAGAGCTAAAGTTCGACCCAAAATCTCATAAATAGAATATGGGTCGTAAAATTTGAAGTCATAAGTGTCAATAACATTCAGAAGAACGTGGAAAATCCTCAACGATTGAAAGACACAAGTTCAAATCTTGCCATAATACTCACACTATAAGAATAGTTGTTGAATGTTTTTCTCTTTCCCACAACCATTTTATACACTCCAACGAGCCCAATAAAATTATTTTTCGATTCATTAAATTGTGTTTCGTTGAGGTCCTATATGTTGATAAGCTTCCATGAAAATTGAGAGATTTCTTGCAATGTACTTTTTTTTCCAGATAGCTTCTTAGTGGACATTAGATGATCAATATGGGATTTATGAATCAAAATATGATATCCCCCTCTAGCCAATGTTACGATCACGACTTAACACCCAACGATTAATTATATAAATCTCCAAAAGAACAATATTATGCCATATTTTCCTCCTCATAAACGAAAATCCTTCTCATCCACCTCTACCCTAGACCCGTGATCCCTCATCCTAATCTTCTCATCTCCGCTATACTTAAATATTGTCATCAGCCAAAAACTCATATAGACCTAGAATAAAGAAAAACTTCCTCAAACCAAACATCATTCCAAAGAGACGAATCTTAATCGTTATCCACAATGCGAGATAATTTGACATCTAGTCAACGACTCATACTTAACCATATTCCATCCCTAACTCTTGATAAATTTCACCACTAAAGAGACAACTTAGTTTTTTTTATAAGCAATAATCCAATATGGGTATACTAGGAGTACACCAATCCATATACACTGATACCACAGTTACTTCAACAAAATAAAGGTAAAGCCCCAAGAAGTTTCATACAAAAAATCATAAAAAGTCCAGGGGAGATTTACACCAATTGTAAAAACTACATTTGAGTTTTGATTTGAAATGAAATTCCAACCAATTCCACGACACGTGTTTCACCCTTATTGGGATATCCTCACATCTAGCAATCTTATCATTAAAAATGATTTGATTCCTCACCCACCATATAGTCCACCAAGATATGATCCAAATGAAACAAGCGGATGACTTTGACGTTTTCTCGATTACCCTTAAGTACCATGTAAACAAGTGATTACAAATACTAACTTCTTCCAACCAAGGAATCCCCACCCAATCTGCAATCTTCCTCCATCCGTGATAATGAGGGGACACGAGCAAACCATATGATCAAAATATTTTCTCGCATTAAAGCAAAACACGCACACTAAATCGTGTGAATTGGAGATTATTCCCCTGGCCGCGAGATTCTCCCGCGTTGGAAGTCAGTTTAAAATTAACCTCCACCCGAAAGCACCCACTTTTAACGGTACTTTCGTACACCAAATGATTTCCAATGCAGCCTTGGGAATAATCTCAACATCCACGTCAATTGAATGGGCCAACAACAACTTGTAACACGATTGAACGGTAAAACTGTCAACATTCGCGGGAATCCAAATGAAACGGTCAACCTCCATAAATGTAGGACTAACATTCCGCAATATAGTATTCATCTCTTCTACCTCCTCTAACACTATTATAGGTTGAGAATCCACATTATGTATAGCGCTCCACGTCCAACAGCCATTCCTCCAACATCCCATATCAACAATTGATGCAAACTTCGATACGATAACAACAAAAAGATTAGAGAATAAGTATTTCAACAACATCATCTACCTCATACTTAGTATTTAAAACCTTATACCACAACTTCTCCCAATCAATATGAAACTTCCACCATCTTTTGTCTAACAAGGTATGTAGGTAAGTGAACTCCGACCTAACTCTCTAATTGATAAGTGCAAAATGTACCTATTTTTGTATATAAGTTTTGTTGCATTTATCTATACTTTTTGTTAAATATCATACGAATAAACCCCGCTTTGTTTGTAAATACGTTTACTTTACGGTTTAGTGTATATATTGCGTATAGTGTAAATATCATTGAGTTTAATTGATTTTATCTCATTTTTTGCAGGTATCCAATCAAGGATGTCTTGCCATTGTTGTATAGATCATTGAATAAGCTTTCCAGTGCTTTAAACCGGGCGAAAAACGGAGTTACGGTTCAAAAGTTACGAATAAAACAGTGCAGGATTTTTGCTGTTGCTGTCAGCTGCGCCCTTGCTGCACCGGGCGGTACATTTTGCTGTGCTGGGCGGTGTTGCGGCGGAGGAAATAAGAGGATTGAAATAAAAGACTTACAGGAGCTTTCCACATTTTTGGGTTAGCGTCGGGCGGTACTTCCAGCGCCGGGCGGTGCTAGATATTTATTGCCAGCCTGTTTACGTACACAGCTGGTGTGAGAGGAAAAGTGGGCTGCGTCGGGCGGTGGTTTCTAGCGCCGGGCAGTGGGTCTGAAACTGAATTTTGTATTTATGTCATTTTACTTCATTTTTGAAGGTGATGTTGTTTGGAGGTGATTTTTCCTCTCCCAACTTCATCAACCTCATTCTTTGGTAGATTAGTTTAGAAAACAACTATGGAGCTTGCACACGGATGAACAGGGGTGGATTGATCGTCGACCGGCTCTGACAAACCACGAGATGTTTGGTTCATTTCTCTTTTTCTTTGTGTTTTTCTTTATGGTTGGGTTATGTAGATGTATTTGCTGTAAACTCATGTATATTTGTCGCCCATGGCGTTATATAAAATTTGCTTTACAAAACTTTATTGGTGATTGTCTCTGATTTTTGCTTTATGCGCGGGGTTTGGGTCGTGTTAGAGATAAATTTCACAAACCTTGATTAGGGATAATTATCTGTTAGTTTCAGGATGCTAGAGATAGATTTAGAGCTAACATTCTGTATGGGTGGCGAAGCTTAATGCCTCCGTGTCTTGAGTCGGGTGCGAGAGTGCCGATGAGGGTAGCATGGTTGAGTGTGCCAGAGATGGACATGTGCTGTGAATGATACCGAGTGATATTGAGGAGCATTGTAGGTCGAGTATAACTGGTCAGTAAGTTTAAGTTTGTAAGGAGTCGATTATGTGCATGCCAGATAAGTTTGTCTTGCTGAAGAATGAATTTTTTTTATGTTTTAATATTTACTTTTCTATTTTCTTGTTTTAAACCATTTAAACCCAAACTCATAAACGCGAGAGATTGTCGAACGACATTCTTTCCCTCGAACCGATCTCTGTGGACACGACATAAATCCCGGAGGGAATTCTTTCCGAAAATATATATTTTTGCTTGCTTGCCCTATTCCGCATCCAACAAAATGGCGCCGTTGCCGGGGATCGGTTTTGATATTGAATCGCATTACGATAGTTTCTTTGTTTTTAAGTTTTGTAGATATCGAACATATTGTATATTTTCACTTGTTTATATTTATACTTGTATATTTTTAATGTTTGTTCAACTGTTTGGTTAGGACACTTGCTTTTGGTTTGCGCGGTGAGGCATCACTATGGCATGAAGGAAGGAAGTTGTTAGCTAAGCATTGTAAAGGCGTCAAGCTTACGACGTAAAACAAGCATGGTGTATTCTTTTCTTTTGTTATTGTTTAGCTTAGGTAGTGTGGTGAACATTCATTAAATAAGTTGTACTCGGATTTTTCGTAAAATTCTCAAATCTTCACTTTACAACTTGTTTAATGAATCTTCTGCCGGTTTTTCAGTTTGTTTATATTAATAGTTTTCGTGTTTATCAATGAACTTGTTTTGAGTAGCTTGAGGAAATTTGGTGATGTTCCAAGTTTGATCGTTTCAACTTGCGGATGTATGGTAATGATTTTGTTAAGTTTTGTACACGTCCGAGGTATGTGTTTATCGCTTTCTAGACTTTAGCATATTCATGATACTTAGGCATTTTACAAACTTCCATTCCATTCATTCTTTTGTATACTTGTTCTTGTTGTGAATCACTTTAGTTCCCAACCTTTTTGTGAGGTAGCTTTCCATTGTTCATATATGCGCAGACTACCAACATTCTTGTTTTAACTGGATTTTATTATGTTGAATCTGTTGTTTGTGTTATTTATATGAATGCATGAAAAGGATCAAGACAATTGTTTCATTTTGAGAACAACCACCTTAGCCAAATAGTCAATTCACCTTGTGATTGTGTGAGAATTTGTAACCCCTTTGAGCTTTTTGATCCATGTTTTATTTGAACTTAATGCTTGTCTATGAGTATTTAGTTCACTTATTTTTTATTGGATTTTGTTTTTTCTTGGACCTCAACTTTGTGTTGTTGTATGGATTTTTTCCTTGCCTTAGAAAGTAGGGAGTATTCACATGATTATGTGGTTGAATTCAAGTTGGGGAGAGAAGGATTGTATACTCATTGGTTGGATTCTATGAGGATTGAAAAAGAAAAGAAAAAAAAAAGAGAAAAATGTGACAAAGAAAAGGAAAGAAGAAGAAAAAAGGAGAAAAAGAAAATCCTTGAGAAAGGAAACAAAAAGAGTTCAATAATTGTGCTAAATATGTATTGTGTGTTGTGTACCACTTGGGATTTTGGAAGAAGTTTGATTGAAATTTTGTGTATGAGTCTTTGTGAGTTGATCACTCCCTTAGGTTTAGACAAGTTTTTGTTTCAATTACCTTTAGAAATTGCCCCTTGTTTGTTTACCCGACCACGCTACAACCTTGAAAGTCCTTGTGATTCTTGCCTTTGTATGTTCAATATGATTTTTGGATGGATGCATAATTTAGTCTTTTGTTTTCAAGATTGTTGTGTGAGTGTAAAGTACCCCATTTTGTGTTTTTCATCTACCGATGATTGTTTTTGCTAGGTGTGATTCACATTTGAACTTGTGTTGTTTTAGAATGTTCGGCATGAATTTTTGTATTTTGTATTTGTTTCGTGACTATGTTATCGTTGTAGTTTAGTGGTAAGTATTTACTTTGTGTGTACCGTTTTCATTTGAACCATTCATTTGAACCATTTTCAAAACCTGTTGATTCGTGATTCTTTGGTTTTCACTCTGTTTCTTTGAGTTGTTTGATTTTTATTTGAGGACAAACAATTATGTAAGTTGGGGAGAGTTTGATAAGTGCAAAATGTACCTATTTTTGTATATAAGTTTTGTTTCACTTATCTATACTTTTTGTTAAATATCATACGAATGAACCACGCTTTCTTTGTAAATACGTTTACTTTACGATTTAGTGTATATATTGCGTATAGTGTAAATATCATTGAGTTTAATTGATTTTATCTCATTTTTTGCAGGTATCCAATCAAGGATGTCTTGCCATTGTTGTATAGATCATTGAATAAGCTTTCCAGCGCTTCAAACCGGGCAAAAAACGGAGTTACGGTTCAAAAGTTACGAATAAAATAATGCAGGATTTTTGCTGTTGCTGTCAGTTGCGTCCTTGCTACGCCGGGCAGTGTGTTTTGAGCGCCGGGCGGTGCTGCGGTGGAGGAAATAAGAGGATTGAAATAAAAGACTTACATGAGCTTTCCACATTTTTGGGCTAGCGCCGAGCGGTGCTAGATATTTATTGTCAGCCTGCTTACGTACACAGCTGGTGTGAGAGGAAAAGTGGGCTACGCCGGGCGGTGCTTTCTAGCGGCGGGCGGTGGGTCTGAAACTGAATTTTGTATTTATGTCATTTTACTTCATTTTTGAAGGTGATGTTGTTTGGAGGTGATTTTTCCTCTCCCAACTTCATCAACCTCATTCTTTGGTAGATTAGTTTAGAAAACAACTATGGAGCTTGCACACGGATGAACCGGGGTGGATTGATCGTCGACCGGCTCTGACAAACCGCGAGATGTTTGGTTCATTTCTCTTTTTCTTTGTGTTTTTCTTTATGGTTGGGTTGTGTATATGTATTTGCTGTAAACTCATGTATATTTGTCGCCCATGGCGTTATATGAAATTTGCTTTACAAATCTTTATTGGTGATTGTCCCTGATTTTTGCTTTATGCGCGGGGTTTGGGTCGTGTTAGAGATAAACTTCACAAACCTTGATTATGGATAATTATCTGTTAGTTTCTGGATGTTAGAGATAGATTTAGAGCTAACAATCCGTATGGGTGTCGAAACTTAATGCCTTCGTGTCTTGAGTCGGGTGCGAGAGTGCCGATGAGGGTAGCATGGTTGAGTGTGCCAGAGATGGACATGTGCTGTGAACGATACCGGGTGATATTGAGGAGCGTTGTAGGTCGAGTATAACTGGTCAGTAAGTTTAAGTTTGTGAGGAGTCGATTATGTGCATGCCGGATAAGTTTGTCTTTCTGAAGAATGAATTTGTTTTATGTCTTAATATTTACTTTTTTATTTTCTTGTTTTAAACCATTTAAACTCAAACTCATAAACGCGAGAGATTGTCGAACGACATTCTTTCCCTCGAACCGATCTCCGTGGACACAACATAAATCCCAGAGGAAATTCTTTCCGAAAATAAATATTTTTGCTTGCTTGCCCTATTCCGCATCCAACACTAATCGAAGATAATTTATTCTAATTAACATAGTCGTCTTAGAGGGCGTGCAATACGGGTTATCGCACAAGACCTCAAATTTATCAGGGTTAAAATGCAGTTTGAATATGACCTAAAAGAATATTTATTATGTTAAATCGTGATTAAATATGATCATTATTTGTTTTGTCATGATTAAATTGTGACTAACTTATGCAAGATCTCTAAAAATTTGTGATGACTTATTAATTAATCCAAAAACTCTTAAGGACAACACACTATTTCCCTTAAAACAAAGAATTAAATAAATAAGAATTTAATAAAATGAACATAATTCAACACTTAAATTAATAAATGTAATACGTACATCCTCTGGATTCTATTATAAGCAAATTTGACCATTAATGTATTTAGACTATATATAGACTAAATACATTAATATTCAAATATACTAAAAAATATAAAAGTTGTTTATAATAATGACTGGAGGGTGTATATATGAAAATTATTAAGCAAATAAAATTTTATTTACATTTATTTCTTAAATAAGTCTACTTGAAATGAGATAAAGCATCAATTGAATCACTCAAATAGTTAAACCATAAATAATAGTATTAATTCATTGTTCAAATGGTTGAACTATCTAGTTGGTATACATGTCTCTCCGCTACGCAGATGAATAGAATAATAATAAATATAAGATTATTTATTTATTTTAATGACGGGTCAATTAAATAAATGAAACATAATATATAAAAGGGACTCAATAAATAAGTGCATTCATTACAAAGAGTAGAACGAAAACAGAGTATTCCACTATTCTCTATTAAATTTACCAAAATAAACTATTATTTAATTAATTAAGCACCAAAAGAGTTCAAGTCTGTACAGCATAATAAATGAATCAAGACAGTCTCTAACGATCCAATTTCAAAAATAGATTCATGGCATTCTTAATGACTTTCTTTAATCTGAATTTAAGATGGTTTTTAACTTTGTTAACACCTTAAAAATAGATATCCGGAGTAATAGCTCTTGGATCATGAAATATATATATATATATATATATATATATATATATATATATATATATATATATATATATTTTTTTTTTTTTTTTTTTTTTGGGAAATAAAGATAACTTTATTCAACCATAGAAGAGAAAATACAAGGTGGCTAAAAGCACACTCACCACACAAACCCACTAAACAACTAATCTATAAGTAGATTAGCTACATGTTTCCTGATTCTAGTATGCATCCAACCTCTATTGACAAGGGTGGCAATAACTATTTCTCTTATCTTTCTATTATTCACACTATCACCAAATATTTTGTTGTTCCTATACTTCTATATCTCATAAACCGTTTCCACCGCAACGCCCTCCATCCCTTGCCTTTTTCAACCTTGGTGAGCCATCTTAACTCATCTTGCCAACCACCAGGTTTGTGTACTATTCCAAGCCAATCAAGAATTTCCTGCCAACACTTCTTAAATTGAATACAATCAAAAAATAGATGATCCATCGTTTCAGTCTGGCTGCAAAATTCACATCTATCATCAGTAACAACGGAAAACTTCTTTAACCTATCTTTAGTTGCAAGCCTACAATGACATGCCAACCAAAATATGAACAAAGCCCTTGGTCTAGCAATAGAGTTGTAGAACAGATGATGCCAACCAACCTCCAGATTCTCATGCATCAAGTAACCATAGGTTTTATTAATTGAGAACTTGCTGTTCATAGGCTGCCAGCAAGGCCATATATGCATAACATCACACTGCCTAAGAATACTCTTCATTATCCATGACATCCCTTGCTTCTCCTGAACCTGAGAAATGTCAGAATTTTTGAAGTAATAAACATGAACCCACTTAACCCACAAAGCATCCTTTTTATGGCAAATGTTCCACAGCAATTTCATGATGCTAGCTTTATTCCAATTACTCAGAGATATTACATTTAAACCACCATTCCGTCTAGGTGAGCAAACCTTTTTCCATGCAACAGGGGATTTGTTGGATATCAGAATATTACCAGTCCATAAGAACGTTCTACACGCTGAGTTAATGACCTGTATCACCTTTTTAGGAAAGGGCAGACAGTTCATCCAATAAGCAGATATGGAGGAAATTGTGCTGTTTATCAATTGAAGTCTCCCAGCATAACTGAGCATTTTTGCACTCCAATGTCGAATCCGGCTGGTAATTCTGTCCACTAGGATCATATAATGATGGCTCGACAGTCTTTTGCTAGTAAGGGGAATTCCCAGGTAGCGAAAAGGTAATTTACCTTCCATAAAAGTAGTGGCAGCAAGGATCCTAGTTTTGTCTTCAGTGTCCACACCACCAAAATAAACATTACATTTTGTCGGGTTAACCACTAAACCTATAGATTTTGAAAATCTGTGAATCCTATCCATAAGCAACTCAATAGATTTACAATCCCCACGAGCAAATAGTAAAACATCATCAGCAAAACTCAAGTTTATAATTTGATGCTTTTCACATTTTGAGTGGAAATTGAAATTAGGAATCTTGCTCAACTGATGAATCAGTCTGTGAAAGTACTCCATGACCAACACAAAGAGGAGGGGAGATATAGGGTCACCTTGTCTAAGGCCCCTTTTAGCTTTCATAACTCTAGTCACTCTGCCACCAATGTTGAATTTATAAGAAACTGTAGTCACTTCCAGCATGGTCCATTTGGTGAACTTCGGAGGAAACCCTAACTCTTTCAAGATACTTTCCATAGCATACCAATCTATAGTATCATAGGCCTTTTGGATATCAAGTTGTAGTAAGCATCTCGGTGTCCCACCCTTTCTACTGTACCCACGGATAAGCTCATAGGTAAGTAATATGTGATCATGTATGCTGTGACCAGGAATGAAAGCAGCCTGACTGGGATTCACAATGCTATTGAGGACCAAGTTTAATCTTCTAGTGAGGACTTTTGAAATAATTTTGTACAGGGTAGTACAACAGAAGATGGGTCTTAAATCCTTCACACACTTGCCACCATTTCCTTTAGGAACTAAGGAAACCAGGGTACAATTCACAGCAGGGTACATTTTGAACTCATTGAAAAACTCCATCACAGCAGCAATAGTGTCATCTTTTATGACAGACCAAGCAGCTTTGTAGAACTTTGCCCCAAACCCATCCACACCAGGGGCTTTGAGATCACCAATATCCTTCATGGCCTGATAGATCTCAGAGACAATGATAGGACAATATAGCATATTCCTTTGATCAATAGTCAGGTGAGGGCCATCTCTAATAGCAACCAGGTCAATACCCTCAAGCTCCCTACTAGGGCTTCCCATGAGGCTACTATAAAACTTTAACACCTCATTATCTATGTCAGCAGGCATGTTCAACATAGTACCATCATTCTTGTGCAAGTAAGAGATACTACTCAGGTTTTGCCTCATCTTCAGCTGAGCATGGAAATAACTATTGTTTCCATCCCCCAACCTAAACCATTTAACCTTGGATCTCTGCTTCAGCACCTGCTCTTCAATCTCACTCCATTTGAAAACCTCATCCATTTTATGCTTCACAAGATTGAGTAACTCAGTATTCTCGGGGTCATGCTTAATTTGATCTTGAATCTCTACCAATTGATTCCTAGCCAGCTTGAGAGAATGAGAGGCACCAGCTACAGGTTTGCTCAGGTTTTTCACCACATCCTGAATTCTAATTAATTTTTTCCGCATGACAAACATAGGCCTACCATTTATAGGCTCTCTCCAAGATTCATCAATAGCTATATGAAATCCCTCCATATCTGCCACAACATTCATGAATTTAAATTGATAAGTTCTTTGATTTTGATAGCCAGGATTGGTAAGGTACAGAAGGCCATGATCTGAAATACCAGGAGCCAATATCTTAAGATTCATATTTATGTACTTTTGGAACCATTCATTATTAGCCATACCATGATCAATTCTCGAATAGATGATATTATTACTTTGTCTATTGGACCAAGTAAAATAGTCACCTGTAGTGTCCACATCACTAAGATTATTTCTATACATCATCTCTGTCAAATCTTTATACTCCCTCTCATGCACCATTTCCCCCCTCTTCTATCCATTGATTGAAGAATGTTATTAAAGTCACCAATAAGGAACCATGGCCCAGTTTGTTGAAGATGGATTTGCTCTATCTCATTCCACAAACTTTTTCTATGTTCTAGCTTGTTGGACCCGTACACAGCAGTTAACCAGAATTGGAAATCTCCAGTCATATCATATACACCACAGTGGATGTGTTGCATAGAACTACTGACTTTCCTAATTTCAATTTTTGAACTGTTCCGCCAAATCCAAATTCTACCATTTCCATGCTTATCATAGTTATCTAGAAATTCACCCTTGAGTTTCATCTTACATCTTATTTTGGCTGCTTTGTCACATTTCACTCTAGTTTCTATCAACACACAGATCAAAGGGCTAAGGGTTTGGAGGCGGGAGCTAACCTCTTTAACCTTAACCATTTTATTCAGCCCCCTAATATTCCAGGATACTAACATTATGTTCTGTTTTGACTACTTAGAGGATCATTCAAAATCCCAAGTAGTCAAAAACCATTCTGACAGTGAATTGACGTACCTTCATTAAGCATACCTTTCCCTTTATCCTTTCTGCTGCTAGTAACTTCTTTCCATTCCTTAGTCTCTTCATTATTACTAATATCAGTTGTGCCCTGTTGCGTTGCCTTCATGGTTTCCTCAGCATTGGTATTTTGCTCCCCTATTCCTGGCACTTCTTTATTCTTAGGCTTCCACTCTTTAATCGGTTTAGCTGGCTTATCACAGTTATGCCCCACTTTTTGGCATCTTCTACAATATAAGGGTTTCCATTCATATTCAATAGGTTACTTCAATCTTTCACCCTTTTCATCTCTGATCATTATGTGTGTCTTTAGCTCTTGTGTGATGTCAATTTCAACAAGTATTCTCGCATACGAAACTCTGAGTTTGTTTGCTGTACATTCATCCGTAACCAAAGGATTCCCAATTGCACTACCAATCTTACTCAAACTTTGAGCCCCCCATAAGTGAAGAGGTAGCTGTGGCAGCTTTACCCACAACGGAATTATTCTCAGCATATCCTTGCTCATGTGGAAATCTGGCTTCCATTCACAAAGCATCATTGGCCTATTACGCATCGAGTATGGACCTTGCATCAGTACATAATCTTTATCACGAAATGAATGAAATCTCAGAATAAAGAACCCTTCCTCATTGTAGAACATATCTGGTAATTGCACAAAGTTCCAATTCTTCAGCATGAACTGCTTCACCGCATTCATACTTAGGTCTTCACCTAGGACGTACATGATGAGAGCTGATTCCCAAAATTTCACTTCAGATGCAACATCAGCATTTTCAATCTCTATTTCCATTTCTCCGTCAACAACCTTTGGTGCCACAAACTCCATAGTTAATCCCTTTGCTGGATTGCGATTTTCATTTATTATGTCAACCCATAACTTCTTCTTTTCCTTCTCCAATTCAGATCGATTCAAGGTTTCCCCTTTTTTTCCCCAACTAGGGTTTCCTCTTTTTCACCTTCAGTTTCCGCTTCCTCCTCCGGTTGGCTGGAGTTTTCAATGGATTCAGTCGGGCCATCAACTTCCACTTCACTTTCCTTCACCGTTTCATTATGGACGGCGGTTTCCGGCGTAGGAACGGCAGTTGACAAGGGCACCAATCATGGCCGCCCCGTCCTCTCCCTCTCCCTTTCCCTCTCATCATAATATCTGATCATGAAAAATATTCTGAATAGTAGGATCCTGATTAGTCATATGTAGGGGTGTTCACGGTGCGGTTTGGGCAGTTTTGACGCTAAAAATCATCCGAACCGCAAGGGAAAAAAGCATGCGGTTTGGTTTGGTTTGGTTGGCTTTTAAAAAAAATCTGAACCAAACAAAACCAAACCAATGCGGTTTGGATTGGTTCGGTTGATTCGGGTTTCTACAAGATGTTTATTGAGTGATATTTACATATATAGAGAACAACATAACTTTGTGTTTAGTCATTCATACATTTCCAAATAATAACAAAACTCATCATATTTAGACAAAAAGTTCTCATTCAATATACAAAAATCAATTTAAATGAAAGTGAAAAAAAATAGTAGCATAAAACAATATCAAAATATTATAATAAAACAGAAAATATAAGATAAGGGAGATTAGAGAAGATGATAAAGAAAGAACATAATAGATGTGAGATTAGAGAAGAAAGGTGCGATAAAAATAAAATTAGAAGAGAAAATAGTAACATAAAAATGAGAAGATGAAAGAAAGAACATGTGAGATGAGAAATTAGTGTAGAAGAGGCGAGACGTACATGGCAAATAAGATGAGAAGAATGTACAATACTATTAGGAGAGATTTGAGAAGATTAAAACAAAAAAGTTAAGTGTGAGTTAGAGAAAATATTTCGTAATTGTAAGGTTAAGGCATAATGGGTTTGAGTTTTCGGTTAGATGTGAGATAAGTGAAGTTTGGGTTGTAACATAATGCAGTTTGGTTTGGTTTAGTTCGGTTTGCAAAATACAAACCGCAAACCAAACCGAACCATGCGGTTTTGTTAAAAGATGGCTTGAACAAATCCGAACCAAATGCAGTTTTTTGCAGTTTCGGTTTGGTTTGCGATTTCTTATTGGGTTGGTTCGGTTTTGAACACCCCTAGTCATATGCACCAAGATTGAGATGATATGCTGTTGAAAACGAAGTTTGCTATGATGAAAGTATACAAAGTTCTGATTGATGACCAAACAAGGGTGAGCTGGAGTCATTTGGTGAGGCACAATGGTGCTCGACCTAGAGCTATTCTTACCCTTTGGCAAGCTTGCCATGGTTGTCTAGCTACAAAAGCTAGACTGCTGAAAAATGGGCATGTTACAATTTAGTCAATGTCAACTGTGTGTGGATAAAGAGGAAACAATTGATCACTTCCTTTTTGAATGTAGTAACACTAATAGTATTTGGGTTGATGTTTTGCAGTGGATGGATATTGATCATAGGCCTCAATTGTGGGTTGATGAGTTGAATTTGATTTTGCGACACACCAAGGGTAAAGGCGGGAAAGGTAGATTGTAACGCCCCAAATAATTATAATATTTATTTATTTAATTATTATGATTATGCGGTGTTTTGGTACTTTGTGATGACTTTTTGACGTGGATGAATTACGTGATTTTGTGGGGTAGCCTTGCGTTAAGGGAACATGGAGACCTTAGAATTATTAATTTAATTAGATTATTTTATTAATAATAATATTGAAGTAATTTGAATAATTAGAATATTATTTAGATTATTATTATTATTGTTAATTAAAATAATTAGGAAGTCATTAAGGGTAAGACGGTAATGTAGGGAGATTAGTGGAGGATAAGTTGGTAAACAGGGATTAAGGCCCAAAAACCCATAGGTTTAACAAAAGAGAATTAGAGGGTTTTGAGATCAGAATTTTGCAACCCTAAAGAGTGACTAGAGATATGAGGAAAGGAGGCTAGAGTGTGGAATCAATCATAGAACCCCAGAGAACGAAGAATTCTGCTGAAAATTTCAAGGTATGGGGGGTAATCCGAATTAATATGTTTGATATAGGTTTAAGGTAGAAGTAACCATGTGTTTTTGTGTTCTGATGAATTCGTGTGGATCTGTGATGAATCTGTTGAGTATTTTCGTGATCTGATGTATGTGATTTTTATGATGAATCTGGTGTAAATTTCTGTGTTTTGGATGTTGAACTATTTGTTGATGCTGTGACGAACCTTGAATAACTGGATCTGTAAATCGAACCTGATAATAACTAAATTCAGACGTAGTAATTAAGCATAACTGATGTAGATGATGAATTAAGATGAATAACATCGATCTGGGAGGAATCAGAGTTGAATTGAGACTGTTTATGATGGATAGAAGGTGCTGGAAGGAGAAACTTTGTGTTCAGATGCGATTTCTGAGTTTTGGAGGAGTCTCTGGTGATACTCGTATGGAAGAAGGTGATACACGTATGAATGAGGGCAATACGCGTATGAGGGGAGACAGTAGGCGTATAGGGACATTCCCAAGGTGATACGCGTAACGTACGCACCTGTTCCCAAGGGCTGACACGACCCTCTGTTGATTTATGTATCATACGCGTAGAGGAGTTGGGCAATACGCGTATTGATAAGGGCAGTACGCGTATTGGATTGAGGAAAATGAGTCTTACGTGTATGGGCTAGCCAGTACGCGTAAGGAGATCTGAAGGAGAATGGAGAGGAAAATCCTCTCTGCTGATACGCGTAAGGGATGGGGAAGTACGCATATGGAGTGGCGTGAATTGAAACCATACGCGTATTATGGAGGTTCATACGCGTATGGGTAGAGACATGTGCAGAATTTTCCGTTCTTGCGATTTCTGTTCCGATCTCGCTTGTAACGTGGTTTCCTTGAGACATGGGGTTATATTGATGTAATAAGACACTAGTAATCCAGTAATAACGATAAATAGGATAAAAATCGGGAATCTAGGTGATGAACTAACTATGACGCATTGAGAGTTATGATGATGAACTTTGACGTGTGCGACTTGGTGTGCTGTCATGATGTTTTATTTGATCATGAATTCATGAATGATGATGCAACCATGACAATTTTATGACGATGTTTATTATGACGATTTTGCATCATGCATTTATGGCATAGTAGGACTTCGGTCCATTTGGTGGCTTCAATCCCATTGTGTAGATTGAAGTGTTTTTATGATGTGCTCCGGTTCTTGTGTAGAATCGATCCTATTGGTGGGGATCTTTGGAGGGTGATGGCCCAGTGTCCATCGATTATGACGATGTTGGTACCACATGCATGAGTCTGATGTTGCATTGCATACTATATGGCATTGCATGAGATTGTTGGGATTGATGTATTCTTGAGGTTATTGATGTTTTGATGTTGTTGTTGTGTTGTGCTTTATCTTTTACGCATATCTTATATATTGATTTCGTGATTACTCACCCTACCTGTTTGAATGTTGCCTCCACGTGGGTAACATGCAGGTGATCAGGTTTAGCTCCTTTGGCGCATGAAGATTTATTTTGAAGCATTTTGATTTCTCCGTCGATTAGAGGGTCTTGCTCTGATATGTAACATCGGGTCGGGACGTTTGAGTCGAACAATTTCTTTCTTTTGTTTTGTGGACATGATGTTTTTAATGAGTTTTATTTGAGAAGTTTTGAATTATAAATGTTTTGTTTAAACTTGATTTCCGCTGCGTGGTGTTTAATTAACTTATGGTGGTAAAACCCGTGTGACGGGACAGGTGGTTATTATGACGTTTTATGACGATATGTGATGCTCTATTTGGGATGTTACTCTGATTATTTTGCCGTATTATTGTGTCGTTTTGTTGGGTAAAAAATGGTGTTACATTAGTGGTATCAGAGCAGGTCGGTCCGTCCGGCCAGCTTTTTACATGATGTCAGTCCCCTGTAGGTCGACAAATGTGTGTACACTGTCGATGTTTTATTTCTTCTAACCTTGTGGGTGGTGTGCAGGATGGCTGGAAGAAATGACCGTGCAATTGCTGATGCTTTGGAATCAGTTGCTAATGTGGTGGTGCAACTCAATCCGAATGGTGGAATTCCAGATGAGTTTCGTGCTTTGGGGGAGTTCAAGAGGAACAATCCACCGACTTTTGTGGGTACTTATGACCCAGCAAGTGCACACAAGTGGCTGAAGGCAATTGAGAAGATCTTCCGGGTGATGGGATGTACTGATGCGCAACAAGTTTAGTTTGGGACGCATATGCTGGAAGAAGAGGCTGAGGACTGGTGGGATAACACCCATCAGAGACTGGAAGATGTTGGCACTGTGGTAACCTGGGCTGTGTTCAAGCAGGAGTTTCTGAGCAAGTATTTTCCAGAGGATGCTCGTGGTAAGAGAGAGGTGGAATTCCTTGAGCTGAAACAAGGAGACATGACTGTGGCAGAGTGCTGCAAAGTTCGAGATAATGGTGAAGTTCTGTCCTCACTACAATTGTGTTGTTGCTGAGATGTCCAAGTGTCTCAAGTTCGAGAATGGGCTGAGACCAGAGATCAAGCAGGGTATTGGATACCAACAGATTCACAGGTTTACTGAGTTGGTTGACAAGAGCAGAATCTACGATGAGGATAGCCGAGCTCGATCTGCTCACTACAAACAGATGAGTGAGAAAAAGGGGCAGTATAAGAGTAAACCTTATACGACTTCAGCTGACAAAGGGAAGAAGAAGGTTTCAGAGGGGAAGAAGACAAGTGGGGGAGCAGCTCCCGCTTCTGGAAAGTGTTATAAGTGTGGCGAGCAAGGCCACCGTGCTAATGTGTGCACCAATAACGTGGTGAGGTGCTACATATGTGGTAAGAAAGGATATAGAGCTACTGACTGCAAGGACGATGGTCCAACCTGTTTCAACTGTGGTGAGAAAGGTCATATCAGTACTTAATGTCAGAAGCCGAAGAAGACTGTGACTGCTGCTCAGACCAGTGGCAGAGTGTTTGCTTTGAGTGGTGCAGAGGCGCCAGAGAAGGACAACCTGATTCGAGGTACTTGCTTTATTAATAATATCGAGTTGATTGCTATTATTGACACTGGTGCTACTCATTCTTTTATCTCGCTTGAATGTGCTAATAGATTGGGTTTGAAGTTGTATGATATGAATAGTAATATGGAAATAGAAACCCCAACTAATGGTTCTGTTACTACTACTTTTGTGTGTTTGAGATGTCCCGTGACGATTTTTGAGAAGAGTTTTGTGATGGATTTGATGTGCTTACCCTTGCACCAAATCGATGTAATCTTTGGAATGAACTGGTTGGAGTTCGACCATGTTCATATCAATTGTTATAACAAGACGGTGGAGTTTCCTGAGTTTGGTGATGAGGGAGAGTTGATGTTCTTGTCTGCTAAGCAAGTGGACGAACTTCGAGAAGACGAAGCCTTGGTGTTTGCAATGTTTGCATCATTGCAGATTGATCGTGAAGCTGCAAGTATGGAGTTGCCTGTTGTCTGTGAATTCCCAGATGTGTTTCCCGATGACATTAGTGATTTGCCTCCAGAGCGTGAAGTGGAGTTTGCAGTGGACTTAATACCAGGTACGAGTCCAGTGTCAATGGCTCCTTATCGGATGTCAGCTTCTGAGCTAAGTGAATTGAAGAAACAGTTGGAAGAGATGCTTGAGAAGAGGTTTGTTCGACCAAGTGCTTCCCCGTGGGGTGCTCCCGTGCTGTTAGTGAAGAAGAAGGACGGAAGTATGAGGTTGTGTGTTGATTATCGGCAGTTGAATAAAGTGACTATCAAGAATAAGTATCCACTACCGAGAATCTACGATTTGATGGATCAGCTAGTTGGTGCATGTGTGTTCAGCAAGATTAATTTGAGGTCCGGTTTTCATCAGATTCGAGTTAAGCCTGATGACATTCCGAAGACAGCTTTCAGGGTGATGTATGGACACTATGAATACACTGTAATGTCGTTTGGTGTGTCCAACGTACCTGGTGTGTTCATGGAGTATATGAATCAGATCTTTCATGAATATTTGGATCAATTTGTTGTAGTTTTCATTGACGATATTCTGATATACTCTAAATCTGAAGAAGAGCATGCTGAGCATTTGAGGACTGTGTTACAAGTATTGAAGGAGAAGAAGTTGTATGCAAAGCTATCGAAGTGTGAGTTCTGGTTGAAGGAAGTGAGTTTTCTTGGTCATGTGATTTCTAGTGGTGGAATTGCTGTTGATCCTTCTAAGATTTATGTTGTATTACAGTGGGAGACTCCGAAGTCTGCTACTGAGATACGAAGTTTTCTGGGGATTGGCGGGTTATTACCGCAAATTTATTGAAGGCTTTTCTAAGTTGGCGTTACCTTTGACTCAATTGACTCGAAAGGGTCAAGCTTTTGAGTGGGATGTAGCTTGTGAAGAGAGTTTTGTGGAATTGAAGAAGAGGTTGACTATTGCTCCAGTGTTGATTTTGCCCAATCCAAGTGAATCTTTTTTTGTGTACTGTTATGCCTCGAAGATGGGTCTTGGAGGAGTATTAATGCAGAATGGTCAAGTTGTTGCGTATGCCTCCAGGCAGTTGAGGGAAGTGAATTATCCAACCCATGACTTAGAGTTGGCGGTTGTGGTATTTATGTTGAAAATTTGGAGACATTATCTATTTGGATCTAAATTCGAAGTGTTCAGTGATCATAAGAGTTTGAAGTACTTGTTTGATCAGAAGGAACTGAATATGAGGCAGAGAAGGCGGTTGGAATTACTGAAGGATTTCGACTTTGATTTGAATTACCATCCAGGTAAAGCAAATGTAGTGGTTGATGCATTGAGCAGAAAGTCATTGCATATGTCGATGCTTATGGTGAAAGAGTTGGAGTTACTTGAACAATTCCGAGATTTGAGTTTGGTGTGTGAAGCAACTCCTGGCAGTGTGAAGTTGGGCATGTTGAAGTTGACTAGTGGTATTCTGGAAGAGATCAGAATGTGACAACAATCTGACTTGAAGTTAGTCGACCAGTTGACTTTGATCAACCAAGGTAACGGAGGAGAATTCCGAATTGATGATAATGGTATGATGATGTTCAGAGACAGGGTGTGTGTTCCAGATGTCCCAGATATTAAGAAGAGCATTCTTGAAGAATGACACCGAAGTAGGATGAGTATTCATCTCGGTGCTACAAAGATGTACCATGATTTGAAAAAGTTATTTTGGTGGCCAGGTATGGAGAAGGATATTGCGGAGTTTGTTTATGCGTGTTTGACTTGTCAAAAGTCGAAGATTGAGCATCAAAAGCCTTTAGGTATGATGCAGCTGTTGAGAATTCCAGAATAGAAGTGGGATAGTATTTCCATGGATTTTGTGGTGGGATTGCCGAAGAATTCTAAAGGAAATTATTCCATTTGGGTGATTATGGATAGATTAACTAAATCGGCTCATTTCCTGCCGATGAGGATTAATCATTCTATGCAGAGGTTAGCCGAGATGTACATTGCGGAGATTGTGAAGTTGCATGGGATACCTTCAAGTATTGTGTCGGATAGAGACCCGAGATTTACATCGAGGTTCTGGAAGAGTTTGCAAGAGGCTTTGGGTACTAAGTTGAGGATGAGTTCAGTATATCATCCGCAGAAGGACGGTCAGACAGAAAGGACTATCCAATCTCTGGAGGATTTGTTGAGAGCGTGCGTGTTGGATCACGGAGGTTCTTGGGATAACCATTTACCATTGATTAAGTTCACGTACAATAATAATTTTCATGCTAGTATTGGAATGGCACCCTATGAAGCTTTGTATGGGAGACGGTGTAGGACTCCTTTGTGTTGGTATTAGTCAGGGGAGAGTGATGTACTCGGACCTGAAAATGTGCAAGAAACGACTAAGAAGATTAAGATGATCCAAGAAAGGATGAAAGCTTCGCAGAGTCGTCAGAAGAGTTACCATGATAAGAGGAGGAAATCACTTGAATTCTAAGAGGGAGATCACGTCTTTTTGAGGGTGACGCCAGTGACTGGGGTGGCTCGAGCTTTGAAGTCTAGGAAGCTCACTCCATGTTTTGTTGGTCCTTACCAAATCTTGCAGAGGGTAGGAGAGGTAGCCTACCGAATTGCTTTACCGCCGACGCTCGCGAATTTACACGACGTGTTCCACGTGTCTCAGTTGAGGAAGTACATTCCAGATCCGTCGCATGTGATTCAGATGGATGATGTATAAGTGAGGGATAATCTGACTGTAGAAGCGTTGCCTATGCGGATTGATGGTTGTGAAATGAAGCAATTGCGGGGTAAAGACATAGCCTTGGTGAAGGTGTTGTGGGGTGGACCAGCTGGAGAAAGTTGGACTTGGGAACGTGAAGATCAGAGGAGGGAGTCGTATCCGACTCTGTTTCCTTCAGGTAATTTTTGAGGGCGAAAATTCTTTAAGTGGGGGAGAGTTGTAACGCCTCAAATAATTATAATATTTATTTATTTAATTATTATGGTTATGCGGTGTTTTGGTGCTTTGTGATGACTTTGTGATGTGGAAGAATTAAGTGATTTTGTGGGGCAGCCTTGAGTTAAGGGAACATGGAGACCTTAGAATTATTAATTTAATTAGATTATTTTATTAATAATAATATTGAAGTAATTTGAATAAATAGAATATTATTTAGATTATTATTATTATTGTTAATTAAAATAATTAGGAAGTCATTAAGGGTACGACAATAATGTAGGGAGATTAGTGGAGGATAAGTTGGTAGACAGGGATTAAGGCCCAAAAACCCATAGGTTTAACAAAAGAGAATTAGAGGGTTTTGAGAGCAGAATTTTGCAACCCTAAGGAGTGAATAGAGATCTGAGGAAAGGAGGCTAGAGTGTGGAATCAATCATAGAACCCCAGAGAATGAAGAATTCTGCTGAAAATTTCAAGGTATGGGGGGTAATCCGGGTTAATATGTTTGATATAGGTTTAAGGTAGAAGTAACCATGTTTTTTCGTGTTCTGATGAATTCGTGTGGATCTGTGATGAATCTGTTGAGTATTTTCGTGATCTGATGTATGTGATTTTTATGATGAATCTGGTGTAAATTTCTGTGTTTTGGATGTTGAACTATTTGTTGATGCTGTGACAAACCTTGAATAACCGAATATGTATATCAAACCAGATAATAACTAAATTCAGACGTAGTAATTAAGCATAACTGATGTAGATGATGAATTAAGATGAATAACATCGATCTGGGATGAATTGGAGTTGAATTGAGACTGTTTCGGATGGATTGAAGGTGCTGGAAGGAGGAACTTTGTGTTCAAATGCGATTTCTGAGTTTTGGAGGAGTCTCTGGTGATATGCGTATGGAAGAAGGTGATACGCGTATGAATGAGGGCAATACGCGTATGAGGGGAGGCAATACGCGTATGGGTACATTCCCAAGGTGATACGCGTAGCGTATGCACCTGTTCCCAAGGGCTGACACGACCCTCTGTTAATTTGCGTATCATACGAGTAGAGGAGTTGGGCAATACGCGTATTGATGAGGGCAGTGCACGTATGGGATTGGGGAAAACGAGTCTTACGTGTATGGGCTAGCCAGTACGCGTAAGGAGATATGAAGGAGAATGGAGAGGAAAAATCCTCTCTGCTGATACGCGTAAGGGATGGGGCAGTACGCATATGGGGTAGCGTGAATTGAAGCTATACGCTTATTATGGAGGTTCATACGTGTATGGGCAGAGACATGCGCATAATTTTCCGTTCTTGCGATTTCTGTCCCGATCTCGCTTGTAACGTGGTTTCCTTGAGACATGGGGTTATATTGATGTAATAAGACACTAGTAATCCATTAATAACGATAAATAGGATAAAAATCGGGAATTTAGGTGATGAACTAACTTGACGCATTGTGAGTTATGATGATGAACTTTGACGTGTGCGACTTGGTGTGCTGTTATAATGTTTTATTTGATGATGAATTCATGAAGGATGATGCAACCATGACGATTTTATGACGATGTTTATTATGACGATTTTGCATCATGCATTCCTGGCATAGTAGGACTTCGGTCCATTTGGTGGCTTCAATCCCATTGTGTGGATTGAAGTGTTTTTATGACGTGCTCCGGTTCTTGTGTAGAATCGATCCTATTGGTGGGGATCTTTGGAGGGTGATGGCCCAGTGTCCATCGATTATGACGATGTTGGTACCACATGCATGAGTCTGATGTTGCATTGCATGAAATTGTTGGGATTGATGTATTCTTGAGGTTATTGGTGTTTTTATGTTGTTGTTGTGCTGTGCTTTATCTTTTACACATATCTTATATATTGATTTCGTGATTACTCACCCTGCCTGTTTGAATGTTGCCTCCACGTGGGTAACGTGCAGGTGATCAGGTTTAGCTCCTTTGGCGCATGAAGATTTATTTTGAAGCATTTTGATTTCTCCGTCGATTAGAGGGTCTTGCTCTGATATGTAACATCGGGTCGAGACGTTTGAGTCGAACGATTTCGTTCTTTTGTTTTGTGGACATGATGTTTTTCATGAGTTTTACTTGAGAAGTTTTGAATTATAAAAGTTTTGTTTAAACTTGATTTCCGCTGCATGGTGTTTAATTAACTTATGGTGGTAAAACCCGTGTGACGGGACAGGTGGTTATTATGACGTTTTGTAACGATATGTGATGCCCTTTTTGGGATGTTACTCTGATTATTTTTCCGTATTATTGTGTCGTTTTGTTGGGTAGAAAAAGGGTGTTACATAGATTGTTGAAGATTGCTATTGCGGAGACGGTTTATGGTATCTGGCAGCATAGGAATAATCTATGTTTTACGAAAAATACAGATGGTATACATGTAACTAAAAACATAATAGACACTATAGTTTATATAGGTTGGATGCAACCAAAGCTTAGAAATCACATAGCTCACTTGTTAATGTAAGCTTTGTTAGTGCTTTGGTCCTTTTGTTTTTGCTTTGTCTTTTTTGATTGGGTTGGATCCGTGCGATCGCCGTGTACGTTGTTTTCACGTTTTTTTTTTAATATATCTATTCTTTTATTAAAAAAAGATAGATATTTAAAAATAGATATTTTATTAGTTGAGAAAAAGAAACATCAGAATTTTCGAGAGTAAAATGAAGATTTGATGTGATATAATCCAAGTTGTAGTTCAAGTCTAAGTTAGTTAGGGCTAGAGTTTATTACTTAATAGTCAAGTCACTTAGTTGTTTATATATAGATATTTTGTAATTTGGTTTTAATAATAATCTCATTCAATAATAACAATTTTAATTCTTCATTCTCTTTTTTTCTCTCCTTACTAAAAGTGGCCCACGCACTAACAAATTGGTATCTAGAGCTCTGATTAGCTTTTTGATCGTGTTTTCAAGAATCACACGTTGTTGATCGTGTTTTCAGGATCGTGGGTTGTTAATCGCATTGCTGCAAAGACGAATAATGACATTCAACTTATCTTTCAATTCTTGACGGCAAGAATTGGATCAGATGGAGAAAACATATGCAATCTCTGTTTGGATTTCATGAAACCCTATAAGTGGCTACTAATGGTGTCCCTCGTCTTACCGAGAACGCAACTGATTCTCAGAAAGTTGAGAAAAAGGAGGCCAAGAAGAAAGGTTGCAAGGTTGCGTTTTATATTTAATTGGCAGTAGACTCGGCGAACTTTGATCAGATTTCTCATACTGAATTAGCGAAGAAGGCATGAGATATCCTTGTCAAGTATTACGAATGAGGTGAGAAGATTAAAGTCGTCAAATTGCAGACATTTCGAAGCAATATGAATTACTGCAAATGGAAGAAAAAGAAGAAGAAGAAAAGACTGCAGGCTTTGTATCGAAGTTGCAAAATCTTATTTATCTCATGAAAGGTTGTGGTGAAAATCTAGCTGATAAGATGATAGTTGAGAAGGTAACGCGTACATTAACCTCTCATTTTGATCACATTATCGTTGTCATTCAAGAATCCACCAATCTTGAAACCATGAAATTAGAAGATTTGGTTGGTTTGTTGGAGGCACATGAGATGTGGATTGTCGAAAGGAAAGACATTCAAGATTCGATACAAGCACTGCAAGCTCAGACATGGAAGAAACATGGTGGTTCGAACAAGTTCAAGGGAAAAGGAGATAAGACTCAGAGCAAGAAGTCTTGGTCGAACCCTCAAAACCATAAGGTCGATGATAGGGCTTTTGAATCCTCGAAAAGAGGAGAAGGAAATTCCTATTAGAAAGACAAAGAAGAGAAAAAAAGGTGTTCAGTGCTATAATTATGAAAAATGGGGTCACTTGGCTAAGAATTGTTGGTACAATAAAGGTAAGAATGAAGGAGAAACTTTGCACTCCAAGATTCATATGATTCTGAAGACATGGTAGTTGTGGTTGTAGTTGCATATGAGCATTTCGACACCAAACTCTGGTTCCTCGACATAGGCTGCTCGAATCACATGATTGGTAGGAAAGAATGGTTAGCATAATTTGACGAGTCGAAGAAGAGCAAGGTCAAACTTGCTGATAATAGCTCGTTGTAAGCAGAAGGTACTGGTGACACAGTTATTCAAAGGAGCAATGGAGGAAAAAATATGATCAAATATGTACTATATGTACCTGGAATGAAGTGTAATCTGCTAGGTGTTGGACAACTGGTAAAAAAGGTTTCTAAGTGGTTATGAAAGATAGATCCTTGTAACTATTCACAACTCAAAATAATCTTATCTTATAATAATTTAAGACCATGATCAATTCGACTGAGGTGAAATGCCTAAAAATAGTTGTCGACCACAAGAACAATTGATTATGGAATTTAAGATTTGGCCATCTAAATTTTAGGTCGCTAAATCAACTGATTACTCAATAGATGGTAACTAGTATACCAAGTCTTGAGATGCCTGACAAACTCTCTAAATGTTGCTTAGTAGGGAAGCAATCCAGAAAGTCTTTTGTTTCGACTATGGCAATGAGGTCCTCTTGCATACAAGAAGTAGTACATTCAAATGTATGTGGCTAGTTCGAGGATCATACCATTGGTGGAAACATGTATTTTGTCTCATTTGTCGTTGAGTATAGTCAAAAGATTTGGATCTATGTGATCAAGCAAAAGGACAAAGTATTTGAAATCTTTAAGAGATTCAAGATGCTTGTCGAAAACCAGAGTGAAAATAAGATCAAGGTTATGCTAACAAATGGAGGTGGTGGATACACATCCAAGATATTTAAGGAGTTTTGTGCAGAACATGGTATCGATCACGAGGTAACTGCTCCTTACACGACTCAACATAATGGAATAATAGAAAGAAGAAACAAGAGCATATTGGATATGGCAAGATGCATGCTGAACCAGAAAAAACTGCCAAAGTTCTTATGGGTGAAGCTTTCACCACAACTAGTTTTATTCTGAATAGGTGCCTTACCAAGAAGCTAAAAAATAAGGTTCGAGAAGAAGTTTGGAGTGGAAAGAAACCATCGGCGAGTCATCTAAAGGTGTTTGGCTCTATTTGCTACAAACATGTTTCTGATGCAAGGAGAAGGAAACTTGATGATAAAAATGAACCTATGATTCTAGTAGGATATCACAAAACTTGAGCTTACAGATTATTCAATCCAATGAACAATATAATCATGATGTATCGAGACATTGTGATTTATGAGAATTCCGCTTGGGATTGGTATTCAAGTGATGCGGCTAACAAGCCATTAATGGGCTATGAAGTTGATAAAGAAATTAGTGAGCATGTAGAAATTCCAGTTGATAGTGTTCCAATCATTGTCTAAGTCGAAGTGGACAATCGAGAGGGTGTGGCTAGCACAAGCCAACGACCTCAAAGAACCAGAGTACTCCCAGCAAGGCTTCAAGATTAAGTGAATGTAAAATAATAGAATACAAAGTAATTAAATCTTTATCAGGATTACAAAGTTTCATGAAGTTTAATTGAATATTAGACTCGTGTTATGCATAGTAAAATTTGACATTTTTTAACGGCAAATTTTATGTCCCGATGGCTGGAAAAGGCAGTATAACGTTGGTATTTGATAGCACTACTTTTCTATTTTAAGATGTATATTATGTCCCAGAACTTCAAAACAATTTGTTGAGTATGTGCAGTTGTAAGAAAAAGATCTCATTATTCTCATAAGAGGCGGGATATGCAACATATATCACACATACAAGGTTTTAATTGGACATACCAACATGAGTTCAAATCACATGTTTATCCTCTTCCATAAAAGCTCTAAAATCATTGTTCATATTAAAAAGTGCCTACATATTTCCTCTGAGCTCACTGACCTCTGGCATTAAAGGTATGGTCACTTAAACTACAAAGGCTTGAATAAATTGAAAACAAATAAAATGGTGCACTGAGCCTCAACTTGAAGCCTCAAGTGTCCCTTGTGCTAATTGTTTCATTGGAAAACAACACCGCAATCCAATTCCAAAGAAGAGTGAATGGCGTCCAACAAGATCTTGGAACTCATACATGCACGAGGACCAATAGAACCAATCTTAAGTAGTGGAGCAAGGTACTTATTTTTCTTTATCAATGACTATAATCGAAAGGGTTGGGTCTACCTTCTCATTAAAAAATAATACGCTTTAGAGTGCTTTGAGAATTATAAGAAGCTGGTGGAAAAAGAAGCATGAATATCTATCAAGTGTTTGAGGACAGAAAGAGGTGGAGAGTTTAACTCTCTCAATCTCAAATTATTTTGTGAAGAAGAAGGGATAAAGAGGAAACTTACATCAACATATACACCAAAATAAAATGGAGTAGCAGAATGAAAAAATAGAACTGTGATGAATATCGTGTAGTGCATACTCTCTACAAAAAAGGTTCCCAAATTATTTTTGAATGAAGTTGCAAATTGGACATTCTACCTATTGTATCGATGCTAAACACATGTTGTGAAATACATCACTCTTCAAGAAGCTTAGAGGAGGGTAAAGCCTTCAGTAGAACATTGCCGTGTTTGGGACTACATAGCACATGTCTTATACCAGAGGTAAAACGAAGTAAACTTAATGATAAAAGTGTTCTTTGTATTATTTTAGGCGTAAGTGATGATTCAAAGGGTTATCATCCATTTGAACCTAAGACAAAGAGGATTGTGGTTAGTAAGGATGTATTGTTTGAGGAAGAAAAGAGTTGGGATTAGGGTTAAAATTTTAAAGAACACATAGATGCAGATTTAGTTTGGAGTAATGATGATTTCAACATGGATGAAAGTGGTGGTGAAGATGATGGGAGAAAAAAATACAAGTGAAATAAAGATTTCTCATGAAAATAGGATTCAATGTAGAGAGAGGAGGGCACCAATTTGAATAGAAGATTATGAGAGTGGTGATTAGTTAAGTGAAGAAGATGTAGAAACTTACATGGTTTAATATGTTATAAGTAATGATCCAACTCTGTATGATGAAGTTGCGAGGCATGAGAAATGATGAAAGGCTATGGACTGCGAAATAAATTCAATAAAAATAATCAATCCGTGAAGGTAATAGATATACTTGTTAGAGCTAAAACAATTGAAGTTAAATGTATTTCAAGACAAAATTGAATGAGAATGGCGAGGTAGACAAGTATTAGGCCAAATTGGTGGCAAAGAGGTACAATCAATAACACATAAACAATTTTATTGAGGTTTTTTCTCCTATTGCCCACATGGATATAGTAAGAATGATCACGACTCTTGTAACATGTAGAAGATGGTACATTTTTCAACTTAATGTCAAATATGCATTTCTTTATGGTGAATTAAGCAAGAACATATACATTGAGCAACCAAAGGGGGTTGTGAAGAAAGGAAAAAAGCACAAGGTTTACAAGTTACATAAATCCTTGTATGGCTTAAAGTAAGAACCAAGAGCATGGTTCATTCGTATAGAGTCCCATTTCTTGCAGGAAGGTTTTCAATGTCCAAAAGAACAAACCTTATTCATCAAAAGAAGTACATGAGGAAATATAGTAATTGTTAGCATTTATTTAATTGATTTGATTTATACAAATGATTACAAGGTCATGATGATTGGGTTCAAAAAGTTTATGATGCAAGCTTTTGACATGATTGATTTGGGGAAGATGAGATTCTTTCTTGACACAGACATTATGCAAAAATCATAAGGGATTTTTGTGTGTCAAAAGAAATATACCACTGATATTTTAAAAATTACAATGTCTGAAAGCAAGCCTGTGATAAATCTAATTGTTCCAAGTTTTAAGATTAATTGAGATGTTAATGGTACAACTATGGATGACACTTACTTCAAGCAAATTGTTGGAAGTCTAATGTATCTTATATCCACAAAACTAGATATCATGTTTAATGTGAGCTTAATTAGCATGTATATGTCAAAACCAGCAAAATTACATTTTTAAGCTACTAAAAGGATATTGAGGTATCTGAAAGAAATGGTTAACTATGGGATTTTCTAAAAGAAGGGAGGTGAAGAAAAATTGTTCGCTTTCACGAATTATGATTATGCTAGAGATGAGAAATATTCTAAAAGAACCTTGGGTTATGTTTTTTTGTTAAGTTCAGGAGCAATATCATGGATGTCCAAAAAGCAACAGATCGTTACTCTTTCAACTACTGAAGCAAAATTTGTTTCTGCTGTTGCTGTGAGTGCTTGTCAAGCTATAGGATGAGAAGAGTTTTGAGAAACTTAAGTAATGTTCAAGAAGGAAGCACTTTTATCATTTGGGACAATAACACAACAATGAAACTATAAAAAAAATACAGTAATGCATGGAATGAGCAAACATATCAGAGCGCATTTTCATTTTTTAAGAGATCTTGAAAAGGATGGTTAAGTCGATTTAGAACACTGTGCAACTCATGCGCATGTTGCAAATTTGATGACTAAGGCTTTAAAACTTGAGGTTTTCTAGAAGCTCGGGAAGAAGATATGAATGTTCGATCTTAATGAAGTAAACTAAATTCATATTGCAACTAGTTTAGGGGAGGGTATGAACGTGTTTTTACTGTTTTAGTTTGTTGGTAGCAAATATGAGTTTACTTTTGTCATTTTTAATAGGCCCTCGTCTTTAGGAATTAGTTGCTTTTAAATTAGTAATGTTTTTTATTTATATTGAGCTGATTTATAGTTTGCATATTTGTAAAGGCTATATATTAGCCACTTTGCTTTAATAAAGGATATCCAGTTCACAAATCTAAGTCACACCTCTATTTCCTACCGGAACAAGAAACCTCACAAACAAAAACAACCCCCCAAAGTAAAATTCTCCGAGAAAAAAATAGCTAGAATCAAAGAACAAAGAGATACCAGGTAAGAGCATAGCTCTCCTAAATAAAGGAAGAAAACCTCTTCCCCAAAAGAGTATATCGCCATTCCAACCACGACTGATTCATAATGAAGGTTATATTCTCCAACCATGCAGAGAAAGGACATGATTACTTCAAAGTAATGCTCATGTCCTCCACGTTAACAACCTTACCAGAGAAAACTAAGTCATTTTGATATTTCCAAATAACCTAAATCACAACATGGTCGACCATCAAAATGCCTCCTCTAATCTTACGTGATTGACCTAAAGCATCAAAGGACTCAAATAAACTTAATATATCTTTATTAATAATAGAAAACCACCCATACACCTACAAATAAAATACCACAGAGACAAAATAAAATCACAAGTGACAAAAAGATGAGAACTGGACTCTGTGGCTCCCCACAAAAACTACATGTCACACTTACATTCTCTAAAAAAACCTCTTAGCAAGATTTACTCTTGAGGGGAACTTATCAAGAAGAAGTTGCCAAGATAATACGAACACATTGAAAGGGGCCCAACTGACCAAAAATAGAAGATAAGGCATAATCTCTAAGAATAAGAGGAAAACACATGCGCAAGTCATCCTCAAGGAGGGTGTTATAGGCTGCAACAACTGAATATACACCTTTTTTCCCTACCTTCCACCACCAACATTCACTACCAGTCACCATCCTAACCCATTGAATACACTGAAAAAACTTGTCCACTAACTCTTACTCCCTAATAAAGAAAGGCCTCCTTAACTGAAAACTCCATCTCAGTTGGCCCTTTTAAACCTCCCCCACCACTCATACTTTCCTCCCTTGATTATTATCAATAAGATAAAGGCCTTTGAATGTCTCTTTAAGAGGAATAGAATCCACCTAAGGATCATCCTAAAAAGAGGCATCGAAACCATTACATATCCTTTTACTAATCTCATCTACAAATAAGTCAAGAGAGTTACTACCCTTAGACCCCAGGAAAGAGACCCCCCTCCACCAGGTAGAGGTCGAGTGAAGACACGTTAACTAAACTAGATATTGGAACACAAGCATTAATGTGAGTACAAGGGGTAATTAGCCCTAATACAACATATCAAAGAAAGAAAACACTCCACAAAAACCGAAATTACACCATACAACTCAACAGATTCACAAGTGAATTAGAGAGCTCGAAATCAACCAAAACTTCGTTTAAAGCCCTAAACCACTCCCATGAAAGGCGTTTAGCTAAGACAACAATGTCCACAACCCCCTTACATGTCCTTTAAAAAGAGTTTCATTCCTAAATAACTATATGGAGCACAAGAAGGTAAAAGAGAACAAAAGCCTCCACTTCTTAGAAATTTTATCCTTGAAGCTCAAATCAAAATTTAACAAAAGGATGAAAAACTTAAATAACATTTTAAATACGGCAAAAGAGACATTCATTGAAGATTTGCAAATTTAAGTGATTTTTTAAAAATTTGATATAAAAAAATATTATGACAAAAAAAGGAAATATATAAAGTAACTTTTTAAAAATACTATTTAAACTAATTTTTATTTGAAGTTTTTTCTTAAAATTTGTTGTAAAATTTTTTCCAACAAAAATATTTAATAATATAAATATCATTAAAAATAAACCTTAAACTAATTGTAAAGCCAAACAAGCTTCTTACTTTTTCCCCTCTGTTCTGATGAGTAAACCGCTATGAAACCTTTAGAACAGCTGGTATACAGCCTAAGAGATTGATATAATACAAAAATAATTTGCTCAATTTAGTACTTAATAATGACCAAGACTTTTGATTTAACTTGTTTTTTAATCGAGACTTCTACTTTAATTTTAAATAATAAACTATTTTAAGTGTTGTTTATTCCTGCAAAGTGGTTAGAAGAATACATTTTTCATACGTATGTATTTTATTTTTGAACTTTGATTAGACTCCCATTAATTAGGAACTTGAAAATTTTTCCCTTTCAATTCAACAAAGGACAAAAACGGTTGAATTCAATTAATATTCAATTTATTTATTGGATAAAAATATGCTATTGCATTGATTACTATAGATTATAACTAGAGTAGAATTATGGAGGAGAGAAGTAATAATAGATGTAGATATAAAATATTGTGTGGTGCTTCAATGACATATAATCTAGTATATATTTTTATATCAAATATGATTTGAAGAACAATAAATCTTTAATTGTGAAGTTTTAGTCATAAAAATATAATTAAAAATAATTAATACTCAAATGTGTTTGTTTCTTTGTGTAGAGTCAATAAAGAAAATCATCATATATGCTAGAGTCAATAAGTTTGAGTGATAATCTACATCAAGATAAATGATCATATGTTTCAGATAGAGTAAAGATCAATCTCTACCTTAGTCAACAAGGTTGACCGTCAATATTAAGGCTAATGTTACCATCTGTCCTCCAGAAAAATGTAATCATCTATACTCAGATATACATGATCATACGTAGTCAATTATATTGAACACTTATATCTATATTGAGAGCTGGTCGTATGTGTCCAAATGACGAAGATCGGTCGTGCTATGTCACCACAAAGAATAACGATAACATCGTAATAAATGAGTAAGTACTGTGAATAAAAGGATATTATACAATTCCAATAGGAAAATTCGCTAGCAAATCAGATTTTCTAAGTCTATATAAAGAACAAATTTAAATGTTTGAAAGTTTCTCTCCCACATATAACTAATGTACTATTACAAAGTCACTACAACAACATTTTGAATATTTTGTAAACTTCGCAAATTATTGTAATATTAACTATTAGAATGATAGAGAATATTGAATAAGTTGGTTAAGAGTTAGTTGTAATAAATTAGAAAAGTTTGTTATAAAACACTAACTAACTTTCACATTCTCTAACTAACTTTGTGAAGCTTGAACCAAACTATATATATCAAGCTTCATACAATGTAATGCTCAATGAAAAATACACTCAAGATCTCATATAAAGTGTGTGGTCATGATTTCATCACCTTCATCATCTTCATTGTTCATTCTCCTTCTCATTATGGTATCAATCGCCTAAGGGACCTTTTTCTACTCACAAAATCCTTTTCACTTTGTTCTTAATCATGCACAATTCTCGTGTTTCAACCTAGAAATATCACCAGCAGGCTTCAGAGAAACTTCCATGGCATATCAAGATATTGTGCTGCAAGAAACACAAGATGTGTTTAAATCCTCTCAAACAATGGCGCCAATAATGTTGCACTCAAGCTCAGGCAACACGTTTGCACTGAAACATTCCATCAAACTACATGAGAACAACTTCCTTCAATGGAATATGCAAGTTGAAGGTGTGATTTTGTCACACAAATTGCATAAAATCATGGCAAATCCATAAATTCGACAAATATTCGAAACTGACACTACTACAAAACGGCTAAACAACAACGCCAGGTTTACAACGACATCCTATACACCGTTCTTATAGTGTGTACTGGATGCACGCACATTATTTTAATTAGAAATCTCAAGGGTATAATAACGGTTTTTATAAAAATCGTGGTGATACAATTTAGCTATCATGGGTTCGAACCTCATCGCCCTCAAATAGTTTATCCCTTTGATGTAAATGCTCCCTTTTTAAGTTTTATTAATATTTAACTAAAAAATAATAGGCTTAATTACACTTTTGATCCATATGTTTTGGCTAACATACGAAATTGGTCCCTATGTTTTAAAATTGAACGAATTAGTCCCTATGGTTTAATGTTTTGTGCAGTTTTGGTCCTCCATCCCAATTTTGATCCAAAAACGTACATGAACAGTGCATGTCCGTACATGAACATTGCATGTCCGTACATGACCGTACATGAACAGTGCACGAACAGTTGGATCAAAATTGGGATGGGGGACTAAAACTGCACAAAACATTAAACCATAGGGACTAATTCGTTCAATTTTAAAACATAGGGACCAATTTCGTGAGTTGGCCAAAACATAGGGACCAAAAGTGTAATTAAGCCAAAATAATAAGGATATCACGACAGATATTTCTCAAAACTGTTGTTACAAATTGAAGCTTCTTTTTATGTATTTTAAACACCAAGTATATATATCAATTTATCCATTGAAACAACCCTAACACCAAAGCCGTCACCATTGTCGGGAAGAAGACAACAACAACAACAAAGTGTTCTACTTTAAGGTGTTGCAATGTCACATTTGAAGACAAAATCATCCAAAGGTGTTTCTACGTCTTGTTCCAGTGTAAAATCTCGATCTGGAAATTTTTGTGGTTGTGATGGTCGTATGGTTTCGTATCAATGCAAGAAGGGACAAAATAAAGGAAGGCTTTTTTGGAGATGTCCATTTTGGAGGAGCGATGAAACATGTAACTTGTTCATATGGGATGAAGACGTGGGAGAAAGAGATAGAAATGACAATGAGAGCATTATGAAGTCAGAGTTGGAAGCTGTGGGCTATTTGAAGGTTATGTATGAGGATTTAAAGAAAAAGAACAAGAATTTGAAGAACAAACTGAAATCAGAGATATTTTCTGGAAATATCAAGATGTTATATTTTTTTGTCTCCTTTATGTTTAATATTTACTTTGTTATGAAATGTAATAGTTGAATTAGGGTTCGAATTACATTGTTGATGTTTAAACTGCAGATGCATTGTGAATTACATTGTTGATGTTTAAACTGCAGATGCATTAAGTTAGAAGTTAAGGCGCACCTTTTCTTTTTTATTTATTTTAAAATTCATAAATAAAAGGGTTATCACTACGGTTCTTCTGGTTAACCGTAGTGATATATTTATAATAAATAAATACCTATGTATACGGTTTTTATTTATTTTAAAATTCACAGATAAAAGGGTTATCACTACAGTTATTCTGGTAAACCGTAGTGATATATTTATAATAAATAAATACATATCTATACGGTTGCCTTCAAAGTGAAACCCTAGAACCCATTTTTTCTCTTCGTTTTCACCATTAGCCGTGAATCTTGTGCTTCATACATTAAGGTATTCTTCTTCTTCTTCCATCTATTGTTAGATATTTCCCATTATCTCGTTTGTTGCATGTTGTTTTTGTTGATTGTTCTCATTTTTTCAGATTCGTTTTCACTACCTTAACAAAAACCATACTTTGGAAACTTCATAATGTTTGTGTTGCTATGGAAAAATGTATAAGAAGCATGAAGCTATGATGGAAACTTCATCCACCTTGTACTTTTTTTCATAGCATCACGAACAAGATGTTAGTAAATGAAGAAACAACAGTGTAAGCAAACTTTATCTAGTTTTAGAAGCAATGAAAAGAAGTATAAGAAGTATGAAGCTTTTGTGTAAGCTTCTCCCTCCTTATATTTCTTTTTCATGGCTTCCCAAACTAGTTCAACATCATAATTGATTCCTGTTCCGCGATTAGTTTCATTAAAAGGTGCGTTATTCCTGTTCCTCTCTTTACTCATCACTGGATTATGGTTTTAGGGTTTGTTTTCAACTGAGGATGCTCATTTTTGAAGTTTGCTTTGTTTCCTTTCAGGTTAAGGGGATGATACAGGGTGATGATGCTGGTGGAGGCAAGCGTATTATATCAGTTTATAATTTCTGGATCTGGTATAGAATGTTGTTTGAGTTTATCATATTCTATTTACATTGTTTATTTAACTAACCCTCACTTAAAGTTTACTGGTGGTAGCAAGCGTATTATATGAGTTTATAATATCTGGATCTGGTATAGAATTTTGTTTGAGTTTATTATATTCTATGTAGATTGTTTGTTTCACTAACCCTCACTTAAAATACATTCAGTTAATTTGATATAGATACTTATAATTTGCAAATTAAGTTGTATTTGAAAACCAACTTAAACAAACCAATGTTGTTTTCTGATTGCATGCCTCTCATCATTTATCTCACGTTCTTTTATATATAGATTATGGTATAATGATCTGGCTCCTTAGATGCATCGCCATCTTCCAATATAGTTAAATCAAAGATGAGGCAAATTATCCAATGTCTTGTTATGGAAATTTAACTATAATCGAAGATAGCGATATATCGAAGGAGTCAGATCAATAAACCACAATATATGTAAAAGAGCGTGAAATGCACGATGAGACGAATGCAATCAGAAAACAACATTGGTTTGTTTAAGTTGGTTTTCAAGAACAGTTTAATTTGCAGATTATAGACATCTTCATCAAATTTAATCCATGTATATTTATTTAAGTTGGGTTTAAAGAACAGTTTAATTTGCAGATTATAGACATCTTCATCAAATTTAATCCATGTATATTTATTTAGTGAGGTGTTTGGAAAACAAGCAATCTACATTTAATATAATAAACTTAGGGTACTTACAACAACGGTTATATATTGTAACCGATATCATAAGTAATTTATGTTTTATATAAATTCGCTACTGATGGGTTTCGAACCCAGAACCTAAGTGTATGTATCGCAATAGTTTATTATCATAATCGTTGTGATATATGGCGCGTGTCCTGCCTTTCAATAACGGTTTCCAGACCGTTGTAGAAACAACGAACTTACAACGACAATCTACATAACAACGCCTTCGCCCGCGTCATTATATGTCATTCCCAACCGTTGTTAAATGGGTTTTTCGTAGTAGTGTGATAGTGAAAGACTCTCGAATATGCATCTGAAGAATTCGAAGCATGGATCATTCAAGATCAAACACTCTTCACATGACTGTTATCTACCATTTCTGAATCGATTTTACAAAGAATTCATGCAAGCATGCATATGAGGTATGGGATAAAGTTCACAAGCAATTTTACTCACAAATGAAGGCAAGAGTTCATCAACTTTGAGCTGAGTTGAAAACCATCAAGAAAGGTAACAAATCAATCTCAAAGTATGCTTTTTGCATTGGGGCAATTGTAGATTAATTATTAACTGTTGGTGATCCTATCTCTGAAAGAGATCAAGTGGATTCAATTCTTCAAGGGTTACATGTGGAATACAACCCGTTCATCATGATGATTTATCGTAAAGTGGAACCTACTGATATATATATATATATATATATATGAATTTGAAGCATTACTCTATGTTCAAGAAGCCCAAATGGAGAAGTACAAACACGAGCTCACAACTCCAAGTGATACAACTTACATAACACAAGCAGGACCAAACCAATTTACAGCTAGAAATGCAGGTAGCTCCGGGTCTTATTAGCACCATAGGGGAAAAACTCGTGGCATCAGAGGTAGAGGTAGAGGAAGACAACAATATACCCCATGAAACAAGCTTACTTGTAAATTATGCAACAAATATGAGCATTCAATTATGTAATGTTGGCATATATTTGATTAATATTTGTACCTAGTATAAGTGCAACAACAAGGTCATGGTTCCAAATCAACTCAAGCAACTGCATACTTAGCACACCAAGATGTAATTCAAGTTCCACATGGCTTGGATTCTCAAGCATGGCTCGCAGACTCAGGTGCATCCCAACATATAACATTTAGCACTTCAAATTTGCAAAATTTTCACACTAATACATCACCTCGTTAAGTCCAAATGTATGCCTAGAGCTTCTCTTTTGCTGAACAACTTTGTGTTCCTAGCATTACTAGAAATATTCAATTTATTTCAAATTTGCCAAAGATAACAAAACCTACTTTGAATTTAATGCTAACAAATGCCTTGTAAAATCACAGACATCTAACCTACTCTTACTCAAAGGTTTTCTTAATGAAAGTGGATTGTACTGCTTCAACAATCTCACTTTTGAAACATCACCCACTCTCACTTCTCATAGTTCTCAAACTTTAAATTCTTTTATTAATAACACTACTGCTAGACTTAACCAAGATAATGCAGTATCATATGTTAATAATCAGGTTCTGTGGCATTCTAGATTAGGGCATACTCATCCTATAACCATGAACCATGTACTTGATATGTGAAATATTTTATTGAATAATAAGAAAAGTAAGAAATTTTGTCATGCTTTTTGTCTATGGAAATCTCACAAGCTTCATACACCTTTAACACATATAAATTATAGTTGTGCTTTTGAATGAATTCACTTAGATTTATGGGGACCTTCCTGAAAAAATTATAGAGGAGGTTACTCTTATTATCTCTTTTTTGTTATTGCTCATACAAGGTATACTTGGATCTAAATGCTCAAGCAGATGAGTGATGCCCTTAATGCTTTCAAGCTTTTCATGAGCTATGTCACAACACAGTTCAACTCTAAAATCAAGGCCCTTCAATCAAATTTTGGTGGAGAATTCAGACCATTTACAAGGTTCTTCAATGAACTAGGTATCATATACAGTCTCACAGCCCTCATACATCACATCAAAATGGCACATTGGAAAGAAAACATATACAAATTCGGGAAATGGGGATGAGTATCTTGGCTTATGCTTCTTTAACTCTAAACTTGTGGGATCATAGCTTCACCACCGCAGTGTATCCAATTAATTATCTACCTACATCAACTCATTCAAATTATACATCTCCATACTTTACCTTACACCACAAGCAACCTAATAACACGAGTCTCAAAGCGTTTGGATGCTCCTGTTACCCACATTTAAGACCTTATAATCAACACAAGTTGGATTTCATAAGCACTAAATGTGTATATCCATGCATTTCTCTTACATACAAGGGTCCAAATGTTTAAACAAATATGGCAGGATATTTATCTTACAGGATGCCAAATTTAATGAAGCGGAATTTCCTTACCTGAGCCTACAAACTCAATAAGCCACAAAATGTATCACATCATCACCAAGCATCTCTGACCCTACATGTATCATCATGCCGCAAAACTTACTCCAATATATCAGGTTCTACACTACATGAACTGGATTCAAATGTGCTTCTGAGGCTACTTATATAGCATCCCGACTTTAATATGAGTCTAAACACCAACCACAGGCACAATCTGCTTCTGCATCCTTAGACCAACCAATACCTAGCTCTCCATGCAAGAATAAAACATATTGAACTTGGCATCCATTTTGTACGTCAGAGGGTGGGTGAAAAAAAACTTTTCATTCAATATATGTCTGGAACATTGCAAGTGGCAAATGCACCTACTAAACCTTTATCACAAACAATATTTTCAAGATTTCAAATCCAAGCTCAAAGTTGTTTCCTTGATCTAACTATGCACGTGTGGGGGATATTAAAATGATAGGGAATATTGAATAATTTAGTTAAGAGTTAGTTGTAATAGATTAGAAAAGTTAGTTATAGAACTCTATCTAACTTTCACATTGTCCAACTAACTTTGTGAAGCTTGAACCAAACTATATATATCAAGCTTCATACAATGTAATGCTCAATGAACAATACACTCAAGATCTCATACAAAGTGTGTGATCTTGATTTCAGCACCTTCATCATCTTCATTGTTCATTCTCGTTCTTATTATTAACAAAGACTAAATACCAAGACACAAGTTAATAACTTGTAATCAAGTGTATTGAGTTTACCACTCCGTGTGAGTTATCGTAAACAAAGACCTTTGTAAATCCATTAGTGTTAGGCCAGAATGTTACTTTTTAATAAACGAAATAAATTTAATACAACCAATATTTCAACCGAACCGTAACATAAATCACGAACTAAATTGTAATTTAGATTTATCTAATGTAGAAGTTGCAATATTTTATTTATTTATTTATTAATTTGATATATATGTATAGATTTTGAGAATTAAGAGAATTTCTTAACACACCACCTAAGTTTTTTAGGCACCTTGTGTGCTTACAAAAATACCCCTCTGTTCCGGATGTGCAAATCCGGACGCACCTTTTTTTTTTTTGAATTTTCTAGTTTTTACCGGATGTACACATCCGGTAAAAGTTCGCATTTGCAAATACGAAATAAAACCAGATGCAGAATACTAAAAATCCAACAATGTTTCTCACATTCATAACAGAAAATTGGGATTACATTCAAAAATTCGGTATTACATAGACAGAAATTTAAATATTACAAGATCAATAGCTCGGTGGACGCTTGCACATCTCTAAGATGTCATCGATCGTTCTTCGGATTTTGACGGTCGCCTCGAACTCGAGCGGGAATCGTTCTTCGTAACCGAAATAAGTTTGCCACATCGCTCTAACATTCTCTTGATTCTTGAGCTCAACAATGTTGTAAGCGACGTTCCCTTCGTTGTCAACCGAAGGTGAACGATACTCAAGCTTCACAACCTTCCGTTTGTCTTAGTAAGGTAGGAGATGTTCGATGTTGTCAATGATCTTGCCGATGGAGGTGTCCCTCATTAGCTTAAACGTGTGACCGCGTGTTTTGTCGTCGGTGTAGGAGACACTTGCGACATACCAACGAAACTTGATTTCATACATTTTGAGTTTGTGTGAAAGAAATCAAATGAAACCCCTAATTTATAGAAAACTTAGGGTAAAATAATTTCTGCCTAACTTCTTTCCGGATATACAAATACGGAAAAACCCTACAAATATATACGAGCGTGCTATCACGATCATCGAACTCTTGCTTATTAATAAAGTCACCGCCGACATCAACCGACTTTACGATAATCCCTTCAACTTTCGGAGAAATCGACAAAACTAATTCTTTTGAGATGTTATCTGGGTGCACCATATCTATTTATAAACATTAATAGAACAATAAATATATATAACTAAAACCTATTAAAAATTGCTGAAAATTAAAATTAATAAGTTTCAGGCATTTTTCCGGATGTGCACATCCGGACAAGTTTATGCTAAATACGTACCGGATTTACACATCCGGAAGCCGCATAACTTGTTTTTCCAAAAAGTAGATTGATAATGTGAGCAATGTACTGGATGAAGTTGAATATTTACCTGAAATTCAATCTTCTCTTGCTCCCTATGATTTGTTGCACCAAAAAGTTGGAGTTTTTGAGTGAGAAATGGTATTGATGAAGTAGGGTTTTTTAGGTTGGTGAGGGTGCGTGTGGAAGAAGAAAGGTTGAAGGGGAGTGATCATGCAGGTTCAAATATATCAACAATTCTTTCGGATATGCATATACGGAGACCTTCTGCATATGCACATCCGGGACAAATATTTATTTTTAACGCCATGGTACGTCCTGATTTGCACATCTGAAATCAGAGGGCATAAGTGAAATTTTGCGCGGTGTTTAAAAAATTTAAATGATGTATTAAGAAATTCTCAAGATTTTTACAGTAGAATATTTTCTCGTGGAACCATTATTATGTAGGAAAAGTGTACTATCAGCACACTAATAAAAAAACTTGGTGTTGACATAAGGAAAATTCAACATGTAGATACCAAAACTTGGACGTGTATTGGAGAAAAAAAAATTAAAATAGCCATCACACTAAATAAATAATTTTCAAATAATGAGACATATAGAAACAAATAATAAGATTATGACACTAATAAAAAATATTAAATTGTAAGAAAGTCAAAAGATATTAAATGGAATACGAATATATTCACAGCTGCCACTAATTATATGTATAATTCCATGAATTAATATAGAAGTAATTGATTTTCTTAAATGATTTTCATATCATTGATAAGTGAATGTGACCTCTTAATTAAGCAATGATTGAAATTTTTCTTAATTAAGCAAATAAATGAAAATTTAATACATCTTAATTAACGAGTTGTAATATACTTTAAATCTGATATGCGCAATTTCATGGGAAACAAGCCTTAATAAAATAATTTTTTATTTAATTAAAAAAACTTGGAACATAAAAATTCATTTTTTTTAAAAAGCTAAAAAAATACTATTGTTGGTAATTTTAAATTAAAACTAATAATTCATAAATATTCAGGACAAAAACAACCTTAAATAATATTTAAAAATAAATTCAATATATATTCTATAATATTTAAATAATATATCATTTAAATTTATAGTATTTTATTAAAATGTTTATAATGGAAAAAAATTATAAATGACGAATATGTAACTAATTTTAATAATAATTTAAAGATTTTTTTTATAAGTAAAGCGAATATAATAAAGCAAGCATAATGGATACTCAATCCGATTAAAAAAAAAGAACAAAGACGAACTACAAAAGCGCCTCAACCGGATTTAACATCCAACGACTTTAGAAGTAGAAAAATGACCAAAGGATCTAGTACTAAGCCAATCCCAAGTTAAAGATTTCGCAACAAGAACAATGTCCCGACTCCCTTTCACCCCACCTTTGAACAAAGTGTCATTTTAAATTAACCAAATAGCCTTCACAACAACTAATCGAAAAAGTATACTACAGTTTTTCTTTGCCCTCCTCCTCATTAGAGACTCAAACAACAAGAGATGATCAAAGATCGATAAAGTAGAGCTAAGAGCATTTACCCCTAACCAATCAAAGATAGAAACCCAAACCTCAACAGCAATTCTAAAGACAATAAATAAATGAAGATGAGTATCCACAGGACCTAAACATAACGGACAAACCAGATTATGTGCTCTTGAAAATAATGCCTCACTTTTTCAACTCGTCCCTTATTTGAAGCCTATGATGAAGCAACCTCCAACAGAACACTTGGACATTAGACAAAAAATTAGAGATCCAAACTAACTTCAAATAAGAAACCAAAACAGGGTTGAAATTGAAAATCTAATCCTTAGTCGCGTAAAGCCTGTCGAAAGTGGATTTGACTGAAAAAACTGTTGAAATATGACTCAAAATAAACCAGTTTGACTAATTCATAAACAAAGCAAAATGATACACAATGGAAAGTAATGTAGCATATTTCGGGACTTCAGAATCCAACAAATTGTCCTGATAGTTACAAAAAGACCACGCACAAGATTTCTGATTCGAGTCATTTGCATTAATAATCCTCAAACTCAGATTCTGCAGCACCTGAAAAAGCAGAGGAAATTGGATGCATAATGGCTCTTTGCCAATCCAACAGTCGTTCCAAAAATCAATATCACGACCATTCCCGACCTTGCATGAAATACTTATTTAAAACTAGTTATTGCCAGCACCCCATGAACCCAACAATATTCGTAAATCCCTTAACCACAAAGAATATTTTAAATTGGTCACATACAAAGAATTATCACGAACCACAAACCTGATATCACCATATTTGAAAGAGAGAAGTTTATGCCATAAGGAATTATGATCTACTAATATCCTCCAACCTCATTTACTCATTAAGGCCCTGTTAAACAAGTCATAATGCTTTACGCCAAGGCCATCTTCTGCTTTCGACATACAAATAATAGACCATGCCATCCAATTAATCTTTCTAAGATTCTCTTTACCATTCCACAAGTACAATCGTTGGATCTTGATAAATTCTTGAATAACAACTTTAGGGGATTTATAGAACGAGAATGTAAAAAGAGGAATAGAGTTCAAGACCGAGTTCAGCAAAATAACTCTTCCTCCTAGAGACAAATTTTTTCCTTTCCATAATGCTAATCTATCCCTACCTTGGCAAGAACCAAAGCCCAAGAAGAACTCCTTCATGGATTACAACCAATTTGAATACCAAGAAAATGAAAGGATGAGGTAAAAACCACACAGGAGAGATAATCAGAAGCTGATGTAAAAAAGTCGAGCTCAACATTGTACCCCATTATTCTGCTCTTGCTAAAATTGATGGATAAACCTGAACATAGCTCAAAACCACGAAGCAACGCCTTTAAAGTCCCAATATTCTTCTATGAAGATTGTCCCACAAGCATTGTGTCGTCAGCAAACTGAAGCAAGTCAATATGAAAGTTATCACTTAGAGCAAACGATAATAACAGTGACTTGAACATGCATTCCGTAATAGGCCTGCAATTCTTTCGGCTGCAAGAATAGAGAGAAAAGGGGAAACAGAGTCCCCTTGACGAAGACCCCTCAAAGCTTGAAAGTCACAAGTTAGGCTACCATTGATTAAAACTGAAAAGGAAGGTGAACAAACGCAAACCTTAATCCAATTTAACCATTTGTTGCCGAACTTCATCCTTTTCAAATTATACAGAAGACAATCCCAAGAAACGGAATCAAAGGCCTTTTCAAAGTCTACTTAAAAGAAAAAAAGACCTTTCTTATTTCTCTTAGAGAAATCAACAACTTCATTTAAAACCAAAACACCGTCAAACAAATCTCTATTAGGAAAAAAAAACAAATTGGTTATTAGATGAATCATGAATGAACCAAATCCACAAATTTTATCCATACAATCAATTGTCTAAACTATCGAATTCATATAGGTCAAAATTTTTAAAAGATTTTAAGAGTAGTCCAAAACACTTGCTTATATCCAAAACTCGATTCATATACTCGACTCTACTCTTACATAGAGCAAAATTTAATTGTGAGGAGAAAATTTGCCATATATGTTTAACATATAATGAATATGAAATTAAACAACTAACATTTATAAAAAATACTAAAAATTATCTCTATGATCCTTCCTTTCATTTTAACTTTAAAGTCTCATTCTAAAATTATTTTCCATATTAAAAACACATGACCGTATATAGATTCCAAAGTGAATAATTTTTCTCCTAAACTTCACACCTCTTTTTTTCCCTAAAAAATAAAAGTGTTCATATTTCTTTTTTTTACTCTAAAAAGTAAGTGTTCATATTTCACTTTCTATATCCTCTACATTTTTTTTCTTCATATCACCTAAAGAGTTGAGTCTAGCAAAATAAATTAAACTTCAACAATATGTAAAATCAATATTTCAATTACTATATTAGTTTTTCATATATATACATAGTGTTCAACATATTTCATATAAATTTATTTTAAATAATTTTTAATGGATCATATAAATAGAGATAATTTATTCCTAATTTATTCATTCATGGCAAAAAAAAAAACTGTTCCTTTGGCATATAGATTTTGAAGTCAACCTCCATTAAAAGAAAAAAAAAATATTAATAGGGTCCACTTGATAATGTTAATGATTAATATATTCATATCTCCTCTCTCATTTGTCATACACTCCATAGCCGCAACCAAAAAAATAAGTCCCTACTCTTAACTTAATTCCCAACCGACCACATAATCATAAAAATAAAAATCCAAAAACAAAAACATTTTCTCATGAAATTCTTAGTCAAATCCTTGCCTAACATGCTTTTTTAGAATTTATGGACCCCTTTCTCCACCTTCATTCTTTCTTACTATATAACTCCACCATGTCCCTTGTCTTTCTTTAATGAAAACTCACTTCAACAATACTCTCTCTCTTCCTCTCTCTCTCTACATCTCTCTCCCTCTCTTTCTCTCTAATATTATTCTTTTCTTATGGCTTCTTCTATCACACACTTACCAAACAAACCTAGCATGATGAATCACATTACATTCTCTCAAACTTTTCACACAAAAACTCATCCTTTTGGTCAAGTTTCATTACCAAACACTTCTTCTTTGAAATCATCTTCCATTCTAGCTTCAAATTTAGCTCTACTAGATTTCACACTTCCACAAAACATTTACCCTAATACTATTAACACCTCCACTTCTTCTAAATACACACACAAAATTATTCCTACTCCTACTCCTCTTACTACTAAAAATCTTGCAAATATTTGGAGAGAGATTCAAGGGTGCAATAACTGGGAAAATCTTTTGAACCCTTTACACCCGATTCTTCGCGAAGAGATCATTCGATACGGGGAGTTTGTTACATCTTCTTACAAAGCTTTTGATCTTGATCAAAGCTCGAAAAGATACTTGAATTGTAAGTATGGTAAGAAGAGTATGTTGAAGGAAGTTGGAATGGAGAATTGTGGATATGAAGTTACAAAATATATCTATGCAACTCCACCAAACATCATAGAAAACAATTCTTCTGGTCGGTGGATTGGTTATGTTGCCGTTTCATCTGATGATTCTTATCGAAAACTCGGTCGGAGAGATATCGTTATAACCTTCCGCGGAACGGTTACGAATCAAGAATGGATTTCGAATCTAATGAGTTCGTTAACACCGGCTTCGCTTGATCCGAATAATCGACTTCCGAACGTGAAAGTCGAATCGGGGTTTCTCTCTTTGTATACTTCGGATGAGAGTTCTTCGAAATTCGGACTACAAAGTTGTAGAGAGCAACTTCTTTCGGAGATATCGCGGTTGATGAATAAGCACAAAGGTGAGAAGAATGTTAGCATATCTTTGGCTGGTCATAGCATGGGAAGTGCTTTGGCTATTTTACTTGCTTATGATATTTCAGAGCTAGGTTTAAACAAAAAGAGCGATAAAAATGATGCTAGTGTTACTGTGTTTTCATTTGGAGGACCAAGGGTTGGTAACTTAGAGTTTAAGAAAAGATGTGAAGAGTTAGGTGTGAAAGTTTTGAGAATATCAAATGTGAATGATCCAATAACAAAGCTACCGGGTGTTTTGTTCAATGAAAATTTTAGGGTTTTGATGGGTGGGAGATATGAGTTTCCATGGAGTTGTTCTTGTTATGCACATGTTGGTGTTGAACTTATGCTTGATTTCTTCAATGTTCAAAACCCTTCGTGTGTTCATGATTTGGATACTTATATTGGTCTTCTTAGATGCCCTAAAAAGAAGATTGAACAAGCCATTCGTAGGCGAAGTGACGACGATGACGGTGATGATGATGATGATGGTGGAGTTAACTATTTGTTGGAGAAGGCAAAGATGTTTCTATTGAACTCATCAATATCACAAGTTTTTGGAGGTAGAGGAGGAAATCACCATGATTTTCTTAGTGCAATTTCAACGGACATAATGTGTTCTTGGAATGATGAACTTCTTTTTGGCCTTGTTCTTTTGTTCTTGTAATTTGTATAACTTGTAAGTAAGTAGTAATTAGTCTAGAGTTAGAGTTACCACAAGAGAGTTGAGATGAGGTGCGTCGATCTCTCCCGGTTTAATCGGAAGTTTGATTTCGAAAATAGTATCAACATTAAAACTCCTAAGAGAAACTTAGATGTCAGTTATGGTACTATTCGACTCGAGAGATTAGTCAATTTGTAGTCGGACGTGTGGAGTTCAGAGTTTTGGTTTTTACCAACAAGTATATATAGATATAGAAAAGATAGAGAATTAGCAAGTGAATAATTGTAAGTGAAGAATAAATATATAGCATATTATTAGAGATGAAAATGGATATTCATAGTCACTTTTTTTTTTTGTTGATAAAAATGAGATTTGTGTGGATAGAGATTTTAGAGTTTTCAACATGTAGAGATGAACGTGATATGTGAACGGAAAAAAGAATTCCAATGTTGTTCAACTTCACACAGCACAAAACTTGTAGGGCAACATTATTAAATAACATCATTTAATGTGCCATAGCTGCGAATTTTGTTTTGAGTATGGTGTATATAGTGTTTGTGTACGTGGCTAAAGGTATAGAGTGGTCACGTCATGAAATTTGGTTCACTATTATTTGAGACTTGGTTCACTATTTCAAAGTTTTGTCCTCTCACAAAGAATTTAAAATGCATTTGAAGAATATAAATGATGAAGCCAAAAGGGCCACTAAAATATGAAGTTAAGCCATATTGAATGATATAGACATGAGAGAGAATAGCAAAGCAAGATTTTCTTGTGGTAGATTGGATGAGTTCATTACTTTCATATGAGAATGACTAGTAATTATTTGTACAAGCTATAAAATTAGGTATTCTATAACTTAACTTTTCTAACCAATTTGACCTATTCTAACAAACTTTTCAAAAACAATAATACTGTTTTTTTTATCTCTAATACTCTCCTGCAAATTTAAGATTGATCGAGGGAAACAACTTTAAGTTTAGTCCTCAACTCTCGAAGAAACATGATGGTTGTAAAGACTTTGTGAGTGCATATGCTATATGTGTTAAACTAGAGACATGTGTTGAGAACGGTTATAAATGTACCTTAAAATCTTTGTTGATGAAAAAAAAGAAAACATATTTTGGAGATTGTATTTACCGCAAAAATCAGGTGAAAAGTCGAGAACAAAAAAAAATTGGATGGTGAATAGTGCTGTCCGTACTGATGAATAGTGGCGTCTGTACGGTGAATAGTGTTGCATGTAGGGTGAATAGTGGTTTTTAGTTTTTGGGGCTTTTTCTGATTCGGTCCATGGATCCATGTGATTTTGGGCTTTGTTTGTTGGGTATTTGCTATTATAAATATATATCTCTTATATGTTTGGTGTGTGACAATCTTAGAGTTTACACCAACAAGGGAGAACAAAGGTTTAAAGACATAGTATAGGGTTTTAGCTATTCACAAGGAAAACCTTAGAAAAGCAAAGGTTTAGGAAAACCTTTGGGGTTGTTTAAGGTTATTGTGATTGTGAAACACTGTTACACATTGGATTTGAGTGATTCATATATTGAGAGTTGGAGAGGTTGGGAAACACTTGGGTAGAAAATAGGGTTGTTCTTGGGAACCTGAAGGCGAAGGCTATTTTCTTGTAACTCATCTGTAATCTCTTGTAACAACTTTCTGAGTATAGTGAATTAGAGAGTTTCTCTCTCCCCCAGAGTAGATCGTTTGATCGAACTGGGTAAACAAACTTTCATTTTTTCCTTGCCTTATTCTGTTATATTATCTGTGTACGGATTATTATTGCTGAAGACCATTTATTTTGGTTGCTATTGTTCTTTGCCTCACAAATTGATATTGAATTTTGTCGTAATTCACAACAAGATTCACAACAAGTGGTGCGGTGAGCGTAGATCAAATAGATATTGTTGACAAGTGAGCACCATGGTTAGTAGATGGCAGATCGAGAAATTTTCCGGTAACAACGACTTCAGGTTGTGAAAAATTAAGATGCAAGCAATTTTAATTCAAGAGAAGTGTATCGATGCTTTGAAGAGTGAAGCATTGATGCCTGTAGGGCTTACATAGGTACAGAAGACCGAGATGGTGGATAATGCCAGGAGTGCTATTATCTTGTGCCTCGGGGATAAAGTTCTAAGAGAAGTCGCCAGGGAGCAAACTGCGGTTGGTATGTGGGTAAAACTTGAATCATTGTATATGACAAAGTCTTTGGCTCACAAGTTGTATCTGAAACAACAACTCTATTCATTCTGAATGGTGGAGAACGAATCCATAGTTGAGCAGCTCATAGAATTTCATAAGATTATCAATGATCTAGAGAATATTGAAGTGAAGATTGATGATGAGGACAAGGCTTTGCTCCTGTTGAGTTCATTACCCAGATCTTTTGAGCACTTTAAGGATGCCCTTCTTTATGGTAAGAAAGGTACTATTACTTTGGATGAAGTCCAAACGGCGGTGAAATCCAAAGAATTTTCAAAGTCGAAAGATTTGAAGATTGAAGATAGTGGTGAAGGCTTAAATGTGTCAAGAGGGAGAGGTGAGCGTAAAGGAATGTCCAAATAAAAGAGGTTTGACAAGTCAAAGGTAAAATGTTTTAATTGTCAGAAAATCAGTCATTTTAAAAGGGATTGTCCTAAAAGAAAGGTCAATGAAGATTCTGTTCAAGCTGTAGTTGCATTGGGTGAGGAAAGTGTTGAATGAGTAATTCGGGGGGTGTTTTTATCGTATCCGCAGGGATTATGCGATATTTTGATGCTTGCCGTTCAATAGTCAAGACGTTTTAAGTAAGGGGTTTTCAAATTGTTCTTTGTTTTGTAACATCAATTTTGGTAGCGAAGAAGTAAACTAAAACAAAGATGTTGTAAGTTTTATAAAAGCATGTCAAGATTAGATTTCGCTAATCCTTTTCATACAAATCCGATTAATCAAGCATATGAACTTAGTTCCGACCAATACAATCGCGTATCCTCTCGAATAAGTTTATGTCTAAAGCAAATTCGTGAGTATCGTTGTTTAGACCGTTAGATGATGTCTCACGCTAACAATCAAAACAACAACCGTTAAGATCAATACAAAGCGAATATTAAACCCCAAATCTTTGTCTAGAGTTTGGTTTTTAAGAAATGAAGATAATAGGTCAAGGTTTGGAAAATCTATGTCTAGAGTGATTCAAACCACAAATACATCATTAAGAACAAACAACTTCATTATATATTGATCATCAACCTTGTTCATATACAAAAGATCAAAAGAAATACATATAAGCAAGATTAACTACCTCTAATCTTAACACAAGAGGTGTTTAGCTACACATTTCCATGGTAGCTTGTATCACAAGTTTCAAGAGGAGATGAAAGAACATCCGCGTCGAATAATCGAGATCGGATGTGACTTCAGCTTCTCTATGTGGAAATTCACTCTTGGATGATCAAAACTCAGAAAAGTATGTTTTGGTGTGAAAATATCAAGTTATGATCCTAAAAAAACATAAAAATCTATTTATAATACACTTGAGATCAGCAACATTCGCACTGCGAATGAATCATTCGTCTAGCGAATAAAAGAAAATGGCACCTTAAGTGCCTCTGAAAGTTAAACCGCCCCTGACTGTTTTCGTGAGTTCGCAAAGCGAACCACTCGCCAAAACACGCGCAAAGCGAATTTTGGGTCCTTTTCCCCCTGTTTTGTTCGCTGAGAGCTTCGCCAATGTTCGCAAAGCGAACATTCGCTGGGTGCTTCGCCAGGGTTCGCAAAGCGAACCTGCTGTTGTTTTCCACTTTCTTTGGCAGCTTGCATCAATTCTTTGTGTCTTCTATCTTTGATGTTTTTAGTGCACTTTCCTGCACAATAGCACACAAATTACAAGCACCAACGGTATAAATATAATGCATGAAGAACAACAACAATTTAATACAAAAATCCACAATTAAGACATGAAAGTAATGAAAAATTCCAAGGATCAAGTATAAATATATAGCATGTTTGACATCTAACAACTCTCCCAACTAAGTCTTTGTTTGTCCTCAAGCAAAGTATGCCTCTTATTGAAAACAAGAGGATTTGCTCGAGCATTTGATTCAATCCAAGAAAGGATAAACGGCTCAAATAAAGCAACAATTGTTACAAAGCACAATTAAATAATGCTAGAATCGACAATGGAAAAGAACTTGATTCTTAAAACAAATCTCAAACAATGTTTGCAGAAACAACTAAACCGCCATGCTTATGTCACTCTACACTCCTCTTCGAAAAAAGGATTGAAGGAAATTAACGCGTTTGCAACCGCGGGGAAATTTCGCTCGAATGACAAATGAAGCAAATACTAAGCAATTCATACAATATCTAATAGATCGCAAGAAATTATAGAAGCAAAAGATCACTAAGGGCTTTTATCGGTTGTAAGTTGGCCGGGGTTAAAAACAATGGACATATGTACACGACCATTGAAACAAGAAAGGGTAAAGACTTTGAAGAGCATTTCTTTTTCAAAATTTTCGATCTTGTTCAATCCTTATTTCTTTCTTTCACAATGCATTCTCTTCTTTTCTTTGTCTTAGAATGCATTGTATCACCAACTCCTTTTTCTCTTTTCAAGATAAACCATTCTCCCCAACTTCAACATTGCCATAATCTTATCTTAAATGCTCTTCAAAACGGGTTAAAATCAGGTTCATGATTCAATCAACAATTTCATTTCGGCTCAAAAGAGGTTTCAAATACGCGCACACTCACAAGGTGACTTGAAGTGTTTTTGGAATGGTGGTTATACTCAAAGTGCACAAACATTGCCTTGATCATTTCTATGCTTCCACAATTTCAAAACAACAAGCAAGATAAACCATGAATTATAAGTATAAAACAACATTCATCATCAATCCAAAGCATTTGGTATAACATGGAGGTTTCTCACTTTGTGGTTTTTGGACCTAAATGACACAAGCAATCAAATAGAGTTGTAACAAGAAACAAAATTTTCATTTGTACAAAGACAACAAAGTTCCAATACATTCTAAATTCTAGAACTAGGTAACTATGTACCTTGCCACAACATCATGCTTAAAGTACTATCATAGCCATCCAATCTTGGAGGAATCTTCTTTGATTCACAATCAACACCAACCTTAGTTTCTTCCACAAAACATCCAAAAGTTAGAAATATTAACTTCCACAAGCATACCAACATAAAACAATAAAAAGCATATTAACAGCTTAAGAGTTGAACATTCGTAAACTGAAGAATTCAACTCTTAATAACAATAATTAACACAAAAACATACCAACAATTTAAGTGTTGAGCATTCGTAAACTGAAGAACTCAACACTTAATAATAATAATTAAAACTGAAATATTAGTAAAATTAAAAACAGAAATTTTTTTTACTGAAAAACAACATATATTACTAATAATAATAATAAAAATGTAGTGGTGTGAACACACCTACAAAGTCAAACGTACCACAAAGGGTACAAGTACATCATAATAACCAAATTAATCCAACAAAGTGGATATAGTACATAAATAAAAACTGAAATAAAAACAGAATACAAGAAAACTTCACTTTGATGCTCAAAGGAATTACAAAATCATCATCACAAAAAATCAGTCCTCCTCGGACTCTGAAGCATACACCTCTGCCTCCTCCTCCTCTGAACCAGATCCAGAGCCAGATACCTCAACCTTAGCACCATCACCCTCCTCATCAGCATGATCATCAGCACCAGCTACGTCCTCTCCCCCTTCGAATACTGGCCTGGCCTCAGGCCAACCAGTGCAAGGAACTGCTCCCTTGACATCATCGTATGCTCAGTGGAGAGATCGCGAATCTGCAGCTGTAGTACTTGCATGGAGTCATGTAAATCAGTCATGGCATGCTGAGAAGCCGCCATCCAGTCCCAGTTATACTGGCATATCTCCTGCTGATAATGGTAAAAACTCTGAGACCCAGAACCAGAAGCATCTCCACCCCTTCTGCTAGCCTCAGCACCAGCACCTGATGTCTCACACCTTGTCCCCTTTTGGCTTGCAAAATTTGTCGACATAACGATCATCAATAGTCGACGGGATAGTGACCTGACGGCGTGTGGGAATATCAACCCCAGCACCCGCACACAATGACATGATAAGACACGGAAATGCGAGAGGGGCATTCGCCCGAGAAGCGGTACCACCAAGGCCACTCTCCACAATTGCCCTAATCTCATCGGCTATAACACAGGCTACGTCAATCTGCACGTTTGTCAAAATACTATGGACAAGGTATGCAAGACGAATCGGGATGGTTGAGAAACGCGATTTCGGCTTGATATTGGTTATAACCAAAAGCAATATGAGCTGGGCCAAAGGTTGCATGTCCTCCCGCCGGTACCTAATAGCAATCCCAGATGGGTTGAGTCCAACAGTTTTTCCTGGACGAAGGAGATCTCTAGTCATTTTTGGGATATCTCGATGAAGGTGTAGATCCCTATGGTAATCATTAATCTTGCTAGCTCTTAAAGGCAGAGGACTTCCAAGAAGAATACTAATGGCCCTACGGTGGAATCTCACAACCTTCCCCCAACTAAGGTTGTCCAACTAAACTGCTCGCCATCATCAGGAAGGGCGTTCGCATAAAATTCTCGGACAAGTTCTACATTATAGCTATCAACTGGAGTTATCAGTCGTCCCCATTTTTTTCTTCCAAAAGTGCTGCCACAGACCGATAACTCCCTCGGTCACTTAAGTTGAATCTCTTTTCCGCTAAAATGCTTCTTTTTTCCAAGGTAAAGTACCTTGCTGCTTGTTTGGAACCTCTAAAGCGAGTGTCGTCAAATTGGATTGGTACTTATCGTGATGTGGAGGACTTTCTTTTCTTGGTGGGGTTAACCTTGGGGGCCATCTGTACACATCAACAAGTAAAACAATAAAAAGTAGAAACAAAGTCATTAGAGTTGGCAGCCAAAAGAAAATCACAACTGAATCAACATAAAATTTTTTTAGCATTCTGACATGTTCGCTCCAGAGTTCGCAAAGCGAAGGCTGGCGAACATTCGCCCCAGATTCGCAAAGCGAAGGTCTGGCGAATGCTCGGCCAGGTTCGCAAGGCGAATAAAGCAGCGAACCCACAAAAATTCAGAAAAACACAGCAGCCAAACAGTCCAACATTAGAGCTCCATTCACAAAATCATTTCTATTATAAGGCTTAATCAATATTCAGCATGCATCAGCATCCAAACCTTACAACAAAAATTAAACCCTAAATTCCTAAATGTCTCTAATGTAAACCACAACCCTAGCATAATGTCTAACAGAAATTAGCAAGAAAAAGAGATGCAAACCTGAAATTGCGATTGAAATTGGGGAAAAACTTGGGTGAAATTTGAGAAAATAGAGCACGTGAGGACTTGAGTTCTTGAGAAGATGTTATGTTTGAATGATAGAGAGGCAAGAGTGGGAGTAGGGTTTTCCCTCTCAATTGTTCAGAAAATGAAATGGGTGTTGGGCCCAAGTGTTGGCCCACCCAAAACATTAAAAACCCTTTTTAAACTAAGGTGGTAGCAAACAGACTTCCCCTGTTTCGCTGGGTTCGCAAAGCGAACTGGCTGGCGAATGCTCGCCCCAGGTTCGCAAAGCGAACGCCAGCGAACATGACAGGTTTGAAAAAAAAAGTTCTGCACTGCTGCCACTTCCTAAACCACTCTAAACATCAAACATCACTAAAACAATAAATAAAGCCATAAATACTTACAATAATGGGGTGCCTCCCAACAAACGCTTGTTTAACGTCGGCTAAGCTCGACGGTCTGGAGACTTGACGCCTCGAAACCAAAAGCTAAAGAATTGGCTTCCGAGAAAAACACACTTCACTAACAGAGACCTCAACCATAATCATGTCCGGTCTTCGATCCCCTTTTCTTTAGAAACGACCAATCCCAACATGAATTCATCAAAGCTACATTCGCATCTTCATCCTTTTTCTTCCGGAAACTCTCTCTTTCCAATTCTTTCTTCTTATAATCACTTTCATCTACTTGATTTGCATACATCACTCATTTGAACAATGTAAAACAAGCTTCTTCCTCCTTACCACTATCCTTGATCCGCACCTTCATTATGACTTCATCAACGTCCACCAACATTTTGGCGGTTTTCATGAACGGTCTGCCCAATATAATCGGCGTATCTTCGTCCCCGTCCATCTCAACAATCACAAAATCAACCGGAAATAGAAATTTATCCACTTTTATCAGCACATCCTCCACAACACCATACGGACGAGTTCTGGACTTATTCGCAAGTTGCAATGTCATGGTGGTTGATTTTACATTCATATTTTTAAGTCTCTTCACCACGGACAAAGGAATCAGATTGATACTAGCACCCATGTCAACCAAAGCTTTGCATTTAAAATCATTACCTATAGTAATAGGTAAATCTACTCTTTCCGAATCTTGCTCTTTCCGCGGAAGCACACTTTGAATGACGACACTATATTCGGCATTAAGATCAATGTTGTCTTTGTCAGTGCACCTCTTCTTTTTCTTAAGTATGTCTTTCATGAATTTGACATACTTAGGCATTTGTTCAAGAGCTTCAGAGAAAGGAACGGTTACTTGCAACCGACTAAACAATTCTAAGAATCTTGCGTAATGCCTATCATTCTCTTTTTTCTTTGGAGTAGGGGGATATGGTAATCTTCTTTGTAAAACTTCCTTCTCAAACTCATTTCTTTCCTTTTCTTTTTTCTTCCTCAGTTCTTCATCATTCTTTTCAACTACCACATTTTCATCATTTTTTTCGACTTCCTCCAACACAATATCATTTTCCTTTTCAACATCTTCTCCAATTGTTCTTCCACTTCTTGTGAAAATGGCCTTACAATGCTCCTTGGGATTTGGTTGAGTGTTAGCGGAAAAGGATGGCCTCGGTTGCTTTTCGGCTAATTGCTTGGCAAGTTTCCCTACTTGAGATTCAAGATTTTTAATCGAAGCTTCCGTACTCTTTTGAGTTGCCATTGATAATTGCATGAATTGGGTGAAAGTCTCCTCCATTCTTGAACTTCCACTTTGATCTTAGGGTGGTTGCTAAAGATTTTGTCTCCATCCTTGTTGATTTTGGTAGTTGCCTCTAGGTTGGTAGCCTTGTTGATTTTGGTACGGTTGTTGAACATTTTGGTAAGGAGGTCTTCCTTGATATCCTTGAGTTGGATTTCCAGCATAGTTTACCTCCTCCATAATTGGAGGACAATATTCGGTAAGGTGATCTCAGTCGCTCCCGAGGATTTTCATCCATGGTACAAACGCGAAAGTGGCGCGAAAATAGAGTCGCCAGCAATGTGTATTTATTGCAAGAGAGGAAAAGGAAACACTGCGTAAACTTTAGGGAAGGGAAAGAGCATGGTCTCACGACCAAGAGAAACGGGTGAGGGAGTCGGTTACGCGAAGGGAAGGTGTTATCACCCCACGCGTCCATCGTACTCGATGGGATCCACGCTTGTTGTCTCGATCAAAGGATGTCGTCATCTGGAGCTCCACTTCTACTAGAAACAAGAAAGAACAAGAACGGAAAAGAATGGAGAAACGAAGAAGAAAAGAAAAAGAAGTGACTCGATAGGACATCGCTCGTCCTATGCCTACGTATTCCTTCGTGCAATGGGAAAGTCAGAGTCAACGTAGTTCGGACACGAACTAAGGGGGGAGGTTGCTCGCCAAGACATCGTCGTCTTGTGCCTACGTATCCTCAATCGGACTAAAGAGAGGAAATCAGAGCAGTTGTAGTTCGACCTAACGAGGTCGGTTAGTGTTTTTTATGAGCGACGTTAGATTCGCGTCCGGTAGTTAGGGTCGATGTCTGTTTGCGACGAGACGAAAGTAACGTGCCCTTTTCTGAAAATGATTTGAGATTAATGATCCCGAAGGATGAAAAAGGTTTGAGTTTGTTTTTGTATTTTTTAGACAGAAGTGGATTGAATGTTAGTTCGTAACTTACATTGCACCAAAGTCTACCATACGGGAACGAGTGAATCGCATTGTCGCCCCCAAATGGGACGTATGCTAAACACTCTAGAAGAGGAGGGGAGACCCCTCGTTCTTCATTTCCTACACTTAAGGCTCGAGCGCAATATTTGTTATATTTATTAAGTGTTTTAGAAGTGTTAAGAGATGAGAAGAGAAGACTCAAAGGAAAAGAAAACACTACGGGAATTCTATCCTAATGTTATCATGCAAAAGTGGCCCTAAGGTCGAGGTAAGAGGGAAATCTACATAAGTTAGCATGCAAAGGGAAACCTAATGCTAATCTTACTCCAAGCTTAATTGAAAATTAAGTTTGACTAGGTAGCTCTAAGGGAAGGAATCCAAGACTTAAACAAGTCTTGAGACTCAAGAGAAGAGAAGGAGTGAAAGAGATGAAGAAGAAAGAGAGGTATAAGATGAGAAATTAGACGGGGCAGCAAGCACATCATACACATCATACTCAAATCACAACATTAATCATGCATCAAAAGATCACACAAAAAAGCTCAAGTAAGCAAGTAAAAGCAAACAAGAAAGAATGCAAGCAAACTTGCATAAGAAGCATAGTTAAACATCATTGAACCTCACACAAAGATGACGTGAATAAGGTAAGATGAAAGTGGATCCAAGTCAGAATTCAAGTCATGCCAAAGGTCAAACAATTCACACATTAGAAAGTGGCTTCAAGAGCATCATGTATCTCAACAACATTCAAACACTTAACAACAAATAATTCATGCACAACATAACTTCAAGTGGTCAAACAAAGTGAAATAAAGGCATGAAAGCAAATGGCAGCAAGGTGAACATGTATATCAATTCAAATATCAATTCATGAATATCAAGAAGAAGCCACAAGAATCACATTCAAAACATGCTACACAATTATGCAAACATCCACTTAAACATCTATGCAAACAACACATGATAAGGTGAAGCAAGATCGTATTCATATCCAAAAAACAATTCCAGGAACATCATCAACATGTCACAATCAACATGCTTAAGAAGTGTGTGCTATGTGTTCATCGCATCGGGAACGCAACATCGCAAACGTGATCATAAACGATAACAATCCAAGAATCGCGTGTCAGAAAATTGTGTGCATACAATAGTGTGAGGTGCAACAGCTCAAGAATGATCCACAAATCATAAACATATAAATCCATAAAGTTTAGGCATGCAAGAGACCTCAAACAAGCAAGAAAATGCAAGAAAAACACAATCTGCTTCAGTGGTAATCGATTACTCACATAGGGTAATCGATTACTCAGTTGAAAATTGGCTAAAAACATGAAAATAAGGTAGAGTAATCGGTTACCCTGTTAAAGTAATCGATTACCACTGAAACAGAGGCAGAAAATCAACTTTGAAAAGCACTTTTCAGCAACAAATCATCTATCCAAACATCCAAATGATCATGTAAACAATAATGCACGAAAATTAAGTTCAATCATAGCAATCAAACATCAATTAGATCCAACAATCATCAACATCCACAATCAAGATCAACCAAATGAATTAAAACACATCAAAATTCATGGATCTACATTGTATAAGTTGTAATTAAGCTAAAATGAGTATGGATCTGAAATTAACCAACCTACAAAGCTGAGATTTGCTTTGGTAAGTGTTGTAAGCAGAAATGGATGAATTCAAGTAGAGAAATCCAAGATCCACAAGCTTCTTGCACTCTAAAGTTGAAGATCCAAGCAAATAAGCAATAAAACTCCAAAATCACTTTCAATAATCACTTCTGAAAAATCATAACTAGATCCAAACGAAAATCCAAGTTGAAAAGCTAAAATGCAATGATGATGAGAGGCTTTAGCTCAAGAATTAACAAGTTCCAATGAAGAACTTGTTATTCTCTATGAAGGAGCTTTGAGTGTGGTTGAAAATGGAAGTTGAGAGTGAAAAAGAGTGAGGGAGAATTGAGAGAATTCTGAAAATTGGGAGTGAAAAAATGATCTAGGTCCTTGAGGTTTGGAATGAATTGGTTTAAATAACCCCTAGGTTAGGAGTTAAGTTTGGGTTGGGAGTGAGGTTAAGTGAGTGGAAATTGGGATGAAATGTGAATTAGGAAAGGAAATGTAGAATTGGAGTGGAAAGAATTTGAATTTTTGGATGGAAAATGATGAAAATAGATCAGTTCTAGATCCTTCCCCACATGCACAAGCCAAGCACATGATCACAAATGCTCAAAAATTCTGCAGTGCTGAAAAATGCCATAGTTTTGCAATTTCGCCCAGGGTAATCGGTTACTCACTTTGAGTAATTGATTACTCCATTCAAAAAATCAAAATTTGGCGCCAAAAGGAGGGAAACTTGGATATTCGTCCGGTTCCACCTGTTCTGAACCATGATAGACCCCTGAAACTTGCCATCTGATATTACCACTAGAATACACTTGAAATATGCTGTGAAATGTTATTTTTTTGGCATTCAGATTAAACTACTGATAACAACTGCCTGGTGCTGAATAACTGATCAAAAACTGACTTCCAGAGTTTCTGATCATCCAGTCGCTTAATGAGCAAAATAAATGCTAAAAAAGACTTGGAAAGCTATCTGCTTGGCTCTGAACACTATGAAAAATCATACTGGAACTGATGACGCCGTGAGCTGCTAGAGAATACCTTGATCCCATGCCCAAAAGAAATATGCAAAATGCAGGAATGATAATGCAAAAGAAAGGAAGCATAAACCAGTTAGTGCTAAAGGCAAAAGGGCAAATTTGAGGTGTTACATCTGCCCCTACTCAAACTTCTTGGATCCGAGGGTATGATAGCAACGACTTTCAGACAATCGGGATACACGGGGTTTGAATACCAAAATAACCTGAAAATTTGCACCCTGCGGGGAGGATGAAATAACGTGAATACGAGAACGGCCGAAGGCGAACTCGGAAAGGCAGACCTGCCGAAGGTGGACTAAACTGGGGGTACAAGGACAAATGAGAACGGCCAAAGGCGAACTCGAAAAGGTAGACCGGCCAAAGGCGGACCACGTTGGGGAGATATAAAGGATACGAGACCAAGCCGAAGGTGAGCTTTCAAAGAAAGACTTAACCGAAGGTAGACTTTCAAACGAAGGATGCGAGACCATGCCGAAGGTGGGTTCGAAAAAGGAAAGACCAAGCCAAAGGTGGGCTTTCAAACAAGGGATACGAGACCATGCCGAAGGTGGGCTCGAAAAAGAAAGACCAAGCCGAAGGTTGGCTTTCATAGAAAGACTATGCCGAAGGTAGACTTTCAAACGAAAGATACGAGACCATGCCGAAGGTGGACTCGAAAAAGAAAGACCAAACCGAAGATGGACTTTCAAAGAAAGACTATGCCGAAGGTAGACTTTCAAACGAAGGTTACGAGACCATACCGAAGGTGGACTCGAAAAAGAAAAACCAAGCCGAAGGTGGGCTTTCAAAGAAAGACTATGCTGAAGGTAGACTTTCAAACGAAAGATACGAGACCATGCCGAAGGTGGACTCGAAAAAGAAAGACCAAACCGAAGATGGACTTTTAAAGAAAGACTATGCTGCAGGTAGACTTTCAAACGAAGGTTATGAGACCATGCCAAAGGTGGACCCGAAAAAAGAAAGACCAAGCCGAAGGTGGGCTTTCAAAGAAAGACTATGTCGAAGGTTGACTTTCAAACGAAGGTTACGAGACCATGCCGAAGGTGGACCTGAAAAAAGAAAGACCAAGTCGAAGGTGGGCTTTCAAAGAAAGACTATGCCGAAGGTAGACTTTCAAACGAAAGATACGAGACCATGCCGAAGGTGGACTCGAAAAAGAAAGACCAAACCGAAGACGGACTTTCAAAGAAAGACTATGCCGAAGGTAGACTTTACTGGTAATAACAAGATAACAGCGGGTGCGAGGACGGCCGAAGGTGAACTCGAAAAAGGAGAAAGACCAAGCCGAAGGTGGGCTTTCAAAGAAAGACTATGCCGAAGGTAGACTTTCGAACGAAGGTTACGAGACCATGCCGAAGGTGGACTCGAAAAAGAAAGACCAAACCGAAGGTGGACTTTCAAAGAAAGACTAAGCTGAAGGTAGACTTTCAAAAAACAATATGTAGAATCGACAGTTCCACAAAGATGACTCCGCCGGGGAAAAGAGAAATCTAAATAGACAACTCTACAAGGGAGTATAGGAAGGACCAATAAAAAGGACGAATCCACTGGTTGCAGTGTAGTGTAAAACAACGTCTCCTGAATTTTGTTACTTTCTGCTGGGGAAAAAATCTGGTAAAGGATATCAAACCTGGCTTATGATTCGAATGCATAAGTTTGAATTTTTCTATGGCGTAATGCTCCATACGAAATGGAAATGCTACGCGTTTGGGAGGAGGCCATTAAAAAATGCTTATGCAATGCAAAAGAGGCGTCTTGGCAAAATAAATGCTGAAGACCAAGGCAGCTCCACTGGGGACGACAAACTAAATTTTCCTCTGAAATAAGAGACCCTGCTGAGAAAGACTTCACTCTGCTGAGGAAGATCCTGATCACAAACTCTGCTGGATATGAAAACTCCGAGAGAAGATCCACTCTGTTGGAGGTGGATAAGAATGAATAATGAAGATGAAACCCAAAGAGAGATTCTCTCCGCTGGGGATTACTAATGACTTCCATCGAAGACAGAACTCAACATCTGGATTTGAAATATGCCAATTCAACTGCTGTTGAACAAACCACTGTGAAGATCACCATCGAACTTTGCTTGGGGAGACAAGTCAATAATTCCAGACCTGTTTGGGGACAATACTGAACTCAACCTGCTGTTGGGAGATGCCCTTGATTTTACCCTGCCGGGGAATATTAGTACTTTTACCCTGCTGGGGAGTACCGGCCATGACCAACAAACCTGCTTGAGGAACGGTAGATGCTGCCATCCACCCTGCTAGAGGATAACATCTGGCTTACTCATCTGAGGGGATTAACTCATACCGTTGCTGGTGAGGAAAACATTTCTCGACTAGTTGAGGAGAATGAGTGCTCAGGCCCTGCGGGGAAAATAACATCTTTGTCCAAAGAAGATATTCTATAAGTCTTTTGCTGGGGATGCGTCAGCATCAACTTCTGACTGCTTGTAGAAAGAGTGATGAATCGATCACAACTCTAGCTGGGGAATTAATCTTTTGTATTCTACTGAGGAGGATAATCCTCGACACCCTGGCTGGGGAACATAACAACCTTCCGAGGAGGATGAACCTTTCGATGTTGAGGAAAGAAGCTCTACTGGGGAGAAACCCTGCTACCCTGCTGGGGATTAGAGCATGTCGTTGCTGACGAAACTACACTTCCTGACCTCCTGAGGAAAGTGATTACCAGGCTCTGTGGGGAAAATAAAGTCTTTTCAAAGACATCCAACACACCTCCTGCTGGAGATACAACCACACCCGCCTCGGAGCAAACCACTTTAAACTTCTTGCTAGGGACCAATAAGCCAACCATGACTTCGGCTGGGGAACACAATCCTCTGTACTCTTGCTGGGGAGAATAAGCTCTGCTGAGGATGGTGAACTTGTTACCCTGCAAACAGAATCAACAGAAAATTCTATGTGCAAAAGGCTACTTCTATTACCATTACAATGACCGCTGCCTAAGCAATTTCCACTCTTTTTTTATATGCTTCACAAAGCTTAACATTTTCGCATGCAATGTTCTATCAAAATATCGGACGTTTTCACAAACAAAACAGCAAAAGTAAAAACATAAATGGAAAGATTTTGAGTGAAATGAAATTTTATTGAATGAAATTGGCCTGTGAATAGGCATTTACATTTGGAAGCAATTCCTGAAAAGAGGTAATTGCAAAAAGAAATAAAAGAAAATACACATGTCGGCAATGTGGGGAACAAAAATCCACCGTGATTCAATTCAGCTATGACCCTATATGCCTTGCTTATCCGCAGATGCTCTGGCCTTCAAAAAGACTGACTGGACTGATTCCTTTCCTTTGAAATTTCCATGTATCCACAATGCTCACAGATCCAGCGCAGATCGTAGCCGTTTGCTTTTAAATCCCTAACTTTTGCCTGGATCGCCCTTTTCGGGTTTTCAATCCACCGGGATACCCTTTTTTGCCAAAGTTGCCAATTCAGGTTTTCAACTTTGCGGGTTTATTCTTTTTTTTCTTTTTATCCCTAATTTTTGCCCGAACTTTTTCTTTTTATGGTTCGTCGGGATGCCCCTTTTTTGCCTGGACTTTTATTTTCGTGTCCAGCGGGTCTCTTTTATGCAAAGTATTTTTTGACTACGTCTACGTTCACAGGGGCCGTAAAATCTTCGCCATCCATAGTTGAGAGTAATAAGGCTCCACAAGAGAAAACCTGTCTTACTACATACGGCCCTTCGTAGTTTGGAGTCCATTTGCCCCTGTGATATGTTTGAGGAGGAAGGATCCTTTTCAAAACCAATTCACCAGCCTGAAAACACCGAGGACGCACTTTCTGATCAAAGGCTTTCTTCATCCTGCTCTGATACAACCGACCATGTGCGATGGTTGCTAATCTTTTCTCTTCAATAAGGTTCAACTGATTCAGTCTGGAACGCACCCACTCAGCTTCATCAAGCTTCACGTCTTCCAGAATTCTTAAAGAAGGAATCTCAACTTCTAATGGTAGAACTGCTTCCATACCATATACTAATGAGAAAGGAGTTGCCCCAGTTGATGTGCGTACCGAAGTACGATAACCGTGTAAAGCATAAGGCAACATCTCGTGCCAGTCCTTATAGGTCACTACCATTTTCTGCACAATCTTCTTGATGTTCTTATTCGCTGCTTCAACAGCCCCATTCATCTTCGGACGATAGGGAGAAGAATTGTGATGTTCAATCTTAAAGCTCTGACATAACTCCATCATCTTGTTATTTAAATTTGAACCATTATCAGTAATGATTCTCTCTGGGACTCCATACCGGCAGATAATGTCCTTCTTGATAAATCTGGCTACCACTTGTCTGGTGACGTTGGCAAACGTGGCTGCTTCCACCCACTTTGTGAAATAATCGTTGGCGACCAAAATGAAGCGATGCCCATTGGAAGCAATTGGCTCAATCTTTCCAATCATATCAATGCCCCACATGGCAAAGGGCCAAGGTGATGACAACACATTCAGAGGAGTAGGCGACACACGCACCTTATCAGCATAAATCTGGCATTTATGACATTTTCGGGCGTATTTGAAATAATTGGATTCCATAGTCATCCAATAATACCCCGCTCTCAACAGTTTTCTGGCCATAGCATGTCCATTGGCATGGGTACCGAAAGATCCTTCATGAACTTCCTCCATTAATAGGTTTGGCTCGTGTTCATCAACACAACGTAGCAAGACTATGTCAAAGTTCCTTTTGTATAATACGTCATCTCTATTCAAAATGAAATTTCCTGCCAACCTCCTCAGAGTTTTCTTGTCTTTGGTGGATGCACCTTCTGGATACTCTTGACTTTTCAGAAAAACCTTAATATCGTGATACCAAGGTTTGCCATCTGATTCATCTTCAATTGCAAACACAAAAGTTGGTCTGTCCAGACACATGATTATGATCGAAGGAGTTTCATTCCAACGATTCACCTGATACATCGAAGACAATGTTGCCAACGCATCGACCATCTGATTCTCTAACCAGGGTATATGATGGAAATCAACTCTGCCAAAGAAAGGTAACAACCTCCTGGCATAGTTGTTATAAGGCACTAAGTTCGCCTGACGAGTTTCCCATTCACCTGTGATCTGATTAACTACCAACGCGGAATCACCATAAACATCGAGGTTCTTGATTCTCAAATCAATCGCTTCTTCTAACCCCATAATGCATGCTTCATACTCCGCCTCGTTGTTGGTGCATATGAACGCTAATCGGGCAATGAAGGGTATATGAGAACCCTATGGAGTCGTAATGACTGCCCTGATTCCGTTACCGTATGAATTAATAGCCCCATCAAAGACCAGCTTCCATTGGGACCCAATTTCTGGCCCTTCATCAGGTAGAGGCTCTTCACAGTCTTTCATCTTCAGATACATAATGTGCTCATCAGGAAATTCGAACTTCATCGGTTGATAATTCTCAATTGGTTATTCAGCGAGATATTCTAACAAAACACTTCCCTTAATGGCCTTTTGGGAAACATATTGAATATCGTATTCCGTCAGAACCATCTGCCAACGGGCTATTATTCCAGAAAGCGCCTGCTTTTCAAACACATACTTGATCGGATCCATCTTCGAAATCAAGAGGGTTGTGTGGTTTAACATATACTGCCTCAAACGCTTAACATGTTTTCTCTAGCATTGAGTACCTCGACTCACAATCAGTAAACTTCTTACTCAGGTAGTAGATGGCATGCTCTTTTCTACCTGACTCGTCGTGTTGACCGAGCACACACCCCATTGAGTTCTTAAGAACCGTAAGATACATAATCAATGGCCTTACTGGCACTGGCGACATAAGGACCGGAGGTTCCTGCAAATATTCTTTTATTTTTTCGAACACCTTTTGACAATTCTCGTTCCACCTGACCTCTTGGTCATTTCTTAGCAACTTGAATATCGGTTCACACGTGGCTGTAAGATGTGAGATGAATCTAGCAATGTAGTTCAACCTCCCTAAGAAACCACGAACCTCTTTTTCTGTTCTTGGTTCAGGCATTTCTTGAATGGCTTTTACTTTAGCAGGGTCAACCTCGATACCTCTTTCGCTGACAATAAAACCCAGTAACTTTCCAGATCTCACCCCGAAGGTGCACTTGTTCGGATTCAACCTCAATATGAACTTTCTTAACCTTTCAAACAATTTCTGAAGATTAACTAGATGTTCTTCCTCCGTCTGTGACTTCGCAATCATGTCATCAACATAGACCTCGATCTCTTTGTGAATCATATCATGAAAGAGAGTCACCATTGCCCGCTGATATGTTGCCCCAGCATTTTTCAATCCAAAAGGCATCACTTTGTAACAGAATGTTCCCCACGGTGTTATGAACGTCGTTTTCTTCATGTCCTTTGGGGCCATCTTGATTTGGTTATACCCAGAGAAGCCATCCATGAAGGAAAACACAGAATACTGAGTGGTGTTGTCCACTAACACATCAATGTGAGGAAGCGGGAAGTCGTCTTTTGGGGTTGCTATATTCAGATCTCTGTAATCAACACATATCCAGACCTTTCCGCCCTTCTTAGGTACAAGCACAATATTAGCAACCCACGGAGGATAATTTATTACAGCAAGAAAACCAGCATCTAACTGCTTCTGAACCTCTTCTTTAATCTTGACGGACATTTCTGGTTTCGTCCTTCTCAGCTTCTGCTTAACCGGAGCACATCCTTCTTTGAGCGGCAGCCGCTGTACCACGATGTCAGTGTCAAGTCCAGGCATGTCTTGGTAAGACTAGGCGAAGATATCCACATACTCTCAGAGCATTTCAATCAATCTTCCCTTGACAGAGTCTTCCAAAGCAGCCCCGATCCGCACCTCTTTCTTTGCGTCCTCGGTTCCCAAGTTAACAACCTCGATTTCCTCCTGATGAGGCAGAATGACCTTTTCCTCTTGTTTTAACAGCCTGGCTAATTCCTCTGGTAAGGAAAAATCTTCATCAGCCCCCTCTTCAGCCTGATATATGGGATTATCGAAGTCGTATCGGGCCATAGCTGAATCATGAGGGGTGGAATCTGAACAAGAGAACCTGCATGATTGATGATATATGTTTATTATGGATGCATCAAACAAAAACACATTACCATTTTTCTGTGATTTTAATGCAAAAATAAAAACAGAAAGACAAGGATCAGAACATTTGAATGCAAAAACGTCCTTTATTAATGATAAAGAAAAAGCATACAAAAACATTCAAGCCCTACAAACAAGAATCACTACGTCTTGGCCAGAACGTAGGATTAACAGAGATGACAAACAGAAGCAATTACTCTGGTCCGGTCACTTGAATGGCTTTCTCCGACGACCAGTTGCGAAGGCTTTGACCTGGGACACAGGGGAGGATCCAACTATCCATATCACAATCACTATCCCCATCCTCCTCAATAGCATTGACTCTGTCGAAGAAAACACCTGCACTGGTGAAACGAACTGGACCATAGAACTTGGGAGGCTGTTCAGGACGCCTGGGTGGCTTATGTCCCAGTCCATGAGTATTTTGCTTTTCCTGGACATCAATAATCTGACCCCACTTTTGTGAACCGCCGGCTTCAACCACGGCCCGAGCAACATCTTTGAAAGAAGACATTGAAATCTCCGGCTGGTGTACCACTGCAGGCTGAACCACTTCAGATTGGCTACCTTCTTTGAGAGGCTTCTCAGTGATCTTCACTGCTTCGAAACCCTGACATAGAGTTTCATGTATTTCACCATCTACCTTCACATACTTGAAAGTAGATAGCTGGCTTATCATGGTATCCTCTTCTCCACAAACCGTCACCACATGCCCGTCTACCATATACTTTAACTTCTGATGCAATGTAGACGTCACAGCCCCAGCACCGTGAATCCATGGGCAACCCAGCAGACAGCTGTAGGTAGGTTGGATGTCCATGATATAGAAGGTAGCATAAAAAACTTCCGACCCAACCTTAATTGGTAGCACAATCTCACCGAAAATAGACCTCTTCGAGCCGTCGAAAGTGCGCACCACAAAATCACTAGGTGTGCATATCAACCCTCGGGTGTCCAGCTTCATCAAGGCTTTCTTAGGCAGCACATTCAAATAGGATCCAGTATCCACAAGCACATGAGACATCAACGATCCACGTCATTTAACAGAAATATGCAAGGCATTGTTATGGTTTCTCCCAGCTGGAGTCAAGTCAACATCAGTAAAACCCAGACCATTGCCTGCATTGACATGGGCCACTACCCCCTCCAACTGATTAACAGAGATCTCTTGAGGTACGTAAGCAGCATTCAGTACTTTCAGCAGAGCATTTCAGTGTGTCTCGGAACACAATAACAGGGACAAGATAGAGATCTTGGATGAAGTCTGATGCAACTGATCAACAATCTTGTAATCGCTCTTCCTGATTAATCTCATAAATTCTTCTACATTCTCGGAGAAAGAATTATCAATCGGCCCTGTCGTGGAGTCATTCACTACTGGTGCTGGCACAAAATTATCTACAACCTGCTTCCCTTTGTCTTGTTTAGAACTACCAACTTGATCATTTGAAGGGACAAAGACCCTACCACTTCTCGTGATAACCCCTGCCTCAATTTTGCTTTCGACACAAGAGTTCACTACAGAAGTTCCCACCAGTTCTTGTTTCTGTCCATTGACAAACACTTCGGCTCCATAGTTCCAAGGAATGGCCTTGGTAATCTCATATGGTATGGGTCCGGGAGCTGTGATAATAACCAGTGCTGGTCTTACCGGCCCTGAAATAGTGATTGTTTTGAAAGGGATAGTAGTGGTAGCAACCTCATTTTTCCTGCTAACAACCTCTTTCTGTTGGTCATACCGGTCAAACTGCAATCGACCTTCATCTATCAACCTTTGAATTCCTGACTTAAACAAATCATACCCATTCACTTGCGACATACAATCTGAACAATTCTCATCACATCCGGGGGACACCCCACCCCTCAATAACCCTTCCTTTACCACCATCAAAGGAGTCCTTAATTCACTAACATCCGTAACCAAATTCAAAGATTCATTCTCCTTTAACATAACGTTAACCCTTGGCCCACCATGGTTCGGTATTGGATTTTGGATGACATTTGGCCCATCATTTGAAAAGTTAATAGCCTTTGAATCCACCAAGTCTTGGACTGCGTGCTTAAAAGCTTTGCAGTCTTCAATATAGTGTCCGGGTTCCCCAGAATGAAAGTCACAGTGGGCATTAGGATTATAACCCGGAGGTGGATTACCAGTGGGAGGAGCTAGAGTCCTTTTCAGGATTAACTGCAACTGTAGCAAATGCTTAAACAACTGCAAATATGGTAGAGGTGGAGTATCAAAATGTCGGTTCTGTGTAGGCCTTGGCTGATACTGACGCGGAGCCTAATTTTGCTGCTGCTCAGGTGGAACCGCTGCAGGAATTGTCACTGAAGCTACCTGCTGGTTATAACTCTGATGTTGCTTTCCTTTACCTCGGTGAGACGACACAAAATTTGTTTCCTCCTTCTTCTTATAATTAGCATAGGGTTTCTTCCCCTGACCAGTAAACGACCCATCACTACCTACTACCTACCTCGCTTTGATTCCACTCTCTAACATTTCCCCGATCATGATTAAATCAGCAAACTTACCTGACGCGCAAGGTAACAGTTTCTCATAATAATGTCCCAGCAAAGTATCCATAAACAAATTCAGCATTTCCTTTTCCAACATGGGCGGCTGCACCCTCGCCGTCAGTTCACGTCATCTCTGCGCATATTCTTTGAAGCTTTCATTATTCTTCTGAGACATATTCTGTAACTGGGTCCTGTTGAGAGCCATATCAGTGTTATATTAGTAGTGCTTGATAAAGGCCTCGACCAACTCTCTCCATTTACGGACATGGCATCTCTCTAGTTGCATATACCATTCCAAGGATGCCCTAGATAGGCTGTCTTAGAAAAAATGCATCAGCAATTTCTCATCTTTAGAGTACGCGGCCATCTTCCTCGTGTATGCCCTGACACGCGTCTTGGGACAGGTGGTACCATTGTATTTCGCAAAAGTGGGCACCTGAAATTTGTGTGGAATTACAACTCCGGGAACCAGCCCTAAATCCTCCAAATCCATTCCTACAGAATTATGATTCACCATTCCCCTAAGTTGTTCTTCAATGAGTCTGAACCTTTGATCATTTTTGGCCTGAGGACCAGCATCCTCGCCTGGCATGGAGAAAACGTCATCTTGTTGGTCTTCGAAATGACGACCATGAACAGCACAAACACTTCCTCCTCCCACAACAGAAGGAATCACAAGCTGCTCTCCTCCGTCCGGAGGGATCATAACACCGGGAATGGGGATCTCTACGCCCATAGGACCTCCCTAAGCACCGTTACCAACAACGCCATTATGGACTCCACCATGAAGAACCCCGTCTTCATCCACCCTTGCCATTAAGGGTTGGACCAGAGTCCTCAATTACTCCTGCCCTTGGGCAACACCTTGCATCAACTCCATAAATTGGTCTATACGGGCCTGCATGGCGGCCATCTCTGCTTGCATCTTCTCCATAATTCTCCTCTGATTTGATCTAGTAGAATACCGGTGAAATAGCTGGTTATCAATCCTGCCTGCAACCAAATAAAGGTTAGAACAACCCGGAACGAGCACCTGTGATGCAAAAATGAATTTGACTATGCATATGCAAATGAACATGTTTGAATATTTACAGGGCAATCCACCCCTTGATTCTAGTTTAAAGACGAGATAGGATGAAACTGCTGCTCATATATAAATCAGAGAAAAATCACCGTCAGAGGTTACAACCCAAGATAACAATAAGTCTGAAAACAAAAGAAGCAAAGATCCCAACCAACAATTCTGGTGGTGACCCGAGATACAAAGAAAAACAAACTATAGAGTGTCACCCACTGCCTGATCTAGAGCCTTCACCCCTAGGTCTCTTCACTTCAGCTCATATCTTCAGCTCTGCTATGGTCGCTATGGCCTCATTCAGTCGCTCCTCGACTGCGTGTCTCTGGAACGTCCCTGATAAGATCTCCTTGTCTTTCTTCTTGAGCTTCGTCTTCAAACTCTCGATCTGATCCAGGAACTTATCTTCTTTCTGCTTGTTGGTTGTGATTGCAGTATCTCGGTAAGCGTTGAACTTGTGAATTTTTTACCAAGCCTTGGCTAGATCTTCCTTCTTGGATTTGAGAATCCTGCTAACACCTTTCAGAGCTTGCCCTACCTTTTGTCTGGCTATGACCTTTTCAGCTAGTTGTTTTTATTTCTTAGCGAGCAATTCTGTTTTCAACTTAGCGACATGAACAACTTCACCTCGCTCATGTTTCAACTGGTAAATCTCTCTTTCCAGCTCACTGTTCTCCTCTTGAAGCTTCTCCTTTTTCAGCCCACAGCTTGTTATACTTCTCTATTTCAATTGTGGTCGGAGATTCAATCAGCAGGGGGTAAGACGGAGGTTCCATGCAGAACGGTAGAAGTACACTCTTTACTCTTCTCTGAATCCAGACCTCATACGCAGGGAAGGCTTTGTTGTTACACTTTCCAAAAGAAGTCTTTCCTTTCTTGTGGCGATCTCTCCAAGTATTTGCATCTTCCTTTAACACTTCCAGATTGGCTTGTCCACCCACATATAGACACTCTTGAACATCTTGGTCCTTTGGCGACTCCTTCAAAGCATACCCAAATTGCCTAACAGCAAGAATAGGGTTATAATTAATTCCCCCCTTTCTTCCTATTAAAGGTACATTTGGGTAACCTCCACAACTAATTAGGATTTCTTGGCCCAGCAAATCACGATTGATCCAAATCAAGTTGTCAGCCCTAAATCCCATCAACCTCCTCGACCAATCCAATGTTTCTTTGGTGTCTACGAATGCCCCAGATTTGGGAAGGCGATCGGCAAACCACTGGTAGAGAACTGGAGCACAAAATAGCAGCCTGCTCGATCAAAACTTAGCCTTAGCACAAATAGCAGCCTGCTCGATCAAAAACTTCATGTGAAAGCCTTTATAACCTCCTTTACTCGTAACATTCTTCTTCAGCAAAGACTGATCCAAACGTAACGCAGCAGCAACCTTTTCCAGATCGGGAAATTCCTTAGAAGGATAGAAAGGAACTTCTTCTTTGACAGAAACATCCAAAATGAGAGCATACTCTTCCAATGTCGGAGCTAAAAGTTAATCCACAAATAGAAAACACCGCAGGTGAGGGTCATAGAACTGCACCAGACTGTGCAGAGCCCTGAACTCATAGTTGGAAACATCTCGGGCGAAACTCAGAATCCTCCCATACTCTCTTCTAAAGTCTTCCAATACCCCGGGTTTTGCCATAGCCGAGATCTTGTGAACAACATCTAAATGAAGCTCTGGGAACTTGTACGGGATGATATTCTTTCTCTCTTCAGTGCCAGTATTCATCATGAACAGTCTTCGGACAACTGGAATCAAAGTTATGATGCAACCCTACAAATGAACAAACATGTTAGAATGCAAAAATGATGATGCAAATGCAAACATGGGATCAAGGTATCCATGATGCTCAAAACTGCTGTTGTTCTGATGACTGAATAAACCCTAAATATCAGAAACCCAGAATTCCAGAATAACGGTCCATTCAAACTGCCAGAAAAAATCAGGATAATAACAGTACACTGATGAGAAATCCAGAAAACTAGGTAGGTTGAAGGCCAAAGTCACCTGCAAACCTGCAAACACCCATCCCCTCTCACATGTGGGTTCTAGAAGACGAGATCCTCAGTCTCGGATTCTCGATTTAAGAAGCAATAGTATACTCATCCCTCGGGGTACAATACTATCACCAAACAAAGAGGTCGTCCACTGATTCCCCAAAAAATAAGGGTCATCCTATGGTGAGTTCTCAGCATTGGGTCCTCGGATCGACAAGTGTAATGGGTTTTCCATTTCTGGACTGCCATTATCACATGCCGGGAGGAGAGGCGTTGCTGAGTCCTTGGGAGACGGTCGCCAGAGTCGACAGTTTTCCAGGTTATATTCCATCGTCTGCCCCAAATGAGCAGGATAAAATATTACCAAGGAAACCTCGTCTGGATGTGGAGTTTTCATGTATACTAAGTCTGGCCAAATGCCACACAAGTCACACTACTTTCCACGCTAATCATAAGTGTATGCTCAAGCATGGGTATTGGGCTTTTCTCTCATGAATCCAACCCACCCTACAAACAGAAAATCCAGCAGCAGAACAGTACAGCATAATAATGGAATGCAATGCAGTAAATGCGGTAAATACAGTAAAACAGTAATACAGTAATACAGTAATATACAAAAAAATAAAGCACCACAATAAACACCCAATGAAATAAAAACAGACAAGCGCTAGGATTGACTCACAAAAGGGGATGGACCAGCAAGAGGTCAACCAGTCCCCAGCAGAGTCGCCAGCTGTCGCTCCCGAGGATTTTCATCCATGGTACAAATGCGAAAGTGGCGCGAAAACAGAGTCGCCAGCAATGTGTATTTATCCTAAGAGAGGGAAAGGAAACACTGCGTAAACCTGAGGGAAGGGAAAGAGCATGGTCTCACGACCAAGAGAAACGGGTAAGGGAGTCGGTTACGCGAAGGGAAGGTGTTAGCTCCCCACGCGTCCATCGTACTTGATGGGATCCACGCTTGTTGTCTCGATCAAAGGGTGTCGTCATCTGGAGCTCCACTTCTACTAGAAACAAGAAAGAACAAGAACGGAAAAGAATGGAGAAACGAAGAAGAAAAGAAAAAGAAGTGACTCGATAGGACATCGCTCGTCCTATGCCTACGTATTCCCTCGTGCAATGGGAAAGTCAGAGTCAACGTAGTTTGGACACGAACTAAGAGGGGAGGTTGCTCGCCAAGACATCGCCGTCTTGTGCCTACGTATCCTTAATCAGACTAGAGAGAGGAAATCAAAGCAGTCGTAGTTTGACCTAACGAGGTCGGTTAGTGTTTTTTATGAGCGACGTTAGATTCGCGTCCGACAGTTAGGGTCGATGCCTGTTTGCGATGAGACGAAAGTAACGTGCCCTTTTCTGAAAATGATTTGAGATTAACGATCCCGAAGGATGAAAAAGGTTTGAGTTTGTTTTTGTATTTTTTAGACAGAAGTGGATTGAATGTTAGTTCGTAACTTACATTGCACCAAAGTCTACCATGCGGGAACGAGTAAATCGCATGGTCGCCCCCAAATGGGACATATGCTAAACACTCTAGAAGAGGAGGGGAGACCCCTCGTTCTTCATTTACTACACTTAAGGCTCTAGCGCAATATTCGTTATATTTATTAAGTGTTTTAGAAGTGTTAAGAGATGAGAAGAGAAGACTCAAAGGAAAAGAAAACACTACGGGAATTCTATCCTAATGTTATCATGCAAAAGTGGCCCTAAGGTCGAGGTAAGAGGGAAATCTACCTAAGTTAGCATGTAAAGAGAAACCTAATACTAATCTTACTCCAAGCTTAATCGGAAATTAAGTTAGACTAGGTAGCTCTAAGGGAAGGAATCCAAGACTTAAACAAGTCTTGAGACTCAAGGAAAGAGAAGGGGTGAAAGAGATGAAGAAGAAAGAGAGGTATAAGATGAGAAATAAGACGGAGCAACAAGCACATCATACACATCATACTCAAATCACAACATCAATCATGCTTCAAAAGATCACACAAGAAAGCTCAAGTAAGCAAGTAAAAGCAAACAAGAAAGAATGCAAGCAAACTTGCATAAGAAGCATAGTTAAACATCATTGAACCTCACACAAAGATGACGTGAATAAGGTAAGATGAAAGTGGATCCAAGTCAGAATTAAAGTCATGCCAAAGGTCAATCAATTCACACATTAGAAAGTGGCATCAAGAGCATCAAGTATGTATCTCAACAACATTCAAACACTTAGCAACAAATAACTCATGCACAACATAACTTCAAGTGATCAAACAAAGTGAAATCAAGGCATGAAAGCAAATGGCAGCAAGGTGAACATGTATATCAATTCAAAGATCAATTCATGAATATGAAGAAGAAGACACAAGAATCACATTCAAAACATGCTCCACAATTATGCAAACATCCACTCTAAAAATCTATGCAAACAACACATGATAAGGTGAAGCAAGATCATATTCATATCCAAACAACAATTCCAGCAACATCATCAACACGTCACAATCAACATGCTCAAGAAGTGTGTGCTATTTGTTCATCGCATCGGGAACGCAACATCGCAAACGTGATCATAAACGATAAAAATCCAAGAATCGCGTGTCAAAAAATTGTGTGCATATAATAGTGTGAGGTGCAACAACTCAAGAATGATCTACAAATCATCAACATATCAATCCATAAAGTTTAGGCATGCAAGAGACCTCAAACAAGCAAGAAAATGCAAGAAAAACACAATCTGCTTCAGTGGTAATTGATTACTCACATAGGGTAATCAATTACTCAGTTGAAAATTGGCTAAAAACGTGAAAATAAGGCAGAGTAATCGGTTACCCTGTTAGAGTAATCGATTACCACTGAAACAGAGGCAAAAAACCAACTTTGAAAAGCACTTTTCAGCAACAAATCATCTATCCTAACATCCAAATGATCATGTAAACAATAATGCACAAAAATTAAGTTCAATCACAGCAATCAAACATCAATTAGATCCAACAATCATCAACATCCACAATCAAGATCAACCAAATGAATCAAAACACATCGAAATTCATGGATCTACATTGTATAAGTTGCAGTTAAGTTAAAATGAGTATGGATCTGAAATTAACCAACCTACAAAGCTGAGATTTGCTTTGGTAAGTGTTGTAAGCAGAAATTGATGAATTCAAGTAGAGAAATCCAAGATCCACAAGCTTCTTGCACTCAAAAGTTGAAGATCTAAGCAAATAAGCAATAAAACTCCAAAATCACTTTCAATAATCACTTCTGAAAAATCATAACTAGATCCAAACGAAAATCCAAGTTGAAAAGCTAAAATGCAATGATGATGAGAGGCTTTAGCTCAAGAATTAACAAGTTCCAATGAAGAACTTGTTATTCTCTATGAAGGAGCTTTGAGTGTGGTTGAAAATGGAAGTTGAGAGTGAAAAAGAGTGAGAGAGAATTGAGAGAATTCTGAAAATTGGGAGTGAAAAAATGATCTAGGTCCTTGAGGTTTGGAATGAATTGGTTTAAATAACCCCTAGGTTAGGAGTTAAGTTTGGGTTGGGAGTGAGGTTAAGTGAGTGGAAATTGGGATGAAATGTGAATTAGGAAAGGAAATGTAGAATTGGAGTGGAAAGAATTTGAATTTTTGGATGGAAAATGATGAAAATAGATCAGTTCTAGATCCTTCCCCACATGCACAAGCCAAGCACATGATCACAAATGCTCAAAAATTCTGCAGTGCTGAAAAATGCCATATTTTTGCAATTTCGCCCAGAGTAATCGGTTACTCACTTTGAGTAATCGATTACTCCATTCAAAAATCAAAATTTGGCGCCAAAAGGAGGGAAACTTGGATATTCGTCCGGTTTCACCTGTTCTGAACCATGATAGACCCCTGAAACTTGCCATCTGATATTACCACTGGAATACACTTGAAATATGCTGTGAAATGTTCTTTTTTTCGCACTCAGATTAAACTGCTGATAACAACTGCCTGGTGCTGAATAACTGATCAAAAATTGACTGCCAGAGTTTCTGATCATCCAGTCGCTTAATGAGCAAAATAAATGCTCAAAAAGACTTGGAAAGCTATCTGCTTGGCTCTGAACACTATTAAAAATCATACTGGAACTGATGATGCCATGAGCTGCTAGAGAATACCTTGATCCCATGCCCAAAAGAAATATGCAAAATGCAGGAATGATAATGCAAAAGAAAGGAAGCATAAACCAGTTAGACCTAAAGGCAAAAGGGAAAATTTGAGGTGTTACAATCTCCTCTACACAATTCACAACAAGTTACTTGCACACTCTTGCTCGGAGAGTCATGAATCTCTTTGAGTTATTGAGGGAGCTTGGACATTTGTTTCATCAATAACTCAGCTTGTTGGGATAATAACTTGTTTTGAGCAAGTATAGCATCATTGGTTCCCAACTCCAGAACTCCAGGTGTCTTCTGAGAAGGGCCACGGTTATGGTTCCCTTGATGGTCGTTTAAAGCCATCTTGTCAATGATGGAAATGGCTTCATCGGCACTTTTGGTCATTAAGGATCCACCCGCGGTGGCATCCAACAGTGTTTTATGAACCAACTGAAGGCCATTTCTGAAAATATGAATTTGAGAAAGCTCATCGAAACCATGCCCTTTACACTTTCTCAACATGGATTTGAATCTCTCCCAAGCTTCGTTGATAGATTCATTTCCACCCTGAGTGAAAATTACAATTACTGTCTTAGCCTCCATGAAACGACTGTGTGGAAAAAATCGTTCCAAAAACTTTTCCTCAAGTACGTTCCAGTCCGTCATGATTGCCGTAGATTGGTCAAGATACCATTCATTGGCCTTCCCAATGAGGGAATGCGGGAATAGTCTCTTAAACAGTGATTCTTCTTCAGCTTCGGGTGCACCAGTTGCTCCCGCAATCTCATAGAACTTAGTCAAGTGTGTAAAAGGATCCTCGTGATCCATACCAGTGAAAGGATTCTGATATAGAAGCGAGAGGATACCAGTTTTCATTTCTGAATGCCGACCGTTCTAAGTATTGCACGAAAATTGTGCAGTGTGTCTCAGACTATTTGTACAAGGTCTTGAAGCAGGTGGTGGTGGTGCAGCCATAGTTGGCGGTATCTGTGGTATTTGCGTCAAAGTTGAACTTCCGTCTCACTCTCGTCTTTCTTTGTCAAGTTGCCTCCTCCGCCTTGTTCTGCTATTTAATTTACGTGCAGTTCTTTCGATTTCAGGATCAAAAAGAAGTTCGTCTGAGGGTAACTTCCCTCGCTTAAAACGGAGTTTGCACAATAAACCAAACAAATCAACAAGCACAAGAAAAAGTTAACAAGCTTAAAACAAAACAACTATTGCAATGCTTGCAATATCAAACAACAATCCCCGGTGTAGCGCGGTTTTCGTGACCGCCCACATCCGTCTGCGGATGGGATTGGGTCCTACTTTCTGATTTCTTATTTATCCTGTGAAGCTAGAAAGGAAAGGGAAGCTATCTCAAACTAACATTGCACGCAAATGTTTTCTTTAACAAATGCTAAGAGATTGCGGAGTTCGGGGTCAGGTTATACAATGGGGAGTTGTCAATTACCCATCCTATACATGGTTATCCATGGGTTGTTAGCAATTTTCCTTACTGCTTTCTACTATTTTCTACTTGATGGTGTTTATTTGTCATAAATGGGAAAGTTTCTCCTTTGGGAATGTTGAGAGATGTTGAAAAGATATTTTTATTGTTTTCAGGTTTTTCGATGTTTTTGGTAAGGTACTGGACTTAAGGTTTTTTGTTTAGTGTGCTCGCTAAGATTTCTCAATCTTATGCCTACGTATTCCCATTAAAGAAAACAGGGAAGTCAGAGCAATCGTAGTTCCTCCTATTTTATGGGAGGAAAAGAGATATGGTGTCTTGTTCAAAGCCCAAGATTGAAGCTAAAGGTTATTTGTGTCTTGTTCAAAGCCCAAGATTGAAGCTAAAAGGGTGTTTATGGGAATTGATTGAAAGAGTGAAGAGATTAAAGATTGAGATATGAATATCCGGGAAAAACATCGGATGAAAATAGAAGGAATATCCGGGAAAGCGTCGGATGAAAAGAAAAGGAATATCTAGGAAAACATCGGATGTTAAAAAAGAGGAAATGGTTTTTACTGTGTTTAAGGAGATAAAAAGGGTTATTTGAAATCCAAAAGCAGATGAGACTGTCTGAGTCTACTGGGTTGAAAAGGTTTATCTTTGTATGATGCCCAAGAGGAGTCTGGTGTATTAAGGGATGAGAATCAACCCTAAATTGGTTTGATGTTTTGACTCTAGAAAGACTGCTCTAGCAAAGGATGACTAGGTTCTGTTCCTATACCTTTAAGAGGTCGTCGGGTCAATTTGTACAAAGCCCAAGAGAAGGCGAGAATAACTTTTAGGAAGCCGAGGGACAATTTGTACGAAGCCCAAGAGGAGGCTATCTTCGCTGAGGAAGAATCATTATACGAAGCCTAAGAGGAGGCTGTGAAAACTTCTAAGAAGCCGAAGGGTCCTTGTACAACGCCCAAGAGGAGGCGGGGGTGCTTTTACGAAGCCTGTGGATCCCCAAACCCCGAGAAGTTCAAGACATGCCATTCACCGAGAATAGATCAAGCAAGAAAAGTTTGAGAATTTGGAAGAAACTCAAGAGATGCCATTCACGGAGAAAAGATCATCTCTGGGGAGTAGAGTTTCTTTGACAATTTCTAAGGGTGACAGTCTGAGAAAAGGTTCACCGAGAATACTGCCTTTCTCTTTGTTCCATATTGTTTAACCCCAAGAGAAGGGAAGACTGTATCTGGAATCCTATGGGGGATCTAGTTTTGTTTTTATTCAAGAGTGACCAACAGGGTTTTACCTAGTTCTAGACGTAGTTGCCGGGGAAAACTCTAAATAACTATACTAGTATTACATAGTGGATATTTGACAAGTATATAAAAGTTTGTGAAAGAAGACTTACAGTGAGCAGCCCCACAATACAGTTATATATATGAAAGCGGGTAAAGAAAGCATATAAACACTTACTCGGTTGTAGAGCTTCCATGCTGTTTGGTTAGTTGTTCAACAAAGAAAAATTGAAAATAACAGTATATCTCAAAATCAAAATAGAAAGTATTTTGAAAGTAAATTGGGGCTTACAGCTCAAGGAAAGGCCCATAAAATCAGAGTCAATTATACATGGAAGAACGTCATGTGAAATAAAACATACACGAAAGAACATAGTGTTGATAAATAAACATACACGGGAAAGCATCGTGTGGCGAAACAAAAGTAAAGGGACTTATACCCAAGTGGAGGCCCAAATATATTTAAACATGATTGAATAAAAAAAGTGGAGGGACTTACACTCTAATAGTGGCCCAAAAATTATTTATACTTAAAAGGGTTGGGGCTTACACCTTAAGGGATGCCCATTGTGTACAAAGATTATGTCAAGCTAAAATTCACAAAAGAAGTACAATATTTAGAGAATAAATAAAGTGTGTTTGAAATGAAGAAAATCCTTGAAATTAATAAATTAAAAGGTAATAAATATGTTTAAGGTTTTTTTCATTAAAGATAATAAATGAAAGATTTAACTAAAGTATAATCATATTTTAAATAACAAAAGTTTAAGTTACCAAAAGAAAGTTTAATAAAGTGATTAAAAGGATTTTTAGGAAAATAAAAAGATAAAATAAATGATTTAAAGAAAAATAAATAAGAAATTAAAATAACTAAGATAAAAGAAAATATTATTAAAAAGAAGAATTTAAAATAAATATTTGGTTAAAAATAAATAAGAAAATAAAATAAATAAATAAATAAAAAAGATACTAAAAAAAATAAATAATATATAAAGCAAAGAGTTTTAACAGCGCTCCTGGCAAGGTAGTTGTAAATTGTGGCGCAGGAAAATAAGCAACAGATCTTTAACAGCGCTCCTGGCAAGGTAGTTGTAAATTGTGGCGCAGGAAAATAAGCAACAGATCTTTAACAGCGCTCCTGGGCAGCACCGGTGTGTATCACAGCATAAAGAGGAACAAAAACAACAGGTTTTAACAGCGCTTGTTGCACAGCAGCGCTGTCTATTGAAGCGACAGTAGCAGAATTTTTTTCATGATCAACAACTTCTTTCAAACACAACTCTCTCATTTTTTAACCAAATCACATGTTCCAATATACCATTTTGAAGAGAATTTCATGAGGAATTCAAATATGTAATTATAACAAGCATATCATGAATTTAAATGGATGTAAATGATGCATATTTCATGAAGTTTCAAAGTGAGAATCCTTACCTTCCAAACAATGATTGATTGGAGTGGAAGTTGATTGGAGTTGAAATTCCACTATTGCACTCCTTATGAAGCTCAAAATTTGAAGAGAGGAAAGAAGAGAGAAAACAAAGGCTATGCTTGTTTTGGTGTAAGAATGAATGAATGAAATGGTGGTATTTATAGGAAAAAGAAACTTGGTGATCAAGTTTAGAAATAAGACTAAGTTAGTGAAAAATGATATAATATGTATTTAGTCATTTATTTTGAATTAGTGATGTAGGCCATGTGATGTAATCTTGATGATGTCATTTTGTGAAATTATATATTCATATTTGATTTTAATAAATAGGTTATTAGAAAAAATAAATACGTTAGTAAGAAAAATAAACATTATTATATATTTAGAAAAAGGCAAAATATAAAATAAGTCTAAAATAATAAAATTAATTACTAAAATTAACTATTAATTAAAATTAATATTAAATCCGGTTTAAATGATAAAATCGTCCGGTATCGACGCGTCCGAAAAAAATAAAAATGGACACACCAAAATGATCAGTACAAAATATTAAGTTTTGAAAAAATACATTGCGCGATCAAATTGTGAAATTTTACCCGATAAAAAGGCTCAGACGAGTCAGAGAAAAAACCTGGTAAAAAGGCTCAGATGAGTCAAAAAAGGCGTCCGGAACTTCAAAAAGTCGAAATTGCGTACACCGGGTTAAATTACGTGAAACAAAGGAAAAAAACACTGGCGTCTGCGAACTTGATTTAAAAATTGCCCGGACACTGGTTTTAAGCACAATTGACTTATCAGTTTGACCAAAAATACCTGAAAATTTTAAGACGTTAATTTCGGCTGATAATTCAAAAAAAATACCCATGAAGAAAATATATGATATTATATGCAGACGACATAGTATGAAAATATAGACAGATGAAATGAGAAAATAAAAATGCCTGGTCAAAATTTAGGGTATGACACTCGGCAACGACGCCATTTTGTTGAATGAGTAATTCGGGGGGTGTTTTTATCGTATCCGCAGGGATTGTGCGATATTTTGATGCTTGTCGTTCAATAGTCGAAACGTTTTAAGTAAGGGGTTTTCGAATTGTTCTTTGTTTTGTAACATCAATTTTGGTAGCAAAGAAGTAAACAAAAACAAAGATGTTGTAAGTTTTATAAGAGCGTGTCAAGATTATATTTCGCAAATCCTTTTCATACATATTCGATTAATCAAGCATATGAACTTAGTTCTAACCAATACAATTGCGTATCCTCTCGAATAAGTTTATGGCTAAAGCAAATTTGTGAGTATCGTTGTTTAGACCGTTAGATGATGTCTCACACTAACAATCGAAACAACAACTGTTAACATCAATACAAAGCGAATATTAAACCCCAAATCTATGTCTAGAGTTTGGTTTTTAAGAGATGAAGATATTAGGTCAAGGTTTGGAAAATCTATGTCTAGAGTGATTCAAATCACAAATATATCATTAAGAACAAACAACTTCATCATATATTGATCATCAACCTTGTTCATATACAAAAGATCAAAAGAAATACATATAAGCAAGATTAACTACCTCTAATCTTAACACAAGAGGTGTTTAGCTACACATTTCCATGGTAGCTTGTATCACAAGTTTCAAGAGGAGATGAAAGAACATCCGCATCGAATAATCGAGATCGGATGTGACTTCAGCTTCTCTATGTGGAAATTCACTCTTGGATGATCAAAACTCAGAAAAGTATGTTTTTGTGTGAAAATATCAAGTTATGATCCCAAGAAAACATAAAAATCTATTTATAATACACTTGAGATCAGCAACATTCGCATTGCGAATGAATCATTCGCCTAGCGAATAAAAGAAAATGGCACCTTTAGTGCCTCTGAAAGTTAAACTGCCCCTGGCTGTTTTCGTGAGTTCGCAAAGTGAACAATTCATTCGCAAAGCGAACCACTCGCCAAAACATTCGCAAAGCGAATTTCGGGTCCTTTTCCCCCTGTTTTGTTTGCTGAGAGCTTCGCCAATGTTCGTAAAGCGAACATTCACTAGGGACTTCGCCAGGGTTCGCAAAGCGAACCTACTGTTGTTTTCCACTTTCTTTGGCAGCTTGCATTAATTCTTTGTGTCTTCTATCTTTGATGTTTTTAGTGCAATTTCCTGCATAATAGCACACAAATTACAAGCACCAACGGTATAAATATAATGCATGAAGATCAACAACAATTCAATACAAAAATCCACAATTAAGACATGAAAGTAATGAAAAATGCCAAGGATCAAGTATAAATATATAGCATGTTTGACATCTAACAGAAATTTATGAAGATGCCGAAGCACTAGTAGTATCGAGTTTGGAAACTGACGATAGTTGGGTCATTGACTCAGGTTGCTCTTATCACATGTGTCCTAGAATATAATACTTTGAAACTTTGAATATGGTGCAAGGTGGAGTAGTTCGCCTTAGTAATAATAAGGTATGCAAGGTTCAGGGTATTGGTACGGTCAGATTTAAAATGTTTAATGATCGTGAACTTCTTATTCACAATGTGAGGTATGTTCCAGAACTCAAGTGAAATTTGTTATATATAAGTATGTTTGATGATCTAGGCTATTGTACTAGAGTTAAACATGGAGTGTTTGTTGAAATACATTTAGAGTTCGGGTTTAGTGTTATCGTTACACAGAGATTGTTCGTGATATTACCGCCGTTCGACAGTCGTAACGTTTCAAACTTTAAAGTAACAAGGGGTTTTAGGTTGTTTTCGCAACGGTTGCATTCAAATTTAATTAAAAACGGTAAAGGATTATTTTAACGGTTTATAAAAACATGTCAAGGTTAGGGTTCGACAAACCACTTTGCACGTATATAATCGATAAAGCTAATGAACTCGGTTAAATGATAAATACAATCACATATCCTCCCAATATGTTTATCTCTAACACATATTGTGAGTTTTGCCATTTTGATCCTTTGTTGATTTCTCACACAAACTATCAAAATGACAACATTAAAGTTCAATATTTGGTGAACATCACACACATTGCTATCTCTAGCCAATGTACATTGATGGATGACAAACCTAGGTAAAGAGTTTGAGCATATTTCTCAATCATGAACCAACACAAAGAATAAACATAAAATCAAGGTTTATCATCATACATTCATCATTCAAGAGTTCACAAGATAGGATCAATCCATATACATACAAAGTAAAGGTTTACTTACATCTAACCTTGACACAAAAGAGAAATTAGCTACACATATTCATGGTAGCTTGATCAACAAGAATCGGTAGAAGAAAAACGAGCATCAACGACGATTTTATCGACAAAATGATGCTTTTTATCTTCCACAAATGAAATGCTACAGTGTAATGTATTTTGATCTCAGAATGTAATAATGAATACCCAAAAAATCTGATCAAACCACTTTATAAGGGGGCTGAGTGTCGCGAAGCGCGCTGAGCGGGCGCAACTTAAATGCTAAACCACCAAACCGCGCTGAGCGCGCTAATTAGCCCGCTGAGCGCGCAAGCTACTGTAAGTCACTCCATCCTCGCGCTGGGAGCGCGCTGAGCGCGCTCAAAGCATGCTCGAAAAATCCAAATTTCTTCAAACTGTTTTTGTGGGATCCTCGAGGCTCCATTCCACACCCTTCCATGTAAAAATCTGCAATAAAAACACAAAAGATAGATAGATACGATAAATAATGAAATTAACTAGAAAACGGTTATAAACGGAAACAATGGGAAAAAGCATGGATTTACGAATAAAGCTCACAAAAAGGTGCTAAAAACTAATCTAAATATTAACACTTTTTAGCACCTAACAACTCTCCCAAACTTGTCTCTTTGTTTGCCCTCAAACGAAGATAATTTAGAATAGAAGCAAGCGGAAAACAGGGAACAAACACCAACAAAACATAATGGTTCAAACCAAATAAACACGCACGCAAGTAGCGTTCATCCTTACGAAGAATGAAAATATGTAAATGAACTAAATTCTAAACATAATTAACAAGCACAATTCATAAGCAACAAATGCTCAAATTAGAATCACCTACTTTATTCGAATGAGCCTAGCTCAATATATCCAAGGGACAAAACACACTCATAGCAAAAGTGTCAGCATCCAGAACAATTCATGCATTCATCAAACCAATTCAACAGGAAAACCAAGGAAACAAAGATCACTTAAGGGCTTCTAAAGGTTGTAACTAGGCAAGGTTAAACAAGAAAGGGATATTTGTAAAAAGGCCAATGAATCAAAGTGGTTAACAAATATTATCAACAAATGAAGAACATGCCAATAACCCACTTAGACAAACCTCATAACAATTCAAATCAAACCTTTCTTTTCTTTTCTATTCTTTTCTTATGGTGCACTCTTTCATTTTCTTTTCACACAACTCCCTTTGGAGTGCAAAGCATAGCACATAATAGTGCTTCAAGCTTCTTTCTTTCTTCACAAGAGGCACCAATTCACGACTCCATTTTCTTTTCAACAAACTAGCACAACTCTCCCCAACTTTAAACCATACTATAATTAGTGGGCAATGTTCTTCAAAAGTATGTTCAAACAAAGGGTTAAGTGTAAAAACAAAAGAACTGGAATGAATCACAATGATTTTCATTTAGCATCAACAACCCACTATAAAGCGCATTCTTTTGATCATATGACGGGTAGATACAAGATTCATTCCAATTCAAGGCTCAACATGGCTAGCAAGTGCTCACACCTCTCATAAGGTAAAATTGAAGATTATATGGATTGGTGGTTTTTCTCATAATCAAAAATTGCCTAGATCATTTCAATGTTTCCACGGTTTGCACATGAATAAAAGATTAAACATGAATCATACGAGCTAAACAACAATTACAAAATCACTCAATATTTATGAAGAATGGAGGGACTCACATTTGTGGTTGTGTCCTAATTGATTCCAAAATGAACAAAAATGCAAAATGAAGAAAAGCTTGAAAATCATGTGAAGCACAAAGTTCAAAAACATACTAACATTCTACCAAGCACAAAACAGAGTACCTTTGTGTGCACCAACTTAGACTTATATCATCACCATCAATGAAAGGTGAAGTGCACACTTAATGTTCAAAGAAACACACTTGCTTCAACCATCCATTACCTTTAAAAAAAATAATGTTGGCAAACAACAAAAATTTCTATCCAAACTAACCATATAAACATAAAACAACATCCACCCGGATGTTAAATTCATTAAATCAACCAAAAAATTTTTAACACCAAATTCAAACTCACATCCGCCCGGATGGAGACTACAAAATTCCTAGTAGTCAATACAAAAATCCAACCATAATAGTTATACCAAGTAAAATAATAAAAACAAAGCAAAATAACATAAAAGACTAGTCAAACCCCAACGTCAGTCAGAACTAGAGCTATCCACATCATCATCACCGCCATCGTCATCACGGCCCCCTGCCCCCTCCGGAAAACCAGGCCTGCCCTCAGGCCATCGAGCATAAGCAATGAGTTCCTCGCGAGTCCTCAGCCGGTGGTCCACATGTTGCTCCCGAATCTGCAGCTGCAATTGCATCATAGAGCCATGCATAAATAATAAAGCTCGCTGATGAGCCTCGTGCATGGCCCAATTGGCCTCAGCACTCGGATCAAAAGCGTGCCCGCGTCCGCGTCCACGGCCACAAGCAGGAGCAGCAGCAGCTACAGGGACAGCCTGCTTAAAATCAATCTCCCCCATACAATGACGAGTGACATAGTTATCATCAACAATCTGGAGCTTCACATTCGGGTGGGAAGGCAATGCAACTTGCGCCTCATGGCATAAAGCCATAATTAAACCTGGATAAATGAGAGCGCAAGCCACACGGTCTCCAAGTGGTGTACCACTGGTGGCAGTTCTCTTCAATTCATTTGAAATAATCCGCCCAAAGTCCACGGTATGTCCCGCTGCGCACAAATGGAAAATTAGAGCCGCGGTCTCCATGGGAATAGATGACGTGTGGCTTCTCGGTCGAAGGTTGTATAGAACAACCGACATGACAAGCTGAGAGACAGAATCCAACACCCTCCTAGCAAACTTTACCGGTACACCAGCAACACTTAAAATGTAAGTGCCCCCCTCTCTGCACAAAGACTCCCTAAGTTGGTCGGCATTCCAGTTCCGCCGAGCCAACGTCCGTGAAAAATCACATAAATCATCTTCCCCCAGCTGAGGTGGTCCCCCAAGATAGGTATTGATGGATTCCCTTGAGAAATTTATTACCTTCCCCCGAACCCATGTTTGAAAAGTGAACGTCACACCATCAGCCGGCAATGCATTAGCATAGAACTCCCTAACAATATCTATGTTGTACTCAGGGAAGGGAGAACCAAGCTTATCCCATGGCCCACCCTGCACAAAATGACTCATGTTCCTATGTGGACCATCAGGATCAATCATGATTAACCTGTCCGGCCATATTGATCTTTTTTCAAGCTCCACATATCTTTGTTGTTGCTCGAGGCCCACAAAACGCGTTGAATCAAATTGGCCAGCGGGAACTCTTCGGTTAGGATTCGACGTCGAACCAACACGTTGCTTCTTCCTTCCTGACATCTGAAAAACACAAAAGAAAAACAACGTACAAACAAAATAGTACCACAAGTTAGTGACAAAAGCAAGCTAAAATTCCTAAATTATGTAAACAGTAATAAGAACAATGACAATATAGCAGAACAGAGTTGGGAAAAGGGGAAATTTTTCTGCAAATCTCAGAGCGCGCTGAGCGGGCTCTGCGAAATGCAGAAAAACCCCCCTCTGCACAGATGGCTTAAACAGATAGACACAACCCCTAATGTCACTACACAGCCCGTTACAGAGAACTAAACATCAAAAATCAAAGCAAATTAACCTTTCTACAAACCCTAAGTCTAAAATTTCATACCCTAATTTCCACAATTCTAACTACTAACAACATGCAAGCATACTCAGTAAACTATTACATAAAAATTCGTCATTACAGAGGCAAAGGAAAGAAGAAGAACATGAACATCCAACAATTACTAACAATGTCCCAAAAATGGGTTTCTAATTGAAAAATGAAAATATTGCTAAAACAAAAACTTACAATGCTTGATGATGATGATGGTCAGCAGAAGATGAAAGGGAGATGATGTGGAGGAGAGAAAATCCAAGGAAATTTTTGGAAAATTTTGAAGGAGAGAAAATGGAGGAAAAATGAGGGAAATGAGAAAAAGAGGCAAAGTTTTAAAACCCTAGCCACTTTTTCATTTAACCTGGGCCGGGTACATCATGGTGGGCCCAGAAATTCAAATATTTTTTTTTTCAAAAATTGCAACCCGCGCTGAGCGGGCAAATAGCGCGCTGAGCGCGCTAGCCTCTGGAAGTATAGGTTCATTTTTTCAAGAGCGCGCTGAACGCGCAGAGCAAAATAAAAAATTCTCCCAGCAGCAAAAAGACATCATCCACACGTTCAAAACATCACCCTAAACATCATACAACATCAATTTTTCACAAACCATGTCTAAACAGCAAATTCACTAGTAAAGACGATAAAAGCTTACAGTGTTAGGGTGCCTCCCAATGAGCGCTTGTTTAACGTCGGCTAAGCTCGACGGTCCAAGATGCTCAATTAAGAACATCAAGGAGAACAATACTGGAAGCTCGATCGAAATTCCTTAGAAGGTAAATTTTTAGACGCTGACCGTTAACGGTCCAAGAGTCCTTCATTTCTAAGTCTTCGATAACAACTGCTCCAAAATCCTTCACTTCCTTCACACGAAAAGGTCCGGACCATTTGGACTTTAATTTTCCCGGAAAGAGTCTTAACCGAGAGTTAAACAGCAATACCAATTGTCCGGCCTTGAAGTCCTTTTTCCGGAGCTTCTTGTCGTGGTACTTTTTCATTTTTTCTTTATACAACCAGCTTGAGTGGTATGCGGCAATACGCATTTCTTCCAACTCAAGAAGTTGCACTTTTCTTTTGGTCCCGACCAAGTCCTTGTCAAAATTCAGCATTTTTAAGGCCCACAAGGCCTTGTGCTCCAATTCAACCGGTAAATGGCAAGTTTTACCATAAACCAATTGAAACGGAGTTAGACCAATTGGAGCTTTGTAAGCAGTGCGATATGCCGACAAAGCCTCATCCAATTTTTGCGACCAACCCTTTTTTGAACTAGACACGGTTTTTTCAAGGATTCTCTTTATCTCCCTGTTGGATACCTCAGCCTGACCATTCGACTGCGGGTGGTAAGGGGTCGCCACCTTATGTGATACACCATAGTGTTTTAAGACATTTTCGAGAGGTGTATTACAAAAGTGCGACCCACCATCGCTAATGAGCACCCGAGGAGTGCCAAAACGGGAAAAGATATATTTCTTTAAAAATTTTATCACCGTTTTGCCATCAGCCCTCGGTGAGGCAATCACCTCAACCCACTTCGAAACGTAGTCAACAGCTACCAACATATACTCATTTCCAAAAGATGGTGGAAACGGACCAACAAAATCGATGCCCCAACAATCAAAAATTTCTACCTCTTGTATGTTTTGGAGAGGCATTTCATCTCGTTGTCCAATTCCACCAGTTCTTTGGCACATGTCACAACTTTTGGCATGGAGATGTGCGTCTTTAAAAAGAGAAGGCCAATAAAAGCCCGATTGAAGGACTTTAGTGGCCGTTCTCGCACCATTAAAATGGCCTCCATACGGCGAGTTGTGGCAATGCCAAAGAATGCTTTGAGCCTCATTACTCGTGACACACCTTCTCAAAAGGTTGTCACTTCCTAACTTAAATAAATACGGGTCGTCCCATAAGTAATAACTAGCATCCGAAAGGAACTTCCTTTTTTGGTTCCAAGTTAGGTCTTCGGGCACCCAACCAGTAGCCTTATGGTTAGCAAAATCTGCAAACCAAGGCCTAACTTGGACTTTAAAAAGTTTTTCATCAGGAAATTCCTCTTGGATTTCCTTTTCATCAATGGTGACCTCAACATTCACAAGGCGAGACAAGTGATCCGCCACCAAATTTTCCGAACCCTTTTTATCTTTTATTTCTAAATCGAACTCTTGTAATAAAAGGATCCATCGGATGAGCCTTTGCTTCGAATCCGGTTTGGTTAGCAAATACTTGATCGCCGAGTGGTCGGTGTAAACAACAACTTTAGACCCGATGAGGTAGGATCTAAATTTCTCAAGCGCATACACAATAGCAAGTAGTTCTTTTTCGGTTGTGGCATAATTAACTTGTGCCTCATTTAAAACCTTACTTGCATAGTGTATGGCATGGAAATTTTTCTCCTTCCTCTGGCCAAGTACCGCTCCAACAGCATAATCGCTCGCATCGCACATAAGTTCAAAACTTTTGGTCCAATTTGGAGCGATTATTATTGGAGCGATAACTAACTTTTCTTTTAAAAATTCAAAAGCGCGAAGACATTCATCGTCAAAAAGAAATACCTGGTCCTTGCTTAGCAAGTTGCTCAATGGTCTAGCCACCTTTGCAAAGTCTTTGATAAAATGCCGATAAAATCCGGCATGCCCAAGGAAGCTTCGGATCCCTTTCACGTTGGTCGGAGGAGGCAACTTCTCTATCACTTCAGCTTTCGCTCTATCAACCTCAAGGCCTTTGGACGAATCTTTGTGGCCGAGCACAATTCCCTCCGTTACCATAAAGTGACACTTCTCCCAATTCAACACTAGGTTTGTCTTCACAGACCTCTCTAGCACAGTTTCCAAATTTGTCAAGCATAAATCAAATGAACCTCCAAAAACTGAAAAGTCGTCCATGAACACTTCCATTGTCTTTTCTATTAAGTCGGAGAAGATGGCTTGAACGCACCGTTGGAAAGTTGCCGGCGCATTACATAAACCAAAAGGCATCTTACGATACGCAAAAATACCAAAGGGACACGTAAAGGCCGTCTTCTCATGATCCACCGGGTCAACCGCAATTTGGTTATACCCCGAATATCCGTCCAAAAAACAATAAAACTGCTGCCCGGATAACCTTTCTAACATTTGGTCCATAAACGGTAATGGAAAATGATCTTTTCTTGTCGCGGTGTTGAGCCGTCTATAATCAATGCACATCCTCCACCCCGTCACTGTTTTTGTTGGAACCAACTCATTGTTCTCGTTACGAATCACGGTCATTCCTCCCTTTTTTGGCACAACATGGACAGGACTAACCCAAGGGCTATCGGAAATCGGGTAAATCATATCGGCTTCCAATAGCTTAACCACTTCTTTTCTCACCACCTCTTTCATTGTTGGGTTCAAGCGGCGTTGCGGTTGGGCTACCGCCTTAAAATCTTCTTCCATCAAGATACGATGCATGCAATAAGCTGGGCTAATTCCTTTTAAATCGGAAAGGACCCAACCTATCGCATCTTGGTTTTTCTTCAAAACATGAATTAGACGGCCTTCCTCTTTTTTTGACAACACGTTACTAATGATAACCGGCTTGTTACCACCGTCATCAAGATAAGCGTATTTTAAATTGGAAGGTAAGACCTTCAATTCAAGTGGTGAATTCTCAACTTTCACATCCTTTTTTAATTCTTCCGGTTCTACCTCCCATGGTTGCAACTCTTTGAGGGAATCAAGCTCTTTTAAACACTCTTCAAGAGCTCTTTCTTCTTCTTCGGAAAATACTTCAAAAGAATCATTAAGAGCCATTTCCAAAAGAGAGATTTCATGTACATGCTTAGAAACCTCCACAGTTGCTTCTTCAATTGCATCGATCCGAAAGCTATCATGTTTATCTTTGGAATGTTTCATAGCTTCGAAAAGATCAAAACAAACCTCTTCATTTTGAACCCTCACCTTCATCAAACTGTCATCCACATCAATCATCATACGGGCGGTTTTCAGGAAAGGTCGGCCAAGAATTAACGGTGCATCTTCATCTTCCTCCATATCGATAACAACAAAATCAACCGGGAAGAAAAATTTGTCAACTTTTACCAAGACATCTTGAGCTAACCCATGAGGGTGAGTTGTGGACTTGTCGGCCAATTGCAAAGTCATACGAATGGCTTTCATCTCAATGTTCCCAAGCTTCTTTACAATGGACAAAGGGATAAGATTAATGCTTGAGCCCAAATAAATTAAGCCCTTTCCAACATAGACGTCACCAATGGTAACCGGCAAAGTCACACGCCCCGGATCAACTTCTTTTTTAGGAAGAGTTCTTTGGATGATTGCACTACAACTCGCGTCAAGAACAATAGTTTCCGGTTCCGAATACCTCCGCTTCTTCGTGAGAATGTCTTTCATGAACTTTGCATACTTTGGCATTTGTTCCAAAGCTTCGGCAAACGGAATGTTAACTTGTAATTGCTTGAAGATGTCCATGAACCGCGTATAGTGCCTCTCATTTTCCTTCTTTGAAGGAGCATGAGGATATGGTAAGTTTTGGATCGAAATAGCGCTCACTAATTCCTTTCCCTTCTTTACTCTCCTAAGTCTCTCTTTTTTCTTCAACTCCTCACCACTATTATTTTCAACTTCAACCATGTCATTACTTTTATTTTCAACTACACCTTCACTTTCACTTTTATTTTCAACTACTTCCTCATCACTACAATCCTCCATAAGACCATCAAGTTTTTCTTCCTCCATTTTTTTCTCCTTTTCTTTCTCCAACTCCTTCCTACTTCTAGTAACAATCGCCTTGCAATGCTCCTTAGGATTCACTTGAGTATTCGCGGAAAAGGAAGGACCCGATTGTTGTTCGGCAATTTGCTTGGCAAGTTGCCCCACTTGGTTTTCAAGATTCTTAATCGCCGCATCACTACTCTTTTGATTGGCCATAGACATTTGCATTAATTGAGTCAAAGTGTCTTCCAATTTAGAGCTAGCAACCGGAGGTGGTGGAGGTTGATACGGATTTTGTCGGTTTGAAGGACCGGCACCATAACCTTGATTATTTTGATAATTTGCTCGCGGTTGAAATCCTTGATTTCCTTGATAATTTTGTTGAGAATTGTGTTGTTGTTGGTAAGGTTGTTGTTGTCTACCTTGATAATCCCTTTGATTTGCCATATAGTTCACTTCTTCAAAACCCGGAGAAGGACAAAATCCAGTGTCATGCTCCCCCTTACAAAGTTCGCAACAAGCTACTTGCTTACTTCTGCAAGGCTCCTCCATTTCTTTGATTTGTTGATTCAAAAGCTCCACTTGTTGAGAGATAAGCTTGTTTTGCGCGAGGATCGCATCGTTAGTTCCCAATTCAAGGACACCGGGCTTCTTTTGAGAGTTGCCACGACTTTGACTTTGAAGATCGTTTAGAGCCATTCTATTGATAATATCAGTTGCTTCCTCGGCATTCTTTGCCATCAAACTTCCTCCCGCAGTGGCATCCAACAAAGTCTTACAATTCGGTTGGAGACCATTCTTAAAGATATGAATTTGTGTTAACTCATCAAATCTGTGACCTTTACATTTGCGAAGCATGGACTTGAATCGTTCCCATGCTTCATTGAGGGATTCATTAGTGCCTTGAGAGAACACTGAAATTGCTGTTTTTGACTCCATGAAACGGTTATGAGAGAAGACATTCCAATCGGTCATCACGGCTGGAGTTTGATCGAGGTACCAATCCTTTGCCTTGCCAAGCAAAGCATGCGGAAATAATCTTTTAAAGAGAGGTAACTCTTGTGCTTGATCTACACCAGCCGCTAATGCAATCTCATAGAATTTTGTGAGAAACGCAAAAGGATCTTCATGGTCCATTCCGGTGAATGGACTTCCATACAATAAATTCAAAGTTCCAGTTTTCATTTCAACTTGCCTTCCTTGATTGTTGTTGGCAAACTGAGCGGTATGTCGTGGACTGTTCACACAAGGTGTGGATGCGGGAGGTGGAGGTGGTTGCGCCATGATTGGTGTGAATGGTGGTGGTGGTGTTGTAGTAGAACTTCCTTCTTGCTCTTGTCTTTGTCTCGCAAGATGCCTCCTCCGTCTAGTTCTGCTATTGAGCCTACGAGCGGTTCTTTCAATCTCAGGATCGAATAGAAGTTGGTCCGCCGGTAGTTTCCCTCGCATAAACCAAGTCTGCACACTAAATAAAACACATCAACAAGCACAAGAAAAATTGTAACAAGTCGAAAACTTCACAACTATTGCAATGCTTGCAATATCAATTTACAATCCCCGGCAACGGCGCCAATTTGTTGAAATACATTTAGAGTTCGGGTTTAGTGTTATCGTTCCACAGAGATTGTTCGTGATATTACCGCCGTTCGACAGTCGTAACGTTTCAAACTTTAAAGTAACAAGGGGTTTTAGGTTGTTTTCGCAACGGTTGCATTCAAAGTTAATTAAAAACGGTAAAGGATTGTTTTAACGGTTTATAAAAACATGTCAAGGTTAGGGTTCGACAAACCACTTTGCACGTATATAATCGATAAAGCTAATGAACTCGGTTAAATGATAAATACAATCACATATCCTCCCAATATGTTTATCTCTAACAGATATTGTGAGTTTTGCCATTTTGATCCTTTGTTTATTTCTCACATAAACTATCAAAATGACAACATTAAAGTTCAATATTTGGTGAACATCACACACATTGCTATCTCTAGCCAATGTACATTGATGGATGACAAACCTAGGTAAAGAGTTGGAGCATATTTCTCAATCATGAACCAACACAAAGAATAAACATAAAATCAAGGTTTATCTTCATACATTCATCATTCAAGAGTTCACAAGATAGGATCAATCCATATACATACAAAGTAAAGGTTTACTTACATCTAACCTTGACACAAAAGAGAAATTAGCTACACATATTCATGGTAGCTTGATCAACAAGAATCGGTAGAAGAGAAACGAGCATCAACGACGATTTTATCGACAAAATGATGTTTTTTATCTTCCACAAATGAAATGCTACAGTGTAATGTATTTTGATCTCAGAATGTAATAATGAATACCCAAAAAATATGATCAAACCACTTTATAAGGGGGCTGAGTGTCGCGAAGCGCGCTGAGCGGGCGCAACTTAAATGCTAAACCGCCAAACCGCGATGAGCGCGCTAATTAGCCCGCTGAGCGCGCAAGCTACTGTAAGTCACTCCATCCTCGCGATGGGAGCGCGCTCAAAGCATGCTCGAAAAATCCAAATTTCTTCAAACTGTTTTTGTGGGATCCTCGAGGCTCCATTCCACACCCTTCCATGTAAAAATCTGCAATAAAAACACAAAAGATAGATAGATACGATAAATAATGAAATTAACTAGAAAACAGTTATAAACGGAAACAATGGGAAAAAGCATGGATTTACGAATAAAGCTCACAAAAAGGTGCTAAAAACTAATCTAAATATTAACACTTTTTAGCACCTAACAGTGTTGAAGATTTCGCGTGATGAATTGATTATTGCTAAAGGGTTTAAAATATTTGGTCTATATATTTTGAAGGTTCAAATGTTATTATCCATTCATCGTTAACTAGTGGAGGCTTTCATGACAAGGAAGAGCTATGGGATTTTAGTTTAAGGCGTTATGAATGCCTTGAGAAAGTTTCAGAGGAGTACAATGAATTTTGCAGAAATCAAGGGATAAAAATGCATGTTACCCGCTGAGTTGTTATTGAGTTTTTGGGGAAGAGCTGAGGTTAAAACAACTTACTTGGTTGTTAGAGAATTTCTTCAGAAGAAGAATAGTGAAAACCAAGGGAGAAACCTAGGAGAAACTATAACGGAGAAAACTCAGTTTGAGGCGGAGTTTCCTACTATGGATGCTAGCAGTAGTGAAGGAACGGTTACAGAAATCTCTGATTATCATTTGACTCATGATAAGGTAAGGAGGGTTATTGTAGCATCTCAAAAGGACGATTATGCTAGCCTTGGATATTATGTTTTTAATGTGGCTGAAGGACTGCAAAATAAAAGAAGAAAAACCTTCAGAGAGGCATTTGAAAACAGGTGGAGTCAAGGGTGGTTGAAAAATCATACTTGTAGGCTTGTTAAATTACCTAGGCAGAAAAGTGTAATTGGGATCAAGTGGATGCAAGTTGCGAGATCAAGATTCAAGGGTTTCTTGAATTTGATCAAAGTTATTGATTAAAGTTTCAACTTGGTAGAGAGCAGCAACGTTGTTGATTATTAAATTGGTATCTACACTGTTTAAAGTCAAGGTGGAGATTATTGTAAATGTGCCTTAAAACCTTTGTTGATGAAGAGAAAGAAAACATATTTTGGAGATTGAATTTATCGCGAAAATCGAAAGTTTTAGAACGTCGGACGAAAACTCGAGAACAAAAAAAAATCGGGCGGTGAATAGTGTCGTCTGTACGAATGAATAATGATGTTTGTACGGTGAATAGTGTTGCCCGTACGGTGAATAGTGTTTTCGAGTTTTCGGCCTTTTTCCTATTCGGTCTATGAATCCATGTGATTTTGGGCTTTGTTTATTGGGTATTTACTGTTATAAATATGTATCTCTTATATGTTTGGTGTGTGACAACCTTAGAGTTTACACCAATAAGGGAGAGCAAGGGTTTAAAGGCATAGTATAGGGTTTTAGCTATTCACAAGGAAAATCTTAGAAAAGCAAAGGTTTAGGGAAACCTTGGGAGTTGTTTAAGGTTATTGTGATTGTGAAACACTGTTACACCTTGGGTTTGAGTGATTCATATATTAAGAGTTGGAGAGGTTGGGAAACACTTGGGTGAAAAATAGGGTTGTTCTTGGGAACCTGAAGGCGAAGGCTATTTTCTTGTAACTCATCTATAATCTCTTGTAACAACTTTCTGAGTATAGTGAATTAGAGAGCTACTCTCTCCCCCAGAGTAGATCGTTTGATCGAACTGGGTAAACAAACCTTTGATTTTCCTTGCCTTATTCCATTATATTATTTGTGTACGGATTATAATTGCTGAAGACCATTTATTTTTGTTGCTATTGTTCTTTGCCTCAGAAATTGATATTGAATTTTGTCGTAATTCATAACAAGAACACAAGTGTACATTTTATGGAGAAACAAATGTGAGTTCTAAGTCTCACATTATTTAGGAAATGAAGATTAAGCACTTTATAAGTAAGAGAGCCCGTCTACTTATCACCTTAAGATTTTAGATGAATATATGGTGTCTCTCTCGTTTCTTTGGGTGAGTCTTTGATCTTTAAGTGAGTGTTTGACCCAATGTGAATGCTTTCCCCTCATGATAACCCATCAACATGTTGAATATTGAGTTTGTTAGCTACTACTTTTTAAGAACAAAGTAGATATCTAGCTTAATGTGATTGGTTTTAGCATGGAGTATATGATTATGAGACGACATTATTGGACTTAGATTGTCACACAACATAGTTGGGGAAAGATAACTTATATGCAACTCAGATAGAAGATACTCAAGTCATAGTAATTCAGAGGTAGTATGTGTTAGAACTCGATACTCTACTTCAGTGCTTGACCATGCCATGCGTGGTTTTTTATTTGAGCTCTAAGAAACTTGGTTATGATCAAAGTAAACACATTAGGGGGATGTTGATCTTCTGTTATCAGAATCACAAGCCCAATCTGATCACTATAGGACCTTATAGAGAATATTTGAAGAGGATTGGCATGTGAAGGTGTTAGACCATAAGAAGTGTCACTTAGGTATTTGAGAATTCTTTTGACCATACCCCAATGAATTTCAAGTGGATTGGTCATGAACTCACAAATCCTTATTGACACGATAGTCAATGTCAGGCTAGTTATTGTGACATAGTGTAGAGCTCCAAATGTGGACCTATATAATGCTGGATCATCCATTATATTAGTGTCATGCTTACTCGATTTGCAATGACTAAACATAAGTGTATTAACACCATTAGAATCAACCATTTTAACTTTGGACAAAAGGTTTTTTATGTGCTTTGTTTGTGTCAAAAGCATATAACCATTTGATTGATAATGCACCTTAATACCAAGGAACTATTTTGGCGTTTCCATCTATTTTAGAGAAAAATTATCTTGGAGCTTGATAATGAGATCGTGAACAAGTTTAGAGGAAGTATCAGTTAATAGGATATCATCAACATAAACTAGTGCATATAGTGTGTTGTCTTGATGCTTCACTACTACAAATAACACATTTAATATCGGCTGCGAAATGCATTTAACCTCGACTACACAAGCGAAGTAACGAAGGGCGACATGAAAAGAAATCACTTGTCACCTCAGTCTTTCTAAAACCGTGGTTAGAAATTAAAAGGTCATGGGTTCAATTCTCAACAACTGCATATTTTTTTCTTCTAAATTTTGTTGTGTGCGCCATATACGTCTCGATTGTATTTAAAGACTGAGGTAATAAGATATTCATTTACCTCAGTTTTAAGTAATAACCGAGAGATAAAATCTCAATTTTTCCTGTATCATTTTCACTGCTTGTATCATTTTCACTGGCTTGTATAATTTTTCATGTATCATTTTCACTGTCTGAATTATATCATTATAAATCTATTAACCAATGAACACTAGATTTACATTGGTTTAAATTATACCAATGCCTGTATCATACCAAATTTCTAACCTTGGTTTAAATTATATGATATATTCCAATTTTGTCGCATATTTTGTAGTTTCTGTATAAATGGCCTCCACCGCGGGGAAAAGAAGTTAAGCTTACAACTGCGCACCATGGGTTTTAAATTGGATATCAATAAGTTTTTTAGAGACAACTATTTTGGGTTGTGAATGTGAAGATGCAAGCAATCTTAACTCAACACAAGTGTGTAGAAGTTGTTGTTTCAAACATATCCTATTAGCTAAAGACTTGGCTATATGCAATGATTAAAGAATTCCCACACTAATTGGAGTCTTCTCCTCGGCGGCATCTCTTAAAAATGTATCCCCGAGGCACAAGATATTTTTACTTTTAGCCTTAGCCATAATCTCAGACTTCTTTTCTTGTGTTTAGAATGTAGGCATCGATGCCTCACCCTTTAATACAAATCTATAACGAAACTATTAAAATAACTTCACAGTATCATTGATGATCAAGAGAGTATTGAGGAGAATATTGATGACGAAGATAAGACTCTATCCTTGTTAAGCTCTTAACCCAGATCCTTCGAGCACTTCAAAGATACCCTTCTTTATTTTAAGGAAGATATTATTATGAACTCTAGATGGTTTTGAGATTCAAGGAATTTTCAAAGGTGAAAGATTTGAAGATTTACGATAATAGTGAAGGCTTTCGTATTTTAAGAAGAGAATGTGAGCGTATAATGGCGTTCCAATCCAATAGGTGTAATAAGTCAAGGTTAAAAGGCTTAATTAGTCAAAAAAATTGGTCACTTGAAGAAATATTGTCTCGAGAAATAGGACAATGGAAATTCATTTTAAATTGAAAATGCCTCAAATGCCCAAGGAAAGAATAACTCGAGACTTTGAAGTTTCAAGATTTTGAAGTTGTTCTACTCGATAACAATTAGGTTTGCAATTTTATATGATCATTAGTCCTTCTATGCAAGGCAAGGTATGCTCTTGAGCTCATGCATAATATGTTGTTCATAGGCATGTTTTTCGACCTCGGCTAATGCACTATAGTTGAACATGAGGTATTGAAGATTTTTCATGGTGGAGTGATTATGGCTAAAGGAATAAAATATGTGGTGTATGTATTTTAGATGGTTATAATATTATTGATCATTCATAGTTAGCTAGTGGATATTTTATGATAAATGGTAAATGCATCATTTTTCTTGTTTGTTTTTCTTTCGATTTCATGTGTGTTTTCATCATCCTAGTTCGTTTTTACGTGTTTTTGTCTCTTTTGTTTGTTTTTCAAGTAATCAGAGGTCAATGAAGCGAATCAGAACTAAAAAAGCCAAAGATCGCACGAAAAGGAGAGCTTCCCATATAAATTTTCCAAGAACAACACTGCCTGTTCGTGTCCCATGACACAGGCTGTGTTGGCCCATTTGAGATACCTCAATACAAGCAACTAGAGACGGACACAACTAGCCCATTTTTGCTGGTACGACTCGTGTCAGTCCTTTGGCATCCATAACCTCCATTTTGTTGACGATTGGTGACAATTAGTAGTTAAACTCGAAATTAATGTCAATTATGAGTAACTTGAAGCTTGGTTTAAGTGTTTTTCCAATCCCTTACTGAATATATTACTTTTCAAACTGCATTATAAAATTATAATATGATAGATAAACTTATATTAGAAAATAAGACACGTTCAATTTTTTACAATAATTCTTCAATCCGTTATCTGCATGTTTTTCTCTTACAGTTAATTTTTTTTAATGATCGTAGTTCTTCAACCACCTCTCTCCCCACCTCTATTTTTTTTGCAAAGTAAATAATATTTTGCAAAATGAATTAGAGGTGAAGGCAATGGTGGTTGAAGAACTAGGATAATTAAACAAAGGTCTAACCGTTAAACAGAAAAATTCGGATTACGAGTTAAAGAAATCTTGTCAATCATTGAACGTGAACTTATTCTTATAATATAACTTAATATGTCATATTATAATGTTCTAGTTGAGATTGAACGGTTATATGTTTAGTGAGCATTTGCGAAATAAGCATTCCACATAATTTATAATAAGCTCAGGTGCATATATCACAACAGTTGTTTAGCACAACCGTTGTTAAATATTATTCTTTAAACAATATCACAACGGTTGTTTAAAGTAGTCGTTGTGGTAGATATCATGCTACAAAGATACAATCACAGTCGCACGTCCATGGTGGAAAGCTTCATACATACAATCACGCCTTACCTCACATCGGTTTGACCAACATGGTGGTATCCCTTTACCAACCGTTGTGATAGGTGTTTTTTGTAGTAGTGATAGTTAAGCACGGGGTATTGATGATTTTTCATGGTGGAGTGATTATGGATAAAGGAATAAAATATGTGGTGTATGTATTTTATATGGTTGTAATGTTTTTGATCATACAAAATTAGCTAGTGGAGACTTTCTAATAAGCGGTAAATGCATCATGTTTTTTGTTTGTTTTTCTTTGAATATCATGAGTGTTTTCATCATCCTAGTTTTTTTACGCGTTTTTGCCTCCTTTATTTGTTTTTCAAGTAATAAGAGGTCAATGAAGCGAATCAGAACTAAAAAGGCCAAAGATCGCATGAAAATGAGTGTTTCCCATATAAATTTTCTGAGGACAACATGACTTGTCTATGTCCCATGACACGGGATGTGTTGTCCCCTTTGAGATACCTCAATACATGCAACCAACGACTGACACAGCCAGCCCGTGTTCCCTGACATGGCCCGTGTCAGTCCCTAGCTGTTACGAAATCTTAATTTTTGGACAATTTTGTGTGTGACCCTTTTGCATCCATAACATCCATTTCATTGATGATTGGTGACTAGTAGTAGTTAAACTCGAAATTAGTGTCAATTATGAATAACTTACAGCTTGAATTAGTATAAATAGAGGCCTAAGGATCCATCTCTTTTATCATTTCAACTACTATCTTTCCATACAATTGTCATTTTCTTTAGTTCTTAGCTTAAGTTCTTGTTACTCTCTTATAATTTCTACACTTTTGGTGTTACAATCTTGCCTTCATTAGCATCTTTCTAGTTGTTATCTCTTTTAATTATTTTAATTTATTTTCTTGAAATGTTTCTAAATATTGTTATTGTTGTATTTTACCTCACCATGTGTGAGTAGTCCCTTAAGGACAAGGGGTTGTGAGAGCTTATCTCATGACAACCCCCAATAAATTTATCCGCTATATATTATGAGAAATGTTTTGAGTGTCTTCTTATTTTAGAATCTGAGTTACAATTCACACGTCTATGTCAGTTGCGAAAGTAAAGCAAACATGGACACGAGCATGATTCAAAAGAGTATGCATCGTTGTCTAAAAGCGGATTGCTAAACAGTTGAGTTCGAGGCACCACTGACAAGGCAACTTGATCTTGAATGAGACAGTCATTAGCCATTCCGAGATCAATGTCTAGATTATGCATGCCACAAATTTATGTGACGTGAAATTTTATCTACTTTTATATAAAAACTCTCAAATTAAACTCGTAACTAAATTTGGATAAATCATTAGGGTGAGTCTAGAATTGCAATCACAATCCCATGTCTTATTTTTATCATTTGCTAATTTCTATTTTCAAACTGCATTAAACAAACTCTTTTGCGATTGTTTTAGGTAAACATCATTGAAGTAAAATTTGGAAATCATAAATCTCTCAATGGGTTCGATCTTTTTACTACTTGACACAATCGTGCACTTGTGGTTCATACACGATCATGTTTTTGGCATCGTTTCCGAGGAGATAATTTGATATCAAAGCTTTAATTTGACACCATTTAGACTAAAGCACCCTCGTTTTTATGTTTTGTTTGTTTTATTTTTTATGCTAAGGGCACGTTCCACCGAAAGTTTGGTTGAACCGATTGACGAGATCAAGCATTTTCTTCACGAAAGACACACCCTCGTTTTTTGTATCGTGTTGGACTCTTTGAGCCACCTACAAACGACCAACCAGAGGATGACACGGTCAGTCCATGTTCCCTGACACGGCCTGTGTCAGTTCTTAGGCAGTTACGAAATCTTAATTTTTTGACACTTTTTTTGTGACCCTTTGGCATCCATAACCTCCACTTTATTGATGATCGGTGATTAGTAGTAGTTAAGCTCAAAATTAGTTTCAATTATGAGCAACTTAAGGCTTGAATTAGTATAAATAGAGGAATGAGGATCCATTTCTTGTATCACTCATACTACTATCATTCCATACAAATTTTTTTTCCTAAGTTCTTAGCTTAAGTTCATGTTAATATCTTGTAACTTCTGCACTTTTGGTATTACAATCTTGCCTTCATTATCATCTTTCTAGTTCTTATTGCTTCAAATTGCTTTAATTTATTTTCTTGTAATGTTTCTAAATATTGTTATAGTTGTTATTTACCTCACCATGTGTGAGTAGTCCCTTAAGGATAAGGGGTTGTGAGAGCATATCTCATGACAACCCCCCAATGAATTTATCTGCTATATATTACTAGAAAGGTTTTAAGTGTCTTCTTATTTTAGAATCTGAGTCACAACTCATTGTGGACACGAGCATGATTTGAAAGAGTATGAATCGTTATCTGAAAGCGGATTGATAAACAGTTGAGTTTGAGGTGCCACTGACAAGGTGATTTGATCTCAACTGAGAAAGATGTTAGTCGTTCTAAGATCAATGTCTAGATTACGCACGATACATAAGTGGGTGACACACACTTTTATCTTTTTTTCTTTCTATAAAAGCTTTCAAATTAATTTCGTAATTAAATTTTGATAAATCATTAAGGTGAGCCTAGAGTTGCAATCACAATCTCATGTCCTATTTTTATCATTTTCTAATTTCAATTTTCAATCCGCATCAAACAAATTGTTTTGTGATCACTTTAGATAAACATATTTATGTTAGAACAAGATTTGTTAATGACATATTCTCCTTTAGTTTTGATGATAACAAAAGTGTTCAAAGAACAATGGTTTATTTAATGTGTGTTTTATTTATGCAGGTTCTTGTTCTTGTACATAAATAATCAGAATCTATTCTACTTAGACACACTTGGGAGTTGCTTCATTGCTAGCTTCTGGTGGCAGAGTCTGAAAAACAATTGCTAGTGTGGCTTTGAGCAAACTCTGAGTTGAAGGCCTCAGCATTCAGACGAGTTACTACACTTGGTAATTGTATATCAACATCTGGTACCATTCAGAGTTACTTGTACTATGGAGCAAAGGCAAAAACAATTTATCAAGTTACTTCCTCAATGGCTAGTTTCTGAAAAGGCTATAAATATGGCTGAAGATTCAAGTTTGAATCTTAACAAGGATTCTCCAGACGAAGGAGTAGCAAGATCAAGCAATTATCAACTATATTGTAATTTGCAGATTTTCTGTTATAGGTTGTAATTGTAAAAGCCTTAAAATTTCTTACCATTGAATATCTTAGAAATCTTAAGAGCTTTAGGTCTTTGTTATAGTGATTTTCCGTACCTCTGATGTTTTTATCATGTACACCTTGTTCTCTATTCTGTTGAGCCTTTAGTAGTTTAGATCAAGTCTCTTGCTATGTTCTAAAGCAGAAGTCTTGTACCATTGGTATTCAAGCAACAAGTCTTGAGCCAAGATGCTTAAGCCACATAAGTCTCATTGTTTATGTGCTTGAGATATGAAAGCCTTATTCAGCTAGTCTGATGGAGCAAAGGGAAAGTCTCCGTCTAAGGGGCATGAGCAGGAAGTCTCAAGTGTTGCTTGAGCAAGGAAGTCTTAGTCTGAATGGCCAGAAGAGCAGGTGTCTCGGTTAGAGGGCATGAGCAAGAAGTCTTAGACATGTGCTCTAAGCAAGGGGAAGTCTCAACCAGAAGACCTTTGAAGCAGGTGGCTCGGTCATAAGGTGTGAGCTGGGAAAGTCTTAGACATCTGCTCTAAGCAAGGAAGTCTCAGACTGTTGGTCTAAGCAGGTGTAAAAGACTTATGCAGAATCATAAGCAATTGTAATCATAAAGTGGTTATAATGAAAATATCTTGAGAGGAAAGGGGACTGGAGTACTCTTAGTTAGGGGAGGAACCAAGATAAATATTTTGTGTCTTCTTCTGCTATTTATTTACTTCAGTTATATCCGCTGCCAATGAATTAAAACAAAATCTAAACACATGTTCTAATTCTGAAACTCTGATCAGAAGTTAAATTAAAGAAAATGTGAAACACAATTCAACCTGCCTTCTTGTGTACTTTTCACACCTTCAATTGGTATCAGAGCATGGTCTGTGCTTAACACTTAACAGTGGCGCATATAATGTCCAATAAGAAAAGTATATTTCTTCTTCTAGAAGGAATCAAGTGCCACATGAAAAAAATCATATGGCTTTTCCTACCATATTCAAATGGATGATTCCACTGAGTTTAAATGATGGAAAAGCTAAACATATTTTTAACTCATTGGTCTTGATAAAAGGTTGCTGAAGGTTAATAGAATATCCTTGAAAGAGGTATTTCTATAGAAGTTGATAATGTAAAGATGATCATCTTGAAAATCTCTTTCACTAGTTCAGAAGATGCATATTGAATATCTTCAGAGGTAGTTGCATTCTGGTAGATGTTCTATTTCACTTCTGAGTATATCAACATCATTGATGTGTTTGATGCTTAGACTATCTTTGAATTCTCGTGCTCAGATTTGTGGGGATCAGTTTTTGAAGCTTGGGCAGTTACACTTCATCTAATCTTTTCAAGTAAATTATGAGAAGATTGTTCTTTGACTTAAATCTAAAGTCACGGTTATTCAGGATGTTTACATCTTGAATCTGCTGTGTTCTGAAGGTTTATCTTCCAGTCTTCAAAGAAAAGAAATGAAGTTGGATGATGAAAAACTATTCAATAGATCACCTTCTCAATTTAGCTCAAATTCTTTGGAATGATTAATGATAAGAAACTTAGGTTTCTTGTCAGAGGAACTTCCATACTGGCTGAATGGATTGTGATATCTGTTGATATAAGAGTAACTTTAAAAGCCTCTTAAATACTTGTATTTCAACTGATCTCCCAGATCTGAAAGCAAGAAGAAACAGTACCAAAACATAATATCAGACGCTCTTCAACGTCTAAACCTTTGAAGCTGATATTAGTGCAGGATACAGATGAAAAGAAGCATCTGTATTGTGAAATAAAAAATCAAGTATTTAAGAGCAAGAGATATTTTTAAATCTATCCTGCTTCAAAATATTTGATAATGTGGAGTTTGTTCTTTAAGGTGATATCTTAAGAAATTCCATTGCTTCTTGATTGAGGATCATCATGGAAGTTGTTTTGAAATACATTTCTATGAGAAGTATTCAATTTCTCTTTGAGTTCTGTCAGTCGTACACTACTACAAAATACGTAAACAACAACGCCATGGTCACCAGCTTATTCCCTACACCGTTGTGACATCTGTAAACTAAGGCGCTATCATAATATTAATTTTTTTAATTAAAAATTATTCGTATATAACAACGGTTAAGCAGCCAATCGTTGTGATAACCTCAAGCTTTCATGGGTTCGAACCTCAGGGCCCCCATATATGTTATTCCTTTAACGTTAAGTGGAGCATTTTCTTTTTTAATTAGTTTTAAATAAAAAACTTTAAAGTTTATGACGACGGTTCAATAGTTCCACCGTTGTTAAGTTGCGCCTTTTCATTTTTATTTATTTTTAAATAAAAAACTTTAAAGTTTATGACTACGGTTGATGTTTACAACCGTTGTGATATATTTTTTTTATTTAAAATTTTTAATTTTTAATACTCTGGCGCTTTTTTATGAAATTTCACCATGAAAGTAAAATATCACTACGGTTGCAAGTATTGGCCGTTGTGGTAGCGTGATAATATTATACACTCCTAGATAGCTTGTTTCTTCAGTATCCTTTTTTCCATTGCAAATAGAAACTAGACGAAACAATGCACGATTTCAACCCAAAACCTAACGTTCATTACTGTGAAACATTACACGATTTCAATCAAAACACCATCGTTCCTACTACATTGTGTATTTGCCATTGTCGTCATCATCGTCAACCAAGTTGACAAGACCATCACGATCAACCAAGTTGTTACCGTCTAGAAGAAAAACAACAACAACAACGTCGTCACCCCAACGAAGGAAGACAACACCATCACCAACACCAACACCATTTACTTAGTCATCACGTTTAGGGTACGTAAAATATTTTTCCCATTCATCTATAGTAAACTTCATTTGTCATTGTTGTGGTTGTTGTTGTTTTATTTTGTGGTTGATGTTTATGTTGTTGTTGTTGTTTTTGAACTTAGATGCCGACCTTGTTGAGTTCTTCATCAGAAATCAACGAAGAAACTCAGACAAATGAGATGTTTGACAATGATACTCAAACAACTGTAAGTCAAACGAAAAGATCACAAAGAGGCGTCACAATGATGCCCCAATTCACATCTATCCGGAACGCATCAGGTGAAAAAATTCCTATCCAATTTGATTCTTTGTACAGAGTTGTGGATTTTCAACACTACTATACTTTTAAGAGTTATGTTTCGTTCCTTGCACGTAGCAAGGTCAGTATATTGATTGATGATTGGAAACAAGTTGATAATAAGGTCAAAGAAAGCATATGGACTGATGTTAAGGTATTACATACTATAATTTTCATATATCGCCGATATCAATATCTATAATTTCTAATACATACTTATATATTGATTTAAATGTAGTTGAATTTTGAGTTTACCGACGATGACTCAAATTTGAAAAGAAAGTGGATATCATATGCTGGTACTCGTTGGAGGGGATTTAAGGCACAGCTCACGGCTGACTACATTAGGAGGCCTAAGAGCGGTCTTGCTCATCCATGAATTCGATATAGTTTAATATCGAAGAAGCAATGGAAAAGGTTTGCAAAGATACGTCGTTCTGAGGAATTTAAGGTTTCTATTATTCTCATGTAACCGATAATGTTATGCTAATGAGTTATAGATACTAATCATATATTTTTTTTCGCTATGTTTATAACAGGTTAAAAGCAAAGTTGAGATACTCAATAAAGCCAAGAACATGTACCCCCATAGATTGTCTCGTGCGGGTTATAGGAATCGTGAGAAAAAAAATCATGCTTGAGAGACAATCCGAAACCGGAGATGATCGCATCCCATCTCCACCTTCAAGACATGAAAAATGGAAGAGGGCTCGATTAAGACCAGATGGAGAGTACATCTCCGAGGCTTCCAGAGTAGTTGCCAAAAAAATTGTAAGTATGATTTGTGGTGCTTATGTTATTTTTTATTTAAATGCGTTGGTAACTAATATATGTAAGTTTCTCATGTTGTGTAGGATAAGTTGGTTGAGGCAGCCCGTGAAGGCACATTTGTCCCGCAAGCACGACATGATATATTAGTAGAAGCTATCGAAATAGATGAGTATGGTGGGTGTGTCCATGCTGTTAGAGAAGGTGTCGGCCTGAGGTCATTCTTTGGGTCTCAAAGAAAAAAAATCGAAAGCCCGGAAATAATTGCTCAAAGACAAAAGATTGAAAATTTTAAGAAGCAATTAGAAGAACAATGGAGAATGTTAGAAGAGGAGAAGGAAAAAAGGGAGAAAGATACGGAAAGGTTCCAATAGATGTATTCAGTATGTACTTTAATTGAGATGTTAGTGTTTTATTGGGAATGTATGATATATATTGTGCTTGTTTTTGTTTTATGTTTTAATTGAATATTATGATCTAGAGATTAAGTGAAAACTTGGAACAAAGGACAAATGAAGATCACCGTAATGTTGATGGTGATAATGATGCTCGAACTTCTAGTAGAAGTGTTGTACGTCATGCTTCTACAAATGGAAGTAATTGTTCAGCCCATCACCCCCTGCGGGTAACCGCAATGATATAATGGACCCTAATCCAAATGAAACCACAATGTTATACTTGAAAGTTGTGGCGATAAATGAAGCGCAACCTCTCCCGCTAGAACATTGGCCACGTTTGGGTTTATTCTATTATAATCCTGATGATGTAAGGGATTTTCTTGGTGGGTATAAGTTGCTGGACATCGGTATATTGCGAGTTTGGTGCACGTAAGTATATATAGTTGAATATACATGTCATTATAGAACATTATCATTTATAGAACATCACCCCTAATTTATTCATTTTCTTTAACCACTTAGGTACATTCACCGTTTTTGTATAGAGTTGAATAAATCTAGTACTTACGGAATCTTGGATCCACTTTTTATTCGTTGTACTTTTAATGAATCAAAAGTTATCCAAGAGTACTTGATAACACGGTTAATTGAGGGAGGAAAAGAATGTTACTTAGCACCATTCCTCTGCACGTAAGTATTTTTGGAATTAATATTTATTCTATATTTATTTTTGTTTTAGCAAATACCATTAACCTATATATATGCTCTTGTTTATTCAGTGGTCATTGGCAATTGATCATCATATCATTATGGACGAATACGATATCTTTTCTGTGTTCCTTGCATGATCCACTGCACAACAAAATGAAAGATATGATTAATTCGTAAGTGTATGCTTAATTCATTTTCCTTGACATTGTAATTAGTTTATCATGTAATATGTTTAATTCAAATTCAACGTGTAGTGTTGTGGAGCAAGTGAATATGATGAACAATGTTAGAAGAAAGCCCAGATGGATCTGTCCTAAAGTAAGTGGCACGATTATGTTTCTTTCATTTACATTCATTGTGGTTGTATTCATGTGATTTTTGCTTAAATTTGTAGACAAGGAAACAACCCGGGAATTACGAGTGTGGTTACTATGTCATGAAACACATGCTAAACATTGTCCTTGCCGGCATTGTTGATTCATGGGATAAGGTATACATGTCATAAAATGTTTACATATATTAACAAATAAGTTGACTATTGAATTATTATCATACATATTATTGCCTCTTTCTTATGTAGATGTTTAACGACGAAACCTCATTCCCTGTTGAGGACTTCGTAGATCTTCGTAAATGTTGGGCATATATCCACAATGTTATTAAGGGTCCTGCCGATTGATGATGTCAATGACTTTTTTCTGTAGAGATGACGTGGGTAACACTTTTTGTATTGATGACATGAATATAGTGTTTGGTGTAAATATGGTTATAATAGTTACAATACTTACAAAATGTATACTTACAAATACTTACAATGTTACAATGTTAGCTGTATTTTATGGTTATAATAGTTACAATACTTATAAATGAACAATGTTAGCTTATCTATTATGGTTAAAATGGTTACAGGTTAAAAAATGGAATGAATTTGAATTGCTAAGAAATGCATATTTAAAATGGCTACAAGTTCAATAATGGGATGAATTTGAATTGCTGAGAAATGCATATTTAAAACATAGGAAGTTTTGACTGCGGTTATAAAACAAAGTCGTGGTTGTATATTTGTGTCTGCAGAATATATAACGACGGGTAAAAAATATAACCGTAATAATATCTTGCGCACTGCACAGTAAAAAAGAAATATCAAAACGGCGCAGCTGGGAATCGAACCTAGGAGCATTATATTTATCACAACGGTTCGTTATAATAACCGTTGTGATAGGGCGCGCTATTTCCAGGTAATTACAATGGTTAATGGCCCGTGATTATAAGTATCCATTTACAACGACACTCTACATAACAACACCTACGTCATTATATACCTTTCCCAACCGTTGTTAATTGGTATTTATGTAGTAGTGGTACTAAGACAGTATTTTGATTTTCTGTGTCCATTTCTGATAGCTAACACTATCTGGTTCTGAGCTTGTCAATGATTTCAGAGTCAAAAGATTTAATCCTAGACAATGAGATTAGTGACTCTGCTTAGAACAAGATTATGTTCCTATCATATCTCATCCTAGACTTATACTCTGGAGTGACTTATGGTTTTGCTATTAGATTGAAACATAAGGTAAAGGAGAGTATATTTGTACTTACATGTATGGTCTTATAGAAATATGAGTATCATAATGTATCTGCTACAGATATAAAGGAAAGAAGCAGAGGCATCTTCCATAAGGTTGTTTATAACATTTATTGGAGGAAGAGCCAACAACCCAGATTCAAGTATTGGTGGTACTGAATTTGGTGAGAGTAGTGGAATCAATGGTTAGACAACCATTGAATCAGAATCAAATCAAAGCTGTGTTCAGACTCTATCGGTCAAGGCTGAATACTGAATCGAGTCTGGTCAACAAAAAAAAGGTATGCTTGTTCTTTTCTGGTTTATCTTTTGATTCAATGAAACATTTGTACAGATGTAAATACAAAGTTTCTGTAAGACTTCTAGAGAAGTTCTTTTGAAAAGAAGGACTTCAAAAATCTTTAAGAGGAAACTCTGTTGTGTTTGTCTATACTGAATGTCATATAAAGCCAAATGATGATCATATTTATGGAAACAATTTTCTCACTTTTTGTGTTGATACTGTTGCTTTTTAGCTGTCTAAAGAAGACAATTCAATATTCATCTATCACTCATGACTTTTGTTTCAAGATAAAGTGCTAGTTCTGAATAGAATCTTAGAGACTTGTGACTGACAGATGATATCTCTGTCTAAGTCTAGATCTACTAGATTCTGATGGATGATAGCTTCTGAAAGTTGTCAGATTCTGAGATTCAGAAGAAGATTCTTTATAACTGACATAACATTTTAAGTAAAAAGTTTTCCAAAAACTTTTATAATACTTAAATTTTCATAAAGGTGAAACTCATCTAGTGGAATTGAAATATTTGCTAGATAAAGAACCTTTAGGTAATGATGTTTTCTCTTTTGGTACTTGCAGTTACTATTCCCTATCTTTTGAAACATCATTGTGTCCTTTTTCTGACAAGATTCTTATTCTTGTAGGATTCTTCTTCAATTCTTCTTCTTCTTCTTCTTCTTCTTTTCTTCTTGTTTATATTCTGATCAAACCAAACCTAAGATAAGTTCTTCAGTTAATTCTACTTTGAATCAGCTGGTTGTCATCAATGAAAAATTTATGGATTTTGATAAGTTGCTTAAGATTAGTTTCAACTTCTGGAAGACTGTGTCTAAACAAGGTTGGAATGACTACTTTGAGACGCTCTGTGGTTTCACTTATCCAAGTCTTGTCAAAGAGTTTTGGATTAATGCCTCCATTGTTGAGCTGAATTTTGAGTATGATATTTTGTCTAGAGTAACTGGTGTATCTATTATAGTAACCTCTAAAGCGATTGCAAATGTGATCAATTGTGAGGAGATTGGAGAAATCTTAGGAACTCTTGTTTGGGAACACTGTCTTCCTACTTGGCGTATCTTTGTAGACCCATCTAATACATCAGAGGTCTCAAATATTCTTCCGGATGCTGTTGTTTGGAATCAGATTCTGAATTTAAACTAACTTCCTAAGGATAAGTATTTAGACCAAGTGGACCCTATTGAAAATGATCTGCTTGTGTTCAATGTTAAACTATTGAATACTTATTCTATGTTGTTCATGAGAATCTAAAATAAATAGGTAAAAGCTCAATGTTTGCAACTTATTTCATTAATGTAAAGGAAGATATTACAAGACAATTAGATTTCCTAGTCTGTTGGATTAGCCCTAAGGAATTTCCTGGGATCATCTGACATGTCCAGATTATCTAAGAAATTTTTTCATTCTTCCTTAGCAAACTCCAAAGCCTCCTTTTTTAGTTGGTTTCTGTGTCTGGATCAAGAAGATCTTCTTCTTCTGTGCGTCTTTGCAAAGGATGTTGAAGAGGAGAGCACTTCTGAAGCTATCTACTTGCTTGCAGATCCTTTAGTTACTACTTTGCCTTGGTATGCTTCAGTTGCTGCATTCAGTAAAGCTGCCTTCCTGAAATCTCTATTTGGAACCCAGATTTGCTTCTGCTTGTGCATCTTGGCGTTTTAGGGATTAAGTGATGATGGAAAAAAGCTTACTTGAGTCCTTTTTATAGACGTGTTACATACATTGTCTTGAGTTTAATATTATTTAAGTATTGGTTAAATATTATCAGTACTCTAAAAATAACTCTTGGAAATGTTATCTAACAATCTAACCTATTTAAGATTCTCTGAAGAGCTATGAGTTATTTTTTGATTAGTTTTACTGATGTTCTATGTAAGATTCACTTTTTTAATGTACTTTCAGAAAATCTAAAGAAAAATTACTAGAATGTACTTGCATGCTGAAGAAATCTTGGTCAAAACAACTACTTCATTAACATTAAGCATCTGGATTACAAAAATATTTTAAATAAAAATGGACAAGATGTTTCTAGTAAAGATCCCTAGCTAGAGCATCTCGTGTCCAACGGCGTCCACTGTTGCCATAATCCACCTCTTCGTCTTCAGAGTCAATTTCTTCTTCCTCTTCTATGACTGGGAGTGGTCGGTAAAACCCCTTGCTGAGCCTTCTTTTCTTCTTTGACCTTTTCATACTTCTTCTCTTTGGCTTCAGAGCAGCTACTAAAGAACCTCCTTCTGAAGGTTGTTCAGAAACTGCTGAAGTTGCCTCTTCAAAAATAAGTGTTGCTGAAGGCAAAGGCTTAGTCGTAGAAGATTCAGAAGCAGCTCGCCTCTGAGGAGAGTGAACTTCTAAACTTGTAGAGTTATTTGTTACATCAGTTATGACGGATGTATTATGACTCTCAGTTGATGACTCCATATCTCTAGGAAGATGTTGATAAAAATGACTTAGAAGTTGGGTGCTTTTATAATGGCTTCTGTGTATATCAAGAGTATGAAATTAATCCTTGCTTAATTCGTGGAATATTAATGACCACTAAATACCTTAAAACGTGCATTTTACAAACCTTAATGATTTTTATTACTTGATTACTTTTCCTTCTTGGAAACTCATCAAGTAATGATGATCTGAATTGCTTTAATTAGTGAAAAATATTTTTCTTTCCTTCTTTTCTTCTTTTTCCTTCTTTTATTTTATTCTTTTTGATGTGACAAAAGGGGGAGAAATAATAGTAAGTATTTAAGTGGAAACTGAACCCATTAAGTACCTATTCAGTTGTACATATTGGTAATTTATTTTCTGCTTTATGGTTACCTTGCCCAAGGCGTACTTTAACTTTCTTGTACATAGGTCTAAGAAAAAGCTTACAAACCTCAGACTTAGCTTATCAGACCCAGAAGGAGCTTGCAAACCTCATATTCTGGTGGTTCCAAAGAAAGTTAAAAGGGCAACATATTTTAACACTCTTGTACATAGTGTTAAGTAAGAGCTTACAAACCACTTACTTTGCCTATTAGACTCAGAATGAGCTTACAAACCTCGTATTCTGATGTTGCCAAAGGAAGTTAAAATGTTGTTATTTTGGTTTTCTTAAATATGGAACTAAGGGGGAGCTTACAAACCTCAACCTTGGAACTATTTGACTCATGGGGAGCTTGCAAACCTCTGACCCTGATGTTACTAAGAAGGCTAATTTATTTTTGCTTGGAAAATAGTTCTTGGTGTTAGAGTCAATAGAACAAAGTTGTGGACTATCAGACTCAAGGGGAGCTTACAAACCTCATACCCTGTTGTTGTAGAGAAAATTAAATGCCCAACATTGTCTTTTAAATACTTGTGTTTGTCATCATAAAAAAAAGGGAGATTGTTAGAACAAGATTTGTTCATGACATATTCTCTTTTAGTTTTGATGATAACAAAAGTATTGAAAGAACAATGGTTTATTTGATGTGTTTTATTTATCCAGGTTCTTCTTCTTGTACATAAATAATCAGAATCTGTTCTACTTAGACACACTTGGGAGTTGCTTCATTGCTAGCTTCTGGTGGCATAGTCTGAAGAACAATTGTTAGTGTGGCTTGGCGCAGACTCTGAGCTGAAGGCCTTAGCATTCAGACGAGTTACTACACTTGGTAATTGTATATCAACATCTGGTACCATTCAGAGTTAGTGATAATGTTGTGGTTGTTCGTACTGTAGAAAGCAAGTTGTATTGTCTTATCAGCTTGTCAGCTAGAGTCTACAAGATTGCAATGCTCAAGAAATATTGGCATGCTCTACGGATATTTGCTCTCAATGGCTCTATCAGTATAAAACCTCTTGAAGAGTCAAAGGTTAAACGTGTTACACACTAGATTCAGAGTCTGCTGTGCATCCGTCTTCATCGTCTCTTGTACTATGGGCAAAGGCAAAGACACTTGATCAAGTTACTTCCTCAATGACTAGTTTCTAAAAAGGCTATAAATATGGATGAAGATTCAAGTTTGAATCTTAACAAGGATTCTCCAGACGAAGGAGTAGCAAGATCAAGCAATTATCAACTCTATTGTAATATGCAAATTTTCTGTTGTAGGTTGTAATTGTAAAAGCCTTAAGATTTCTTACCATTGAATATCTTAGAAAGATTAAGTGCTTTATATCTTTGTTATGGTGATTTTCCGTATCTCTGATGCTTGTATCATGTACACATTTTTCTCTATTTTACTGAACCTTCAGTAGTTTAGATCAAGTCTCTTGCTATGTGCTTAAGAAGAAGTCTTGTCTCATTCAAGTAACAAGTCTTGAGCCAAGATGCTTAACCACGTAAGTCTCATTGCTTAAGTGCTTGAGTTGTGATAGTCTTATTCAGCTAGTCTGATTGAGCAAAGGGAAAGTCTCTGTCTGAGGGGCATGAGCAGGAAGTCTCAAGTGATATTTGAGCAAAGTTTCAGTCTGGATGGCCAGAAGAGCAGGTGGCTCGATCAGAGGGCGTGAGCAAGACATCTTAGACACGTGCTATAAGCAAGGGGAAGTCTTAACCAGAAGACCTTTGGAGCAGGTGGATTGGTCAGAAGGTGTGAGCAAGAACAGTCTTAGACGTGTGCTCTAAGCAGAGCTGTCAAAATGGGCTACCCGACCCTAAACGGGCCGACCTTGATGGGCTCGGGCTTTTTAGGGCTGGGCCAAAAAAGCCCATTTCTAATATGGGCTTGAAAATTACTACCCGAGCCCGACCCTAGATGGGCTTCGGGTTACCCGACCCTAAATGGGCTTTTTTCAATAAAAAAATAAATAAAAATGCCATAATTTTTATTATAAATAAAATTAAAAATTATATTATTTTACACATAATATATTTTTATAATACATTTTTAAGTACTATATTATCTTTTATCAATACTATAATGTGTTTTTAAATACAATACATATCTAAATTGTATAAAATAATACTCGAATATTTAACATAAGAGAAACTAATAAAATACGAGAAAAGAGTGTTGATTATATTAATGTATAATATTTAAAAGATAAATATTGAATAGAATATATATAAAATTTAGTGAGGTGAGAAAAATCAATGTGTTATTTTGGAGTAAGATAATATAAGTATTAATATAATTTTTTAATTTATAGTGATATGGGCCTAATGGGATACCCACGGCCCATATAGGCTAGCCCTAATGGGTAGCGGGCTTTTTAGGGTTGGGCTAAAAAGGCCCTGAAAATTATGGGCTCTAATTTTAAGGCCCAAGCCCTATGATTCTTCGGGCTTGGTGGACCGACCCATGTGGGTTAGCCTATTTTGACGGCTCTAGCTCTAAGCAAGGAAGTCTCAGACATTTGGTCTGAGCAGGTGTAAAAGACTTATGCAGAAGCATAAGCGATTGTAATCATGAAGTGGTTATAATGAAAATCTCTTGTGAGGCAAGGGGACTGGAGTACTATCATTTAGGGGAGTAACCAAGATAAATCTTTTATATCTTCTACTATTATTTATTTACTTCTGTTATATCTGCTGTCAATGTATTAAAACAGAATCTGAACACCAGTTCTGATTTTGAAACTCTGATCAGAATTTAAATTAAAGAAAACGTGAAACACAATTCAACCCCCCCCCCCCCCTTCTTGTGTACTTTTCATACCTTCAATTTGAAGTAAAATACGGTAATCATACATCTCTTGGTAGCTTCGATATTTTTACTACTAGACACAACCGTGCACTTGCAGTTCACACAATCACTTTCAAGAGAAAAATAAGTTATAAGATTTATGGTCAAGGAAAAATATATGCACAAATGTAATTTTAGAGAAATTTAATGAGTTTTGCAAGAGACCATGATTAAAAACATGTTTAACCGCTTCTGGTATAGTTTTAAGAGCATAGTTTCTAGAGTGTTTCGGAGGTAAGTCTAAGCCAAAGTAGCTTACCTGACCGATAGAAGACCATTCATAAGAAGATATAAGTTGTGGAAAGTGGAACCTTTAGGATCAAAATTTATCACTAAGACATATATTACTTTCATTGAGGCCCATAAGGAAAAGGAATAGTAAAGACATCGAGATGAAGGTATTAAAAATATGGCAGTGAATAATCAGTTTCAGGTGGAGGTTCCATCTTGCAAAGCTAGTTCTAGATAGGAAAAATTTTCAATGACCTATGTTTATCATTTGACTCGTCATAAGGTAATGATGAATATTGTACCATCTCAAAGATATGTTTGTTTTAGCCTTAATTGTTATGCTTTACATGTGGTTGAAGGGTTGTAAAATTCAAAACCATGGACCTTTAGGGAGGCAATCAAACGAAAAGAGAGACAAAAATAGTTAAATAACCATACTTGTGGGCTTGATATACTACCTAAGCAGGAAAATGTAGTTGGGTGAGAGTGAATGCAAGTGGAAAAATGAAGGTTCAAACGTGGCTTTGACTTGACCAAGTTTGTTGAATAGTGTTTCAACTTAGAGAGAATCAAAGTGGTTGGTGGTTAAATTGACATCACCATCCATTTTGAGTAAAGGCGGAGATTTGTGCAAGTATGCATAAAAAACTTAAGTGATCAAGGGAGAAACATTTTGGCACTATTGATGTTTGGTAGCAATTCAATGATAAGCTAACAATTAGCTTAGTCAACAATCAACGTTCAATTGGTTGACTAAGTCAATGGTCAATGGGTTAACGGGTTAATGATTTGGTTGACCCATGGGTGAAATGAGGTGATTTGTAGACCGAGCTTGAATATTTGGCTCATTGGGGCATCAAGATATTATAAATACGCTTCTCTATTGTTTTTGTTAGGGAGGAGAAAAGGACAAGGGGAATAGGTGGTAAACTTAGTTAGAGAGACAATGATATAAATTCTTTGGAGGGTGTTATTAAAATTTAGGAAACCTTTAGAGGTATCTAAGGGAATTGAAAAACAGTTATTATTACATTGGGTTTGTGCTGCTCATATATAGAGAGTTGGAGAGATTGAGAAACATTTGACTAGAAAATAGGATTTGTTCATGGGAACTTGTGAAACTATTTTTTATAACTCATTTGTAATCTCTTGTCAAATTAATTTTTGTTTGAAACTATTTATTTTTATCGTTATGGTTTTTTGTTACACACATCATTATTTTAGATATGATTAACATTATTGTTAGATTCTACACCGATAAAATTTTAGTGTAATTGAACTTTTCAATTTTATAATAGATTGTAAATTGTATATATTGAGTGTTAGTTATTAATTATATTTTTTTATTCTTTAAAGAATTGATTTATGTGTAATTTGCATGGTAATTTGTAAATACTATGAATGTGTAGTGATATGTGCATTTTGTGGGTTTAAGTAGTGTATTTATGAAAGAGTATTATTAGTAACAAAAATGACTGAAATAATACTTGAAAAGGATAATGACTTTAAGTGTGTTTGAAGAATATTTTGAATTAATGTGTGAGGAATTAGTTTGTTGAGTCTGAGAAGTGGAGTTCCATATTTGTTTTTGTTGTAAATGTGCCTTAAAACCTTTGTGGATGAAGAGAAAGAAAACATATTTTGTAGATTGCATTTACCGCAAAAATCGGACGAAAAGCTGAGAAAAAAAATTGGTCGGTGAATAGTGTCGTCCGTATGGACGAATAGTGACGGCCGTACGAACGAATAGTGACGGCCGTACGGACGAATAGTGACGGCCGTACGGTGAATAGTGTTGTCTGTGCGGTGAATAGTATTTTCGAGTTTTCGGGCTTTTTCGATTCGGTTCATAGATCCATGTGATTTTGGGCTTTGTTTGTTAGGTATTTGCTATTACAAATATGTATCTCTTATATGCTTGGTGTGTGACAATCTTAGAGTTTACACCAGCAAGGGAGAGCAAGGGTTTAAAGGCATAGCATATGATTTCAGCTATTTACAAGAAAAACCTTAGAAAAGCAAAGGTTTTGGGAAACCTTTGGAGTTGTTTAAGGTTATTGTGAAACACTGTTACACCTTGGGTTTGAGTGATTCATATATTGAGAGTTAGAGAGGTTGGGAAACACTTGGGTAGAAAATATGGTTGGTCTTGGGAACCTGAAGGTGAAGACTATTTTCTTGTAACTCTTCTGTAATCTCTTGTAACAACTTTCTGAGTATAGTGAATTGGAGAGCTGCTCTCTCCCCAAGAGTAGATCGTTTGATCGAGCTGGGTAAGCAAACCTTCTATTTTTCCTTGCCTTATTCTGTTATATTATCTGTGTATGGATTATTATTGCTGAAGACCATTTATTTTGGTTGCTATTGTTCTTTGCCTCACAAATTGATATTGAATTTTGCCATAATTCACAACAAGATTCACAACAGTTTTTCTCTTAAAATGATTAGAGTATGTCCCAATAAGTTACGACAAGAGTTGAGCAAGTTATAGTAGATCACGCAATCCATTAAAGCCAAGAAAAGACCTAAATGTGCATTTTTATTGTCATGAATCTGTTGGGGGAGTTCACTAGGGAGCATTGATATATAGTGTAAGACTAGGCACCTTTTGTGAGAGACACACCACTTGTCCACCTAAAACCTTAACATCAATGCTCCCTAGTGTGAACTCCCCCTAAAAAGTGGTATCATGAGTCTGGTTCGAGAAAGGGAACAACTTACTTGTATCGAAATGCCCAGGAAGTGGTGTTCCGTTGAAATCGACGCCCAAGGAAGAGGTGTATTCAAAATACCTAATAAGAGGTGCCTTGAAAAAGGTGTCAATGGTGGTACAAGTATAAAAAGAGGGAACATTGTGGACTCACACTTGAGGGGGAGTATTGGAATAATATAAGCAAGTGTGAGTAAGTGGGGAAATAGTCCCACATTGGATAGGAATGTGGTGACTTGAGCATTTACAAGTGAGAGAACCCACTCACCTATCACCTTAAGGTTTTAGGTGGACAAGTGGTGTCTCTCTCACAAAGGTGCCTAGTCCTACACAATGTATCAATCTTCCCTAGTAAACTCCCCCCAATAAATGGTATCAGAGCCTCTAGTTCGAGAAAGGGACCGGGGTGTATCGAAATGTCCAGGAAGTGGTGTTCCGTTGAAATCGAAACGCCTAAGGAAGAGGTATATTCAAAATACCTAATAAGAGGTGCCTTGAAAAAGGTGTCAACGGCGGTACAAGTATAAAAAAGGGGGAACATTGTGGACTCACACTTGAGGGGGAGTATTGGAATAATATATGCAAGTGTGAGTAAGTGGGGAAATAGTCCCACATTGGATAGGAATGTGATGACTTGAACATTTATAAGTGGGAGAACCCACTCACCTATCACCTTAAGGTTTTAGGTGGACAAGTGTTGTGTCTCTCACAAAGGTGCCTAGTCCTACACTATGTATCAATGCTCCCTAGTGAACTCCCCCAACAGAATCAATACATGAACACATAGATACTTTCATGATTAGAATTTCAATTTGTGTGAATCAATTTGTATGTCGCTCATATTATTAAAATTTACCCCAAACATATTTTGGCACTGTTGATGTTTGGTTGAAATTCAATGTTAAGAGTACCTTTGAATTGTACAACCATGTCTTAGAATCAATTTGTATGTAGCAGAGATTTATACCAAGATGTATACATGATATACCTAATTATTTGGCATACTCATGTCTAGGATGTGCCTAATTTAATATTTTGACAAAGCTTTTACATAAATTTATCATCTATTTTTTTTAATTTAACTTGCAACTTTGAGAGAATTACACATTTGAATAAAATAAATTAAACACAACACAAGTTACAACACAACTTTTAAAAGGGTTTTTAATTTTTCAGCATTACGACAATTCTTATGGAAAAAAATTCGAAAACAAAAAGAGTAGAAATAATATAGAGGTTTCTATTCATAAATTTAGTGTAAAATAAAATGAGAAGAAACATCATTTAAATAGAATTTGTACCTCAAAAAGAAAATGATTCATGAGAAAAAATTAATTATTTAATCAATTAACATATATTTTAATTGATTAAATCACCTTAATAAAAAACAACCTTAACTCAGAAAAGGAAACCCTGAAATAAATATATGAATTAATCGATTAATATATTTTCTATTCGATTAGACGGTCTTTCTCCTTGCTTTATGTAGTAAGTTAACTTTACAATTGTTTTGAAACACTCCTTAATCATTTTCATACATGCCTTGATTGGTTTTTAGAAATTTTAATAAAAATAGAGAGGTTTTGAAAATATTTGGTGTGTTTGTGATTGTCTTAGTACTTCAAGACTTATGATTGTCCTTTTAAAATCCAAGATGATCACTTAAAGTCGTTAAGTACGGGATCATGCGAGCTTTCACACATTCTATCTTTCATTCTTCAAGATCCTCTACTTGATTCAACAGCTAACTAACACTTCAACTAGATCTTTGAATTATTTGACTGATAAGCCTTGGGATGTATTCTTGATCATATGCCATCACTAGCAGTTTACTGGACAATTGCAATTAACTCTCTCTTTGTCAGTTGTCAGAAAGAACTCTTGAAAAGATGTGTCAACATCCAAAAATCCATTTGACTTATGAAGTTATCATCTTTAAAAAACTGCTTTGACAGTTGTTATTAGTTGTCATAATTAAAACCAACTAATGGTTATATATGGACAACACATAGATCCATATCTCTTATGTTAGTCTAATGCATATTCTCTTTAGATTTCCAACTAGGAATATAATTGCAGAAGTAAGATGAAGCATATATATATTTGTCATATTTCTTTCATGATATTATTTATAGAAGTGAGAAGGCAGATAAACATTGTTACTATCATAATTTTTCTTAACTAAGAAAAATATGTCGACATGACCTTTTTTATTGCAATAGTTACATTTAATGACATTTCATTTATAAGTCTTATTTTCAAGGCATATGCTGGTAAAAATTCTAACATTATTTTTAGGTCATAACCTAGATTGACTTTGTTCTAAGATGCTCTTTAATTAACTAGAAGAATATTCAAGTTATCTCTTCCTTTGGTAAACTTATCAAGTGTGTTATATAAATAATCAATTTTATTTTTCAAAACTTTGCATTGTTCATATTTTTTCAGTTTCAACCATACTCTCATGAGAAGGAGAAGAAGGAGAAGATTTTGAATTAAAATACTGTGTTTCTCTTCAAGGCTGTCTATTTGTTCAAACTACTTTTGATTTTTTTATTTGTTTCCGTAGTCTTAGATGTGGAAATGACGTGCTTTAATTTACTTGATTCTTAATCTAACCTTTTACAAATGTAAAATGATTCATCCTAAGTAAAGTAAAAAGTTACCTTGTCGTCTTGATGATTTGCCACAAAACCAATGTTTTCTTATTCCTCCTTTTTTAATTCATATGAGGATTTCATATCATTTTTATTCCAAGATATGTATGTCTTATTTGTTTCTTTTTTAGTTCTTCTAAAATATTCATTTTTCTTCTGATTTTGGTCATGAGAAAAAAATGGCTTTATATTATCTTTTTTTTCCACATTGATAGTGGGTTAAAACGAATGAAAATATTCGTTCTTTTTTGTGTTGAAAATCTTGTTGTTTGTCATGCTTTGTGAATCTTTTGAATTTTTGGACCAACATTGTCACATCTTCATTGATATCGGTCAAAATCTTTATCTTATTCGACTTTAAAATCCAAATATTTATTCTTTTTGTCGCCTTTTTCATCATCAACTAGCCTTTTATGCACTATTTCATGTTCTTACAACTTTTCAAAGAAAGTAGCCAAATTCATAAATGACAAGTCCCTAGATTCATAAATCGATGTGACTTTAGGTTTCCAACCGCAATTTAAGAATTTAAGAAATTTTATAACCAAATTCTCATTTTGAAAAACTTTAATCATAAATGTAATATGATTCACAATGTCAATAAAATGTTTTTTCATATCCTGAATGTTTTCTTTAGGTTTCATTATGAAAAGTTCATACAAATGGCTCAATGTGTTCATTTTAGCCCTTTATACCTTAGGTGTACCTTCATAGATAACTTGAAGGGTGTCTAACATTTATTTTGCAGTTTCATAGTGAGAAACATGCAAGAGCTCATTAATACATAGAGCGGTAGTTATAATGGTTTTCTCTTTCAAATAACACTAAACTTTTTTCTTGTCCGCTTTTGTCCAAATATTTTTATCTTTGTTTTGTATAACACCATGGACTAAATGTGTGTGAAATTCTGTTCTTAAGAGGAAAGATGTTGGACCAAATGCTTAAGCCAAGATGTTCAACATCTTAAACCAGAATTGACAGATTATTGATAAACAAGATGATAAATGATAAAACATTAAAAGAACACAAAGAATTATTATACCAATTCAGTGCAAACAACACCTATGTTTGGGGGGCTTCCAACCCAATAAAGGAAATCCACTCTTCAATAGAATTAGTATAAAATATTTTAGATTAACAACCCCATGTTTAATGCCCTTCTTCTTAATTCTACCAGTGTCTTTCTATTTAGGACTCCCCCTAAATATAAGACCCCTCTCACTTTCTCTCATTCTTTAATCCAAAGTGATCACTACAATAATCAGAATAATGAATGTTGAATTACAACTCAACTAAACAAACCAAACTCTATGCCTTTTAGATATGAATAAAGGTGCTAGAGTAGTTCACAAACAACAACAAAAATAAAGACTTAAAGTATAAATCTTAACATATGAATCTTGAATATTTGCAGACTTCAAAGGTTAGGTTTGAGTCTCCTTAAATAGCAATGCAACCTTTCGGGTTTGTAGAGGATTTAGTTTTTATTTGTTTTGCAACAACCTCCAAAAATATTTGATTTTAATTTGAATTCAAATTTAAATCTCTAACAAATTTGATTTGACCCTTTTAATTAGCCAAACAAATCTAATAAATGCATTTCTAAAAGATATAAACGATTTTGATTGAACCACAATCAGAATATCACGCTCAAAATAGCTACAACATTGGTTTCCTGAGAAAGGCCAAATGTTGCACACATGCGGGAACATTTGGTCTCACATATGTCTTTTCTTCACCAAAACATGTTGCACACTCCATGTTGTTTTGCATTATACATACAATCTAATAGGAACAACAACGTGGGAACAAAAAGATCATTATTTTATAGATGTTTAAAAATCATAATTCACCCTCTTTATAAATATTTTAATATTCTCTTTCCACAAAGCATACCCTTCTCCATTAAAAGATGAGAGTTTGTTTAGTAAATTGTTTGAAGTCATTCATACCTCCTCAGATGATTAGTTTTATAACAGGGGTTAGAATTTGATGTCGCTACTTGACCAAGTGACTCCAAACACAATATGGGGTGAATTGTGATATTCAGATTTCAAAAACCAGTTTATAAAAATGCTTTTATTTAAAATTATTTATGTTAGAATATAGAAATTAATAGAGATGAAACACTATATTAAATATAAATAACATAAATAAAAGAGAAAAGGATAAAAAAAATCACACCAGAGATTTACCCTGGTTCGGCTTAAGCCATTTAGCCTACTCCAACTCCCAAGAGTTCCCCCCCTTAAGATTTCCACTAAAAAAATCTTGAGCTTTTACATAGGATCAATATAAACATCCTTACAAAACTACTTGAGCTTTTTCTAATGATCAACTAAAAACATATAAACAACCAGAACTTTTACACAAACTCATCTCAATAATCTTAGATAACCAAAGCTTTTACACATGTTTTAACTCAATAACCTTCATCCAAGATTTTTACAAGTTTAACTTGTAACCTTCAAATTTATTACAAATGGATAACAATAGAACTATAGTCTTGAATAAAAAATTATAGCACAACACCAGTACAACACAATTCTAAGATGAAACTTTTCACTTTTTAAAAACTAAAGCAAATCTAGTGAAAAAGAAATTAATAAAATAATGAGAGATAGAAATTTGGTATGTTTTGAAAAGGCAAAATACGTTTTTTTGTCCTTTAACTTTACCTCGGGGTTCATTTTGGTGCCTTAACTTTAAAAAGTGTCATATTGGTCCCTTAACTCTTCAAAATGTTCCATATTAGTCCTTTTGTCTTATTAGCGACGAAATTAGCGACTGATTTTTGTATTTTTCCGTCGCTAATAAGACGTAAAGGACTAATATGGAACGTTTTGAAGAGTTAAGGGACCAATGTGACACTTTTTAAAGTTAAGAGACCAAAATGAACCCTGAGGTAAAGTTAAAGGACCAAAAAGAGTATTTTGCCTTTTGAAAATAAGGAGAAGCCTAAATTTCTTTTTCATGCTTGGTACCTTGATAATTGGACTCTCGTAGGTGATTCATAGGAGGTAACTAAATTTCTTAAAATTATTTTATATATGAGTCTAGGATTGGGTATTGAGTTGATTATTTGTAATATTAAGATATTATGGCCTTCTTGTGATGACACTAAACATCGTGGGAGGGGGATGTTCTTTTTAGACATTGAGAGGTCAGTGTTAGAGATGAAATTAATTAGAGGGGTTGTTAGTTGAAATAAAGGTTTTTATCGAAGGGTTCTCCATGAGGAGAGATATCAGGGTTATTGAGTTTATGCATCATATTCTACAATCACAAATTGAGCTTCTTCTACTTGAATCATGCATGGGTATTGCAAAACTATTTTTTTTCCTAAGGCCATGTTAATCGACTCACATGGAGCAATCAACTACTTGGAATGATAAAATGTTGCGAGGGGCGATTAAAGATGTTGTAGTTGGTGGACGTATTTTCTTAGTGGACCTTCAATGGAGGGTAGCTTCTTTACCAATTAAGGTTAGAGATATAGGGTCGTTTAGAGAAGTAAAGGTTGCCCAGTACCATTTTCTGACTTCTATGGCCCAATATTTTATTTCACAATATCATATATTTAGAAATAGTGGGATAAATGGTATGGATTATGGTTTTGACAGAGCTTTGTGTTGACCAAGTGACTTCAAACACTAGAGGGAAAGTGAATTTGGATAAATGGATTTTGATATTTTTTTAATGAAAATGATTGATTTCACTTAATAAATTTTTACAAAAGGAGATGAAGTAAAACCGAAATAACTGGTTATAGTGGGCATAAGGAAACTAGATGAAATATATTCTTTTTATACATATGTTTATAAAGCACTTTCCTAAGTTTCCATTTTTTTGAGATCCAAATAGGAAAATAAGCAAAAAATACCACTTGAAAGATACAATTGAAAATAATGGATTAATGAATCCATTATTACGGACGAACAAAAAGAAAAATATAGTTAAATAGGTAAGAAATCAATTCATCATCTGTGACATCTACCCAGCCTGTGATTCCAAATCAACAGATTTATTGATCAACTCATGACATGAGTTGAGTAAACGAAAGTATTTTCACATCATTTTTTTTATTTATATTATATAAATATTTAAGCGCAAAAAATAAATAACAGGAAAATAAAAAAGATAAAAAAGAAAAGAAAAGAAAAATGCACACAAGGAATTATACTGGTTCGACCTTAAACCACACGACCTACTCTGGTTCCCAATAACTTCCTCTTGAGATTTCTACTATCAACTTGAGCTTTTATCACAAGATCAACCCATAACCTTCTTACATAAAACTTTTACCCATGTCCAGCTTGCAACTTTAATAGCAATGTCAATGAAACTAGAGAATGAAACTCTTGACTTACAATTACATCTCGATCTGATTCAAACAACAATTACACATCTCTAAATTAAGTATTCTGCTCTCTAAACACTAAAGTAATATTAAGTGTATAAATCTATTTCTAAGAAGAGAATGAGTAAGAGAAAAAAAAACTAGAATATCATATTTTTTTGTGTTGTATAAGTGAACACAAGTCCTTCTTTATACAGGATTTTGTTTTTCCAAATTAGGAAAGAAAAATGGGTCATAGCCGCTCTAAAATTGGTTAGCTTGCGGCGCTAATTGATTATGGCCTATATTTTTTGGAAAGAAAGTGGCCAGGTTAGAAGCATAATAGATTAAGAGGGTTCCTAATCACTTATGGGGAGAGTTTGATCCATTATCGATGAGACACATGTTCTAATCGATTAGAGAGTGACTTTTTTACTTCCTAGGTGATTATATACACTTCCTAATCGATTATCTTTGGGTCAAAGTTGATTCAAAGAAAATTTGGAAATTATATGAAGTTTAAAAAACATATAAAGTCTGTGTGCATTACTTTATTACTTCGAGAGCTACTCACACTTAATTAAAAACTAATGATCTAAAAAGATTAAAGCAACTAAGGTACACGATCATATGTAAGCTTTTAGAGACTATTGTTTCTTTAATGATGTTCTTAACATTAGAATTTCTTTGCACCAAACATATAGAACCTTTTATAATTGCTTTTTAATTTACTTAAATATTTTTCTTCCTTGATAGTTCTCATGATTATTTTCTTTATTATTTTTGTCATCATCAAAATCACAATCAAAATCATAGTTACATGCATAAAGGCATAGAAAAATAATTTTAATTATCTTAGTGGTATGATTTCGGCTTTTGACCTTAGAAGTTTTACTAGCAATGACATTGTCCCACCAAAATTCCAACATGTTTTGGCGAATTTTCTTTTTTGTAAAAGTGTTCAAGACATGTGATTAGTGTATTTTGATACACACTTTTCTACTATTGTACTACGACAATTCTATAGTTTATCTTGTAATTTTTATTATTTTAAGTATGTTTTTCAAGTTTAGCTTATTTTTAGTTTTATTTTTATTCAGTTACTTATTTTCTAAATAAACAGTTATTTAAACCTTCTTGATGTGCCGATCATAGCACAAGCTACAAGAATTGGATTGACGCATTCTAATATGTGTTGGAAATCTGAGAGGGTAAGATACAAGTTTCTTGTTGAAGTCAAAAGCTGATTCAAAGTGCAGAAGGGTTGGATAATTCGTTTTAGTTCCAATCTTAAGAAAATAATTAATTTCGGGCCGTTTTTTATGTTTCCCGACCCGGTTTGGATTAGAACCTGAATTCCTTGTTTTGTTTAACTAAGTCAGCTACTACTGTTCATTCATTATGATTTTTTTCACGAAAATTAGCTTTGTATGATTTCATGGAGAACTAATTTCAAAGGCGTATTCTGCTAGTTATAAATTCCATCGCACTTTGAGGTTATAATAATTTCAATCCAATTTCTATTCCGTTCAATTTTATGATGTGAATCTTGCATGATTAATTATATTTTCGTATAGTATATTGATTTAATTTGATATATGTGTGTTCCTAATTTTAATCGTGTGTTAAGTTAGCTTCTTTGTTAGCTTTGTCTAATCTTTAACTGTGTGCTTAATACAGTAATCAGGAATATAATTCTTATAGTATTGTTCACGCTTGTTGATTGACACTGTGATTGAATAGAAATAGAGAATCAGTTTAGGGGATTGGATTTATAATAACCAATGATAAGTCGGAACCCGAATCAGTAGATTAGCCGCTTTAGTTTACTTAGAATCAATTACTTTATATGGTTATCTTATTCGAAACCTCAACCCCCGTTTTTGTTGCGATCGTTTGGTTTAAAAAATTAAAGAGTCCTTGCGATACGACTCGAGTGTCGCTTCTATTTTACTACATTTTAAAAGTTTGACATGACCATGAGAAATAAAGCAGTTTTTGTGTGTTTGCAAGAAACGTAACTTGATATTTTCTCTTAGACATTCTTATTGATGGATTAGACAAACATATGTCCCAAGTAGAGTAACCATACTATCTTTAGGTAATGGACCATGATTCTGTTATTTTCTATAGACGTGATTTGTCTTGTTTGGTGTAAGGCGTGCCTAGATATCTTTGGGGAGAAAATTGTTCATTTCAAGAAGATTTTAGAATTCAAATACCGACATGACTTTGTTAGGGGTGTCCTTTTTTAAATATTTAATTGGACATGAGTATATATGAAGAATGAGACGCTTGTGAACTTGTTGACCGACCCAACAAAGATAAGATCGACATTTATGTCAACTGTACGAGTGGATAGGAGGAAAACATGCAAGTCTAGACTTGACTTAAGTTTCTCCACTTGTGAGATTAAAGAAGAAGAATCTTACTATGAGACACACAACCATCAAATTTTTTTAAAGTAAAATGGTCAAACATAGGATTTTTTGAAAAAATCAACCTACTTTTATATTGTTTGCATAAAAAATTCATATATTATACAATTTCTCCTTTTTCTTTTTTTTTTACCAAAACTATTTCTCATTCTAATCGTATTTTACATTCATAAAATACTATTTTATTGGGAGTTAATTTAAATTTTGTATATGGCTATTATTTAGAGTTAGAAAATGTTGTAAGAATGAGTTGCAACACAAACAAAATGTCACCGTTTTGTTTAGTTAGTTAAGATAGTTATTTCTTTACTAACCACTTAAATAGTTCTCCCATTGTATGTAAATCTTAATTAAATTCTAATAATACATCTATCTCTCTATCATTCTAAATTTTTACTAAATTTTGCCAATTTGCAAGTAGCTTAGAACCTAAGTCACCAAACAAATTTGTATCTAGGGCACCAGTTTGATCTTGAATCTCCATCCATGGAAAATTAGAGTACAACCATAAATCATGTCCTATCCAATCAACCAATTTTAAAGCGTGAAAACTATGATAGATGGTGTGCGTAGATGACAGTAATTTTCAAATTTCAAGATGTGCGTGAAATTGTAAATGATGGTTTCTTGGCATTATAGGAAAATGCCTGTTGTTCCTATTAGATTGGCCCTTTGAATTGACTGAATTTTATCAAAATAACAACTTGGAGAAGTGTCCTAGTGTTAAATATTGGCCTTGCTTGCTAAAGTTGTATGAAGCTGCAGAAATGACACATGCTGGACACGATGCTCCAGCATGTTGGTACAACATCTGGGCCTTGTGAAATAGGCGCCAGAATGCTGATTTTTGAAGTGTCTTATGCATAAGATTGTTCAAATATTTTATTATTTTTTATTTAACAATATGATTAGATGATTGGTTTGATAACTGGATGGAGTTTAATTCGAATTTATATGAAGAATTAAATTTGAATTTGAATTAAAAACAAATTATATCTTGTTGGAGATATTCAAGGAGAAAATCAAATATTCAATAAATTCTGCATTAATTATAGACAAATTCAAAGATATTACCCAAGGAGAAAAGCCCAAAGTTACAATGCTATATAAAGAGCTCAAACCTACATTGGAAAGTAAGAACTCCAATTGAAGATCTTAGAGTGTCTAGGTTTTGTGTCGTGTATTCACGTTAATGCTCTTAGATGATTAGTTTTGAAGCTTTATTTACACTTCTATGTTTTAGTAACTCGACATAGAAGGTTTCTCTAGTTGAGTTGTAATGAACATTGTTTATGTACACCTCTATGTTTCAGTTACTTGGCATAGAAGGTTTGTCTGGTTGATTTATAACTTTCAACATTCTTTATCTTATGAAGATTAAAGTTGATCACTATGGTTTAGTTGTTGTTTTCCTCTGTCACTAGGATTGTGGCAGAGAAGAAAGTGAGTAGGTTCTCATATTTAAAGGGAGGCTCTAAATAGAAAGTAATTGGGTAGGGTTACGCAGAGGCATTGAACAACATACGGTTTGTTGTTGCTTGTATTTTTAAATGTACTAAACTACTAATAGTGAATTCTTTTATTAGGTTGTGGACTCGGCCCCCCAGACGTAGGTGTAGTTTCATCAAACTGAGTAAATTTACTGATTTGTGTTCTTTATTGATTTGCTGATCCATCATCTACTACTAGTTAGTGTTTTATTTCCGGTGTATCTTGTTGCACCTATTGCTGGAGCATCATGTTTAGCATATGTCCCCTGGGGAATAGAATTTCAATTGACATCAAAGTAAACACCCTAGCCTGTTGGGTGAGCTCCAGGGAAGATAAAATTTTCTCAAATGGAGACAATAAAAGATGGAAGATCAGTCAACAAACCACTTGTTTTGAATGGCACAAAGCATTAAAATTGTGCTCAAGGGATGGAAATATCCAATAATTACCTCTGATGATGGTACAACCCGCCAAAAAATAGAGGCTGATTGGACTGATACTGAAGATGATGAAGCCCTTGGGAACTCCAAGTCATTGAATGCAATTTTTAATGGTGTGGACAAGAACATGTTCAAGTTGATCAACACATGTTCATAAGGTAAAGAAGCATGGGATATTTTGAAAACTGCACATGAAGGAACATCCAAGGTTCGTATGTCAAGGTTTCAGCTTTTAACATCAAAATTTGAGAACCCGAGGATGAATGAAGATGAAACTGTTAGTAAATTTCACATCAAATTGTGTGACATTGCAAACACATCCTTTGCCTTAAGAGAAAATATGTATGAAGAAAAACTTGCTAGAAAAATTCTTAGATAATTACTTACGAGATTTGATATGAAAGTGACTACTATTGAAGAAGCTCAGGACCTAAGTAGTATGAAAGTTGATGAACTCATTAGTTCCCTACAAACCTTTGAGATGTTCATTAATGAAAGGTCAGAAAACAAAAACAAAGGTATAACCTTTGTAGACAACACAGAGGAAGCTATACGTCAAGGTGTCAAAGAAGAAAGCTTGGCAGATGATATTGCACTTCTTGGGAAAAATTTCAACAAAACCTTGAAGTATCTAGACATGAAGTGGAAGACCAATGTCCCATACAAGAGGTCCAACATCAATCCCCAGAACAAAGACAAGAATGAAGAAGATCCCAACAGTGGGAAGGGTACTCAGTGCTTTGAATGTGAAGGCTATGGATACACTAAACCAGAATGTCCTAATTTCCTAAGGAAACAGAAAAAGGGATTAACCATCACTTGGTTTGAGTCTAATAGTGAAGGTGAGGGAGAAACTACCAATAATATGATTGCTTATTCTAGAAGATGTGAGTCCTCAAGTGTATCTAGTAGTGAAGACCAGACTAAAGAAGATGTTGATACCTCCTTCATGATCATGCATCCCAGTATGGAAGAAGTCTGGCTAGAAATAGGGAGACTAAAGAAAAACATAAGTGACCTTCATAAAGAACAAGAGGAAGATTTTATTAAAATGGAAAATCAGAAGAAAACTATCAATGATCTTCTCTTAAAAAAGTTAAATTTAGCTTCTGCCATCTCTGGTCTAGAAGAAGAAGTTAGAGTGTTAAAATCCAGTAGTGAAAATAATATTGAATCTGCTCACTTGGTAAGCAAAAATTTAGAGGTTATGAATGATACCTTGAATGGTAATATGAAGGTTGTAGGGTTCGATGTTCCTCCTAAGAAGAAGACTAAAGTTCTGAAGTTGGACCATATGTGCTAGCATCATGCTTAACATCTCAGAAGAAACAAGAAACCACCTCTGATATGTCACCATTGTGAAAAATATGGACAAACAAGGCCTTATTTCTTCGATTGGTTGAAGTTAAACATCAGAGGATGCAAGAAAATTCATGCTAAGAAGATGTGAAATCCCAATACTACTTTAACTGACTCCATAAAACACAGAGGTTCCTCAAGTAAAAGATTATATAGTGAAAGTACCAGGCACGTGGCTAGAGATAAGACTTCTCATGGGAATTGTGTAGAGGGAAGAATCAAAGGTTTAAAGAGGCCAGAAGAGGTTCCACTAAAAGAGTCTTCTACCAATGTGAATAAACATTATGTCAAAGGTAAATAAGCTCTTAAGAAGAAGGAGAAAGACATCAAGAGATTGCAAGACCTCAGGATTGATAAATATGGTAGGCTTGAAGAAAGGCCTACCAAGATGTCGAAACAGACAATTCAAAATTTTTCCAACGAGTCTGAAGTAACTTATGAGGATTGTGTCATTGAAGGGAAGGCTGATGGCCAGGCTAGATGCCCTTCCAACTTTGAACAACCTTTTGTGTAAGAACAAGATTTGCTTCTACATCTGGCCTTTGAGTTTTGATGATAACTGCACATGTTATCTAAGAGAACAATTCTGTATGATATGGTTTATGTCTAGTGTGTGGTTGTTGTCAATATGATTCTGACTCTGATAAGAAGGCGTGTGACTTCATCAGACTCTGTTATCAACACTCTGGAAGAAACATATGTGTGTATAAGATAAAGTCAAGATTCATGAATGTTTCTAATACAACGGTTCTAATGAACGTTAGTTCTGGACATTATAATTAAGACTTTATAAGAAAGGTCCACAAGACTTTATAATGTGATGTGCTTCTAATGTTACAAGTTCTGAAGAGTTTCTGAAGACAAGGTTCTGACTGAACGAAGTTCTGAAGATTCTGAAGACACAATTTATGAAGATCAAGTTCTGACGAGTTTCTAAAGACAAGATTTCGATTGAACGAAGTACTGGAGACTCTGAAGACAAGAACGTGCTTAATGAAATCTGAATACTCTGAAGACAAGGTTCTGAAGGAACAGGTTCTGAAGACTCTGAAGATAATGCTTCTAAAAGAACGAGTGCTGAAGATTCTCAAGATAGATTCTGTTGAACAAAGACCTTGGAATTCTGAAGACTGGGTTTCTGAAGACTACACAAAGAATGACTCTTCTACAACACGCTTCATCAAGTTAATATCTGAAGCCTCTGAAGACCGTAGAAGACTGAAGATAAGAATGGTTTTAAGCTGAATATAATATTACAAAAACTCTGTAACCTCTACCTCGAAAAGGTGGCGCAGGAGCACCTTTTTGTACAATGATGTTAACCATTCCTTCTTGTGAATGTTGGGATATTGCTGTTGGAATATGTTTCCAAGAATACCCCTCAACGAATCTATTATCTCCTGCTCTATAAATTAAAGACTTGGAAGCTTGAAGAAATGTAGCTCATGGCTTATTGCTTGAAGCAACTGCTGATTATAAAGAGGGAAAGATAAAAAGGTTGTTGGTTGTTGTTCATACAAAGAATTATCATTCAACACAGGAAACAATCAACATGTAGCAAGCAAAGATGAAGCTGCTACTACAAAGTGTGCACAAACGATGATCATGCTAACACCATATGAAACTAATCATGTGAGACATCAATAAGTGAAGCATAGTAGCTTAGTTGAACTTGATGGTTGAATTAGAAAAAGCATTATATGCTCAAGAAAGGAGTACAAGATGCTGCAAGCTGAAACTCAAATGAAGAATGCTCAATGAAGAAGAAGCTGAAGCAGAATGATGAAGAATGCACAACGATGCAACATGCTAAACCCATGTGAAACTTATCAAGTGAAACATAAATAAGTGAAGCATAGTAACTTAGTTGATCTTGATGGTTAAGCTGGAAAAAGCATTACCTACTCAAGAAGGAGTACATAAAAAAGAAGCTTAAAGCTCATGATAAGAAGCCTCAGTGCTCATAAGAAAGCTTTTATGCAATACAGAACTAGTGTGCTTTATAATCTCTTAGAGATTCATTTTTAGATAGTTTCTGTATTAGAAAGCAAGGAGTTTTTGCTCATATCTTGCTAGAAACACTTAGGTGTTATTGTACTTCATTTATGTAATCATCTTGTAAGAAGCATATATAGTGCACACAAAAATCCTTGAAAACAGTATTGTTCCTTGAGCGGTCGAGTGAAGACTAGAATGCTTGAGAGGGCTAGGTCGTTGTTGAACGACTTGGAGGTTGATTCGTTGAGCGGTCGAGTGAAGACCAGAATGCTTGAGGGGTTCAGGTCGTTGTTGAACAACTTAAAGGTTGATTCCTTGAGAGGCGAGTGAAGCCAGGATTCTTAAGAAGGCAATAGAAGGCATCCATTGTGGTTGTAATCATTTTGATGATTAGTGGATTAAGTCCTTGTGATAAGGCAAAATCACCTTGAGGGGTGGACTGGACTAAATTCGTTAACGGTGAACCAGGATAAAAATAATTGTGTTCATTTATTTTTATTTACTAGTTAACGTTATTAATTTTAATTTTGCAAAAGGGGACGAAAAGTGAAACCCAATTCAAACCCCCATTTCTTGTGTTTCTCAACCTTCATTTTGGAGTTCATCTAAGGGAGAATAGTGGTTATGATAGAAGTCCTTCTCATATATATGAAATTATGTCAAATCAAAAACATGTCATAATTCTTGATGAATTGGAAGTGGGTGCACTGGAGTTTGTATCAGACAAGTCTGATCTAGACGTTGAGGGAATTATGATTGGAACTATGAAAATTGTTCAAGTTAGAGATTCCCAAAAATCAGGTTTGAAAAATCCTGATGGTGATATAAATGTGTCAGACACCATGTTCAACATGTTGACTAAATCACAAGTGCATAAGGAAGTTGATGGTCATGTTTATGAAGATGTTGTGGATGATAATAGCATAGCTGATGATAGTGATCATGGCTTAGAAGATGTGAAGACACAGGGTCAAAATATGATATTTAATAATGAAAGCATTCTAATAGTCTGTACTTCAAAAAATGACATGTCTCCACAGAATAATTAAGATATTGGTCTCGTAAACAGAGATGAAGAGAAATCTATAAGTGAAAATGAAAAGAAACATGTTCAACAAGCCAAAAGCCTGTGTGATTCTTATAGAAAGAATATGGAAAAGGTCAACATAAGAAACAACGAAGATGTGAGGATAAACATGGAAGTATAGTCTGTTGATCAAATGCTGACTAAGCTTGAGGAAGGCTTGGCGAGAGAGGTATGCTACCTTTTCTAAGTTTCAAGAAACGCAAATGAAGGAATACTCAGATATTTCCAAAGAAAGAAATTGCAAGGATGTCATAAAAGTTGTTCAAGAAGTACCAGGAATCTTGAGAAACATGATGGTAGTTGAGTGCTCTACTCAAAGGAAGGAAGAACAAGCTGTTGAAACAAGTTTCTTAGTAATCATGTTCAATATTTAGAAAAGCCTAAATTGTAATGAGAAAATACTAAAGGGAATATATGTGTATCATATAATAATAGGACTTAAAAGGAATATTTCAATAGAGGAATTGACATTTGAGGAAGTGGTACAACTATTGAAGAAGGTTGGTGTAACAAGCATGGAGAACCTCATGTTAAGTTACACTGGTGACAATCCAGATGAGTGGAAGAATTTTGTTGACAGCATAATATATTGGGTTAGCGAGGAGCACATAAGAGTAATCTTACCTAATGATGCAGATGAATTATATACAGTTGGAAACTGTGATAAGAAATTGCCTAGGATAAAGCTCCAATTGAATAAGTTTAGTATTAGATACCATGTCATGACATTGATCTAGGACATTTTCACTAAAGCTGTGGATTGAAATCAATTTGAAATACTAAGGAGTGTCCTTGGTATTTTCACACTTCAGAGTCCATAGCAATAAATTTTGGGGAGTTGTGCCAAAAAAGAAACCGAGTTTCTTTCCCATAAGTCTACTTTGGCACATAAAACATGGAGTTTTCCTTGGTTATATCAGGTGTGGTATAACTTGGTTGATGTTACAAGCAAGAGAACAAGATACCTTGCCTTATCATACTCTTAGATTACAGATCCTTCTCCCAACACGAATCAAGATCAAGCTAGTGGAAGCAAGCTTCTCTATAAGATTGATGCTTTAGAGGAGGTTATTGATATAATGGTTGTTTTTCATGATCTGGGTGTGTATGTGCTAACATAACTCTTGCATGACTGACCTTGTGTATGCTATTCTCTATGCATATTGAATTTGTTGTTCTTATTTGATTGGCACTTTGGATTGGAGGCATTTCACCAAAACAACAACTTGGAGAAGTGTCCAATTGTTCAAGATTGGTCTAGCTTGCTAAATTTGTATGAAGCTTCATAAAGGACACATGTTGGGCGCGATGCTCCAGCATGTTTGTACGATATTTGGGCCTTGTGCAACAAGCACCATAATGTTTCATTTAGAAGTGTGTTCTGCAAAATATTGGTCAAAGAATTTATCGTTTCTGATTTAACATTATGATTAGATGATTTGTTTGACAACTGGATGTCGTTTAATTTAGATATAAATGAAGATTTAAATTTGAATTTGAATTAAAAACAAATCATATCTTGTTGGAGATATTCAAGGAGAAAATTAAATATCCAACAGATTCTGCATTAATTCTGGACGAATTCAAAGATATTATTCGAGGAGAAAAGCCCTGAGTTACATTGCTATATAAGGAGCTCAAAACTACATTGGAAAGCAAGAACTCCATTTGAAGATCTTATAGTGTCTAGGTTTTTTGTCGTGTATTCACACTAATGCCCTTTGAAGATTAGTGTTGAATTTATTTGTACACTTTTATGCTTTAGTAACTTGGCATAGAAGGTTTGTCTAGTTGAATTGTAATGAACATTGTTGTTATTCACTTGTAATCTTTGAACTCTTCATGAGTAAGTGAATAGTAAACCAGTTTTAACAAATTCTAATTCTTCTTCTTCCTTTTTCTCTCTCTTTCATAAAACCTAATATGGTTTCTTGTGTTTGTTCAAGAAACTCAATCATTTTCTCATATTTTGGTTTATTCTTGACGACATCAATTTGCAAAAGTTATTTTAATTAATAATAGAAATAAATTGAGAAAATTGGTAAAAATAAGGAATTGGGTCAATTGTGTGATTTGAGGGAAGTATGTGATAAGATGAGAGAAGTTGGGAATAAATTGGGCAAAAACCATAATTTTGAGAAATAATTAGAATACTATATATTCTAAAAGTTGGGAGAAAATTAGGTTAGGGAGAATTTTTGTGATGCGTGAAAATAAGGAGGCAAGAAAAACAAGAGTATTTGGAAGAAGAGCTAGGTTTTGAAGGGAGAATCCATAGGAGTTGCTTGGTTTGCCTTGTTGCTAGAAATATAAGGTAAGGGAGGAGAAAGGTCTCTCAATATGTGTGTATTGCATGATGGGGTAAAAAAGAGAGGTCCTTGCTCTCATTTGGGTTCCATGATTTCCTTTGATGAATTGTTGTTATGCTTGTAATATAGAATTTGTTGATTGATTGTGTGTATACATGTGTTTCTATAAATGAATTTATGTTTATTATCATGAATATGCATGTATAAAATTCTACCATTGATTTTAGTGCTTGAATTTTGTACATGATTGATGACGAAATTGTTGATGAATTACTATGAATCATGACGAATATAGGTGTAGTAACATGTTGATGGTCGTGATAACATGATTCATTGTTAAATTCCTATTTTGGATCACTTGATTTTGGGAAAATTTGGTTGGGGTCATGTATGAAGGTTTAGTGATGGAGGGTATGAAGAAAGAATATTTAAAACTATTTTTTTTTTTTGAAAAAGTTGCAGTGACAATCGATTATCACCCTATGACAATTGATTGCACTAGTTAAAATTTTGAAGAAAAAATGACAAACGATTGCAGGAAAAATATGATTGTGCTACTTGGAAATGTGTTTTTCTTAAATTCAGTAGTGAAATCCCCTTGGTGACAATCAATTGTCATAGGTCAAATTGTGAAAAATTTTGTTTTGACTTTTTTTGCATTGTTTGACGATTTTAGCCATAACTTTTGTTTCGTAGATACAAATGAGACTCCATTTGAAGTGTTAAAAAGATAACGCGCAGAGCTACCTCATGGTAGTGCTTAACAATTGAGTTGTAATATGTGTCTAATATATGGATGTATGTGATGTCATGTATGATTAATTAGAGAATTATTATGGTTGCTTAATGACGTGTTGATGTTATAATGAATTAATATGATTAAATGCTTATGAATATGCATTTGTTGAGTTGCTGTTGTTTGGTGTTGTTTATTTATTGTTGTAACATTGATTAATTATTGCGTATGATGAATGGAGTTGTGCATAATGATGATAAATGCATGGTGACTATTTAGGTGAACAGTTTTGTGATAATGCATGATGTTGAGAGTCGTGCATCTTGGTGTACAGACTTCAGTCCAATTTTGGTGTGCTCTGGTCCTATGGTGGGGATTCAGGAGCGATTAGATGGTTTCAGATAGGAATCGGTGAAGCATTATCTATGGTGATGGTAATGATTTGGTGTGTTTGGATCCTATGTTAGGGATTCAAGAGCGATTAGATGGTTCCAGAAAGGAATCGGTGAAGCATTATTTATGGTGATGGTAACATTTGGTGTGTTTGGGTCCTATGTTGGGGATTCAGGAGCGAGATGGATCTGGGTTGTCCATAAATTGTACCACATGCATAAGTGTCATGTTGTATCATGAGTCATATTTCACATACATATGTGTGCATGGTGTTACGAATGGGTGTGAGACTATGTTGTTGTTGATTGTGCGATGAATGTGGGTATGTTGTACGTTCTCTACCTTAACATTCTTTACAATGTTCACTTTAAATGTTGATTATCACCCCCATTTCTTCATGTTGTCTACCATGGACATCTTGCAGATACTCAGGAGTGATCCTTATTGTCGTGCATTGGACGATGGCTTGTTGGAGCTACTCTTCGCTTTTATTTTTATTCACTTTATGATACATTAGTGGTTTGGTGCTCTAATCGTGTAACATCGGGGATGAGAGTTATTATGTTTTTAAATTTGATGTTGTTTTTGTTGTTTTGGATTTTATAATTTATTTATGAAGTTGTTATGAAATATTTTTCCGCTGTGTAGTTTCAAATGATTTGATATGTTTTTGAAGGATTGTCGTCGATGACACTTTAAATTGTCGTGTAATGCTCAATTTATAAGTTTCGGGATTTAGGGTGCTACACTAGGGATCCTTCTAGACTCAATATCATGTTTTCCTCCTTTAGCAGTTAAATTAATTCATTCAACCTTTCAACAATTTCTTCCTGCTTAAATTTTTCTTAAAAGATGTAAACATTCCCATATCTAAATTTGAGGATTGAATCAGGTTTCATTATAATTTTTAATTCCTATATATTTTTTTAGTGATAAAGGATCTACAATTATTTCCAACGTTTATACCTTTTGAGAAGCATTTATGGAATAAACATTCATCTTCTTCGCCTTATATGTTTATTCGCTTTTGTCCAGCACTTAGAGAAACTCTATATATCATTTTAAGATTGTCCCACATTTTCTTAGCAGATTTTGAAGGTGACAAAAGTACACAAGAAGATGGGGTTGAATTGTGTTTTTCAATTTTCTTAATTTGTGTCTGATCAGAATTCATAATCTAAACTGGTGTTCAAATTCTGGTTATACTTAGCAGCTGAATGTTAACATAAGCAAATAAATAATAGTAGAAGACACAAAGATTTATATTGGTTCCTCCCAAATGAGAGTGGTTCAGTCCCCTTGCTTCACAAGAGATTTTTACTATAATCAAATTATGATTATAATCGCTTATGCATTATGCATAAGACTTTGACAATGCTCAGACCTTAAGTCCGAGACTCCTTGCTTAAACCCCTAAGGCTCAAGACTTCCTTGCTCAAGTCCTACAGACTCAAGACTTTATTGCTTAGACCCTCAGCCTAAGACTTTCCTGCTCAAGTCCCTCAGACCCAAGACTTCCTGCTCAAACCCCTCAGGCCCAAGACTTCTTGCTCAGACCCACGTTCCAAGACTTCCCTGCTCAGGTTCCACGAACCCAAGACTTCCTATTTAAACCCCTCAGGTTCAAGACTTATGCTCAGACCCTCGATCCAAGACTTCCTTGCTTAAATCCCACGGATTCAAGACTTTTTCTCAATCAATCCACTTGATTAAGTCTTTCATTACTCTAGCACATATCGAGAGAGTTACATGGCTCAAGCATCTTGGCGAGAGACTTGGTTGCTCAATCAATCTACTTGATTAAGACTTTTAATGCTCTAGCACATAGCAGGAGACTTACATGGCCCAAGTATCTTAGCGAGAAACTTAATCTAAACGGCTAAACAACATGTTCAACATAATAGAGAACAAGGTGTACTTGATACAAATATCAGAGGTACAGGGAAATCACCATAACAAAGACCTAAAGCTCTTAAGATTTCTAAGATATTCAATGTTTAAGAAATCTAAAGGCTTTTACAATTACAACCTACAACAGAATTTGTGCATACTCGATTATGTTGATAATTGTTGATCTTGTTACTCCTCTGTTAGGTTGATCCTTGTTAAAGATTCAGTTTGAATCTTCATCTACCTATATAGCTTTTGTAGAAGACTAGCCGTAGGAGAGATAACTTGATCAAGTGTATTTGCTTTCTGAGATAGTACAAGAGACATTGAAAATAGATGCACCAAAAGATCTCAATCCACTGTGTAACGTGTTTGACCATCGAGTCTTCAAAGAGATCGTGTACTATAGAACCATTGTGAGTAGATATTCATAAAGGCATGGCATCTTTTCTTGAGCCTTATGAACTAAGACTCTAGCTGACAAACTGAGTTGACAATGCCGCTTTCTTTTTGCAGTACGGATAACTTCAGATTTATCAATAACTCTGAATAATCACCATAAACCAATTTACATTCACCAAGTGTAGAGATAATTATATTGCTTCTTCTGATACTGAGACCTTAAGCTTCAGAGTCTACACCAGACATCACTTAAAGAGTTTTCTTCAAATTCTGCACCACTAGAAGCTAGCAATTTAGCTTCTCTCAAGTATTAGAACATGCATGCATGAAACACACATCATATATAACCATTGTTCTTTTAGTACTTTGTTATCATTAAAACCCAAGGAATATATGTCTTGAACAAATCTTGTTCTAACAATCTCCCCCTTTTTGATGATTACAAACATAGGTATTTAAAAGACACTGTTGGGCATTTATAATTTTCTTTGCAACATTAGAGTATGAGTTTTGTAAGCTCCCCTTGAGTCTAATAGTCCAAAGTTGAGTTCTGTAAACCCACCCTAAGTGCTACTTTCAAGAAAAAGTATTTTAATTTTCTTAGTAACATTTGAGTCTAGGGTTTGTAAGCTCCCCCCGAGTCAAATAGTCCAAAGTTGAGGTTTGTAAGCTCCCCCTTAGATCTATATTTAAGAAAACCAACAATAATATTTTAAATTTCTCTGGCAACATCAGAATACGAGGTTTGTAAGATTCTTCTAATTCTTATAGTTTAAGTTTGAGGTTTGTAAGCTCCTCCTAAGTTCTATGTACAAGAAAGTTAAAATGTGTCGCCCGGGCAAAATAACTATTATGTACAAAAAATTAAATACAAAAATTATAAATGAATATTATGTACAAACTGAATGGGTTCAATTTCTAATTAAATACTTACTATCTCCCCCCCCCCCCCCCCCCCCCCCCCCCCCTTCCTTTTCATATAAAAAAGAATAAAAAGAGAAAAGAGAAAAAAATTTACAATCATAAATGCATAACAGGCCATCATTACAAGACCAGTTTCCAAGGAAGGGAAAATGATCAAGTAACAGGGATCAACAAAGGATTGTGCAACGCATGTTGTAACACCCCGATTTTTGTAAGAATATTTATTTAATTTATTTAAATATTGTATTAGTGAATTTCTGTGAATTTTGAAGATTCGTGTCGATGTCGGTGTTTTGTGAAGTTTTGGTTATTTAATTAAATAATAGTATGTATTACGGAATATATTGTATTATTATTTATTTTAAATAATATTAGGGGAATTCAGGGTAAAGTGGAAATTTGAGGAGAATTAGTGAGGGCATTATGGAGAAAGTCCAATTTTGAGTCCCAAGGGTTAGGGTGAAGATAAAAGGAGGATTTTGAGAATGGGATTCACTTTTTGGTGAACCGTGAAAAGAAGGAAAGAATGAGAGCTCTGAGGAAAAACGGAAAGGCGAGGATTTTCCTGAAGGTTTCCAAAGGCTCGGTAGAAAAGCTTCGAATCGACAATCTAAGGTATGGGGAGTAATTACCTTCATTGTTTTCAATATAGGATTTGATGTAATTGAAGTCGATGTTTTGTGTCTGAGGGTTTGTGGGGTTTTGTGATGAATTGATGATTTTGAGGGTATTTTGTGAATCAATTATTAAGGGTTGAATCTAATCGGATGAAATAGACCTTGGGGCTGATTCTCTGTCCAAACAAGACTTTAGACAACGCTTTTTTAGGCCTTAGACAGCGCTTAAAAGCGCTGCCTAAGCCAGCGCTGGCGTAGGTAAAGACATCGCTTTTTATTTACGAAAAAGCGCTCTCTAAAGTATACATTAGTGGGCGCTTTTTCAACAAAAAGCGTTGTCTAAAGGCCCCCTTTAGACAGCGCTTTTTTTAAGTGCTGTCTAAAGTATGCCTATAATTTTAATTATCAATTTTTCTATACCTTTAGAGGGCGCTTTTTTAATAAAAAGCGTTGTCTAAAGGCCCCCATTAGACAGAGCTTTTAAAAACGCTGTCTAATGTATGCCTATAATTTTAGCTATGAATTTTTCTATGCCTTTAGAGGGCGCTTTTTAGGAAAAGCACTTTCTGTTGTGAACTATGGACAGCGCTTTTTCTAGAAAGCGCTGTCTTTTCTCTACGTATAATTTTAATGATTTTTTTTTAAAATCTCATTTTAACCATTTTTTAATGCAGAAACCTGTATAATTCAAGCCATTTCAATAAACCTGTATATTTCACATTTCCATTAACAATTTCTAGTATGGTTCATTAACCATTTCCACTAATCCCATAAATCACATAAACCACATAAACCATTTCCATTATAATTCAAGTAATTTACATTAACCATTCACAAAACTATACAATTACATTCCAAAATCACATAAATAACATAAACCATTCACAAAACTATACAATCCCATAAAATAAACCATTCACAAAACTATACATTCACATAATCCCATTATCCTATACCTTATATGACTTTTTTTCCAATAAGGTATTCGTACAATTCCTCCTTAATTTCTTGCAATTTATCCTTCGTGTAATGAGAACACACGTATTCATCAAAGTTCTACATAACAAAACAAAATATGCATGATTCAGTTAAAAATAATAAATTATATGACATATCCGATAAATATTAAAATAAATCCTAAGTTATAAATCCATGCATACCGTAATAGGAATCTCTAATCGATCAATTTGAAGGATTTCTCTAATAAACCTCAAAACGAAATACTCGCAGTCTATGCCATTACGCTGACGAGGGCACTACACATAGACAAACAAATAAGAATTAATATATAGTTGTTTTGTGTTATCAAGTAGCATCACTAATAAGCAACATTATGAAAATTAATATACCTTCTGAGCTTCATTTTCATCATGTGTCTTGTGTGTGTCGTCATGGTCACTAGCCGTTTCACCTATAAGAAAGAAAAAAATAAAAATTAAATGACAAATATAAAAATCCATAATCCATAATCCATTGAATGATATAAGCTATATATAACATGACAACTAATTAATATTATTGAATGATATAAGCTATAATTTTATAATTAGTACCTTTTTCACTAACGTCTCTTTCTTTTCTTGGTTGGAATATGTTCTACCCGTCTCTTAACAACACGGACGGTTGGACTGATCCAAATACCCTCATTATGATCATTTCTTGTATATGATTCATTCGCTATAATATTTTCATCTTGATCATTTCTAGTAAATGATTCAATATCAACATCAATATCACCTTGATCTCCAATGTTTTCATCAATTACTTTGTTAGATAAAAGCACTATAGACCATTTTGTACTTGTCGGATCAGTGACATAGAATACTTGTTTAGCTTGAGAGGCTAGAATAAAAGGCTCATCTTTGTACCCCACCCTATTAAGATCCACTTGCAAAAATCCTGACTTATCCATTCGTACGCCATTATTATTTTCAACCCACTTGCAACGAAATATAGGAATCTGAAACTTCTCATAATCAAACACCCAAATGCGCTCGATAACCCCAAAATATGACAGATTTGCAAATTTGGGGTTTAAATCTTTCACACTTGAAGTGTGCATTGCTTCAGCTACTACGGTGACACCACTATTTTGCATAGTACTTTTATCATCTTGTTCTTTGGTATAAAATGTGTATCCATTAATTGCGTATGCGCTATAAGAAAACACAACTAAACTTGGACCATATGCTAAACATCTCAACCTTTCTGTTATTGAAGCGGGATCTGAATAATACTTTGAATAAATATGATCCTTAAACCAAGGTATGAAACTTCGATTGTGCTCTCGTACTATCCAATTCTCATTTCTATTCGGATTTAAACCTCGGAGAACATCCTTGAGCATTTCAACATACGGCTCAACCTCGTTCTCATTGTGCAGAACATACAAATGCACTTGATCCTGTTCGACCCTTGATACTGTCACAACTTCATTTCCAATTAACTTTTTTCCTTCTTTTTTTTTGACAAAATGAGATTTGGGGAGTCCAATTGATTGTACATTGGACAGATATTCAGTACAAAACTCAATCGATTCTTCAACAATGTATCGTTCGGCAATACAACCCTCTGGTCGACTTCGGTTTTTAACATACCCTTTTAATATTTTCATATAACGTTCAGCAGGGTACATCCATCTCATATAAGTCGGTCCACACAATTGTGTCTCTTTCACCAGATGAACAACTAGATGAACCATTATGTCAAAAAACGAGGGAGGAAAAATCATTTCAAGATCACACAAAGTAATAACTATTTCTTTTTGCAATGTTGGTAAGATCGTAGGATCGATCACCTTACTGCAAATTGACTTGAAGAAAAAACACAATTTAGTTATTGCGCTTCTTACTTTTTCTGGCAGAATAGAACGTATACCTATTGGTAGAAAATGTTCCATTATAACATGGCAGTCACGCGTCTTTAAACTCTTTAACTTGAGATCTTTCATAGACACAAGTCTTCTAATATCTGAAGAGTATCCTTCTGGAACTTTAACTGCACTTAGAAATTTACACAATACCTTTTTCTCTTTTCTAGATAGAGTATAAGCAGCAGGTGGTAGATATGTTCGTGTTCCTTTCTTCATGGGTCCTAATTCATTTCTTATTCCCATCGCTACCAGGTCCTTTCTTGCTTTAAGGCCATCCTTAGACTTTCCTTGTATATTGAGTAACATACCAATAACACTGTCAAATACATTTTTTTCAATATGCATAACATCGAGAAAATGTCTTACATACAACGACTTCCAATATGGCAGTTCAAAAAAAACCGACCTCTTCTTCCACCCACTCTTGACAAGTGTATGTGCAAAAGGCTTTCCAAACTGAGTACTCACATCTTTCACCTTTTCAAAAATTTGATCACCTGTCAATATAGTTGGAGCTCTACCATGTTCTGCCTCTCCATTGAATGCTTTTCTCCACCCACAATAGTGATGATTAGAATTTAAGAATCTACGATGACCGAGAAATACATTCTTTTGACCAAACTCCAATCGCGTCCAATCTATTTTATCTTCACAAATAGGACACGCACATTGACCTTTTATGTTGTACCCTGATAGATTTCCGTATGCTGGAAAATCATTAATTGTGCCAAACAACATCTTAATTGTGCCAAACAACATCGCCCTCAAGTTGAAACTTTCTTTCCTATACCCATCATAAACCTCCACACCGTTCTCCCACAAAAACTTTAAATCTTCGATTAAGGGTGTCAAGTATACGTCTATGTCATTCCCTGGTTGTCTAGGCCCAGAAATTAGCATACATAACATCATGTACTTACGCTTCATACATAGCCATGGAGGTAGGTTATAAATCATTATGATCACAGGCCAAGTGCTATGTGAGATACTTTGAAGACCGTGTGGGTTCATTCCATCAGTAGATAATGCCAAGCGAAGGTTTCTTGCTTCTTTTCCAAATTCAGGATAATCATCATCAATTTTCATCCACTGTGGTGAATCTGCCGGATGTTGAAACTTTTCATCAATAATTCTTTCATCTGCATGCCAAGTCAAGTGTCTTGAATCGGTCTCACTACGAAACATGCGTCTAAATCTCGGAATTATAGGAAAATACCATAAGACTTTTGCTGGAGACAACTTTTCCTTATATCGAGAGACACCGCATTTAGGACACTCATTTAACGATGCATACTCATTTCGAAACAAAACGCAATCGTTTGGACAGGCATGTATCTTATCATAGCTCATGCCAATAGAGCACAACATCTTTTTGGCCTCATATGTTCGATTAGGAAGAACATTATCCTCTGGAAGCATATCTTTCATAAGGGCCAATAACTCTGTGAAAGTTTTATCCGACCATCCAATGCCCGCCTTTAAGTTGTACAACTTTAATACCGCAGACAATCTTGTGAATTTGGTGCAACCATTATATAACGGTTTCTCTGCATCGCTTACCAACCTCTCAAACATTTTGGGACAATCCCTAAGATCTTCTTCAAGTGCTTCTGCAATCTCTTCGACTCGATCAGAATCGTATGTATCTGTGCCATTGTCGTTTGAAGCATAGGTCGATTATCCTCTGGTTCAACATTCCCGTTAATGTTCTCACCATGCAAATTCCAACATGTATAACTTCTATCAATTCCACTCCTCATTAAATGCGATGCCAACTGAACCGCGTCAACCCGACTCCCAAAACAACAACCCAAACAAGGACATCTCATTCGACTGGGGTCTTTGGCGTGCACAACAGCAAACTTAACGAATTCCATTACCCCATTCTTGTACTCTTTCGACAATCGACTTGAAGACATCCATTTCTTATCCATAGTTATACTAATTAAACTAAACAAAAACAAAAATAAAAAATATTTACCTGTAGGGATGCAAACAACTTCTAGACCCACACAGTGTCCAGATAGGTTAGAATTACCAAGATCCCCCTGTACACGTATCATAAAATGAAATATCATTAATTGACCAATTATGAGTCATAACTTGATAAGTGGCAACATGTAATCACAAACAAGCAACATACTTAACAGTAAGCATACTTAAACAAGTAACCAAGCATACTTAAACAAGTAACTAAGCATTAGAGCAATTCATCCTAAACCTAACAAGATTCAAATCTAAGCAATACCTAAACAAGTAAACATGCATCAACTTAAACAAGTAACATTCATACGATAACCTAAATCTATCAAGAATCAAGTTTAAATCATACTTAAACAAGTAATCATCATATCACAAAGATAATCATCAAAGCAATTATTGAGCAAGATAAACATCTCATGCAAAGACAAATATCATACTTTCTTTGACCATGCAATACAATAACTATCATAACTCCACTTTCATGGCTCTATATATCATAACTCCATCAATACAATAACTATCAATATTACAATAACTATCATACTTTCTTTAATCTAGAATATAGAAACAACAACTAATGAAAATAGAAACAACATGTTCAATATTAGTCATTCTAAACATGTTCAAAAATAAACATCTCAAAACTTTATAACTATGGTCATTACCCATATCAACACTACACACAAAATAAGTCAGAAGTATGCAACTGAATAATACATAAAATGGAAGTATGACGGAGGAACTCCGAACCACCTCAAACAACACCTGTACTACGACGGAAAAATGGTAGCTAGTGACAAGAATGAAAACAGAACAAAAATCGTACAATGAAAACAAGAATGAAAACAAGAATGAAAACAGAATGAAAACAAGAATGAAAAGCATACCTCTTCTTCGTTTCGTCTTCTAGTTCACGAAAGCAATGGCGAATGAACAACCAAACTGACGGAAATACGTGAACGATGACAATGACGAACAACGATGGCAATGGCGAATGAACGACGGCAATGGCGAATGAACGACGGTAATGGTTTCAGTAGAGAAGAACGATAGCAAGGGTTTCAGTAGAGAAGAACGGTCGAGAGAAGAAAATGAAAAGAAATGTCTGAAAATGATTAGAAATTGTTTTATATTTTAATTCATAAATGACTTTAGACGGCGCTTTTAAAAAGCGCTTTCTTAAATGCTACCTATAACAGCGCTTTCCTCAGAAAGCGCTTTCTAAGGTGGGGAGAATTTAAAACCTATAGTAGCGCTTTTGCAAAAGCGCTGTCTAAAGTGATGCCTATAGCAGCGCTTTACAAAAAGCGCTTTCTAAGGTGGCTTCCATTTTGGGCATTTAACAGCGCTTTTAAAAAGTGTTTTCTAAGGTTAACCTTTAGACAACGCTTTTATAAAAAAGCTGTTTAAAGTAATGCCTATAGCAGCGCTTTACAAAAAGCGCTTTCTAAGGTGGCTTCCATTTTGGGAATTTAACAGCGCTTTTAAAAAGCGCTTTCTAAAGACTGTCTTTTACAACGTTTTTTTTAAGCGAAATTTTTTAAAGACTTATAGCAGCGCTTTGTCCAAAAAGCGCTGTCTTTTTTGCGCTTTCTTTGTCCAATTTTGGCGTAACACCCCGATTTTTGTAAGAATATTTATTTAATTTATTTAAATATTATATTCGTGAATTTCTGTGAATTTCTGTGAATTTTGGTGATTCGTGTCGATGTCGGTGTTTTGTGAAGTTTTGGTTATTTAATTAAATAATAGTATGTATTACGGAATATATTGTATTATTATTTATTTTAAATAATATTAGGGGAATTCAGGGTAAAGTGGACATTTGAGGAGAATTAGTGAGGGCATTATGGAGAAAGCCCAATTTTGAGGCCCAAGGGTTAGGGTGAAGATAAAAGGAGGATTTTGAGAATGGGATTCACTTTTTGGTGAACCGTGAAAAGAAGGAAAGAATGAGAGCTCTGAGGAAAAAGGGAAAGGTGAGGATTTTCGTGAAGGTTTCCAAAGGCTCGGTAGAAAAGCTTCGAATCGACAATCTAAGGTATGGGGAATAATTACCTTCATTGTTTTCAATATAGGATTCGATGTAATTGAAGTCGATGTTTTGTGTCTGAGGGTTTGTGGGGTTTTGTGATGAATTGATGATTTTGAGGGTATTTTGTGAATCGATTATTAAGGGTTGAATCTAATCGGATGAAATAGACCTTGGGGCTGATTCTCTATCGACGTTGTTTTGACCCTGTGGAAAAGAGGATTGTAAGGGCCGTAAGGGCGATTGGGGTTTTGTGAAGGTTTAGGGAATTTAAGGTTCCCGCAGTGTCCTGAATCGACCTAATAGATGTAGGTTTAATGCCGTTGGTTTCCGTGATGCATTAGGATTGTTGTAGGGATGTTTTTGGGTCATTTGGGGCTGTATTTACAGGTACCTTTGAGGCTGGGGAGCTACTGATGCGTAGCAGCGATTTGCTGTAATCACAGGTTCGCTAAGCGAACCATTCCTTCGCAAGGCGAATGTTCGCCAAGGCTCGTAAGACGAGCAGCGCAGCGAATGCGCGATAATATGAGTGTGGGTACTGGGATGATTCTGGAATTGAATTGGGGATTCTCTGGAAGTCTCGCAAAGCGAATGAGCCAGCGAGTGGCTTCACACAGCGAATAAACCAGCGAGTATGACATATGGTGTTTTCTGGTGTTTTAGTGTGGTGATTGTGGGATTCGCTGACCGCTTTGCAAAGCGAGGTCCCAACGAACTGGTTCGCCTAGCGAACTCAGTAGCGAACGTCTGCTGTTCGCGATGTTTTATTTATGTGTTGTGCTGCTTTGATGCCTTGATATTGTGATTTTTATGATGATTTTCCTTGACGTTACTGGTGAATATATGATAATGTTTTGGTGATTTATTTGACGAATATGTGATGACATGACATATATGAGAATTGATGAATGATGATGCACATTATGACGTTTATTTGATGATGATGATTATTGATGTTGTGTATCATACATTCATATGTATACTCTGTGATGACGCTTCATTCCCATTGTGCGAATATGAGGTAACTATGACGTGCTCCGGTTCCAATTGTGGGATCGATCCTATTGATGGGGATCTTTGGAGGGGTGATGGCCTAGTGTCCATCGATTATGACGATTGGTACCACGTGCATTAGTCTTGTTATGCATTTGCATATAATTGGCATTGTTGTATTTTATGATGTTGTTTGTGATTTTGATGTTTTCCTTGTGATGACCCTGAAGATGTTGTATATGAAGATAATGCCATTTTATGTATATCTTGTTTTATATTGATCATTATGAATCGTGATTACTCACCCTACCTGTTTGAATGTTGCCTCCACGCAGATAACGTGCAGGTGATCAGGTTTAGCTGTGGATGCCTTCGAGGACCTTGAAGTTTATTTGCTTTTGGTCGATTTAGAGGGTCTTGCTCTGATAGTGTAACATCGGGTTGGGGTCCTTCGAGTCGAACTATGTTGTTTCCTTATTTTTGCTGTTATTTGATGATATGGTTTCATTTTGAAAACCTTTTTGAGTATTTGTAGTTATGGTGGATCTGCTACCTATTTTAAGGCTTTTATTAAAAACCTTTTTGATTATTATGATGTTGAATGAAAATCTTTTTATTTGAAAATTTTGAGTTCCGCTGCCATGTGAAGGCTTTTGTTTTGTTTTGAGGAAAAACCCTTTGTTTATAAGGCAAGTGTATTATTTTGAATTAAACGTGAAATGTGCACCCTTCGAGGTGGTTTTTGACGTTTTACTCTGATAATTGAGTTATTTCTGCTGCAACATTTGTGGGGGTAGAAAAGGGTGTTACATTAGTGGTATCAAAGCCTGGTTGGTCCGTTCGACCAGGTTTTTACGTGTTGTCAGTCCCCTGTCAGTCGACAAGTGTGTGTACACTGTCGATGTTTTATTTCTTCTAACCTTGTTGGTGGTGTGCAGGATGGCTGGAAGGAATGGTTGTGCGATTACTGATGCATTGGATCGGTTGCTATTGTGGTGGCGCAGCTGAATCCGAATGGTGGAGCTCTAGATGAGTTCCGTGCGTTGGGGAAGTTTCAGAGGAACAATCCACCGGCTTTTGAGGGTACGCATGATCCAGCAAGTGCACACAAGTAGCTGAAGGCAATTGAGAAGATCTTCAGGGCGATGGGGTGTTCTGATGAGCAACAGGTTCAGTTTGGAACGCATATGCTGGAAGAAGAGGCTGAGGACTGGTGGGATAACACCCGTCAGAGACTTGCAGATGTTGGCACTGTGATAACTTGGGCTTTATTTAAGCAGGAGTTTATGGGCAAGTATTTCCCAAAGGATGCTCGTGGAAAAAGAGAAGTGGAATTCCTTGAGCTGAAGCAAGGAGATATGACTGTGGCAGAGTATGCCGCGAAGTTCGAGGCCTTGGTGAAGTTCTGTCTGCACTACAATCGTGCTGATGCTGAGATGTCCAAGTGTCTCAAGTTTGAGAATGGGCTGAGACCAGAGATTAAGCAGGGTATTGGGTACCAACAGATCCGCGGGTATGTTGAGTTGGTTGACAAGAGCAGAATCTACGATGCGGAGAGTCGAGCTCGATCTGCTCACTACAAGCAGTTGAGTGAAAAGAAAGGGAAGTATAGGGGGAAACCTTATACTACTTCAGCTGACAAGGGAAAGCAGAAGGCTGCAGAGGGGAAAAAGCCAAGTGAGGGAGCAGCTCCCGCTTATGGAAAGTGTCATAAGTGTGGCGAGCAAGGTCACCGTGCTGATGTGTGTACCAACAATGTGCTGAGGTGCTATAGATGTGGCAAGAAAGGTCATAGAACTACTGATTGCAAAGGCGAGGGTCCGACCTGTTTCAATTGTGGTAAGAAAGGTCGTATCAGTACTTAATGCCAGAAGCCGAAGAAGACTGCAACTGCCGCTCAGACCGATGGCAGAGTGTTTGCTTTGAGTGGTGCAGAGGTGCCAGAGAAGGACAACCTGATTCGAGGTACTTGCTTTAATAATAATATCGAGTTGATTGCTATTATTAATACTGGTGCTACTCATTCTTTTATCTCGCTTGAATGTGCTAATAGATTGGGTTTGAAGTTATCTGATATGAATGGTACTATGGTAATAGAAACTCCAGCTAATGGTTCTGTTACTACTACCCTTGTGTGTTTGAGATGTCCTGTGATGATTTTTGAGAAAAACTTTGTGATGGATTTGGTGTGCCCACCCTTGCACCAAATCGATGTGATCTTTGGAATGAACTGGTTGGAGTTCAACCGTGTTCATATCAATTGTTATACCCAGACTGTAGAGTTTCCCGAGTTTGATGATAGTGGGGAGTTGATGTTCTTATCTGCTAAGCAAGTAGACGAGTTAATGGGAGATAAAGCCTTGGTGTTTGCAATGTTTGCATCGTTGCAAATTGATCGTGAAGTTGCAAGTGTGGAGTTGCTTGTTGTCTGTGAATTTCCATATGTATTTCCAGATGACATCAGTGATTTGCCTCCAGAGTGTGAAGTAGAGTTTGTAGTGGACTTAATACCAGGCACGAGTCCAATGTCGATGGCTCCTTATCGGATGTCAGCTTCTCAGCTAAGTGAATTGAAGAAACAGCTAGAAGAATTGCTTGAGAAGAGGTTTGTTCGACCAAGTGTTTCTCCATATGGTGCTCCTGTGCTATTAGTGAAGAAGAAAGATGGTAGCATGAGGTTGTGTGTTGATTATCGGCAGTTGAATAAGGTGACGATCAAGAATAAGTATCCACTACCGAGAATCGACAATTTGATGGATCAGTGAGTTGGTGCCTGTGTGTTTAGCAAGATTAATTTGAGGTCAGGTTATCATAAGATTCGAGTTAAGCCTGGTGATATTCCGAAGATAGCTTTCCGAACGAGGTATGGTCACTATGAATACACGGTGATGCCGTTTGGTGTATCTAATGCACCTGGTGTGTTCATGGAGTATATGAATCAGATCTTTCATGAGTATTTGGATAAGTTTGTGGTGGTGTTTATTGATGACATTCTGATATGTTCTAAATCGGGAGAAGAGCATGCTGAGCATTTGAGAACTGTGTTACAAGTCTTGAAGGAGAAGAAGTTGTATGCAAAGCTGTCTAAGTGCGACGTCTGGATGAAGGAAGTAAGCTTTCTTGGCCATGTGATTTCAAGGGGTGGAATTGCTGTTGATCCTTCTAAGATTGATGTTATATTAGAGTGGGAGACTCCGAAGTATACTACCGAGATATTAAGTTTTATGGGATTAGCAGGTTATTACCGCAAGTTTATTGAAGGCTTTTCTAAGTTGGCGTTACCTTTTACTCAGTTGACTCGAAAGGGTCAAGCTTTTTGTGTGGGATGTAGCTTGTGAAGAGAGTTTTGTGCAATTAAAGAAGAAGTTGACGACTGCTCCAGTGTTGATTTTGCCCAATCCGAGTGAATCTTTTGTGGTGTACTGCGATGCGTCAAAGATGGGTCTTGGTGGAGTATTAATGTAGAATGGCCAAGTTGTTGCCTATGCTTCGAGACAATTGTGAGTTCATGAGAGGAATTATCCTCCGCATGACTTGGAATTGGCCGCTGTGGTGTTTGTGTTGAAGATTTGGAGACATTATCTATTTGGCTCTAAATTTGAAGTGTTCAGTGATCATAAAAGTTTGAAGTACTTGTTTGATCATAAAGAATTGAATATGAGGCAGAGAAGGTGGTTATAACTATTGAAGGATTTTGATTTTGATTTGAGTTATCATCCGGGCAAAGCAAATGTAGTGGCGGATGCGTTGAGCAGAAAGTCACTGCACATGTCGATGCTTATGGTGAAAGAGTTGGAATTAATTGAACAGTTCCGAGATTTGAGTTTGGTTTGCGAGAAGACTCCCGACAGTGTGAAGTTGGGAATGTTGAAGTTGGGAATGTTGAAGTTGGGAATGTTGAAGTTGACGAGTAGTATTCTAGAAGAAATCCGAATGGGACAGCAATCTGACTTAAAGTTGGTTGACCAGTTGACTTTGATTAACCAAGATAACGGAGGAGAATTTCGGATTAATGAGAATGGTGTGATGATGTTTAGAGATAGAGTGTGTGTTCCAGATGTTCCGGAAATCAAGAAGAGTGTTCTAGAAGAAGGACATCAGAGTGGGTTGAGTATCCATCCCGGTGCTACGAAGATTTACTAGGATTTGAAGAAGTTGTTTTGGTGGCCGGGTATGAAGAAGGATATTGTAGAGTCCGTCTATGCGTGTTTGACTTGTCAGAAGTCGAAAATTGAGCATCAGAAGCCTTTAGGTATGATGCAACCATTGAGTATTCTAGAATGGAAGTGGGATAGTATTTCCATGGATTTTGTGTCAGGATTGTCGAGGACTGCTAAGGGAAATGATTCGATTTGGGTAATTGTGGATAGATCAACTAAGTCGGCTCATTTCTTGCCGATGAAGATTAATCATTCTATGCAGAAGTTAGCCAAGATGTATATTGAGGAGATCGTGAAGTTGCATGGGATACCATCGAGTATTATGTCGGATAGAGATCCGAGATTTACATCGAGGTTCTGGAAGAGTTTGCAAGATGCCTTGGGTACTAAGTTGAGGATGAGTTCTACCTACCATCTGCAGATGGACGATCAGACAGAAAGGACGATCCAATCTTTAGAGGATTTGCTAAGGGCTTATGTGTTGGATCATGGAGGATCTTGGGATAGCCATTTACCGTTGATTGAGTTCACGTACAATAATAGTTTTCATGCAGGTATTAGGATGACGACCTATGAAGCTTTGTATGGGAGAAGGTGTAGAACTCCTCTGTGTTGGTATGAATCGGGCGAGAGTGTTATACTCGGACCCGAGATTGTGCAAGAGACGACTGAGAAGATTAGGATGATACAAGAAAGGATGAAAGCTTCGAAGATTCGTTAGAAGAGTTATCATGATAAGAGGAGGAAAGCACTTGAATTCCAAGAGGGAGATCATGTGTTTTTGAGAGTGACGCCAGTGACTGGTGTGGGCCGAGCTTTGAAGTCTAGGAAGCTCACTCCATATTTTGTTAGTCCTTATCAGATATCGCAGAGGATATGAGAGGTAGCCTATTGAATTGCTTTACCGCCGTCACTTGCGAATTTGCATGACGTGTTCCATATGTCTCAATTGAGGAAGTACATTTCAGATCTGTCGCATGTGATTCAGATGGATGATGTACAAGTTAGGGATAATCTGACTGTGGAAGCATTGCCTGTGCGTGTTGATGGTCGAGAGATGAAGCAGTTGTGTGGTAAAGACATAGCTTTGGTGAAGGTGTTGTGGGGTGGACCAGCTGGCGAGAGTTGGACTTGGGAACGTGAAGATCAGATGAGGGAGTCGTATCCGACTCTGTTTCCTTGAGGTAAGTTTCGAGGGAGAAAATTCTTTAAGTGGGGGAGAGTTGTAACACCTCGATTTTCGTAAGAATATTTATTTAATATATTTAAATATTATATTCGTGAATTTCTGAGAATTTTGGTGATTCGTGTCGATGTCGGTGTTTTGTGAAGTTTTGGTTATTTAATTAAATAATAGTATGTATTACGGAATATATTGTATTATTATTTATTTTAAATAATATTAGGGGAATTCAGGGTAAAGTGGACATTTGAGGAGAGTTAGTGAGGGCATTATGGAAAAAGCCCAATTTTGAGGCCCAAGGGTTAGGGTGAAGATAAAAGGAGGATTTTGAGAATGAGATTCACTTTTTGGTGAACCGTAAAAAGAAGGAAAGAAGGAGAGCTCTGAGGAAAAAGGGAAAGGCGAGGATTTTCGTGAAGGTTTCCAAAGGCTCGGTAGAAAAGCTTTGAATCGACAATCTAAGGTATGCGGAGTAATTACCTTCATTGTTTTCAATATAGGATTCGATGTAATTGAAGTGGATGTTTTGTGTTTGAGGGTTTGTGGGGTTTTGTGATGAATTGATGATTTTGAGGGTATTTTGTAAATCGATTATTAAGGGTTGAATCTAATCGGATGAAATAGACCTTGGGGCTGATTCTCTGTCGACGTTGTTTTGACCCTGTAGAAAAGAGGATTGTAAGGGCCGTAAGGGCGATTGGGGTTTTGTGAAGGTTTAGGGAATTTAAGGTTCCCGCAGTGTCCTGAATCGACCTAATAGATGTAGGTTTTATGCCGTTGGTTTCCGTGATGTATTAGGATTGTTGTAGGGATGTTTTTGGGTCATTTGGGGCTGTAATCGCAGGTACCTTTAAGGCTGGGGAGCTACTGATGCGTAGCAGCGATTTGCTGTAATCGCAGGTTCGCTAAGTGAACCATTCCTTCGCAAGGCGAGCAGCGCAGCGAATGCGCAATAACATGAGTGTTGGTACTGGGATGATTCTGAAATGGAATTGGGGATTCGCTGGAAGTCTCGCAAAGTGAATGAGCCAGCGAGTGGCTTCACATAGTGAATAAACCAGCGAGTATGAGAGATGGTGTTTTGTGGTGTTTTAGTGTGGTGACTGTGGGATTCGCTGACTGCTTTGTAAAGTGAAGGTCCCAGCGAACTGGTTCGCCTAGCGAATTCAGTAGCGAACGTCTGCTGTTCGCGATGTTTTGTTTATGTGTTGTGCCGTTTTGATGCTGTGATTTTTATGATGATTTTCCATGACGTTACTGGTGAATATATGATGATGTTTTGGCGATTTATTTGAGGAATATGTGATGACATGACGTATATGAGAATTGATGAATGATGATGCACATTATGACATTTATTTGATGATGATGATTATTGATGTTGTGTATCATACATTCATATGCATACTCTGTGACGACGCTTCATTCCCATTGTGCGGATATGAGGTAACTATGACGTGCTCCGGTTCCAATTGTGGGATCGATTCTATTGACAGGGATCTTTGGAGGGGTGATGGCCTAGTGTCCATCGATTATGATGATTGGTACCACATGCATGAGTCTTATTGTGCTTTTGCATATAATTGGCATTGTTGTGTTTTATGATGTTGTTTGTGATTTTGATGTTTTCCTTGTGATGACTCTGAAGATGTTGTATATGAAGATAATGCCATTTTATGTATATCTTGTTTTATATTGATCATTATGAATCGTGATTACTCACCCTGCCTATTTGAATGTTGCATCCACGTGGGTAACGAGCAGGTGATCAGGTTTAGCTGTGGATGCCTTCGAGGACCTTGAAGTTTATTTGCTTTTGGTCAATTTAGAGGGTCTTGCTCTGATAGTGTAACATCGGGTTGAGGTCCTTTGAGTCAAACTATGTTGTTTCCTTATTTTTGCTGTTATTTGATGATATGGTTTCATTTTGAAAACCTTTTTGAGTATTTGTAGTTATGGTGGATCTGCTGCCTATTTTGAGGGCTTTTATTAAAAACCTTTTTTATTATTATGATGTTGAATGAAAACCTTTTTATTTGAAAATTTTGAGTTCCGCTGCCATTTGAAGGCTTTTGTTTTGTTTTGAGGAAAAACCCTTTGTTTATAGGGAAAGTGTATTATTTTGAATTAAACGAGAAATGTGCACCCTTCAAGGTGGTTTTTGACGTTTTACTCTGATAATTGGGTTATTTCTGCTGCAACATTTGTGGGTAGAAAAGGGTGTTACACATGTTAAATATGTATTGGTCATAACAACCCCAATAATCAAGAAAAGGATCTTATTCTGTCGATTAGGTTACTCAGAAGCCATTATAAAAGCAACCAAAACCTAGTTCATTTTCATCAACATCCACCAATACGTCATGGAGTCATCAGATGAGAGCAACAAAATCTCTAATGTGACAAAAGTCACAGAGAGCTCTACAAATCTGAATATCCAAAACCTTTAGAAGCCATCAGCCTCAGAAGCATCTGCTACTAGGCCTATGCCCTCTACCATGAACACTTCATAAGAAGTTTCATCAACAGTACCTCAACAACCTACAGAAGAAGGTCCTTCAGTAGCTGTGATGAAGCCAAAGAAGAAGTCCATGTAGAAGACAAGGAGGATGAAGCTTAACGAGATGTTTTACCATCTTGTTTTCCCAGAGGCAGAAGAGGAGGACATAGATGAAGATGAACCAGATATTGATTATGATAACTTCTTCTCCTACAAGGCAATGGATGACTTAGATAGGTATTTATTCTAAGTACATACCAATTCCTTTTATAATATTTATTTTGTAATCCTTTAATTTGATCAATGAAGAAGAAGTTTTGACCAACTTATTTCTATATACATTGCATGCAAATCATCACTTTGTTTTTCCCTTAATGATTTTATGATAAAAACATTAATGAAGTAATAAGATAACTAGAAGCAACAGTTAGCATGTTAACAATACTATTTATAGTTGTTAAAAGAATCTTAATAGGTTGGAATACTAGACATCATTTCCAAGAGTCAATATATAAAAGTGATTTGACTTAATCAATAATAAAATAATGAATACTCAAAGTTAATGAATGTCGCGATTCTATAAAAATCCATAAGCAGACCCACTTTCATAACCACTTAATGTTTTGAACACTAAAATGTATAAGCAAAAGCAAATTTGGGTTCGAAAGAGAGATTTCAGAAAGATAGCCATGCTTAATGCAACAACTCAAGCAAACAAGAGTGATGCAGCAAGTGAAGGATCTACAAGTAAGCAGATGGCTTCAGAAGCACACACTTCTTTAGCAACCTTCGTTGAGACACACAAAAGAAAAAGAAATTCTAAGTCAAAACGCAAAAATCAACTTAGAAAGGAAGTTGTAGAGTTTGCAAAGGAAGAATGGCAAGATTATTTAGACAATCTAGATATGTCAGATAATCTTAGGGAATACCTTAGGGCAAATCCAAATGTATAGAAAGTCTTAACAATTTGTAATAGCTTCCAGTTAATGAGAATGTTACGTATTTAGAGTTTTTAATCCTATTTGTTTTATTCTCTAGAACAACAATATCAATGAATATTTATAATAGTTAAGATGCACAAAAGCATGAACAAACTTGGATTAACAATAAGATTGCTTAACACAAAAAGTCTTAACAATTACAAGACATAAATTTTCAGAAGTCTAACATCAAAATCTCACAAAGATAGCTTCAAACTTGTCTCTCCAGATTTTAGAAGAACCGGCCTCAGAACTTTGATAACTCCCTGCTGGACTAGTAGTTCTGAAAGAACTTGTCCATAAGGAATAAAGAAAGTATTTCCCTTGTGAAAGGAAGAAAGAGCCATCTTCAAATAGTCAAACATAACTTGAGGAAGATCAATCTGCAAGTCTGAATTGTGAAGAAGTAGCAAATCCTTTTCAATAGGGTCCACGAGGTCTAGATCCTTATCCTTAGGAATAAAGTTTGAGTTCAGAATCTTATTTCAAACAATTGCATCAGGATTAAGATTTGAGACCAAAGATATGTTAGATGGATCTACAAAGATATGCCAAGTAGGAAGATAGTGGTCCCAAACAATAGTTCCTGGGATTTCTCCAATCTCCTCATAATTGATCACATTAGTAATCGATTTAGAGGTTACTGTTATAGAAACACCAGTCACTTTAGAAAGAATAGCACACTCAGAATTCAACTCAACAATGGAAGCATTAATCCAAAACTCTTTGACAAGAATTGGATAAGTTAAACCATAATGCATCTCAAAGTATCCATTTCAACTTTGTTCAGACACAGTCTTCCTGAAGTTAAAACCTAGCTTAAGCAACTCATCAAAATCCACAAACTTTTCATTGATGACAAGTAGTTGATTCAAAGGAGAATTAACTAGAGAATTCATCTCAGGTTTGGTTTGATCATCACACAACCAAAGATAATTAGAAGAAAAGAAAAGAACTGAACAAGACTCTAAAGGAATAAGAATCTTGTCAGAAAAAGGACACAAAATGATGTTTCACAAGAAAGGGGATAGAGATAATAATAATAATAATAATATATAAAGAGAAAAACATCATTACTTAAAGGTTCTTATCCTGCAGATTTCATGAATCCACTAGATGATTTACACCTTTATGAAAATTTAAGTAACATAAAAGTTTTTGAAAAACCTTTTACTTAAACTTCTTTATTAGAAGTAAAGAATCCCTTTTTGAATCTCAGAGTCTGACGATATTCAGATGCTATTATCCATCAGAGTCTAGTAGATCTAGACTTAGAGTGAGACATCTTCTGTCAGTTATCAGTCATCAAGATTCTATTCAGAACTAAACATTTCTCTTCAAACAAGAGTCATGAGTGATTACTGAATATTGAATTGGTTTCTTTGACAGCTAACAAACAACAGTATTATCAGAAAAAGTGAGGAAACTGTTTCCATAAATATGACCATCATCTAGCTAATGATATATTCAGTATAGACAAATAAAACATAATTTCTTCTTAAGGATCTCTGAAGATTCTTTTATCAAAAGAACTTCTCTAGAAATCTAATAGAGACTTTGTATTTAAATATACACAAATATCTCATTGATTGAAGTAATAAGTCAGAAAAGTATAGACATAAATTTTTTTTGTTATTTTCTCGGTTAGACTCGTACGAGTATTCAGATTTAACCATGGAATCTGAATACTGCTTTGAGTGGATTCTGAATCAGTGACTGTTAAACCATTGACTCCACTTATTTCACCAAATGTTGTAAACAACCTTTGGTAAGAAACACGGAAGACGCCTTTTCTCATTTCTTCGATATCTGAAGTAACTACATTTAAATAATGATACTCATATTTCTATGAGTCCATACATGTTGGTCTAGACACGTTTTCCTTTGCCTTATGCCTCAATCTGATAGTAGTACCATGATTCATTCTAGAGTATTAGTCTAGGATGAGTCATGATATAAACAAGATCTTGTTCTTAGCAGAATCATTGATTTCATTGTCTTGGATTAAATCTTTTGACTTTGAAATATTTGACAAGCATAGAACCAGATAGTGTTAGCTATCAGAGATTAACATAAAAAAATTAAAGCGCTGTCATGTGATTACTGGCAGCACACGAAGAAGAATTGAAGGTTTCCCATATAATTGTCCTTTAACACAAATTCCATGATGACCCTCAATTAAGGAGTAATGGAGTCACTTAAGATATCACCTTAAATAACAAACTCCTTATTATCAAATATTGAAGCAAGATAGATTTGGCACAATCTCTTTTTCTTCAATACTTGATTTTTATTCCAGGATTCAGATGCTTATTCAGAAGCGGTAATGATCGGCAGATCCAGATTACTCTTTCTTCTGAATTTTGCACTAACGTCAGCTTAAAATGAATATGCAGTGAAGACCTCTGACATTAGGTTCAGGTAGTGTTTCTCCTTGTTCTTAGATTTGGGAAATTAGTTTAAATATGATTATCTCAGAAGCTTCTGAAGTTACTCTTCTAACAACAAATGTCACATTCCATTCAGCTATTTAAAGAAATCTTCTGATTAGGAAGGTTAATTCCTCATCATCAGACATTACATAAGAAGTATCCTTTAACATGATTTAGGAAAGATGATATGTTAGATAGATTTTCATCATCTAATTCCATTTATTTTCTTTGGAGATTGCAAGATAAACCTAAAAGGCACAATAAACTCAAGTTGTATGACTTCTTGAATAATTGTGACCTCAGGTTTGAATTCAAAATAATCTTCTTAGAATTTGCTTGGAAATATTAGATGAAGTGTAATTGGACAAGCTTCATAAATGATTCCCACAAATATGAGCACACGGATTCAAAGATAGTCTGAGCATTAGACGTATCAATGATGTTGATATACTCGGAATCAAGATAGAGCACCTACCAGAATGCATCTACCTCTGTAGATATTTTCAATAAGCTTCTTCTAAGATGGTGAGAGAGACTTTTAAACTTTGATCATCCCTACATCATCAACTTCTATAGTAATACCTTTTTCAAGGGTATTCTACAAACCTTCACCAAACCCTTTATCAAGTCCAATGAATTAAAAATGTATTTAACTTTTCCAACATTTAAATTCAACAGAATTACCCTTTGAATATGGTAGGAAAAACAATGTAATATTTTTCATGTGGTTCTTGATTCCTTATTGAAGGAAAGTCTTTAAAAAACATACTTTTCTCATTGGATCATTATATGCACCACTGTAAAGTGTTATGTACAGACCATGCTCTGATACCAACTGAAGGTGGGAAAAGTACACAGGAAAGGGGTTAAATCGTGTTTTTCGTTTTCTTAATTTGGGTCTTATTAGAGTTTAGAATCTAATCTGGTGTTCAGATTCTGGTTATACTTAACAGCAGAATGTTAACAGAAGCAAATAAATAACAGCAGAAGACACAAAGATTTATATTGGTTCCTCCGAAATGGGAGTAATCCAGTCCCCTTGCTTCACAAGAGATTTTCGCTATAATCAAATCATGATTACAATCGCTTATGCATTCTGCGTAAGACTTAAACCATGATTAGACCCTAAGTCCGATACTTCTTGCTTAAACCCCTAAGGCTCAAGACGTCCTTGCTCAAGTCCTACAGAGTCAAGACTTCCTTGCTTAGACCCTCAACCTAAGAATTTCCTGGTCTGGTCCCTCAGACCCGAGACTTCCTGCTCAAGCCCCTCAGGATCAAGACTTCTTGCTCAGACCCATGGTCAAAGACTTCCTTGCTCAGGTTCCATGAACCCAAGACTTCTTTCTTAAACCCCTCAGGTTCATGACTTCTGCTTAGACCCTCGATCCTTGACTTCCTTGCTTAAATCCCAAGGATTCACGACTTTTGCTCAATCAATCCACTTGACTAAGTCTTTCATTGCTCTAGCGCATATAAGGAGACTTACATGACTCAAGCATCTTGGTGAGAGACTTGGTTGATCAATAAACCTACTTGATTAAGACTTCCAATACTCAAGCACATAGAAAAGACTTACATGGCTCAAGCATCTTGGCGAGAACCTTAATCTAAACTGCTAAACAATATGTTCAGCATAATAGAGAACAAGGTGTACTTGATAAAAATATCAGAGGTATAGATAAATCCCCATAACAAAGACCTAAAGCTCTTAGGACTTCTAAGATATTCAATGTTTAAGAAATCTTAAGGCTTGTAAAATTACAACCTACAACAGAAATTCTACATACTCGATTGTGTTGATAATTGCTGATCTTGTTACTCCTCTATCTAGTTGATCCTTGTTAAAGATTCAATTTGAACCTTCAGCTACTTATATAGCATTTGCAGAAGACTAGTCATTGGAGAGATAACTTGATCAAGTGTCTTTGCTTTCTCCATAGTACAAGAGACGTGTAAGATAGATACACCAAAAGATCTTGATCTATTATGTAACATGTTTAAACATTGAGTTTTCAAAGAGATCATGTATAATAGAGCCGTTGAGAGTAGATATCTGTAAAGCATGTCAACTTTTCTTGAGCCTTGTGAACTAAGACTCTAGCTGACAAACTGATTTGACAATGCAGCTTGCTTTCTGCAGTACGGACAGCTTCAACTTTATCACTAACTCTGAATGATTAGCAGAAGCCAATTTACATTCACCAAGTGTAGTGAAAATTATGTTGCTTCTTCTAATGCTGAGACCTTCAGCTCAGAGTCTACACCATACATCACTTAGAGAGTGTTCTTCAGATTCTGCACCCCCAGAAGCTAGCAAATTGGCTTCTCTCAAGTGTGCCCTTGTATATCATATTCTGAATATATATATATATATATATATATATATATATATATATAAAAGTATTAGAACCTGCATACATGAAACACACATCAAATATAACCATTGTTCTTTTAATACTTTGTTATAATTAAAACCCAAGGAATACATGTCATGAACAAATCTTGTTCTAATATATTGACAATTATGAACATAAAAGAATTGATTTTCATCTAAGGACACAAATACAAAGTTTTTAGTTTTAAAATTAATTTCAAACTTTTTATTTTCCTCTACGGTCCAAAGGAAATATGGTTTATATACTACTTCTCCATAGTTCAAATTGTCAAAATTAAACAATATAGGGGTGTTAAGGAAAGTCCTCTTGTTAAAGATAATGTTGAAAATCATCTTCCTCCCGAGAAAATTAATCTTTAAACAGGAGTTAAGCTATGATACCACTTGTTGAAACTGTGAATCCATACACAAGAAGGGGGTGAATCATAGAGGTTTGAAATACAATATTATAAAATAAATTCATTTTCCAGATCAGTGTTTGAAAACATTATCTAAAAAGCATTTGGAGATGCAGCGAAAATAAAGAAAGAAAATAAGCAAAAAGTAGAAGAGTTAAGGTAAGAGAGATAACACCACCGATTTATAGAGGTTTGGTATTAATAAAGTGATCCACTTCTATCAACAAGAACCGATCATGAGAGTATCCAATAATGCTTGAAAGTGTTTAGAAGGTTAAGCCCACGAAACCTCTTATACAGGGAAATTATTATTTCATGTTAACTTCCAACCAAACAACAAATTGAGTAATGAGGTGGTTAGTCTTCATGTACAACAACAAACAAAGCTTTGAGCGATTAGTTTCTAAGCCAAACCGAGATTTTGCACAAGCTGATCTTGAACCAAGTTGGAGTTTTGAGTTAGCTATCCTCCGAACTGAATCGAGGTTTTACACGGGCTGACCACGATGTGAACTAAGATTTTTACCAGGATGATCTTGAACCTACTGAGGTTTTACACAGGATGAACTCAAAAACCGTGAGATTTTATACCAGACTAATATCAAAACAGTAATGCTTTTAACTGAGCTGAGCTCAATAACCATTGTGAAGATATTTATCTGGTTATTCTTCACGAACCCAAAGGGAGCTTGTCTTCAATGGCTGAGCTTAAAAACCAAACATAGACTTATACTAATCCCCATAAGGGCTTTTACACTGGTGTAATTCCAAACCAAAAAGACTACTTTCTAAGGAAAAATAATTTACTAAAGAGGAAAAATAACTTGTAAATTTACAATAATTCCATTCTCCTAGAGCAATTTCCTCGCTAAACTTAAGAATGCTCTCAAAGCCTTATGGCTAAAGATGTGAGAGAAAAAGATATATTTTAGAGAGATTGATATAAAGAAGAAAAGTGATATTCACATTTTATGGTTGTGAAGAAATGAAAGGGAATGTCTCTTTTAACAGGCAAAGAATTGGTTCATTTAGGAAAGAATCCATGGACAAAATAAGTGACCCAATCAATTAGCTAATGGACTAGTTACTTGCACTAATCAATTATTTCTTCTCAAATTAAAAGGTTTTTAAAGAGAGTTGTCACCGTTCATTAAGACACTATCATTATCAATTATGGACTTGATTCACCCTCATATAATCGATTAGGTATTTTTTATAATCGATTAAAGAATTAAAAAATTTGTCCTAATTAAATATGTTAGAGAGAGAAGCTCTCCCTTCTCTCTAACTTTTGGTCGCGCTTTCTACATTGGGATCGCCTATGGTGTGGCAGAAAGATATTCACAAAAGTAAGAGGTATCAAGGAGGTCAGCTCAAATGGTATACGTGTTTAGCTAGTGATTTTTGTGGGTTAGATGATCAAGTGTCTTTAGTTTCTTTCTACGTTTTGGAATTTCCCAAAACTTGTAGCGCTAGAGAATTGTTTGCAGTGCTCAAAGAGCATGGAAGACTTAGGGAAGTGGTTATACCTCCAAATAGAAATACACAGGGGAAGAGGTTTGGGTTTATCAGATTTTCAGAGGTCAAGGATGAGCAGATTCTAGCAGCAAGTTTAGACAACATTTTTATTGGAAAGAAAAATATTCATTTGAATCTTCCTCGGTCCCATAGGAAGAGAATAGGTAGAGATGGAGAGTCAAGAGTATCTTTGTGTGGAGGTGTTAGTGTGGAGAGGCGTAATGGGTTTGCCCCTCACACTTTCAGGTCAAGAGTGGTTATGACTGTAGGATGTTTGCAAATGTTGTTGGTAATCATTTTAGATATTTTCAGCGTAAACGTTTTTTTTCTTTTACTCCTGAGCCGTTGGTGGTCGAGAAACTGAAGAAAGCTTTTGTGGGAAAAATGGTTAATCCAAGTACTTCATATAACATTGAGACATGGCTCTAAATCGAAGGTTACTTCGCAATCAAAGTAACGCCATTGGGAGCAAATATGTGTTTTCTCGAGGAAATGGAGGAAGGCAAGATTAGTGTTTTGATTAGAGATGCTAAATCCTGGTGGAGCCAATGGTTTTCTGAGATAAGAGAGTGGCGTGAGAAAGACGTAGATAATGAACACCTTCTTTGGATTAGAGCTTTTTGGATCCCTTGTCATGCATGAAACCCTCATTTCTTTTCTTTATTGGCTGGTACTTTTGGATCCTTTGTCTGTTCGATGACAAGACCATGAAAGGGGATTGTAAGGATGTTGCGAGGTTCAAGGTCAGAACTAGATGCCTTATGGTGATTAATGAGTTATTGAGTGTTGATATTGACGGAGAAGTATTCAGAATCAAAATTACAAAAGATCATCTTGCTCCTTTGAGATTAACTATGAAAGAGGTGCATCTAGACAATGAGGGTGTCATTTATAGTTTGGATGTAGTGTCTAGTTGGGGTGACGAGGAAGCCGGTTTGTAGGAGGATAATGTTTATTTGTCTAGTCTCAATAATAGTGAGAGTATATACTCTGACCATTCTCCTAGGATTGAGTCTTCTTTTCTGTATATTTAGAAAGAGTTAAAGGCTCTTTCTCGTAGGATGAGAGCTGTGAGAAAGATGAAGGTAAAAAAGGTTTCTTGTCCGTTTGATAGTGCCTTAAAAGTTAGGTGCATCTAGACGATGAGGGTGTCATTTCTAGTTTGGATGTAGCGTCTAGTTGGGGTGACGAGGAAGCCAGTTTGTAGGAGGATAATGTTTATTTGTCTAGTCTCAATAGTAGTGAGAGTATATCCTCTGACCATTCTCCAGGATTGAGTCTTCTTTTCTGTATATTTAGAAAGAGTTAAAGGCTCTTTCTCGTAGGATGAGAGCTGTGAGAAAGATGAAGGTAAAAAAGGTTTCTTGTCCGTTTGATAGTGCCTTAAAAGTTGTGCATGATGTGAAAGGACATAGCGGAAAGGCAAATTGTGACCACAACTTTTCGGTTAAACCGTTTTCCAATGGAAATTCTATCAAGGTGTGTGATTCTTTACCTGTGGGATTTTCTGGAGGTGGGACTACTGAGGGTTCTATAGTGTTGGGCATTCCAACCCCTGTAGCCTTGGACTCTGTAAGTGAGCTTTTGAATGTGAAGGCCCAATTATCTAATGAAGGTAATAAGGAGGGTAACATCTTTTTGGATGGTACTACTTGTGATCCCAAGTTAGGTCCTTCCCAAATCCCTACTCCAGCCCATTCCAATTTTTTTTGTGAAACCTTCTTTTTTCGAACCTTTGAGAAATCCTAAGAATTTTGGGAAGAAGGTTGAGAAGGCAACTAAAGTTAGGTAAGCCTGATTTTATTTTGCTTCAAGAAACTAAATGTAATTCTGTGGAGGTGGAGCTTGTTAGCTTGCTGTGGAATTATGAGGAGGTTGCTTGGTCATACACTCGTTCAAATGGGCAGTCAGGAGGATTGTTATCCACTTGGAAATCGTGCGAATTTAAGTCTATTTACTCTTTCTCAGACGATGGTTTTCTAGGAGTTAAGGTGTTGTGGAAAGGACTACCTTATTACATTCTGAATGTTTATTCTTCGTGCAAATTTACTTTGAAACATATTTTGTGGAAGAATATCTTAGACCTTATTAGTAGTCATAAGGATGATGAATGGATTTTAGGGGGTGATTTCAATGTTATTATGAAGATTTAGAAAAGGAAAGGGTGTTCTAACTTCAATAAGCATAGAGACACGTGGGAGTTTCGGGATTTTGTGGGTTGTAGTGGTCTGGTGAATCTTCCTTGTGCGGGTGGTAGGTTCACGTGGTTTAGTGGTGATGGGAGATCCATTAGTCGTATTGATATATCCTTTTTCAGATTCTATAGTTGAAAGATGGGGAGTGGTGAATCAAGTGGTCGAAAAGAGGGATATTTCGGACCATTGCCCGATCTAGATTAAGGTGAATTTTTTGAATTGGGGACCTAAACCTTTTAGGGTCCTCGACTGTTAGTTAGAAAACAATGATTTTTTGCCGTTTGTCAAAGACTGTAGAGGAAATCTTGTGGTGTCTGGGCGGAGCAATTTTGATTTAAAAGAGAAATTGAAGCTTTTGAAGGTGAGCTTAAAAAAGTGGAATGAGGAAGTTTTCGGCAGACTGGACTTGAAGGTAGAGGAATGAATTAAGGAGGTGAACAGGCTAGATGTATCCTTAACAGAGAGTCTAACAGATGGGATAGAGGATTTTGTTGATAAAAGAAAGACAATTACCTCGAATATTTGGAAGAAACTTTTCTTGAAGGAGAACTTGCTTATAAAGAAATCTAGGTTAAAGTGGATGAAAGACGAAGATCGAAATAGCAAATTTTTCCATGTCGTTATTAAATCAAGGAAAAGAAGAAATTTTATTAGCAACTTCATCGATGAGAATGGTAGTGTGGTCGAAGGGGCTAAGGATGTGAAAGAGGGTATTAGAAACCATTTCGAGATGGCCTTTTCGGAACCAGATTATAGCAGATCTGTTTTGGAGGAAGTGCGAGTTAGGGCCCTTTCATTGGATCAAAGTAGGGCACTAGAATCTCCCTTTTTAGATCGCGATATTCAGGCGGATGTTTGGGGTTTCGAGGTCTCAAAAAGCCCAGGGTCAGATGGATAAAACTTTTACTTCTTAAGAAAGTGTCAGGATTTTATGAAAGTGGATATTATTAATTTCGTCAAAGATTTTCACGGTTCACCTAGACTCAATAAAGCCGTAACCTCAGCATTTCTTACTCTTATTCCGAAGACTTCGAATCCACAAAGGGCTCTCAGAGTTTAGGCCTATATGTTTGGTGGGCTGCTTGCAGAAAATTATATCTAAAGTATTAGCAGCAAGACTGAAAGAGGTGCTAGACTTTCTAATCTCTCCATGCCAAACTGCATTCGTTCCAGGCAGGTTTTTATTAGACGGGGTTCTTGCGGCAAATGAGATTTTGGATCTTGCAACTCGTAACAAACAGAGATGTATACTTTTTAAGATTGACTTCAAGAAAAGGATACGATAGAGTGAGCTGGAACTTTTTGAGATTCATCTTGAAGAAGATAGGGTTCGGAGACCGCTGGATAAGTTGGATGGAATCGTGCATATTTTCTTGTTTTCTGTCTATCTTGGTAAATGGAAGCCCTATTGCTAATTTTATGGTCGAGAGAGGTATTAGGCAAGGAGACACGTTGTCCCCGTTTTTACTTGTCTTGGTTACAGAGGGTCTTGTTTGTTTGATTAGTAAGGCTACTACTATTGGAGATTTTTCTGGTTTTCAAGTGGCGGAGGAGAAATATATTGAGGTTCTGTAATTTGTCGATGATACGATCCTCATTTGTGATGGAGAATGGAAGAACCTTTTGAGTATAAAAGTGGTTCTTAGAGGGTTCGAATTGGTGTTCGGGGTAGGAATCAATTTTCACAAGAGCAAAATCCATGGTTTGAATTTAAATCATCACTTTCTGTTGGTAGGGACTAACTTCTTGGCATGCAAGATTGGAGGGAGTAGTTTTGATTTCTTAGGCATTCGCATATGCTCAAATCCTAGAACAATTAGTTTTTGGATACCCTTGGGAGAGAAGATTAAGGGGAGACTTTCTAGTTGGAAATCTAAGGTTCTTTCTAAAGGAGGGAGACTCGCCTTGATCAAGTTAGTACTCAATTTTTTACCTTTATTTCTTTTGTCTTTCTACAAGGTGTCTGTCAGTGTGTGGAAAGAGATAGAAAAGATTCAAAGGAATTTCTTTTAGGGCGGACCGTTTGATGCAAGGAGAATACCTTGGGTAAGTTGGAGTCAAGTTTGTAAGGATAAGAATGGTGAGGTGTTAGGAGCATTGAAGACTTTAATTTGGCTCTTTTGAATAAATGGAAGTGGAGGTTGTTGAACGAAAGAAAGGCTATATGGTATGATCTTTTGAGAAACCGTTACGATAATTATGATCATTCTATATTGATAGGTACATCATTAGGTGCGAAGGCTTCAGCATCAACTTGGTGGCATGATTTGATTTATTTTAGACGGAGTGTTGGTAAACCGGTTTTTAATTTTGGTGGTAGCATTAAGTTTGAGGTGGACAATGGATTTTTTTACCCATTTTTGGAGTACAATCTGGTGTGGCAGCCCCTTGTTATTACAGTTCCCAGAGCTGTACAATCTTAGTAGCAAGCAGTCTGAGTTGGTGTGTAATATGGGGATTTGGTTCGATGGAACGTGGGTCTGGGACGATTTAGGGATTTCGGCTACGGGTAAGGATAAATATGCAGATTGTTATGGAGATCTGCGTAGTCAGTTAGCACAACACGAGATCCGTATGGACATATCGGATACAATCAGGTGGGAGACGTGAATTCGAAGGCTTACTCGTTAGGGGCGTGTTACACCAGAATAACTGTTTTTTATCCTCTCCTCCCTTATGTTATGGTAGATAGATTATATACTGCTTTTACTATTTTGTGGAAAACCGATATTCCTTTGAAAATCAAAGTGTTTGGTTGGCAAGTTATGTTGGACATATTAGCTTCCAAGGATCAAATGCATAGAAGGAAAATTCATTTTTGAAGACAAGAACTGTAACGTGAGCGATATTTTAGTGGTCTTTGATCGTTGATATGCCTAAGTTCAACTTTAATTTTTACAATTTTTGTGTAACTCTTTTTCATTGTAAATCGTAGTCTTTAGTTGGTTTGTCATATCCGTCGTGTACCTTTCTGAGTTTGAGTACCCTTTGTACTATTTTCAATGAAATCTCTTGCTTACCAAAAAAATAATATAACAATTCCTAATTAATCTGGCTAGAGTCCAAAATATTTTTGGTGATTTTATTTGAAAAAGAGAGGTTTCAAAAATACTAATAAGTGTGTGTGTGTTTTAGCCATATTATTTATGAAAATGCTCACGTGTCTGTAGAATACACTATTCATTTAAACAGACAAGATCAAATGAGCTTTCACACTTTCTCTCTTTCACAATTTGAAGCTTAAAGTCTTTTTTTTTTCAAATATACCAATCATATAAGCAATTCACTTGAATCTTCTTATGGATGAGTCTTGAGAAACCTTCAAGTGAGCCACCATCATCAGAGGATATTACTAGTGATCATAAACCATAAATTTTTAACTTTATTCAAAGGAATAACTTGATAAACTATCTTATGCATCTTTCACCATATGAGTTAATTTCAGTCATTGCTTGACTTCATTTTTGTTTTCATAAAAACCACTTCAAATGTTATTGCTACTTCAAATGTTGTCATCACCAAAATGTTGTAATGTACTATAAACTTTGATTACTTCTTAATTATATATGCAGTTACATAGTTCCACAAAACACGTTACCAAATATTTGTTTCAGATGTTATCTGACATGTTATTGAAAACGGTGATGTAAAGGAAACATAGAAGGATGACAAACCAAACAAACTTATAGATCTAACATTAAAAAATTTGCAGCAAGTCCAATAAATAAATCTATCTAGCATTTTCATGTTTTCTTTCATGCAAAATGACATGTTCCTGATTTTCATTTCTTGACATTGATTTTTAATGTTGGTGGTAATCATTAATGTTACAAAATTTATTCTTCTAGGTGCAATGGATATATAATTTTATAATATTTAATGTTGCTATCATATATTTTGCTCACACTGATTATCCTTACAGTTTAGCAAAAAGATTAGAGTGAGCTAAATATCTAATGCTTTAATCATATATTATGCTGTACAAAAATAATAATTAACCCGCACTAACGATACATACGATTTTTCAAATAGTTGAAACAACTATAATCATCTGTTCAACACAAAAACAGATTGTCTCTGGCTTAAAAAAATTAAGTGAAATCTCAACCATTGGTTTTTTACAAGTACATTCTTCCTCCGTTCTATAATAAGTGACTCATTTGAAATAAAATAATGTCCTAAAATGAGTGATCTATTTTAATTTCCAATGCATCCTTTTCAATTTTACCCTCTAATTAATATTATTTTCATAATTCCCAATACATGATAAGGATATTTTAGTAAAAATATCATTCTCTTTTAATTATTTATTTTTCTTAATTTATGTGAAATAGTCAACCAGATCACTCATTATAGAACGGAGGAAGTATTAAAAATTTAACGAAGAAACTATTAAATGGTGATGATTTTCACTGGATCCTCTCACGTAAAAATTTTATGGGAGACAATCCATACCCGGACTTTTGTGAGAACTTGCGTTCAATCTCCATTATCGGACTAATATGTATGGGAACATGACATTGTCATATAGAAATTATCAATTTGTAGTAATCAAATCCATATTATTTATAAAATCCGTGCAAATACTACAAGTGCATTCACAATCAATAGTGTTTGCATATTTTTTCATCGATGTTATCACAATATTCAAGAATAATTATAAATGTAATTAATGAAATTCAATTTTCAACACGAGTATAGATTGCATCATTGAAGATTTTGACCCGCACAAACACTTAATTGTAAACTCTTAGTGATATTTAAATTTGTGAGATAAACAACAATGTCCATTTCTTGTAATAAATGTTTTGAACAACTCAAGGTGGACACTTAAATGTGCAGACACTATTGTGTACAGCAATAGTGTCTGCACATTTCGATGTTGTCAAAATGTTCAAAGGTAATTATAACTACAATTATTTTGGTACAATTTTCAATACAAATATAGCTTAACTACATTATTGAAAATTTTGAAAGGCACATGTGAACTCTTAGTGATACTTAAATTTGTGAGATAATAAAAGACATGCATTGTTGGAACAAATTTGTTCATATCTCTTGGATTTTGATGATAACAAAATACTTAAAGAACAAATGGGTATACTAACATATGTTCAAGTGTGCAGAATCACAAACTTAGAATTCATTATGAATTGATCCTGTTAATAGCATCTGTGGATAAGCAAAGCATCTAAGATTCTAGAAGATGTGAATCTGATGACTCTGAAGGATCAGACTCTAGACAAGGTGGTTCTACCTCTGAAGGATCAGACTCTAGACAAGGTGGTTCTACCTCTGAAGGATCAGACTCTAGTCATGTGTTCCAGCCTCTGGTGAGAGCTCAGACCTGAAAGGCTAAAACTACCTCTGATTCGTACCATGGACCAAAAGCATATCAATATTGTCAAAGTGCTAGATTTCTGGAGAAAGTCAATTATGGTTTCGTTTTAAAAGGCTTAAGGAATGGTGATACGACCTCTTCAGTCTTTTCTACCTCTTGGTAGATACCTAGTACTTCGAAAGATGTTATGGACAATGTCTTTATTCATTGAATAATGTTTCTAATCAGATATATCCTCCAACGTCTCTCTTGGCATGCTTCTTCACAAAGAAAGCTCTTATGCTCAACTTTCCAACGACTCTTTCTCTGTCTCTATAAAAGGAAGCTAAAGATTTAAAAGAAGGTTACAACAACACAATACAATATCTTGAGTATAACTCTGACCTTTTATTTATCGTTGTTATTGCATAAGATTTTATGATTTCTTATCTTTATTTATCTTAGAAATCTTAAGAGGTTAAGAACCTTTGTGGTTGTTGCACAACTGCTATACTTTTGATTGTGTATCAAAGTATAGTTGTTATCTTTTCTACTAAACTGTCTGTTTAAAGTAGAGGAAGTCTCTTGTCTGCGTGCTTGAGCAGTGAAATCTCTTTCTGGATTGATTGAGCAAGTCTCTTGATAGTTTGTTTGAGTAAAGTGTAATCAGTTTGATTATAGTGAAAAGCTCTTGCTGAGATAAGGGGACTGAACTACTCTCAGTTAAGGAATGGAATTAGGATAAACTTTGTGTGTTGCGTACTAATTGCTTTTGATCATTATTATTTCCGCTACTATCATAGATTCTGATATCAGAAGCTTAACCTTGTTTTGATTCAGAAGTTGCTTTTCAGAAGTAAATCGTTTTTGGAATACACAATTCAATTCCCCCTTTTTGTGTATTTTTCTCACATTCACGCATAACTTAGGATAAGTGTTTCGACCTTATCAAAGGGGACACTTCTCAATATATATATTTTACTTTTCCATGTTTAAATCTTGCAATGCAAACATTCAGTTTCCAATACAGACAACTCAAATGCCCAAAATTAGATTTTTTTTTTAATTTAAAACTAGGACATCTTTGTAAAACGATTATGTTTGATCTTACCATAATTTTGTTTGCTTTCATATTCAATCTCAACATAATTTGGGGTGGTCAGCATGTCAACTAACAAAATTGAAACAACTATTGCACTTCAATGTCTTAAAAGTTGAATTTAAAACGTCTTGAGAATCACTATAGTTTGCTAAATAATGGCTTTAACTCATATATATTATGTCTAATCTATATATCAAAATGTTTATTGTATTTCAGAACCTTTAAATTTGTGTCCACCATGTGATAACCATAACTATTTCAATATAGTCAAGATGTATGTTGCATAAGTCAAAAATATAATATAACAAAATATATCATTCATGTTGCACGAGTCAAAACTCTAGCTCTAATAATACCTCTCTCCCTCAATCACTCTTAATTCCATCTTAATTTTCTCAATTTTCTTAATTACCCAACATGATTACCATATTTTTTATGTTTATGAAAAGGATTACACCGCCCAAGGTACAACCCAAAGATCATTCATTATCACTCAAAGTGTACGTTTCTGGAAGCTATTCTTTGCTTTGAGAAGTTCTTATAAGTGGTCCTTATCTGAACTGCCTTTATCACACACATGTTTCATGTCAAAGACTTTCATGCAGTCAAGCTTTCTAGATATACATCAGAGAATATTTTATGAATCCGTACATTACAGCTTTCTTGCTTCCATTATTTTTTTCAAGGTTCAATCAATACTTAGATATCATTATCCTTATATGAAAAGAAAAATAATTGATTGGTTATTTATGTGGACAAAAATACTAATGTATTATTGTACGGACGTTTAATGACATCGCCATGGTTTACATGTTGGGTTGTTATAGCAGTGATGATTTTCGTACGTTTGATATAAAAAAATTATAATAAAATGATAAAATATTTAAAATAAACTAAAGTCAAGATGACAACCATAACCATATATATATATATATATATATATATATATATTTTGATCTTGAAGGCTGATCAGATCCTGTGATGGGTCAAGATGAGGAGGAGGGGGTGTACCTGCAAGGCACTCCGACGCTTAAGTAAGAAAAGGTCAGAAAAAAGGGGTAAGTACAAAGTGTGAGTTATTAGGATGATTTTTTTATACCTGACCCTTTCAAGAGAGAGGGTTTATATAACACCCCCAGTGTGTGGCCAACGGTCCCTATTTTCGGGGTGAAATAACCGTTTTCTGAAGAATAGGGAACTGCCAAAAACTAGACGTTATGACGGGCAGGGTGCCCAAAACTAGACGTTATGTCGGGCAAAGGCGTAGTTCTGGGCACATGTCCATGACTGTTCCTGGATGATGAAGCCGTGCGAGCGGGCAAACATATCGGGGATGAGCAAATGTCCCTAGGGTCCATTCGTCCATATGTGCCCGGTTGGAGAGCAGAAAGGTAAATTCTGCCCCTTATTGGCTGGACTTAGGCAATTGGGTCGTTCTGGGAGCAGAAGTGGATTGAGCCATGTCTAGCCATTGGTCCAGTCTGGAACAGGAGCCCCCCAAGTCGTTGCTTCTGAGCATGGGAGTGATGACTTAAGGATTTCCCGTAGCTCTGGGAAATTGTGATGGAGGGGAGTTTTCCCGTGGTTCCCGAGGGTCCTAGTGCCCATACGATTCGTAACGGTGCCTGGTCTGCCCGGCGTTTAGGAAGACCAACGGTTAGAGGGAACTGAAGGGATGGGGCGCCTGTTGAAGCTAGAAATAGCGGCAAGCAAAAATATATAAGTAACCCAGTTTTGTCGTTCTCCACAGGGATCAGTGCGAGGGAAAGAATGCCATTCAACGGTTTCTATATTTCTAAACTCATGGATCAAAAGTTCTGGTTTAAAGACGAACCAAAAGCAAATGCGGAAAATATAAAGACGGAAAATATAAAGTAAAGACAGAATTATAAACGGGGCCTTGTTGGAATTGGATCTCATCAATTGATAACACATGCATTCTTCTAATCAAGCAAACACAAATCAATCATTCGCCAAATATCCTTGCGTATCACTCACAACAGAGGTTATGTCTAACGCAACGTCGAGAGGCCAACTGTATTGTCTCATCAGTGATGTCTCACGCAACAAAACCAACACAGAGCTTTAAGAGCAGATACTCACGCAAGTGTTAATCCTAAATCTATCTCTAGAGTTCAGTCCTAACAGATATTACTATAACATCCATACCAAATAAATGATTTCTTCGTATTTAAGCAAGATCAAAATACGTACACACGCTTAACCCTTTTTACATGTATTCAACTAATTTGCCCAATGAATGTGAATATCATTCTTCATCACTATTATCACGCATCCTCGCGATACCGTATCGATCCTACTCATGCTACCCATGCTACTTAATCAACACAATACAACAAAAGATAAAATGAATATCAACTCACAAAACCATGTCAAAAGCTTGTTCATTGATAGATGAAAATCTAAGATCAAAGATTTGTAAAGGTTTTGTCAAGACCACAAATAATCAACCAAAGACAACAACAATAGAAAATCAGAATTCAAATCACATACATACATTAGAGGAAATACAATAGGTATCAAAAGAATACATCCCTCTCCAACAAGAAATCAAAGATCCTACCTTTTCTCCCTTGGAAATGAAAAAGATATCAAGTTCTGATCCCAAAATTACAACAACATCAGAACCCCCATCAAAACATAAACTAAAAAGTGTAAAAATTGTATTTATACAATTCAGAAATTTGAAGGTTTGCTAGGCGAACCAATTCATTCGCTAGGCGAATGGTTAAAAAATAGGCACATCAGGTGCCTCAAACAGTCAAACCGCCCCTGAAATTTCACGTGCATTCGCGAAGCGAACAAAACACTCGCGAAGCGAGCCTTCGCCAAAACCTTCGCCCAGCGAATTTAGGGACTTTTCCTACTGAAAATTTCTGCCACCCCTTCGCTGGGACTCTCGCCAACGTTCGCTAGGCGAACCTTCGCCAGGAGCTCGCCAGCACTCGCGAGGCGAATCCTGCTGTTGCAACTTCCTTTCTTTAGTAGCTTGCACCATTTCTTTGTGTCTTCAAACTTTGATCATTTAGTGCATTTCCTGCACAATAACACACACATTACAAGCACCAAAGGTATATTCTCAATGTGTAGAAGAACAACAACAATCATGGATAAAAACCATGAAAACATGAGAAAAGAGATGAAAAAGTGCAAAGAAAGATATGCCAATTTTAGGCCAAATCCGCACCTAACAACTCTCCCCAACTAAACTCTTGCTTGTCCTCAAGCAAAGTATGCCCCTCGTTAAAAACAAGCGGATTTGCTCAAGCTTAAGAATCAACCAAAATCCAGAAAAACCAAACATGAAAATGCGCACAAGCAACGTTTACCACTCAATAGAATCGAACAATGATAAAGAATTAAGTACTTAAACAAATATCATGGAATGGTTCAAATGACAACTGAATTTTCATACTTGAATCACTCTAACACTCCTCTTCAAAATAAGAATGAAGAAATTGACGCGTTTGCAACCGCGGGGAAATTTCACACACCTGATAAACAATGCAAATAGCAATCCAATTCATACAACATCTACAAATCAACATGAAAATATGGAAGCAAAAAGATCACTAAGGGCTTTAAAGGTTGTAGCTTGGTCGGGTTAACAACAAAGGGACATTTCTAAAGGTCTTTGAATCGAAATTGCCGATAAATGATATTTACACATTCACAACTTCATTCACCATTCTCATTCCTTTACCACAAACCTTCTCAAACTTCCTTTTTGCACAATTATTTCACTTTCTATTTTTCTCATCAAACAAGCATTCTTTTTCTTGTGTTTTTCACATTCATATTTACACTTTTTCTTTTCATGCTTGTTTGAACTTTTTCAAAAGGTTCAAGCAACCTACCATCTTCTTTTTCATTCTCCCCAACTTGAATTCAACCAAACCTCATGTGAATGCTCCTTGCCTTTACGGCAAGGAAATCAAAGTATACAATTTTCAAAGGTTCAAGAAGAAATTTTTCAAACCTCCCAAAATTTAATGATGAACCAAACTTGTAAATTATGTACATAAACCAAGTTCATCACTAAAATGAGATCTAAATTGTTTTAGGCTCAAAGGGGCTAACAAATTCTCACAGCTCACGGGTAAGAAACTTTTGGATACGGTTGTGCTCAATATAAACAAATGCCTTGATCATTTCTAATGCTTCCACAAAATCACAATAATCAAAAGATAAAGCATGAATCAAATGAATTAAACAAAGTTATCAGTCATCCTTGCATATAGTAAACAATGGAGGTTTCCTCACAATTTGTGGCTTTTGGACCTAAGTGAAACAAGCATTCAAACAAGTTGCAAAATGAAACAAAGATACACATTTGCACAAAACACAAAATTCTTAAATCATTCTAGCATTCTATAAAGCAATACAATTTACCAGGCATACATTTAAAGCTCAACAACATCCAGACTCGGTCGAAGCTTCATTGAATTCTTTTTTACAAAGCAACCAATCTAGAAGGAGTTCTCAACATTCCTGAACACACTAGAGAAAACATTAAAGGAACACAAATGCATATAATATAAACAAATGTACAAAGCTTAAAAATATAGAAACTATGCGATGCGATTCAATATCTAAACACCAATCCCCGGCAACGGCGCCATTTTGTTGAAGCTAGAAATAGCGGCAAGCAAAAATATATAAGTAACCCAGTTTTGTCGTTCTCCACAGGGATCAGTGCGAGGGAAAGAATGCCATTCAACGGTTTCTATATTTCTAAACTCATGGATCAAAAGTTCTGGTTTAAAGACGAACCAAAAGCAAATGCGGAAAATATAAAGACGGAAAATATAAAGTAAAGACAGAATTATAAACGGGGCCTTGTTGGAATTGGATCTCATCAATTGATAACACATGCATTCTTCTAATCAAGCAAACACAAATCAATCATTCGCCAAATATCCTTGCGTATCACTCACAACAGAGGTTATGTCTAACGCAACGTCGAGAGGCCAACTGTATTGTCTCATCAGTGATGTCTCACGCAACAAAACCAACACAGAGCTTTAAGAGCAGATACTCACGCAAGTGTTAATCCTAAATCTATCTCTAGAGTTCAGTCCTAACAGATATTACTATAACATCCATACCAAATAAATGATTTCTTCGTATTTAAGCAAGATCAAAATACGTACACACGCTTAACCCTTTTTACATGTATTCAACTAATTTGCCCAATGAATGTGAATATCCTTCTTCATCACTATTATCACGCATCCTCGCGATACCGTATCGATCCTACTCATGCTACCCATGCTACTTAATCAACACAATACAACAAAAGATAAAATGAATATCAACTCACAAAACCATGTCAAAAGCTTGTTCATTGATAGATGAAAATCTAAGATCAAAGATTTGTAAAGGTTTTGTCAAGACCACAAATAATCAACCAAAGACAACAACAATAGAAAATCAGAATTCAAATCACATACATACATTAGAGGAAATACAATAGGTATCAAAAGATTACATCCCTCTCCAACAAGAAATCAAAGATCCTACCTTTTCTCCCTTGGAAATGAAAGAGATATCAAGTTCTGATCCCAAAATTACAACAACATCAGAACCCCCATCAAAACATAAACTAAAAAGTGTAAAAATTGTATTTATACAATTCAGAAATTTGAAGGTTTGTTAGGCGAACCAATTCATTCGCTAGGCGAATGGTTAAAAAATAGGCACATCAGGTGCCTCAAACAGTCAAACCGCCCCTGAAATTTCACGTGCATTCGCGAAGCGAACAAAACACTCGCGAAGCGAGCCTTCGCCAAAACCTTCGCCCAGCGAATTTAGGGACTTTTCCTACTGAAAATTTCTGCCACCCCTTCGCTGGGACTCTCGCCAACGTTCGCTAGGCGAACCTTCTCCAGGAGCTCGCCAGCACTCGCGAGGCGAATCCTGCTGTTGCAACTTCCTTTCTTTAGCAGCTTGCACCATTTCTTTGTGTCTTCAAACTTTGATCATTTAGTGCATTTCCTGCACAATAACACACACATTACAAGCACCAAAGGTATATTCTCAATGTGTAGAAGAACAACAACAATCATGGATAAAAACCATGAAAACATGAGAAAAGAGATGAAAAAGTGCAAAGAAAGATATGCCAATTTTAGGCCAAATCCGCACCTAACAACTCTCCCCAACTAAACTCTTGCTTGTCCTCAAGCAAAGTATGCCCCTCGTTAAAAACAATCGGATTTGCTCAAGCTTAAGAATCAACCAAAATCCAGAAAAACCAAACATGAAAATGCGCACAAGCAACGTTTACCACTCAATAGAATCGAACAATGATAAAGAATTAAGTACTTAAACAAATATCATGGAATGGTTCAAATGACAACTGAATTTTCATACTTGAATCACTCTAACACTCCTCTTCAAAATAAGAATGAAGAAATTGACGCGTTTGCAACCGCGGGGAAATTTCACACACCTGATAAACAATGCAAATAGCAATCCAATTCATACAACATCTACAAATCAACATGAAAATATGGAAGCAAAAAGATCACTAAGGGCTTTAAAGGTTGTAGCTTGGTCGGGTTAACAACAAAGGGACATTTCTAAAGGTCTTTGAATCGAAATTGCCGATAAATGATATTTACACATTCACAACTTCATTCACCATTCTCATTCCTTTACCACAAACCTTCTCAAACTTCCTTTTTGCACAATTATTTCACTTTCTATTTTTCTCATCAAACAAGCATTCTTTTTCTTGTGTTTTTCACATTCATATTTACACTTTTTCTTTTCATGCTTGTTTGAACTTTTTCAAAAGGTTCAAGCAACCTACCATCTTCTTTTTCATTCTCCCCAACTTGAATTCAACCAAACCTCATGTGAATGCTCCTTGCCTTTACGGCAAGGAAATCAAAGTATACAATTTTCAAAGGTTCAAGAAGAAATTTTTCAAACCTCCCAAAATTTAATGATGAACCAAACTTGTAAATTATGTACATAAACCAAGTTCATCACTAAAATGAGATCTAAATTGTTTTAGGCTCAAAGGGGCTAACAAATTCTCACAGCTCACGGGTAAGAAACTTTTGGATACGGTTGTGCTCAATATAAACAAATGCCTTGATCATTTATAATGCTTCCACAAAATCACAATAATCAAAAGATAAAGCATGAATCAAATGAATTAAACAAAGTTATCAGTCATCCTTGCATATAGTAAACAATGGAGGTTTCCTCACAATTTGTGGCTTTTGGACCTAAGTGAAACAAGCATTCAAACAAGTTGCAAAATGAAACAAAGATACACATTTGCACAAAACACAAAATTCTTAAATCATTCTAGCATTCTATAAAGCAATACAATTTACCAGGCATACATTTAAAGCTCAACAACATCCAGACTCGGTCGAAGCTTCATTGAATTCTTTTTTACAAAGCAACCAATCTAGAAGGAGTTCTCAACATTCCTGAACACACTAGAGAAAACATTAAAGGAACACAAATGCATATAATATAAACAAATGTACAAAGCTTAAAAATATAGAAACTATGCGATGCGATTCAATATCTAAACACCAATCCCCGGCAACGGCGCCATTTTGTTGAAGCTAGAAATAGCGGCAAGCAAAAATATATAAGTAACCCAGTTTTGTCGTTCTCCACAGGGATCAGTGCGAGGGAAAGAATGCCATTCAACGGTTTCTATATTTCTAAACTCATGGATCAAAAGTTCTGGTTTAAAGACGAACCAAAAGAAAATGCGGAAAATATAAAGACGGAAAATATAAAGTAAAGACAGAATTATAAACGGGGCCTTGTTGGAATTGGATCTCATCAATTGATAACACATGCATTCTTCTAATCAAGCAAACACAAATCAATCATTCGCCAAATATCCTTGCGTATCACTCACAACAGAGGTTATGTCTAACGCAACGTCGAGAGGTCAACTGTATTGTCTCATCAGTGATGTCTCACGCAACAAAACCAACACAAAGCTTTAAGAGCAGATACTCACGCAAGTGTTAATCCTAAATCTATCTCTAGAGTTCAGTCCTAACAGATATTACTATAACATCCATACCAAATAAATAATTTCTTCGTATTTAAGCAAGATCAAAATACGTACACACGCTTAACCCTTTTTACATGTATTCAACTAATTTGCCCAATGAATGTGAATATCCTTCTTCATCACTATTATCACGCATCCTCGCGATACCGTATCGATCCTACTCATGCTACCCATGCTACTTAATCAACACAATACAACAAAAGATAAAATGAATATCAACTCACAAAACCATGTCAAAAGCTTGTTCATTGATAGATGAAAATCTAAGATCAAAGATTTGTAAAGGTTTTGTCAAGACCACAAATAATCAACCAAAGACAACAACAATAGAAAATCAGAATTCAAATCACATACATACATTAGAGAAAATACAATAGGTATCAAAAGATTACATCCCTCTCCAACAAGAAATCAAAGATCCTACCTTTTCTCCCTTGGAAATGAAAGAGATATCAAGTTCTGATCCCAAAATTACAACAACATCAGAACCCCCATCAAAACATAAACTAAAAAGTGTAAAAATTGTATTTATACAATTCAGAAATTTGAAGGTTCGCTAGGCGAACCAATTCATTCGCTAGGCGAATGGTTAAAAAATAGGCACATCAGGTGCCTCAAACAGTCAAACCGCCCCTGAAATTTCACGTGCATTCGCGAAGCGAACAAAACACTCGCGAAGCGAGCCTTCGCCAAAACCTTCGCCCAGCGAATTTAGGGACTTTTCCTACTGAAAATTTCTGCCACCCCTTCGCTGGGACTCTCGCCAACGTTCGCTAGGCGAACCTTCGCCAGGAGCTCGCCAGCACTCGCGAGGCGAATCCTGCTATTGCAACTTCCTTTCTTTAGCAGCTTGCACCATTTCTTTGTGTCTTCAAACTTTGATCATTTAGTGCATTTCCTGCACAATAACACACACATTACAAGCACCAAAGGTATATTCTCAATGTGTAGAAGAACAACAACAATCATGGATAAAAACCATGAAAACATGAGAAAAGAGATGAAAAAGTGCAAAGAAAGATATGCTAATTTTAGGCCAAATCCGCACCTAACAACTCTCCCCAACTAAACTCTTGCTTGTCCTCAAGCAAAGTATGCCCCTCGTTAAAAACAAGCGGATTTGCTCAAGCTTAAGAATCAACCAAAATCCAGAAAAACCAAACATGAAAATGCGCACAAGCAACGTTTACCACTCAATAGAATCAAACAATGATAAAGAATTAAGTACTTAAACAAATATCATGGAATGGTTCAAATGACAACTGAATTTTCATACTTGAATCACTCTAACACTCCTCTTCAAAATAAGAATGAAGAAATTGACGCGTTTGCAACCGCGGGGAAATTTCACACACCTGATAAACAATGCAAATAGCAATCCAATTCATACAACATCTACAAATCAACATGAAAATATGGAAGCAAAAAGATCACTAAGGGCTTTAAAGGTTGTAGCTTGGTCGGGTTAACAACAAAGGGACATTTCTAAAGGTCTTTGAATCGAAATTGCCGATAAATGATATTTACACATTCACAACTTCATTCACCATTCTCATTCCTTTACCACAAACCTTCTCAAACTTCCTTTTTGCACAATTATTTCACTTTCTATTTTTCTCATCAAACAAGCATTCTTTTTCTTGTGTTTTTCACATTCATATTTACACTTTTTCTTTTCATGCTTGTTTGAACTTTTTCAAAAGGTTCAAGCAACCTACCATCTTCTTTTTCATTCTCCCCAACTTGAATTCAACCAAACCTCATGTGAATGCTCCTTGCCGTAACGGCAAGGAAATCAAAGTATACAATTTTCAAAGGTTCAAGAAGAAATTTTTCAAACCTCCCAAAATTTAATGATGAACCAAACTTGTAAATTATGTACATAAACCAAGTTCATCACTAAAATGAGATCTAAATTGTTTTAGGCTCAAAGGGGCTAACAAATTCTCACAGCTCACGGGTAAGAAACTTTTGGATACGGTTGTGCTCAATATAAACAAATGCCTTGATCATTTCTAATGCTTCCACAAAATCACAATAATCAAAAGATAAAGCATGAATCAAATGAATTAAACAAAGTTATCAGTCATCCTTGCATATAGTAAACAATTGAGGTTTCCTCATAATTTGTGGCTTTTGGACCTAAGTGAAACAAGCATTCAAACAAGTTGCAAAATGAAACAAAGATACACATTTGCACCAAACACAAAATTCTTAAATCATTCTAGCATTCTATAAAGCAATACAATTTACCAGGCATACATTTAAAGCTCAACAACATCCAGACTCGGTCGAAGCTTCATTGAATTCTTTTTTACAAAGCAACCAATCTAGAAGGAGTTCTCAACATTCCTGAACACACTAGAGAAAACATTAAAGGAACACAAATGCATATAATATAAACAAATGTACAAAGCTTAAAAATATAGAAACTATGCGATGCGATTCAATATCTAAACACCAATCCCCGGCAACGGCGCCATTTTGTTGAAGCTAGAAATAGCGGCAAGCAAAAATATATAAGTAACCCAGTTTTGTCGTTCTCCACAGGGATCAGTGCGAGGGAAAGAATGCCATTCAACGGTTTCTATATTTCTAAACTCATGGATCAAAAGTTCTGGTTTAAAGACGAACCAAAAGCAAATGCGGAAAATATAAAGACGGAAAATATAAAGTAAAGACAGAATTATAAACGGGGCCTTGTTGGAATTGGATCTCATCAATTGATAACACATGCATTCTTCTAATCAAGCAAACACAAATCAATCATTCGCCAAATATCCTTGCGTATCACTCACAACAGAGGTTATGTCTAACGCAACGTCGAGAGGTCAACTGTATTGTCTCATCAGTGATGTCTCACGCAACAAAACCAACACAAAGCTTTAAGAGCAGATACTCACGCAAGTGTTAATCCTAAATCTATCTCTAGAGTTCAGTCCTAACAGATATTACTATAACATCCATACCAAATAAATAATTTCTTCGTATTTAAGCAAGATCAAAATACGTACACACGCTTAACCCTTTTTACATGTATTCAACTAATTTGCCCAATGAATGTGAATATCCTTCTTCATCACTATTATCACGCATCCTCGCGATACCGTATCGATCCTACTCATGCTACCCATGCTACTTAATCAACACAATACAACAAAAGATAAAATGAATATCAACTCACAAAACCATGTCAAAAGCTTGTTCATTGATAGATGAAAATCTAAGATCAAAGATTTGTAAAGGTTTTGTCAAGACCACAAATAATCAACCAAAGACAACAACAATAGAAAATCAGAATTCAAATCACATACATACATTAGAGAAAATACAATAGGTATCAAAAGATTACATCCCTCTCCAACAAGAAATCAAAGATCCTACCTTTTCTCCCTTGGAAATGAAAGAGATATCAAGTTCTGATCCCAAAATTACAACAACATCAGAACCCCCATCAAAACATAAACTAAAAAGTGTAAAAATTGTATTTATACAATTCAGAAATTTGAAGGTTCGCTAGGCGAACCAATTCATTCGCTAGGCGAATGGTTAAAAAATAGGCACATCAGGTGCCTCAAACAGTCAAACCGCCCCTGAAATTTCACGTGCATTCGCGAAGCGAACAAAACACTCGCGAAGCGAGCCTTCGCCAAAACCTTCGCCCAGCGAATTTAGGGACTTTTCCTACTGAAAATTTCTGCCACCCCTTCGCTGGGACTCTCGCCAACGTTCGCTAGGCGAACCTTCGCCAGGAGCTCGCCAGCACTCGCGAGGCGAATCCTGCTATTGCAACTTCCTTTCTTTAGCAGCTTGCACCATTTCTTTGTGTCTTCAAACTTTGATCATTTAGTGCATTTCCTGCACAATAACACACACATTACAAGCACCAAAGGTATATTCTCAATGTGTAGAAGAACAACAACAATCATGGATAAAAACCATGAAAACATGAGAAAAGAGATGAAAAAGTGCAAAGAAAGATATGCTAATTTTAGGCCAAATCCGCACCTAACAACTCTCCCCAACTAAACTCTTGCTTGTCCTCAAGCAAAGTATGCCCCTCGTTAAAAACAAGCGGATTTGCTCAAGCTTAAGAATCAACCAAAATCCAGAAAAACCAAACATGAAAATGCGCACAAGCAACGTTTACCACTCAATAGAATCAAACAATGATAAAGAATTAAGTACTTAAACAAATATCATGGAATGGTTCAAATGACAACTGAATTTTCATACTTGAATCACTCTAACACTCCTCTTCAAAATAAGAATGAAGAAATTGACGCGTTTGCAACCGCGGGGAAATTTCACACACCTGATAAACAATGCAAATAGCAATCCAATTCATACAACATCTACAAATCAACATGAAAATATGGAAGCAAAAAGATCACTAAGGGCTTTAAAGGTTGTAGCTTGGTCGGGTTAACAACAAAGGGACATTTCTAAAGGTCTTTGAATCGAAATTGCCGATAAATGATATTTACACATTCACAACTTCATTCACCATTCTCATTCCTTTACCACAAACCTTCTCAAACTTCCTTTTTGCACAATTATTTCACTTTCTATTTTTCTCATCAAACAAGCATTCTTTTTCTTGTGTTTTTCACATTCATATTTACACTTTTTCTTTTCATGCTTGTTTGAACTTTTTCAAAAGGTTCAAGCAACCTACCATCTTCTTTTTCATTCTCCCCAACTTGAATTCAACCAAACCTCATGTGAATGCTCCTTGCCGTAACGGCAAGGAAATCAAAGTATACAATTTTCAAAGGTTCAAGAAGAAATTTTTCAAACCTCCCAAAATTTAATGATGAACCAAACTTGTAAATTATGTACATAAACCAAGTTCATCACTAAAATGAGATCTAAATTGTTTTAGGCTCAAAGGGGCTAACAAATTCTCACAGCTCACGGGTAAGAAACTTTTGGATACGGTTGTGCTCAATATAAACAAATGCCTTGATCATTTCTAATGCTTCCACAAAATCACAATAATCAAAAGATAAAGCATGAATCAAATGAATTAAACAAAGTTATCAGTCATCCTTGCATATAGTAAACAATTGAGGTTTCCTCATAATTTGTGGCTTTTGGACCTAAGTGAAACAAGCATTCAAACAAGTTGCAAAATGAAACAAAGATACACATTTGCACCAAACACAAAATTCTTAAATCATTCTAGCATTCTATAAAGCAATACAATTTACCAGGCATACATTTAAAGCTCAACAACATCCAGACTCGGTCGAAGCTTCATTGAATTCTTTTTTACAAAGCAACCAATCTAGAAGGAGTTCTCAACATTCCTGAACACACTAGAGAAAACATTAAAGGAACACAAATGCATATAATATAAACAAATGTACAAAGCTTAAAAATATAGAAACTATGCGATGCGATTCAATATCTAAACACCAATCCCCGGCAACGGCGCCATTTTGTTGAAGCTAGAAATAGCGGCAAGCAAAAATATATAAGTAACCCAGTTTTGTCGTTCTCCACAGGGATCAGTGCGAGGGAAAGAATGCCATTCAACGGTTTCTATATTTCTAAACTCATGGATCAAAAGTTCTGGTTTAAAGACGAACCAAAAGCAAATGCGGAAAATATAAAGACGGAAAATATAAAGTAAAGACAGAATTATAAACGGGGCCTTGTTGGAATTGGATCTCATCAATTGATAACACATGCATTCTTCTAATAAAGCAAACACAAATCAATCATTCGCCAAATATCCTTGCGTATCACTCACAACAGAGGTTATGTCTAACGCAACGTCGAGAGGCCAACTGTATTGTCTCATCAGTGATGTCTCACGCAACAAAACTAACACAGAGCTTTAAGAGCAGATACTCACGCAAGTGTTAATCCTAAATCTATCTCTAGAGTTCAGTCCTAACAGATATTACTATAACATCCATACCAAATAAATGATTTCTTCGTATTTAAGCAAGATCAAAATACGTACACACGCTTAACCCTTTTTACATGTATTCAACTAATTTGCCCAATGAATGTGAATATCCTTCTTCATCACTATTATCACGCATCCTCGCGATACCGTATCGATCCTACTCATGCTACCCATGCTACTTAATCAACACAATACAACAAAAGATAAAATGAATATCAACTCACAAAACCATGTCAAAAGCTTGTTCATTGATAGATGAAAATCTAAGATCAAAGATTTGTAAAGGTTTTGTCAAGACCACAAATAATCAACCAAAGACAACAACAATAGAAAATCAGAATTCAAATCACATACATACATTAGAGGAAATACAATAGGTATCAAAAGAATACATCCCTCTCCAACAAGAAATCAAAGATCCTACCTTTTCTCCCTTGGAAATGAAAAAGATATCAAGTTCTGATCCCAAAATTACAACAACATCAGAACCCCCATCAAAACATAAACTAAAAAGTGTAAAAATTGTATTTATACAATTCAGAAATTTGAAGGTTCGCTAGGCGAACCAATTCATTCGCTAGGCGAATGGTTAAAAAATAGGCACATCAGGTGCCTCAAACAGTCAAACCGCCCCTGAAATTTCACGTGCATTCGCGAAGCGAACAAAACACTCGCGAAGCGAGCCTTCGCCAAAACCTTCGCCCAGCGAATTTAGGGACTTTTCCTACTGAAAATTTCTGCCACCCCTTCGCTGGGACTCTCGCCAACGTTCGCTAGGCGAACCTTCGCCAGGAGCTCGCCAGCACTCGCGAGGCGAATCCTGCTGTTGCAACTTCCTTTCTTTAGCAGCTTGCACCATTTCTTTGTGTCTTCAAACTTTGATCATTTAGTGCATTTCCTCCACAATAACACACACATTACAAGCACCAAAGGTATATTCTCAATGTGTAGAAGAACAACAACAATCATGGATAAAAACCATGAAAACATGAGAAAAGAGATGAAAAAGTGCAAAGAAAGATATGCCAATTTTAGGCCAAATCCGCACCTAACAACTCTCCCCAACTAAACTCTTGCTTGTCCTCAAGCAAAGTATGCCCCTCATTAAAAACAAGCGGATTTGCTCAAGCTTAAGAATCAACCAAAATCCAGAAAAACCAAACATGAAAATGCGCACAAGCAACGTTTACCACTCAATAGAATCGAACAATGATAAAGAATTAAGTACTTAAACAAATATCATGGAATGGTTCAAATGACAACTGAATTTTCATACTTGAATCACTCTAACACTCCTCTTCAAAATAAGAATGAAGAAATTGACGCGTTTGCAACCGCGGGGAAATTTCACACACCTGATAAACAATGCAAATAGCAATCCAATTCATACAACATCTACAAATCAACATGAAAATATGGAAGCAAAAAGATCACTAAGGGCTTTAAAGGTTGTAGCTTGGTCGGGTTAACAACAAAGGGACATTTCTAAAGGTCTTTAAATTGAAATTGCCGATAAATGATATTTAAACATTCACAACTTCATTCACCATTCTCATTCCTTTACCACAAACCTTCTCAAACTTCCTTTTTGCACAATTATTTCACTTTCTATTTTTCTCATCAAACAAGCATTCTTTTTCTTGTGTTTTTCACATTCATATTTACACTTTTTCTTTTCATGCTTGTTTGAACTTTTTCAAAAGGTTCAAGCAACCTACCATCTTCTTTTTCATTCTCCCCAACTTGAATTCAACCAAACCTCATGTGAATGCTCCTTGCCTTTACGGCAAGGAAATCAAAGTATACAATTTTCAAAGGTTCAAGAAGAAATTTTTCAAACCTCCCAAAATTTAATGATGAACCAAACTTGTAAATTATGTACATAAACCAAGTTCATCACTAAAATGAGATCTAAATTGTTTTAGGCTCAAAGGGGCTAACAAATTCTCACAGCTCACGGGTAAGAAACTTTTGGATACGGTTGTGCTCAATATAAACAAATGCCTTGATCATTTCTAATGCTTCCACAAAATCACAATAATCAAAAGATAAAGCATGAATCAAATGAATTAAACAAAGTTATCAGTCATCCTTGTATATAGTAAACAATTGAGGTTTCCTCACAATTTGTGGCTTTTGGACCTAAGTGAAACAAGCATTCAAACAAGTTGTAAAATGAAACAAAGATACACATTTGCACAAAACACAAAATTCTTAAATCATTCTAGCATTCTATAAAGCAATACAATTTACCAGGCATACATTTAAAGCTCAACAACATCCAGACTCGGTCGAAGCTTCATTGAATTCTTTTTTACAAAGCAACCAATCTAGAAGGAGTTCTCAACATTCCTGAACACACTAGAGAAAACATTAAAGGAACACAAATGCATATAATATAAACAAATGTACAAAGCTTAAAAATATAGAAACTATGCGATGCGATTCAATATCTAAACACCAATCCCCGGCAACGGCGCCATTTTGTTGAAGCTAGAAATAGCGGCAAGCAAAAATATATAAGTAACCCAGTTTTGTCGTTCTCCACAGGGATCAGTGCGAGGGAAAGAATGCCATTCAACGGTTTCTATATTTCTAAACTCATGGATCAAAAGTTCTGGTTTAAAGACGAACCAAAAGCAAATGCGGAAAATATAAAGACGGAAAATATAAAGTAAAGACAGAATTATAAACGGGGCCTTGTTGGAATTGGATCTCATCAATTGATAACACATGCATTCTTCTAATCAAGCAAACACAAATCAATCATTCGCCAAATATCCTTGCGTATCACTCACAACAGAGGTTATGTCTAACGCAACGTCGAGAGGCCAACTGTATTGTCTCATCAGTGATGTCTCACGCAACAAAACCAACACAGAGCTTTAAGAGCAGATACTCACGCAAGTGTTAATCCTAAATCTATCTCTAGAGTTCAGTCCTAACAGATATTACTATAACATCCATACCAAATAAATGATTTCTTCGTATTTAAGCAAGATCAAAATACGTACACACGCTTAACCCTTTTTACATGTATTCAACTAATTTGCCCAATGAATGTGAATATCCTTCTTCATCACTATTATCACGCATCCTCGCGATACCGTATCGATCCTACTCATGCTACCCATGCTACTTAATCAACACAATACAACAAAAGATAAAATGAATATCAACTCACAAAACCATGTCAAAAGCTTGTTCATTGATAGATGAAAATCTAAGATCAAAGATTTGTAAAGGTTTTGTCAAGACCACAAATAATCAACCAAAGACAACAACAATAGAAAATCAGAATTCAAATCACATACATACATTAGAGGAAATACAATAGGTATCAAAAGATTACATCCCTCTCCAACAAGAAATCAAAGATCCTACCTTTTCTCCCTTGGAAATGAAAGAGATATCAAGTTCTGATCCCAAAATTACAACAACATCAGAACCCCCATCAAAACATAAACTAAAAAGTGTAAAAATTGTATTTATACAATTCAGAAATTTGAAGGTTTGCTAGGCGAACCAATTCATTCGCTAGGCGAATGGTTAAAAAATAGGCACATCAGGTGCCTCAAACAGTCAAACCGCCCCTGAAATTTCACGTGCATTCGCGAAGCGAACAAAACACTCGCGAATCGAGCCTTCGCCAAAACCTTCGCCCAGCGAATTTAGGGACTTTTCCTACTGAAAATTTCTGCCACCCCTTCGCTGGGACTCTCGCCAACGTTCGCTAGGCGAACCTTCGCCAGGAGCTCGCCAGCACTCGCGAGGCGAATCCTGCTGTTGCAACTTCCTTTCTTTAGCAGCTTGCACCATTTATTTGTGTCTTCAAACTTTGATCATTTAGTGCATTTCCTCCACAATAACACACACATTACAAGCACCAAAGGTATATTCTCAATGTGTAGAAGAACAACAACAATCATGGATAAAAACCATGAAAACATGAGAAAAGAGATGAAAAAGTGCAAAGAAAGATATGCCAATTTTAGGCCAAATCCGCACCTAACAACTCTCCCCAACTAAACTCTTGCTTGTCCTCAAGCAAAGTATGCCCCTCGTTAAAAACAAGCGGATTTGCTCAAGCTTAAGAATCAACCAAAATCCAGAAAAACCAAACATGAAAATGCGCACAAGCAACGTTTACCACTCAATAGAATCGAACAATGATAAAGAATTAAGTACTTAAACAAATATCATGGAATGGTTCAAATGACAACTGAATTTTCATACTTGAATCACTCTAACACTCCTCTTCAAAATAAGAATGAAGAAATTGACGCGTTTGCAACCGCGGGGAAATTTCACACACCTGATAAACAATGCAAATAGCAATCCAATTCATACAACATCTACAAATCAACATGAAAATATGGAAGCAAAAAGATCACTAAGGGCTTTAAAGGTTGTAGCTTGGTCGGGTTAACAACAAAGGGACATTTCTAAAGGTCTTTGAATCGAAATTGCCGATAAATGATATTTACACATTCACAACTTCATTCACCATTCTCATTCCTTTACCACAAACCTTCTCAAACTTCCTTTTTGCACAATTATTTCACTTTCTATTTTTCTCATCAAACAAGCATTCTTTTTCTTGTGTTTTTCACATTCATATTTACACTTTTTCTTTTCATGCTTGTTTGAACTTTTTCAAAAGGTTCAAGCAACCTACCATCTTCTTTTTCATTCTCCCCAACTTGAATTCAACCAAACCTCATGTGAATGCTCCTTGCCTTTACGGCAAGGAAATCAAAGTATACAATTTTCAAAGGTTCAAGAAGAAATTTTTCAAACCTCCCAAAATTTAATGATGAACCAAACTTGTAAATTATGTACATAAACCAAGTTCATCACTAAAATGAGATCTAAATTGTTTTAGGCTCAAAGGGGCTAACAAATTCTCACAGCTCACGGGTAAGAAACTTTTGGATACGGTTGTGCTCAATATAAACAAATGCCTTGATCATTTCTAATGCTTCCACAAAATCACAATAATCAAAAGATAAAGCATGAATCAAATGAATTAAACAAAGTTATCAGTCATCCTTGCATATAGTAAACAATGGAGGTTTCCTCACAATTTGTGGCTTTTGGACCTAAGTGAAACAAGCATTCAAACAAGTTGCAAAATGAAACAAAGATACACATTTGCACAAAACACAAAATTCTTAAATCATTCTAGCATTCTATAAAGCAATACAATTTACCAGGCATACATTTAAAGCTCAACAACATCCAGACTCGGTCGAAGCTTCATTGAATTCTTTTTTACAAAGCAACCAATCTAGAAGGAGTTCTCAACATTCCTGAACACACTAGAGAAAACATTAAAGGAACACAAATGCATATAATATAAACAAATGTACAAAGCTTAAAAATATAGAAACTATGCGATGCGATTCAATATCTAAACACCAATCCCCGGCAACGGCGCCATTTTGTTGAAGCTAGAAATAGCGGCAAGCAAAAATATATAAGTAACCCAGTTTTGTCGTTCTCCACAGGGATCAGTGCGAGGGAAAGAATGCCATTCAACGGTTTCTATATTTCTAAACTCATGGATCAAAAGTTCTGGTTTAAAGACGAACCAAAAGCAAATGCGGAAAATATAAAGTAAAGACAGAATTATAAACGGGGCCTTGTTGGAATTGGATCTCATCAATTGATAACACATGCATTCTTCTAATCAAGCAAACACAAATCAATCATTCGCCAAATATCCTTGCGTATCACTCACAACAGAGGTTATGTCTAACGCAACGTCGAGAGGCCAACTGTATTGTCTCATCAGTGATGTCTCACGCAACAAAACCAACACAGAGCTTTAAGAGCAGATACTCACGCAAGTGTTAATCCTAAATCTATCTCTAGAGTTCAGTCCTAACAGATATTACTATAACATCCATACCAAATAAATGATTTCTTCGTATTTAAGCAAGATCAAAATACGTACACACGCTTAACCCTTTTTACATGTATTCAACTAATTTGCCCAATGAATGTGAATATCCTTCTTCATCACTATTATCACGCATCCTCGCGATACCGTATCGATCCTACTCATGCTACCCATGCTACTTAATCAACACAATACAACAAAAGATAAAATGAATATCAACTCACAAAACCATGTCAAAAGCTTGTTCATTGATAGATGAAAATCTAAGATCAAAGATTTGTAAAGGTTTTGTCAAGACCACAAATAATCAACCAAAGACAACAACAATAGAAAATCAGAATTCAAATCACATACATACATTAGAGGAAATACAATAGGTATCAAAAGATTACATCCCTCTCCAACAAGAAATCAAAGATCCTACCTTTTCTCCCTTGGAAATGAAAGAGATATCAAGTTCTGATCCCAAAATTACAACAACATCAGAACCCCCATCAAAACATAAACTAAAAAGTGTAAAAATTGTATTTATACAATTCAGAAATTTGAAGGTTTGCTAGGCGAACCAATTCATTCGCTAGGCGAATGGTTAAAAAATAGGCACATCAGGTGCCTCAAACAGTCAAACCGCCCCTGAAATTTCACGTGCATTCGCGAAGCGAACAAAACACTCGCGAAGCGAGCCTTCGCCAAAACCTTCGCCCAGCGAATTTAGGGACTTTTCCTACTGAAAATTTCTGCCACCCCTTCGCTGGGACTCTCGCCAACGTTCGCTAGGCGAACCTTCGCCAGGAGCTCGCCAGCACTCGCGAGGCGAATCCTGCTGTTGCAACTTCCTTTCTTTAGCAGCTTGCACCATTTATTTGTGTCTTCAAACTTTGATCATTTAGTGCATTTCCTCCACAATAACACACACATTACAAGCACCAAAGGTATATTCTCAATGTGTAGAAGAACAACAACAATCATGGATAAAAACCATGAAAACATGAGAAAAGAGATGAAAAAGTGCAAAGAAAGATATGCCAATTTTAGGCCAAATCCGCACCTAACAACTCTCCCCAACTAAACTCTTGCTTGTCCTCAAGCAAAGTATGCCCCTCGTTAAAAACAAGCGGATTTGCTCAAGCTTAAGAATCAACCAAAATCCAGAAAAACCAAACATGAAAATGCGCACAAGCAACGTTTACCACTCAATAGAATCGAACAATGATAAAGAATTAAGTACTTAAACAAATATCATGGAATGGTTCAAATGACAACTGAATTTTCATACTTGAATCACTCTAACACTCTTCTTCAAAATAAGAATGAAGAAATTGACGCGTTTGCAACCGCGGGGAAATTTCACACACCTGATAAACAATGCAAATAGCAATCCAATTCATACAACATCTACAAATCAACATGAAAATATGGAAGCAAAAAGATCACTAAGGGCTTTAAAGGTTGTAGCTTGGTCGGGTTAACAACAAAGGGACATTTCTAAAGGTCTTTGAATCGAAATTGCCGATAAATGATATTTACACATTCACAACTTCATTCACCATTCTCATTCCTTTACCACAAACCTTCTCAAACTTCCTTTTTGCACAATTATTTCACTTTCTATTTTTCTCATCAAACAAGCATTCTTTTTCTTGTGTTTTTCACATTCATATTTACACTTTTTCTTTTCATGCTTGTTTGAACTTTTTCAAAAGGTTCAAGCAACCTACCATCTTCTTTTTCATTCTCCCCAACTTGAATTCAACCAAACCTCATGTGAATGCTCCTTGCCTTTACGGCAAGGAAATCAAAGTATACAATTTTCAAAGGTTCAAGAAGAAATTTTTCAAACCTCCCAAAATTTAATGATGAACCAAACTTGTAAATTATGTACATAAACCAAGTTCATCACTAAAATGAGATCTAAATTGTTTTAGGCTCAAAGGGGCTAACAAATTCTCACAGCTCACGGGTAAGAAACTTTTGGATACGGTTGTGCTCAATATAAACAAATGCCTTGATCATTTCTAATGCTTCCACAAAATCACAATAATCAAAAGATAAAGCATGAATCAAATGAATTAAACAAAGTTATCAGTCATCCTTGCATATAGTAAACAATTGAGGTTTCCTCATAATTTGTGGCTTTTGGACCTAAGTGAAACAAGCATTCAAACAAGTTGCAAAATGAAACAAAGATACACATTTGCACCAAACACAAAATTCTTAAATCATTCTAGCATTCTATAAAGCAATACAATTTACCAGGCATACATTTAAAGCTCAACAACATCCAGACTCGGTCGAAGCTTCATTGAATTCTTTTTTACAAAGCAACCAATCTAGAAGGAGTTCTCAACATTCCTGAACACACTAGAGAAAACATTAAAGGAACACAAATGCATATAATATAAACAAATGTACAAAGCTTAAAAATATAGAAACTATGCGATGCGATTCAATATCTAAACACCAATCCCCGGCAACGGCGCCATTTTGTTGAAGCTAGAAATAGCGGCAAGCAAAAATATATAAGTAACCCAGTTTTGTCGTTCTCCACAGGGATCAGTGCGAGGGAAAGAATGCCATTCAACGGTTTCTATATTTCTAAACTCATGGATCAAAAGTTCTGGTTTAAAGACGAACCAAAAGCAAATGCGGAAAATATAAAGACGGAAAATATAAAGTAAAGACAGAATTATAAACGGGGCCTTGTTGGAATTGGATCTCATCAATTGATAACACATGCATTCTTCTAATAAAGCAAACACAAATCAATCATTCGCCAAATATCCTTGCGTATCACTCACAACAGAGGTTATGTCTAACGCAACGTCGAGAGGCCAACTGTATTGTCTCATCAGTGATGTCTCACGCAACAAAACTAACACAGAGCTTTAAGAGCAGATACTCACGCAAGTGTTAATCCTAAATCTATCTCTAGAGTTCAGTCCTAACAGATATTACTATAACATCCATACCAAATAAATGATTTCTTCGTATTTAAGCAAGATCAAAATACGTACACACGCTTAACCCTTTTTACATGTATTCAACTAATTTGCCCAATGAATGTGAATATCCTTCTTCATCACTATTATCACGCATCCTCGCGATACCGTATCGATCCTACTCATGCTACCCATGCTACTTAATCAACACAATACAACAAAAGATAAAATGAATATCAACTCACAAAACCATGTCAAAAGCTTGTTCATTGATAGATGAAAATCTAAGATCAAAGATTTGTAAAGGTTTTGTCAAGACCACAAATAATCAACCAAAGACAACAACAATAGAAAATCAGAATTCAAATCACATACATACATTAGAGGAAATACAATAGGTATCAAAAGAATACATCCCTCTCCAACAAGAAATCAAAGATCCTACCTTTTCTCCCTTGGAAATGAAAAAGATATCAAGTTCTGATCCCAAAATTACAACAACATCAGAACCCCCATCAAAACATAAACTAAAAAGTGTAAAAATTGTATTTATACAATTCAGAAATTTGAAGGTTCGCTAGGCGAACCAATTCATTCGCTAGGCGAATGGTTAAAAAATAGGCACATCAGGTGCCTCAAACAGTCAAACCGCCCCTGAAATTTCACGTGCATTCGCGAAGCGAACAAAACACTCGCGAAGCGAGCCTTCGCCAAAACCTTCGCCCAGCGAATTTAGGGACTTTTCCTACTGAAAATTTCTGCCACCCCTTCGCTGGGACTCTCGCCAACGTTCGCTAGGCGAACCTTCGCCAGGAGCTCGCCAGCACTCGCGAGGCGAATCCTGCTGTTGCAACTTCCTTTCTTTAGCAGCTTGCACCATTTCTTTGTGTCTTCAAACTTTGATCATTTAGTGCATTTCCTCCACAATAACACACACATTACAAGCACCAAAGGTATATTCTCAATGTGTAGAAGAACAACAACAATCATGGATAAAAACCATGAAAACATGAGAAAAGAGATGAAAAAGTGCAAAGAAAGATATGCCAATTTTAGGCCAAATCCGCACCTAACAACTCTCCCCAACTAAACTCTTGCTTGTCCTCAAGCAAAGTATGCCCCTCATTAAAAACAAGCGGATTTGCTCAAGCTTAAGAATCAACCAAAATCCAGAAAAACCAAACATGAAAATGCGCACAAGCAACGTTTACCACTCAATAGAATCGAACAATGATAAAGAATTAAGTACTTAAACAAATATCATGGAATGGTTCAAATGACAACTGAATTTTCATACTTGAATCACTCTAACACTCCTCTTCAAAATAAGAATGAAGAAATTGACGCGTTTGCAACCGCGGGGAAATTTCACACACCTGATAAACAATGCAAATAGCAATCCAATTCATACAACATCTACAAATCAACATGAAAATATGGAAGCAAAAAGATCACTAAGGGCTTTAAAGGTTGTAGCTTGGTCGGGTTAACAACAAAGGGACATTTCTAAAGGTCTTTAAATTGAAATTGCCGATAAATGATATTTAAACATTCACAACTTCATTCACCATTCTCATTCCTTTACCACAAACCTTCTCAAACTTCCTTTTTGCACAATTATTTCACTTTCTATTTTTCTCATCAAACAAGCATTCTTTTTCTTGTGTTTTTCACATTCATATTTACACTTTTTCTTTTCATGCTTGTTTGAACTTTTTCAAAAGGTTCAAGCAACCTACCATCTTCTTTTTCATTCTCCCCAACTTGAATTCAACCAAACCTCATGTGAATGCTCCTTGCCTTTACGGCAAGGAAATCAAAGTATACAATTTTCAAAGGTTCAAGAAGAAATTTTTCAAACCTCCCAAAATTTAATGATGAACCAAACTTGTAAATTATGTACATAAACCAAGTTCATCACTAAAATGAGATCTAAATTGTTTTAGGCTCAAAGGGGCTAACAAATTCTCACAGCTCACGGGTAAGAAACTTTTGGATACGGTTGTGCTCAATATAAACAAATGCCTTGATCATTTCTAATGCTTCCACAAAATCACAATAATCAAAAGATAAAGCATGAATCAAATGAATTAAACAAAGTTATCAGTCATCCTTGTATATAGTAAACAATTGAGGTTTCCTCACAATTTGTGGCTTTTGGACCTAAGTGAAACAAGCATTCAAACAAGTTGTAAAATGAAACAAAGATACACATTTGCACAAAACACAAAATTCTTAAATCATTCTAGCATTCTATAAAGCAATACAATTTACCAGGCATACATTTAAAGCTCAACAACATCCAGACTCGGTCGAAGCTTCATTGAATTCTTTTTTACAAAGCAACCAATCTAGAAGGAGTTCTCAACATTCCTGAACACACTAGAGAAAACATTAAAGGAACACAAATGCATATAATATAAACAAATGTACAAAGCTTAAAAATATAGAAACTATGCGATGCGATTCAATATCTAAACACCAATCCCCGGCAACGGCGCCATTTTGTTGAAGCTAGAAATAGCGGCAAGCAAAAATATATAAGTAACCCAGTTTTGTCGTTCTCCACAGGGATCAGTGCGAGGGAAAGAATGCCATTCAACGGTTTCTATATTTCTAAACTCATGGATCAAAAGTTCTGGTTTAAAGACGAACCAAAAGCAAATGCGGAAAATATAAAGACGAAAAATATAAAGTAAAGACAGAATTATAAACGGGGCCTTGTTGGAATTGGATCTCATCAATTGATAACACATGCATTCTTCTAATCAAGCAAACACAAATCAATCATTCGCCAAATATCCTTGCGTATCACTCACAACAGAGGTTATGTCTAACGCAACGTCGAGAGGCCAACTGTATTGTCTCATCAGTGATGTCTCACGCAACAAAACTAACACAGAGCTTTAAGAGCAGATACTCACGCAAGTGTTAATCCTAAATCTATCTCTAGAGTTCAGTCCTAACAGATATTACTATAACATCCATACCAAATAAATGATTTCTTCGTATTTAAGCAAGATCAAAATACGTACACACGCTTAACCCTTTTTACATGTATTCAACTAATTTGCCCAATGAATGTGAATATCCTTCTTCATCACTATTATCACGCATCCTCGCGATACCGTATCGATCCTACTCATGCTACCCATGCTACTTAATCAACACAATACAACAAAAGATAAAATGAATATCAACTCACAAAACCATGTCAAAAGCTTGTTCATTGATAGATGAAAATCTAAGATCAAAGATTTGTAAAGGTTTTGTCAAGACCACAAATAATCAACCAAAGACAACAACAATAGAAAATCAGAATTCAAATCACATACATACATTAGAGGAAATACAATAGGTATCAAAAGAATACATCCCTCTCCAACAAGAAATCAAAGATCCTACCTTTTCTCCCTTGGAAATGAAAAAGATATCAAGTTCTGATCCCAAAATTACAACAACATCAGAACCCCCATCAAAACATAAACTAAAAAGTGTAAAAATTGTATTTATACAATTCAGAAATTTGAAGGTTCGCTAGGCGAACCAATTCATTCGCTAGGCGAATGGTTAAAAAATAGGCACATCAGGTGCCTCAAACAGTCAAACCGCCCCTGAAATTTCACGTGCATTCGCGAAGCGAACAAAACACTCGCGAAGCGAGCCTTCGCCAAAACCTTCGCCCAGCGAATTTAGGGACTTTTCCTACTGAAAATTTCTGCCACCCCTTCGCTGGGACTCTCGCCAACGTTCGCTAGGCGAACCTTCGCCAGGAGCTCGCCAGCACTCGCGAGGCGAATCCTGCTGTTGCAACTTCCTTTCTTTAGCAGCTTGCACCATTTCTTTGTGTCTTCAAACTTTGATCATTTAGTGCATTTCCTCCACAATAACACACACATTACAAGCACCAAAGGTATATTCTCAATGTGTAGAAGAACAACAACAATCATGGATAAAAACCATGAAAACATGAGAAAAGAGATGAAAAAGTGCAAAGAAAGATATGCCAATTTTAGGCCAAATCCGCACCTAACAACTCTCCCCAACTAAACTCTTGCTTGTCCTCAAGCAAAGTATGCCCCTCATTAAAAACAAGCGGATTTGCTCAAGCTTAAGAATCAACCAAAATCCAGAAAAACCAAACATGAAAATGCGCACAAGCAACGTTTACCACTCAATAGAATCGAACAATGATAAAGAATTAAGTACTTAAACAAATATCATGGAATGGTTCAAATGACAACTGAATTTTCATACTTGAATCACTCTAACACTCCTCTTCAAAATAAGAATGAAGAAATTGACGCGTTTGCAACCGCGGGGAAATTTCACACACCTGATAAACAATGCAAATAGCAATCCAATTCATACAACATCTACAAATCAACATGAAAATATGGAAGCAAAAAGATCACTAAGGGCTTTAAAGGTTGTAGCTTGGTCGGGTTAACAACAAAGGGACATTTCTAAAGGTCTTTAAATTGAAATTGCCGATAAATGATATTTAAACATTCACAACTTCATTCACCATTCTCATTCCTTTACCACAAACCTTCTCAAACTTCCTTTTTGCACAATTATTTCACTTTCTATTTTTCTCATCAAACAAGCATTCTTTTTCTTGTGTTTTTCACATTCATATTTACACTTTTTCTTTTCATGCTTGTTTGAACTTTTTCAAAAGGTTCAAGCAACCTACCATCTTCTTTTTCATTCTCCCCAACTTGAATTCAACCAAACCTCATGTGAATGCTCCTTGCCTTTACGGCAAGGAAATCAAAGTATACAATTTTCAAAGGTTCAAGAAGAAATTTTTCAAACCTCCCAAAATTTAATGATGAACCAAACTTGTAAATTATGTACATAAACCAAGTTCATCACTAAAATGAGATCTAAATTGTTTTAGGCTCAAAGGGGCTAACAAATTCTCACAGCTCACGGGTAAGAAACTTTTGGATACGGTTGTGCTCAATATAAACAAATGCCTTGATCATTTCTAATGCTTCCACAAAATCACAATAATCAAAAGATAAAGCATGAATCAAATGAATTAAACAAAGTTATCAGTCATCCTTGTATATAGTAAACAATTGAGGTTTCCTCACAATTTGTGGCTTTTGGACCTAAGTGAAACAAGCATTCAAACAAGTTGTAAAATGAAACAAAGATACACATTTGCACAAAACACAAAATTCTTAAATCATTCTAGCATTCTATAAAGCAATACAATTTACCAGGCATACATTTAAAGCTCAACAACATCCAGACTCGGTCGAAGCTTCATTGAATTCTTTTTTACAAAGCAACCAATCTAGAAGGAGTTCTCAACATTCCTGAACACACTAGAGAAAACATTAAAGGAACACAAATGCATATAATATAAACAAATGTACAAAGCTTAAAAATATAGAAACTATGCGATGCGATTCAATATCTAAACACCAATCCCCGGCAACGGCGCCATTTTGTTGAAGCTAGAAATAGCGGCAAGCAAAAATATATAAGTAACCCAGTTTTGTCGTTCTCCACAGGGATCAGTGCGAGGGAAAGAATGCCATTCAACGGTTTCTATATTTCTAAACTCATGGATCAAAAGTTCTGGTTTAAAGACGAACCAAAAGCAAATGCGGAAAATATAAAGACGGAAAATATAAAGTAAAGACAGAATTATAAACGGGGCCTTGTTGGAATTGGATCTCATCAATTGATAACACATGCATTCTTCTAATCAAGCAAACACAAATCAATCATTCGCCAAATATCCTTGCGTATCACTCACAACAGAGGTTATGTCTAACGCAACGTCGAGAGGCCAACTGTATTGTCTCATCAGTGATGTCTCACGCAACAAAACCAACACAGAGCTTTAAGAGCAGATACTCACGCAAGTGTTAATCCTAAATCTATCTCTAGAGTTCAGTCCTAACAGATATTACTATAACATCCATACCAAATAAATGATTTCTTCGTATTTAAGCAAGATCAAAATACGTACACACGCTTAACCCTTTTTACATGTATTCAACTAATTTGCCCAATGAATGTGAATATCCTTCTTCATCACTATTATCACGCATCCTCGCGATACCGTATCGATCCTACTCATGCTACCCATGCTACTTAATCAACACAATACAACAAAAGATAAAATGAATATCAACTCACAAAACCATGTCAAAAGCTTGTTCATTGATAGATGAAAATCTAAGATCAAAGATTTGTAAAGGTTTTGTCAAGACCACAAATAATCAACCAAAGACAACAACAATAGAAAATCAGAATTCAAATCACATACATACATTAGAGGAAATACAATAGGTATCAAAAGATTACATCCCTCTCCAACAAGAAATCAAAGATCCTACCTTTTCTCCCTTGGAAATGAAAGAGATATCAAGTTCTGATCCCAAAATTACAACAACATCAGAACCCCCATCAAAACATAAACTAAAAAGTGTAAAAATTGTATTTATACAATTCAGAAATTTGAAGGTTTGCTAGGCGAACCAATTCATTCGCTAGGCGAATGGTTAAAAAATAGGCACATCAGGTGCCTCAAACAGTCAAACCGCCCCTGAAATTTCACGTGCATTCGCGAAGCGAACAAAACACTCGCGAAGCGAGCCTTCGCCAAAACCTTCGCCCAGCGAATTTAGGGACTTTTCCTACTGAAAATTTCTGCCACCCCTTCGCTGGGACTCTCGCCAACGTTCGCTAGGCGAACCTTCGCCAGGAGCTCGCCAGCACTCGCGAGGCGAATCCTGCTGTTGCAACTTCCTTTCTTTAGCAGCTTGCACCATTTATTTGTGTCTTCAAACTTTGATCATTTAGTGCATTTCCTCCACAATAACACACACATTACAAGCACCAAAGGTATATTCTCAATGTGTAGAAGAACAACAACAATCATGGATAAAAACCATGAAAACATGAGAAAAGAGATGAAAAAGTGCAAAGAAAGATATGCCAATTTTAGGCCAAATCCGCACCTAACAACTCTCCCCAACTAAACTCTTGCTTGTCCTCAAGCAAAGTATGCCCCTCGTTAAAAACAAGCGGATTTGCTCAAGCTTAAGAATCAACCAAAATCCAGAAAAACCAAACATGAAAATGCGCACAAGCAACGTTTACCACTCAATAGAATCGAACAATGATAAAGAATTAAGTACTTAAACAAATATCATGGAATGGTTCAAATGACAACTGAATTTTCATACTTGAATCACTCTAACACTCCTCTTCAAAATAAGAATGAAGAAATTGACGCGTTTGCAACCGCGGGGAAATTTCACACACCTGATAAACAATGCAAATAGCAATCCAATTCATACAACATCTACAAATCAACATGAAAATATGGAAGCAAAAAGATCACTAAGGGCTTTAAAGGTTGTAGCTTGGTCGGGTTAACAACAAAGGGACATTTCTAAAGGTCTTTGAATCGAAATTGCCGATAAATGATATTTACACATTCACAACTTCATTCACCATTCTCATTCCTTTACCACAAACCTTCTCAAACTTCCTTTTTGCACAATTATTTCACTTTCTATTTTTCTCATCAAACAAGCATTCTTTTTCTTGTGTTTTTCACATTCATATTTACACTTTTTCTTTTCATGCTTGTTTGAACTTTTTCAAAAGGTTCAAGCAACCTACCATCTTCTTTTTCATTCTCCCCAACTTGAATTCAACCAAACCTCATGTGAATGCTCCTTGCCTTTACGGCAAGGAAATCAAAGTATACAATTTTCAAAGGTTCAAGAAGAAATTTTTCAAACCTCCCAAAATTTAATGATGAACCAAACTTGTAAATTATGTACATAAACCAAGTTCATCACTAAAATGAGATCTAAATTGTTTTAGGCTCAAAGGGGCTAACAAATTCTCACAGCTCACGGGTAAGAAACTTTTGGATACGGTTGTGCTCAATATAAACAAATGCCTTGATCATTTCTAATGCTTCCACAAAATCACAATAATCAAAAGATAAAGCATGAATCAAATGAATTAAACAAAGTTATCAGTCATCCTTGCATATAGTAAACAATTGAGGTTTCCTCACAATTTGTGGCTTTTGGACCTAAGTGAAACAAGCATTCAAACAAGTTGCAAAATGAAACAAAGATACACATTTGCACAAAACACAAAATTCTTAAATCATTCTAGCATTCTATAAAGCAATACAATTTACCAGGCATACATTTAAAGCTCAACAACATCCAGACTCGGTCGAAGCTTCATTGAATTCTTTTTTACAAAGCAACCAATCTAGAAGGAGTTCTCAACATTCCTGAACACACTAGAGAAAACATTAAAGGAACACAAATGCATATAATATAAACAAATGTACAAAGCTTAAAAATATAGAAACTATGCGATGCGATTCAATATCTAAACACCAATCCCCGGCAACGGCGCCATTTTGTTGAAGCTAGAAATAGCGGCAAGCAAAAATATATAAGTAACCCAGTTTTGTCGTTCTCCACAGGGATCAGTGCGAGGGAAAGAATGCCATTCAACGGTTTCTATATTTCTAAACTCATGGATCAAAAGTTCTGGTTTAAAGACGAACCAAAAGCAAATGCGGAAAATATAAAGACGGAAAATATAAAGTAAAGACAGAATTATAAACGGGGCCTTGTTGGAATTGGATCTCATCAATTGATAACACATGCATTCTTCTAATCAAGCAAACACAAATCAATCATTCGCCAAATATCCTTGCGTATCACTCACAACAGAGGTTATGTCTAACGCAACGTCGAGAGGCCAACTGTATTGTCTCATCAGTGATGTCTCACGCAACAAAACCAACACAGAGCTTTAAGAGCAGATACTCACGCAAGTGTTAATCCTAAATCTATCTCTAGAGTTCAGTCCTAACAGATATTACTATAACATCCATACCAAATAAATGATTTCTTCGTATTTAAGCAAGATCAAAATACGTACACACGCTTAACCCTTTTTACATGTATTCAACTAATTTGCCCAATGAATGTGAATATCCTTCTTCATCACTATTATCACGCATCCTCGCGATACCGTATCGATCCTACTCATGCTACCCATGCTACTTAATCAACACAATACAACAAAAGATAAAATGAATATCAACTCACAAAACCATGTCAAAAGCTTGTTCATTGATAGATGAAAATCTAAGATCAAAGATTTGTAAAGGTTTTGTCAAGACCACAAATAATCAACCAAAGACAACAACAATAGAAAATCAGAATTCAAATCACATACATACATTAGAGGAAATACAATAGGTATCAAAAGATTACATCCCTCTCCAACAAGAAATCAAAGATCCTACCTTTTCTCCCTTGGAAATGAAAGAGATATCAAGTTCTGATCCCAAAATTACAACAACATCAGAACCCCCATCAAAACATAAACTAAAAAGTGTAAAAATTGTATTTATACAATTCAGAAATTTGAAGGTTTGCTAGGCGAACCAATTCATTCGCTAGGCGAATGGTTAAAAAATAGGCACATCAGGTGCCTCAAACAGTCAAACCGCCCCTGAAATTTCACGTGCATTCGCGAAGCGAACAAAACACTCGCGAAGCGAGCCTTCGCCAAAACCTTCGCCCAGCGAATTTAGGGACTTTTCCTACTGAAAATTTCTGCCACCCCTTCGCTGGGACTCTCGCCAACGTTCGCTAGGCGAACCTTCGCCAGGAGCTCGCCAGCACTCGCGAGGCGAATCCTGCTGTTGCAACTTCCTTTCTTTAGCAGCTTGCACCATTTCTTTGTGTCTTCAAACTTTGATCATTTAGTGCATTTCCTGCACAATAACACACACATTACAAGCACCAAAGGTATATTCTCAATGTGTAGAAGAACAACAACAATCATGGATAAAAACCATGAAAACATGAGAAAAGAGATGAAAAAGTGCAAAGAAAGATATGCCAATTTTAGGCCAAATCCGCACCTAACAACTCTCCCCAACTAAACTCTTGCTTGTCCTCAAGCAAAGTATGCCCCTCGTTAAAAACAATCGGATTTGCTCAAGCTTAAGAATCAACCAAAATCCAGAAAAACCAAACATGAAAATGCGCACAAGCAACGTTTACCACTCAATAGAATCGAACAATGATAAAGAATTAAGTACTTAAACAAATATCATGGAATGGTTCAAATGACAACTGAATTTTCATACTTGAATCACTCTAACACTCCTCTTCAAAATAAGAATGAAGAAATTGACGCGTTTGCAACCGCGGGGAAATTTCACACACCTGATAAACAATGCAAATAGCAATCCAATTCATACAACATCTACAAATCAACATGAAAATATGGAAGCAAAAAGATCACTAAGGGCTTTAAAGGTTGTAGCTTGGTCGGGTTAACAACAAAGGGACATTTCTAAAGGTCTTTGAATCGAAATTGCCGATAAATGATATTTACACATTCACAACTTCATTCACCATTCTCATTCCTTTACCACAAACCTTCTCAAACTTCCTTTTTGCACAATTATTTCACTTTCTATTTTTCTCATCAAACAAGCATTCTTTTTCTTGTGTTTTTCACATTCATATTTACACTTTTTCTTTTCATGCTTGTTTGAACTTTTTCAAAAGGTTCAAGCAACCTACCATCTTCTTTTTCATTCTCCCCAACTTGAATTCAACCAAACCTCATGTGAATGCTCCTTGCCTTTACGGCAAGGAAATCAAAGTATACAATTTTCAAAGGTTCAAGAAGAAATTTTTCAAACCTCCCAAAATTTAATGATGAACCAAACTTGTAAATTATGTACATAAACCAAGTTCATCACTAAAATGAGATCTAAATTGTTTTAGGCTCAAAGGGGCTAACAAATTCTCACAGCTCACGGGTAAGAAACTTTTGGATACGGTTGTGCTCAATATAAACAAATGCCTTGATCATTTCTAATGCTTCCACAAAATCACAATAATCAAAAGATAAAGCATGAATCAAATGAATTAAACAAAGTTATCAGTCATCCTTGCATATAGTAAACAATTGAGGTTTCCTCACAATTTGTGGCTTTTGGACCTAAGTGAAACAAGCATTCAAACAAGTTGCAAAATGAAACAAAGATACACATTTGCACAAAACACAAAATTCTTAAATCATTCTAGCATTCTATAAAGCAATACAATTTACCAGGCATACATTTAAAGCTCAACAACATCCAGACTCGGTCGAAGCTTCATTGAATTCTTTTTTACAAAGCAACCAATCTAGAAGGAGTTCTCAACATTCCTGAACACACTAGAGAAAACATTAAAGGAACACAAATGCATATAATATAAACAAATGTACAAAGCTTAAAAATATAGAAACTATGCGATGCGATTCAATATCTAAACACCAATCCCCGGCAACGGCGCCATTTTGTTGAAGCTAGAAATAGCGGCAAGCAAAAATATATAAGTAACCCAGTTTTGTCGTTCTCCACAGGGATCAGTGCGAGGGAAAGAATGCCATTCAACGGTTTCTATATTTCTAAACTCATGGATCAAAAGTTCTGGTTTAAAGACGAACCAAAAGCAAATGCGGAAAATATAAAGACGGAAAATATAAAGTAAAGACAGAATTATAAACGGGGCCTTGTTGGAATTGGATCTCATCAATTGATAACACATGCATTCTTCTAATCAAGCAAACACAAATCAATCATTCGCCAAATATCCTTGCGTATCACTCACAACAGAGGTTATGTCTAACGCAACGTCGAGAGGCCAACTGTATTGTCTCATCAGTGATGTCTCACGCAACAAAACCAACACAGAGCTTTAAGAGCAGATACTCACGCAAGTGTTAATCCTAAATCTATCTCTAGAGTTCAGTCCTAACAGATATTACTATAACATCCATACCAAATAAATGATTTCTTCGTATTTAAGCAAGATCAAAATACGTACACACGCTTAACCCTTTTTACATGTATTCAACTAATTTGCCCAATGAATGTGAATATCCTTCTTCATCACTATTATCACGCATCCTCGCGATACCGTATCGATCCTACTCATGCTACCCATGCTACTTAATCAACACAATACAACAAAAGATAAAATGAATATCAACTCACAAAACCATGTCAAAAGCTTGTTCATTGATAGATGAAAATCTAAGATCAAAGATTTGTAAAGGTTTTGTCAAGACCACAAATAATCAACCAAAGACAACAACAATAGAAAATCAGAATTCAAATCACATACATACATTAGAGGAAATACAATAGGTATCAAAAGATTACATCCCTCTCCAACAAGAAATCAAAGATCCTACCTTTTCTCCCTTGGAAATGAAAGAGATATCAAGTTCTGATCCCAAAATTACAACAACATCAGAACCCCCATCAAAACATAAACTAAAAAGTGTAAAAATTGTATTTATACAATTCAGAAATTTGAAGGTTTGCTAGGCGAACCAATTCATTCGCTAGGCGAATGGTTAAAAAATAGGCACATCAGGTGCCTCAAACAGTCAAACCGCCCCTGAAATTTCACGTGCATTCGCGAAGCGAACAAAACACTCGCGAAGCGAGCCTTCGCCAAAACCTTCGCCCAGCGAATTTAGGGACTTTTCCTACTGAAAATTTCTGCCACCCCTTCGCTGGGACTCTCGCCAACGTTCGCTAGGCGAACCTTCGCCAGGAGCTCGCCAGCACTCGCGAGGCGAATCCTGCTGTTGCAACTTCCTTTCTTTAGCAGCTTGCACCATTTCTTTGTGTCTTCAAACTTTGATCATTTAGTGCATTTCCTGCACAATAACACACACATTACAAGCACCAAAGGTATATTCTCAATGTGTAGAAGAACAACAACAATCATGGATAAAAACCATGAAAACATGAGAAAAGAGATGAAAAAGTGCAAAGAAAGATATGCCAATTTTAGGCCAAATCCGCACCTAACAACTCTCCCCAACTAAACTCTTGCTTGTCCTCAAGCAAAGTATGCCCCTCGTTAAAAACAATCGGATTTGCTCAAGCTTAAGAATCAACCAAAATCCAGAAAAACCAAACATGAAAATGCGCACAAGCAACGTTTACCACTCAATAGAATCGAACAATGATAAAGAATTAAGTACTTAAACAAATATCATGGAATGGTTCAAATGACAACTGAATTTTCATACTTGAATCACTCTAACACTCCTCTTCAAAATAAGAATGAAGAAATTGACGCGTTTGCAACCGCGGGGAAATTTCACACACCTGATAAACAATGCAAATAGCAATCCAATTCATACAACATCTACAAATCAACATGAAAATATGGAAGCAAAAAGATCACTAAGGGCTTTAAAGGTTGTAGCTTGGTCGGGTTAACAACAAAGGGACATTTCTAAAGGTCTTTGAATCGAAATTGCCGATAAATGATATTTACACATTCACAACTTCATTCACCATTCTCATTCCTTTACCACAAACCTTCTCAAACTTCCTTTTTGCACAATTATTTCACTTTCTATTTTTCTCATCAAACAAGCATTCTTTTTCTTGTGTTTTTCACATTCATATTTACACTTTTTCTTTTCATGCTTGTTTGAACTTTTTCAAAAGGTTCAAGCAACCTACCATCTTCTTTTTCATTCTCCCCAACTTGAATTCAACCAAACCTCATGTGAATGCTCCTTGCCTTTACGGCAAGGAAATCAAAGTATACAATTTTCAAAGGTTCAAGAAGAAATTTTTCAAACCTCCCAAAATTTAATGATGAACCAAACTTGTAAATTATGTACATAAACCAAGTTCATCACTAAAATGAGATCTAAATTGTTTTAGGCTCAAAGGGGCTAACAAATTCTCACAGCTCACGGGTAAGAAACTTTTGGATACGGTTGTGCTCAATATAAACAAATGCCTTGATCATTTCTAATGCTTCCACAAAATCACAATAATCAAAAGATAAAGCATGAATCAAATGAATTAAACAAAGTTATCAGTCATCCTTGCATATAGTAAACAATTGAGGTTTCCTCACAATTTGTGGCTTTTGGACCTAAGTGAAACAAGCATTCAAACAAGTTGCAAAATGAAACAAAGATACACATTTGCACAAAACACAAAATTCTTAAATCATTCTAGCATTCTATAAAGCAATACAATTTACCAGGCATACATTTAAAGCTCAACAACATCCAGACTCGGTCGAAGCTTCATTGAATTCTTTTTTACAAAGCAACCAATCTAGAAGGAGTTCTCAACATTCCTGAACACACTAGAGAAAACATTAAAGGAACACAAATGTATATAATATAAACAAATGTACAAAGCTTAAAAATATAGAAACTATGCGATGCGATTCAATATCTAAACACCAATCCCCGGCAACGGCGCCATTTTGTTGAAGCTAGAAATAGCGGCAAGCAAAAATATATAAGTAACCCAGTTTTGTCGTTCTCCACAGGGATCAGTGCGAGGGAAAGAATGCCATTCAACGGTTTCTATATTTCTAAACTCATGGATCAAAAGTTCTGGTTTAAAGACGAACCAAAAGCAAATGCGGAAAATATAAAGACGGAAAATATAAAGTAAAGACAGAATTATAAACGGGGCCTTGTTGGAATTGGATCTCATCAATTGATAACACATGCATTCTTCTAATCAAGCAAACACAAATCAATCATTCGCCAAATATCCTTGCGTATCACTCACAACAGAGGTTATGTCTAACGCAACGTCGAGAGGCCAACTGTATTGTCTCATCAGTGATGTCTCACGCAACAAAACCAACACAGAGCTTTAAGAGCAGATACTCACGCAAGTGTTAATCCTAAATCTATCTCTAGAGTTCAGTCCTAACAGATATTACTATAACATCCATACCAAATAAATGATTTCTTCGTATTTAAGCAAGATCAAAATACGTACACACGCTTAACCCTTTTTACATGTATTCAACTAATTTGCCCAATGAATGTGAATATCCTTCTTCATCACTATTATCACGCATCCTCGCGATACCGTATCGATCCTACTCATGCTACCCATGCTACTTAATCAACACAATACAACAAAAGATAAAATGAATATCAACTCACAAAACCATGTCAAAAGCTTGTTCATTGATAGATGAAAATCTAAGATCAAAGATTTGTAAAGGTTTTGTCAAGACCACAAATAATCAACCAAAGACAACAACAATAGAAAATCAGAATTCAAATCACATACATACATTAGAGGAAATACAATAGGTATCAAAAGATTACATCCCTCTCCAACAAGAAATCAAAGATCCTACCTTTTCTCCCTTGGAAATGAAAGAGATATCAAGTTCTGATCCCAAAATTACAACAACATCAGAACCCCCATCAAAACATAAACTAAAAAGTGTAAAAATTGTATTTATACAATTCAGAAATTTGAAGGTTCGCTAGGCGAACCAATTCATTCGCTAGGCGAATGGTTAAAAAATAGGCACATCAGGTGCCTCAAACAGTCAAACCGCCCCTGAAATTTCACGTGCATTCGCGAAGCGAACAAAACACTCGCGAAGCGAGCCTTCGCCAAAACCTTCGCCCAGCGAATTTAGGGACTTTTCCTACTGAAAATTTCTGCCACCCCTTCGCTGGGACTCTCGCCAACGTTCGCTAGGCGAACCTTCGCCAGGAGCTCGCCAGCACTCGCGAGGCGAATCCTGCTGTTGCAACTTCCTTTCTTTAGCAGCTTGCACCATTTCTTTGTGTCTTCAAACTTTGATCATTTAGTGCATTTCCTCCACAATAACACACACATTACAAGCACCAAAGGTATATTCTCAATGTGTAGAAGAACAACAACAATCATGGATAAAAACCATGAAAACATGAGAAAAGAGATGAAAAAGTGCAAAGAAAGATATGCCAATTTTAGGCCAAATCCGCACCTAACAACTCTCCCCAACTAAACTCTTGCTTGTCCTCAAGCAAAGTATGCCCCTCGTTAAAAACAAGCGGATTTGCTCAAGCTTAAGAATCAACCAAAATCCAGAAAAACCAAACATGAAAATGCGCACAAGCAACGTTTACCACTCAATAGAATCGAACAATGATAAAGAATTAAGTACTTAAACAAATATCATGGAATGGTTCAAATGACAACTGAATTTTCATACTTGAATCACTCTAACACTCCTCTTCAAAATAAGAATGAAGAAATTGACGCGTTTGCAACCGCGGGGAAATTTCACACACCTGATAAACAATGCAAATAGCAATCCAATTCATACAACATCTACAAATCAACATGAAAATATGGAAGCAAAAAGATCACTAAGGGCTTTAAAGGTTGTAGCTTGGTCGGGTTAACAACAAAGGGACATTTCTAAAGGTCTTTGAATCGAAATTGCCGATAAATGATATTTACACATTCACAACTTCATTCACCATTCTCATTCCTTTACCACAAACCTTCTCAAACTTCCTTTTTGCACAATTATTTCACTTTCTATTTTTCTCATCAAACAAGCATTCTTTTTCTTGTGTTTTTCACATTCATATTTACACTTTTTCTTTTCATGCTTGTTTGAACTTTTTCAAAAGGTTCAAGCAACCTACCATCTTCTTTTTCATTCTCCCCAACTTGAATTCAACCAAACCTCATGTGAATGCTCCTTGCCTTTACGGCAAGGAAATCAAAGTATACAATTTTCAAAGGTTCAAGAAGAAATTTTTCAAACCTCCCAAAATTTAATGATGAACCAAACTTGTAAATTATGTACATAAACCAAGTTCATCACTAAAATGAGATCTAAATTGTTTTAGGCTCAAAGGGGCTAACAAATTCTCACAGCTCACGGGTAAGAAACTTTTGGATACGGTTGTGCTCAATATAAACAAATGCCTTGATCATTTCTAATGCTTCCACAAAATCACAATAATCAAAAGATAAAGCATGAATCAAATGAATTAAACAAAGTTATCAGTCATCCTTGCATATAGTAAACAATGGAGGTTTCCTCACAATTTGTGGCTTTTGGACCTAAGTGAAACAAGCATTCAAACAAGTTGCAAAATGAAACAAAGATACACATTTGCACAAAACACAAAATTCTTAAATCATTCTAGCATTCTATAAAGCAATACAATTTACCAGGCATACATTTAAAGCTCAACAACATCCAGACTCGGTCGAAGCTTCATTGAATTCTTTTTTACAAAGCAACCAATCTAGAAGGAGTTCTCAACATTCCTGAACACACTAGAGAAAACATTAAAGGAACACAAATGCATATAATATAAACAAATGTACAAAGCTTAAAAATATAGAAACTATGCGATGCGATTCAATATCTAAACACCAATCCCCGGCAACGGCGCCATTTTGTTGAAGCTAGAAATAGCGGCAAGCAAAAATATATAAGTAACCCAGTTTTGTCGTTCTCCACAGGGATCAGTGCGAGGGAAAGAATGCCATTCAACGGTTTCTATATTTCTAAACTCATGGATCAAAAGTTCTGGTTTAAAGACGAACCAAAAGCAAATGCGGAAAATATAAAGTAAAGACAGAATTATAAACGGGGCCTTGTTGGAATTGGATCTCATCAATTGATAACACATGCATTCTTCTAATCAAGCAAACACAAATCAATCATTCGCCAAATATCCTTGCGTATCACTCACAACAGAGGTTATGTCTAACGCAACGTCGAGAGGCCAACTGTATTGTCTCATCAGTGATGTCTCACGCAACAAAACCAACACAGAGCTTTAAGAGCAGATACTCACGCAAGTGTTAATCCTAAATCTATCTCTAGAGTTCAGTCCTAACAGATATTACTATAACATCCATACCAAATAAATGATTTCTTCGTATTTAAGCAAGATCAAAATACGTACACACGCTTAACCCTTTTTACATGTATTCAACTAATTTGCCCAATGAATGTGAATATCCTTCTTCATCACTATTATCACGCATCCTCGCGATACCGTATCGATCCTACTCATGCTACCCATGCTACTTAATCAACACAATACAACAAAAGATAAAATGAATATCAACTCACAAAACCATGTCAAAAGCTTGTTCATTGATAGATGAAAATCTAAGATCAAAGATTTGTAAAGGTTTTGTCAAGACCACAAATAATCAACCAAAGACAATAACAATAGAAAATCAGAATTCAAATCACATACATACATTAGAGGAAATACAATAGGTATCAAAAGATTACATCCCTCTCCAACAAGAAATCAAAGATCCTACCTTTTCTCCCTTGGAAATGAAAGAGATATCAAGTTCTGATCCCAAAATTACAACAACATCAGAACCCCCATCAAAACATAAACTAAAAAGTGTAAAAATTGTATTTATATAATTCAGAAATTTGAAGGTTCGCTAGGCGAACCAATTCATTCGCTAGGCGAATGGTTAAAAAATAGGCACATCAGGTGCCTCAAACAGTCAAACCGCCCCTGAAATTTCACGTGCATTCGCGAAGCGAGCCTTCGCCAAAACCTTCGCCCAGCGAATTTAGGGACTTTTCCTACTGAAACTTTCTGCCACCCCTTCGCTGGGACTCTCGCCAACGTTCGCTAGGCGAACCTTCGCCAGGAGCTCGCCAGCACTCGCGAGGCGAATCCTGCTGTTGCAACTTCCTTTCTTTAGCAGCTTGCACCATTTCTTTGTGTCTTCAAACTTTGATCATTTAGTGCATTTCCTGCACAATAACACACACATTACAAGCACCAAAGGTATATTCTCAATGTGTAGAAGAACAACAACAATCATGGATAAAAACCATGAAAACATGAGAAAAGAGATAAAAAAGTGCAATGAAAGATATGCCAATTTTAGGCCAAATCCGCACCTAACAGCGCCACGTGTGCCTCGAGCCCGATGCTATGTTGAATAGGAAATGATGGCTAGTCTAGGGCCATAATGACCTATTTGAGCGTGCTCTTGCACGTACTCTCAAGTTGTATAAAAGGAGAGGGGATCTGTTTATTTGCATTTTCCTTTCTCTCTCCTCTTCTTCGCCTTCCTCAGAGAACCTCAGTTCGTCGCCACCGTCGACCGTCGTTTCAGCCACCGTGAATAGCTTCGAGCACTTCTCCACAACCTCTTCGACCACGTAAGTCACCTAATTCCCTCTTTTCTTCCGACTTTTTCATCTTTGTCTAGAATGCATGCGGTTAGGTTAACTTAGGTAAGATTGTGGTGTTTCTCCAACGTCTGTTGGTGGTAGACGGTGGCTATGCCATATTCTGCTGCTGAGGTGGTTGTCGGAGCCCCTTAGGGAGCTTAGAGTAAGGTCGTTTCCGGCGCTATTGCGACGATGGCGCGGGCGTAACCGGCGTGGCTACCCAATTTTCCGGCGTTCTGATGAAGTTTCTGATGAATGTATGAATTTTCTGATGGATCTTCAAATGGAAACTGGGTAGTGGTTCGGGGAAGTTCCTCGTTGTATGAGGGGTTTGCCCCGAGCATCTCCTCGTGGGAGACTCTTGTGTTTTTATTTAATTTAGGGCTTAGGCCAAGGACGTCATCCTCGGCCCTTTGCGCGCCCTTTCACTTGACTAAAGGTGAAAGGGTGGATTTGATTTCGCGGTCGAATTCACTTTTATCCTCTGCTTTTCAGGTGATCGAGATGGCGTCAGAGCTCGAAAGAGAGATCCTTATAGATTTGTCCGAGGAGAGTTCCTCGGAGAGTAGTGACACGGAGATTTCAAACGCCACCAGCGAAGTCGAGGAGGAGCTTGAACATGATTCCGCAGAGGAATGGATGGTGGCGGAGCCTGCCGAGCATGACTCTACCTTCGCGTCTTACACAGGAGATTTTTTCATGGACGTGGGACCGAAGGGGGAGTGAAAGGTGCATTTCCCCTCCCAAGATGATCGGATTTGCACGAATTATGGGGAGAGATTCTCCATGTATGAGTACACCTTCAAGGAGATAGGGCTGAGGCATCCCTTTACTGACTTCCAGCGATCCATCTTTGTACACCTGGATCTGGCCCCGTCACAATTGCATCCTAACTCACTGGCGTTCATCCACGCCTTCGAGCTGACCTGTGAGTTCCTGAAGATAGGAGCCACTTTGCCTTTGTTCTTCACTATCTTCCACCTTCAGAGGCAGGTTACGGGGAGAAGATATAGTTGGGTGTCGCTGAAGCAACCTAGGAAGTTGGTTAAGCCCTTCTCGGAGTCTATCCGGACTTTTAAGGAGAGGTTCTATGTTATCGAGTCTGTGTCGGAGCGGGCCCAAGATAGCGCCTACGTTTGGGCTGTGTCCACAGACGAAGATGGTAACGTCATGCGTGACGAGGAAAGGAAAGTGATTGGGGATAAGGAGTTTAAATTTCCCTTCCATTGGAGTGGGAGTCATTTTGCAACGGGTGGAGTACCGTTACATCAATACAAAGGTGCTTTTGGAGTGCAAGACTCCTTCAGACGCTTTTAAACTGCTCGGTAGTTTTAGCTTTTTGACTTGCCCGAATTGTATTTTTTACAATGTCTAACATGTTTGTTGTGTTTTCGCAGGTGAGATGCCTTCTGCCCACGAGAGAATGGTGAAGAATGCCATGGCGAGGAGCAAGCCTGGGGCGGCCGCTTCAAAGTCTCGATTTACACAGCATGTTCCTCCTCCTCATCCTGCTCCGGGGAGCTCTTCGCCTGCTACTTCCCAGGGATCCCCATTGCCTTTGACCTCAAGGTTTAAGTGGACCAGAGCTAATGAGACGGTGGATCTCAGTCGGACGCCTGAGAAATAGAAGTTCGAGCTTCCTCCTTGTGTCCTTGACAGGAAATTTTTTGAGGGAACATCCCTGGTGGTGCCGCGGGCAGAGTCTCTCCAACTGAAAGGTATGGATCGCCTGAGCAAGAGGGCACTGCTGGCGCATGATGCCTCTGCGCTGGTCAGGGGCTTGGAGATGGCGGCGATTTATGCTGACGGAGATTCCTCCTCTGAGTCTGAACTCAAGACTTCCCGGGCGACCATACCATCTTTGGAAGAGATGGCGAGGAAGGCCAGGGAAGAGATGGGAGGTCAAGTTCCTCCCTTAGCGCCTCGCCGATCATTTCCTCGTCCAGGGGTGATTCGGTCTGCCTGGAGGGTACGTGTACTTCAATAGGGATTACGGCTTCGATTCCATAGGCTAGATGAAAAGGAGTTTCCCCGGTCAAAGAGTGTGGAATTGTGCGGTATGTCCACAGAATGCTGTGCAGCTCCTCGACCCATGCTTTCTTTGTTTCGTTCAGCCTTCGTTTGAGGCCTCGAAGGATGACTCGATTTTCCGCTTTGGCTTGCCCTTTAGTCTGGGGGTGTTCGACGGATGCGAAGTGTTGTTTCGTGCCCAGCTGAGCGACAAAATCCTGGAACTTCCTGTCTGTGATCTGTGTCCCGTTGTCCATGAATATTGCTTGGGGGATGCCAAAACGTGCGAGGATGTTTCATTTGTGGAAATGCAGTATGTTAAGGGCTGTTATTTTTGCTAGAGCTTCTGCTTCTATCCACTTTGTGAAGTAATCGACTCCTACTATCAAGTATTTGTTCTGGTTTGATCCTACTACGAACAACCCCAGGATGTCCAGGCCCCACCAGGCAAATGGCCACGGGGAGGACATAGCCTTGAGCTCGTTGGGTAGAGCTAAGTGCATGTCCCCGTGTCGTTGGCATTTATCGCACTTCTTCGCGTGTTCTTTTGCATCTTGCTGCATGGTTGGCCAGTAGTACCCTGCCCGAAGGGCTTTTCGGGCGAGGGATCTTCCTCCGAGATGTTGGGCGTTGATTCCTTCATGGATTTTGCGCAGGACGTGGGCGACCATCTCCTCCTTGACGTACTTGAGTAGTGGGATGGAGAACCCTCGCCTGTAGAGTTTATCTTCGACCAAGAAGTAGGAGCAGGCCCTGCGCCTGACTGTGTTGGCTTCTTTGGGATCGGACGGAAGTTGGTCCCTAGCAGTTGTTGTTGCCGATTACCTGTACATCGAGGGTCGGGGATGCCTTCTCGATACTGGGTCGAGGAAGTACCTCCTGGATGACGGACTTGTTTCCGCCCTTTTATTTCGTGCTTACTAGTTTAGACAATACGTCTGCTCTGACGTTATGTTCGCAGGGAACGTGCTTCACCTCTACTGCAGTGAACTTCATCATCTTTTCTCTGACCAAGGCTAGGTATTCAGGCAGACTATCATTTTTGGACTGATATTCTCCTCGAACCTGGAGGGCCACGAGTTGTGAATCCGTGCAGATGACGATTTCTTCTGCTCCAAGATCTTCGACCAAGCGCAAGTCGGCGAGGAAGGCTTCGTACTCTGCCTGGTTGTTGGACGTGGGGAAGGATAAGGTGAGTAATACCTCTACGATGATTCCCTCGTCGTTCTCCAATATGATGCCCGCCCCGCTTCCTGCCGAGCTGGATGCCCCGTCTACGAAAATGGTCCACTTGCGCGCCCCGCAGGCAGGGGAATCTACGAACGTCATTTCTGCGACGAAGTCAGCCAAAGCCTGGGCTTTGAGGGCTTTTCTGCTCTCATACCGAATGTCGAATTCGAACAGCTCTAGTGACCATTTGAGCATTCTTCCGGCCATGTCTGGTCTTCCCAACAGCTGCTTTACGGGTTGATCTATCCAGACCATGATCGTGTAGGCCAGGAAGTAGTGTCTCAATCTTCTGGCGGCGTTGATGAGGGCCAGTGATACTTTCTCTATCTGCTGGTATCTCAGCTCTGGTCCCTGCAATGCTTTGCTGGTGAAATATATGGGGTTTTGCCCTTCGGGTGTTTCGCGGATAAGAGCAGCGCTCACGACCTCTGTTGCTACGGCGAGATACAGATACAGAGTTTCCCCGTTGTCTGGCCGAGAGAGGACTGGTGGCTCAGACAGTGTCCATCTCAGATGGAGGAGAGCCTGGTCGCATTCCTCCGTCCAATCAAATGCTGCCTCCTTGCGAAGGAGTTTGAAGAATGGCAGGACGTGTTGGGCAGACTTGGCCACGAAACGGGACAAAGACGCGAGCATCCCGTTGAGTGACTGGATGGATTTCTTCGAGTTGGGCGTTGGAAATTCGTAAAATGCCCGACATTTGTTGGGGTTGGCCTCGATTCCTCGTTCTGTCAGGCAGAAGCCGAGGAACTTGCCAACCCGGACTCCGAACGTGCACTTCTCTGGGTTGAAACGCATCCGGTATTTCCTGGCATGTTCGAAGACCTTCCTTAAATGGGCCGTATGATTAGTTTCCTCGTGGGATTTCACGATCATGTCATTCATATAGACTTAGAGCATGTCGCCTATTTCTCCCTGGAAGACCTTGGTCATCATCCTCCGATTCGGTCATGAAGGCCGTGTATTTTTTATCGCTCATTGCCATTGGTATTTGATTATAGCCCGAGTAGACGTCCATGAATGATAATAGTTTAAAACCGGCAGAGTTATCAACAAGTTCATCACTATTGGGAAGGGGGTAGGCATCCTTCGGGCATGCCTTATTAAGGTTAGTATAATCAACGCACATTCGCCATTTTCCATTAGATTTTTTCACTAGTACAACGTTGGACAGCCAAGTGGTGTACTTGGCTTCCGATATAAATTCCACCTCTAGGAGGTCTTGTACAGCTTGTTCTGCAGCCTCCGTTTTTTTCGGAGACTGCTTCCCCCTACGTTGTGCTATTGCTTTGCCGGTTGGGTCAATCGTGAGTTGATGGCAGGCGACGAATGGGTCCAAGCCGGGCATCACCTCGACACTCCAGGTGAATAAGTCTACGTTCTCACGAAGGCAGGCTTTGAGTTGCTTCCTTGCGATGTCGGGGAGACCGGTCCCTATCTTTACTCCCTGCTGAGGGTCGTCGCCGAGCAGGACGAGCTCGAAGTCACCATCCGAGACAGGGTGCTTCGGATGGGAGTTGTTGCTGGTCGAGGCAGTTGAGTTGCTCGAGCTGTCCTGATCTTCCCTAAGGTCATCTTCGGCTAAGCGGCTGTCAATATCGATGGAGTCGACGCGAGGCAGCAACTTGGCTTCCTCCGAGCTGTTGGGCAAGGCAGGCTTGTTGGACGTCTTCTGCTTGGATGCGATGGTGTTGAGTCCCTTTATGTCCGCCTCAAAGCATCGTCGTGCAGCTTCGATATTTGTTAGATGTCAAACATGTTATATATTTGTATGAATTACTTGGCATTTTTTATTTCTTTCCATGTGTAATGTGTTGATTTTAGTGAGGAATGGTGTTGTTGTGCATACTTTGGAATATACATGTGGTGCTTGTAATTTGTGTGCTAATGTGCAGGAATAGGCATAAAAGGAGCAAGATTGTGAGACACAAAGTATGGATGCAAGTTGCCATAGAAGTAAGAGAGCAACAGCAAGATTCGCTAGGCGAGTGTTGGCGAAGCAACCAGTGAAGGTTCGTCTAGCGAACGTTGGCGAGTGTGCTGGCGAGGGGTGGCAGAAAGTTGCAAAAAGTTACAGTAGGAAAATTGGGTAAATTCGTTGTGGCGAGGAAGCCAGTGAAGGCTCACTGCTTTGCTCGCTGGGCGGAGGTGCCAGCGAAGGGTGGCAGAAACTTTCTTATTTAAAAACACCCAAACTTCGCTGGAGCGAAGGGTGTAGCGAAGGATCGCGTCGCGAATGATTTGGTTCGCCTAGCGAACCCACGATAACTCTTGTGGGCGGTTTAAGTCTGAGGCACTTAAAGTGCCATGTTTTAGTTCATTCGCTTGGCGAATGATTCCTTCGCTAGGCGAAGGTTGCTGAGATTTTGTGGGTATAAATAGATTTTCACTTTATTTGTAAAGGATCTTTTGGCTCATTTTCACTAAAAATCATAGTTTTCAGTATTTTGATCATCTAAGAGTGGATTTTCACTTTGAGAAGCTGAAGTCACATCCATTCTCGATTATTCGACGTGGATGTTCATTCATCTCCTCTTTTTACTTGTTATCCAAGCTACCATGAGAATGGGTAGCTAAACACTCAATGTTGAGGTTAGATGTAATTGATCCTGATTTTATGTATTGCTTTTGATCTATTGTATATGAACAAAGTCTTTGATCAATATAGATGAAGTTGTTTTCTCTTAATGCTTTATGTGTGATTTGTATTGCTCTAGACATAGATTCTACAAATCATGACCTAACAATTTCATCTCTTAAAAACCAAACCCTAGACATAGATTTGGGATTTGCTATTTGCATTGTGTTGATCTTAATGATTATTGTTTAGATTGTTAGCTTGAGACATCATCTGACGGTCTAAACAATGATACTCATGACTTCGCTTTAGATATAAACTTAGTCGGGAGGATACGCGGTTGTATTGGTCAGAAACCGAGTTCATATGCTTAATTAATCGTTGATACGTGAAAAGGATTAGTGAAACCTAACCTTGACATGCTTTTATAAAAAATTTTACAAACTCTTTATCACCAATTACTCTTTGCTACCAATTAATGTTAACAACAATTGAGAACCTTTTTGAAACCATTGAACTTAAAACATCGCAACTATTGAACGGCAAGCATTAAATATCAGGCAATCCCCGTGGAGACGATTAAAAACACCCCCACTATTACTCTATTAACAAAATGGCGCCATTGCGGGGGATTTCTTAGTGATATTGCAAGCATTACGATAGTTGTGCTATTTTAAGCTTGTTACCCTTTTTCTTGAACTTGTTAATTTGTTTGTTTTAGTGTACAGACTTGGTTTATGCGAGGGAAGCTACCTGCAGATCAACTTCTTTTCGATCCTGAGATTGAGAGAACCACGCGTAGAATCAACAGCCGTACTAGACGAAGGAGGCAGCTAGCAAAACAAAAGCGAGAACAAGAGGAAATTACTTCTACACCACCACCAATTCCACAGATACTTCCAGTTATGGAGGCAGATCCACCACCACCACCACCACCTGCTTCTAGACCTTGCACAAACAGTCTGAGACACAATGCCCAGTTCGCTCACCATGCACATAATGGTCGTCACGCTGAAATGAAGACCGGTATTCTCCAGCAGTTATATCAAAGTACATTTACGGGTATGGATCATGAAGATTCTTTCACCCATTTGACCAAATTTTATGAAATAGCGGGAGCGACTGGTGCACCTGAGGCAGAAGAGGAGTCTCTGTTCAAGAGAATATTCCTGTATTCCCTCATTGGGAAGGCTAAGGAATGGTACCTTGACCAGTCAACGACCATAATGACAGACTGGAATGCACTGGAAGAGAAATTTTTGGAGAGATTTTTCCCACACACTCATGTTATGGACGCAAAGACCGCCATCGTGGTGTTCACACAAGGAGCCAATGAATCTCCCAATGAAGCATGGGAGAGGTTCAAATCAATGTTAAGAAAGTGCAAGGGCCATGGTTTTGATGAATTGTCACAAATTCATATATTTCGAAATGGACTTTAACTTGTACACAAAACCTTGTTGGATGCCACCGCTGGTGGATCCTTGTTAAGCAAAACCGCAGCAGAAGCCACAACTATTATTGATAAGATGGCCTTGAACGAACATCAAGGTAGTCATAACCGTGGACCCTCTCAGCGGACTCCTAGAGTTCTTGAATTGGGAACAAGCGATGCTATACTTGCTCAGAACAAATTATTATCCCAACAGGTTGAGTTGTTGACGAAACAAATGTCTAAACTTCCTCAATAATTCAAAGACATTCATGACTCATCGAGTAAAAATGTACAAGTCTTGGTTTGTGAACGTTGTAGAGGCGACCATCCGACCGGTTATTGTCCTCCAGTTGTGGAGGAGGTAAACTATGCTGGAAATCAAGGATACCAACCCCGACCTCCGTATCAACAAGGCAACCAAGGTTATCAACAACCATAGAGACCGCAAGAAGCAGGACCATCAAACCGTCAACAATATCAAAATTACACTTAACCTCCGCAAGCTCCCGTTGGAAATACGAAGATGGAAGACACTCTCACACAATTTATGCAAATGGCAATTTCCAATCAAAAGAATACGGATGCGGCCATAAGAAATCTTGAAACACAAGTCGGGCAATTATCAAAACAATTGGCCGACCAACAAAAAGGGCACTTTACGGCAAATACGCTTCCGAATCCTAAAGATTGTAAAGCAATTCTAACAAGAAGTGGAAGAGAGATTGACATGGGTGTAGGTAAAAGAGTAGTGGAGGAGGAGGTTGTAGTTGAAAAAGAAAAAGATAGTGATGAGATTGAAGTAGAAAAAAATGTTGAGGGTGTTTTAGTTGAAAATGAGAAGAAAAAAAGTGAGGATGAGAAAAAAAGAGAGATAGAAGAAAAAGTAAAGAGAACTAGGAAGGGAAAAGAACCGATGAACAATATTCCGATCCAACATTTACCATATCCTCATGCTCCTACAAAGAAAGATAGTGCAAGGCAATATTCTCAGTTTATGGATATTTTCAAACAATTACAAATAAATATCCCATTTTCCGAGGCTTTGGAGCAAATGCCAAAATATGCGAAATTTATGAAGGATATCCTCACGAAAAAGAAGAGGTATACGGATCAAGAGACCATTATGGTAGATGCTAGCTGTAGTGCTATCATTCAACGTACTCTCCGGAGGAAAGAATATGATCCGGGACGAGTCACCTTGTCGGTTACTATAGGAAATATCTATGTGGGCAACGGATTGATTTATTTGGGCTCTAGTATCAATTTGATACCTTTGTCGATTGTGAAACGGTTAGGACACATGGAATTGAGGTCCACTCAAATGACGTTGCAACTCGCAGACAAATCCACTACCCGTCCTCAAGGTGTAGCAGAAGATGTGTTGGTCAAAGTGGATAAATTTTTGTTTCCGATAGACTTTGTGGTTATTGAAATGGAGGAGGATGAGGATGCTCCTTTGATTCTTGGAAGGCCTTTCATGAAAACTGCCTGAATGGCAATTGACATGGACGATGGTCTCATGAAAGTGAGAGTCTAAGATGAAGAGGTGTGTTTCAATCTCTATGATGCCTTGAAGCAAAAGAAGGATAAAGGTGATTGTTTCAGAATTGATGCAACGGAGGATGCGAGTATTGAAGTTACAAAGCAAATTCATGTCATTACCCCTTTACAAAAAGCTTTGGATAATTCCTTGGAAGTATTCTCAGTTGAAGAAGAGCAAGCTCTTGAGGAGTGTTTGTTGGAGCTTGAAGCTTTGGAAGAATTGTAACCTTGGGAGTATGAAGAGGAAATTCTAAAAAAAGTGGTTAATGATGAAAAATCCAAGCTTGAACTGAAAGTGTTGCCTTCAACCTTGAAATATGCTTTTCTCGATGATGGTGGTAATAAACCGGTGATCATAAGCAGTATTTTATCTGAAAACGAGAAGAGCCGCTTAATTCAAGTGTTAAGAAAAAATCAGGATGCAATGGGATGGACGTTGTCCGATCTCAAAGGCATAAGCCCTTCGTATTGCATGCATCGAATTTTTATGGAGGAAGATTTTAAACCGGTTGCTCAACCTCAATGCCGGTTAAATCCTATCATGAAAGAAGTGGTTAGAAAGGAAGTGGTAAAAATGTTAGATGCCGGAATGATTTATCCCATTTCTGACAGCCCGTGGGGTAGTCCGGTGCATGTGGTACCGAAAAAAGGCGGATTAACGGTGGTCCAAAACGAGAAAAATGAGCTCATTCCAACAAAAACCGTAACCGGGTGGAGAATGTGTATAGACTACCGTAGGCTAAACAAAGCTACACGGAAAGATCATTTCCCTCTCCCGTTTTTGGATCAAATGCTCGAAAGGCTTTCCGGTCAACAATTTTACTGTTTTTTGGATGGTTATTCGGGTTACAACCAAATTATTGTGAGCCCGGAGGATCATGAAAAAATCGCCTTTACATGTCCTTTTGGAATCTTCGCTTATAGGAGGATGCCGTTTGGATTATGTAATGCACCGGCGACTTTTCAACGATGTATGCAAGCAATATTCTCGGATTTGATCGAAAAGACAATTGAGGTCTTTATGGATGATTTCTCGGTTTTTGGACAATCGTTTGATATTTGCTTGAAAAACTTGGATACAGTGTTGGAACGGTGTGTGGAAACCAATTTGGTACTCAATTGGGAAAAATGCAACTTTATGGTGAACGAAGGAATTGTGCTCGGTCACAAAGTTTCTTCAAAGGGCCTTAAAGTGGATAAAGCCAAAGTGGACGTTATTGCGAAGTTGCCACCATCGTTGAATGTCAAAGGCATAAAGAGCTTTCTCGGGCATGCATGATTCTACCGGCGGTTCATTAAGGACTTCGCAAAGGTCGCAAAGCCATTGAGCAATTTGCTCATTAAAGGTAAGATTTTTTACTTTGACGAGTCTTGCATGTTCGCGTTTAATTTTTGAAAACAAAGTTTAACTACATCACCGATAATCACTGCACCTAACTGGAAATTGGATTTTGAACTAATGTGCAATGCAAGTGATTATGCGGCTGGGGCTGTTTTGGGTCAGAGGAAAATGAAAGTTTTCCACGCGATACATTATACGAGCAAAGTTTCAAACGAGGCTCAAATTAACTATGCAACAACTGAGAAAGAGTTGCTTGCCATAGTGTATGCGTTGGAGAAATTTAGTTCCTATTTGATTGGGTCTCAAGTCATCGTTTACACGGACCATACGACTATAAGGTATCTGCTCACCAAGCCTGATTCTAAGCAGAGGCTTATTCGTTGGATTCTTTTGTTACAGGAATTTGATCTTGAAATTCGTGACAAAAAAGGATCCGAGAATTTGGTGGCAGATCACTTATCCCTCCTGGTAAACGTTGACGTGACCAAGAAAGAATGTGAAGTCAAAGAGGAGTTCCCTGATGAAAAATTGTTTAGGGTGCAGGTTAGACCGTGGTTCGCAGACATGGCTAACCACAAAGCCGCCGGATTGATACCGGACGGTCTAACGCACCATCAAAAAAGGAAATTTTTGTCGGATGCCAAGTCCTTTGTATGGGATAAACCTCATTTGTTTAAACTTGGTGTCGACAACCTCTTAAGAAGATGTGTGTCGGTAGAGGAAGCCACGAACATTCAGTGGCATTATCATAACTCTCCGTATGGAGGAAATTTCAATGGGTTAAGAACGGCCACTAAAGTCCTTCAATCAGGCTTTTATTGGTCGTCGTTATTCAAAAATGAGCATGCCCTAAGTTGTGACAAATGCCAGAGAAGTGGAGGAATTTCACGGCGGCACGAAATGCCATTGCAAAATATGTTAGAAATTAAAGTTTTTGATTGTTGGGGGATCGACTTTGTCGGTCCATTCCCATCTTCATTTTCTAATGAATAAATTTTGGTCGCTGTGGATTATTTTTCTAAATGGGTTGAGGCGATAGCTTGTGCTAAAGCCGATGGAAAAACCGTAGTGAAATTTTTGAAAAGAAACATTTTTGCGCGTTTTGGTACTCCGAGAGTGTTGATAAGTGACGGAGGATCTCACTTCTGTAACACTCAGCTTGACAAAGCTCTGGAGCAATATGGTGTAAAGCACAAGGTTGCCACACCATATCATCCTCAAGCTAACGGTCAAGCGGAGGTGTCAAATTGTGAAATAAAACGCATTTTGGAAAAAACTGTTTCAGCCTCAAGGAAAGATTAGGCAAACAAACTTGATGATGCTTTGTGGGCTTATCGGACGGCTTTTAAGGCTCCGATTGGTCTCACGCCTTTTAAAATTGTCTATGGTAAGAATTGCCATTTGCCGGTGGAGTTGGAACATATGGCGTTTTGGGCCTTAAAATTTTTAAACTTTGATCCAACTCTTAGCGGTGATAAAAGAAAAATGCAATTACACGAATTGGATGAATTACGCCTCCAGACGTATGATTCCAATAAACTGTACAAAGAGCGTGTAAAGTCTTACCATGACAGAAAAATTGTGATCAAACAGTTTGAAGTGGGACAGCTGGTCCTGCTCTTCAATTCTCGGTTAAAATTGTTTCCAGGAAAGCTGAGGTCTAAATGGTCGGGTCCGTTTCGGATTCGAGAAATCAAGCCTTATGGAGCAATTGTAATTGAAGACACAACAACAAATGAGAAATGGACTGTTAATGGCCAAAGATTGAAAGTGTATCTTGGAGGAGATTTTGAGCGGAATCCCGCCATTGTTCCTTTTCGCGATCCTTGAGATTGCGGTGGACCGTCGAGCTTAGCCGACGTTAAATAAGCGCTTGTTGGGAGGCACCCCAATGTTGTAAGTATTCCTGCCTTGTTACTGTTTTATTTGTGTATGGTTATAATTTTGAAGCCTAAAAAGATGTGGTGAATTTTTGAAAATTTTTGAAAAATGATGTCTTGTTCGCTGGCGTTCACCTAGCGAGCCTTGGGCGAGCATTCGTTGGCTCTTCGCTTAGCGAACCCAGCGAGACAGTCAAAACTAGTTTACCACATCAGTAAAAATAGATTGTGGGTGGGCCAACCGAATTAGGCCCAAGACCCAATTTGAATCTGTATTGTGAGGGGGAAACCCTAGTCCCTTTGACACCATTTCCATTTCCACCGTTTTTGTGTTTTCCTCTCCTCTCCTCTCAATTGCTTGGCAACATATCTCTCTCCAATTTACATTCTCCCTAATCCCTTCAGTAACTTGCGAAATTCAGGTTTGCTCACTCTTTCATGGTTTATTTCATTGTTCATTGTTTATTTTTGTGGTAGATCAATTAGGGTTTGAAAAATTTTAGAACCTCTATTCATATTGCTTGTGTGTTGCATGTATAAACTACCCAGGCATTATGAATAGGTTGATTATTGAAAAATAAGATTGTTGTTGGACTGGTTTTTGATATTTTTTTTCTGCATTTTCGCGGGTTCGCTGTTGTGTTTGCTCCGCGAGCCTGCGCGAGCATTCGCCGGCATTCGCTTAGCGAACCTGGGGCGAATGTTCGCCAGACTTCGCCTAGCGAACCTGGAGCGAACAAATGGAAATTTAATTTTATTTTTATGGAATGTAAGTCTCTGGCTGGTTTGTTTTGGTTCACTAATGCGTTGGGTTGTCGTTGTTTTGTTTTATTGTTTGTTATGTGCAGATGGCACCAAAAATGGCAATTCACGCGGCTAAGAAAAGAAAAGCTTCAACTTCCAGACAGGTACCCATTCGTTTTGATGAGGACAGATTTAGGGGAGCAAAGCAGGCTGCCCACTACGAAACCTTAGAGAGGAAGCATATCTTAGCTGAGAAGAGATTCCTACTTAGTGATCGTGGAAGCTACCGAACAATTGATGCACTTTTTGTGCAGAAAAAGTGGGATCGTTTGATGACCCCTCTGGATGGGTATAATGCTGAAATTTTATGGGAGTTTTATGCGAATGCCTTACCTGATGATGGAGAGAGATTTAGCTAGACCTCTTTTGTAAGAGGGGCTGTTGTGAGATTCGACCGGAGGATGATTAACACTGTTTTGGGAGATCCTTTGCCTTTGACTGGTAGTGAGTTGGATGCGTATCATCGGGACCTGCATCTTCACCGAGACATTCCAAAGATGACTCGGGATTTACTTCTTCCAGGTAAGGAGGTTGAGCGTAATTCGTCCGGGGTTGAAATTAGATTCTGTAGGGTGGACATGCAGCCTTTGGTTTAACTTATTTTGCTGTTTGTGCTTACCAACACCTCTCCCAGGTCACATCATAGCACTGTTCCTATTCCTTTAGCTCATCTTATTCATAGCATTCAGATGAATGTTCATATTGACATGGCCTGCATTATTGCGGATGAGATCAAGGCAATCATTTTAAGTGGTATGGGAGGTACTGCGGCGCGCAAAAATGCCCCGCTTGCTTTTCCATGTCTCATTATGTCCTTGTGTGCTCATGCTGGAGTTGATATCCCAGGACGCAGGCAGGTCACAATTCCGTCGGCAATTGATGATAAATATGTGGATAAGTTTTGTAAGGCTAGAGGGGCTGGCGGAGAGTCTTCAGGAGCTGGTGCTGAAGCTGCCGCTAGGGCTGGTGGAGGTTCTGAGTCGGCGTCGCCGTCCTTTTATCCGTTTCAGCAGGAGATTTGTCAATATAATTGGGATTGGATGGCTGCTTCATAGCGTGCCATGACTGGCCTTCATGATTCTATGCAGGTTCTCCAATTGTAGATCCGCGACCCGTCTACTGAGCACACGATGATGTCTAGGGAGCACTTCCTAGCACATGCAGGTTGGCCTGAGGGCAGGCCAATTTTTGGAGGGGGTGAAGATGATGCTGAGGATGAGGAGGCTGGTGAGGAGACTGTTGGTGATGATGATGAGGAGGAAGCTACTGGTTCTGCTGGCGGTGATGAGGATATTGAGGTGTCCGATGAGGACTGATTTTTTTTGGATCATAGACTTTTGCACTTCCTTTGGTCACCAAAGTGAAGTTTTCTTGTATTCATTTTTTTTCCAGCTTTTACTAGTGTATGGTATCCACATGGTGGAATATTTTGAATATTGTTGAACTTGTACCCTTGAGGTACTTTTTGGATTATGTAGGTGTTTCTACACCAAGCACTTTATTATTATTATTAGTAATGTTAGTTTTGTTTTCAGTAAAATTTTCTGTTTCGCTTTTACTAATAATTTTTTGGTTTTGGTTTTTAATTATTGTATTAAGTGCTGAGTTCTTCAGTTTACGAATCCTCAACACTTAAATGTTTTTTTTGTTAAGTGTTATTAAGAGTTGAATTCTTCAGTTTACGAATGTTCAACTCTTAAACTGTTAATATGTTTTTATTTTAATGTTCCTTCTTTTATTGATGGAACTTTGAAAGTTAGGTTGGAGACTCTTTAGTTAAAAGGAAGATTCCTCCAAGATGTGAGGGCTATGATAGTACCTTAAGCATTGTGTTGCGACAAGGTACATCGTTACCTAGTTCGAGAATTTTGTATGTTTTAGAACTTTGTGTCTTGGTGCGATTGAAAATGTTGTTTCATGTTACAACTTTCTTTGAATGCATGTGTCATTTTAGGATCAAAAACCACTAAAGTGAGTAGCCTCCAAGTGTTACTATATCTAAGGATTGTTGATGAATGTTGTTTTTACTTTTAATTCATGCCTTATCTTGTGACCATGTGATTTTGTGGAAGTATTAGAAGTGATCAAGGCACTTGTTGAAAGTGAGCACAACCATGTCCATATAGTAATACACCCGTGAGGAGTGAGAATTTGGTAGCCCCTTTGAGGCTAAACAGTTTAGAACTCAGTTTAGTGATGAACTTGTTTTATGTACATAATTTGCAAGTTTGGTTCATCATTGAATTTGGTGAGTTTCTAACAATTTCTTCTTGTACCTTTGAAAATTGTATACTTTGATTTCCTTGCCTTAAAAAGCAAGGAACATTCACTTTAGGTTGAGTCGAAAATGAGTTGGGGAGAATAAAGAGAAGATGGGTGCATTACTCAAAAATTTTCAAAAATTCAAGAAAGCATGTAAAGAAAAGAGTGTGAATATGTGGTACAAATGAGAAAATGCTTGCTTGAATGAAAAAAAATAGATTCAATAATTGTGCACGGTAGTTTGTGATGCTGTGATGAAAAATTGGTGAAATGAAGGTGAGATGTGTGAATATGTTATTTAGTGAATGTTCTTTTGCATCGGCAATTTCGTTTCAATGGCCATTAGAAATGTCCCTTTTTGTTTACCCGACCAAGCTACAACCTTGAAGTCCTTAGTGATCGTTTACTTCCATGATTTATTTTGTGATCATTGAGATATGGTATGAATTGTTTAGTATTTGCATCATTGGTCATTTGAGTGTAACTGTCCCGTGCTTGTATGCATGTTTTCCTTCAATCCTTTTTCTAAGAGGGGTGTTAGTATGGCATGTGCATGATGAGTTAGTTGTCTCTTGAAACATTGTTGAAAATTGTTTAAGAGTCAAGTTCTTCTACATTGTAGGTTCTTGAATTGTGTAATTATTGCTTTGTTGTTATCGTTGTTTAGTTGAGCCGTTTATCGCGTCTTGGTTGAATTGAATGCTCGAGCAAATCCTCTTGAGAGGCATACTTTGCCTAAGGACAAACAAAGAGTTAGTTGGGGAGAGTTTGTTAGATGTTAAACATGTTATATATTTGTATGAATTACTTGGCATTTTTCATTTCTTTCCATGTCTAATGTGTTGATTTTAGTGAGGAATGGTGTTGTTGTGCATACTTTGGAATATACATGTGGTGCTTGTAATTTGTGTGCTAATGTGCAGGAATATGCATAAAAGGAGCAAGATTGTGAGACACAAAGAATGGATGCAAGTTGCCATAGAAGGAAGAGAGCAACAGTAGGATTCACTAGGCGAGTGCTGGCGAAGCAACCAGCGAAGGTTCGCCTAGCGAACGTTGGCGAGTGTGCTGGCGAGGGGTGGCGGAAAGTTGCAAAAAGTTACAGTAGGAAAAGTGGGTATATTTGCTGTGGCGAGGAAGCCAGCGAAGGCTCGCTGCTTTGCTCGCTAGGCGAAGGTGCCAGCGAAGGGTGGCAGAAACTTTCTTATTTGAAAACACCCAAACTTTGCTGGAGCGAAGGGTGTAGCGAAGGCTCGCGTCGCGAATGATTTGGTTCGCCTAGCGAACCCAAGATAACTCTTGTGGGAGGTTTAAGTCTGAGGCACTTAAAGTGCCATGTTTTAGTTCATTCGCTAGGCGAATGATTCCTTCGCTAGGCGAAGGTTGCTGAGATTTTGTGGGTATAAATAGATTTTCACTTTATTTGTAAAGGATCTTTTGGCTCATTTTCACTAAAAATCATAGTTTTCAGTATTTTGATCATCTAAGAGTGGATTTTCACTTTGAGAAGCCGAAGTCACATCCATTCTCAATTATTTGACGTGGATGTTCATTCATCTCCTCTCTTTACTTGTTATCCAAGCTACCATGAGAATGGGTAGCTAAACACTCAATGTTGAGGTTAGATGTAATTGATCCTGATTTTATGTATTGCTTTTGATCTATTATATATGAACAAAGTCTTTGATCAATATAGATGAAGTTGTTTTCTCTTAATGCTTTATGTGTGATTTGTATTGCTCTAGACATAGATTCTACAAATCATGACCTAACAATTTCATCTCTTAAAAACCAAACTCTAGACATAGATTTGGGATTTGCTATTCGCGTTGTGTTGATCTTAACGATTGTTGTTTAGATTGTTAGCGTGAGACATCATCTGACGGTCTAAACAACGATACTCACGACTTCGCTTTAGACATAAACTTAGTCGGGAGGATATGCGGTTGTATTGGTCAGAAACCGAGTTCATATGCTTGATTAATCGTTGATACGTGAAAAGGATTAGTGAAACCTAACCTTGACATGCTTTTATAAAAACTTTTACAAACTCTTTGTCACCAATTACTCTTTGCTACCAATTAATGTTAACAACAATTGAGAACCTTTTTGAAACCATTGAACTTAAAACATCGCAACTATTGAACGGCAAGCATCAAATATCAGGAAATCCTTGTGGAGACGATTAAAAACACCCCCACTATTACTCTATTAACAATATCCCCGTGCAATGTGGCAACCATACCTTTCGATGTGTAGTACTTCATTTTGAGTAAGGGTGTTCGCGGTGCGGTTTGGGCGATTTTGACGCTAAAAATCATCCGAACCGCAAGAGAAAAAAGCATGCGGTTTGGTTTGGTTCGGTTGGCTTTTAAAAAAAATCCGAACCAAACCAATGCGGTTTGGATTGGTTCGGTTGGTTCGGTTTTTTACAAGATTTTTATTGAGTGATATTTACATATATAGAGAACAACATAACTTTGTGTTTAGTCATTCACACATTGCCAAATAACAACAAAACTTATCATATTTAGACAAAAAGTTCTCATTCAATATACAAAAATCAATTTAAACAAAAGTGGAAAAAAATAGTAGCATAAAACAATATCAAAAATATTATAATAAAACAGAAAATAGAGGAGAAGGGATATTAGAGAAGATGAAAAAGAAAGAACATAAGAAATGTGAGATTAGAGAAGAAATGTGCGATAAAAATATAATTATAAGAGAAAATAGTAACATAAAAATGAGAAAATTAAAAACAAAAAACATGTGAGATGAGAGATTAGTGTAGAAGAGGTGAGACGTACATGACAAAAAAGATGAGAAGAATGCGCAATACTATTAGGAGAGATTTGAGAAGATTAAAACTGAAAAGTTAAGTGTGAGTAAGAGAAAATATTTCGTAATTGTAAGGTTAAGGCATAATGGGTTTAAGTTTTGGGTTAGATGTGGGATAAGTGAAGTTTAGGTTGTAACATAATGCGGTTTGGTTTGGTTTAGTTTGGTTTACAAAATACAAACCGCAAACCAAACCGAACCGTGCGGTTTTCTTAAAAGATATGTGGGATAAGTGAAGTTTAGGTTGTAACATAATGCGGTTTGGTTTGGTTTAGTTTGGTTTACAAAATACAAACCGCAAACCAAACCGAACCGTGCGGTTTTCTTAAAAGATGGCCCGAACAAATCCGAACCAAATGCGGTTTTTTGAAGTTTTGGTTTGGTTTGCAGTTTTCTATTAGGTTGGTTCAGTTTTGAACACCCCTAATTTTGAGGTGGTCGGTGGAAGGCACAACTACCAGTTCGGCTAGAGTTGGCCGCCTGAATATGCACTGATAGAGAGACGGGCAGTTGATTACCAGGAACTGCACTTTAACGAATCTAGATGTCTCCGCAGATCCAAAGGTCACGATCAGCTCTACGTACCCCCAGGGTTTCGTGACCGACCCATTGAAACCCTCTAGGTTGAAACCCACATAGGGGGTGAGGTGCGATTCGTCCAGTTGAAGGGTCGAGAAAAGCTGTGAGTACATAATATCGACCGAGCTGCCTTGGTCGACGAGAATCCTGCGAACATCAAAATTGGCCATCTGGGCGCGGACGAGCAGTGGGATACTTGAGTTCGGGGACCCTCCGAGGAGCTCTTCCCTGTAGAAGGAGATGGGGACTGATCCCTTCTGGGCCTTGTCAAGCGTTGTCACCTTGCTGGAGCTCGTGTTGATCAGGTGCTCAAACTTTCTCTTCATGAAGCCCACAGTGATTTTGTTGAAGCCCCCTCCAGAGATGACCATCGTGGAGGGGAAGGTCTCCCACGGGCTGTGGGCCACGAAGTACGCGGGAGCGCTGAGCTCGTCTGGTACGTAGAAATCCTTCGGCCGTGATATGGACATGGTGACTTGGAGGTTGGCTTCTTTGGAGGAAGGCACCTCTTCCTCTACCTTCTTTGACTCATGGGCGTCTTGCCGGGGAGCGTCTTTATTTTTTGTAAACTGCTTCAGGTGGCCATCCCTGATCAGTATTTCTATAGCATCCTTCAAGTGGATGCAGTCTTCGGTGGTGTGGTCGTGGCTCTTATGGAAATGGAAGTACTTTGATTTGTTGGCATTGGGCTTGGCCGATATCAGCTTGGGGAACCGGACTCCCGCCTGTTTGAACTCCGAGTTAGCATACTCAGAGAGAATCTTTTCCCTGGAGACAGTCAGGGGAGTGTAGTCGTGGAACCGGCCGGAGGGCCCCTTGTTGTCCCTAGATTCCTGGGGATGATCTTCATGCCTTCTTTCATCCTTCAAGTGGATGTAGTCTTCGGTGGTGTGGCCATGGCTCTTATGGAAACGACAGTACTTTTATTTGTCGGCGTTGGGTTTGGCCGGTGTCTGATTGGGGAACAGGACTCCCACCTGTTTGAACTCCGAGTTGGCACACTCGAAGAGAATCTTTTCCCTGGAGACAGTCAGGGGAGTGTAGTCGTGGAACCGGCCGGAGGGCCCCTTGTTGTCCCTGGATTCCCGGGGACGATCTTCGCGCCTTCTTTCCCCTTGACGGGATGTCGAGGGCTTGTCACCTTTGGAGGCTCGGGCATTTTCCTGGTGACGAGAGGCTCCGGAGGAATTAGCCGCTTCCTTTTTCTCGTACTGAATGTATGATTGTGCCTTGAGGAGGAAGGCGTCCAGGTTTCTTGGAGGTGCGAGGCTGACAGATTTAGAAAACTCTGAGTGTGGGCGGAGTCCCTGTGGGAGCAAAATTTTTTTCATGTCGTCGGTAGTGGGGACTTGCACCGCTTCTTTGTTAAACCTCTCGATATATGCTCGGAGAGGTTCATCCTTCCCTTGAATTATGGCCCCAAGGGAGGCTTTAGTCTTGGGATGGCGGCATGATGCCGTAAAGTGCCTAGAAAACATTCTACCCAGCTGCTTCCACGAGGTGATGGACTCCTCGGGCAGTTGTTTGTACCAAGTCATTGCCCTTTCCGAAGCATGGTCGGGAACAGGCAGCACTTAATGGTGCCCCAGACGCCATGGTAATCCAACAACGCGTCAATGTTTTCGATGTGCTCATCGGGGTCAGTCATTCCGTCGTAGGTGCCCAAAGCTAGGGGCTTCTCCAAACCTTTGGGGAGGCGCGTAGCCATTATATCTTGGGACAATGGGCCGTGGGGCTCATCGTCGCTACTGGAACTGGTCCGGGAAAGGGATCAGACGGCTCGCTCATGGCGGCGACTTCTTCGGGTTGAAGGTGTACGGGACCGGTCCCTTGATTTAAGTGGGGGTGATCGTTGATCTCTTCGGGTTCTCTTGTGACCGGGAAAGTGTTGGTTCTGCGGGGAAATATGATTGCGCTTTCGAACAACATGAGATTCTGGTTCTTGATACACCCGACGGCCGACTTCCCGCCGAGGTTGTGGACTCTTGGACCGTCGTGGATTCTTCCTCGGTGGGGGGATCTTGGACGGGCAGACTCTTCCAATGCCCCGATCCTCTCGTTTTGTTGGAGGATCAGAAGGTAAGGGACTTTTGAGGTGACAGTCACTACTTCCTTATAACTTTTGGTTGTCATACAAGCTTGTTCTCATTTCTCTTTGCATAAGGTAAGGCCGTGAGCTTCCCATCTTTCTTAGCTTTTGACTCAAAAGGGACTCGGCTCATTCTTTGAATAAGGTAAGGTCATGAGCTTCCCATCTTTCTTAGCTTTTGCCTCAAAAGGGACTCAGCTCATTTTTGAGTAAGGATTTCTTGAGGATCCTTCTTCATTTATCACTTTAGGAACAACTTGTACAACATTTATTCATTTAATTTGGAAGAGTTGAAAAACTGTGAATGCCTGGCTTACTGATTACGATGATCCATCATCAGCGTTCGACTTGAAAGACATCTTCGACACGTGCTTGTTGTGTGCAAAGGAAAATTTGTGAGTGCAACCTTTTCTTGAATGCACAATCAAATTAACTGAGAACTACCCTGCCCCAGGTTGAGATTGCGGGTTTTCATTTGTAAAGAAAATAAACTCCTACTTCTAAGATCAAAGGGGTTGACGAGGGGTTATCTTCCTTATTTCTCCACTGTTTGGGAATTGAAACAATGCCTTACATCCTCAACAAAGTGTTGATTTGAAAGCATACCAACAACAATTATGAGTGTTCTGTTTTCATCATCCTCCCTCCAATTTTTGCATAATCGAAAAGAAAGTGGAAAAGAGATAATAATTTTTTTTTTGTTTTTTTTTTTGAAAGATAAAGCGTAAAGATGTAAATAACAAAGCAAATGAAATTGAATCCAAAGTTGCAATGCTCATTTTATTAATTATGAAAGTACAAAACATAAATCGAAAGCAAACAACTAATACAAATAAGAAAAATGCAAACAATAAGAAAAGTCTAGTGACTAATCAGAAACAAGAGTGAGATGTCCTGTCTAAAACACTGGCTCTTAAGAGGATAGCTGGCTGAGGTCGACCGAGGCTTCACTTAGCGTGCTCTGGCAAAGGATTATTCTTGACATTCGGATTGGTGTCACGAAAGGAGAGAATACCAATTCTGATCAACTCTTGTACTCTAGCCTTCAATGCAAAGCAATGTTCCAAGTCATGGCCTGCGGCACCTTCATGGAATGCACAATGGAGATCAGATCTGAATCCATGTGGAAGTGGATCTGGAGGAGGAGGCAAAGGCCTTGTAGTAATCAAACCTTTCTGAACCAGCCCAAGATAAATTTCAGTGTATGTCATTGGGATAGGATCAAAATTATTCCTATTACGGTACTGGTTCTGTCCAACAGTCGGACGTTGAGGGGTTTGAGCTGGTCGTGGAGCAGCAACAACAGGAGTAACAGCAGCAATATCAGGGTGGTTAGCATATTGTGGTCGAGGACGAGGCCTTCTGGTTTCAAACATAACAGCATTGGCCTGATCTTCTCTCTTCTTCTGGAAGTTCCCATAGGGTTTCTTCGCTCCATTAGAAGATTCAGCAGCTTTGGATACTTTACCATTTTTAAGTCCTTCCTCGAGTCTCTGACCAATAGTAACCAAATCAGTGAAGCTGGAGGAAACACTACCAATCATCTTCTCCCAGTAGAATGGAGACAAGGTGTCCATAAACAATCCAGTTAATTCTTTCTCTGCCAAAGGAGGTTCAACTTGAGAAGCCAACTCTCTCCAGCGCTGAGCATATTCCTTGAAAGACACTTTATCCTTCTGAGACATGTTTTGCAGCTAACGGCGATCAGGAGCCATGTCGAGGTTATACTTGTATTGCTTCATGAAGGCATTAATAAGATCCTGGAAATAGTGAATGCTGTTCTGTTCAAGATTCATATACCATTTGAGAGAAGCTCCACTCAGACTGTCTTGAAAACAATGGATAAGCAACTTCTGATTCTTGGCATGAGCAGCCATCTTTCGAGTATACATGACCAAATGAGCTCTTGGACAAGAATCACCTTTGTACTTCACAAAATCGATAGCCTTGAACTTAGCAGGCATAACAAGGTCAGAAACCAAACCCATGTTTTCTGCATCAATGTTGAAGAAATCAGTACCCTCTACTGCTTTAAGTCTTTTGTCTATAGTTTGAAAATGTTCACGGACAATCGCGGGTTCGAGAAAATCTTCATGGTCTTCACCCTGAGCATTGGCAGCATTGTACTCATAGAGAGGGTTTTCAAAAGGAGGTCGAGTAGTCTGGGCAACAGCATGAACCACAGGTCTAGGCTCGGAGAAAACTGGAGCTTGAAACACTGGTCTGGAAGTCTTACCAATCATAGCAGTAGATACAAGAGGTGGTGAGTAGTTGGGAGGCAAACCAAACTCTGGCCAAGTTGAAGGTGACACCTGAACATGTTGAGGATCAGCAGTTGAAACTTCTTGGATGACAGTCCTTTGAGGTTGCTCTCCTCTAGCAATCAAAACTTGGAGCATTTTAGTGAGCTTTGCCATGCTTGACTTAAGGTCGTCGATCTCCATTCGCATCTCAGCATTGTGTGCTTCTTGCTCTGCCATTATACGTCTGTAGTTAGCTCTAGTCTGGTATCGATGTCGAGGAATCTACTTGACAACTCACAGGTGACACTGGAAGATAGAGATAGCTGGGAATGAGTTGCTGGATAAACGGATGTATGCAATGATATGTAATGCAATGCAATGCAATGGTTTCAAGGAAATCAAAAGCAGGTTGCAAACATTTCGGAAAGGCTGAAAAAAGTTTCATTTTATAGTCCAGGATTTTTATTGATTTTGCAAATGAAAGAACAATTGAGTTCCTTGAAACCAAAGGGTTATTCATGAATGCATGAATGAATGGATGCATAAACACAGGTATACACATATATACATATACAGGTAAACAAGCCAAGGCTTAGGTTTGAAGATGACGAGCATGGAGCCATGGTCTACCCTTCCCAAGGTGTGTACTATGGTTTCAAATGTAACTGCCGAACGGGTTCTACAAAGTTCCCGGAGTCTACAATCCATCTTTTGGATATTATCGACTTCCCAAATTACTCGGTTAGTCAATAATATTCTCAAGAGAATCTCGTCCGAGGGTAGTATCGCGTGACAACTATTTGGAAATAGACTCTCGCATAGTCACCGCACTACATTCTAAAAGGCCAAGTGGGGTTAAAGGTACTACGGTCCTCAGTCTCACTGGTTCTTGGTAGAAATTGATATCGTTTTCACGAATGGACTCGTTCAAACAACATTAAGTTCAAAAGAACCTAAACTGAGCGATGATTTTCTCAATTCAACTTTTCAGGAATCGACTCCGTCAAAGTATCCTTGACCATATCATCTCCTATCATAATTGCACTCAAGTCCGGGTGTAGGACTCCTCACCACTCAAGAACCCCTGCACACAGCAAAACCAGGCACAACAGATATAAACAAGCAAAATAATAAATAGGCAAGAAAAATAAGACTACTAAACAAGTTAGGGCTAACCCTCTAAGTTAAGATCCCCAGTGAAGTCGCCATTTCTGTCGCGGTGAGAATCGGATGTCAAGCTATTGGATTAACTTGAATCACAATTTTTGAAATTCACCACCGGTCTTTATTTTATCCAAAGGAAAGGGTTAAAGATCGAAAAACCTAATAAGAGATCTAAGGTTCGGGGGTTGGTTACGTCTAGGGAAGGTATTAGCATCTTAAACGTCTGTAGTACTCTACAGGAACCTCTTGTTATTATTTATGTTATTTATTGCTCGCTTGCTAAGGGAAAGACCTAGGGGTTAGTATTTAAGTATACTCGCCAAGACATCGCATCTTGTGCCTACGTATCCTGACGGGAGTGGAATCAAAGTATTCGTAGTTCCCCTCAATGAGGGTGAGGAACTCTTGACGGTGGTCAAGGTTCCAGGGGGAGGTAGCGTCTATGGAAAGACACTACATAGAGTGCGGTGACTCTAAAGTTGAAATTAAGTTAAAGGGAGTAAGAAGTGTCCATGGTAGAACACATGTAAAGAGTGCGGTGACTCCAATCCTAAGGTTAGGATTAAGGGAATGATCTAAAGTTTTCCTAAGATATGACATGGCAGTCGATAAGGATGGGATCTTTTCCTTTGGAATTGGGTACATGCAATCAAATGAGTTCGAAAGCCAACAACAAATGTCGGTTAACATATGTCAAACCAAAACAGATATTTGCAAAGATCGTAAGAATTAACCGTCAAGACTGGAATTAAAATTAAGATATAATCAATAACTAAAATCGCAACAAAACAAAGTTAACAGCAATCGAGATTAGCATCTCAACTAACCCGAAATTTTTGATTAAAACTCCATCCAGAAAACCAAAATCTAACTAAGACCACAATCAAGTCCTAAGAAGAATCATAATTAAATTTAAAGAAAACAACTAAATTTGAATTTGAAATAAAATAAATAAAACAAAGAAACTAGATAATAAAAAGACAAATAAAAAAACTTGACTTTGGGCTGAACTGCAGCCCTTATGTCCGGCCCACCCCATGTCACGAAATAACAAAAAGAAAAAATTAAAATTAAAACAAACGATAACAAGGTTCAGAAACATCCTTCTAAGCCATTTCCCCTTTCCACTTTCTTAGCCCCACGGTCCTTCCCCTTACTGCAAATGCCCCCTTTCATTCTCATCATTCACTCTCAAATCGACCTCTCTCTCTCTCTCTCTGCGCATACGCTTCATTTTTTCATTCGTCATTCCCTGTCGCGAAAACATTTTCGCCGTTCACCCTCATTCGATCCACCAGTAATTAAAGGGCATCAACACAATCAGAAAAAACGAAGTCCCTCACCTGCTCGCTCTCGTTACTCTTCTCTCACGAAGCTCGCTCTCGATTCTCTCTCTCAGCGCAACTTCTCAAAACCAATTCGTTCCAAATTCGACTCGGTTTTGCTCGACCATTCGAAGGCAACATAAATAGTATATTAAAGGGGGGAACCAACAATCAAAGGCAACGAAACAACAACCGATTACAGCATATGCGAAATAGGGGCGGAGTAAATAGAATTACCTGTTAGAGTTCGTCCGACGCGGGATTCGACGGAGATACTGATACGAGCTAGACATCGGTACTGTTCTTCTTCTCTGTTGTGTGAGTATATGGTATTCTGAATCCTCCGTAGAATTGCCCTCTTTTATTGCGAATCGGTGAACTTTCTGCTCTTAATACTTGTATGTGTTTGTTGTACCTCCCTGCACTGTGTGTTATTTGCGTATCCGCTTTAAGTGTGTATGTTGGTGTTGATTATTGTGATGTTCTCTGCAAATTCTCTTCCCAAACCGTGCGTATGAGTGTTATGACTCTTCTGATGATTTTGGTTTTAAGCTCTGTGAATGGGTGGTTACGAACTTTCTTTGCTCTGAACTGGTATAGGTGTATGTGAATGTTGGTGATTTTGTGTGGATGGATACTCTAATGTTTTTTTGGTGAATTTTTCTTTGTAAGTTCTGGTCCTTTATGAATCGTGAAATTTTCTTATATAGTCCCTGTAAAAATTTCATTCATGATTGCAAATTGATGCTCAGAGTTATGTTGTTGGTTTTGGTTGATGAGAAAGAAAAATCATGATCCTCACTGTGAATGCACTTTCCGTCTTTATCCCGACATGTTGTGTGTGTTTTGGAAATTATCTAAGCTGCTTTGAGTATGATAGTGTTACTTCCTTTTTAGTTTCAAACATGTTTGCAACCTGTCTGATTTACTTCCGTTTTCGTGCCGACATGTTTACAAGCTGCTTTGGAAAGAAATATCTTTGCCTTGAACCTGTCAGATTATTTTTGTAACCAAATTGATGATGTGTGATTGGGTCTTGGTTCTTTGATTTTTTTAGGAAAAACATGCTGAGGTTGAGACTACTGTCATTGGCTCTGCATTAAAGCGATAGCATTGTTGGGACAATTTTATGCCACGTGAAATTGAAAGGTGATGAGGTAGCATTAAGAGGTTTTGGCAGTGAAATTATGAAGGTGATTGGGAAGAGAACTGAAGAATGGTACAAGAAACTTCTTTTCTTTTCCTTATTCCTAGCGAGAGGCTTAGGAGAATGAGTGTGGACGTTGGTGGGTGATAGTGGGTGATAGTCTTTTTACTTTCTACCTTTTGGTTTGTAATGGATTCTTCTTGAATGAAATAAGTTTGACTTTGAATTTGTAACATTGTACTCTCAATTTTGTGTCCAACATGGACTTGTGATGATGACTTGAAATGGTAACTTGGGTTCCTTGTGTTGTGAAGTTTACATGTAAACTCTAGTTTTGGTAGCATCTTGGATATGTAAAATTTCAATACTTGAATCTTCATGAACTTAAGCATTTGAATCCCATAATGAATTTGAATTTCTATATGAATCACTTCTTGAATGTCATTTTGAGAACTTATGGCAAGAATTTGATTCAAAAGTTTAATTCAAACTCACAACTTCAAACCGTCAAAAAAATCCAAACTTCAATCTTTAAGAAACACATAAACGATGAACATGAACTTTGGATCTGGGAGTAATAAATGGCTTTCTTGTTTGAACTTTGTAACCATGAATCACCTCAGAATGACCAACACTTCTTTGAAGAATAAAGCATCCAAAACTTTTTGAAAAATCCTATTGTAATCAATAATGAACCCTAATCATAATGCTTTAAAGCCTAACAAGCTCAAGTTTATGATTAATGCATCACGTCCCCAAGAATACTTTGCACCATAAGCGAATCACAACCCATCTTTGACTTCATTGTGAGATATGGCCATAAAATCCACCCAGACCCTCTTCAAGGCCTTGATCTAAGAATAGCCCATGAACGGGGAGAAAATTCCAGAAGTGGAGCCTAGATCAAGTAGAAACCTCAAAACCTTTTTTTAAGTCAGGATCAATTGGTCATATCTTGAAACACTTGACTGTGAGAAATAGGACTATCTCCACTTGAAATTAAAATTCCTGCACAAATCTGTTAGTGATAAACCATGCCAAAATATGCAAAATGATGCACAGAGAGGTGAAATCTTATGGTAAAAAATTAGGGTATGACAGATGCCCCTATTTAAGTTTCTTCTATCCGGAGATGGAGATTGAAATCTTCGTCTCGACGAGATAGGAGAGACTTAAATATAAACATGCACAATTTTTGGCCCTAAGATGCCACAAATGCAGATGATATGATATGAGATGATATGAAATGAATGCAAGATAGAGATCCTGAGGGGAATGATGCCATAAGGGGGAAGCGTTACAGTCATGTCAGAAACGAATGGAAACAAAGCAAAGTATCTGGAAAACATCATCCAAGAATGGCATTGGATGAAAAAAGGGTACCAAACATCCAATAATGGCTTTGGATGAAAGGTAAACTCACAAATATCTAAGAAGGCAACAGATGAGAATGAGACAAAATAATGTAATCCGAGAAGGCATCGGACACAAAGAAACCAGTCATCCAATAATGACTTTGAATGAAAGGTACACTCACAATATCTGATAATGGCTTCAGATGAAAGTGAACAAGGTAAAGAACCCAGACATCCAATAATGGCTTTGAATGAAGGTACAATCACAATATCTAATAATGGCTTTAGATGAATGTGAACAAAGACTACATTCAAGAATGGCATTGAATGCAAAGAAACCAGTCATCCAATAATAGCTTTGAGTGAAAGGTATAATCACAATATCTAATAATGGCTTTAGATGAATGTGAACAAAGACTCGATCTGGAAGAACATCAGAAAGAGGGACCCATCCGGAAGAACATCAGATGGTAAAGAAACCAGACATCAAATAATGGCTCTGAATGAAAGGTGCAATCACGATATCTAATAATGGCTTTAGACAAAGTGAACAAGATAAAGAAACCAGACACCCAATAATGGCTTTGAATGAAAGGTGTAATAACGATATCTAATAATGGCTTTCGACAAAGTGAACAAGATAAAGAAACCAGACACCCAATAATGGCTTTGAATGAAAGGTACAATCACAATATCTAATAATGGCTTTAGATGATTGTGAACGAAGATGACATTCAAGAATGGCATTGAATGCAAAGGAACCGATCATCCAATAATAGCTTTGAATGAAAGGTATGACTCATAATATTTGAGAAGGCATCAGACGCAAATGAGACAAAAGGTGAATCCAAGAAGGCATTGGATGTAAAGAAAATCACAACGTCCAGGAAAGCATTGAACGACTATGAACAAGAAAATACCCAAGAAATCATTGGATAAACATGACAATATGTTTGGTAGGTGCCAAGTATGTTGGACTTTGACCACAAGGTAAGACGTGAATAACAACACGACCTATGGAGAATGCAAATGAGTGCAAATGAGGATAACACTCTTGCTATGCATATGTATATGAATTATGCCATGATATATGATTAAATGCAAATGTAAATACAAATGTAGACGTCGAAGACACGACTCGACTCTTTTGTGGAGAAGACAAAACTGTAGTATTGATTCCTCAACACAGAGATCACTGTCATTCTGCTTTGGAACTAAAGATGCTACTGAGCACAAATCTACCACACTGGTAAACTGTATTAAGGTGAGGATCCTTGTAGGAAGTATGGAAAGCTGCATGGGGATTCTTTAAGTAAACTGCCCCAGATTAGTTGACTGTTGAATATGAACTGATCATTGCTTTAACCGAATTGATGCTGGAAATGACTGAATTACTGTGCACTTGGAAAACTTGCCCCAGTATGAGTCTTGAAAAAGTCTTCTGTATAAACCAATTCTGAGAAGGACTTGCACTGAAAAAATCTTGAACTGATTCTCAATAGGATCTGGAAGGAACTTGCCCCTGATTGGATCACTGACCAAGTTTCTCAAATGTTTGAAAATTCCTTAAGCAGAAGCCAGATTGCAAACAAAAGTGTTCATACAAACATAGTAAATGCAAAGTTCATTAACTTTTGAAATCAAAATCATTTTTGGAAAGAGGTAAAACAATAGGGTCACTGGTTAGAACACGGTGGTTCAAGACGTTTAAAAGTGAAAGATAAAGCAAAAAAGGCGTGATGCCAAAAAAATGATCTGCAAAGATCTTTAGGAGTCAGTTTACGCAACCTCGTTGTAGTATGCTTTCAAAATAACCTTGCTTCAATTAGGTCTTTTGAGGGTTATAACGTGGCTTGATTCACGGTTTAAGAAACAAAGGATAAAGGCTCAAAGTTTATTTGTACCCACCCATTCTTCGTGATTATCTTCAGTCCTATGCTCAGTTAACTCAGACTATGCACTCAGGTTCCCAAGAGGTTGGAAATTGCACTGATGATAGTGATGATGGTTCAGAAGTTAAGGGACTTTTGAGGTGACAGTCACTACTTCCTTATAACTTTTGGTTGTCATACAAGCTTGTTCTCATTTCTCTTTGCATAAGGTAAGGTCGTGAGCTTCCCATCTTTCTTAGCTTTTGCCTCAAAAGGGACTCGACTCATTCTTTGAATAAGGTAAGGTTATGAGCTTCCCATCTTTCTTAGCTTTTGCCTCAAAAGGGACTCGGCTCATTTTTGAGTAAGGATTTCTTGAGGATCCTTCTTCATTTATCACTTTAGGAACAACTTGTACAACATTTATTCATTTAATTTGGAAGAGTTAAAAAACTGTGAATGCCTGGCTTACTGATTACGGTGATCCATCATCAGCGTTCGACTTGAAAGACATCTTCGACACGTGCTTGTTGTGTGCGAAGGAAAATTTGTGAGTGCAACCTTTTCTGAATGCACAATTAAATTAACTGAGAACTACCCTGCCCCAGGTTGAGATTGTGGGTTTTCATTTGTAAAGAAAATAAACTCCTACTTCTAAGCTCAAAGGGGTTGACGAGGGGTTATCTTCCTTATTTCTCCACTGTTTAGGAATTGAAACAATGCCGTACATCCTCAACAAAGTGTTGATTTGAAAGCATACCAACAGCAATTATGAGTGTTCTGTTTTCATCATCCTCCCTCCAATCTTTGCATAATCGAAAAGAAAGTGGAAAAGAGATAATAATAATTTTTTTTTTGAAAGATAAAGCGTAAAGATGTAAATAACAAAGCAAATGAAATTCAATCCAAAGTTGCAATGCTCATTTTATTAATTATGAAAGTACAAACATAAATCGAAAGCAAACAGCTAATACAAATAAGAAAAATGCAAACCATAAGAAACAAAAGTCTAGTGACTAATCAGAAACAAGAGTGAGCTGTCCTGTCTGAAACACTGGCTCTTAAGAGGATTGCTGGCTGAGGTCGACCGAAGCTTCACTTAGCGTGCTCTGGCAAAGGATTATTCTTGACATTCGGATTGGTGTCACGAAAGGAGAGAATACCAATTCTGATCAGCTCTTATACTCTAGCCTTCAATGCAAAGCAATGTTCCAAGTCATGGCCTGCGGCACCTTCATGGAATGCACAATGGAGATCAGATCTAAATCCAAGTGGAAGTGGATCTGGAGGAGGAGGCAAAGGCCTTGTAGTAATCAAACCTTTCTGAACCAGCCCAGGATAAAGTTCAGTGTATGTCATTGGGATAGGATCAAAATTATTCCTATTACGGTACTGGTTATGTCCAACAGTCGGACGTTGAGGGGTTTGAGCTGGTCGTGGAGCAGCAACAACAGGAGTAACAGCAGCAATATCAGGGTGGTTAGCATACTGTGGTCGAGGACGAGGCCTTCTGGTTTCAAACATAACAACATTGGTCTGATCTTCTCTCTTCTTCTGGAAGTTCCCATAGGGTTTCTTCGCTCCATTAGAAGATTCAGCAGCTTTGGATACTTTACCATTTTTAAGTCCTTCCTCGAGTCTCTGACCAATAGTAACCAAATCAGTGAAGCTGGAGGAAACACTACCAATCATCTTCTCCCAGTAGAATGGAGACAAGGTGTCCATAAACAATCCAGTTAATTCTTTCTCTGCCAAAGGAGGTTCAACTTGAGAAGCCAACTCTCTCCAGCGCTGAGCATATTCCTTGAAAGACACTTTATCCTTCTGAGACATGTTTTGCAGCTGGCGGCAATCAGGATCCATGTCGAGGTTATACTTGTATTGCTTCATGAAGGCATTAATAAGATCCTGGAAACAGTGAATGCTGTTCTGTTCAATATTCATATACCGTTTGAGAGAAGCTCCACTCAGACTGTCTTGAAAACAATGGATAAGTAACTTCTGATTCTTGGCATGAGCAGCCATCTTTCGAGTATACATGACCAAATGAGCTCTTGGACAAGAATCACCTTTGTACTTCACAAAATCGATAGCCTTGAACTTAGCAGGCATAACAAGGTCAGAAACCAAACCCATGTTTTCTGCATCAATGTTGAAGAAATCACTACCCTCTACGCCTTTGAGTCTCTTATCTATAGTTTGAAAATGTTCACGGACAATCGCGGGTTCGAGAAAATCTTCATGTTCTTCACCCTGAGCATTGGCAGCATTGTACTCATAGAGAGGGTTTTCAAAAGGAGGTCGAGTAGTATGGGCAACAGCATGAACCACAGGTCTAGGCTCGGAGAAAACTGGAGCTTGAAACACTGGTCTGGAAGTCTGACCAATCATAGCAGTAGATGCAAGAGGTGGTAAGTAGTTGGGAGGCAAACTAAACTCTGGCCAAGTTGAAGGTGGCACCTGAACATGTTGAGGATCAGCAGTTGAAACTTCTTGGATGACAGTCCTTTGAGGTTGCTCTCCTCTAGCAATCAAAACTTGGAGCATTTTAGTGAGCTTTTCCATGCTTGACTTAAGGTCGTCGATCTCCATTCGCATCTCAGCATTGTGTGCTTCTTGCTCTGCCATTATACGTCTGTAGTTAGCTCTAGTCTGGTATCGATGTCGAGGAATCTACTTGACAACTCACAGGTGACACTGGAAGATAGAGATAGCTGGGAATGAGTTGCTGGATAAACAGATGTATGCAATGATATGTAATGCAATGCAATGCAATGGTTTCAAGGAACTCAAAAGCAGGTTGCAAACATTTCGGAAAGGCTGAAAAAAGTTTCATTTTATAGTCCAAGATTTTTATTGATTTTTCAAATGAAAGAACAATTGAGTTCCTTGAAACCAAAGGGTTATTCATGAATGCATGAATGAATGGATGCATAAACACAGGTATACACATATATACATATACAGGTAAACAAGCCAAGGCTTAGGTTTGAAGATGACGAGCATGGAGCCATGGTCTACCCTTCCCAAGGTGTGTACTATGGTTTCAAATGTACCTGCCGAACGGGTTCTACAAAGTTCCCGGAGTCTACAATCCATCTTTTGGATATTATCGACTTCCCAAATTACTCGGTTAGTCAATAATATTCTCAAGAGAATCTCGTCCGAGTGTAGTATTGCGTGACAACTATTTGGAAATAGACTCCCGCATAGTCACCGCACTACATTCTAAAAGGCCAAGTGGGGTTAAAGGTACTACGGTCCTCAGTCTCAGTGGTTCTTGGTCGAAATTAATATCGTTTTCACGAATGGACTCGTTCAAACAACATTAAGTTCAAAAGAACCTAAACTTAGCGATGATTTTCTCAATTCAACTTTTCAGGAATCGACTCCGTCAAAGTATCCTTGACCATATCATCTCCTGTCATAATTGCACTCAAGTCCGGGTGTAGGACTCCTCACCACTCAAGAACCCCTGCACACAGCAAAACCAGGCACAACAGATATAAACAAGCAAAATAATAAATAGGCAAGAAAAATAAGACTACTAAACAAGTTAGGCCTAACCCTCTAAGTTAAGATCCCCAGTGAAGTCGCCATTTCTGTCGCGGTGAGAATCGGATGTCAAGCAATTGGATTAACTTGAATCACAATTTTTGAAATTCACCACCGGTCTTTATTTTATCCAAAGGAAAGGGTTAAAGATCGAAAAACCTAATAAGAGATCTAAGGTTCGGGGGTTGGTTACGTCTAGGGAAGGTATTAGCATCTTAAACGTCTGTAGTACTCTACAGGAACCTCTTGTTATTATTTATGTTATTTATTGCTCACTTGCTAAGGGTATGTGCTAAGGGAAAGACCTAGGGGTTAGTATCTAAGTATACTCGCCAAGACATCGCATCTTGTGCCTAAGTATCCTGACGGGAGTGGAATCAGAGTATTCGTAGTTCCCCTCAATGAGGGTGAGGAACTCTTGACGGTGGTCAAGGTTCCAGGGGGAGGTAGCGTCTATGGCAAGACACTACATAGAGTGCGGTGACTCTAAAGTTGAAATTAAGTTAAAGGGAGTAAGAAGTGTCCATGGTAGAACACATGTAAAGAGTGCGGTGACTCCAATCCTAAGGTTAGGATTAAGGGAATGATCTAAAGTTTTCCTAAGATATGACATGGCAGTCAATAAGGATGAGATCTTTTCCTTTGGAATTGGGTACATGCAATCAAATGAGTTCGAAAGCCAACAACAAATGTCGGTTAACATATGTCAAACCAAAACAGATATTTGCAAAAATCGTAATAATTAACCGTCAAGACTGGAATTAAAATTAAGATATAATCAATAACTAAAATCGCAACAAAACAAAGTTAATAGCAATCGAGATTAGCATCTCAACTAACCCGAAATTTTTGATTGAAACTCCATCCAGAAAACCAAAATCTAACTAAGATCACAATCAAGTCCTAAGAAAAATCATAATTAAATTTAAAGAAAACAACTAAATTTGAATTTGAAATAAAATAAATAAAACAAAGAAACTAGATAATAAAAAGACAAATAGAAAAACTTGACTTTGGGCTGAACTGCAGCCCTTATGTCCGGCCCACCCCATGTCACGAAATAACAAAAAGAAAAAATTAAAATTAAAACAAACGATAACAAGGTTCAGAAACATCCTTCTAAGTCATTTCCCCTTTCCTCTTTCTCAGCCCCACGGTCCTTCCCCTTACTGCAAATGCCCCCTTTCATTCTCATCATTCCCTCTCAAATCAACCTCTCTCTCTCTCTCTCTCTCTCTCTCTCTCTCTCTCTCTCTCTCTCTCTGCGCATACGCTTCATTTTTACATTCGTCATTCCCTGTCGCGAAAACATTTTCGCCGTTCACCTTCATTCGATCCACCAGCAATTAAAGGGCATCAACACAATCAAAAAAATTAAGTCCCTCACCTGCTCTCTCTCGTTACTCTTCTCTCACGAAGCTCGCTCTCGATTCTCTCTCTCAGCACAACTTCTCAAAACCAATTCGTTCCAAATTTGACTCGGTTTCACTCGACCATTCGACGGCAACATAAACAGTGTATTAAAGGGGGAAACCAACAATCAAAGGCAACGAAACAACAACCGATTACAACATATGCGAAATAGGGGCGGAGTAAATAGATTTACCTGTCGGAGTTCATCCGACGCGACATCGACGGCGATACTGATATGAGCTAGACACCGGTATTGTTCTTCTTCTCTGTTGCGTGAGTATATGGTATTCTGAATCCTCCGTAGAATTGCCCTCTTTTATTGCGAATCGGTGAACTTTCTGCTCTTAATATTTGTATGTGTTTGTTGTACCTCCCTGCACTGTGTGTTATTTGCGTATCCGCTTTAAGTGTGTATGTTGGTGTTGATTACTGTGATGTTCTCTGCAAATTCTCTTCCCAAACTGTGCGTATGAGTGTTATGACTCTTCTGATGATTTTGGTTTTAAGCTCTGTGAATGGGTGGTTACGAACTTTCTTTGCTCTGAACTGGTATAGGTGTATGTGAATGTTGGTGATTTTGTGTGGATGGATACTCTAATGTTTTTTTGGTGAATTTTTCTTTGTAAGTTCTGGTCCTTTATGAATCGTGAAATTTTCTTATATAGTCCCTGTAAAAATTTCATTCATGATTGCAAATTGATGCTCAGAGTTATGTTGTTGGTTTTGGTTGATGAGAAAGAAAAATCATGATCCTCACTGTGAATGCACTTTCCGTCTTTATCCCGACATGTTGTGTGTATTTTGGAAATTATCTAAGCTGCTTTGAGTATGATAGTGTTACTTCCTTTTTAGTTTCAAACATGTTTGCAACCTGTCTGATTTACTTCCGTTTTCGTGCCGGCATGTTTACAAGCTGCTTTGGAAAGAAATATCTTTGCCTTGAACCTGTCAGATTATTTTTGTAACCAAATTGATGATGTGTGATTGGGTCTTGGTTCTTTGATTTTTTTAGGAAAAACATGCTGAGGTTGAGACTACTGTCATTGGCTCTGCATTAAAGCGGTAGCATTGTTGGGACAATTTTATGCCACGTGAAATTGAAAGGTGATGAGGTAGCATTAAGAGGTTTTGGCGGTGAAATTATGAAGGTGATTGGGAAGAGAACTGAAGAATGGTACAAGAAACTTCTTTTCTTTTCCTTATTCCTAGCGAGAGGCTTAGGAGAATGAGTGTGGACGTTGGTGGGTGATAGTGGGTGATAGTCTTTTTACTTTCTCCCTTTTGGTTTGTAATGGATTCTTCTTGAATGAAATAAGTTTGACTTTGAATTTGTAACATTGTACTCTCAATTTTGTGTCCAACATGGACTTGTGATGATGACTTGAAATGGTAACTTGGGTTCCTTGTGTTGTGAAGTTTACATGTAAACTCTAGTTTTGGTAGCATCTTGGATATGTAAAATTTCAATACTTGAATCTTCATGAACTTAAGCATTTGAATCCCATAATGAATTTGAATTTCTATATGAATCACTTCTTGAATGTCATTTTGAGAACTTATGGCAAGAATTTGATTCAAAAGTTTAATTCAAACTCACAACTTCAAACCGTCAAAAAAATCCAAACTTCAATCTTTAAGAAACACATAAACGATGAACTTGAACTTTGGATCTGGGAGTAATAAATGGCTTTCTTGTTTGAACTTTGTAACCATGAATCACCTCAGAATGACCAACACTTCTTTGAAGAATAAAGCATCCAAAACTTTTTTAAAACATCCTATTGTAATCAATAATGAACCCTAATCATAATGCTTTAAAGCCTAACAAGCTCAAGTTTATGATTAATGCATCACGTCCCCAAGAATACTTTGCACCATAAGCGAATCACAACCCATCTTTGACTTCATTGTGAGATATGGCCATAAAATCCATCCAGACCCTCTTCAAGGCCTTGTTCTAAGAATAGCCCATGAACGGGGAGAAAATTCTAGAAGTGGAGCCCAGATCAAGTAGAAACCTCAAAACCTTTTTTTAAGTCAGGATCAATTGGTCATATCTTGAAACACTTGACTGTGAGAAATAGGACTATCTCCACTTGAAATTAAAATTCTTGCACAAATCTGTTAGTGATAAAGCATGCCAAAATATGCAAAATTATGCACAGAGAGGTGAAATCTTATGGTCAAAAATTAGGGTATGACAGATGCCCCTATTTAAGTTTCTTCTATCCGGAGATATGGAGATTGAAATCTTCGTCTCGACGAGATAGGAGAGACTTAAATATAAACATGCACAATTTTTGGCCCTAAGATGCCATAAATGCAGATGATATGATATGAGATGATATGAAATGAATGCAAGACAGAGATCCTAAGGGGAATGATGCCACAGGGGGAAAGCGTTACAGTCATGTCAGAAACGAATGGAAACAAAGCAAAGTATCTGGAAAACATCATCCAAGAATGGCATTGGATGAAAAAAGGGTACCAAACATCCAATAATGGCTTTGGATGAAAGGTAAACTCACAAATATCTAAGAAGGCAATAGATGAGAATGAGACAAAATAATGTAATCCGAGAAGGCATCGGACACAAAGAAACCAGTCATCCAATAATGGCTTTGAATGAAAGGTACACTCACAATATCTGATAATGGCTTCAGATGAAAGTGAACAAGGTAAAGAACCCAGACATCCAATAATGGCTTTGAATGAAGGTACAATCACAATATCTAATAATGGCTTTAGATGAATGTGAACAAAGACTACATTCAAGAATGGCATTGAATGCAGAGAAACTAGTCATCCAATAATAGCTTTGAGTGAAAGGTATAATCACAATATCTAATAATGGCTTTAGATGAATGTGAACAAAGACTCGATCTGGAAGAACATCAGAAAGAGGGACCCATCCGAAAGAACATCAGATGGTAAAGAAACCAGACATCCAATAATGGCTCTGAATGAAAGGTGCAATCACGATATCTAATAATGGCTTTAGACAAAGTGAACAAGATAAAGAAACCAGACACCCAATAATGGCTTTGAATGAAAGGTGTAATCACGATATCTAATAATGGCTTTAGACAAAGTGAACAAGATAAAGAAACCAGACACCCAATAATGGCTTTGAATGAAAGGTACAATCACAATATCTAATAATGGCTTTAGATGATTGTGAACGAAGATGACATTCAAGAATGGCATTGAATGCAAAGGAACCGATCATCCAATAATAGCTTTGAATGAAAGGTATGACTCATAATATCTGAGAAGGCATCAGACGCAAATGAGACAAAAGGTGAATCCAAGAAGGCATTGGATGTAAAGAAAACCACAACGTCCAGGAAAGCATTGAACAACTATGAACAAGAAAATACCCAAGAAAGCATTGGATAAACATGACAATATGTTTGGTAGGTGCCAAGTAAGTTAGACTTTGACCACAAGGTAAGACGTGAATAACAACACGACCTATGGAGAATGCAAATGAGTGCAAATGAGGATGACACTCTTGCTATGCATATGTATATGAATTATGCCATGATATATGATTAAATGCAAATGTAAATGCAGATGTAGATGTCGAAGACACGACTCGACTCTTTTGTGGAGAAGACAAAACTGGAGTACTGATTCCTCAACACAGAGATCACTGTCATTCTGCTTTGGAACTAAAGATGCTACTGAGCACAAATCTGCCACACTGGTACACTGTATTAAGTTGATGATCCTTGTAGGAAGTATGGAAAGCTGCATGGGGATTCTTTAAGTAAACTGCCCAGATTAGTTGACTGTTGTATATGAACTGATCATTGCTTTAACTGGATTGATGCTGGAAATGACTGAATTACTGTGCACTTGGAAAACTTGCCCCAGTATGAGTCTTGAAAAAGTCTTCTGTATAAACCAATTCTTAGAAGGACTTGCACTAAACAAATCTTGAACTGATTCTCAATAGGATCTGGAAGGAACTTGCCCCTGATTGGATCACTGACCAAGTTTCTCAAATGTTTGAAAATTCCTTAAGCAGAAGCCAGATTGCAAACAAAATTGTTCATACAAACATAGTAAATGCAAAGTTCATGCAACGTTTGAAATCAAAATCATTTTTGGAAAGAGGTAAAACAATAGGGTCACTGGTCAGAACACAGTGGTTCAAGACGTTTAAAAGTGAAAGATAAAGCAAAAAAGGCGTGATGCCAAAAAAATGATCTGCAAAGATCTTTAGGAGTCAGTTTACGCAACCTCGTTGTAGTATGCTTTCAAAATAACCTTGCTTCAATTAGATCTTTTGAGGGTTATAACGTGGCTTGATTCACGGTTTAAGAAACAAAGGATAAAGGCTCAAAGTTTATTTATACCCACCCAGTCTTCGTGATGATCTTCAGTCCTATGCTCAGTTAACTCAGACTATGCACTCAGGTTCCCAAGAGGTTGGAAATTGCACTGATGATAGTGATGATGGTTCAGAAGTTAAGGGACTTTTGAGGTGACAGTCACTACTTCCTTATAACTTTTGGTTGTCATACAAGCTTGTTCTCATTTCTCTTTGCATAAGGTAAGGTCGTGAGCTTCCCATCTTTCTTAGCTTTTGCCTCAAAAAGGACTCGGCTCTTTCTTTGAATAAGGTAAGGTCATGAGCTTCCCATCTTTCTTAGCTTTTACCTCAAAAGGGACTCGACTCATTTTTTTAGTAAGGATTTCTTGAGGATCCTTCTTCATTTATCACTTTAGGAACAACTTGTACAACATTTATTCATTTAATTTGGAAGAGTTGAAAAACTGTGAATGCCTGGCTTACTGATTACGGTGATCCATCATCAGCGTTCGACTTGAAAGACATCTTCGACATGTGCTTGTTGTGTGCGAAGGAAAATTTGTGAGTGCAACCTTTTCATGAATGCACAATCAAATTAACTAAGAACTACCCTGCCCCAGGTTGAGATTGCGGGTTTTCATTTGTAAAGAAAATAAACTCCTACTTCTAAGCTCAAAGGGGTTGACGAGGGGTTATCTTCCTTATTTCTCCACTGTTTGGGAATTGAAACAATGCCTTACATCCTCAACAAAGTGTTGATTTGAAAGCATACCAACAGCAATTATGAGTGTTCTGTTTTCATCATCCTCCCTCCAATCTTTGCATAATCGAAAAGAAAGTGGAAAAGAGATAATAATTTTTTTTTGTTTTTTTGTTTTTTTGTTTTGAAAGATGTAAATAACAAAGCAAATGAAATTGAATCCAAAGTTGCAATGCTCATTTTATTAATTATGAAAGTACAAACATAAATCGAAAGCAAACAGCTAATACAAATAAGAAAAATGCAAACAATAAGAAACAAAAGTCTAGTGACTAATCAGAAACAAGAGTGAGCTGTCCTGTCTGAAACACTGGCTCTTAAGAGGATAGCTGGCTGAGGTCGACCGAAGCTTCACTTAGCGTGCTCTGTAAAGGATTGTTCTTGACATTCGGATTGGTGTCACGAAAGGAGAGAATACCAATTCTGATCAGCTCTTGTACTCTAGCCTTCAATGCAAAGCAATGTTCCAAGTCATGGCCTACGACACCTTCATGGAATGCACAACGGATCTTGGATATGTAAAATTTCAATATTTGAATCTTCATGAACTTAAGCATTTGAATCCCATAATGAATTTGAATTTCTATATGAATCACTTCTTGAATGTCATTTTGAGAACTTATGGCAAGAATTTGATTCAAAAGTTTAATTCAAACTCACAACTTCAAACCGTCAAAAAAATCCAAACTTCAATCTTTAAGAAACACATAAACGATGAACTTGAACTTTGGATCTGGGAGTAATAAATGGCTTTCTTGTTGAACTTTGTAACCATGAATCACCTCAGAATGACCAACACTTCTTTGAAGAATAAAGCATCCAAAACTTTTTTAAAACATCCTATTGTAATCAATAATGAACCCTAATCATAATGCTTTAAAGCCTAACAAGCTCAAGTTTATGATTAATGCATCACGTCCCCAAGAATACTTTGCACCATAAGCGAATCACAACCCATCTTTGACTTCATTGTGAGATATGGCCATAAAATCCACCCAGACCCTCTTCAAGGCCTTGATCTAAGAATAGCCCATGAACGGGGAGAAAATTCCAGAAGTGGAGCCTAGATCAAGTAGAAACCTCAAAACCTTTTTTTAAGTCAGGATCAATTGGTCATATCTTGAAACACTTGACTGTGAGAAATAGGACTATCTCCACTTGAAATTAAAATTCCTGCACAAATCTGTTAGTGATAAAGCATGCCAAAATATGCAAAATGATGCACAGAGAGGTGAAATCTTATGGTAAAAAATTAGGGTATGACAGGAGGACAGAAAGATGGTGAGCACCTTTGACGTGATCTTGAGAGGCCATGATTGTAATCTTGGACGAGGAATATGTTTTGGTCTTAGAACCTGATGTGGATGTTAAGACGGGGAAAACAATTTCCCATAGATGGCACCACTGATCGTGAAGGCTGATCAGATCCTGTGACGGGCAAAGAAGAACGTCTACGATGCTGGATGTGAGATGAGGAGAAGAGGGTGTACCTGCAAGGCACTCCGACGCTCAAGTAAGAAAAGGTCATAGAAAAGGGGCAAGTACAAAGTGTGAGTTCTTAGGATGATTTTTTAATACCTGACCCTCTCAAGAGAGAGGGTTTATATAACGCCCCCAGCGCGTGGCCAACGGTCCCTATTTTTGGAGCGAAATAATCGTTTCCCGAAGAATAGGTAACTGCCAAAAACTAGGCGTTATGACGGGCAGGGTGCCCAAAACTAGTCGTTATGTCGGGCAAAGGCGTAGTTCCGGGCACATTCCCATAACTGTTCCTGGATGATGAAGTCGTTCGTGACGGGAAAACATACCGGGGATGAGCAAATGTCCCTAGGGTCAATTCGTCCATATGTGCCCGGTTGGAGAGCAGAAAGGTAAATTATGCCCCTTATTGGCTGGACTTAGGCAATTACGCCGTTCTGGGAGCAGAAGTGGATTAGGCCATGTCTAGCCATTGGTCCAGTCCAGAACATATATATATATATATATATATATATATGTATGTATTTAGCATGTCTTCGAAGTTTGTTCAGTATGCTAGGATTGTTAGCATGTTGAATTGGCCATGTCTAGCCATTGGTCCAGTCCAGAACATATATATATATATATATATATATATATATATATATATATATATATATATATATATATATATATATATATATATATATATATATATATATATATATATATATATATGTATGTATTTAGCATGTCTTCGAAGTTTGTTCAGTATGCTAGGATTGTTAGCATGTTGAATTGGGCATTGGTTGTAAGCCTAATTATTTAAGTTAGCTTGTGTAATGGGCCTATGTGTAAAAACTCATTAGGTTAGTATGTTAGTTGTCCTATAAATAACATGCTAGTCTCTCATCTTTGGTGAGTGGTGCATATCCTAATTAGGGTGAGAGAGGTTATTTGATGTTCTATAACACTTGTAATCTTGTTTCAAAGAGAAAGTAAAGAATAGCAGTTTATAACCAATTTCATTGTGTTATTCTTATTTCCCTCTTTTTCTACCGGTATGGGTTTCTTGCTGATCAAGAAACCTATTATACTTTGTTATTCCGGTATCATTTTTCACAATAAATTGGTGTGGTGAGCGTGGAGTAGATGTCGTCAACAAAGTATGAGATTGAAAAGTTCATTGGAGTGAATGATTTTGGTCTGTGGCGCTTCAAGATGAAAGCCCTACTGGTTCAGCAGGGTTGTTTAGAAGCGTTGAAGGGAGCCGCAACCATGGACATTGCGTTAACGGACAAAGAAAAAATGACTATGATAGAGAAAGTCCACAACGCCATCTTATTAAGCCTTGGTGATAAGTTTCTTCGACAGGTTTCGAAGGAGGCGACAACGTTTGAGTTATGGGTGAGATTCGAAAGTTTGTACATGAGCAAATCGTTAGCCAATCGCCTCTACCTCAAGCAAGCTCTGTATTCATTCAAGATGAGTGAAGACAAAGTTATGGCTGAGCAGATGGAAATATTCAACAAGATGATTCTTGATCTTGAAAATATCGATGTCAAGATCGATGATGAAGATCATGCAGTGTTACTGTTGTGTGCTTTGCCCAGATCACATGATCACTTTAAAGAAACTCTCTTATATGGAAGAGAGTCCCTGACCTTCAAAGAAGTTTAATAAGCCTTGTATTCTAAGGATTTGAACGAACGAAAGGAGCACAAGCCATCTTAGACTAGTGAAGGCCTGTCGGTTAAGGCGAAATTCATAAAGAGAGATGACAAGTTTGACAAGAAGAAGGGTAAAAGTCAGCAAAAGTCTTATAGTGGTGATGAATATGGTATTCAATGTTATCACTATAAGAAGGAGGATCATACAAGAAAAGTGTGCCCTGAACGCCTGAAAGATCATGGAGGTAAGGATAATGGCAACACACCCATTCTTCAAGATGATTTCGACTCATATAATGTTCTTGTGGTTTCAAGCGGTGACTCAAGTAAAGATTGGATAATGGATTCTGGTTGCACTTGGCACATCACTCCAAACAAAGACTTGTTCGAGGAACTATGTAATTAAGATGATGGATATGTATTACTTGGAAACTGAAATTCTGGTATCAGATGTGTGATATTAAGTGTGATGTCACAACAACACAATTTGCTATATGAACAAGGCAATAACTATAGTAAATAACACAATGAATTGTTCACCCAGTTCAGTCTAACTACCTACGTTTGGGGGCTACCAAGCCAAGGAGGAAATTCACTATTAGTAGTATTAAATTACAGACTCAACAATCCCAGTTGACATCTACCTAACTTTATCACTACCCAATGACACTTTTACCTAAGAAACCACTTAGGTATGAGAAACCACTCACTCCCTAAATCACCTCAGTGATACAATCCAATGATTACAAACTAATCACACAACTTGATTCTGCTTAACAACTTTGATCAAGAACAATTAACAGCTCAAAATAGTAACACTAATTCAAACACGAATGGTTTACAAAACACACACATAACACTTAGTCTTTTGCTCTCTTTCTTCATTATTTACCAACAAGAGTTGAGGCTGCTTTTATAGAATTTTGACTTGGGCTTGGACCTCCTCCAAATATCTGATTTGATTTGTTTTAAAAGCAGAATTTAAAACAGATTTGATCTTCAAATCTTTTTAAATCTTTTCAAATCAGCCGTAATGTTAGTTACATGATCTGCTCCATGATCTGCAAATTATCTGATTGAAAATATCTTCTCCAAGATATTCACATCCAATCTCTCTAACAGATCTCCTCAAAACACCCCAACACGCACAGCCCTAAAACATCACAACCTGATGTTCTGATGTTCTGATAACTGATGTCAAGACATCAAGTATAACATCAGCATATACAACTTCAACCCTGCAATAACTAATGTTAGGAACCAATGTTATGACATTAGACATATGACATCAACATTGTTCAACTTTGTTTTACCAAAATTCCAGCCAATACAAGAACTAACAATCTCCCCCTTTGGCTAATTTTGGCTAAAACAATCTATGCCAACATCAGAGTTACCTGCAGCGGAAAAACTTCATACCAGTAGCAATCACAATCAAACTTCACAAAGCTACACTCCCCCTCAAAACTAGAACCAACATACCAGTTGTTCAATCATGCATACTCCCCCTCAAGCCTAGAGCCACATCAGACAACTAGGCAACACATAGCCTAACTCTCCCCCTTTTTAGCCACAATTGGCCAACTACCAACAAGATATACCCTAACACTATACTACAGTTAGTCCTACTAGCTCTCCTTGTCAGTCTAAAGTCAGCACCACAAGACAAGACAAATCATAGAACAAAACTAAGATAAGCATAAAAGTACTTTTATCCAAGTTACACACCATGCACACAATATGCAGAAACAAACAAAAAAACTACAAACTACAAAAGCAATAAACAGCAAAAACAGCATTTCAATCTTCATTAGCATCAGACCCATCTGCAGTATCCTCATCACCTTCCTCTAAACCTGAATCTTCAGTATTGACATTCACATCATCTTCACCCTGCTCCAAGGATTTGATCATCTGCTCAATTTTCATCTTCCTAGCAGTGGTAGTACTGATAACCATATCAAGATCCTTGTAGGTCGCCTTCAATTCTTCAATCAACTCAGTTTTAGTATTGACCTTCTTAACACCAGAACTTGATGTTACAACAATGTCTGGAACATGATTCCCAACAAACAGCTTGGGATGCAAGGATAAAGCTGACTCCCTCTTACATGCTACATCTGAACTAGTTAAAATTCCAGGATATTGATCTAAGATCATTCCACAGACAAGTGAAGGGAATGCTATAGGCATCTTGATAGCATTAGTGGCACCATGCTTCACAACTTGATCAAATATGTAATTTCCATATTAAACTTGACCTTTTTCCCAATAGCATAAATAAACCTTCCTAATCCCACAGCTATGGTGGTTTTGTGATTAGTAGGTACCCAGTTAGCAGCTCCAATTCTGTGCAAAATAGCATACTTGATACTGAATTTGCTGGCTGCCAATTTACCTTTTAGTGGCCAAACCTTCACTTGAGTGGCTGTGATCTCTTTACACACTTCATTATCAGTCACTTCCAGTTCACAACCCTCTTGCTCATCTCTTCCCAGATACTTATTGATGGTACTAGGAGAGAAATTAATACACTTACCCCTAACAAACACCTTCATGAAGTCCACACTTCTTTTATCAGAAATTTCTATAGGAATGTTAACAACAAATTCCTTAACAAGTCCACCATAGCACTTAGAGAATTTTGTCACAGTCTTCAACAGGCCAGCAACATGAATGAGCTCCATAATTTCATTCATCTCCAATGCATCTTTTCCCAGCTCTCTTTCCAGAGCTAATCTCCTTTGACACACAAATTTCCACATTGGAGCACTGCTAGCATAATGAAAGGATATGTTGTCCACTGGCATTTCAGGAACCTTATCAAAAATTCTCTTCAAAATGGACTTTCTGACAGGGGTGATGTCTTGAACATCTTCCTCAACATCATACTCAGATTCAGATTTTTCTCTAATCTTTCTCTTTTTGGAAGTCACAGCAATCTTGCTCCAAGATTTAGTTGGACCAACTACAGATGTATTTTTCTTCTTGCCTTCAGCTGTCATCTTAGGAGAAGATTCCACAGTCTTTTCTTTTCTAGTCTTTAATCTATTGGCAATCCCAGGAACAACATTACCAATTACTTCATTATCAGATAAGTCAACAACATCCACCACATCAGCATTCTTCTTCCCTCTGGGACTAGGAGTAACATCCCTAGCAGGTGATGTTCCAACATCATGTTCAACATCAACCTTATCTTCAACATGAGTATCCCTTTCTCTTTCAGCTTCGGCTTCAACTTCATCTTCAATCTCAACATCTTCAATGACTGAAATAGCTAATCTGTGGAGATTTGTTTCAGAAGTTTCAATGTCACCCTTTTCTCTAACTGATTGATCAGCAGGCAGTTGATTCAGGGGTCTAGATATTCCCTTCACAGAAATCCCTTTCTCAAATATTTTTGTGACAATCTGATCAATGCTTTTATCCACATCTACCCTTTCTTCAACAGCTTGAGGAAGAGGGGTGGTAGTCTTAGGAGTAGGTTTGTCTCCAAACAAAACACTAGTGACAAACGCTTTACTCTTGCTATCATCAAATTTCTTACCCGTAGATTGATTAGAAATATTACCTTTTGAAGGCCTCTTAGGTTGATACTTCTCAGGTCTTGTCTTTTCTGAGGCTGGAATCATAGAGATAGGAGCAATGTCCATAGCTTCATCCACAGATACCTCTTATGTCGAAACCCTAGAATTTGCATGAGTGGAACTTTTGGACGCAACCTTCTTGGATGAAGATGACACTTATTTAGACATCGTTCCTGTGTAACAACTGATGACCAAAGGTGTTTTGTAATTTCTGTTCTTAGGGGGGAAGATGAACGGACTTGGAGTGTGGAGATTGAAGTAGCGTGTGAAAGTAATAATAGGGAATGATAGCCTAGGGTAAGGGGACTGCTTTTGTTGGTCACTTAAAGGCCAATAAATGTATTTTCCCCACCAAAACAAATTTCCTTTTAAATTTTTGAAATTTAATAAATGCACACCATAATTCACTAACCTTTGAATCCTTTTCCACATGCCCAAATTTCTACTTAACACTTCACAAATTTCAGTAGACATATCTTTAGGGAAATCGTCATTACCCTTCATACCTGAATGATCAACCTCTACTACCTTGGTTTCTTCAATATTTCCTCTGAATAGTTGCATAACACAAGGTTGTTTGGTGATCCTTCTAATGTCACATTCAGATGTCATAACATCATCCTTGACATTACATGATAAGCTGGACTCTTGAGGAACCCATAAATAACAGTTATCTATGGATCTAACTCCCCTCATAACTACTTCACTCTTTTCATTAGTCACTAAACATTCATCTTTAGTGTAGCTAACCTTGAATCCTTCATCACATAACTGACTGATGCTAATCAAATTAGCAGTCAATCCTTTGACCAGAAGTACACTTTCAAGATTAGGTCCAGCCTCACAATTCAATTTTCCAATTCCTTTAACTTCCCTTTTTTCTCCATTACCAAAAGTTACATCGTTTGTGGAGTAAGTCTTGATATCCACCAACTGATTCTTGAAACCAGTCATATGCATTGAGCAACCACTGTCAAAATACCAACCATCCATAGTTGGGGTTCTAACAGATGAGTGAGCTAATAGACATGTGACAGCACCTTTAGTAACCCATTGTTTAACAGTCTGAGGCATGTCCTGCTTCTGTCTAGGTTGAGGAACAGGCTTGGGATAACCATGCAGTTTAAAGCAAGAAGATTGTATATGGCCAAATCTTCCACAATAGTAACATCTTACTCTTTGAATCTCTTCTCTGAAGTGATTGAAATGTCTCCCACCATGATGATGATTTCTGTCATAATGCTGAGGCTGCCATCTGTCAAAATATTGATGCTATCTTCTCCCATAATTAGGCTGACTTCTATAGTGCTTAGGCTGTCTTTTACCATGATGATGTGGCCTTCTTCTGCCATAACCATGAGTCACAACATTATTAGGTCCAAACCCATACATTTTCCCTTGATGTTGAGACATCGGATGGAACATGTTATGTTTGAGATTATAAGCCTGCATACTCCTATGGTATTGGGAAGGCATATACTGTCTAGCTCCAGAAACCTGAGGCTTTCCTTGAGGTTGAGACAAAAACTTCTTAGGAACAGGACCATAGCCCTTCCCATTATTTTGTGGCCCAAGGTGAGGGACAACCTTCTTAATTCCAGAACCATGTCTTTTTTCATGCTGATGAGGAATGTTTCGTTTAACCTCAGAAGAACTAGCCTCTGCAGATATCTTCTTCCTTTGTCCAATCTTCCTCAGGTTTTAGCTTAGTTGTACCATCCTTTTCAACAATAACAGGTGCTTTCCATTCTTTTAAGAGAGCCTTCCAAGCCCTGCTGTCTAATGACTTCAAGAAGGTAACCATCTGTGGTTTACAATAGTCATAATAAGAGCCATCTAGAATAGGGGGTCTATTCACAAATCCACCACTCTCATTGTCCATTGCACCAGAAAGTATCAGCCCTAGATCTCACCCAGATGCAGAGCAGGATGCCTGCTCTAATACCAATTAAAATTCTGGTATCAGATGTGTGATGTCACAACAACACAATCTGCTATATGAACAAGGCAATAACTACAGTAAATAACACAATGAATTGTTCACCCTGTTCGGTCTAACTACCTACGTCTGGGGGCTACCAAGTCAGGGAGGAAATTCACTATTAGTAGTATTAAATTACAGACTCAACAATCCCAGTTGACATCTACCTAACTTAATCACTACCCAATGACACTTCTACCTAAGAAACCACTTAGGTATGAGAAACCACTCACTCCCTAAATCACCTCAGTGATACAATCACATGATTACAAACTAATCACACAACTTGATTCTGCTTAACAGCTTTGATCAAGAACAATTAACAGCTCAAAATAGTAACACCAATTCAAACACAAATGGTTTACAAAACACACACGAAGACACACATAACACTCAACCTTTTGCTCTCTTTCTTCGTTATTTACCAACAAGGGTTGAGGCTGCTTTTATAGAATTCTGACTTGGGCTTGGACCTCCTCCAAATATCTGATTTGATTTATTTTAAAACCAGAATTTAAAACAGATTTGATCTTCAAATCTTTTTAAATCTTTTCCAATCAGCCCTAATGTTAGTTACATGATCTGCTCCATGATCTGCAAATTATCTGATTGAAAATATCTTCTCCAAGATATTCGCATCCAATCTCTCTAACAGATCTCCTCAAAACACACTAACACGTGCAACCCTAAAACATCACAACCTGATGTTCTGATGTTCTGATAACTGATGTCAAGACATCAAGTATAACATCAGCATATACAACTTCAACCCTGCAACAACTAATGTTAGGAACCAATGTTATGACATTAGATATATGACATCAACATTGTTCAACTTTGTTTTACCAAAATTCCAGCCAATACAAGAACTAACAGAAATAATAAAGCTTGCAAGATTACATGTGTTGAACCTGTGAGATTCAAGCTCCGTGATGAGTCAGTTAGGTTATTGGCTGAAGTTAGGTATGTACCTGATTTGAAGAGAAATTTTATTTCTCTTGGTGAATTCGACAAGAAAGGATATATTTTCAAAGGAGAGAAAATTATTCTGAAAGTCATGAAGGGGTCGAAGGAAGTCTTAAGAGGCTTGATGAAACAAGACTTGTTTACCCTTGAGGCTGAAGTTGTAAGTGGTTCTGCAGATGTTGTATCCACGAAATTTTTTTCGAAAACAGAAATTTGGCATATGAGATTGGGCCATGTTAGTGAAAGGGTTATGGTCGAACTGGGGAAACAAAATCTGCTTGGTGGAGACAAAGTCGAAAAGCTAAAGTTTTGTGAACCATGTGTACATGGAAAATATTGCAGAGTGAAGTTCAACAAAGGAAAATAAAGAACACATGGATCCCTTGATTACATCCATGTTGATCTTTGGGGGTCTGCAAGGAGTCCATCACATTCAGGAGCAAGGTATTTTTTATCCATAGTTGATGATTATTCCAGAAAGTTATGTGTATTCATCCAGATGACTAAGGATGAAACTTTTGAGAATTTCAAAAGTTGGAAGACTCTGGTTGAAAATCAGACTGGCAGAAAGGTCAAGAGGTTGAGAACTGACAATGGCCTTGAATTTTTCAGTGAGGCGTTCGACAGTTTTTGTACAGCCTCTGGTATTGCAAAGTACATAACTACTGCAGGTACTCCCATACAAAATGGTTTGGCTGAAAGGTTTAATTGAACCATTTTGGAAAGAGTTAGATGCATGTTGACTAGTGGTGGGTTAAAGAAGGTGTTTTGGGCAGAGGTTGTTTCGACAGAAACATATTAGATAAACATATGTCCTTCAAATGCGGTAGATATGAAGACACCTGAAGAAGTTTGGTCAGGACATCCACTAGATCTCGACAAACATAGAGTATTTGGCTACATAGCCCATGCTCACATTAGACAAGACAAGGTCGAACCTAGAGCTCTGAAATGTATACTCCTTGGATATCCTGAAGAAGTCAAAACTTATAGGTTGTGATTCCTAGAGCCAGGTCACAGGAGGTGTATCACAAGTCGATATGTAGTTTTCAATGAGGCTGAGATGGCATTCAAGAAAATTGATGACATTGGTTGAAGTTCGAAGATATCTGAAGAAGAGTTGGAACAAGATGAGATTCTCGTTGAGGTGGATCATAGTAATGTTGAATTACATGACACAAATGAAGTCGAAGAAGATGCAGAAGTTGCTGTCGAAATTGAGGAAATTGTCGATGACTGCCTGTTGGCAAGAGATAGGTTGAGAAGAGTCATCAAGCCACCTCAAAGACTTAGGTATACAGATCTTACAACTTATGACTTAATCTCTACAAGTAAGGCTTTAGACGAAGAACCTAGAGACTATGAGGAAGTTATGAGAAGTCAAAATAAGACTGAATGGCTGAAGGTCGTGGATGATGAGATGAATTCTCTTCATGATAACCCCACTTGGGAACTGATCAAGAAACCTGCTAGACCCAGGTTAGTCAGCTGTAAGTGGATTTTCAAAGATAAGGAAGGAATCGAATGAGTGACGTCGAAGAGATACAAGGCAAGATTGGTCGCAAGGGGTTTCACTCAGAAATAAGGTGTCGACTTCAATGATGTATTCTCTCCTGTTGTGAAGCACATGTCCATTTGAATGTTGCTTGCCCTGGTGGCACAATTTGACCTGGAACTAGAACAAATGGATGTGAAGACTGCTTTCTTGTATGGAGATCTAGATGAAACAATCCTGATGAAGCAGCCTGGAGGGTATGCAGAAAAGGGAAAGGAAGATTATGTGTGCAAGCTGAATAGATCTTTATATGGACTGAAATAATCTCCTCGACAATGGAATATAAGATTCGACAAGTTCATGGCACACATAGGTTTCATTAGAAGTTAGTTCGACCACTATGTTTACTTCAGATTTTGACCTGAAAATTCATTTGTTATTTTGTTGCTTTATATAGATGATATTCTCATAGCAAGCAACAATGTCGAGGATGTAATGAAAGTGAAGGCTGAACTCAATAAGGAGTTCGATATGAAGGATCTGGGAGCTGCATCCAGGATTCTTGAGATTGACATACGAAGAGATAGAAAATAATCGAGATTATGCTTATCTCAAGAGGCATACCTGAAGAAGGCTCTCGACAAGTTTGATATGTCGACTTCAGAGCATGTTATATCTCAGACAGACCCTCAATTCAAACTGAGTACAAATCAATGTCCCCGTACTGAGGTAGAAAGAGCTTATATATAGCATGCCATATGCTAATATAGTAGGTTCTTTGATGTATGTTATGGCTTGTACTAGATCCGACATATCATATGGAATAAGTCTTGTAAGCAGGTACATGGTGAATCCTGGAAAGGCTCATTGGAAAGCATTGAAGTAGATTCTAAGGTACATAAATAGGTCTCTGAATAGATTCCTAATTTATGGTGGAACATGTGGTGAAAATAGTAAAGCAGAAATCGAAGGGTACGTCGAATCTGATTATACAGGTTGTATGGATTTCAAAAAATCTATTTCTGGATGTGTTCATTATGTTTGGCACAACTATCAGTTGGAAAGCAACACTTCAGAAAGGTGTTGCCTTATCAACCAGTGAAGCTGAATATATCGCCCTCATTGAAGCTGTGAAAGAAGCATTGTGGCTTGAGGGTTTTGCTAAGGAGATGAAACTTCAAGGTTGGGTTATCACTGTTAAATGTGATAGTCAAAGTGCTATACATCTGTCGAAGAATTCAGTCTATCATGAGCGAACCAAGCACATCAATATAAGGCTGCATTTCATTTCGACAGATCATAATGCTGCATATATGATCACCAAGACATTACCAAGTTGCAAGTTCTTCCACTGTATGTAGTTGATAAAGTTGTATGAAGAAATTTAGTTTATTCCCTTTGTGTTATAGAGTTTGTTATAAAGTGGAGATTTATGAGATATTGGATCGAACCCTAGTATGGAAAAAGGTAGCTCTTTGGTTCGACAATTTGAAAGAATCTGAGCATGTCATCGAAGTCTGTTCACATGATGTAGTCGAAGTATGCTAGAAGTGTTAGCATGTCAAATTGAGCCTTGGTTGTAAATCCAATTGTTTAAGCTAGCTTTTTCCTTAAGATAGCTTGTGTAATGGACCTATGTGTAAAAGCCCATTAGATTAGTATGTTAGTTTTCTTATAAATAGCATGCTAGTTTCTCATCTTTGGTGAGTGGTGCAAATCCTAATTAAAATGAGAGAGGTTATTTGTTGTTCTGTAACACTTGTAATCTTGTTTGAAAGAGAAAGTAAAGAATAACAATTTATAACCAATTTCATTGTGTTCTTCTTGTTTCCCTCTTTTTCTACCCTTGTGGATTTCTTGTTGATTAAGAAAGCGATTATAATTTGTTATTCTGATATCGTTTTTCACAATATATATATATATATATATATATATATATTGCTTATGGTTTTGAAAAGTATGAACATCTTCTAAATTTAAAATTTAGGATTGATTGAAGAATTCTATCTTTTATTTGAGTCAATAATATCTTTGTTGTGATTTTGGGAGATTTTGTTTCTATTAATTAATAGTGGTTCTTGATGTCAGAATCTAACCTGATTTTTCTATGTAGTGTGGTAGTTTGGAATTGATCCTCTCTGTTTCTGTAACACTTGTAATCTTGTTTGAAAGAGAAAGTATAGAATAACAATTTATAACCAATTTCATTGTGTTCTTCTTGTTTCCCTCTTTTTCTACCCTTGTGGATTTCTTGTTGATCAAGAAAGCGATTATAATTTGTTATTCCGATATCATTTTTCACAATATATATATATATATATATATATATATATATATATATATATATATATATATATATATATATATATATATATATATATATATATATATATATATATATATATTGCTTATGGTTTTGAAAAGTATGAACATCTTCTAAATTTAAAATTTAGGATTGATTGAAGAATTCTATCTTTTATTTGAGTCAATAGTATCTTTGTTGTGATTTTGGGAGATTTTGTTTCTATTAATTAGTAGTGGTTCTTGATGTCAGAATCTAACCTGATTTTTCTATGTAGTGTGGTAGTTTGGAGTTGATCCTCTCTGTTTGGTTGATCCTTTGGTTGGTGGCATGGTTTTATTTAGGTTTAATGAATTTGATAATTAAAGTGTTATATCTGGTTTTCACGAGGGTGTAAGCGGTTACAGCTGAGCGAAAATCACTTATCAGTTAGAAAAACTGAAGATTTATCGTGGGTGTAACCTGTTAACGTAACCGATTACCACTAAATGAATTTATTTTTGTAACAGCTCTAACCAGTTACAGGTTTAGTGTAACCGATTACAAGTCCGAGAATTCAGTTTTTTCAGTTATTTGATTGTGTAACTTGAGTCCTAACCATCTTGTTATGTTTGTATAAATGTCTTTCAGACATCCTCACAAATGATAAAGAAAATATTCTCACTCTCAATTAATTTCTCTCTCCCTCTCCAAACTCTAATTTCTCCATTATTCACCAATCTTATTGTTCCAAGTTCAAACACGCCCAACAAAATACCGCAAAAAGACGGAGTGGGCCAGACATAGTTGAAGGTGCATACCTAAAACCTTAGTACATCCCACATTAAAGTGTGAGTAGAGCAAGGTTGACGCGCAGACATTACATCTTTTAAGCCTAAAGAATTATAAAATCATGTCAATGTTCATGTCTGCAAAAGTTCGTAAAAAAATGGATAGAACGGGACAGACACATTAGAGAGAGAGGGTCTAAACCCCTAGTCCGCCTCGCACTAAAAAACAGGTAAAACATATATGTCCAACGAACACGACCCATTTTACCACCACTAATTTTGTATCTTTCAGCATCTATAAATATAATAATTTGTCATTATTTTTCTAGGGATATTGTTTTAGAAAATTCATTTACCCTCGACATTTAGTTTTTCATCCTGTGCATGAAAAAGTTTCTCGACTGATAGTTGGTTTGAGAAATTGTGAGATATTCACTAGTATGAAAGTCTCTGATTCTTACCACATTACTGGTAGAAATTAGGTGTACTGTTATGATGCTAATTCAAGAACCCTAACAAAGTATGAAAACAACTATAAATCTAAAAGCAAACTAAGAAAAATAGAGATAAAAGATAACTTGATTTTTCATTGATTAGTTACAAATGTCTCTAAGGACTACATATATAGTAATCATAGTGATACTAAACTAGAGGGCCCAATTGAAAAGCCCAATTCAACAAAACATTCAAAATAAAATAACAACTAACATAATAGTATTACTAATTAAAATATATAATTGCACCTCCTATCATTGCCGCAAGGTTCTAAAATTACTCCCGGATAAATCCAATAACAACAGAAGCAAGTGCCAACCATTCGAAAGGAGGATATATATACTTCAAAAATGAAAGAGAAAGTAACAAGCCCATCTTGCTTCTTCTTGTAGATTCTCTGTATCTTTGCTCTTGATTCACTAAAGGCAGTTTCGAGAATAGCCGGTCTGAATCCAACAAGAACAGACTGTGGATTAACTCCACCTCCACCAATATAAAAGGACTGAAAAGTATCACTATCACCTAAGCTAGTAGAAGAGTCAATGTTGCAAATGACATGAAGTCTCTGGCCTTCACCTATAATAACTAAATAGAATACAGACCCTGCTGGAATTACATATATGTCACCTGTCTTCAATCTCCTTTCCTCCAGTGCATCTCCATATGGGAATCCTAACTTTGCTACTCCTCTACGGACAAATATGATCAAATTGGAGTCAAGATACTGAGGAATAAACAGGGACTTTGGTTCCATATTAATCAAACCAATTTGCATTCTTCTGTCCAAAAACTTATCATCATATTTTTGCATCACTCTCATTTCTCTTGCATCGGTTTTGACAACACACTTGGAGTCTTGAAACAAGAACAATTTGTTTGATGATGATAACCTTTCTGATCTTTCTTCATGTTCAGACATTGTCATGGTTACTCCTTCAACTGTTTGAGGTGACACTGAAGGTGGTTTGGTTGCAGAACATTGATGCAGGTCCAATTGAAGAACCCTTGAAGGTTTCTCAATGAAATCAAATCCTAATATGTCGTCAACACCCAAAACCTTCAGCTGCAAAATCACATTAGCAAGGTTGCAACGCTTAATTTTTGGCATTGTAGAATCCTCAAGTTTCTTGAATTCATTTTTTGGATATAGACGAAAGCATTTTCCAGGTCATTCACGCCCTGCACATCCACTTCTTTGCAGTGCCTGGGACTTGGATGTAGGTAATACAATCAAAGATTTCATGCCTTTTCTAGGGTCATAGGAACGCGCTTTTACAAGTCCAGGATCAATTACATACTTGATTCCAGGAATCGTAATTGACGTCTCAGCAATATTAGTTGCCAATATCACCTTGCGAAATCCAGATGGAGCCGGTGCAAAGGCTCGTATTTGCTGCTCAGATGGAAGAGCTGCAAATATAGGCACAGTTAGAAGCTTCTGACTTTCTTCAGGTAACTTTGTAAGTCGCTCATTGATAAGCCTTTCAACAACTTCAATCTCCTCTTGTCCGGTCAAAAATACTAGTATATCACCATGAGTCTCCCCTAGATGAACCTGGAAAATCGTTATCAGAGCAGCATCTAAATAATCTGTTTCTGGAAAACGAGTATAAAATAAATCCACACCCTTGGATATGAACAGCTTTGGCATCACCAAAGTACTCAGAGAAAGTCCGAGCATCCAGACTTGCAGACATGATGATACACTTCAACGGAGAACTCTTGTTCCCATTATTATGGTTCCGACCATCACCGATAGAATTTGAACGAGCAACTTGCACACGTTTTAACAATCCCAATAAGACATCAGTGTGCACGGTTCTCTCGTGTGCTTCATCAACAATTATAACAGAATACTTAGAAAGATACTGATCCAGTAATGCTTCCCTCAGAAGCAATCCATCTGTCATATATTTGATCCTTGTTGAGTTCGAAGTAGAATCATCAAATCTAACAGAGTACCCAACCTTTTGGCCCAACTTCACACCATATTCGTCAGCAACTCTTTTAGCCACAGTGACAGCAGCAACATGTCTAGGCTGAGTTATTCCAATAACTTTTCCATCGCGGCAAAATTCAGCATCAAATAAAAATAGTGGAATCTATGGATCATAGGTCATAGAGATGATGCGCAACACCTCTGCAACAAAGAATTTGGCAGCGTCTCGTTCTAGCATTTCATCAGACAGACGGTGAGTTGGTTTAAGTGGCAACAGCGAGACTGGTACCGTGATTGAATCAGGTGGCTCTGGCAGTGGAGACGGTCGTGATTGAATCGATTGCATAAGGAGAAACCCATTTTTTAAAAATCCCATACCAATACAAAATTTGAAAACCTTGTTCTTCGAAGCTAAATCCTTCATGTGTTCAATCTTTTGACCTTCTGTTAATCCACCATCAAATTCATTGAACTTCATTTCCTTCAACCGAATCGATTTCGGCACTGTTGCATCAACCAGTGAATCAAGGTTATCGAAACCAATAGATTCATCCATTTTTGCTTGTTCATCTGGTGTTGCTGAGTTATGGCGTCTCGAAAATGTGTCACTCGGTTTCAATCCTTTAATTGAGATGGATCGAGATTGTGATGGATAACCAACACCGAGAAATCCACCAACATAATCCTTGTTTTTATCCAGAAACATATCAGCCTGATATGTCACCTCCGCAACGGCATCATTTTGAACATTCTCCAATTCACGATCCTTAACCTTCAATTATTCCTCCTCTACTACGACACCATTTTGAACACTTCTGAATCCGTTATCGGTACCAACCTCCGCAACAGTATCAGTAACATGAACGTTATTCACATCAGATCCCAAACCGTTATGAAGAATCTTTCCTTCCTGTTCAACGACATCAACTTTCTTCGTTTCATCAACAGAACCATTAGAAACTACACAAGACTCTTCAGGCATGACAGCTTTAACGACATCTAATCCGCCCTTTGTGACAAGCATTCCCAAAATAAGTTTGACCTTTGCTTGAAGTGGGTTGGAAGAAAGGGACGGGGTTTTCCAGGAGGTGGATAGAGTGTTTATGGATCTAATGGTTTTTTTAGAGGTTGTTTTAGATCTTTTCTTAAATAAGAGGTGAGACACTTGTAAATGCTTCTCAAAATCCCTTCTAATTGTGTCGGAGGTTTTTGTTGGTTGTAGTTGTTGATGATAATTATTGTAGTAGTATGAATAATGAGATGATGAATAGGATGAATATGGATTAGGTTGAGGTGGTGTATACCCATGATTAAAATACAAATATGGGGCTGTAACATGTGGATTTGTAGAATAAGATGAGAAAATTTCCCATGGAAAAGAGGGAAATGAAGGTGTGGTAGGAGTTAGAAAAGAGGGTTGTGTAGGATAGGTGGGAGGAATGCTCTATGGATGATATGAAGGTGTATGATAAGGATAATCTATAGGAGGATTTGAGTACATGGATGAAAGCACCAATTGTTAGGATGCTAATTCAAGAACCCTAACAAAGTATGAAAACAACTATAAATCTAAAAGCAAACTAAGAAAAATAGAGATAAAAAATAACTTGATTTTTCATTAATTAGTTCCAAATGTCTCTAAGGACTACATATATAGTAATCATAGTGATACTAAACTAAAAGGTCCATTTGAAAAGCCAAATTCAACAAAACATTCAAAATAAAATAACAACTAACCTAATAATACTACTAATTAAAATATCTAATTGCACCTTCTATCATGTACTACTTCTCTTCTCTCAGATTTTACCTTCAATATAATATTGCATGTATTAGGATTTATAGCTTTGGTAGAATCACATAACATAGGCTTTATTGATTCCTTCCTTGTAGTAATTTTGTTAATAACTTTAGATTTTGTTAGATATAGCTATTGATTTTCCAATTTGTCAATTAGTAGTCTTCATTGTAAATCATTTTATTTTCTTAATTATGATACCTCATTTGAATCGAAAGGAATAAAAACACATAGTTTCATTTATCTCACTATTATTGTTTTGCAATTCCTGATTAATATACAAAGCTTAGTTCAACATGATTGCTACTGTTTAGGGGTGTTCGCGGTGCGGTTTGGGCGGTTTTGACGATAAAAATCATCCGAACCGCAAGGAAAAAAAGCATGCGGTTTGGTTTGGTTTGGTTGGCTTTTAAAAAAAATCCGAACCAAACCAAACCAAACCAATGCGGTTTGGATTGGTTCGGTTGGTTCGGTTTTTTACAAGATTTTTTATTGACTGATATTTACATATATAGAGAACAACATAACTTTGTGTTTAGTCATTCATACATTGCAAAATAACAACAAAACTCATCATATTTAGACAAAAAGTTCTCATTCAATATACAAAAATAAATTTAAACAAAGGTGGAAAAAATAGTAGCGTAAAACAATATCAAAATATTATAATAAAACATAAAATATAAGAGAAGGGAGATTAGAGAAGATGAAAAAGAAAGAACATAACAAATGTGAGATTAGAGAAGAAATGTGCGATAAAAATATAATTAGAAGAGAAAATAGTAACATAAAAATGAGAAGATGAAAAAGAAAGAACATGTGAGATGAAAGATTAATGTAGAAGAGGCGAGACGTACATGGCAAAGAAGATGAGAAGAATGCACAATACTATTATGAGAGATTTGAGAAGATTAAAACTGAAAAATTAAGTGTAAGTAAGAGAAAATATTTCGTAATTGTAAGGTTAAGGCATAATGGGTTTGAGTTTTGGGTTAGATGTGAGATAAGTGAAGTTTGTGTTGTAACATAATGCGGTTTGGTTTGGTTTAGTTCGGTTTGCAAAATACAAACCGCAAACCAAACTAAACCGTGCGGTTTTGTTAAAAGATGGCCCGAACAAATCCGAACCAAATGCGGTTTTTTGCGGTTTCGGTTTGGTTTGGTTTGGTTTGCGGTTTTTTATTGGGTTGGTTCGGTTTTGAACACCCCTACTACTGTTACTACAACTATCTTAGATGCTTTTAGGCTCCAGAAGTAGTTTAAGCAAGAACAACTTTTATTTATAATGATTTTGAATCTCGAACTAACTTAAGCATTAGATTATTAACTTTGCAGATCCATCTCCACGCTGCATTTTTGAGAATCACCACCATCGGTTTATGATTTCTCATAACCAGCTTACATATAATTCTGATTTCATAATGAAACCCCGGCAAAATTGTCAATATAAATATAATATTTTAAAAACCTCTAAAATGATATTATCAATAGAAAATATAATGATCAAATATGAGATACGTGGGATTGTGAGATCTTACATCATTTGCTTACACGTACATACGTTAGCTTGTCCTATTTTCTTGGTCGGAAACTTATTTTATGTGAGTAGTTCCTTTCTTTAAGGATAGTTCAAGTTCATAATTCTTTTGGTGTAAACACATCCTTCAATTATTAGATTCCATGAAATCTGAACACTATCTTCTAACGATGTATAACTAAGTCTATACAATCACTCGTCTTTTAATCCAATTTTCCTCAATTTTATTTGTTGTCGAGTATCATTGTCAAAGTAAAGATCCTTTATAGTTGTTATATAAAATATTCATCCAAACGTATAAATCGTATCAATATGAGAATATGTAATACTTGCTTCCGTTGCACGAATCTTTTGCTTGACTTTGACTTCCATAAACATTAATAGACTGATCAATTTTATAAGTGTTAGCACTGTTCAAGTGGTGGCTATAGGCCCACTACCAATAATCAATAGTTAAAAATCACAATTAAAGATTTTTTAAAACATATTATAGTGTTATGAATGATTGTTAGAGTTCTTACCCGAGTTTTTATCACTTTCTTTATACATGTATTCCACTTGATTTGTCAAAGAACTGGTATTCAACAATACAAAAAAATTATATAAATTTTTAAAATTGTTTTGTAGACAATTGACAAGTCAATAAAAATAAACACTTGGTCATTTCACAAAAATAGAAAAAATATAATAAATAAAAGAGAGAATATATTTTTATTAATTGTTGGTGTATTCTAACTATCATAAATATAAATAATAACTCTGATGCATTAATTGAATGATATAATAGGAAGATAAAATAAATAAATATACATTCAAAACTAAAATCTACTATTATTTTGCGATAATTATTTTTTTAAACATGAGATATTTTCTGAAAATGGAGAAAATTTGTATTATTCTGATATGGAGGAAATATATATATATATATATATATATATATATATATATATATATATATATATATATATATATATATATATATATATATATATATATATAACTCTCGGACTCTAAGTCTTCACCAACCAGTCAACCTCCGAAGGTTTTTTTTCTCTCCCTCTCTCTCTTGTAAAGCATATAGAAGAGTTTCATAGAGTGTTAATTTCATGAGTTCTAATTAGGAATTATCTGAGATTATTTAGATAATAAATCATCTTCTACCTTTAGCCAAAAGCTTCATTGTTATGCTACTAAACTCTAAAAATTGAATGTGAGTGATAGCTACAAAATACATTATGAAACCTAATGTTTTTTTGTAAAGCTATTTGTGTCTAGAAGATTAAAAAATTGGTTTGTGACTATGGTGTCTAGAGACTGACTTCCAACAAGAAGAATAATTTTTCTCTAAAAAAATTTCATAGGATCGAGTGAAGATCAATATGGACAAAGTTTCAAAGTTCTTAATATCCTTCAGTAAAATAAAGGTTGAGACAAGGGAATTCCGTTAAGTTCGACCGAAGAATGCCGTAGACGGAATCTTGGAGCATAACTTTGGTTTTACGAAGGTAACCAGTTCAAGACCAAGTGAAGATATTGTGAATTTTGCAGTTTTTGGTGTTTAGCTTACAACACAAGGGAAATCAAGATTCAGACTTTCTGCTCATTATAATTGTATGGACCTTTAATGTTAGATTGATTCTTCAATTAATAAGTTTCAATTTAGACATCTCGTATAAGTTGAATTCAATTAATTTACACTTTGAGTGTTTAGCTTCTTCATCTTCCATCTTCATTGTATTTTCACATTTCTGAGTAAATAGTGAAATCTATCCAAACACATATTTTACAAAATTCCGCTGCCAAGTGTTTTATTAAACTTTAATTACTTGATCGTATATTCGTATTTAGTTTTGCGGATTTGTACTCTATCCATTGTGGATAATTTTATTAGTGACCGATGGGTTAAATTGTCATCTCTATCATCAAATGAACCTCTTTGAGATTTACTTGAACCATGAAGTCGTTGGCGTGTTAATTTATACAATCGCAAGTATATAATTGTTCAATTATCCTTTTGTACAATGTTTTTCATAGGCCCACGAATTTATGAATTAATTTAAAGAAATATATGACTATTAACCATAATAACTTTTGGAACTTAATATAGAAGAAGTGTTACAAAATTATGGCTATAAACATATTGAATTATTCAATTTTGATGCAAGAAGTTAGCTTTCGATAATAATTTAGATAGTAATAATTTTTCTAAGACACTGGTCTTAGTGTATTTTGTTAATTTATCGTAATTTCATGGGTAGGAATTGAACCACAATTACCAAGTAGTGACAGAAAAGGGAATTAGAAAGATTTAATATTGTTTTACTATTTATCTTATTTAAGATTTTACTATTCATTAATCCAAATATATACTAAGCCTACCTCCAAATTGTTAATAATTGTTGAGTCTAAAGATTAAGAAAAATTTATATGAATACGAACATTCAAACATTACATAACAACTTTTGATACAATTTCCAAATGATCATCAACACTCGAGCTTTTATCAACGTTCTTTAATGATAATTCATATTCTTCTGTCACTTTTGTGAGTTACAATAAATATATTGTGGTAATTAGATCGAACTCTAATTTTAAAAGGTTAGTTTTATAGTTCAATAGTAGTTGAAGATGTGTATATTATAGTCGAAGTCTGTTTTTACATGCAGATGGCTATGTTAGCTTATTTTTAAGTTTGCATGTCAAATTGGGTCAATCTGTTGGACCAATTGTTTAGTGTGTTACTGGAAAGTTAGGGTTTAGTTTTTCTATAAATAGTATACTAGTCACCACTTTTTCATCAATCCCTGATAATCGTAACAGATGGGGTAAAAGTGGTGTAGTTGAGATTCAATTGTAAACACTGTTCCCTAATAAGTAATCGAATAAAAAATCCAGTTTTATACCACTTTGAATTGTCTTTCTCTTCTCCTCTATCTTTTCCTTTACTTAGTGGTTTTCTTGTTAATCAAGAAACCGATCATAAACTTTTTTCTTGGGAATTGCTTCACAAGAAATTGTTGCAGTGAGCGTGGAGAAGAAGATGTTGTCAAGAAAGTATGAGATTTAGAAATTCACCAGTGTGAATGATTTCAGTTTGTAACGCTTGAAGATGCAAGCCCTACTTGTTCAGCAGGGTTTGTTAGAAGCGTTGAAAAGATCGAAAAAGATGGATGTTGCCCTAACAGAGAAGGAGAAGACGATGATGATCGAGAATGTCCATAGTGCCATCATATTGAGTCTTGGTGATAAGGTTCTCCACCAGGTCTCGAAGGAGAAGACAGTGGCAGGTGTGTGGAGAAAACTCGAGGGTTTGTATATGACCAAATCTTTGGTCAATCGTCTCTACCTGAAGCAAACTTTGTAATTATTCAAGATGAGTGAAGACAAAGTCTTGGATGAGCAGCTGGATATGTTCAACAAGTTGATTCTTGGTCTTGAAAATATCAAGGTCAAGATTGATGATGAATATCAAGCATTGTTGTTGTGTGTTTTACCAAGATTTCATGCTCACTTCAAAGAAACCCTCTTGTATGGAAGAGATTTGTTAACCTTTTAATAAATTTAATCATCCTTGTACTCAAAGGGCCCGAATGAAATGAAGGATCATAAACCATCTTCTTTTGGTAAAGGTTTGTATGCTAAAGGAAAGTCCTCAAAGAAAGATGGTAAGTATGAGAGGAAGAAGGGTAAAGTTCTACAAAATTCTTATAGTGGTAATGCTCCTGCTATTAGGTGTTATATTGTAAGAAAGGGGGTCATACAAAAAAGGTGTGCCATGAACTTTTAAATGATCATAGTGGAAAGGATAATGGTAATGCAATCAATGTGCAAAATGATTATGAATCATCTGATGTCCTGGTGGTTTCAAGCAGCGACTCTAGTAAGGAGTGGATTATGGATTTAGGGTGTACTTGGCACATGAATCTAAACAAAGACGTGTTTGATGAGTTATGTGATCAAAATGGTGGATCAGTGTTATTGGGAAACAACAAAGCCTACAAGATTGCAGGAGTTGGATCTGACAAATTCAAGCTCCACGATAAGTCAATAAGGCTATTGATTGATGTCAGGTATGTACCTGATCATAAGAGGAATTTGATTTCTCTTGGAGAATTCGACAAGAAAGGATATGCTTCTAAACGAGAACAAAGTATCCCAATGGTAATGAAAGGGTCGAAGGAAGTCTTAAGAGGCATCAAGAGGTAAGGCCTGATTACTCTTGAGGCTGAGGCTATAAGTAGTTCAACAGATGTGGCATCCACAAAACCTGTGTTGAAAATTGAGCTGCATCATAAGCGACTTGGCCATGTTAGTGAAAGATGCCTGGTCTAATTGTCGAAACAAAATCTATTATGTGGTGACAAGGTCGAAAAAATGGAGTTTTGTGAACTTTGTGTATTTGATAAATGAAGAACACAGGTAAATGAAAAACACATGGATCCCTTGATTATATCCATGTTAAACTTTAGGGGCCGGCAAGAAATCCTTCATACTCAGGTGCAAGATATTTTCTATCTATAGTTTATGATTACTCACGAAAGTTGTGGGTATTCATTCATAAAGCTAAGGATGAAACTTTTGAAAATTTCAAAAGTTGGAAGACTCTAGTCGAAAACCAAACTGTCAAGAAGGTCAAGAGGTTTAGGACCGACAATGGTCTTAAATTTTGCAATGAGGCTTTCGACAACTATTGTGTTGCTTCTAGTATTGCAAGGCACATAACTACTAAGTACTCCCCAACAAAATGGTTTGGCTGAAAGGTTTAATCGAACTATTCTGGAAAGAGTAGGGTGCGTGTTGGTTAGTGCTGGATTTGAAGAGGGAGTTTTGTGTTGAGGCTGTAGTGACTGCATCATACCTAATAAATAGGTCTTTCATGACCGCCTTGGGGAGGAAAACACCTAAAGAAGTCTGGTTAAGTCATCCACTTAATCTCGACAGACTTAGAGTATTTTGTTGTGTAGCAGATGCTAAGTTGTAAACGTTGGATTTTAGCTTAGAACCAATTCTACTTAGTTGATTTCATTCCTGGCTTGGTAGCCCCCAGACGTAGGTGTTGTTGATCACCGAACTGGGTTAACAATTCTTGTGTGTTGTTTTCTTTCTGTTGTTTGTTTCTGATCTTCCTTAATCCTTATGAGAAGTAGAGATCAAGTGTCACGACATCCTGTCCAACATCTTAGTGATATGCTTAACCAGAATTTCACCTAGAGCCAGGTCAAAGACTTGGTTATGCATATCACATATTATTTGCCTTAATCTCTGCAAGTGAAGTTCTTGATGAAGAACCTAGAGCCTATAAGGAAGTTGTGAGGAGTCGAAATCAGACTAAATGGATGAAAGCCGTGGATGATGAGATGAAATCTCTTCATGATAATAACACTTGGGAGCTGATCAAGAAACCTACTAGGGCCAGGTTAGTAAGCTATAAATGGATTTTCCAGGTTAAGGAAGGAATCAAATGAGTGATGTCAAAGTGATTTAAGGCAAGGTTGGTTGCTAGGGGGTTCATTCAGAAATAAGGTGTCGACTTCAATGTTGTGTTCTCACCTGTTGTAAAGCAGAGATCCATTAGAATGTTGTTAACCATGGTGGAAAAGTTTGACTTAGAACTTGAACAGATGGATGTGAATATTGCTTTCCTGTATGGTGATCTAGATGAAACAATCCTAATGAGGCAACCTGAAGGTTATGCAGAGAAAGGAAAGGAAGATTATGTGTGCAAGTTGAATAGGTCGTTATATGGCCTGAAAAAATCTCCTCGACAATGGAATAAGAGATTCGATAAGTTCATGGCACACATAGCTTTCATTGGGAGCTAGTTCGACCACTGTGTTTACCTCATATTTCGACCTGGAAATTCACTTATTAGTTTTTGGCTTTATATGGATGATATCCTCATACCAAGCAACAATGTTGAGGATGTTATAAAGGTGAAGGCTGAACTCAATAAGAAGTTCGATATGAAGGATATGGGAGCTGCCTCCATAATTTTTGGGATTGACATCCATAGAGATAAAAAGGAGTCAAGATTATTCTTATCTTAAGAGACATACTTACTAAAGATTCTCAACATGTTTGGTATGTCGAATTCAAATCATGTTGTAACATTGACTAATCTTCAGTTCAAGTTGCGTTCGACTCAAAGTCCTTGTACTGAAATCGAAAAAAATCTATACGAATAGCATTCCATATGATAGAATAGTAAGTTCTTTGATGTATGTTATGGTTTGTACGAGACCATACATAGAATATGCAGTGAGCCTCGTAAATAGGTAAATGGCCAATCTTGGGAAGACACACTAGCAAGTATAACACCCTGATTAATTATTCGTTTATTTAATTATTTATTTATTCTAATTGAGTATTTTATTTAAATAATTTTTTTTAATATATGACATGTTTGGATGGCGACGTTATTTGTGGTGTTTTGTGTTATTTAATTGGGTTAGTGGGAATTAATTAATAAATTAGTTGGAAATTGGTGAGAATATGTAGAATTTGGCCAATTTTGGGAATCGAGAAAATTTAGTGGTGAGTGGAGGAAGGTTGAACTTTAGTTGGGCAAAAAGAGTAATTAGAGAAAATAAATTAAAATAATATATATTCTTAAGTTAGACAAAAATTATGTTTTTAGAATATTTTCTATCAGTACATGAAAGACAAGGGAATATGAGAAAAGAAGAACTTTGAGGAAGGACTGTTAGAGCTCGAGAGAAGAAATCAATTGAAGTTACTTTGTTAAATTGTTCTAGAATTACAAGGTAGGGGAATTCTTCATCTATGAGTGCTTAATTCATGAAAGGGTAGAGAGTTTTCCCTTAACCTTCAATAGTATTTTCTCCTTTTGTTGATTTGTATTGTTTGATGAATAACATGATTGAAATTCTGTTTTCATGCCATGATTTCTTTGAAAATTCGTGTACTGTATTTGGTGTGATTATTGAATATGTTATTTGTTCATAATCATGGGTTTGGATGTGAAATTGAGATTTTTAAAACTTGATTAAATTCCGAGTTTTATGCTTGAATCAATGTAATAATATGTTAGATTAATAGGAATTAACATGATATTAGGTTATAATCATGTGGATGATGTTTCTGCACTGTTTGAGAGTGTTTAGAGTTTGAATGAATTTTTGAGGTTCTACCATAGCAGAACGAAATCCTGCTTCTGTTAGCAGGGTGACGGGTGTCACGCCCTGGGAAGCGCTGACGGGCGAGAACCATATGACAGGGAGACCACATGGTCTCTAAGCGAGCGTAGTCTTTCCTGGTCGCCACAGGTGTGACATGTGAGTGATGGGAAGCATGACGGGCATCATCTCGGTTACAGGTTACCCGTCATCGAGTCAGAATGCGTGTTCTGACCTACTGAAATGGTTTTCGTGTGTGGTTTTGTCGACCGGTCAGTGATGGGCTATTGTTTGGTGTTTTTGGTGGTGAGTCTGAGTTTGTTAATTAAATTATATGATTAATTAAGTGATATTATACATAAATGTAGATTATGTGTAATTGTAAGTATGTGTAATAAAGATGAAAGTATTATGTGATGATGACTTTTGTTGATGAGACATGTGTTTTGAGATATGAGTTATTCTTGATGAAATGAAAATGTATTTTGTTTATAGCCAGAGAGTGGTTGTATTGCATCTGTTGAGTGTTTATGTATAATCAGAGTGGGGTTGTACTGCATTTTGTATGACATTCATCATATGTGTCATTGTTGTGAAAGAGACATGTTCGCTAGTTCAGAGTGGGGACTAGTGACTTATACCAAGCCTTGAGTGGGAGCTTGGAGCTTAGAGTGGTGGCTCGGGGTTCGTAGATATTGGGACCTAATTCGTATGTATAACTAAGCATTGAGTCAATACCGCATGCATATAGAGTTGTGTTGTAAGGTTGGTTCAGAGTGGGAACCGTGATGAGAATGAGTAAAGTCATTGATGCATTATGTTACATGATTGTGATTTGGGTGAGATGAGAATACATGATATGGTGTGTTTTCTGATGTGTGGATGATTGTGTAGATTATATGTGAATATATCCTGAATGTTTATGCACTGTTTATTATTTGAATGTGTTCTCACCCTTTTTTGTGTTATTTACATTTGTGTTCCTCTAAGCAGAGTCCTGATTTATGGTGGAGCCTGTGGTGATGATAGCAAAGTCGAAATCGAAGGATTTTTCGACATTGATTATGCAGGTTGTATGGATTCCAGAAAATATATTTTTGGATATGTGTTCACTATGTTTGGCAGAACAATCAATTGAAAAGCAACACTTTAGAAGGTTGTTGTCTTATTAATCACTGAAACGGAGTATATTGCGCTCGGTGAAGCTGTGAAAGAAGCATCGTGGCTTGAAGGTTTGTCTAAGGAGCTAAAACTTCAAGGTCTAGTTATCACTGTTAAATTTGATAGTCAAAGTGTCATACATCTGTCAAAGAATTCAATTTATCATAAACAAACTAAACACATCGATGTGAGGCTGCATTTCGTCAGAGAGATAATCTAGCATGGAGAAGTTCAAGTGATTGAGGTTTCGGTTGATGGCAATGTTGCTAATATGATCACCAAGACATTGTCAAGTAACAAGTTCTTCCACTGTATGCAGTTGATAAATCTGCATGATGAGAGCTACTTTGTACCCTAGTTAGTGTAGAATTTGTTCCAAGGTGGAGATTTGTGGTAGTTGGATCAAACTCTAGCCTCGACAAGGTTAGCTTCATAGTTCGACAGTAGTCGAAGATGTGCATGTCGTAGTTGAAGTCTGTTATGCAGATGTCTATGTTAGCTTGTTATTTAAGTTAGCATGTTGAATTTGGTCAGTCTGCCAGGCCAATTGTTTAGTATGTTAGTTGAAGGCTTTGGTTTAGTTTTCCTATAAATAGCATACTAGTTACCACTTCTCCATCAATCTCTGATAATTCTAACAGATACAGTGAATGTGGTGTGATTAAAATTCAATTGTAAACATTATTCTTTAGTGTGTAATTGAATCAAGTTATCAATTATACTATACTTTCTTGGACATCGTTTCACAACATATATGTAGTTAAATTCCTTTGTATTTGTATTAAATATATACGCCACGCTCATAGACGTGGACCTACGTTCTATCTTACAAGACTTAAGACGACCAAATTTTTATTAAATAAAAAAAAGGTTTAGGTGTTAGCCACATGTTAGTTAGCATTCACTTCGTTTTATTTGTGATCATGTTCATATTTAGATATTAACTTATTATTATTTTGATATTGCATTGTGATATTTATACTTTTCCTGGATTATAGCGTAGTTAAATAATTTATTTGAGCAACTGTGTATTATTATTGTTTGAACCTATGTGTAGCTACTCTGAGTAACGGTTTGTGTTCATTGGTTTGGGCAAATCCGAATTAAATTGGAATTCAAACCAAACCAATGTGTTTGAATTGGGCATATTTTCAGTTCGGACAAAAACTAAACCGTACAAATTTAAATCGATGTTAATTGGTTCGGGCAACAGATTTCTAATTTGCTACCCGTAAACCTGAACTAAACCAATAACAATCAACATAATTAATTCATATAATAAATTATTAATTTTAATTGAGTTATTACTTATTTATTTGAATGAGGAGAATAATTGTTATAACAATTACCAAGTACAAACCATAATAAAAGAAACAAAGAGGCATAGTCTCTAGACATTTCTAATGAAAAACGGAACTACATCTTTCTAATTATCACAAGCATATCAACCAATGATGAAATATAGAGGAACCAAACATCACAATCATTATAAATCAAACTCACAAATTACACACTACAAGTATCTGCAAATTACAACATTCTTCCTAAATCGCAAAACCTCAAATCACAAGTATCTGCAAACTACAAATCTTCAATTTTATGCTATGGAATGGAGTATGAGTATGCAGTAAAATTGTTTTAAGTTATTGAATATTTAAGTGAAATTCAAAAACTATATGACTATGGTGGTCATAACTTGTTTAAAAATATGTGTGTCATGTGTTCAATATTTATTTTTCATCTTTTAATGTGTAAACAAATCATTCTTAAAAAATAAATTTGTATATTTATTTTTAATATATCCGATCAATCCAATCCAAAATAATCAATTGTTTTTCGGATTTGTTTGGTTTGAGCTTTATTGCAAAAATATAGAAATTCAATACAAACCAATTCATTTAGTAGGTGATGTGTTAAAAAAAAGTTGCCATAATTATATTTCTTCAGTGTCTCATTTATATGTAATTGTCTATTTACGATATCAATATATCATTTATTATTAATTATTATTCTATAAACTATAAATAATAAAAATATTTTAATAAATAATTCTAATATTTTATTTTTAATAAAATTAACGCATATAATCATTTTTTTTTAAACTACACATTACTCAAATAAGACATTTTTTATGAAACGAAAAAATCAATAGTTTTTGGGAGTGTGCAAAACTAATTCGCTCCAATATAAAACGACTAAGTGAATCTAGCTAAATTAAAAACCGTACAAAATAACATTTACTTCGAATATGTTTGATTCATTTTATAATAAAATCGTGCGATTCAATTTGGTTTGCAATTTATATTATACAAACCGAATAAAACTATACTATGTTACAAAATCTTACAAACTATTATATTATTCAATTTTTCAATAGTCTGGATATATCAATAAAAAGTAAAATATTATTTATTTTTAAATACTATTATTTTTATTTGAAATAAAAATATTATATTTTTATTTTTATTTTCATTTTTATCTCTTTATATATATATATATATATATTCTTTAGACATAAAATACAATGTAATATACAATTGATATTTATAAAATAAAATATAAAAAATTGAAACTATAAAATTATTTTATGATAATATATCAAGAATAAACACAATTATTTTCTCTATATATATGAATGACTCAATAAAATTTATTTATAAAATTTTGTAAAAAAAACTAAATCAACTGAATTAATTCAAATCGCATTAATTTAATTTGATTTAGTTTATGTGCTTCATATTTTCGCATTGCAATTTGGACGTATCCCCATGCCCGCACTCATCATCAACATGCTTCGTTTCAGCGACCCCATTTCAAAAAGTTGTTACCGTGATATCACCACACGCATTTGACTTTGGCCTTGAAGAGTATCCATAGATTCTTAAACCGTTTAACTTACTCATAAATAACTTCAACACTAGCATCATACGTGAGTTCTACGCAAACACCTTTATAGTTGAGGCAATATTCATATTTTTCACTCAATTCTCAGTGGACCAATGGCTTATACTTCAGTGCACAATCTTGTGAATGAGTGTCTAGTCTAACATGAATTGATGATGAGGACATTAAAGCAACATTTTTCCGTCCAAGAAGCGAGGGGCCACTTCACGCATAAGAGTCTTTCTAAGGGGCAAAGGGGCATAGATATTGGATATATACTACAGTACTCTTATCTAGCCATGTGTAAAACATAAACTTATATACTAGTGGAAACTTTGGGATTTTCGAGTTTTTGATTTATCTCTTCTTTTGTGATGCTTTTTTTTTATTTATTATATATATATATATATATATATATATATAGAGAGAGAGAGAGAGAGAGAGTATTTCTAAGAAAAGTGAAAGAAAAATAAAAGTTGAATCAAGTGAAGTTTATTAAAGATGAAGAAGACAAAGTCTTGGTTCAGAAAAAGATTATAAAGAATAAGACGTAAGAGGATCAAAACTATAGTTACTATCGTCGGATTAAAAAATAAGACGTAAGAGAAGCGTTGAATAGGATGTGTAACAGTAATGTGTAGGCTAGGCCCCATAAATATTATGGCAGAAGTTGATCAATGTAACTTACTCCACTTAGTGGGATAAAGCTTGATTGTTGTTATTGTTCTTGCCATTATGTGTGTAGTGATGTGAATTTGCATATGTTAATAGGGATCCCCGTGGAAATTATCTATTTTGGGATCCAAAGTTGGGAATTTTTCCCCTGCGGGGACGAGAATGGAGGGAAAAGTTCCCCCAATAACACTATGGTGCAGGGATTAGGAAAGTACTCTCCGCCCAACAGATTCTCCATATCTACAATGAAATTACCAAAAAGTGAAGGTAATTTCCTTGAGGATAACGCCAAATATTCATAGTCTGTCTTCAAATCTAACATCGCCTATATCTCTTGTCGACAACGTGATACTTACTGACACCGTGGCGACATCGAAGATATGAAGAGTGTGACACTCTAATTTTGCCCTTAAATTAATAAATTGATTCATTCACATGGCATTTACATCATCTGCATAACATGACATGCATTTCTTTCAACATAATTCTTATAAAGGCACTCAAAATTAAATTTCGATTTCACAGACAGACCAGTTGAACCGATTGTCAATTACGCGTAAAATTAGCGGGCGAAAAATTTCAAGATTGGGCCTGGAACTGTTTATTTTATTGATATACGTTTCACGTAGTTTAACCCAACATGCTCGTTTAATTTTTTGCATCCGTTCACGTTTGCATTTTGATTAGCCTGAGCCTTTTCAACTGGACACTTTTTACTGCGAGATTTGATCTACGTGTAAGTTATAAATGTGCCTAAGAGGGGGGGTGAATTAGGTACTTAGACAATTATCTGGATTTTTAACGGTTTTTGATTTTTACTTTCCTAAAGATTTCTAAGTGATGAAATGCGGTAAATGCATAAAGTAAAGAACACCGAGACATATAGTGGTTCGCCTCACAGGTCGAGAGTACTCCACTCCCCTTTCAACATGAAAGAGAGTTTACTATAGTTTTGGACAAGACAAGACTCTTCCTAGTCTTTCTATACAAGTCACTAACTATGAACCACCAAAAACACCCTCTTGAATTTTACAAGTTTAAAGTCCACCAAGAATAACTCTTACAATGGACCTCTTGTATCCACAATCTGGATAACAAGGATTCTAACACACCCTATAAGAGAAACAATCCTTCTCCTTATAGTCAGCACCTAAATCCAAACAATCCTTGGAATTTTAGGATTTTACAATAGTTCTGAATTTTTGAGTAAGATGTTGAGATTTTGATTCTTCAAGATATCAATCACAAGATTGATCTTCTTCTTGTACAAGTAATCTTTATTCGGAATATACAAGTGTTTTGTGATGCAAGAATAAAACTATAATGGTTGAAATGAAAGTTCAATGACAAGGTTTCACTCTTTGAAAATTCTGACTTTTTACACTTGAGAAAATGAAAGATTTTAGAGAATAAAGATGTTTGAAAATTGTATGCAAGAAGGTGAATGACAAAAGAAACTTTGAAATTAATATATAGTGTGCATGCACCCATTCAATAATCAAGGCAATGCTTGAAAGAATTTCTGAAAATTATTATACAAAGAATGGAAAAGATGCAAGCAAGAGGTACCATGAAAAGATCCATTTAAATAAGGAATTTTTCAAAAAAGCTTCAGGTGCAATCGATTGCATCAGAATGACAATCGGTTGTACCAAGTGTAACGTGCAAAAAATTTGAAAATTTAGCCTAGTACAATCGGTTGCATCAGGATGACAATCGATTGCATCAGTGTAAAATTTGAAAAATTCTTAATACAAATGATTCTAAGCCATATATCATCTCAAATTATGACCAGGACTTTAGATAAACTTTGAAAAATGTTTTCTCAAGGTTTTAAATGAAAAAATTACTTTTTAAAACATGATTATAAAACTTGAGCACTAAGATTTGTTTTAGTCAAGAATTTCATATACCTAAAAGTTTGATTAATCCTATCTTGCAAGAGTTGTCAAGTCTTATGCATTTCTTCTTTTTCCTTCTTTGAGAAATCTTCAAGACTTGAATTAATATGAAACTTGTTCGAGCTTTGAAGTCTTTGATCCATTTCCTTTTGTACTTAAAACCTTGAATGAACATTGTTGTCTTCATCAAAAGCATTGAGAAGTTATGTCTTCACACTACGATTGTCTGTTTTCCATAACTTCATTTTTCTGCGCATTTTCGTGTTTGATTTTTATTCATTTTTATTCCATTTATTTTTTTAATCAAAATGTCAAGAAAAAATAAATAGAGATAAATAAATATTTTATTTTATTTTATTTGTTTTTATCAAAAAATGGAATTTTATTTCATTTATTCTTTGAACTTATCTTGATCACCTAAATAATATCTAAGGGTATTTTGGGGTTAATTGATTTTTTAAAACCCTAGCTTCATGTTATATAAGCTTGCATTGGCCAATGATTGAGACACAAAAACCCATAAGCGACGCATACCATAAAATTTAGATCTCTCTCAGCATGACGATTAAAAAGTAGAGAAAGGGATTTTGTTCAAAGAAGGTGAAAATGTAACCTTTTTCTATTTTTTTCACCGAACCTCATCACTCTCTTTAAAAAAACAAAAGCATGACTCTCTCACAAAATAGATGAGACTCCTCTCTCTTTTCAAAAGAAAATGTATACTCATGCAATTTCTCTCTCTCTCTCTCTCTCTCTCTCTCTTAGTTTACAAAAAAAAAGAAAAATGAAAGGATTAAAGTGGCAACCAAACACATCTTTCTCTTGATTCAAACACTGAACCTCATCTATCTCTCAATTTAAAATCATAAAGAAAAGAAAAAAAAACCTCTCTTCTTTGTTATTGTAAACACACGTTAATCTCTTCCTTTATATTCTTCTAAACATAACACTTTATTACTCCAAAAAACATTTCATTCTTACCTTCCATGACACCACCAGCACATAGCAAAAACGCAACACTAACCGTTCCGACCACCACGCTGGAAACCTCCAACACACCACTACAAAACACTTCCTCTAAACTATGCCTCAGCCTCTTGCACGCGGTTAGAAGACACGATTTTAGAAGTAAAAAATTACTACTTCTCATTTATGGAAAGGAAAGATAAAATCTCAAATTTCGACCAAGGTGACTCTAAGTCACTATCTAATGATAGAGAGAGATTCAAGTTGTTACTCCAAAGATGTCCAAATCATAATATGAGTGCCATGAAGCAGATGATAAATTTCATCAACGAGCTAAAAACACCAACGAGAATGATTCTAGTTGCCTTAGCTGGAGGTGCATTGAGAGCGAAGAATGAATATGAGGTACATATAATGATTAAGAATACGTTCGAAAATGCGTATTGTTCGAATGATCGAGCGGTGAAACAAAAGGGTGTTCTCGTAGTTTATTCAAACACAACATTATTAGCTCAAATGGAGGTACTTTCTAAACAGTTAGTTGTGTCCCAACTCGGTTAAGAAGTGTGAGTCAAGTTCAAACACTCAGGTGTGATTTTTGTGGGGAAGAACATGTTAATGACCATTGTATACCATAGAGATATACATAAGAGGCATACTATCTTGGAAATTTTCAAAGAGGTAATCCTTATTCTAATAGTTATAATGCAGGTTGGAATGATCATCCAAACTTCAGCTGGAGGTATAACCAAGGTGTTCCTCAAGTTCCTCAAGAACCACAACAAATGGAAACATCTAAACTTGAAGAAGCCTTAACTAACTTCATAAAAGCTATTCGGTCAAGTTTTGAGCAAGTGAATAAATCACAAGCAGACGTGTATACAACTAAGAGAGAGATGGAACAAGATCATATCCTAATGAATAAGAGCACTGAAGAGTTTATAAAGAACTTAGAGATGCAAATCAGTGAATTGTCTCGACAAATGGCAGCAAAAACTAGTTCAATTGGAGGATTCATAGGTAACATAATGGATAACCCGAAAAATGAAACATAAAAAGTCATCAAGTTGAGAAACAAAGTGGTGCCTTCTGAACCAAGAGTTAGTGAGGAAAATAAAGAATGGAGTGAAGTTGAGAAAAGAGTGGAAAAGAAGTGGTGGTTGAGAAAAATTATTAGAGAGAAAAGATTGATAATAATAGCGATGACGAAGTTAGAGGGTACACCCTTGACCAATTCATTTATAAAAATTTACCCTTCAGGAGAACCAAGAAACAAATATTGATAAAGCCAAACCCCGAGCTACCTGATTACATCAAGCCACCTTACCCGATTCTAAAAAATACACCAAAGAAAGAAAAGGAAGTGAATCAGTTTTAAAAGTTCCTTTAATCAAAGCTTGAAGTGTAAGAAAATCCCCTTCAATCAAAGCCTGCCCTCTTAAGAAAACCACTGAAACCACCTTATCGAACTTGTAGTCCTTATTCTAGTTTAAAAATCAGGAACCCGGAGGAGTATGAAGAAAGAGTAAGGGAACACGCGGTTGGAGAAGATAAGGTATAAAGGGGAGAAATCCGAACAATTGCATGCACAAGATAAAATTTGATTTCAAACCAATTAGATGCATTGATACAAGTTTGAAGGAAGAACCTGATTAAAGGAGAAAACGGTCAAGCTAAGGACCTCAAAAAAGCATTTAATGGGAGGAAACCCATCAATTTTTTCTTCAGTTTTTCAGTTTTAATTTATTTCAATTATTTCCCTTTTAGTACTATGATCCAAAAAAGAGTGTTAGCCAAAACTAAAGATTCCCTGTGTACTTTTCTTTGCTTGAAATTAATGAACTTATTTGCTGTTGTTTTTCTTTCATTTTTTAATTTGCTACCTTACAGTGCCATCATAAAAAAGAAAAGAAAAAGTTACCAGAAAAATAAAGAATGAAAGAGATGAATAATGAAGCTCTCTTGCATATTGAAAGTTGATGAAGAAAAGGGAAATTGACTACTTGTACTCAATCTTCATATACCTCAGCTAGTAAGGTTTGAGCCAAATATTTTCCACTGTTTACGTTTTCTTCTTATGAGAGTATCCATACATGAGTTGTTTTCTAGAATATGCATTTTTTTAATGATTTTGAGTCTATTGGTCTGATAAATACACATTAAGCCATCATGTTTTAATATGATAATATCAGTTGTTTAACCTCTTTAAGGATAAGCCTTTCTTTCGGCGACATAGCCATATTATATAACCATTGACTTGAAAGACTAAATCTTTCCACCCTCTTTGGAGTTATGTAGAAAATTTTAGGTCATAGTTGATTGCAAAAGAGTAATTTTAAGGTTGCTCTTGGAAGTTAGCAACAAATAAGTTTGGGGTTGGGGTACTAGCGAAGTTGGTTCGAAAAAAGAAAAAAAGAAGTTAAAAATAGCACTTTCAAAAAAAAAGTTGTGAAAAATAGGACCAATAATATGAAATTCTTTAGTACCAAGTGCATAAAAGAGTGATATTGAAGGTTTAAGCCTATTATCCTATATTATCCTACCCTGACATAAGCCACATTACAATCTGTAAAAGATGTCAAAAGCGTGTGTTTAAATATGACTTTGATTGATTCAATTAGAAAATTTTCAAATTCATGGTTAAATGCTTTTTTATGTTGATTGAGTGTTTATCCTGTCAAATTGAGTACATAATTGTGGATGAGAGACAAGTTGAGTATATGTATGTTGGAAGAACGTTTTAGAGTTGATTGGATCGAAGCAGGGAACTAAAGTATTGATAAGAAAAAGGTGACATTCATTTGTAAGGGTGAGTATTTTAATTCAGATGAAATGTTCACTGTATAGACAAGTTACTAGAGGACAAGTAACAATTCAAGTTTGGGGTTGTGAGGACAGACGTCATTACGCGATTTTTTACAAGAAAATTTGGATGAAATCGATAAATAAAGAGTAAAAGTGATGCCAAAGTGTGAAGAAAGGAGAAAAAAACTAAGAAGTTAAAGAAACAAAATAAAACCGAGAAATCGTGAAGAAATTGTGAAGAAACGAGCATTTTTTAGTATAATTTAAATCATGACGTTTGTCTAGTAATTTGATCATATATGGAGTTTCGTAACTTGGATTGAGACGAAGCTTTTTGAAAAGGAAAAAATAAAAAGGAAATCTTGCTACTGGAATCATCGCGAGCGCAATACTGGCGTGTCGCATCACGACGCGATGTTGGATGTTATGGACGCGGTGGTGCATTTTTAGGTGACACGTTTTTTGCTATTTAAAGGGATGTTTGGCTGATTTTTTAGGGTCCCATTTCATAGAGAGAACGTGATGGGTAAGGTCATTCGATGAGCGATTTTGGAGCATATTAGAGTTATTGGAGAGCAATTCTTCTATAGATTTTGATGATGAATACTTATCCACTCATGATATCTGTCAATTTATCAATGGGTAGCTAAATTAATCTAGATTATGGCTTTTCGCGATGAACCTTGTTTTTTTTTTTGCTCCTTTCTTCATACTTTGGCATGACTTTTGCTCATTATTTCTCCGATTTAATCTGAATTTGCTTGTAAAAATCACGTAATGGCGACAATCATCATATTTCCTCCCCAGTCAAGACAAAAGGGGATATAGGCACCTCAGTGCGACTCACCTCCCCGCCAATGTTGGATAAAAGTGGGTGGAGATGGGAGTCAAGAGATACCCTTATTCTCGCAATAGAAGAAGTTTCACTCTAAAATTAACTCTCTAGGTTATTTGTACTATCGCTGATCTGGACAAAAAACAGGAAATGCTGAAGATAAAAGATGAGTTGAGGATAATACATACTTGAGTGAGATTGGTGAAGTGAAGTAGATGAAGAATAAGCAAAGACTCTGATCAAGGAACTATAATCGATCTGATTGATATTCTCAGAAAAATAAGAGATGAAGGTGTTTCTCAAAAATGGCTATAAATAAGCTTTAAAGGCAAGGATTGTGAAAAGTTCCCAAAACGCTCAATTCTTCCTACTTATAGGTGGAGGTAGCCAAACAATCCAAACCAGGTAAGGAAAGGGGTTAAAAGATCAACGACCAGATTTCTCCTTGGGACTACATGCAAACTCGAGTGCATTATAAGCTTCTCCATGCCTTAACTTGTCACATCATCACACGTTTTAGAATAAGGTTATGAAATGTTTCAATGATGAAACTACATTTAATGCAGTTGTTTCCCATTACTTTTCCGACTCACTCAGTGCCCGACAAAGTCTTGGGGGCAACTGTTTTGAACCAGACAAATGCCCAAATAGATAAGGCTCAATTTGCCTCAAATCCACTCGATTTGACCTAAAATTTAAAAGTTAGTTCACATGAAAAGTAATACACACTTTGATCTCCAACTCCTTATTATATTTATCTTGAATCTTGAACTGACTTAAGCGTTAGAGTATTAACCATGCAAATTCATCTCACGTCATCATAAAGAAGATCAACATCTCTAATTTAAGACATCTAATTCATCAACTACGTCCCTATCTCATTTCTGAAGAGAACAATTATTAAATAATAATTAAAATAAGTTTAACAGCCAACTATATCGAACAAGAATGTAAGAACAAGAATGTATGAGTAAAAAAGCATCAATAATTCCTACTTAAATTCAAATAAAACAAACTATTTTCGTGCTGCACTTTTTTCATCTTTCAAAAGCACTCATTATGATGTGATATCTTAGTGATAGAATAGCTAAAAAATATGTGTCAAAATCTTTCAATATTTTCTTCTCTTACACGTCCATGTATGTTGCTTTTTAAGGTAGACCCCACATATTTCATCCAATAGAGTAGAGTCTCTTGATAAATGATTGTTGCTTGCACTATTATTTAAATTTTGATACTTTAAAGCTAAAATCTAGCCTATTCAATATTAAAGTGTTTGATAAAATTTAACAGTTTAACTAAATGATAAATATACTTAATGATATATAAATGTTTGTAATATTTATTTGATTTTACATAAAAAATATTTATTTTAAATAATTTTTTGTTAATTATTTTATTTTATTTCAAAATATTAATCATATTAAAAGTTATCTTTTAATTTCATTTTTTGAAATAATTATTATTTCTATTATTTGAAACTAGCTAGATAATAAAATTATAATTAAACATTCATATATATATATATTAAAAAAATTGTACAATACAAAATTAAGATTAGAGAAATTCTACCATAAACAATATTGAGCTTGATGTATAGGTTCAACCATAAGGGATTCCCACTGAAATATTACCTTACTTCTTATCAAACAAACTTCTAGTTAACATATTTTCAAAATATTTTTTTGATTAAACAAGCTTAAAATTATTCAAATAAAGGATAGAAGCTGTTTTTTTTTTTTGCACTGTCAACTTTAATCTAAAAGCACCAAAAGTGATGATTATCTTACAAACTTTTTGTATCTTTCAATGTCAACCATATGATTAATGGGATTTGGTTATTCACTCCTCAAGATCTTTCTTAAATATTTCCGTCCAATTAACGTGTAAGTGTTGTTGTCCATATTTAAATCATTTGAAATAAAGTGAGTTGTCATTTCACTTTTGTAAAATATTTAGTTCTTATTTTATTTTTAAAATTTTATATTTTATTAATTTTTAATAATATTTTCAAGTACATTTAGTTTTAGTTAAAACATATTTAATAATATTTTAAAGTGTAATATGTATTAATTATTATAAAATCTCAATTGAAAATTAGAGATGATATAAGTAGAAAAACATTTTTAATAGGTGGTTGACTTGATTGATTAATTATCAAAACACACAATTAGTGATATATATATTGTTGTCATACTAGTAGTGCTATATTGATAATTGTTATTAACGCGGGGTGATCACTTCTAGCCTGATGTGTTCATTTATATCTGCCAAAGTGCGTGGTTAATTAAATAAAGAAAAATGAAGTTTAGTTGACATAAAAAAATTGATATGTTTTTTTTTTTAATGTATTTTCTAAATCCTGCATAAGATAACATTGCTATACAGAATTGGTCTCACATTTCCATAGCAGTTGACAATTAAAGTAATTTTTTTATAAGTAAATATTGTATTAAAAAGAGATTAAGGAATCTCTAACTCAAGAATACAAATACAATCAATCTTAATATCCACTCCAACTAACCTACAAAAAATTTAAGGAGAACTTTGTCCATTCATACAAACTACATCTACCTCGATGATTAGACGCAATAGATAATCATTTCTAAGAGTATACAGCAATAGAATGGAATGTAGTCTCGATGTTACAAATGTCATTATTAAATAAAATATTATTTCTAGTGTTCCAAATACACCAACATGTTACGAACCAGATCGAATTTAAAGCTTCAGATCTACACCTACCAACCAATCTTAAGAACCATATCATAACATGTTTCCAACTTGACGTTTCGTTGATCCAAGTCATTCCAATTCAATTAAACACTCTCAACCAAACTATTCGAACTTTTGGACAGGTAAAAATCAGATGTGTAATATCCTCATGCTCATAAAAACACAAAACACATACCTTGTCATGACGATTTACTACTATACCTCTATCAACTAGATTCATGCGAGTCGGCAATCTGTTTAGGAATATACGCCACGCAAAAATCTTTATTTTCAGAGGAATGCTAGTCTTCCATAGGATCTCCAAGGCAGTAAGAATTGGTGGCTCTAGCATTATATAATTTTCAGCAGCAATAGTGTGATCGTAATACTATTTAACCGAAAACCCTTTATTAGCTTCAAGTTTCCATAACCATTTGTCATCAAGATCAATTTTTTGTTGCACAGAGTATATCAGATTATCCAACTCCTGTAATTCTGTAAGTGATTCTCCTTGTATATCTTGGTGTACATTCCTTACTATCCACTTCCACCCACCTTCTTCCCATTTTTCCAGATCATTCACTGTCCAAGACTTCGAGGCCGTTGAGTCATATAAGTTTGGAAACAGCATACTGAACTTAACATTCCCTAGCCACTTGTATGTCCAAAACGAGATTGTCGTACCTCTCCCTAATTTAGATGACAACTTGTTAATGAAACAAACCTCATTATCTGCATTACAGATTGACAACAGATCACACAACCATAAAGAGTCAGCAGCATCATAGCCCTTTTCACCATCAATTTAAACCCGTTTTCCCAAGTTTTTGTATTTGAATTCAAGGATGTCCCTCCAAATCTCGTTACCTTCTTGCAAGAATTTCCACAACCACTTCGATAATAATGCCACATTAAATTAACCAACATGTTTGATTCCCAACCCACCACTCTTCTTATCTTTACACGACTTCCAACTAACCCCTGCAATGCCACATTTACCCAATGATTCAGACCAAAGAAATTGTCTTTGAATGGATATAATTTCCTTCATTACTTGCCTTGGTGCCTTGAAGAAGGAAAGATGATGAATGGGAAGGTTTGCTAAGACTGAGTTTAACAATGTAACTCTCCCGCCAATTGATAAGTTTCTTCATATCCAAGACGAAATCCTAGCCCTCAAGCAAGTGATTACCGGTTTCCAAAAATTGAGTCTTTTATGATTACCACCAACTGCAAGGCCAGGGAATTTGAATGGTAAATTTCTTGATTTGCAGAATAAGAATTGTTCCGCAGCCTGCATAAACTCTGGTTCAATGCCAACACCATAAAGACAGCTAGCTCTTCACGAAATTATTCCAAACCACGCAGAATTGATTAAAGTAATTTTTTTAATCACTATTACAAAAATGAAATACGTAATGATGTGAATATTATGTAGTTTTTGAAAAACAACATATTGTTTAGTTTGAGAACAACGTTAAATAAAAGACTTCTCCATGTAAATAGAAAATTTTATAGAAATTTTGGGAGGAAGATTAATTTTACATGTTAACATTAAACTAAGTGAAGAGTGAAAAGACAAAAGAATTAAACAAGTCAAAATTTAATCTTTGATACATCGATAAAGTTTGTTTGAGAAATTAGGTAAAAAAAAGTGTTGATAATCACTGGAAGAGGAATATTGTAAATGTAAAAAGGCTAAGAGATTATGTCATAATTATAATATTTATAGTGAAACAAGACACCTTTAATGTTATTAGTGCTTACACATCATAAATTGAGTTAGCATAACATCTTAAATCAAAATTTTAGAAGATGGGTGATGATTTGGTACAGGGGCTTCTGAGATCTATCAAAAGGTGGTTAGTTTCTTCTTTAATCATTTTAAAGAACCTCTTGTTGATTAATCCCTGTTGGACACAGTTAGTTTATGAACCTTTTGTTGGGGGAGTTTTTTCACTAGGTAGCATTAAACATTGTGGAACTTCTTTTTTAGAGCAACACCTTTGTGAGAGGCACACCATATATTCACCTAAAACCTTAAGGTGATAGGTGAGTGGGTTCTCTCAATTATAAATGCTTAAGTCTCCACATTTTCAACCAATATGGGACTATTACCCACACTACTCACACTTGCTACATTCTAAACACTCCCCCTCAAGTGTGAGTTCACAATGTTCCCCCTCAAGTGGAAGCTATTCTTACTTCCACAAAATCTTGTACCACACAGAATGTTTCTTACTCACCACCCTTTGTGGCGCCGTTGACACTATTCAAGGGAACATTTCTTACTTATCATTCTTATGGCGCTGTTGACTTTCGATACAAGTAAGTCGACCCCTTTCTCGAATCAAAGGCTCATGATACAATATGTTGGAGGAGTTTTTTCACTAAGGAGCATTGAACATTGTGGGACTTCTTTTTTAGAGCAACACTTTTGTGAGAGACACACCACATATTCACCCAAAACCTTAAGGTGATAGGTGGGTGAGTTCTCTCACTTATAAATGCTTAAGTCGCCATATTTCCAACCAATGTGGGACTATTACATACACTACTCACTCTTGCTACATTCTCAACACCTTTTTCACAAAGGATAATTCTTTTCTTACTGTTTCTTTATTTCCTCACTAAGTTAGATTGATTGGTGATTCATTATGATGCTAACAAGAGCTCATGGCCTAATGGTTTTAAATTTGTCTTTATGAGAAAATTTGACATCTTCTTATGAAGAACTTGAGTGTTATGTTTGATCAGTTTCATAGTTTTGTATCTTTACACCATAATTTTTTGTCATATTTTGTTACATTGATCCATACGGTCATGTCTCCCTCAAAGCTTCATGATTTTTGGGAACTTTCTTTGATGGGGTCTCTTTATAATCTTGTTGTCAAAGTGCTGGTAAATAAGCTATCTTAGGTAATTGACAACCTTATTTCCCCTAATAAGTCGACTTTTCATAAGGGTAGATTGTTAGTGGATAGTTGTTAATGAGCTAGTGGATTTGGAAAGAAAAAACATAAAAGTTTGTCTCATTTTAAAGTGGATTTTGAAAATAGTGTATGATTCAATTATTTGATGCCTTCCGAATTATGAATTATACGCTTGTTTGGTTTAATTTTAAGGCTATTCTTCGGGGTTTTAAGTTGACTTCAGAGTTTTGTGTTTATTTTGCAAAGAGTAGCTTGATATGAGTTAATGTGGATCCTTTGTTTTTGGACTTAGTTGGTAACTTAATCCATTGTAAGTAAGATAACTTTCCTTTCAAGTATCAAGGGTTGTCCCTGGGGTTAATATTTGGCTTTAAACCACGTGGGAACCTCTAGCTAGGTTGATTTTTAGACAGTTGAACTCGTGAAGACATTAATATGTTAGTTAGGGGGCGGGTGGTCCTTCTCAACTCGGTTCTGAATGTGATCCTTATTTTCTTCTTGTCTTTCTTAAAGAAGGCTTTCAATATTTGAAAAAAGATTGTTGTGATTTAAAGGTGGTTTCTTAAAAGGGGGAGGGGGGGGGGGGGGGGGGGGGGGGGGTTCAAAGGTGTTTCTAGGATCTATTGGGTTAAGTAGTCTGATATTTTTAAGCCTAAGTGTCAAGGTGATATGGGAGTTAAGTGGACGTGGCGACTTATTTCGAGAGTATATAATCTTTTGTGTTTATTTTATCTGACTTGACAATTCTATTTTTTTTCCTAAGCCAATATTGAATTAAGTGTTTTAGAATCACAAGGAGTGTTCATGGTGGTTTCATATAGAAAATTATTTCATATCGATAATGGCTTTTTTGACCGAGCTCTAGCCTCCTTTTTCCTTAGTTAGAATTTTTGTATTGATTTTCTCTTGTTGAACCAGATATACTGTTTTTTATATTCTCTTTGTATTCTTTGTTATATATATATATATATATATATATATATATATATATATATATATATATATATATATATGGATCAGGATCAAATGATATTAAGGTGTAACTTAGTAATATGACACTTCCGATAACTCTTTACCGCATATTCGTATAATAAAATCCACCGTTAGATTGAAAGTTATTATCATATAGGTCATGCTTATATATAACACAATCGAAAATCATTTGACATGTCAACGATGTGCATAAAAACTAACGTGTTACAAAATTTCATGAAAACCGTTAATTTTTATCATTCTCTTTAACATATCAAATGATTTTAGATTAATGTGAAATTTATAGGCGTGATCTATATGATAATAACTTTCGATCCAATGATGAATTTTATTATATAAACATAAAATAAAAAGTTATCGAATATGTCATATTACTAAGTTTGACACATTGATGTCATTTGATCCTAATTCTATATATATTCTCATTAATATATCATATTCAAGGATACGCAGCTCTTGTTAGTGCGTGAGGCACTTTTTGTGAGGAGAGAATAAAGAGAGAATAATGAAATAAGGATTTGTATTATTGAATTGTGTAAATAATGATACAAACTAGGACTATTTATATACAACCTTAATTGGGCTTGGGCTAACACAACTTGGATTATATTTATATATTAAATCTAATCAAATATAATCTAATATTTCAACACACCCCCATAATCCAAGTTGTCAAGCATACGCTAGTCATAGTCGATCTAAACTATTCCTAATTTCTTTCTCAAATTCAGGAATCTGTCGATCTTTAATCCTTTGGTGAAAATGTTGGCCAATTGTGCTTCACTTGAGCAATTCCTAACTTCAAGTTCACCTCGATTTACCTTTTCCCTCAAGAAGTGAAATATGGCTTCGACATGCTTACTCATTCCATGCAGAACTGGATTCTTCGCCAGATTTATGGTTGACTTGTTGTCGATTTGCAACACAAGAGGTTTCTTCATTTCGACCTCCATTTCTTTAAGTACTGATCTGATCCAAATTGCTTGACATGCAGCATAGGATCCTGCTATATATTCTTCTTCACACGATGACAATGCAACCACAGGTTACTTCTTCGAACACCATGAGATTGGGGCACCAAATACTTGAAATAAATAGCCAGTTGTACTTCTTCGATCTTCCTTATCTCCACACCAATTGACATCTGAAAAGCAATTAACTATTGCTCTTTTGCCTTCAGAATCTCGTCGAAATAGAATTCCAAAATTTGTTGTTCCTTTTAAGTATCTCAGAATTCTTCTTGCAGCTTTCATGTGTGACACTCTTGGTTCACCCATGAATCTGCTCACTAATCTGACTACGAAACCTATATCAGGTCGACTGTTGCACACATATCTCAGAGATCCAACTATTTGTTTGAACAAAGTTACATCAACTTTGTCTTCCTCTCCATGCTTCTCCAACTTTAAGTTTGGTTCGACAGGTGAGGATGCAGGATTCGAATTATCCATTATGAATCTCTTGAGTATCTCTTTGACATACTTCATTTGATGTAGCACCATACCTTGCTTCAGCATTTGAAATTCCATGCATAGGAAATAAGACAATTTCCCCAGATCGGACACTTCAAATTCCTTCATCATCAGCTCTTTGAACTTCGACAAGTTCTCCAAGCTATTTCCAGTTACCAACAAGTCATCGACATATAGGCAGATGATTATTATATCTTGTGCTACAACCTAAACATAGACACCATACTCAGACTTGCATTTGACAAATCCCAATTCGACTAAGTATGAGTCAATCTTCTAGTTCCATGCCCTAGGTGCTTGCTTGAGGCCATAAAGCGCTATTTGCGACTTATATACTTTACTCGCTTCCTTCTGAATCACAAACCCATGAGGATGTGTGACATAGACTTCTCCGTCTAACAGACCATTCAGAAATGCGGACTTCACATCTAAGTGAATTATTGACCAACCTTGGTTACATGCCAATGCTACCACTAGTCAAACAGTCTCCAGTCTTGCTACTGGAGAAAATACTTCAGATTAGTCAAGTCCTTCTCTTTGAAGAAACCCTCGAGCTACTAATCTTGCTTTATGTCTTGCTATCGACCCATCAACATTGTGTTTCAACTTGAACACCCACTTTACTTCGATAGCTTTTGTATGTGATGACAATTCGACTAACTCCCATGTGTTGTTTCTTTCGATTGCTTGTAACTCTTCGACCACAACTAACTTCCACTATTGAATTTTTAAAGCTTCATTATGGTTGATTGGTTCAGCACCTACAAGTAAAGCAAAATGAACTAATTCTCCATCGGTTGTGACTTCCTCATCACCAGTTACTTCATAATCATGAAGTCTTGTTGGAGGAACTCTATTTTGTCGAGGTCTTTGGCTTGTTTCAGCCACAGCCTCTGTGTCGCGAATGTCAACAACTGCTTCTACTTCGACTGGATTCTCAGCAATTCCTTCAACTTCGACTTCATCAGTTTCTTTGTCAAAATCAGAGCTCATCAATGGCTTGTTAATTGAATTACTAGAATTCCTATCCCATGCATAATTTTCATCAATCTTAATATCTCGACTCAACATAATCTTCTCATTAATTGGATTGAATAGCCTGTATGAACCAGTCTTAAAATATCCTACCAGAATCATAGGTTCACTCTTGTCATCAAGCTTCCTTCTTCTTGCATCAGGAACATGCTTGTAACACATAGAGCCAAACACCTTCAAATGACTCACTGATGTTCGTTTGCCACTCTACACTTCTTCAGGAACCTTGTTATTCAATTTCTTGGTAGGGCACCTGTTCAGGATATAAACTACAGTCGAAACAGCTTCACCCCATAAGGATTTTGGCAAATTCTTCTGCTTGAGCATACATCTCGCCATATCCAATATGGTTTTGTTTCTTCTTTCAGCAATTCCATTCTGTTGAGGAGTATAAGGAGCAGTTACCTCATGATCAACACCATATTCTGCACAGAATTTTTTAAACATCTTCGAAGTGTATTCGCCTCCTCCATCGGTTCGCAGAACTTTGATCCTCTTCTCACTCTGGTTTTCGACAAGCATCTTGAATCTCTTAAAGATTTAAAATACTTCATCCTTTCTCTTGATCACATAGATCCACAGCTTTCGACTAAACTCATCGACAAACTAAACAAAATATCTGTTTCCACCAATGATATGTTCTTCGAACGGACCACATACATCTGAATGTACAACTTCGAGTATGCAGGATGATCTCATTGGCATAGTCGAAACGAAATAATTTCTAGATTGCTTTCTGACTAAACAACCTTCACAGAGTTTGTCAGGCATCTCAAGACTTAGAATACCAGATACCATATCTTGAGTAATCAACTGATTGAGTGATCAAAAGTTCAAATGTCCAAACCTCAAATGCCACAACCAACTATCCTTGTGGTCGACAACAGTTTTTAGACATTGTACCTCAGTCGAACTGATCATGGTCTTAAACGTCCTGTTCTTTGACAACGGATATTTCAAGACCAAATTGTTCTGGGTGTCGAACAATTTCAAAACTCCATCTTTCATGACAACTGAGAAGCCTTTTTCGACCAGTTGTCCAACACTTAACATGTTGCACTTCATTCCAGGTACATAGAATACATCTCTGATCATAGCTTTAGCTCCATTACTCAATTGAAAAACTATGTTGCTAGTACCTTCTACTTGCAACGAACTGTTATCAGTAAGTTTTACCATACTCTTCTTCGACTCGTCAAAATCTGCCAACCACTCCTTTCGACCAATCATGTGATTTGAGCAGCCTGAGTCGAGCAACCAGATCTTGAATTCGACATGGTTATCTGCCACTGCAGCCATAACCACCATACCACCTTCAGAATCATCTGAATCTTGGCGTGCAAGGTTCGCTCCTTCGTCCTTGCCTTTTTTCGACCCATTGTCTTTCCTGTACCAACAATGTTTGGCCAAATGACCCTATTTTTCATAGTCATAACATTGCATACCTTTCTTATCTTCTTTGTCCTTTCGATAGTTTCATCCTCCTCTTTTCGAGGATTCATAAGCTCTATCTTCGACCTGATTTTTGTGAGGGTTCGACCAAGAATTTTTTCCTTGAGTCTTGCCGACTTTGCCTTTGGATTTGTTGGAACCACCATTCCTTTTCCATGATTGAGCCTGCAGTGCTTGTATCGAATCCTGAACTCCATTTCTTTCAACAATCCTCATCTCATGTGCCTCCAACGAACCAACCAAATCTTCCACTTTTAGGGTTTCAAGATTGTTGGATTCTTGAATAGCTACGATAACGTGATCAAAGTGAGAGGTCAACGTTCTCATTACCTTCTCAACTATCATCTTATCAGTTATTGTTTCGCCACAACCCTTCATGAGATGGACGAGTTTGTGAACCTTCGACACATATTCTGCAACTTTTTCGTCTTCTCCCATCGACAACAACTCATATTATCAACGCAAGGTTTGCAACTTGACAACCTTGACTTTCTCACCTCCTTCATAATACTTCACCAGAATATCCCATGCCTCCTTCTCCGTTTCAGCATGAGAGATTCTGTCGAAGTTAGCAGATCGACCGCCGTCTTAATGCAATAAGCAGTCTTGCAATCTTTCTTCTTGACATCGTTGTGGACTTTTTTCTGTTCTTCGGTTGCATTTTCAGCCAACACAAGAACGCCGCAGGTAACCACTTCTAGAGTATCATGCAAGCCAAATAAGGATTGCATCTGTTTTTTCCATCGGATCCAATTCTTGCCGTCAAGCATTGGAATGGAATTCAGAATGCTCTTATCACCAGTCATCTTCGCAACGGTTGATTCACTTGCCCTGGAAACACGATCTCTGACGTGAAGTTCTTGAAAACTCGATCAAGAACAATAACCGGAAGTTCTGGATACCAATTTGTTAGTGCGTGAGGCATTTTTTGTGATGAGAGAATAAGAAAATAAAGATTTGTATTATTAAATTGTGTAAATAATAGTACAAACTAAGACTATTTATATACAACCCTTAATTATACTTAAACTAACACAGCTTAAATTATATTTAAATATTAAATCTAATCAAATCAAATCAAATCAAATCTTTCAACAACTCTAAGTATGAGTAAACTAATCAAAGAACACTAAAGTTACCTCCTAAACATACAATACAGAGGATTAACACATCACTCATATTATCCCAAACAAAGAACCACTTAATTGCACTTTAATACACTCAATGATAATTAGTGCTCTTTGGTAAGAGGTTCTTACAAACTAAAATAATATATAATCATATTGCGACATCATCAACAACTAATTGTGCTGGCTTAAGTAAAAATAAAATAAATCAATAAAACAATCTATTTATATTGTCTCCCACTCAAGAGATTCATAGATTGAAACTTTCTCCCAAATTGGAAAAGGCCAAATTAAGCTTTTATATTTCAATATTCATGTAACCACTTTTTAGATGTATGCAGATTTAGAGACTTATTTATAATAAAATTTCAGGGCAAGAAACATGTGATTCACTCTAATTTCAAAGTCTACCACTTCAATTACGTAAAATATGTCCCTTAATTAAAATTTTATCGCAGCTAAGTATGACTATAAGTACTTTAAACCAATTATTAACTCTTGTTTGTAATGCAAAAGTGAAGGTGAAGGTGGGTGAATGAATGAGTTGATTATTTCTAGTAAAATCTTGTATGTTTCACTTATCATCAACATCAATATCTTTTGATGTGAAATTAAAAAATGTATAATTAATTATATAGATATTCAATATTCTTTTATTACTTGATTTTAATAAAAAAATATTTTAGGTGTCATTTTTGAGGATATATTTTGAAGAAATAACTACTTTAAAATTTATTTCTTTTTAAAGTACAAAATACTATATTTTAATATTGTAGAAAATCTCTCTCTCTCTCTCTCTCTCTCTCTCTCTCTCTCTCTCTCTCTCTCTCTCTCTCTCTCTCTCTCTCTCTCTCTCTCTCTCTCTCTCTCTCTCTCTCTCCAACAAATATAAGCTCATTAAATACTTAATTTTGGAATTTTTTAATTCACTTAACATTTATAACAAAATAATTAAATAAGTAAATCATTTAGCTTTACTTTTTAATTAATTATATTGATTATTTTAATATAATTAACTAAGATAACTTTAACATGAAATGATAACATTATTCTATAATTTAAAAAACAATAATATCTACCTCGATGCAGCAAGAGAATAGAACTAGACTGCTGGAGCTGAAGAATTTTATCGGAGAAGTGACAACGCGGGAAGGAAAGAATGATGCAGCTAGGTGGTCGGATCAGTCGAGTAACACTTTCTCTGTTAAAGATGTATACAACCAGCTGGTGAATGACTCTCTGAACCCTATGAACTTTATTTATCCTTATTCTTCTCAGTCTTGTTTATTGGCCTTTGATTGGCTTTGGAATCTTAAAATTGCTCCTAAATTGATTATCTTTGGCTGGAGAGTTTTGTGGGGGAGGGTGCCGGTCAAGTCCGAATTAATTAAGAGAGGTTTGGATTTGAATCCTAACTGTGTTTTCTGTGGATTGGAAGTGGAGGATATTGAGCATTTTTGTCTTGGTTGCAGTAGGATTAAGAACATTTGGGATAGAATTGGAGATTGGATTCGCTATGATAGTTTATATGTTGGTAACAGAATAGATTTTTTCTTGGATTGGTGTGGCCTTGGTAATACTTCAAATGGGAGCTTGAAGATGGAGAAGATCTGGTTAATTGTTATTTGGAGTATTTGGTGCTGCAGAAACAGTATTATTTTCAAAAATGGCTCTTTTAATTTGGATTATCTTTGTTGGGATATTAAGATTAGGGCGTGGAAATGGTTAAAGGTGGAAGAAATTTGTAATCCCAACTCCGACTTTCTAGCGTTTTGTATGGACCCTTAAGAAGGTAGTTAGGTTTGAGTTGGTTGGAAATTTCTTTAAGTTTATTTTTGTAATTGTTACATTTTGTGTTCCTAATTTAATTCCATTGGCTTTCAGAAAAAAAAAAAAAAAAAACCTTTTAGCTTTTAGGTTTAAATACTAGGTCTCCTAAATTTTTCGGTTGTTTGGTTTTGGTCCCCAAATTTTAAATGTTTTATTTTGTCCTCTCAAATTTGTCTTCTTTTGCATTTGATAGATTTTCAGTGAAATGTAAATTAAACTTTGCTTATGTGCCATTTAAAAAATTAAGTCACCATTGACGTCACATAAAATAAAATAAAGTGGCTGACGTGGAAAAAAAATAGTAATGATTTTTATGTTGTTACTATGTTTTATCAATTTTTCTTTTTCAAATGCAAAAGTACATTGACATTTATTTTCTTTTCTTTTTTAAAAAAAAATTTCTCCAATTTTTTTCTCGACAATTCTCTTTTTATTCTCTTTTTAATTAGTTAAGTTTTTTACATAATATTTTTGAAATCTTAAATATTTCATTCAACACATGTCTAATGAAAAATTGTTTTGATAACAAAAAATGATAAACCACTAGTTAATTAAAATGACATGCTCCTTGTTTAAATTTCACATGTGCCAAAGGACCCAAATAACTATAAAAAAAATCTAAGAAGTTATGACAATAACAATTCAACCTATGCTTTATGGCCAAAATTAACAATAAAAAGTCTAAGAATAATTAGTGACTAAAATTTGCTTGTTGAAGTTTGAGTGTCCATTGCACCTTTGTCTCTTTTCTTTGTATGACCTAACTCATAGATGCTTAATAGATCTGTTTGACTATATAAACAAACAAACAATTATCATAACTGTCGCGTTGAGAATCGGATATCAAACTATCGAATTAACTTGAATCACAAATCATAATTCACCACCGATCTTTAATTTATCCAAGGGAAGAGAAAAAGAACGAATAACCCATAAACATGCAATGTAATGCACAACAAAAGAGAATCTATGGTTCGGAGGTTGGTTATACCTAGGGAAGGTGCTAGCATCCTAAGTATCTGTAGTACTCTACAGGAACCTCTTATCTTATTGTGTTATTTGTTATTTGTTTGCTAAAAGGGTAAAAAGGGAAAGGAAGACCTAAAGCACTATTCCTAAGTATGTTCGCCAAGACATCACATCTCGTGCCTACGTATCTTGACTACAAGAATCAGAGCATTCGTAGTTCCCCTCACTAAGGGTAAACAAAGTTTTGCTGGCTGATTTTAGGAGAAGAGACAAGTTTTCATCTTAAGAAGAATACTCAACTAAACCACCACAAACATGTGGAAGATGGATATTTGCTTCACATTAAGAGAAGGGCTCCAACTCGGATATAGAATCGACGAGTATGCCACATACCTCTCTCAAGTGGAAAAGAATCTACATCCTTATCAACCATGTCATGGGGTAGGAGAATTACATCTCAACTAAGGATGACTCATGTCTAATTCTCTCATGGGAGAAGAAGGGAGACTATCTCTAAGTTGTCTAAGTTAAACATCCTAAGGGAAGATATCCTAAGGGAATGAACAGTCTAAGCTAGGGGTAATCAACCTAAAATGGGAATAGAAGTCACAAAAAGGGTAGAAGAGAAATGCAAACAAAATGCAATGCATATGACAGAATAGCCAAACATAAGTCTTTCCCTTGGACTCAAACACAGGCAATCATATTATCAGAGGAGTACAGATGAAAACATCAAGTATCAAAGCTAGAATCATGAATGGATATCAACATGTGAAACAAATGATATAGAAACTAATCAACTTATGAAGCAAAGCATCATGTCATGAATCAAGCATGCATCATATCAAGTACAAATGGAAAACAAGCAATGCATAAGCACTTAAGGGTTTGAAACCCTAATCAAGCATCATTAGTCAAGGTGTCAAAACATAAAGGGATCAAAATAAGATGAGAACCAAAGGATGTCAGTAGCCACATCATCATACATTCAACATCTTTCAAAGATTGAGAAATGAGCACAAACACATCAAACAACCATCAAAACATAGTCACTTACTTGAAAACAACAAGTTCACACAAGACAAGGTCCAACATGGTTCAAACATTGAAGTTAAAACATAAAAACAAGATGGGCAGTAGCACAAACATAATCATCAACTCAAGGTCAAACTCAAAATGTTAAGAAATCAACAACAAGCCTCATGTTCAAAGCATGTATCAAAACTAGGCATGTATCAACTAGACAAAATCCATGAAAGAACAAACATCTAATGACAATAAAAAGAGGCAAAGAATCAAGCAACATGCATGAAATCAAGGGAAGTCAGAAGCTCAAACATAGTATCTCAAGTCATATAGGATCATCAATCATCAAAACATTTATACCAAAACACTAGTCCTAAAACTAGGTCAAAAGCATTCAAACACTATGCTCAAAACATCCTCAAATCAAAGCATCACTCAAAAATAGTTAGATGACCAAATAAATCTCAATCAAAAGCTCAAACTCATTTTAATACACTCAAGTGTATGTGTGTGTATGTGTGTGTGTGTGTGTGTGTGTGTGTGTGTGTGTGTGTGTGTGTGTGTGTGCAAAAGGGTGTTAAGAGAATGCCACAAGAGCATACATAAAATCAATTGACAAACTAGGGTATCTCAAGGGTCGAGCATAGATCGAGGGTTAAATTAAACCACATGGAAACAAGTCAAAAGGGCAATGTTCAAACACCAAAACAACACTCAAACAATGTTTAATCATATACCAAATCATCACCAAAAGCAAGGCTCAAGAAATCACACACAAAGCTCAAGAAACAGAAACCTAATGCAAGGGTAAAAATGGAAATGCCCTTCAAAATAATTTCAAATAAAAATAGGAAAATAAATTCAAAAATAAAATAAAAATGATGAAAATTATCTTAACACATCAAATAATCATAAGTATATTTTTGTGGATTTTTTATGTGAAGGAAATATTAAAAAATAAAATTAAAAAGAAAAGAAATAAAATAGAGAAAAAATAAAAGAACATGGAAAGGAGGGGGTGCACCAGCAATTCCTAATGAACTAGGACTTAGTGTTAAGCATATTGGGCTGAGGAAAAGGGTGGTGCAAAGAGTAAAGAAACAAAGCCCATGGTCATTTTTAAACCCAAATCAGAAACAAAATCCAACAAGGCTTGCCACGCGAGCAACTCATTAATCATGCTGGTACACACATGGCTTACACGTAAGCAGAGTCAACAGGTCCAATCGCCAACTCACCATAAACACATCAGATGTCAGAGCCCTAGCTCCGGTCATCTTCTCTGGGAAGACCCACCGGAGTTGCAGACCAAGCACGATAAAAATCAACAAACCATACATATTCTTGAAGGAAAAATCACAGGGAACAAGAATTCGTGCTTAGTTTTTCAAAAAGTTGTCTCTAACATTGTTAAAATTGGCCACGAAGATTCATGCTCACAAACTAAAACTTAACCAAACAGCACAACAACAAGACAAATAAGATTCTCATACTCCCAAACCATCAAAAACACTCATCACAAGCTGAAACATATAAAGAATAATGAGAAAGGGAGAGAAGAAATGTTACCCACAGTGAACTTGGTATGCCTTCACTTTACGTGTAAACAAGCCTTCCAATCCTTCCACTAACCTTCAAAAACCCTCAGAAGTTTGTTTGAAGCAAGGAAAATGAGTGAGGAGCTTTGAAGAATCAGATATGAAGAAGGATATTTTTTAGAGTGAGAATGAGGTCTAGGGTTCAGATTCTGAGAAAATGAAAAGTAGTCTCCAATCCTCTAGGGTATTTTCCTTATATATGAGGGGTTAAGGTGAGTAAAACATGACTCACAGTGGTTAAAATGTTTGTGGTGACAATTTTTGTGAAATTTTGAAAAATGGAGTGTGAATGATGGTCGTACGAGTATGCCTTGTGGTTGTGTGGTTTTGTTGTTATTCTTGTGAGCAAAGTATCATAATGAGAGAGAGTGGAGAAATCACCCTTGGTGAGCAATTTTTCTTGTTTCTCCTTTGGTGAAAAAAATGTGAAAAAGGTACATGTGGTACATATGCATGCTTAGCTTGATTTGGCAATGTTTGGTGATGGTTGGAAGGAGAGTATGCGCATGAACTTGAGGCCAAACCTTGTTGCAAGAAATTGATCCATGTTGCATGAAAAAACAATTCAAGAATGATGCATTATATGACAAACCAAATGGCCAACTTTGAAGCATGATATATCCATGAATTCAAGTCCAAATGGTGAAGTTTTGGATTCAATGGAAAGCTTGAAATGTAAAGAACAAATTCCATGTTCACCATAACTTGAAATGAGGCTTGGTTACATGAGGAAAATTGAGTTGAAAACATGTCCACCACTATGCCTTGAATAACTTAGAAAAAGTTTCTAAGTTAGTGAAGTTTACCAACTTTGAAACCTTGATTTTGAAACCTCATAACTTGAGTTCTATTGATCCAATGGAAGAGCTCTTGTTATCCATGGAAAGCTTGGAACAAGAGGAACAAAATTCATGTGGGAAGAAAATTTATTTGAAGCTTGGAAGTCCAAGAAAAATGTTCTTGAAGTTGACTTCATGAAATTGGACATTGTGGTCACCCTAACTTCAAGACATCATAACTTGAGTTGTGTTGATCCAATAGGGGAGTTCTAGGTATGTATGGAAATCTTAGATGACATACAACTACTTTCTTGTGGAAAGGAAAATGAATTGGAGCCTAGAACCATGAAAAAGAAAGCTTTGAAAACTCATCCTCTAAGTTGAGATTCCATACTTAGAAAAATTCTAAGTACCAAATGCCAAAATCTTGTTTTTCCTAACTTTGAGCTCTCATAACTCGAAATCCATGCATTTTTTGAGAATACACCCACATTGAAAAAGCTGTAGTATGGAAAGAGCTCTTCAAATTGGTCTTTGAACCAAGGAAAATGGATGTGTAGATTGTGAGTTATGACTTTGGCAAGTTGGCGTGGAATCACTTGTCATCCATAACTTAGAAAAATTCAACTTTCTTCTTCTTGCCCTTTTTGCAAGTAACCTCCAATTTCTTGATTTTCTTTGATTAATTATGAGCCAAAACACATGTTATCATCATTCATGACTTGAGGGAGCCTTTGTTGACCAAGATTCCCAAAAGTCAAACCATGATTTGGAGGAACAATTGAATTTTCATCAGATGAATCTTCACCTCCTAATCTTCAATGAAACCAAACTCTTGAACCAATTGAATACCATTGATGGACTCCAACAGCACATTTGTATGTCTTGAATCATATCCCAAAGCCTGAGATCATGTCTTGACCCAAAAGTAAAGGATTGCAGTAGATTTTGGTTAAAACCCTAGTTTCATAACCAGATGGACTTGATCTTTGAAGAACTTGATATGAGGCCATTTGTGCTTGTCAATTGATGAAGATGAGACTCTTGGGAATGTGAGAACTTTCTTAATTGATGATGCACTCAAAATTTGACTGACCAATCCTTGAGGCTATTTGGAGTAAACCCTAATTCAACAGTGAACAACACAAAGCTAAAAAGATGGGTTAGTCATGCATAGATGATTGACCTAGAAATGTTATGCAAGATGATGCAAAATGAGGTGGGATCTTAGGGTTAAAAATTAGGGTGTGATAGATGCCCATTTTTAAGTTTCTTCTATCCGGAGATATGAGGATTGAAATCTTCGTCTCGACGTGATAGGAGAGACTTAAATACAAAAATGCATAATTTTTTGCCCTAAGATGCCACCAAATGCATATGATATGACATGAAAAGAATGCAATACGAGAAGTCTGTGACGGAAAAGATGCCACATGAGAAAAGAATTGAAACTCTGGTATCAGACGTGTGATGTTAAGGTGTGATGTCACAACAACACACTCTGCACAATGGACAGCAATAACACCAAGAATTGTTGACCCAGTTCGGTTACAACCAACCTACTCTGGGGGATACCAAGCCAGGGATGGAATTCACTACTTGTAGATATAATTTACAGACTCAACAACCCGTTGACAATCTCCTAAACTTATAGTCTACTAATGACTTCCTACCTAAGAAACCACTTAGGTATGAGAACACCACTCAATCCCTTACAAACACTCAAAGAACCCACTTTGAGTACCCTTGATCTTACTTCACAGTTTCGATCAAATCACACAACTCTCTTTGCTTCACAGCTTTAGAGAGGACAGATCACCAATTCACCCTTGAATGGTTTACTCACGATTCGTACAAATATCTAAGACACTCAGCCTCTGCTCTTGATCTTCAATCTGTACTTTTTCCTTTGGTCTTGTGCGCTTTATATAGCTCCTGAATTGGGCTTGGACTTGTCACAATATTTGATCAGATTTGTTAATTAAAACTGAATCTTCAAAACAGATTTTATCCCCAAAATCTTTTTAAATCTTCAACCTTTTAATTCTCCAACAGACCTGCAATCAAATCTCCCATGTAACAGAAAATATCTATCCCAAGATATTCTCATCCAATGAGTCAACCACTCTCCACAATTCCAGCTAATACGCGTACCCTAACAACCTGCTGTTGTTATTAATTCTGCAGGTCTGATGTTACAACATCACCTGTGTGACATCAGACATCCAACTTCAGCACTTAACTACTTAACACAGCCCAGTGTTAAGACTTCAATGTTGCAACATCAGCACCTTGACATCAACATTGAATATACTTTGTTTTACCAAAATTCCAGCCAATCCAGGAACTAACAATCTCCCCCTTTGGCTAATTTTGGCTAAAACAATCTCTGCACTCTGCAAACAACTTCTGCACCTTCAGAGATTTCAGCAGCGGAATAATCTTCAGAAAATTTGAAACTCATTAGCAGCAGTTTGACAATCTTCAAAGTCTTCATCACTTGATCTGCTGCAGCACCATCTTCATTATTGACAACAGCCAATTGGTGCTCCCCTTCTAAAACATGAACCAGCATCACAGCTGTTCAGTAGCTTATAATGTGCAGCACATTACTCCCCCTAGATGTCTGCTTGGCTGCACTCTTCAAATATCATGATATCTTCAAAAGTTCAGTCAAAACTCCCCCTTAATGCAGCAACAACCTTTTCAACTTAACACCTTTTAGCAGCATCAATCTATCTCCCCCTTAATCTCTGCATCGCATCAGCAGCATATGGTAATAATTCTCTTGACTATCTTGGCTATGTTCTCCCCCTTTTTAGCCACAATTAGGCAAACTTTTATAAGAAGCCCTATGAACTATAGTCAGTATAGCCTAGCTCTCATTGTTAGCCTCTCAGTTAGTAAACAGGCAAAACAAATCATAGAAGGAAACATAAACAGTGCATAAAACAGCACAATATTCAAATTACAAAACCAAGCATAACAAAAACTAAACTAATACAAAACTAATATCTAAGGACAGCAGATAGAGATTAGTCTTCATTCGAGCTGGTACCATCAGCATCTTCTTCACCCTCATCTGACCTGGAATCCTCAGTGTCACCATTGTCTTTCCCTTTTTCCAAGTTTTTAACCATCTGCTCAATCTTTATTTTCCTGTCAGTGCTGGTCTTCTTAATCCCAGAGCTTGATGTTTCAACAATGTCTGGAACATGGCTCCCAGCAAACAGTTTGGGATGCAAAGATAAAGTTGATTTCCTCTTACATGCTGTGTCTGAACTTGTTAAGATTCCTGGATGTTGTTTCATCATAACTCCACAGATGAGCGAAGGAAATGCTATGGGCAGTTTGATAGCATTAGTGGTGGCATGTCTTGCAGTCTGCTCAAACACATATGCTCCATAGTCAAACTTCTTCTTAGTACCCACAGCATAAATAAACCTCCCTAGTCCCACAGCTGTTGTGGTTTTATGATTGGTAGGCACCCAATTTGCGGCTCCAATTCTGTGTAAGACAGCATACTTAACACTGAGTTTGCTAGTTGGCAGTTTCCTTTTCAAGGGCCACACCTTAACTTGACCAGCAGTTAATTCCTTGCAGACATCATTCTCAGTGGCTTATAGCTCAGCAAATACTTCATCTTTTCTTCCTAGATATTTGTTTATAACTTCAGGAGAGAAATCAACACATTTTCCTCTCACAAACACTTTAATGTAGTCCACACTGCTTTTGTCTGAAATCTTCACAGGAATATTTACCACAAATTTTTTAACCAAGCTGTCATAGCACTCGGAGAACCCATGAACCGTCTTCATCAGACCAGCAGTCTTAATCACCTCTATGATTTCTTTGATCTCCATAATTTCTTTCCCAATCTCTCTTTCAAGAGCAATTCTTCTTTGACAGATGAACTTCCACATCGACGCACTGCTTGCATAATGGAATGAAATGTTATCAACCGGAACCTCAGGGATATTGTCAGCAATTCTCTTCAAGATTGTCTTTCTGACAGGAGTGATGTCTTGAACATCATCCTTAACATCATACTCTGATTCGGATTCTTCCATTAGCTTCCTTTTTCTGGGATTCACGTCAACCTTACTCCATGCATTTGTTGGTCCAACAACAGTCTTTTTCCTCTTCTCATCAGAAGCTTTCTTTGACGACGATTCAACCATCTTTCCTTTTCTTAGTCTCTTGGACAGTCTAGGCACTGCTCTTCCAATGACTTCATTATCAGACAAGTCATCAACATCAATTACATCAGTAGTCTAAGCATCCCCACTAAGCGATGTTCTAACATCTGCTTCAACAGAAGTGGGTTCAGCAGATGTCCTAACATTCTCCTCAACATTTGTTTCTTCATGCATGTCTTCACTCTGATCAGCATCTTCAATAGCTGTCATTGCAAGTTGTTGAAGACTTGACTTACTTTACTGTATGTTGTCTTTCTCAGCTGGCATCCGATTCAGTGGGATTGAAATTCCTTTGACAGGGATGCCTTTGTCTAGAATCTTTGAGGCAAGATTACCCATCCTTTTGTCTACATCAAGCTTCTCTTCAATAGTCTGAGACGTAGATGATCTCGGCACAGTTTTATCCCTAAATAACACACTCGTAACAACCTTCTTTGTTTCAGGACTCTTGAAAATAGTAGCAGGTCTCTTAGGAGTTAGTTTAGTGGGTCTCGAAGTACCTGATTTTGGGAGCATCACTGAGATAAGTTCTATATTCAAAGCTTCTTCTGCAAATCCCTCTTCTGAAGAAACGCTAGCCTTATCTCGCGAAGAGCTTTGAGCGACAGATTTCTTTGATGGAGACGACGTCTGGTTTGACATTGTTCCCTTGAGGCAGTATGAGGTCAGATGATCCTTCTTGTGGAGGACGACGAATGGAAGAAAGAAATACTCTTTGATGAACCGTGACCTTGCTGCACTAGAGAATGATGGTCTGAGGTATGGCGCCAGCTTTTCAGTATTTAAAGACCAATTACTAATTTTCTCCCTCCATAAATACTTTCCTTTTAAAACACTCACATCAGAATTTGTTAACTTTGAGTGACCTTTCAGCATCCTGATGTCATGGTCTGATGTTATGACATCATCTACAACATTACTAGTTGAATCTCCTTCAAGAGAGGTCCACTGATAACAGTTGTCATTGGTTCTGGCACCCTTCATAACAATCTGATTATGCTCATCAGAAACCACACACTCATGCTTAGTGTAGTTTACTTTGTAACCTTCATCACACAACTGGCTTATGCTGATCAAATTTGCACTTAAGCCATTGACAAACATAACATTGTCAAGTTCAGTTCTACCATCACCTTGCACTTTCCCAACTCCTGCAACAACACCTTTTCCTCCATTGCCAAATATGACCTCATGAGAGGGGCAAGGTCTGAGATCACTAAACATGGATCTACATCCAGACATGTGTTTGGAACACCCACTATCAAAATACCATGTTCCTTCTTTAGCCTCTTTGTCATCCAAGTGAGCCAATAAGCACTTCACCTTCTCCTTAGGTACCCATTGTTTAACAACTTTGGGCCTGTGCTCTCTCCATCTGTTTTGAGGCTGAGGGTATCCATGCAGCTTGTGGCAAGAGTACTGCATATGTCCAAATCTTCCACAATAGTAGCATCTCACCCTTTCATCTCTGAATCTCCTGCCATGATGAGATTGCCTATGCTGCCATCCATGATGTGGTCTCCTCCTACCATAACTGCCCTGCCATCTATTATGTTGATGTCTTCTCCCATAAGACGGCTGATAATGTTGTTTCCTGGATTGTCTCCCATGATGGTGTGGCTTTCTTCTTCCATATACATAAGGAACAACATTGGTGTATCCATACCCATAACCATACCAGTTGTCCTGATGTTGAGACATCTGATGAGACATGTGCTGTTTGATCTGAGCAGCTTGCATGCTCTCATGGTATTGTGGGGGTATATACTGACTAGCTCCCTGTGGCTGCTTTCTCTTCTGATAGGGACCAGTCTTTTTCTTAGGTTGTGAAACATCAGCTTTCTTAGGGGTAGGATCCTGCTCCTTTGGCTGATGTTGAGATGAAGGTTGTGATACTTCCTTCTTTGAACCTGAAGTGCTTCCTTCTGAAGTTCCCTTGTCCTCAGCCACATAACCTATCCCAGCTTTGTCTCCAGCAGCTTTTTCTGACTGAAGTATCTTGTCAAGTGTGTCTGTACCACAGCTCAGCATCCTAACAGACTTGGTCATTTGATCAAGATGAGCTCTAACTAGCACCACTTCATTTTCAAGATCAGTCTTTTCACTCTCTAGCTGAGCAATCTGTTGCTTGTGGCACTTGTTTTCTTGACAAATCTCAGCACTCTTTAAACACAGCTCTTGATAGGTGGATGCCAACTCCTCATAAGTTACTTCTCTATCACTAGAATCATCATCAGAAACAACAGCTCCAGTTAAAGCTCTCACATGCTTTGCTGACTCGCCTTCACTTTCACTATCAGAGTCAGACCAGGAAACTGTCATGCCCTTCTTCTGCTTTTTCAAGAAGGTGGGACATTCTTTCTTGACATGTCCATACCCTTCGCACTCAAAGCACTGCACTCCTTTATCTTGGGCAGTTTTCTCTTCATCCTTCTTGCTGGTGTCAGAAGTCATGTTCTTGACATTAGGCCTGGAGTTATTATTCATTCTCTTGAATACTTTGGTGAACTATCTTCCCAACATCACTATGGCCTGAGAAAGATCCTCCTGGGATTCAGAACTCTTTCCTTTATCTTCTTCATCATTTGACACCAGGGCTATACTCTTTGGCTTCTTTTCTGGTTCTTCCTCATTCAACCCAAGCTCAAAGGTTTGAAGAGATCCAATGAGCTCATCTACTCTCATCTTGCTGATGTCTTGTGATTCTTCAATGGCAGTAACCTTCATCTTATACTTCTTAGGTAGGGACCTAAGGATCTTCCTCACAAGCTTTTCATCTGACATCTTCTCTCCAAGAGCACTAGATGCATTAGCCAGCTCAAGAATACTCATGTGGAAATCATGAATAGTCTCATCTTCCTTCATCTTCAGGTTTTCAAATTTTGATGTTAAAATCTGAAGTCTTGACATCTTGACTCTAGATGTTCCTTCATGAGTAGCCTGCAAGATGTCCCATGCTTCTTTAGCAACTTCACATGTATTGATTAACCTGAAGATATTCTTATCCACTCCATTGAAGATAGCATTTAGAGCTTTGGAATTTCCAAGGGCAAGCTCATCTTCCTCCTTGGTCCAGTCTTCTTCAGGCTTTAGCTTAGAGGTGCCTTCTTTATCTTTGCCAGCATCATCCTTCTCACACATGACAGGTGCTTTCCACTCTTTAATAACAGCCTTCCAAGCCCTACTGTCCAAGGATTTTAAGAAGGTGGTCATCCTTGGCTTCCAATAGTCATAATTGGATCCATCCAAAATAGGGGGTCTGTTGACGAATCCTCCAACTTCTTTGTCCATCTTTTCACCAGAAAGTAACTTCCCTAGATCTCACCCAAAGATAGACAGGATGCCTGCTCTGATACCAATTGAAATTCTGGTATCAGACGTGTGATGTTAAGGTGTGATGTCACAACAACACACTCTGCACAATGGACAGCAATAACAGTAAAATAACACCAAGAATTGTTGACCCAGTTCGGTTACAACCAACCTACTCTGGGGGCTACCAAGCCAGGGATGAAATTCACTACTTGTAGATATAATTTACAGACTCAACAACCCGTTGACAATCTCCTAAACTTATACTCTACTAATGACTTCCTACCTAAGAAACCACTTAGGTATGAGAACACCACTCAATCCTTACAAACACTCAAAGAACCCACTTTGAGTACCCTTGATCTTACTTCACAGTTTCGATCAAATCACACAACTCTCTTTGCTTCACAGCTTTAGAGAGGACAGATCACCAATTCACCCTTGAATGGTTTACTCACGATTCATACAAATATCTAAGACACTCAGTCTCTGCTCTTGATCTTGAATCTGTACTTTTTCCTTTGGTCTTGTGCGCTTTATATAGCTCCTGAATTGGGCTTGGACTTGTCACAATATTTGATCAGATTTGTTAATTAAAACTGAATCTTCAAAACAGATTTTATCCCCAAAATCTTTTTAAATCTTCAACCTTTTAATTCTCCAATAGATCTGCAATCAAATCTCCCATGTAACAGAAAATATCTATCCCAAGATATTCTCATCCAATGAGTCAACCACTCTCCACAATTCCAGCTAATACGCGTGCCCTAACAACCTGCTCTTGTTATTAATTCTGCAGGTCTGATGTTACAACATCACCTGTGTGACATCAGACATCCAACTTCAGCACTTAACTACTTAACACAGCCCAGTGTTAAAACTTCAATGTTGCAACATCAACACCTTGACATCAACATTGAATATACTTTGTTTTACCAAAATTCCAGCCAATCCAGAAACTAACAAGAATAAACTGGGGAAAAGATCACAAATCCACTAGGGAACATAAAAGGACAACTTAATAGGGAAGAGCCAACTAATTACTACTTGGGATGAGACTACGCAGGGTAGCTCTAAGAAGTAGACTTTCACGAGAAAATAATTCAGTTATAATGATGGGATAATACAATAGCAGAATTAAAATAAGCCTCCCCTCGTCTCGGGTCATAAGCCACGGACTGGTCTCAGTTTCTTCTTTAATCAAGTATTCCACTTGAAAAGGGTAAAATAAACCTCCCCTCGTCTCGGGTCATAAGCCATAGACTGGTCTCAGTTTATTCTTTAATCAAGTATTCCACTTGAAAATCGTGAAATAAACCTCCCCTCGTCTCGGGTCATAAGCCACGGACTGGTCTCAGTTTCTTCTTTAATCAAGTATTATACTTGGAAAGGGTAAAATAAACCTCCCTTCGTCTCGGGTCATATGCCACGAATTGGTCTCAGTTTCTTCTTTAATCAAGCATTCCACTTGAAAAGGGTGAAATAAACCTCCCCTCGTCTCGGGTCATAAGCCACAGACTGGTCTTAGTTTCTTCTTTTATCAAGTATTCCACTTGAAAAGGGTGAAATAAACCTCCCCTCGTCTCGGGTCATAAGCCACGGACTGGTCTCAGTTTCTTCTTTAATCAAGTATTCCACTTGAAAAGGGTGAAATAAACCTCCCATCGTCTCGGGCCATAAGCCACAGACTGTTCTCAGTTTCTTCTTTAATCAAGTATTCCACTTGAAAAGGGTGAAATAAACCTCCCCTCGTCTCGGGTCATAAGCCACAGACTGGTCTTAGTTTTTTCCTGGAATGGTGGATACTTATGGGAGAGTATCTTCATAGGGAATTGGAACTTCACTAGAGATCTATGACTTCGTTGGGAATCCATAAATTATCGGAGATTAGGAAGTTTCATCGGGGATCTTCAAAGGCGATATAGGTCGGTTGACTTGTAAGCGTATCTTCTCAATTAAAGAGAAATATCATCTGAATCTTTGCCAAACTTTTCAAAGAGATGCCATTTGATGGAAGCAAATTGAATAGTGGACTCACTGGGAGAACATCACTGAGAAGCAATATTGTTGTGGCTTGAAATTGCATCGGAGCAAATAAAATCCTTGCAATAGGAGATCTCAAATAAAGAGAAATACTTGTAAGGTCTTCAACAAACTTCTCTGACGGATTTCCAGAGAGATGCCATTTGATGGATGACAAGTTGATAATCTTGATAATTTGTTGGGGATAGACAAACTGTCTTGGAACAAGACTGCCATTTGTCATCCGAGTAGAAAACCTGTGAACAAAACAAGTTGCTCAAATAAAGAGGTTGCCACTTGTTGTCTGGATATAAGTTCTGAGAAAATGTTGTAACAACACTGTTGGAGAAAAGAATAGTCTTAAAATAGACTCTTTTTGGGAAGACAAAGTGCAAAATAAATGCATACTCGATCTAGGTTCCACAGCCTAGAGAGATTTAAAATTGTGATTGTCAGGGACCAAAATTCAATTCAGGAAATAACTGAAGAGAAATGGTCAAACAAGACTCTACCCATTGAGGAATGAACTCAACTGGGGTTTATCTTTATCTAAGAATGGAAAAGAAAACTAAAGCAACCATCTTTCATGAGGACCAAACTCAGTAGGGAATAAGAAAGGATGTGCACTTTCTGCTTAGGGCTGACGACTCTATTGGAGAAAGAAGACGAACCCAGTCACTTAGGGATGAACATAACCAAAGTGAATGAAATAAACAAGCATCACAAAATGAAAAATGTGCACATGCCATGTATATATGTATGAACGAATGTATGTCATGTTATGCTTATGCTGACAAAACAAACAGGGAGAAGTTAACTGGAGATGAAATAAACATCTCGACAGGGATACTCGGCCAATCTTCATAAGATAGAAACATCATTGAGGGATGAATGGGAAGCCCACATGGAACCACAGTCCTGCTTTGAGGCTTCAAGCATCTGGGGCAAAAAACAGCACTCCACTTGGGGATAAACATCATGACTTCCCCTAGGGGATTGTCAAGATAAATCTCATAGCTTTGTTGGAGATAAGAAAGATCCACTAGGGAAGAGAATCAGACTCATGATTGGAGAGACTTCATGGAGGATAAAATAAATATCCACTTCACTGGAGAGATCTTCATTAGATTTGTAAATGGAGATACTAGAATTGAGGCCTCATAGGGGATAAAATAAATATCCACTCCATTGGGGAAGCTCGAACCAAAGTCGTAGTTGTAGATCTAAGAGTTAAGACTTTAATGGGATGAAATAAACATCCACTTGGCTGGAGAAGGTTGAGGCCAAGGAAACTCACTGAGGAGCTGAAATAGCATTTACCTCACTAGGGGAAAATGAAGCCAAAGAGATTCACTAAGGAGTGAAACTAAGCATTTACCTTACTAGGGGAAAATGAAGCCAAAGAGATTCACTGAGGAGTGAAACTAAGCATTCACTTCACGGGAAAGGGCTAAAGCCAAGGAAATTCACTGGGGAATTCTCAGGTCATCAATTGGGGAATTATTGTATCAACCATGCCATAACTGCCTGAAGTAAAGACTCGATGGGGAATTGTCACACCGCTTGAGATAGAAACTCTTTGAGGTCATGGGTGAAGAGAGTCATGAAGATGACGTAGTTATGCATTTCAAAGTCTGCCCTTCTTGGAGAAACTATTAACTTCCTTTTCGTGTTCATAAACCAAAGTAAAACACCCACGCGTTTTTTAAAAAATGATTTATCATTGTTTCAAAAACTGCTATAAAAAATAAAATACATTTTGCAAGAATAAGAATAAACGTAAAGATTTCCAACAAATGGAAAAGGCTCAATTTTATTTATTGAATGGTAGTCGGAAAATGGCGCTACTCCATGGATCATTACAAAGTTATAAAACGGTAAATAATGGAAAAGGTTACATCAAAACAATGACCATTATCTTCCTAAACAACTTTGAATTTCCTATGCCCTGAGCTTCCGATGATCTGACTGATGAGTCTGGTGAAAGAGAAAGCTTTTGATAATCCAATCTGATCGAATGTAGTGAACTAGCCTGATCCCTAAATTTTTCCTAGATTTCCCTTTCGAGTTTTCAATCTATCGGGATGATTTTTCTGTTTTATGTCTCTAATTTTTGCCTGGGTCACCTTTTCGGGTTTTCAGCCCACCGAGACGCTCATTTTTGCCTAAGCCGCCCTTTCGGGTTTTCAACTTAGCGAGTTGTTCTTTTTATTTTTAGGCATAGTACTTTTTTACTACATCAGTATTCACAGGACGAGTGATCTCTTCCTCATCCATAGTTGCTAACATCAAAGCACCTCCTGAGAAGACCTTCTTAACAACATATGGACCATCAAAGCTCGGTGGTGAATCTTTAAAAGATTTATGATTCAAGTTTAATCAATAGCTTGGCATCCAATTATCACTGCAACACCTTGTGAAAAGAAGAAGGAGTCCTCTTTAAATAGTCAAACATAACTTGAGGAAGATCAATCTGCAAGTCTGAATTGAGAAGTAGAAGCAGATCTTTTTCAATATGGTCCACGAGGTCTAAATTCTTATCTTTAGGAAGTTAGTTTGAATTTAGAATCAATTTCTAAACAACGGCATTAGGACAAAGATTTGAGACCACTGATGTTTTAGATGGATCTACAAAGATACGCCAAGTAGGAAGATAGTGTCCCAAAACAAGAGGTCCTGGATTTCTCCAATTTCCTCACAATTGATCACATTAATAATCGCTTTAGAGGTTATAGTTATAGAAACACCATTTACTTTAGAAAGAATAACACACTCAGAATTTAGCTCAACAATGGAGGCATTACTCTAAAACTCTTTGAAAAGATCTGGATAAGTGAAACCTCAGAGCATGTCACATTATCCATTCCAACTTTGTTTAGACACAGTCTTCCAGAAGTTAAAACCTAACTCAAGCAACTCATCAAAATCCATTAACTTTTCATTGATGACAACCAGTTAATTCAAAAAAGAATTGACTAGGAAACTTATCTCACGTTTGGCTTGATCAAAACACAACCAAAGAGAAAACAAAAAGAAAAAGAGATGAACAAGATTCTAAAGAAATAAGAATCTTGTCAGAAGAAGGACACAAAATGATGTTTCACAAGACAGGCGATAGTGACAATAAATATATAAAAGGAAAACATCATTACCCAAAGGTTCTTATCCAACAGATTTCTTGAATCCACTAGATGAATTTCACCTTTATGAAAATTTAAGTAATATAAAAGTTTCAGGAAAACATTTTACTTAAACTAATTTATCAGAAGTAAAGAATCCTCTTTTGAATCTCAGAATCTAACAACTTTCAGAAGCTATCATCCATCAGAGTCTAGTAGTTCTAGACTTAGAGACAGATATCTTCTGTCAGTCATTAGTCTCCAAGACTCTATTAAGAACAACACTCCCTCTTGAAACAAGAGTCATGAGTGATAGATGAATATTGAATTGTTTTCTTTGACAGCTAACAAATAGCACTGACATCACTGAAAGTGAGAAAATTATTTCAATAAATATAATCATCATCTAGCGTAATGAAATACTAAGTATAGATAAATACAACAGAGTTTCTTCTTAGAGATTTCTGAAGATCCTTTTTCCAAAAGAGCTTCTCTAGAAATCTAACAGAAACTTTGTATTTACATCTACACAAATATCTCATTGAATCAAGAGATAAGCCAGAAAAGAACAAGTATACCCTTTTTTTTGTTATTTTCTCGATCAGACTCGTATCAGTATTAAGACTTGACCATAGAGTCTGAACACCGCTTTGAGTGGATTCTGATTCAATGATTGTTAAACCAATGACTCCACTTCTCTCATCAAACTCAGTACCTTTAGCACTTGAGTCTGGGTTGTGGGCTCTTCTTTCATCAAATATTGTAAACAACCTTTAATAAATGCCATGGAAGATGCCTCTGCTCCCTTCTCCGATATCTCCAGCAACTACATTTTAATGATGATACTCAAATTTCTATGAGGCCATACATAAATATCTAGACAGACATTCCTTCGTCTTATGCCACATTCTGATAGCAGTACCATGGTTCATTTCAGAGTATCTGTCTAGAATAAATCATAATATGAACAAGATCTTGTTCTTAGCAGAATCATTAATTTCATTGTCTTGACTTAAGACTTTGAGATCTTTGATAAGCAAAGAACTAGATGGTGTTAGCTATCAGAGAATGGCATAAAACAATTAGAGCACCATCATCTAATTGCCTGTAGAACACGAAGAAGAATTGAAGGTTTCTCATAGACTTGTCCTTTAATACAAATTCCATGATGACCCTCAATGAAGGAGAAATAGAGTCTCTTAAGATATCACCTTAAAAAACAGACTCCTTATTATCAAATATTAAAGCAAGATAGATTTGGCATAAACTTTTTCTCTTCAATACTTGATTTTTATTTCAGGACTCAGATGCTCCTTCAGAAGCAGTAATGACTGGTAGAGATAGATTACTCTTTCATCTGAATTTTGCACTAATGTCATCTTCAAAAGAATATGTAGTGAAGATTAACTAACATTAGTTGAAATACTAATATTTCAGAAGCTTCTGAATTTACTCTTCTATCAACAGACGTTACAGCCCATGCAACTGGTTAAGAAGTTCTTCTGACAAGAAATATAAATTCCTCATCATCAGACATTCCAAAGAACCAAGATTTAGGAAAGGTGATCTGTTAGATAACTTTTCATCATCTAATTTCATTTCTTTTCTTTGAACATTTGCAAGACAAACCAACAGAGCACAATAAATTCAAGTTGTATAACTTCTTGAATAATAGTGACCTCTGGTTTGAATCTAAACCAATATTCTCTGAGTTTTCTTGAAAGGTTAGATGAAGTGTAACTAGACAGGCTTCAAAACTGATTCCCACAAATCTGAGCACAAGGATTCAAAGATAGTCTGAGCATCAGGCATATCAATGATGTTGGCATACTCAGAAGTGAGATAGAGCACCTACCAAAATGAAACTACCTCTGAATATATTTAATAAGCTTCTTCTGAGCTGGTGATAGAGACTTTCAAACATATCATCTCTACACCATCAACTTCTATAGTAATACCTTTTTTTAAGGATATTCTATAGACCTTCAGAAACCCTTTTTATCAAGACCAATGCATTAAAAATATGTTTTGCTTTTCCATTATTTAATTCAGTGGAATCACCCTTTGAAAATGGTAGGAAAAACAGTAGGATATTTTTCATGTGGCACTTGATTCCTTCTTGAAGGAAAGTCTTTGACAGACATACTTTTCTTATTGGATCATTATCTGCACCACTGTCAAGTGTTATGCATATACCATGCTCTGATACCAATTGAAGGTAAGAAAAGTACACAAGAAGGGGGTTGAAATGTGTTTTCTGTTTTCTTAGTTTGCATCTGATCAGAGTTCATCATCTAAACAGGTGTTCAGATTCTGGTTAATTCTTAACAGCGGAATGTTAACATAAGCAAATAAATAATAGCAGAAGACACAAAGAATTATACTTGTTCCTCCTAAACTGAGAGTAGTTCAGTCATCTTGCTTCACAAGAGATTTTCACTATAATCAAATCATGATTACAATTGCTCAGACCCAAGGTCCAAGACTTCTTGCTCAAGCTCCTCACTCGAGACTTCTTGCTTAGGTCCTTAGCCGAAGCCTTCTGTTCAAGTCTCTCAGACCCAAGACTTCTGCTCTAAGCCACTCTGGCTGAGCCTTCTGCTCCAAGTCCCTTGAAACAAGCCTCCTTGCTTGAACCCCTTAGATTCAAGACTTACTGCTCCCAATTTCATGTACCAATCCAACCTGCTCAAGCCACACTGGCTGAGACTTCTGCTCCAAGTCCCATGAAACGAGCCTTCTTGCTTAACCCTTAGGTTCAAGACTTATTGCTCTTAGTTTCATGTACTGAGCCAACCTGCTTAAGCCACACTGACGCATGACTTTCCTGCTCAATCAATCCACTTGATTAAGACTTGCATTGCTCAAGTACATAGAAAGAGACTTACATGGCTCAAGCATCTTGGCTCGAGACTTCCTTGCTTAAGTCCCAATGACTTAAGACTTTTGCTCAAGCACATAACAAGATACTTTGATCTAAACTGCTAAACAAGTTCAGTAGAGTAGAGAACAAGGTGTACTTGATACAAGTATCAGAGGTACGGGAAATCACCATAACAAAGGCCTAAAGAACTTAAGATTTCTAAGATATTCAATGTGTAGGAAATATTAAGGCTTTTAAAATTACAATCTACAACAGAAAATCTGCATATACAATTATGTTGATAATTACTGATCTTGTTACTCCTTCTAGATAATCCTTGTTAGAGATTTAGTCTGAACCTTCATCTATATATATAGCCTTTTTCAAAAACTAGTCATTGAAGAGGTAACTTGGTCAAGAATTTTTGCTTTTGCTCTATAGTACAAGAGACGTTGAAGATAGATACACCCAAAGATCTTGATCCAATGTGTAACATATTTAACCTTTGAGTCTGATCGTACCTGGATCAGACAGTATTTGGTGGCCAACAACGTCGTCTGGACTTCAGCTCCGGTGCGGTTGAAAGACGGCCGGGGGGGTGTACCTGCAAGGTACTCCGATGCTCAAGTAAGGTAACGGTCAGAGAAAAAGCAAGTACAAGAAAAGAAGGTTAGAATGTCAAGAAGTGAGTAACCTGACCCTCTCAAGTGAGAGGGTATTTATAGAGAGCCCCCAGTGCGGGGCCAGCGGTTACTTGCATTGGGCTGGATTGCTAGGCCCAATCCAAGTAACTTCCAGGGCTTACGTGGCGTAGTGAAGACCAGCACGTGGTCTTCGCCCTGGGGTAACCGTTCCTAGATCTCCGGAATTAGGGCAGACGGATTCCATCGAGAGTGGGTAGTTACATGAGAACATGTCCTCACGGGGAGGAGTCCTGCGTGTTGGGGAGAGACGTATCCTCACGAGGAGGACTCACTTGCGGGCGGAGATGGCTCCTCTCGGGGAGGAGCACGTGGTCGTCGAGGAGAGGCGAGCCCGGGGAGGCTTAGGGCCTGCGCCCGATGGTCCATGTTGTGAGTGTCGTACACACCCGAGGTTAGGCGTGTGCCCGACCCTGCGGAGGTGAGCCTGTGCTCGACAGTGGTCTTGCTAGGAGTCCTTATTGGGCCATCCCAGGCCTTGTGGGTTGGGCCTGCTCGACTAATGAGCATGCCCCGGCCCAGTCCAGAATAGGAGCCCCCCAAGTCGTTGCTCTGAACATCAGAGTGATGACTTAAGGGCTAGCCATGTCGAGGACTCATCGAGGAAGGGATGCTAACGAGGAGTGGTAGGTTAAGGGGGGAGAGACAAATCGATCCCTCGAGATGGGTTGACCGAGGATGTGCGACGTCGCGGGGATATGAGAAGTCTGAAGCGAGGTGAATGGGAAGGCGCTCGTTGGGAAACGAAAAGACGGGCATGGGGAAACGTGTTCCACGCGTCACAACTCATCATTCCCTAGGGCGGCTACACTAGGGTAGCGCAATCGATTGCCTAGGAGCCCTCGAGACTTGTGAGAGCCCCATAAATAGGGGAAGCCCGTGCCATTTGCACGTTTTTTGCTCTCCCTTTGCTCTAACTTTCCCTTTCTTCGCTCTCCCTTCAACCGTCGTTCGCCTCCGTTCGCCGTCGCTGAAAGCCATATCGGAACCCTACCGGACGCACTTTTTGAAGTAAGTTCTCTCTTTTCCCTCTTTTGCTTGCATTTGTAGGGTGAATCTTATGGTGAATTGATGAAGTTCCCATGGAAATCACGAAATATCCGGCGAAAACGGCGGAATTTCATACTTTAGTTGTTGAATCTCGCGGGGAGAGGCGATGAACTCCCCGAGGACACGAAGGATATCTCGGGGTCATGGGATGAGCGTTTCTCAGCTCTTTGTTGAACATTTCGGGGATCAAGGACGGAATCCCCGGGGAGCCGACGTTTATCTCGGGGATATGGGTCGAATACCCCGGGGTCCCGCCCAATTTCGCTCCCAGCGGACCTGAGGACGGTCGCGGGTTCGCGTTCCCCGACGTTCCCTCCTCACCCTTTCACTTGATCAGCGGTGGAAGGGGTGGATTTGATACGGGTCATCGAATTCACCGTTTCCTTCTGCTTTTCAGGTAAATGGACGTATTGTCAGTGGCCGAGGGGTCTTTGGATATCTACGACGGACCTGGTTCACCTATGGCGGAGACATCCAGCGCCGAGGAGAGGACGCCCGACGAGTGGGCCTACAAGGAGGCAGTGAACATGATATCCGAGTTTGTCGACCTGGATGAGGAGGGAATATTTTGTACCGTCGAGCACTACCTTATAGGTTCACCGAAGTCGTGGAACGTGTTTAGGCCTCTGCCACACCACCGAATATGCTCGACATATAGCGGGATGCGGTTCCCCGTATATGAATTTATGTTCGACGAGGCGGGGCGGCGTTTACCCTTCACGGATTTTCAACAGGCAGTGTTCGTCTGGTTGCGTTTGGCCCCTTCTCAACTCCACCCCAACTCTCTTGCTTTCATTAGGGCCTTCGAGCTAGTGTGCAAATATCTGCAGATCGGGGCGACCGTGCCCTTGTTTTTCCGCATTTTCCATCTTCAGCAATAGGCCGTCGACGGTTGGCACGGTTAGGTGTCCTTCAAACAGGTGAACAACCTGTTTCACACTTATATGGACTCCGTACGGAATTTCAAGTACCGGTATTACCTCGTGAGGCCGGTCACACATGAGGCCGTGAATACCATATACAATCGGGTCGTCAAAGAAGTGGGTGGACGACGAGAGGAGACCCTTGTGCCTAAGTTCCAATTGTTCTGGACTGAAGAACACTTCAAGAGGGGAACGGATAGCTATATCGTCAGCCCCGGCAAACTTTGTGAAGGGGATCGCTTGGCTCACGAGGCCATAGTTAAGTTCGTCAGTGGGTTTAACAAAGCAAACCTCGTGATGCCAAACGGGGACTTTGTTCTGGGCGATGAAGGGCAGGTCTTGACGAAGCGTCGACTGATCAATACTAGGGTTCTCCTCGAGACGTTTTCTGACGAGGAGGCTCTCGAGCTGTTAGGTGGGGGTGGTCTCCCCGACCTATCTTTCCCTTCGTCCTTCTTTTCGAATTACTGACCTCTTTATTTTCATTGCAGATAAGATGTCGAATGCTGAGGAGCGCTTTAAGAAGCTAAAGGCTAGCCGCGCTGCGAAGAAAGGAGGCAAGAGTCGCGTCGAGCAGCTCCGAGTGCAGGAGCCCGTTCCCACCCCGACACCCGGGGGTTCCTCTGGCTCTCACCAGGGTAGTGATTCTCTCAGCCCCCAAAGCTCTCCGAAGAGGTAACGGCTTGCAAACATGGTGGACATCGACCTTACCGAGCACGAGAGCCCCCCTACCGTGAAATTTGTGCTCCCGCCTTGTCACACAAGGCCGAACTTCTTTATGGGGAATAATTCGCTATGTGTGGGTGGCCCCGAAACTCAGGCCATCTTAAGCGTCGACAAGGCTTCTCGGCGAAGGATGCTGGTGGAGGATGTGTCTGCTGTGATGTGTTAAGTGCAGAATTGACCTAAATTTGAGCTATTGTTCTTTGCACTTTTTCTACTCATTTCTCATGTTTTCATTCGTTTTAGTAATGATTGTTATTATTCTTCTAACCTTATGAATATACCTTTGGTGCTTGTAATATGTGTGATATTGTGCAGAAAATAGGCATAAAACATCCAATGTTGTAAGACACAAGAAATGGTGCAAGCTGCCAAAGAGAAGAAGAATGATAGCAGGGTGTTCGCAGTGCAAATAAGAAGGTGAATGCCAGCGAGTGTTCGCAGTGCGAACTGCAGCGAGTGAGGCAGCGAATGAGCCCAGACTTGGACAGAACCAAAAGGAGCCAAAGTTCGCAGTGCGAATGGGAAAGCGAAGGTTCGCAGTGCGAACAAATCCTTCGCAGTGCGAAGTAACGTGATTTTTCTGGGGCGGTTTGATCAGCAGAGGCACCTGAAGTGCCCGTTTTTAGCCATTCGCTGTGCGAATGAATGGTTCACAGTGCGAACGGTGAAATTCCTGAACTGTATAAATAGAATTTTCACACTTTTTAGGTTATTATCTTTAGAATTTTGGAGAGGAACTTGTAAATAAAAAGATCAGAGCTTATATCTCTTCATTTCCAAGGGAGAAAAGGTAGGATCTTTGATTTCTTGTTGGAGAGGGATGTAATCTTTTGATACCTTATGTATTTCAGCTAATGTATGTGTGTGAATTGAATTCTAATTTTCTATTGTTGTTGTCTTTGATTGATTATTTGTGGTCTTGACAAAACCTTTACAAATCTTTGGTCTTAGATTTTCATCTATCAATGAACAAGCTTTTGACATGGTTTTGTGAGTTGATATTCATTTTATCTTTTGTTGTATTGTGTTGATCAAGTAGCATGGGTAGCATGAGTAAGATCGATACGGTATCGCGAGGATGCGTGATAATAGGGATGAAGAAGGATATTCACATTCATTGGGCAAATTAGTTGAATACATGTAAAAGGGGTTAAGCGTGTGTACGTATTTTGATCTTGCTTAAATACAAAGAAATCATTTATCTGATATGGTTGTTATAGTAATATCTGTTGGGGATGAACTCTAGACATAGATTTAGGCTTAACACTTGCGTGAGTATCAGTTCTTACTTCTCTGTGTTGTTGAGTTGCGTGAGACATCACCAATGAGATAATACGTTTTTTCTCTCGACTTTGCGTTAGACATAACCTCTGTTGTGAGTGATACGTGAGGATTTTAGGCGAATGATTGATTTGTGTTTACTTGATTAGAAGAATGCATGTGTTATCAATTGATGAGATCTAATTCCATCAAGGCTCCGTTTATAATTCTGTCTTTACTTTATATTTTCCGTCTTTACATTTTTTCGCATTTGCTTTTGGTTCGTCTTTTAACCAGAACTTTTGAACCATAAGTTTAGAAATATAGAAACCGTTGAATGGCTTTCTTTCCCTCGCACTGATCCCTGTGGAGAACGATAAAACCAAGTTACTTATATTTTTTGCTTGCTGCTATTCTAGCTTCAACGTGATGCGGGTTTGCGCGGCTGCCTTGGTTCTGAACGACGAGGCGTGCCCCACAAGCGAGTTGAACAAGTTGCGAGAAAGTTTCCAATCCATCTCGGCCAAAATGGAGAAGGTGGGTAAGGAGCTAGCTGACTGCAAAATCCAGAACCAGGCCCAGGTCGAGCTTCAACAGAAATTAGAGGAAAAGTTGAAGAGTGCCGAGGAGGAGCGAAAACGTCTCGCCGGTGTTGAGGAGGAGAGGGATCGTCTCTTGGCGAGGAACGCTGAATTGGAGGAGGCTGCCCGCCCCGCTGAGGAGGAAACCGAGGAGGACAGGTTGCTGACTTCGAGGGCAGCGCTGATAGCGAAACTCCAGGAAGCCAAGGAAGACAATCTCGAGGTAGCGGGCATAGGTTTCAAGAACGCGGTGGAGCAGCTTCGGATCCTCAACCCCGACCTTTCGACCGATGGGATCGACCCCGACTACGAGGTGGTCGACGGTCAGATCGTGCAGCCGATGAGAGTCGACGAGGTCCATGATCCCGAGCAGCCTGAAGGGACCGTCACTAAGTAGGATTTTCTTCCCCGTTCTGTTCGGCCTGCGAGCCATTTTTATTTATTGGGATATTTCTGCCCGACCTGCGTGCCAGGGGCTCTTTGACATCTGATTGTAATATTTGTACAATGGGTTTCTGCCCGCTTTTATGCATTTTTGTTTATCTGCTAGTGTTCTGTTTGTATGGTTTTAATTGTGTGTGATGTTATTGCTTTTTCTATACTTTGTTTATTTTTGTCTAAGTAATAAAGATTTTGGGATTTGCTCGACTTTGATAGTCCTTGACCGCGTGGAGAGCTAGCCGGGTGGTTGGAGATGTATTTCGACCTTCAACGAGGCTAAGAACTCGGTCGAGGTCTTACCTTCGTGGCGTGAACTTCCCATCGTGAGCTGGGTGTTCTGCCTAATTGGTATGACGACGCATGAGCTCGATCGAGGTGTCCTCGTCTGATCAAAGTGCTCGCGCACACACAACGCAGCCCTAGACCATCGCGTTTCGTATAGGGGTGTCGCGCTTGTACCTTAGTGAGTCCCCGTGACCGCGATGCTAGTGTGTCGTGGGCAGTACTTAACTATAATATTGTTTTAGCTTTTCAGCGTTCCATGGTCGAGCAAGTTCTTCCCCGTGCATATTTTCGAGGAAATAGGCTCCTGTCCCCGTTTTCACGCGGACGCGGTATGGGCCCTCCCAGTTTGCGGCGAGTTTGCCTTCTCGCGAGTCTTTCTGGTTCCTTCGTAGGACGAGGGTGCCCACCTGAAAATCACGTTTGATAACTTTGTCGTTATAACGTAGTGTTATTTTCTGCTTGAGTGAAGCTTCTCGGAGAGAAGCGTCCGAACGTGTCTCCTCGACGAAATCGAGTTCTTCCCTCAGGACTTCGTCGTTCGCGTCCCCGTCGAGGGGGGCTTCTGTCCTCCTCGTGGGCTCCCTGATTTCCACAGGGATAACGGCTTCCGTTCTGTAGGTCAGACGGAAAGGGGTCTCCCCGGTCGTGGAATGGGGGGTTATTCGGTAGGCCCAGAGGACGCTGTGTAGCTCCTCGAACCACTGTTGTTTGGCTTCGCCTAATTGATGTTTCAGTCCTCGTAGGATTACTTTGTTCGCCGCCTCAGCCTGTCCGTTCGTTTGAGGGTGCTCGACCGACGTGAAGTGCTGCTTCGTGCCTAGCTTGGAGATGAAGTCTTGGAAGTTCTTGTCGGTGAACTGTGTTCTGTTGTCGATGACAATAGCTTGAGGCACACCGAATCGGGCGAGGATGTTCCTTTTGTAAAAACACAGTATGTTGAAGGCCGTGATTTTAGCCAGTGCTTCGGCCTTAATCCACTTCGTGAAGTAGTCCACCCCGACGATGAGGTATTTGTTTTGATATGACCCCTGTACGAAAGGTCCGAGGATATCCATTTCCCACCACGCGAACGGCCACGGGGAGGACGTGTTTTGAGCTCGTTGGGAGGAGCAAGGTGCATGTCCCCGTGCCATTGGCACCTGTCGCATTTCTTGACGTGTTCCTTGGCGTCCTGTTGCATGGTGGGCCAGTAATACCCTGCTCGCAGTTTGCCCGTCGTGAGGTACTCGTACACGGGGGTCATCCAGCAATTGCTGTCACCAATGGCGTTTACGTCCGCCACTGGAGTGGGTTTGTCGATGCTAGGCTGGGAAAGTACTTCTTGTATGACGGATTTGTTCCCGCCTTTCTTCTTTGTGCTTGCCAATTTGGACAAGACATCTGCTCGGACATTGTGCTCGCGGGGAATGTGAGTTACTTCCGCGGAGGTGAACTTTTTCATCTTTTCTTTCACTAAGGTCGAGTATTCTATGAGGTTGTCATTCTTGTCCTGGTACTTTCCTCGGACTTGCGAGGCCACGAGCTGAGAGTCGGTGAAGAGTTTGACCTCCTTGGCGCCGAGGTCCTCGGCCAGCCGAAGTCCGGCGAGGAAGGCCTCGTACTCCGCTTGGTTGTTCGACGTCGGGAAGGATAGTTCGAGGGATACCTCGATCAGGATGCCTTCCTCATTTTCAAGGATGATGCCCGCCCCGCTTCCCTTCGGGCTGGATGCTCTGTCGACGTAGATTGTCCATTTTTGGGATCCGTTGGTTGAAGGTTCCGGGACGGTCATCTCCGCTACAAAGTCGGCCAATACCTGAGCCTTCAGGGCTTTCCTCCCTTCGTATTGGATGTCAAACTCGGCGAGTTTGAGCGACCACCTGAGCATCCTCCCTGCCGTGTCCGGTCGTCCGGGGAGCTGCCTTATAGGTTGTTCGGTCCTTATGACGACAGTGTGGGCAATGAAGTAGTGACATAGCCTCCTGGTCATGGTAACAAGGGCCAGGGCGACTTTCTCTATCTACTGATACCTAAGCTCGGGTCCTTGGAGGGCTTTGCTCGTGAAGTAAATTGGCTTCTGCCCGTCCGGGGTTTCCCGGATGAGGACGACACTGACTGCTTCACTCGTGATTGCAAGATACAAGAAGAGTGTCTCCCCGCTCTCAGAGCGTGAGAGGACCAGGGGCTGCGATAGGACTTGTTTTAGGTGGAGGAGCGCCTGCTCGCATTCTTCGCTCTACTCAAACTCCGCTTTTTGTCGAAGAAGTTTGAAAAATGGGAGTGTGTACTGTGCAGATTTGGCGACGAAGCGGGAGAGAGCGGTGAGCATCTCGTTCAATGATTGTATCGACTTCTTCGAGTCCGGAGTAAGGAGCTCGGAAAAAGCTCTACACTTGTTGGGTTTGACCTCGATTCCTCGCTCTGTGAGGTAAAATCCGAGGAACTTACCTGCCCGGACGCCGAAGGTGCATTTGTCGGGGTTAAACCTCATGCGGCATATCCTCGCCGTGTCGAACACCTTCTTGAGGTGCGCGGCGTGGTCGACTTCTTCTGCGGATTTGACGATCATGTCGTCCATGTAGACCTCGAGCATGTCGCCGATTTTAGCTCGGAAAACCTTATTCATCATCCGTTGGTAGGTCGCACCGGCGTTCTTTAGACCGAAGGGCATTACGTTGTAATAGTAGTTACCCGACGCGGTCATGAAGGCCGTGTGTTGTTTGTCGACCTTGTCCATGGGAATTTGGTTGTATTCCGAGTAAGCATCCATGAAGGACAGTAGTTTGTAACCTGCAGAATTGTCGACCAGCTGGTCGATGTTAGGTAAGGGATAACAGTCTTTCGGGCAAGCCCAATTAAGATCAGTGTAATCAACGCACATCCTCCATTTTCCATTATTCTTTTTAACAAGTACAACGTTGGACAGCCAGGTCGTGTATCTGGCTTCCGGAATAAAATTTGCCTATAGGAGGTCTTTTACAGCTTTTTCAGCAGCCTCCGCTTTTTCGGGAGACTGCTTACGCCTACGTTGTGCTATGGCCCTAGCGGCCGAATCTACTGCGAGCTGATGGCAAGCCACCTCGGGGTCGAGGCCAGGCATCTCGGATGCACTCCATGCGAAGAGATCAGCGTTCTCCCTTAGACATGCCTTCAGCTGCTCCTTTGCCAGGTCGGGGATCCCGGTTCCAATCTTCACGTTACGGTCTGGATCGTTCTCGAGGACCACGAGCTCAAAGTCCCCGTCTGGGATAGGGCGCGTTGGGTAGAGAGCCCACCCGTTGTTTTCCGCCTGGAGGTTGAGGTCTTCTACCCCGTCTTCATCGGGTTCGCCCGGGAACCTGCTGTCGAGTTCGACCGCGTTGACGCGCGGGAGAGGTACCTGTTCGGCGTCCTGGGGTGGCTTGGCCACGATCTTGGGTTTGGCGCCGATGGAACTCATGCCTTTGATGGCGGTGTCGAAGCATCTTCTGGCCGCGTCGATGTCCCTGTGCATCGTCACTACTCGTCCCCTGGTCGTGTAGTACTTCATTTTGAGGTGGACCGTTGATGGTACTGCCGTAAGTTCAGCCAGGGTGGTCCTCCCGAGGATGCAGTTGTAAAGGGATGGGCATTCGACCACTAGGAAACGGATCTTCACCTGTCGGGCAGTGTCTTCGGCCCCAAATGTGACCATCAGCTTCACGTAACCCCATGGTCTGGTGGTGGTTCCGTTGAACCCCTGTAGATCTGAACCGACGTACGGGGTCAGATGCCTTTCGTCGAGCTGAAGGGTTCTGAACAGATGAGCATACATGATGTCGACCGAACTTCCCTGGTCGACTAGGATCCTTCGAACGTCAAAGTTCGCCATCTGTGCCCTGACCAGGAGGGAAATAGTGGTGTTTGGCGCTCCCCCGGGGAGTTCCTCGAGGTAGAAAGTGATAGGGTTGGAGTTTCCCTGCACTTTCTCGAGAGTGGTTGTCTTCGCCGACGTTGCGGATTCTAGCTCGTCAAATTTCCGCTTGATCGATCCGACGGACAACTTCTCGGGACCACCCCCAGAGATGACCATCGCCCTGGGGAAGCTTTCCCAGGTGCTACGGGCAGTGACGGGGTCCTCGTGGGGGAAGGTCGCCCACATGTTGCGAATTGCTTATTGGCCTTCAATGATTGGGGGGACAAAGAAATCTTCGGGTCGGGTGACACTGAGGGCGACCTGAAGGCGGCTCTCATCGGGAGGAGGCGTCGTCTCCTCGACGTTCTGGGCTTCCCGGGAGCTAGGACGAGGGGTGTCATTCTTATGGGCGTATTTCTTTAGGTGCCCCTCCTTGATCAGAATTTCAATGGCATCTTTGAGATGGATGCAGTCTTCTGTCACATGCCCGTGACTCCGGTGGAACCTACAGTATTTTGACTTGTCTACGTTTGATTTGGGGGTAGTGGGCTTCGGAAAGCGGATTCCTCCTTTCACAAATTCAGAGTTCTGGCACTCAGAGAGGATTCGCGCACGGGGAGCGTTGAGTGGGTGTACTCGGTGAACCGGCCAGCTGGTCCGCGTGGTTCACGAGGTTCTCAGGGGCGATTATCTCTCTTTCTTTCTCCTCCTCGTCGGGGAGGGAGTCTTCTTCTTTGTGGCCGCGGGGGCCTTCTTTGCACCTTGATTCAAGGGCGATCTGTGTCGCCTCTGACTCCTCGAGCTCGATGTACGACTGCACCCGTTGGAGGAGATCCTCAAGACGGCGGGGTCTGCGGAGGCCCACAGACTTGGCAAAGTCAGATCCAAAGCGTAGCCCATGGATGATTAAATACTTCTTCATGTCGTCGGTCGTATGGACCTCGACAGCTTCTCTGTTGAATCTCTCAATGTAGTTTCGGAGAGATTCGTTCTTCCCCTGAAAGATGCTTTCTAGGGGAGCTTCCGTCTTCGGATGTCGACGAGACGCGGTAAAGTGTTTAGTGAAGCGTTGCCTTAGTTGCTTCCAGGATGTGATCGACCCGGGTGCCAGACCTTTGTACCAAGTCATGGCGCCCTTCCTCAAAGTGGTGGGAAAAGCCTGCACTTAATGGCTCCCCTGACATTTCTGAAGTCGAGCACGGCTTCTAAACTTTCGACGTGGTCGTCAGGGTCGGACAGGCCGTCGTAGTTTCCCAGCTGCGGAGGTTTCTCCATGCCTGCAGGAATTGGGGCATTCATGATCTCCCACGACAGAGGGGTCCTCTGGTCGTCGTCTTCACTTCCTGTCGGGGACATCGAAGGGGATCGCTGATGCCGTGGAGGGGAATTCCTCGAGCGGTGCCCCGGCCTCTCCTCGCTCTACTTGGACTTCTTGGTAGTGGTGGAGGCCCTGGGTTCCTTCCGAGGCGGGGAACGAGGGCGTTTTTGGGAGATCGTCGGCTGGGGGCGCTCAAGACGTGGCCGACGACCCTCGCGTACCGGCGAGGGGGTCCGAGATTCGTCTGAAGGGGTCTTTCGCGGGGAAGGGGAACAACGAGGCGACGGTGGACGACGATGTCTTCGCGGGGAAGATCGCCGTGCCCGCCCTTGCTTCAGCGCTTCAATTCTGGTATTCTGGTGTGCAATCAGCTGATTGGTCTGATTGATCAAGGCGAACAGGGCCACGGTGCTCGCGTCTGCATTGGGCGGAGGAGCAACTGGCTGAAAAATGGTTTGCTAATCGTCTTGGTGGAGGGCGTTGTAAGCCACATCTTGGGAGTCTGGGGAGGCGGTCTGCCCGTCTCTCACGTCGCCTTCTTCGATGTGAAGGGCAGCGGCGTCTTTGCGGTGGTTCCCGTTCTCGAGTTGCGCGAGGACGGTGTCCAGAGCTTTGTTAGCGGACGTATTGTCGGCCATGACGGTGATGAACGAGAGTTGCTTTGGTTTATTGGAGGAAAAAAGGGGAAGCAAAGGGTTCCCACAGACAGCGTCACTGATCCTACCTGGATCAGACAGTATATGGTGGCCAACAACGTCGTCTGGACTTCAGCTCCGGTGCGGTTGAAAGACGGCGGGGGGGGGGGGGGGTGTACCTGTAAGGTACTCCGACGCTCAAGTAAGGTAACGGTCAGAGAAAAAGTAAGTACAAGAGAAGAAGGTTAGAATGTCAAGAAGTGAGTAACCTGACCCTCTCAAGTGAGAGGGTATTTATAGAGAGCCCCCAGCGCGGGGCCAACGGTTACTTGCATTGGGCTGGATTGCTAGGCCCAATCCAAGTAACTGCCACGGCTTACGTGGTGTAGTGAAGACCAGCACTTGGGGTAACCGTTCCTAGATCTCCGGAATTAGGGCAGACCGATTCCATCGGGAATGGGTGGTTACATGAGAACGTGTCCTCGCGGGAAGGAGTCCTGCGTGTCGGGAAGAGACGTGTCCTCGCGGGGAGGACTCAGTTGCGGGCGGAGATGGCTCCTCTCTGGGAGGAGCACGTGGTCGTCGAGGAGAGGAGAGTCCGGGGAGGCTTAGGGTCTGCGCCCGATGGTCCATGCTGTGAGTGTCGTACACACCCGAGGTTAGGCGTGTGCCCGACCCTGTGGAGGTGAGCCTGTGCTCGAAAGTGGTCTTGCTAGGAGTCCTTATAGATCCATCCCAGACCTTGTGGGTTGGGCCTGCTCGACTGATGAGCATGCCCCGGCCCAGTCCAGAACAGAGTCTTTAAGAGATACTATACTATTAGATCCGTTAATAGTAGATATCCATAAAGCATACAGGTCTTTCTTGTGCCATTCAATCTGTAGACTCTAGCTAACAAACTGATTTGACAATACAACTTGCTTTCTGCAGTACGGACAACTTCAGCTTTATCACCAACTTTGAATGGTACCGGAAGCCAATTTGCATTCACTAAGTGTAGAGATAATTATGTTGCTTCTTTTGATGTTGAGACCTTCGGCTTTAGAGTCTATGTCAGACATCACTTAGCAAGTGTTCTTCAGATTCTGCCACCAGAAGCTAGCAATTCAGCAACTCCCAAGTGTGCTAATGTAAAATAGATTTTGACTATAATATTTACAAGTATTAGAACCTGCACACATGTAACACACATCAAATAAACCGTTGTTCTTTCAATACTTTGTTATCATAAAAACCCAAAACAAATATTTCATGAACAAATCTTGTTCTAATAGAACCCGATCCTCATGGACCGCTCAGGGTTATTGCTGAGTTAAACTACTTAAAAATTGTCATTTGGCGTATGCCTAACTTCATCTTCATGCGCATCTAGATCAAACATATCGACTTTCCCTGGACCTTCTTCCACCATTGCCGAAGAAGTGAAGAGATCTTTAAGGATGGCCTCTTTGATACGCCTTACTTCCTCAAGGTCGGTGTTAATCATAGTCGACTTTCCTTCCTCTGTGTGATACACTATCTTCAGATGGATTGGGGAAGACACCGTGTATAGCTTTGCTAGGAGAGATCTCCCAAGGATACCACAGAATGTACTCTCACACGAAATTATAAGAAAGTTAAGGCTTACCTTTCTCTTTCCTAGCCCATCTCCCAATAATAATGTTAAATCATCATTCGAGAAGAGATAGTTGTCGAATTGTTGAAGGCCGGAAGATATCTAGAGTGATATAAGGATCTGGTTATCGGAGTCCTAATTGCTCCAGAATTTCGCATAAAGGACGTTGCACGAACTTCTGTCGCCTACTAGGAATCTCGTGAGAGTGCGATCAACAATGGTAATCTCTAGGATAAGCAACAACTTCGTTTTTGGTATTCCATTCAACTTCTCGTGATTTAGAAATCCTATAGCGAGTTGATCCCCGCTTTGTGCATTGGAATTAACTGTTATTTGCAAGAAGTGTTATGGTAATGTATCTACATTGGATGAAGTTGTGTTGTGGATCTTGTCGACAACCGCCACGGAACCTGGGACAAGATTAGAAGGTTTAACACACATTTCTGATGTGATGTATGAGGTGACTGTCTCCCGCTCGAGGTTCTGGTAGAGCTTTGACTTGGATAAAAAATTATCTATTTCTGAATTTCGTAGGAATTAGTGGTTGATTTTTATAGACACAGACACTGTTTCATTGTGGAACCAGGATTGGTGTGTATCAATGGTGCAGGATCATAAACTAGTAATGCTGATATCTGATGCGGTGGCATTGGGTCGACCTGCAAGGTTAGAATTTCAAATCCTAAGTTCTTAATTCACGACGAGTGTAGTTAGAAATGGAGATCCAAAAAAATGCACCTTAAACATCACGTGTTAGACTTGCATTGGATTGGCCTTTGGCTTTAGACCTTTGACCGAGCACATTTTAAATTATGAGTGAATCAATCCATATTTGAACACCTACAAAATTGTGGTTGAAAATTTAAAATTATGATTAATCATATTCGGTTAACGAGTTTTTTAAATTCAAATAATTATATAAATAAATAGAGACTAAAAGTACAATACAAGGTGTAGCTAATGATCGTCACAAGATGTGCACTAAAAGCACACCATTCAACATTAAAGGAAAGAAAAAACAAACAAAAAAATAGAACTAAAAACAAGATAAAAAGAGTCTCGAAAAAGTAGAGTTACCAAGTGAAAAATCAGACCAAACTTTACGAAGAATGAACCACCATATAAAAACAAAGCAGAAACTTTCATGCACAGTTGCATTAATTTGTTATAATTATTAACCGTCCATTCAACATGAGTGTATACATAATAAAATCAAGTTCACCATTTAAATTGATGTCAAAACATGATGTAAATTTTGTGTGAAAATATATCTTTTATTAATTTGAAATAAGAAAATTAGTAAGTTAGTGTGAGATGATAATATGAGTAATATATTTGCGACTACTAAAAAAAGAAAGCATTCTAATTTAGCACTGTGTTTTATTTTTTTTGCCTAAAGTTAAGGCATGTTTGAACAAGAATGCTATAACAACCTCATAATTCATAACAACCTTTTTTGGCATTGATTTCTTGATAGTGTTTTGAGTTATTATTTCTTAATTTGTCTTGTATTTTCACTCCCACTTTTATTCCATAACAAATTTAGATACCATTGCTTAAAGTCTAGAAACAAATATGGCAAGTCCATCTCAAAATTTCGACGAAACGTTTCCATCTGCCGATCTTGCTGGAGAATTGAATCCTGGAAAAAATAGGGAGGTTCAAGTCGATCCTATATCTTCTGAGGTTGCTGCCACCAAGGAAATGAAGGTATTTGCATATACATTTCCATTGATTTTTTTATGTAACACTGATATTTCATATTGAATGTGTGTCGAGATTTCGATAAAAGCATGTGTAACTACATGTAATTATTTTAACTTTTGTTAATAGATTTTCATTCCTTTTTTCGATGGAAGTATGATATACATGTTTTAATAACTTATATATATATTTTCTTTTGTGGTGCAATATTTTGAAGGAGGAAGTTGCAGCCACAAAGAAGAAAAGGGAAAGAGAAAAGAAGGAATGTTTGGATAAATTAAAATCTGCGATTATAATTTCAGGCATAATTGTGGCTGTGGTGGGAGCAGCATTTGCAATAACCAAGAAATTAAAAGAGAAGTGATTCTAGATTCAAAAGAGGATTGAGAATATTAGAAGATTTATAGATATATGTTCTTTATATTTTGTTTTCATATCAAGTTTCTTTCTTTTTGTATGAATTGAATTAGTTGCACATTTTCACGTTTTGAATATTCTAAAATACCCAACACATAATGTCATAGTTGTCAAGATCTCGATCTAGATCTTAAAATCTTACGATTTTGCGATCACACTCACCCCTAACGATCCCGATCTTAAGTAGAATCGCGTGATGTAGTCAAATTGTGAAAAAAAAATTATAAAACCATTGATTTTGTGCGATCTTGGCAACTTCGGGCCACAATTAGTCGTTTTCCGGCCACACTTGCCTTTTTCCGCCACCACCATTACAAGCCAAGAAGGTTGACAAGATGCCAAGGCGCAGTATTTACGGTTCGGCGGAGGCCATTTTTCCACTAATACACTTGTCTACCAAAATATCATGTCAAAAAACTTTAAATATATAGGTATAATTTTTCGTTTTTGTAATATCTTACGATTTTTGTTACGATCTTATGTTTTACGATCTTGCTATCCCCTCTCGATCTTACAAAAATAATTGGGTAGGATCTTTCGATCTTAATTACGATCTTATGTTTTACGATTTTACTGTCCCCTTCCGATCTTATGCAAAATCCCGATCTTGACAACCTAATGTATTTTTGAGATGGATATATATTCATTTTTCATTACCACCTTGTCACTTTTATTTTGTCTATATTATTGAAGTTCTAATTGTTCCTAGCATTCCACAAAAGATCATATGATCATGTATCAAATTAACATCAGTCTATTATGTATACAAATATCACATATGCTTTAAAGAGTTGGGTTCTTTCACACGAGTTAAAACACAAGTTTTTAAAGACATTTGCATGACATTTAAATTTAATGTAAAATAAAAGATCACATTTTTTGACATTGATAAAATCAGATAATTGTTATTCAAATAATAAGATGTTTTGATTTGGAACTAGAAATAGGTGGAGTTAGAATGGAACAAACTTCTGGTGCACTAAAGTAAACTCTATGTATGACAGAGCGGATATGGAGTTGTAACGTTAGCATTCTAAAACTCAAGTCATTGAATGAGAGATAAAGTAGTTTGGGGATGTGAATTAGAGAATCTCGAAAATTGTGTTTTTAATGAGTGGTTAGAACAAATTTTGTCAAATCCAACACCTCGTACGAGTTGTCGCACGATTAGATCCAATTGTGAAAAATGTATTAGAGGTTGTAATCACGTGTAATCGGTTGGGGTGAGGTCTCATTTGTTCTACACATCTTTTCGTGTGATGCTTGGTATGGGCATTCATTGTGGGTCTTACGAGTGGCCCAAAACAATTTCCTCCCAAGCCTTTGTTTCTACTCGTAAAACGAGGGCTTGTCATGTGAGTCTCCAGTCAAAATTCTAGACAAATGAAGTGGAAATGTTTTGACGGGGCATTAATCACATTGGTAACAAGAACATTAAATATTTTCCTCATGATCAACAAAATTTTGCAAGTGTACGAAAGTATCAAGTAATATAAAAAATTGTCCAATCATAGAGACCAAGTGAATGATTACCGATTTCTATCATATCTTTATGTTACTAAAACGGTTGAAAATTGGGGTTTTCAGTTTAAACAGATAAAATTTTTAGGATATAAAATTATAATAAAAGAGCAGGACCTAGGGTACACGATTCTTGTCTACACATATTCAGATGAACCTCTTGTTCTATTACAAGAAACAAACTACATTATAGAAAATAGAAGAAAAAAATGGACGAAGCCTATTTTCGTCAGTGTGTTTTCCTGTCTCAGATAAATACTTCGTCCACTTTCGTCGACCCAATTTATCTACCTGAAATCAATCTCACGCATCTTTAAAAAATGAGACTTTCTTAACTGAGTCTGAGGTACTTACGTAATCTCGTACTCAATTGTCTAGAATTTCGCTATCGGGTACCAAAACATACCTTTTTAGCGTATGATCAGTACCTAAATTACCTTTAATTTCATCAAAGATATATGCTTCAAAAATTTAGAGTTTCAAAATAATTCTTAGCTTAGTCTCTCATAATCAAACAATAAAAGGTTCAACTGAGATATGTCAAGAGATAATCCTCGTGACCGTTAGTCCGTAGAAGACTACTCACTCATATTCAACGGTAAAGTAAATATAATATACATAGTGATTTCACACATGATCAAAGGAAAATAATAGCAATAACCATTGTTTTAAAAATCGGACCAAACCGACCGGTCGAATCAATTGAATTTAAAGAATGAATTTGTAAAATTATGATATTTTGAAATTTTGAAATTTAGTAGGTGTTGTGATTTTTTTAGAGACTGATATATTATAGAACCATTTCTCTGTATAGTTTTGCACTAAAAAATAAAATTAGTATCCCATTGTTCAATCAGAGTATTTAGTATTAGTGGACTCTGATAAATCTTTACCCTATTGGATCAGTGGGAGTGTATGTGTACACAATCATATAATCTGAAAAGTTCAGATTATAATTTTCATTTTGTCATATATTCTAGCGCAATTTATAAAATATAACATATTCTAAAAAGACTTCAAAATACACAATAACTCTAAGAAGTCATATTCTATCATACCGAGATATATATTATTCTCTTAATCTCGAGAAGGATCATAATATTATGTTTAGGTCACTCTTGTTGGAAAATGCACAATAATTCTTTAGCATGCAATAATATTGTACAATTCTGTTACCAACATTCCACACTCTTGAGGCCATACATACTAAACTACAAGTAAATATCAATACTCCTATCGAGTATGATATTGTGTTATGAAGGTACTTATGATTAAATGTAATTACTCTTGTAATAGGGTATCCCTATATGCAATTACAATTCTTTGACCTATGTGGATATTCTATTACCTATAATTTAAAACTCATTAGTATAATCACTAACCATAGACTTATACACATAAGTAAGTCTTATGATATTTTGGGTTAGTGGGAGTTTATCATTAGCATATTCATATGCTTGGGCCATTCTTTATAACATAGTACTCTTAACTTAAATATGTTACTCTAAATTCATAATTCTTTATATAAAGTCGTGAGTTCTAATATGTATGATTTGTCTTCCCTATCAGATACAATTTCTGCAACGTTGAAATTTACTTCTTTTGTATTGATTAGTGTTTTGACCATTATTGATATTCTAATATTAAAATCAATATTTTTTTAATAATTGATTATTGTCATCCAAGTGGGAGATTGTTAGATTAATTATTTAATTAATCAAATGGATTTAAATAATCAATTATTAATTAATTATCGTATGGTCAATTGTTATTAAACACTAATTATTTATGAATTATTTGATTGGGTTTTGTACCTGAATGGACCATGATGGGTTGGATCATTCAGTTAAGCCCAATGAGAGGTCCCTGCCCTCAGCCGTTTAGCTATTTAAGTGTCGCCCCATTAGACAATTAACATAGTCTAAAAAAAACCTAAACGGCAATGAGGGTAGTAATCCTTTCATAATCACTCTTACCGTCGACAACTTCTCCAATTTTACAAGGTACACCGTTCCTATAATATTTGATTATTCTTTGATATAATAGTATGCTATAATTTGTATCTATTCGATTCTATATAAAATCTATCATCGGTGACCTAGGAATCTCGTCGGTTTGATGAACATTTCGGTTTTTAAAATACTAGCAATAAAAATAAGCGAATAGAACCTGGATTTAAAATAAAGAAAGCTTGATCAAAGAAGCAGCTCCAATGGAATTTGGAGTTTACAACACTTGAAAATGGAAAAAAACTTGTATAAGATATAAATTTTAAGGTAAATTAGAATTATATGGCCTAAGGTCCATTCTCTCAAAGAGATTATATGCTACTTATAGACTTCTTACAATCAAGACATACTAATTTCCCATTAAGATCAATTATGAGTCATTCCTCCTTGCCTTGGAACAGTTGGGAAGCCAAAAGATTAGGAAAATCATTACAAAATACTTAAAGTTCGCACTTGAAACTGAAGCTGACTTTGGGGGTGTACTGACTGACGTTTCCCGTACTGGGTGACACGACCTACCCGTGTTGACTGCTAGATTTTTGTACTGGTTAATCCATTTTGCATGTATTCTTTGGTCCTTTCAAATTAGTTTCGTCTAATAAGTTCCTTATTACCTGGAAAAAAATAAAACACATTAACACGCATAAAAGTAGAAAAACAATTAATTTAAACTTCTAAAACGGAACGAAAAAAACTAGTATTATGATGTATAAACCACTTATAAACCAATGGTAGTGGGTTTGCACTTCCCAACATCTAATATTGTGGATCGTACACTCATATTTGTTGGACGATATACGATGAGTCATGAGGTTTCCATCTCCCATTTTGTCACACGTGAATCTTGAGAGCCCTTCTTCTGTGTTAGCGACTTCTTTCATGTTCGTCAATATCCTCTAATTGGTCATTATTTTGATACATTTGTGCCACCTCCTTTAGCGGATCATACAACATAAGAGTCAATAAGTTCATCTTCTTCAAGGTAACACCTCAAAACCTTTCTTTTAGTCTATATTTGTTTGTGTAGCTATGGTTTCTACATAAGAGAGCTATGAGAGTTTTGAAGGAAAAAATATCTATCGATGATGGAATGCTGGGTGGCAATATCTACTCTTAAAGATGTTAAGGCTTTGGTCATTCCTGTCTTGCACTTGGAGATAACTTTTGTCATATATTACTTTCAACAGGGATGTAAAGCTTAAATTTCTATCGTCTTCTTGCTTCCACTTATGGTTATTTCTTTTTATATATTGAAAGACCTTTTAAAATGGAAAAATATCATCCTGGAGCCCGAAACATGGCGGGAGACAACTCGGCCGTGTGGGTAGATTAAGAGACACTAGATATTGTTTCCTCCTTTATTGGTAAGGATTATTTGGATCATGCCTTCACCAAGTTCGGTCAATTATTATAGTTGATTAACTCATTTTTATAGGGAAATTGTTAAGCAAGATGTCTTATTGTGTTATTCAATGTTTTTTCTATAAAAAACTATGTACCTAACTGTGAACCAAGACAACATCTCCTTTTGTTTAAAATCTATATTTAAGTAAAAAAATAAGGTAACTAATTTATATCAGTTCAAACTTGTGTACATAAACAACACAGACATATGAACATAAGAACATAAACTATTTCACTTTGAACCTAACTGATACCTAATTTGCATCAGTTCCAAACTGGGTACCAAAACAACATTGACATAAACTACTTTCATTTTAGACCTAATTGGTACCCAATTTGTATTAGTTTAATATTGGGTACCAAAACAATATTGACATAAACTACTTTCATTTTAAACCTAATTGGTACATAATTTGTATCAATTCATTAACAATATGCAAAAAGATCCAAATACACTTAAAATGATTCAAAAACTATAACATTAATTAATAGCACTCAAAATAATCCATATTAATTTATAATGTTTCAAACATCATTAAGTAGCAACATTCATTAATAAGACTAAAAAACAACCATTATCTAAAAAACATACAAAATATGCTCAATAACATTTATTAACAACAATCTTTAATAATAGGTCTCAAAATATAAACTAACATTCTTGAAATCCTAAACTAAGTTGTCTTCTTTCTAGGAGTATTTTAATTTGTCTAAGATAATTGAGCTTGGTAGTAGGGCATGTAATATTATTTGTAATACTTAATCTAATTGTAAGACTTAGGGATACAACACTTGTTGATATCCTCCTAATGTTCATTTTTTTACAACTTCTTTGCCTTTTCCTTACTTGACTGAGTGACATGATTGACCTGATTTGCATCGGTGTCCTGCTTATCTGAGTTTCATAAGTGGCCTGAGTTGTCGGAGTGGCCCTAACTGATGGTCGTACCTTACAAGTAATCATCTCCAAAAGAAATTCATTTACTGAACCTAACAAGCAATCATGTCCTTCTCGTCTTACGATCAAATCCATCAATTTCATCTTAATCAAGATTCCTTTTCTTTTTTTGGTTTTCGTGGCATCTTTCTATAGAGTGGTGGTTTCACATCTTTCTACAGATTATATCCATTGACAAGATAAATTATAGGATTGTAGACAGTCTAATACTTGAAATTTTTTTAAATTTCAAAAATGTACACATCTACCTTGTAGTTCCTGCTCTTCATTTAAGCAATTACATGAATAAATAGCAAGTTTGTGAGCTTTTATTTCTTGATAGTTGGCTGAAAATTTTATCTCCTTAATTTTCAATGTTTATAACATCAAAAATATGCTCAGTTGACATTCTACAAGATGAATCAAAAGTATCTCAATTTATAGTGCAAAGTGAAACCACATACCTACAATATGAAACAAAAGTATCTCAATTTATAGTGCAAAGTGAAACCACATACCTACAATATGAAACAAAAGTATCTCAATTACAGTTTAAATACCATACAATCCACATGTTGATGTATGTGTTTATTATCTTAATTCTAAGTAACATATTAATTAATAAACATATAAACCAACATTGTGAAAAGTTGCATTACCTTATTTTTAAAGTTAAGTAAAACATGATCATCATCATCACCATAGTTTGAAAATCTCATCCTATTAGTTGATATATCAACTTTCTCATGAGGGGAATTATTCACATTGGATCAAACACTTACCTATAGGTCAAAAATTCACCTAAACAAGTGAGAGAGACACCATATATTCACCCAAAATTTTAAGGGGATAAATATATGATTTCTCTTACTTGTAAAGTGTTTAACCTTCATTTTTCTAAACAATGTGAGACTTATTAAATAATATTATAAATGATTATATTTAAAAATATTTTAAAAAAAGAATTAAATTATTATATTTCTTAATAAGTTTTTCAAAACAAATTAACAAACTTCATTATGTATTCTTATAGATTAATATTTTTTAGAAATTAATTAATTAAAATTTTTCATAAAATTTCAAGGCCAAAAGCCCATATATCATTTCAACCAACTTAAGAAACTAGTCCAAATATGTGTGAGCTTTATTTCTATGCTGCTGTTACTAACTATACCATATCATATCTTCTTTGCTCCACCATACAATCTTTATTTCTTAACAAACATGAACTAACCGCTTCAACACAAACTCTAGAACAAAGTGAAATGCATTTTTTTATGATAATATATAGTTCATGTTGATGGTGTGTACCACTTTCCTTCTATCATCCCATTCGGAGGAGTGTCTATTTAAAGAATTACCAGACATTATTGGTGGTCCTTAAATAGTTATGAAGTTGCATATTTCCTATCTTAGCTAAAACAAAAAGAATGGTTAAAAAACTTCTTTTGTTTCATTTGATGATAAATAATGGGAACTATTAACAAAGTGTTTTAAGAATATTCTTTGACATTTTAAAGTATAAATTTTTATAAATAATCATACCTTTGCACATCAATTTTTTATTATAAAAAGTTAACTTTTTTATCAATCAAGCATCTACGGTGGGAATTTTAAAGTATGTTTTAAGCTCTAAAAAGTTCTTAACATATTCAAAGTTTAGTTAATTAATATAATGTATTAATTTTTTTTTGTCTTAAAGGGAGAAGGTGGAATAACTGATACTTGAAATTATTTAATCTTAAATTATTTAACTGTTAAGTTTTGTTAATTACATAAATATCATAAATTTTAATATATTTTTTTAATTTATGTATTATATTTTATAAGTTTTTAATGTAATTTTGTTTAAAGAAATGCAAGTAAAATAAATTAGAAAATAAGTGATAAGTAGAAGTGTTAACTCATGTGATATTATAAAATTGGGCTAACTCCCATATCTAGTGTTCTTAAAATATTTAGAATAAATGAACTTTTCATATAGGGTCAGTTTGACAAAGTTTTTTCTCGTTTATTTATGGTATGTTTATTTCAATATTTAAAATAATATTTTAAATGAAAATGTAATATTTTTATATTTGATTTAAATTTTAAAGAATTAAAAGTTTTTTTCTTATTTATACATAATTTTTCTATTTTTATTCCGATTAAAAGATGAAAATATATATTTTCATAGGTATAATAAGTTCAATAACTATAGCTTTTTACTACCATCCATATTTATTTATTTTTTATAATTAAAATTTAACAAATTTTACATTTATTTATGAAAAACTAAATTTCTGTCACAGTAGGAATAATACTCCATGAAAATAATAATCACAGGAATATCATTTTAAGAGTTATAATTTTAAAACATGAAACAAATACATATTATGTTATTTGTTTTTTTTCTTGAACAATCATTAAGTTATTTGGCTTGAAAAAATAAACCTTGACAAAAAAAATAACAATAAATAACTTTTTTTTACAATAATAAGAAAAATTATAAAAACACTATGTATTCTTCAATTATAACTGTGTTCTTCAATTTATTCCCAATAGAAATCAATTTAGATTAACCAATTTCTATTGAGTTTAAACTAAAACTCAAATAATTTATATGGCAAATACGGGAGAGGAAATTGACTTTTGTATCTACATGTATTTTCTCACTTAGCAAAATCACTCCACATGGGTTACGAGTTGGATTTATGTATAAGATTGAGGAAATGACTATAATAATTATATATTGATGTTTAGGGATTAAGTCAGAAAGTTTAATTTGTGAGGGCAAAATTTTATATAAATTCATATAAAAAAGTATAATTATTTTTATCTCTAATTATAAGACTTTTTTACATTTTTTTTATGTTCTTTAATATAATATATTTTTACATATTTTAAAATAAATTAATTATTATTTTTACAAATATAACCCTTATTAAAACAATCAATTTATTTTGAAAAATAAAAATTCAAACTAAATATATCTATAAATAAATAATGACTTACTAATAGTTATTTATAAAAATAATACATAATATTATATCAATAATTTTTTAACATACGTAACATTTATTTGAAAGTCTTATGTACATGTTATCTTTTAAACTTAGTTGGAATTAATAGACCAACTTTTTTGAAACCTGTAAAGATGGTAGATCGTCTGCTCGTCTGATTCATCGTTCTGCTGCGTGGCCCATGGACGACGACCTGGGGTGGTCGGAGGTGAGGAGGAAGGGGGCGCGAAGGGTGATCCCAAGGTGGGATTCTTTTCCAGTCGGAAGGAGTTCAAATGGAGGGGAGTAAAAGGTGATTTTGTCTATTTTCTTCTCTGAAACCCCTGATAGATCCAAAGCTGAAGACTTATTCATGCTTTTCGGCTGTGTGGGTGATGTGGTTGAGGTGGTTATACCACCTAAAAGGAATAGGTTGGGAAAGCGTTTTGGATTTGCTATGTTTTCAAATGTGGCGGATGCTAGGATGTTGGCGGTGAAATTGGATAATATCGTAATCGACAAGAAGAAGATCCACGCGAATCTTCCGAGGTTTGATCGAAGAAGCGCGGTGTCAAGATCGAAGGGTAGAGATGGTCCGAATTTTGGGGTCAAACTCCCTCAAAAGGGTTTTCTCAATAAAGGAGGTAGTGAAGGTAATTTGGTGGGTTCTAAAACTTTTGCTGAGGCGGTAGCTGATAAGAGAAGTTTTCAGATTTTCGAAGACTCTGTTGCGTTAAAATTCAATTCTAAGGTGGAGGTCAGGGAGAGGTTGAAGAAGGCTTATGTAGGAAAAATCCTTATTCCAGGTTCTACATACAATCTTCAAACAAGCTTTGAAATAGAGGGTTTCTACTCTATTAAGGTCACCCCTTTGGGTGGTTCACTTTGTTTGTTGGAGGAAGTGGAGGAAGGTTTCATCTTGGACCTCATTATGAATAGTGAACAATGGTGGAAACAATGGTTTTCTGTAATTAAGAAATGGGAGGAGGACACAATCGACAATGTCAGAGTCATGTGGGTGAGGGTTTACGGTGTACCTTGTCACGTCTGGAACACGGAGTTCTTTGAAGCCATTGCAAATATTCTGGGGTCTTTTGTGTGTGCAGATGAGAGCACTATGAAGCGCATGAACATGGATGTCGGCAGAATTTTGGTGAAAATGTCGACCTATTGTAATCTTCAGGAATCGATGAAGGTGGAGGTTGATGGTTCTGTTTATCATTTGCTGTTGAAAGAGGACACTTTCGGTCCCGTGAGAGTTCTTAAGGAGAACTTAGTCGTGAGGGATTCGAAATCAACTTCAGCTCCTTCTGAGGACTCTGAGGATGGGTGGAATGATAGTGCTAGTAGCTTCAAGGAGGAGGGTGAATGTGATAATATTGATGTGTTTAACCCTCGAGAAGAAGACACAATGGTGAAGGAGAATAATCGTGATGTTTCTAATTATAAGACTTCATCAGTTTCAGAACAGGAGGATGGTTATTTCGACGCTGCTGTTGGATTGATGAAGAGCAAGGTTAGCAGTGAAGGTCGTTTGGGGGAGCATGAGTCTGGCAGTGACCCAATTTATGTTTCTTCAGGCACTAAGGTGGCTTCTTCTCGAGGGTTAAACACATCAATATTGTTTTGAAGCACTGATATGTTGATCTCTCCAACTAGAAACAAGGTTACTGCCCTGGCAGGTAATAGGAAAAAAACCAAAAGATTGAAATTTCGTTATTGTTTTGAAGCAGGCGGTTTGCTTAATAATAAGTCTTACAGAAGGAAGTGGCAGTCTTCTAAGAATATGTTAATTACTCATTCTTTGCCTCTTGTCTCTTGTGAGAAGGATAAGGGCTCTATAGGTAGTTCTCTGTCTTCGTCTATGGCGGGTAAAGGGGTGATTTGGTTGTTTATGGGGAACAGTCTGAAGAGTCAGACATCTTTAGAAACAATATGAGGATGTGGGAGAAGCTTAATAGCAATGTGGGGGAGAAGTTGTGGAAAGCTATCGTTAGTTTAAGGGTTTCGAATGTGGATACGAAGAAAGACTATAAGAAGAGGATCACTGAGATGGAAAAAGCCAACAAGACCAGAATGTTAGTAAGGAAGGAGAACAACAATGGTTTCAAGTGATTATTGGATCTTTGAATATTAGAGGGGGGCGGGGTTAATTTGTTGAAAAGGAGAAGAATTAGCCAATTGATTAGGAAGGGGAATGCCGATTTATTTTTGTTATAGGAAACTAAATTTTCTAAGTTGCAGGTGGATGTGATTAAGAGCTTTTGGAGGAATGACGAGGTAGGTTTTTCTTTTTCTAAATCTAGAGCCTTTGTGGCGGTCTAGTTATTCTATGGAAAGAATGTGAGCTTGAAGTTATATGTAGCTTTAGAGGAGAAGGATTTCTGGGAGTGAAAGTTAGGTGGAGAAATTTCATTTACTTTATCATTAATGTTTATTCATCTTGCGAGTTGGATAAGAAGAGATCTCTGTGGGATAAGTTGTTGGATCTTAAAGCTAAGTTTACGGACGGGGAGTGGATTATTTGTAGAGATTTCAATGCGGTTAAAAGCTCTACAGAGAGGAAACATAGGTCAGGTTGCTATAGAAGCTCTGAAATAAAGGATTTTGGATCGTTCATTGAAAAGAATAACTTGTTGGATGTTCCTTGCAAAGGGAAAAAATTCAGTTAGTACAGTGGAGATGGGAAATTTATTAGCTGGATTGACCGTTTCTTGGTATCAGATGTTACTGTGGATAGATAGGGGGTGGTGGGTTAGTTTATAGGCTTACGGGATATCTCGAATCACTGTCCAATTTGGTTAGTGGTGGATAGGACGAATTGGGGGACGAAGCCTTTTAAGGTCAATAATGAGTGGTTTTCCGGTAAATATTTTTTACCTTTTGTTGAAGAGGAATGGAAAAAATTGGTTGTAGTTGGAATGAGTGATTTTGTTCTTAAGGAGAAATTGAGATTGCTAAAAGATAGACTTAGATGGTGGAATTTGGAGGTTTTTGGGAGCTTTGAGTTGGAGGTGGAAGAAGGTGTTAGGGAATTGAATGAGGCGGATGACATGCTTTCCTTTGATAATGATAGTGAGTTGGATGTGATTTTAGCAAAAAGGAAGGAAGCTTCTAGTCGGTTTTTGCTAAATCTTAAAATAAAGGAGAATATGCTTATCCAAAAGGCGAGGTTGAAGTGAAGTAACGAAGGTGATAATAATAGTAGGTTCTTTCATAGAGTTATGAAAGAGAGGAGGAGACGCAATCATATCGGATCATTTCTCTTGCAAATTCATTGAAGGTGATGAAGAGAGGCCTATTCTTGAAGGCATAAATTTCAAGAGTCTTAACCTTTGTAATAGTGCGTCTCTTGAGGTTCCGTTTTCGGAGGGTGAGATTAGGGAGGCGGTTTGGAGTTGTGAGAGATCGAAAAGTCTGGGTCCCGATGGCTTTTCTCTCTTGTTTATTCGGAGGTGTTGGCATATTTTTAAAGACGACTTTGTGAGTTTCTTTAATGGTTTTCACTCGGGCTCGGTTTTATCAAAATCTATTACTTCATCTTTTTTGACTCTAGTGCCGAAAGCTCCTAATCTGTTGGGCCTTGATGATTATAGACCCATTTGTCTAGTGGGTTGTTTATATAAAGTTGTCTCTAAACTATTGGCGGGTAGGTTGAAAGTGGTTTTTCATTCTATTGTCTCTTCTTGTCAAAGTGTCTTTGTTCCCGGAAGACAAGTTTAGATGGAGTTCTATTTGCGAATGAGTTGGTGGATTATCATAAGAATGAAGGAAAAAGTTATATTCTTTTAAAGGTGGACTTCGAAAAAGCATACAATAAAGTTATTTGGAACTTTCTTAGGTTCATGATGCGGAAGATGGGATTTGGTGTCATTTGGATGAGATGGATGAAGTTGTTGATTTTTCACAGTAATATGTCGGTGTTAGTAAATGGTAGCCCGACTAAGGAGTTTCAGGTGCTGCGTGGATTGAGGCAAGGAGATCCTTTATCCCTGTTTCTTTTTATTCTTGTGGCGGAGGGTCTTTCGGGTTTAGTAAATTAGGCGGTGGAAATTGGTGAATATGAAGGAGTCCTTGTTAATAGGAGTTGTTCGGTCAACATTCTTCAGTTCGCAGACGATAAGTTGTTAATTGGTGAAAGTAGTTGGAAACAAGTGTGGGCCTTTAAGGCAGTTCTTAGGAGTTTTGAACGTGTATCGGGCTTGGGAATTAACTTTCACAAAAGTAAGTTAATTGGCATTAACTCGAATCCTTATTTTTTGGAGGCGGCGGCTACCTTTCTTTCTTGTAGGTTGGAGGATAGTAATTTCAAGTTCCTCGGTATTCCTATTGGTTCTAACCCGAGACGGATATCGATGTGGCAGCGTTTGGTTGAAAAGATCAAGAAGCGTCTATCGAGTTGGAAAAGTCGGTTTCTTGGTCTTGGAGGAAGAATCACTCTCCTTAAATCGGTGTTGTGTTCCTTATTTATCTTCATGCTCTCTTTCTATAAAATGGTGATTAAGATTGTTAAATAAATTGCTAGTTTGCAAAGTAATTTCTTATGGGGGCACGAAGGAGTGGAGATGGGTTCATTGGGTAAGTTGGAAGAAGGTGTCCATGCCCTTAGAAAAAGGAGGTCTAGGTGTGAAAAGCATTGAGGATTTTAATGTTGGTATTCTTCTTAAATGGAGATGGATGATTTTAAAAGGTTCGGAATCTTTGTGGTATCGCATCTTGAGAGCCAGGTACAGAGATATTTGTTTGCATATGGTTAACGGTGGTCTAAATATCAATCCTAGAGTCTCTAGATCGAAGTGGTGGAAAGATATTTGGGATCATTGATAAAAAGTTTGAAGATGGATTTTTTTGTAAAGAATTGTAGATTTGTGATAGGGAATGGTTACTCTACTTTTTTTTGGAATTCTTTATGGATAAGAAACCCTTGTTTGAAGGATAGTTTTCCCTATTTATTTTCTATTTCAGGTCTGCAGTGTGTTTCTGTGGCAGGCATGGGAGGTTGGGAGGATGGGGGCTGGAGTTGGGGAGGCTTGGGAGTGGATGAGAGGGCCAGTTCTGATGTTGCAGCTTTGCATCGCGATTTGCTGCAGTTGCTGTCTATTTCTGGGAACGTCAGTTTCGGCCAGGACAGTGTTGTTTGGCTACCTGAGCCGTCGATTGGCTATTCTGCCAAATCATGTGCACGTCTGTTAGCAGACAGCAGACTTGTCACAGGTCTGGTGCATATGTCTGATGGAGTTTGGAATAAGCTGTGAAAAACAGAGGGCCCTTCGAGAATCAAGGCTTTCGGTTGGCGCATTTTCAGAAAAAGACTTCCAACTAGGAAAAAACTCAATCTTCAAGGAATTATCTCGTCCGATGTAAATTCTGCGTGTGCTCTCTGCGGCACTGTAGTCGAAACTGTGAACCATTTGTTTTTGTGTTGTATTGTAGTGAGGTTGATTTGGAGGGAGATTAGAGAGTGGATTGGTTTTGAGGATAATTGTGTGGATAATTCGGTTTGGTTTAAAAATAGGTTTTTGAGGTGGTTTCTCTTTTGCAATTCTCAGAATGTTAAAAAGGGTAAAGCGGTAGTTATCTGGCTGGCTATTTGTTGGAACATCTGGATTCTTAGGAACGACATAATTTTTTAGAACCATGGTTGGAACGTTCTTGACGTCGTTTGGAACATTAAAATCTCAGTTTGGAAATGGTCTCTCATCGGTAATATTACTAAACCCAATTGGTTGGTAATTTCCCTTTTGTCGAGTCTTTTGCCTTGTTTCTTTTGTAATCAGGTTCGAGAACCCTTAGTTCTCGATTATATTTGATCAACTTGCTTAAAAAAACTTAGTTGGTAGTTAGTTATTTAGAAATTAAATAGTTTTTTAGAATTGTTTTTGAAAATTTATTAAACTGAAAAGCTTTGTTAACAATTTCTTGTGTTTAAAAGATATGTATAGTAAATATAATAGTCTAATATTGATGTAATGTGTGAAAAAGGGTTGCAGGTTTGAAATGGATAGTTAGCCAATTAGAATATGCCATAATACTGTAATTTTAAATTTTAAGTGGGGGCATATGTCCACGTTGTGTTATACTTAGGGTGTGTTTGTTATAATAGAACTTGTGAAGAGAGAGTCATCAGAGAGAGAAATACAAGAGAGAGATTTTATTTCTCTTGCTTGGAATGCAGAGAAATTAAGAAGAGAGATATAATTTTTGTAGGGCCCACATCATTTTTCAATCTCTCTTAAGTAGCGAAGAAAAGAACAGCGATAGCTCATATTTTATTCAATTACATTATTATCCCTTTTAATGTTGCACATTAGTCACATACTTTATATAATCACTTTAATTTTTTTAGACAAAAACTAATAGATTTATTATCTTAAATCTCCGAAAATTAAATTCATATAATTAATTAATAAATAAAAATATTAATAATATAACATTTTTTTTATTATACAATTTATTAACTAAAATTAAATAAAAACTAAATTGATTTGTATAATTTTTTTTATCTAGGGGCATATTTGTACTTTCATAAATAACTAACACTTCTTTCTTCTCTATTTCTCTTCTTTTTATCCTACACCAAACAATTGTTGGTGTACAAGGTGAATAATGGATGAAAGGAGAAGAATATATTATAAAGAGAATGACGGCTACAAAAGGATAAAAGTCACTATCAATGACATCTACCACTAGTCTAATTATAAGCTAAAACTAGGGTCACAAAGGCAACAAACAAAATACTAAAATACCCTCTAACAAACTTAATGACTAAGTTTGTGAATATAAATTATTATTTCTAATATCATCCCTTAATTTATATTTCCTCAAAAACTAACAACACCAATTCCATCCCTTAAGCGAAAAAATTGATCAGTCTTGATAGCCTTCATCAGAACATCTGCCAACTGTTTCTGGGTGCTACAGTGCTCAACTTCTAACACTCCACTCTGAACATGATTTCTCAGAAAATGATGCTTGTTTCTCCCATGCAACACTGGGTTTCTGGCAAGATTGATTGTAGACTTGTTATCAATCATCATCTTCAGAGGCTTGTTTACCTTGATCTTCAGATCCTGCAGCAAGTTCAGAATCCACACAGCTTGGCAAGCAGTAACAACACCTGTAATATATTCAGCTTCACAGGTTGACAGCGCAACAACGGGTTGCTTCTTGGAACAACAAGAAATAGGGCCTCCTAGGAACTTGAACAAGTACCCAGAAGTACTTCTTCTATCAACTCTGTCTCCACACCAATCAGAATCTGAATAACTCAGAAGTTTTGATTCAATCTTTCTTCCAGAAGGGAATAACACTCCATACTTCAGAGTTCCCTTGATATACCACAGAATCCTGACAGCAGCTTGGTAATGGGACCACTTGGGTTTACTCATGAACCTACTGACCATTCCAACTGCATAGCAGATATCAGGTATGGTATTACACAGATACCTCAGAGAACCAACCAACTGTTTGAAGGTTGTAGCATCCACATCCTCACCATCAGAATCTGAATCTAGTTTCTGATTTGTATCTGCAGGTGTGATATCAGCCTTACAATTCTGCAGCTTAAATCTCTTCAGAATCTCATGTTCATACTTCAGCTGATGCAAAATGATACCTTTCTTAGAGTACGTGAACTCCATCCCTAGAAAGTATGTCATTTTCCCGAGATCAGTCATTTCAAACTCATTCATCAGCACTTTCTTGAACATAGCTAGTTCTTGTTCAGAACTTCCTTTCAGCAGTATGTCATCAACGTACAAACACACCAGAATCATATTGCCTTCAGAGATATGCTGAACATAAACACCGTATTTCATCTCACATTTCTGAAAACCCTGCTTCTTGAAAAATGAATCAATCTTCATATTCCAGGCTCTGGGCGCTTGCTTCAATCCATACAAAGCTCTATGTAATCTATACACCATCCCTTCCTGATTTCTTTTAAAAAATCCAGGAGGTTGTGATATGTATACCTCTTCTTGTAATGGACCATTCAAAAATGCGGATTTCACATCTAAATGCATCAGAGGTCAATTCCTATTAGCAGCTATGGCAATCACGAGTCTGATTGTTTCATGTCTCGCTACAGGTGCAAACACTTCAGCATAATCCAGCCCAGGTTTCTGCAGAAATCCTCTTGCTACTAACCTCGCTTTATGTTTGCCAATTAATCCATCTGGCTTTAGCTTCTGCTTGAAAACCCATCTGACGCTGATGGCGTTCATGTCCTTTGGAAGTTCTGTCAGCTTCCAAGTCTTGTTTATTTGAATGGCCTCAAGTTCTTCTTTCATGGCCTTTAGCCAGACCTTCTGCTTGAGAGCCTCTTCCGTACTTACGGGTTCAGAGTCTACTAACATGGCACACTGAATAACTTCTCCTTCAGAATCTACTTCAGTGTCTTGTAACATGTCAAACTTTTCGAATCTTCTCAGAATGTTTCTGATTCTCTGTGGCCTCTGACCTCGTTCAGAATCTTCTTCATATGCTTGAACCCCAGAAGTTCTGTCTTCAGAAGATTGACTTCATCTAGAACCTTGACCATCTTTAGAGTCTGGGATATTCCTAGAATTAGAACCACCACCAGAGTTTAGATCAGAACCATCTTCACCATCTGAGTCTTCTTTAGAGTCAGAATCACCATCAGAGTCAGGATCAGAATCAGAACCATCTTCACCATCTGAGTCTTCTTCAGAATCAGAATCGCTTTCAGAGTCAGGATCAGAACCATCTTCACCTTTTGAGTCTTCTTCAAAAGTTCTCACATCAAAATCAGATTGAGACTTGTTCCAATCCCAAGTTTCTGATTCCTTTACAATGACGTCTTTGTTGAATTCAATTTTATTAGTTTCGAGACAATAGAGCTTGTATGCACTTGTACTGTGGTACCCTACCAGTAACATCACTTTGCTTCTATCATCCAGCTTCTGTCTTCTGGCTTCTAGAACATGTTTATAACACACAGAACCAAAAACCTTCAGATGACTAACACTTTTCTTGTCTCCAATCCACTTCTGAATAGGAACTATTTCCTTCAACTTCTTTGTTGGACATCTGTTGAGCACATATGCTGCGGTGGCAACAGCTTCTCCCCATAAGGAATGAGGAAGCTTTTTTTTCCTTCAGCATGCTTCTCACCATATCAAGCAAAGTACGGTTTCTTCTTTTAGCAAGGCCATTATGTTGAGGAGTATAAGGGGCAGTAACCTCATGCTCAATTCCATTCTCCTCACAGAACTTTCTGAACTCAGTGGAGTTATACTCACCCCCACCATCGGTTCTAAGAATCTTCAGAGTCTGACCACTCTGATTCTCAGCCTTCATTCTGAACTTCTTGAATTCAGCAAACACCTCGTGTTTGAACTTAATAAGGGATACCCATGTCATTCTCATGAATTCATCAACAAATGACACGAAGTATTTATTCCCTCCGATCGATGCTATTGGAAATGGACCACACACATCAGAATTCACTACTCCCAAGGCATGCTTGGCTCTTGGAGCTATTTCTAACGTAAAAGGCAATCTTGGTTGCTTTCCTTCCATGCACACTTTTCATGACTTCTCAGGCTTCTTAATTGTAGGAATTCCATGTACCAGCTTCTTCGAATTCAGATGCCCTAAGCTTCTGAAATTCAGATGACCAAATCTTCTGTGCCACAACTCACTTTCCTTCACAACACTTGTTGCACTAAGGCATTCTGAGTCTGCAGTTCTGACATTCACCTTGAATGTTCTATTTCTTCCCTGTTTTGATTCCATAATCAGCTTCTGATTACAATCGTACAGCTTCAGAAGATTGTCCTTCATGGTAACTGAAAAACCTTTCTCAATTAGTTGCCCCACACTCATCAGATTGCTTTTCATGCCAGGTACATACCACACTTTCTGAATTAATGTTGTTTTCCCATTGTTCAGAATGATTATGACATTTCCCATACCTTCAGCGTTGAGGTTTTTATCATCAACACATCTGATCTTTGTCCTCTTACCAGAGTCAAAGTCAACCAACCATTTCTTATTTCCAGTAAGATGATTTGAGCAGCCAGTGTCCATATACCACCAGTCTGTCAGATCCGTATCATCAGATTTAGAAGTCATCAGTAGCACATATTCGTCATCATCAGAACTTCTGGCTACATTTGCTTCTTCTGACTTTCTTTCCTTGTTTGACCAGCAATCAGCGGCAAAATGGCCAAATTTCTTACAACAGTGGCACTGAATCTTCTTCTTGTCATACCTCTCTTTTCTCTTCTGAGCATTCTTCTGCCTATCAGAGATTGAGGTTTCTGACTTCTGAACACCATCAGGTCTTCTTCTGGCTTCTGACCAAGTCTGCTTTTGGTGCTTCTTACCAGAAACTGCTTTCAGAGCCTGCTGCTCTACTTCCCCTTCAGAAGTTCTCTCAGTCAGACGCAACTCTTGCGCTTCCAGACTGCTTTGCAGCTCTTCAATTCTCATGGTGCTCAGATATTTAGAATGTTCTATTGCTACTACAATGTAATCAAACTGGGGGGTAAGGGATCTCAATACCTTCTCAATGATTACTTGTTCAGAAAGAGTTTCTCCACAAGCTTTCATCTCATTAGTGATTAGAATCACTCTGGAGATGTACTTAGAAACTTTCTCATTGTTCTTCATGTTGAGATTCTCATACTGCTTACGTAGAGACTGAAGCTTCACCTTCTTCACTGATGCGTCACCACCGTAACATTTGACCAGTGTGTCCCACGCAGCCTTTGTCGTCGTTGAATCAGCGATTTTCTCAAACACATTTGCATCCACACACTGATGGATGTAAAACAATGCTTTCTGATCTTTCTTCCTTGTATCCTTCTGCGCGTTCTTTTGTTCCTCCGTTGCATCTGCTGCTACTGGAACGTAACCTTCAGTGACAAGATCCAGAACATCTTGAGCACCGAACAATACACGCATCTGAATCATCCAACAAGTCTAGTTTTTGCCATCAAATACTGGAAGCTTGGTGTTCATACCGCCGTTTCCGTTCATCTTCAACCTTGTACAGCCACTCAGATCTTACCAAACACAGTGTTTCCCAATCCCTCAGAATCAGAAAATGTGATTCTGTTACGATTTCGTTCCAAATTCAACACGAATTTAAGAACAGAAATCAATCACACAACGCCTCACCGTTTCACTCGTGTTTCCCGTGTTTCCCCGTGAATCTGAACCAGGCTCTGATACCAATTGTTGGTGTACAAGGTGAATAATGGATGAAAGGAGAAGAATATATTATAAAGAGAATGACGGCTACAAAAGGATAAAAGTCACTATCAATGACATCTACCACTAGTCTATTTATAAGCTAAAACTATGGCTACAAATGCAACAAACAAAATACTAAAATACCCTCTAACAAACTTAATGACTAAGTTTGTGAATATAAATTATTATTTCTAATAACAATATACAAAATCTACTCTATTTCTCATCTCTTTCTCTCTTTTCATACTCTTTCTTATCTTTTTCTCTCTTCTCATACTCTCTTCACAACCAAACACACCCTTAACTTCGTCTTTTTTAATATTAAAAATTCTACATTAGTACTACAATAATAGGTTTTTCTTTTCTACTGAATACTCTTTTATCATCTATGCCACAATATTCTTAGTTGAATACATTCTTTCAAAATTTGAGGCGATAGTAAACAAAGAAATATCCAAAATTATATTTATAGATTTTTATCTTATCATCTATCTAATAAATTGTACAATCGTAGAATGCGGATTTATTACTTTTACATTTTTTTAAGACCATTTTTTAATATATTTTATAAGTTTTTTTAGATATTATGCGAAATTTCTTTTTATCCACTGTTTTCAAATATGCACATCCGAAAATACTATTATTTTTAAAAACGTTAATTTATTCTAGATGTGTATATCAGGAATAATTTCTGATGTGCAAATTCGGAACCATTTTTTATAACTTCGCGCCAGAGTTTCTCCCCCCTCATTCTTTAGCTTTTCACATTTTAAACAATAAAGTTATGCTATATATGCACATCCGAAACAAATCATTTTTTAAAAAAGATGGTGCGTTTGGATGTGAATATCCGGAAACTGCAAAAAAAAAACGGAAATTCGCGTGATACCTAAAAAACTTTTGAGGTGTAATAAGAAATGGTATTTTTTTAATAAGTATTTTCTTTTTATCTAATTCATTAATACCTGCAACAGTTTTCATTTTTTATTTTCCTACCACACTATGATTGTTTTCACTTTTATACATTGGATTTTTAACTTTGTATGATTGTCATTTATTACAGTGTGGTATATTTGTTTATGGCGAAGATTTATCATTGATTATAGTGTGGTATATTTGTTAATGGTGAAGATGGGTAAAGAATGGTGTATTTGAGAAATTTTTGGTTTATTTATAGCCTTTTATGTTAGTGACATGATAACTAATTTAAGGCAAAATACCATTTTAGTAACTTAAAGGAAAATACCCTTTTGGTCCCTTATTTTACTTCGGAGTTAAAAGTTTCAAATTGATGTGGCATATGTTCAAATTCTACGTATTAATTTATGTATCTTTTTAATCTTTAAAATTAAAAGAAAAGCAAGACTAAAATTGATGTGGCATATGTTCAAATTCTACGTAGTAATTTATTTATCTTTTTAATCTTTTAGTCCCTTATTTTACTTCGGAGTTAAAAGTTTCAAACTGATGTGGCATATGTTCAAATTCTACGTATTAATTTATTTATCTTTTTAATCTTTAAAATTAAAAGAAAAGCAAAACTAAAATTGATGTGGCATATGTTCAAATTCTACATATTAATTTATTTATCTTTTTAATCTTTAAAATTAAAAGAAAAGCAAAACTAAACTTTTAGTGGAAGCAAGATTCGAACCCATGCATGGAAGGGTAAAAGATCTACTAGTAAACCATGTGAGCTAATTTGCCATTGTGAATTTAATCCAAATATTTTATATATATCATCATATTAACACATTCAACGCCACAAAAACATGATTCGGTAGAATAAATATCTCATCAACAACAACATTAAAATCTAATCATCAACGACATGAAAATCTCATGATTCTTTTGACAGAAATTCTAATGAACACTATTCTTTTGTCAACAACATGAAATCAAAATCTATAACAATAATTGAAACCAAAACTGAAGATATGGTTTCTCGCCATTATCTACTTCATAGCAGGGGTACCGAGAGCATATGTTATGTGGTATCTTCCATTATATTGTGCTTTTAGGTATACAAAATCTGCATTTAGCTTTTAGGTATATAACTTAAAATACTCTTGATTCTAAATATGCTCCTTTTGCATTGCAGGAGCGAAAGTGCTTTGAAATTTGGATGGTTTTTCATGCTCTATATGGTACACTATTTATACCTCTTAACGTGCATAAGTGATTAAACACTTATAATGATGATAACAAAAGGAAAAGCTTAGAAAGTTTTGATGAAGAGAGCAAAGGAAATGATGGATTGAATGTGAAGAAAATAAGAATTTATGTTATTGATAATGGAAAGGATAAGAAGAAGAATAAGGTTAATGTAAGACCAATATATTCACAGGATATTGGTTGAGAAGATGCCAAGAAAAGTCAAGAGAGAAAGTTTTATGGAAATGTAAATATATTTCAGTTTGTAATCTTAGGACAACAAATCAGAAGTGGTTCAGTGGGACTTAATTTCTCTTTGTAAACAAGATGGCTTGAGTTCAAGTCTTGGCTAATGCAAAAATTTTAGATTTTTTCTTGAATATTTGATGATTTTGGTGATACACATGTACCATGTCATATGCCACGCGTTATTCCACATGAGCGAGAGATTCCACATCAGCTACACGTGTGCGCAACTTGTACGCTACTATTGACTTTGACTAACGATGCTAACGGAAAGGATGAACGTGGCACTATTTGAAAAATTAAGGGATCAATTTGGAACTTTTTAAAATTAAGGGACCAAAATGGACTCCGAGGTAAACTTAAGGGACCAAAAAGGATATTTTGCCCTATGTTAAAGTCAAGCAACTCCTCATTAAATTAATAAAGATACTCACGATCACAATGTAATTAGGAGTTATCAAACATTTATTAAGAAAATAAATTAGAGAATATTTTTTAATAAACAAGATGTATTAAAACGAGTACAATGGATATTCAACCCTAATACAAAGGAATCAATCGGAATTTAGAAATCAAAAACTCCTAAAACAACAATTAAGAAAAACAACTCAAAAGATTTAGACACTGAGAGTTTTTATCAAACACAAGATTTGGATCTAGCACCGAACCGCTCTCACGATAAAAATTTCGATAAAGCCACAATTTTGGAGATCCATTTATACCCACCACTAAAGAGTGTATCACTTCTCACTAACCACAAAGACCAAGTGATATCAAGCCAAGCCAGATGAGGAGACGTGAGTTTATAGGAAACCTTCCTTTCATTAGATTGCAAAAAACAGCTAGGTGTGTAACAATCACATTACACGAATTTATGCGGCCTAAACCAATCTAGTCCAAATTAATCTCCCAAACTCAAGAAGCCACCAGAAAAAGCAGAAAAAGACGCAAATGTGACTCCTCCGGACCAAGACAAAGTGGGAAAATCAAATTATCTGCACCACTCAGGACCCTAAGTTTGGCTAATTCATCCCAGGTCTAAAGAATGTTTAGGAGAATCCTCTAAGCAAACACTTGGATATTACTTGGAGCAATGAATTTCCAAACAAACTTAATGTCATAAGAAAGATCCAACTCTAGATGATAACTCGCAAACAAGATAAAATTCAACCTTGCATATGCCGCTTTGATGGAGAATCCCACAGCATTACACCAATAGGCAAATTTTTCATCAACATCCAAATTCAGCTGAACATTTTAGTGAATTAGAAAAAGATCAATCCAATCTGTCCGAGAAGATCCCTGAAGAAGATCATAATTAAGGTTCCAAGTCCAAACACCATGCCACCACCATCCTGGTTCCTCCACTAAATTCCTTGAAGTTTGGATCAACTTAAATAAGTTAGGAAATTGAAGCTTCAATGGAGCATCACCAATCCATCTATTTCTCTAGAAGTCATTGTAGGAACCATTACCCAATTTGCAAGATAAAATGTTACCAAACCAATTTGATCCCCCCAGGCACCTAAAGAGACCCTTAGATCCCTCCACTAAATTGAGGATATTTTGTTGTTAACAACTCAAGAGTAGTCTAAAATTTGACCCTTGATATCGCCACATTTAAAGGATAAAAGAGGATACCAAACAATTTTGTGATCCGAAATAAACTTCCAACCCCATTTACTCAACAAAGCAGTATTGAAACAGTCACATATCTTGACCCCTAAGCCCCCCTCGCTTTTTGGTTTGCAGAATGAGTACCAAGCTACCCAGTTGATTCACTTTTGTTTTCTTCATCGCTCCACAAAAATGCTCTTTGTATCTGCACTATCTCTTGAAGAATTACTTTCAGACATTTATAAAAAGAAAAATAATACAGTGGGAAAATCCCAAGTCACTGAATTGAATTCTTTTTTGAAGGCCACTTTGAACACAAACATGTCTTTTTGTTTCTTTATGCGTAATCCATGAATTCGTGTAACAGAGGTCACTTTCATTTCCATACTTTACCAACAAATTTTCCTAACTATTTTGTTCACAAAGGGAGTGATTATACGATAAAGTCCAAACTAAATACATTAAGAAGAAAATATGTCGCATATTGGGAGCATAAAGATGGCAACTTAAGACATCGTCTTCAATAAGAGTGATAACAATAAAGAATCCAAGACACTAACCTAATGAGTGTTTGGGTAATAAAATTGCCAAAAGTCTTTCTAGTAAAATTCAATAGGAAATTGATAAGACTTGTAATATGCTAATGTGGTCATTTAATATTGGAAAAGATTGACTCATTTAAAGATTTTTTGAATCACCAACAAATAATCATGAAGAATTGTCCATGCACCATATTAGCATTATCTTTATTACGAACATGACAATTTTGATTAAATAACCAAATAGATAAGTGAAAATCCAAGGCACTCTAGACGTTCTTTGATGAAGGACAATCTCACAATTCATGTAAAGTAGTATTAGGAGTATCTCCATATCTCTGACAAGTAGTAACTTGATTCATGTGACGGTGGTTCCTAAATAATTGGTAGGAAGGTTATAGTGAAGGATGAGCCATATAAAGTGTATAATATTCTCAAGGATTTTGATATGTGAAACCTATGACCAACTAACTTGAGGAAGCAAATAAATATAATGTTGATGTATCAAATAATTGTATGCACTCTTAGTTGAACACCAAATTGATAAGTTATCAAGGTCATCATTAAGAATAAAACTTTGGATTTTCATCCTAAAATTATAAGGAAATTGAGTAGCAAGTCTCTCTCTCTCTCTCTCTCTCTCTCTCTCTCTCTCTCTCTCTCTCTCTCTCTCTCTCTCTCTCTCTCTCTCTCTCTCTCTCTCTCTCTCTCTTGACTTTTGCTTGTTTGATTCTCTTTCAACCTAGCTCAACATAGTGAATCCAAAAAATAATTCTCTTTATTAAATGAGTTGTTCACTCTAGTAATATTAGTGGTATAGGACATCCCATTTAATATTGGAAAAGATTGACTCATTTAAAGATTTCTGAATCACCAACAAGTAATCATGAACAATTGTCCATGCACCTTTAATCCAAACATGAAAATTTGGACTAAAGAATTAAATAGATAAGTGAACATGCAAGGCACTCCAAACGTTCTTTGATAAATGACACTCTTACATGAATGCATACAAAGTAGTCTTAGGAGTATCTCCATATCTTTGACATGTAGTAACTTGATTCACGTGACGGTGGTTCCTAAATAATTGGCAGGAAGGATATAATGAAGGATGAGCCAAATAAAGTGTATAATATTAATCTCAAGGACTTTGAGATGTGAAACCTATGACCAACTAACACTACAAAAAAATAAAAATTAGGGACGGAAATTTGTGAGGGAAGTAAATCCCTCATTAATTGCGATAGATTTAATGAGAGAAAACTGTATAAATGATACGTTAATAATAAATAATAATTAACGAAAGAATTTGTGAGGAAATTTTTCCGTCACTAAAAATCCCTCATAAAATCCTTCACAAAATTGAAAAAAATAAATTTGGTAAGCTCTTTACCAATATTTCTGTCACAAATTCCCTCATAAATGTGTGATTTTTTTTGTGAGGGAAATATTTCCTCCCTAATATATTATTTTATGTAAAATATATTGAAATTAAAATTCGTTTTAATGACATTGTAATTTTTGAGAGGCTAAAGTTAGACTTGTATATTGTATTATTTATTGGATTTAAATATTGAATTATTTTTAGAGTATAAAAAGTGAAAAGAGTATATGTTTCTTGTTATTTCATTTTCCGAATTTATAGAATAAAGATTTTTTAGTGGATTATTGAATATAAAACTCATTATCATATATTTTATTTTAAATAATTTTATTATTTAAAAGTCAATATAAAAATCATATATTATTTAAAAATCATTTTCTCCTTCACATTAGAGAACACGGTTCTCTCTCATTCCTCTCTCCAAAAACCCTAATGTCGCCACTCTCTTTCTCATCACATTTTCCATCCAATATCACCTCCAACCGAAAAACAAAAGCCATATTCTGAATCCTCACCTCATGCTCTCTCTCATGAACCGATTAGTTTATTGTTTCGAGTAATCTCGCCTCCAAACCACCTTATTCCTCTCCCTCCGGTCACCGCGAAAACGAGTGGAGCAAGGAGACTGTTTTCGAACTCTCTTTCTTCTCCTTATTTTGGGCGAAACTGTACTGTTTGGAGTCGTCACCGTCGAGCCGGGAATTGTCACTACCGTACCGGATTTCCTCAAGCCACAGTGAGCTTCATCTCCTTCATGGATGAGTGTCCCTTTTTGTTATCATTTTGGGTTGTGACTGTTAAACTCAAACTTAAATGTTGTTGCAAATCCCTCATCTCTTTTGTTCAAAAATCAGAATTTGTGCTTTGTTTATGAGATTATGTTACAAAAATTTTACTCAAGTTATATGTGTCTTTATATTGCGTAGGAAATTTACAAACTTTAATTTTTGTGTTAAAACCCTAATTCCTCTTTTCCCTAAATTTGATTTGAATATCTGTTTGGTTTGAAATTCTTGTTACTAACTTACTATTTTGCAACTTCTGTGATTTTGAGTGATTAAAAACTTTAGCCCCAATTTTGGATTGAAAATCTTAATCTTTGTTCCTGCCCAAATCCAAAATTTAGGCTTTGTATTGATAGCATTTTGTTTATAAAATAGTTTATCTTAACCGTATTTATCTGTCACAGGGACATTAATGAAATCATGCACAGGGACATTAAGGGTGCTTTTTGTATCATCTCATTGATATACATGTAAGCATGGTTTTTTTTTAGCTACTGATGTCCAAGAATATATTAATTTCAGGGGGGGCAATATTCTTGTAGATAATAAAGGATGCATAAAACTTGTAGAGTACTCCATATTGGATAGCTCCTGAAGTTATTCTCCAGACTGGGCATAGCTTGTAAAGACATTAATCCTCTTCACATATTTATGATATGCTGCTCTGCATTTAATATACTTTGACATGAAAAAAAGGAGGTTTCTACTAGTCATATGTCATTCGATATGATAGCCTAGACTGATTATTTTGTGATTCTAAGGTTTGAGAATTCTATGCAAGTTTGGCACATTTGGAGTTGCATCACAAATGGCTTAATTATATATTAATTAGACAATGCTGACTTCTGTTAAAATAATAGATAGATGCAATTTTGTAGGGAACCAATCTTGTGGCTATCAGCATCAGAATTGCTGCAGGTGATTCTATGAGCATTTCTCTTTTGACCCTGCATATGAGCATTTCTCTCTTGAGGCGATTCTATGAGCATTTCTCTTTTGACTCTGCATATGATCATCATAGTCATTTTAGTATTGCTATTGATTAGTAGTGGATTTAGTGGAGTCTACTTTGTTATTATCAGTGTTTTGCATTTCTCAGTTTCTAATTAGCGGTAGCACCCATTTGTTACTGGTGAAAATACAGACTCAAATCCTCAATCATCTATTGACATGGTATGTATAAATCAAGTATTATTTGAATTGCTGTTATGTGTATCTTTTTTAATTAAGTTATAATTTTAATTAAGTATGAATGTTTTAAGAACAACAAGCCCTCTAATCAATCATAAGAGTTTCTGTTTCAAGTTATGAATGTTTTAATTTTTAATTCTTTTCAACACTCGCCAATAAAATATATATTAAGTGCATATTCTAAACAACAATATTTTGAGCTAATTATATGAACATAAATATTGAGGGCATTACAAATTTAGTTAATTTATGAATTATTTTTTGATATGTACAGTTTTCTTCCAACATATTGAAGAGGTTAGAAAAAAAATGCTAATATTTTAATTCTTGTATTATCCTTGAACACAACGATTTAATTCTTTTGGACCTTACCACCACATATATAATAGTTAAAGATCAAAATTGTTCTTTTCTTTCTGCAGGTCTTAACTCTCAACAACTTAATTCTTAGAATTTTCACGTGCCAACTTATGAAGATTAAGAAGAGGTTGAAGTTCACAACTCTTCATATAGCTGGGAGATCTTTAATTTACTAATGCATAAATCTCTCAAGAAACACGCTACTATTCAATTTTTAATGTTTGTAAGCTTTTGTTCTAATTATTAACTAGAGTAAAGTGGATGGAATTGGTAGAAGGATACATAAAATTCTTGGCCTCAATGACTAAACACAATTGTGTGTGCTTTCAATGTATTTTGATAATAATATTTATAATATATATCACATTATTTTTTTTGTAAAGTACTGATATAATAAATGCATTTACATTAATAATATATAATGAATTTAATTAAGTAGAAAAGTTACAATATTAATATCAATAATTTAGTGAGGGAAATAAATTTAGTCACTAAATCAGTCATATTAATATTTTGTGATGAAAATATTATTCCGTCACTAATTAGTGAAGGAAATATATGCTTTAAAGGTATTTATTCTCTTAGATTTTTAGTGATGGAATAATTAAATTAGTGACGGATTTATTCTGTAATTATTTGTGACGGAATAGAAATTCTCTCGTTAAATTTTTGCGACATTGAAATTCGAAACGGATTTATGGGCGTCAGAAAATCCCTCACTAAATTTTTTTGTGACAGAAATTCAATGATTTAGTGACGGAAACTACCTTCTCTAAATTCAATTTTTTTTAGTAGTGTAACTTGAGGAAGCAAATAAAAATAATGTTGATGTATCAAATAATTGTATGCACTCTTAGTTGAACAATTACTCGAAGCAGGGGGTTCCAAATGATAAGTTATTAATGTCTTCATTAGAAACAAAACTTTGGATTTTCATCCTAACATCATAAGAAAATTGTGTAGCAAGCCGGTTGAAGTGTATATATATATATATATATATATATATATATATATATATATATATATATAATATTCTTAGAAGAACATATTGAATGTTAGCAAAAGGAATTCTCACAAATTTTTCCTTTGTGCAACCATCTCTCATACATAAGGAGACATTAGAGTACCCACATTGATGTTTTTGACAGTAGTATTTAGGGGTGGACAAATTTGAATCGACCGATTGAAACCGACCGATCCATTGTCTTTTTTGTACAAATTGGTCGGGTTAATTCGGTTGTTTAATTTGGATAATATAGGGTTTCTTCGGTCGGGCTCGGATGTTTATTTTGAACACGACGAAAACCGAAACCGACCGAACTTAATTAATATATATTTTATTTATTTTTATTACTATATGCCCGACTCACTATAAAAATGAGATTTATAATGTTTGAGGATAATATTATTTTTATAATTTAATGATGACATTGTGTACTCTAAAAAATACAAGACATGCAATATACAATTTTGAGTATTAGTTTATGGTTTAAAGTATGATAATGATCAAAATTAATATCAAATAATATTGAAAATATTATCACATAAAAATAATTTTTCTTTTAATAATAAAAAATATTGTTCTATTCTAAAAATTTGATATTTTTTATAATAAATTTAAAAAATAGTTATTTTTATAGAATTGATTTAATAAATATTAAACTGATTAAACCGACCCGATTTAACCGACAAATCGACTTTACCGAATCCGACAAAAACTGAAATTTAATCGATCAAAATTGGGCCATAAAAATGAAACCGTGATTTACGTCGGATTTAAGTTTTTGATCCGAAACCGACCGAACCCGACCGTTTGTCTACCCCTAGTAGTATCATATTTATCAGTGCAATAATGTCATAGTGGAATGGATATTTTCAAATTGAAAGTGCGATAATAAATGACACCGTTGCATTTTATTACCACTGTGTCATTGTAATACAATATTAATATTTATGTTTCGGTGAGTAATAATCAATGCATATTTATTTATTTCAATTGCATTCAAATATGTTTCAATTGCATTCTCACTTCAACGGTAACAAATATTACCGTTCAACGACTCTATTTTTTTAAATAAATTATTTATTCATTTTAAGTATAAATGAGTATGAATAAACTCATTCATTAATCATAATTTTAATTCATATTTACTCTAAATTAGAACAATTTTTTAATCTCTCTTAAATTATTTTTTTCTATCCATTTTAGTTTTCAATGAACCCCTACCACAATAATCCTTGGTTTAATTTTATGCAAAATGGTGGCAATCCTCCTTTTATTTCAATTCAACAAAACAACTCATATTTTGAAAGTTCATCTCATAACCAAAATTAAAAAAAAAAATTATTCCAAATCCCCAAAATAACCCACATTTTGGAAATTAACAATATCACGCACCACCTTACCCATATCAATATACACAATTTTCATCTCAATCAACCCAGCCCACCATGTCTCATCGAGTTCAAATAGTTAGTAGTGACATGCAATCTAATGATAAAGAGCTTGAAACACTACAACTTCTCACTCAAGGTGGGTCAGAAACTATTAACTTTGGTGAAAATTGGTTATGCGCCAATTACGAATACACCAAAAGCAAGATTCAAACCAAAGGAGGATGAAATTCTCATTCAATCTTGGCTAAATATTTCAAAGGATTCAATTGTTGGAGTTGATAAAAAAGGAGATTGTTTTTGGAAGAGGATTTGTGAAGCTTATAACAAGCATCACGACAAGAATTATCAAGAGAGGAATTTGATGGCACTATAAGGTCGTTGGCACAAAAAGATTATTCCATCTGTCCTAAAATTTGTTGGATGCTACAAACAAGCCTTAGCTGCAAAGAAAAGTGGGAGCTCTGAGACAAACATTATTTCAGCAGCACATAATATCTATTACTAAGATGAACATGAAAAATTCACATTAGAGGAGGCATGGAGATTATTGAAAGATGAACCCAATTGGCTCGCAGGTTCATCGGAACCTTCTGCAAAAAGAACAAAGAATTCAATTTTTTGGGCATATTCATCTTCATCTAATCCACCTACACCAACAAGCAGCGATTATAATCCACCATCACCTGCTTTTTTACGTCGTCCAATTGGCCAAAAAGCGGCCAAAAGGAGGGAGAAAGAAAAGCTTGTAGAAAATTCTAACCCCAAAGTTATATTTAATACATTGAAAGATGGTTTCGACAAAAAATTGAAATTGATGTCAGTGTTTGCAAGTGATTATGCACGCATTGAGGGTTAAAAGGTTGAGATAGAGAGAAAAAAGTCATAGGAGAAATGCAAAGGGCCGAGAATTAAAAGGATAGATTGAAGATTAATGATTTGTAAATAATCTCAAAGGATACATCAAATATGAATCTAAGACAACTACAAGCTCATGAATTATTGTGCGAATTGATTAGAGAAAAATATGGACTTAATTGATAACATGTATGTTGGCATATTAAAAATATGTACTTAATTTATGTATTTTTAACTTAGCTATTATGTATGTTAGACTTAATTGAGATTATTATGCATGTTGGCATATTATTCAAACCAAATTTTATTAGACTAGTGTTGAAGCGGTAAAGCGGCAAGCAACAAAAGATTTTCGAAGTATTTTTCTGGGAATTTATCGTGTCCACAAAGACCGGTGCTATTGAACTGTCGTTCGACAAGTCTCGTATTTATGAGTTTGGATTAAATTGGTTAAAGTAAAAGCAGAAAAGTAAATATGATCATAAAAAGAATTCATTCTTTAGAGAGAAGAAACTTGTCAGGCATGAATATAATCCACTCCTCACAAACTTAAACTTACCGATCAGTTATACTCAACCTACAATACTCCTCAATATCATCCAGCATCGCTCACAATAGTGTCCATCTCTAACACCCTGAGCAGAGAGAACAATCGTATTACTCTCGTCGACGATCTCGCACCTGAATCAAACAACACGAAGACATTAAGCTCTGATACCCATAAAGATTCTTAACTCTAAATCTATCTCTAGCATCCAGAAACTAACAGATAATCATCCTTAATCAAGGTTTGTGATTAAGTAAACGCAATATATACACTATAACATAAAGTAAACGTATTTACAAACAAAGCGGGGTTTATTCGAACGATATTAACAAAAAGTATCGATAAGTGCAACAAAACTTATATACAAAAATATCTTCAATTTGCACTCATCAAACTCTCCCCAACTTAAACTTGTTTGTCCCTAAACAAGAATCAAGCGACTTAAAAAAACAGAGTGACAACCAAAGAATCACGAATCAACAGGTTTTGAAAAATGGAAACAAATGAATGGTTCAAATGAAAAACGGTACACACAAACTAAATACTTACTACTAAACTACAACGACAACATAGGCACAAAATAAATGCTAAATACAAAAATCATGCCAAACATCCTAAAATAACACAAGTTCAAACGTGAATCACACCTAGCAAAAACAATCATCGGTAGATGAAAAACACAAAATGAGGTACTTTTCACTCACACAATAATCTTGCAAACAAAAGACTAAATTATGCATTCATCCAAAAATTCACATTGAACATACAAAGGCAAGAATCAGAAGGGCTTTCAAGGTTATAGCGTGGTCGGGTAAACAAACAAGGGGCAATTTCTAAAGATAATTGAAACAAAAACTTGTCTAAACCTAAGGGAGTGATCAACTCACAAAGACTCAAACACAAAATTCCAATCAACTTCTACCAAAATCCCAAGTGTTACACAAAACACAATACTTATTTAGCACAATTATATGAACTCTTTTTGTTTCCTTTCACAAGGATTTTCTTTTTCTTTCTTTTTTTTTTCCTTTCTTTTCTTTTCTTTTTCATATTTTTCTCTTTTTTCTTTTCTTTTTCAACCTCATAGAAACCAACCAATGAGTAAACAATCATTCTCTCTCCAACTTGAATTCAACCACATCATCATGTGAATACTCCCTACTTTCTAAGGCAAGGTAAAAATTCATACAACAACACAAAGTTGAGGTTTCAAGAAAAAACAATCAATCAAAATCCATACAAAAAGTTAATTCAATACTCATAGACAAGCATTAAGCTCAAACAACATGGATAATGATAGAAAGGCACAAAGGGGTTTAACAAATGCTCACACACTCACAGGGTGAATTGACTATTTGACTAGGTAATTGTGCTCAAAATGAAACAAAATACCTTGATCCTTTTCATGCTTTCATATAATCAACAGAAATAAAAGATTAAGCATAATAAAATCCAGTTATAACAAGAATGTTGGTACTCCGCACATATATGAACAATGGAAAGCTACCTCACAAAAAGGGTGGGAACTAAAGTGATTCACATCAAGAACAAGTATACAAAAGAATGAATAGCATGGAAGTTTGTAAAAAGTCTAAGTATCATGAATATGCTAAAGTCTAAAAAGCGATAAGCACATACCTTGGATGTGTACAAAACTTAACAATATCATTACCATACATCCGCAAGTTGAAATGATCAAACTTGGAACATCACCTTAAATTCCTCAAGCTACTAAAAAAAAATCTCATTGACAAACACAAGAATTATTAATATAAACATACTAAAAGATCATGTGAAATTGTCTAAACAAATTTAAAAGTGAAGATTTGAATTTCAGAGCTGGTCCGATTTAAATTTGTTTAAACAATTGCACCATACTACCTAAACTAAACAACAACAACAAAAATTAATACAACATGCTTCTTTTACGTCTTAAGCTCGACGCCTGTTATTTAAGAACGTTCCTCCAAGTTGCTTCCACCCGGTTATTCCTAACCAACATGCAAGCAAACATGAAAAGAAACAAACAAGGATATAACAAATTCACAAGTATAAGTATCAATATAAACAAGTGAAAATATACAATATGTACGATATCTAGAAAACTCAAAAACAAAGAAACTATCGCAATGTGATCCAATAAAAACTCCAATCCCCGGCAACGGCGCCATTTCGTTGAAGCGGTAAAGCGGTAAGCAACAAAAGATTTTGGAAGTATTTTTTTGGGAATTTATCTTGTCCACAAAGATCGGTGCTATTGAACTGCAGTTCGACAAGTCTCGCATTTATGAGTTTGGATTAAATTGGTTAAAGTAAAAGCAGAAAAGTAAATATGAACATAAAAAGAATTCATTCTTCAGAGAGAAGAAACTTGTCAGGTATGCATATAATCCACTCCTCACAAACTTAAACTTACCGACCAGTTATACTCAACCTACAATACTCCTCAATATCATCCAGCATCACTCACAACAGTGTCCATCTCTGAAACACTGAGCTGAGAGAACAACCGTATTACTCTCGTCGACGATCTCGCACCCGACTCAAACAACACGAAGACATTAAGCTCCGATACCCATAAAGATTGTTAGCTCTAAATCTATCTCTAGCATCCAGAAACTAACAGATAATTATCCCTAATCAAGGTTTGTGATGTTTATCTCTAACACAACCCAAACCCCGAGCATAAAGCAAAAAATCAAGAACAATCACCGATACAGATTTGTAAAGAAGATTTTAATCAACGCCATAAGCGATAAATATACATAAGATCAAAGTAAATACATATATAAAATCCAACAAATGAAGAATACACAAAGAAGAAGAGAAATGAACCAAAAATCTCCAGATTTGTCAGCGCCGATTGATGATCAATCCACTCTAGATCATCCATATGCAAGCTCCAATGTTGTTTTCAAGCTAAATCTACCAAAAAAATGAAATTTTGATGCATTGGGAACAAATAATACCCAACCATCCTCTAAAAAAATGAGTTTTTAGCCCTTAAATGGTGTTTCTGTCCCTCCAGATTCGCTTGACGAAGTTCTGGTTCTCCCGGCGAGCTAAGGAGGCTTATTCTGGATTTTTTACACGTTTATATCTTCTGGCTCGCTTCTGCTTCGTCCGGCGAGCCCAGGGCGAGAGCAGACAGACAAAACTTTCTGTTTTCTTGTTTCGGCCATAACTTTCGAACCGTAACTCTGTTTTTCGCCCGGTTCAAAGCGTTGGAAAGCTTATTCAATGCTCTTTATGAATATGAAAAGATATCCTTGCTTGAATACCTGCAAAAATAAATGGAAAACAATTAAACTCAATGATATTTACACAATAACGCAATATATATACACTATAACGGAAAGTAAACGTATTTACAAACAAAGCGGGATTTATTCAAACGATATTAACAAAAAGTATCGATAAGTGCAACAAAACTTATATACAAAAATAGCTACAATTTGCACTTATCAACTAGCTGTTATTCAAACTCATTTTTATTCAAACTAGTCGTTATTCAAACTAGTCATTATTCAAACTAGTCGTTATTCAAACTAAATATCATAACATGAAAACTAAATTTCACAAGCATTCCTAACTTCTATCTTTTTTCATTCATTATCAAACTTCACTTAACATGGATCATTCCAACCTTTCTCACATTGCAAAAATGTTCATGGATGATATGAATTATGACTTGGATGAAGAACTTGTGAGACTTTACTTTGAAAATGAAGCGCAAGAAGAAGTTGTAAGCTCTAGTAGGCTTAGATGCCAAAGGAGGAATATAGAGAGGAAACGTGAAGAAGGACATGAACGTTTATTCAAAGATTATTTTTCAGAAGCTCCAGTGTACACAGATGAGCAATTTCTTCGAAGATATCGAATGCATAAATATTTATTCCTTCGTATTGTTGAAGCACTTGGTTAACATGATGAGTATTTTCGACTTAGGGTTGATGCAACTGGTAGATCAAGTCTTTCACCACTACAAAAGTGCACTGTAGTTATTCGTATGTTTGCATGTGGAGCATCTGCTGATAGTGTGGATGACTATTTCAAAATTGGAGAAACCACAACACTAAAATGTGTTGATAAGTTTACAAGGGGTGTGATCAATGTATTTGGGCCACAATATCTGCGAAAGCCAACCGTTGATGACATTGAACGCCTGCTGCAGTTGTGGGAGGCACGTGGCTTTCCAGGTATGTTGGGGAGGATTGAATGCATGCATTAGGAATGGAAAAATTGCCTCGTTGCATTGAAAAGGAAATATGTTTGAGGCAATCATGGTAAGCCTACTCTTATGTGTTAGGTGCAGATTTGACCTAAAAATGACATATCTTTCTTTGCACCTTTTCTACTCTTTTCTCATGTTTTGATGGTTTTTATCCATGATTGTTGTTGTTATTCTAACATTGAGAATATACCTTTGGTGCTTGTAATGTGTGTGTTATTGTGCAGGAAAATGCACTAAATTGATCAAAAGTGTAAGACACAAGAAATGGTGAAAGCTGCCAAAGAACAGAGGAAAACAGCAGGAAATTCGCTTTGCGAGCTGGCTGGCGAAGGTTCGCTTTGCGAACTCTGGCGAGGTCTCCAGCGAATGGTCCCAGAATTTGGCAAGGGTAAAAGGCACTAAAGTTCGCTTTACGAACGGGAAAACGAGTGTTCGCTTTACGAACGGGAAAACGAGTGTTCGCTTTGCGAGTGATCCTTCGCATTGCGAACTCACAAAAATTCTGTGGCGGTTTAAGCTTATTAGAGGCACATCAGGTGCCTATTTTTGCCATTCGCTGTGCGAATAAGTGGTTCGCTTTGCGAACGTGTAAATTCCTGAATGTGTATAAATAGATTTTTTACACTTTTTAGGTCAATAATCATTAGAATTTTGGAGAGAGAACTTGTAAATAGAAAGATCAAAACTTATATCTCTTCATTTCAAGGGAGAAAAGGTAGGATCTTTGATTTCTTGTTGGGAAAGGATGTAATATTTTGATACCTATTGTATTTCTTCTAATCTATGTTTATGAACTAGTTTGGATTCTCTATTTTTGGTTGTCTTGTGTTGTTTATTTGTTGGACTTGACAAAACCTATTTCAAATCTTCGATCTTAGATGTTCATTTATCATTGAACAAGCTTTTGACAATGTTTTGTGATTTGATATTCATTTGCATCTCAGCTTTTTAGCATTGTGTTGATTGTTAGTTTGAATAGCTTCTAATAATTAATGCAATAAGAGACCGCGATAGCGCTTGACAAACAATATCGTGAGGGTGCGTGAGAATATTGATGAAAAACAACATTCACATTCATTTGGCAAATTAGTTGAATGCATGTAAAAAACGGTTAAACGTGTGTACGTATTTTGATCATTGGCTTTGTATATGAATTACTCGTTGGTTTGATATTGATGTTATAGTAATATCTGTTGGGTTTTGATTCTAGAGATGGATTAGGCTTAACATTCATGTAGTCTTTAAATGTTTTGTATTGATTGGTGATGTGCGAGAGCAATTATTGATCGGTGTAAAATCATTCACATATGTGGGGACCGAGAGAATATGTATGTATGAGTGATACATGATGATATTATGCGAATGTTTGATTTATGTATGAAATTGGTCAGAAGAATGCATGTGTTATCAATTGATGAGATCCAATTCCAACAAGGCTCCGTTTATAATTCAGTTTTTACTTTATATTTTCCGTCTTTACATTTTCCGCATTTGCTTTTGGTTCTGTTTTAAACCATAACTTTTGACCCATGAGCTTAGAAATGTAGAAACCGTTGAATGACATTCTTTCCCTCGCACTGATCCCTGTGGATACGACAAAACTGGGTTACTTATATTTTTTTGTTTGCTGCTATTCTAGCCTCAACAAAATGGTGTCGTTGTCGGGGATCAGTGTTTAGATATTGAATAACATCGCGGTAGTTTCTATATTTTTTAGCTTTGTACATTTGTTTATATTATACGTATTTGTTTTCTTTGATGTTTTTTCTAGTGTGATCAGGAATGATGAGAACTCCTTCTGGATTGGTTTCTCTTTGTATAAAAGTATTCAATGAAGCTTCGACCGAGTCTGGATGTTGAGCTTTGAAAGTATGCATGGTAAATTGTACTGCTTCATAAAATGTTAGAATGATTTAAGAATTTTGTGCTTTGTGCAAATGTGTATTCTTGTTTCATTTTTCAACTTGTTTGAATGCTTGTTTCACTTAGGTCCAAAAGCCACAAATTGTGAGAAACCTCCATTGTTTACTAAATGCTTGGATGACTGATAACTTTGTTTAATTCGTTTGATTCATGCTTTATCTTTTAATTATTGTGATTTTGTGGAAGCATTAGAAATGATCAAGGCATTTGTTTATATTGAGCACAACTGTATCCAAAAGTATTTTATCTGTGAGTAGTGAGAATTCGTTAGCCCCTTTGAGTCTAAACAATTTAGATCTCATTTTAGTGATGAACTTGGTTTATGTACATATTGTGAAAGTGTGGTTCATCATTGAATTTTGTGAGGTTCTAAAAATTTCTTCTTGAACCTTTGAACATTGTTATAATTTGATTTCCTTCCCTTAAAAAGCAAGGAGCATTCACTTGAGGTTTGGTTGAATTCAAGTTGGGGAGAATGAAAAAGAAGATGGTAGGTTACTTGAAACTTTTGAAAAAGTTCAAACAAGCATGAAAAGAAAATGTGTTAATATGAATGTGAAAAACAAAAGAAAAAGAAATGAGAAAAATATAGAATTAAATAATTGTGCGTAAGGAAGTTTGAGAAGGTTTGTGGTAAAGGAATGAAAATGGTGAATGAAGTTGTGATGTGTAAATACCATGTATAGTGAATGTTTCTTTTTGCATCGACAATTTCGATTCAATGGCCTTTAGAAATGTCCCTTTATTGTGAACCCGACCAAGCTACAACCTTTGAAGCCCTTAGTGATCTTTTTGCTTCCATGTTTTCATTTATGATTGTTAGATGTTGTATGAATTGGATTACTATTAGCATTGTTTGTCAGGTGAGTGAAATTTCCCCGCGGTTGCAAATGCGTCAATTTCTTCATTCTTATTTTGAAGAGGAGTGTTAGAGTGATTCAAGTATGAAAACTTAGTTGTTCTTTGAACCATGCCATGATATTTGTTTAAGAACTTAATTCTTTGTCACTGTTCGATTCAATTGAGTGGTGAACGTTACTTGTGCGCATTTTCATGCTTGACTTTGGTTGAATCTTTTGCTTGAGCAAATCCTCTTGTTTTAATGAGGGGCATACTTTGCTTGAGGACAAGCAAAAATCTAGTTGGGGAGAGTTGTTATGTGCAGATTTGACCTAAAAATGACATATCGTTCTTTGCACTTTTTCTACTCTTTTCTCATGTTTTCATGGTTTTTATCCATGATTGTTGTTGTTCTTCTAACATTGAGAATATACCTTTGGTGCTTGTAATGTGTGTTATTATGCAGGAAAAGGCACTAAATTGATCAAAAGTGTAAGACACAAGAAATGGTGCAAGCTGCCAAAGAGCAGAGGAAAACAGTAGGAAATTCGCTTTGCGAGATGGCTGGCGAAGGTTCGCTTTGCAAACTATGGCGAGGTCTCCAGCAAATGGTCCCAGAATTTGGCAGGGGCAAAAGGCACTAAAGTTTGCTTTGCAAACGGGAAAGCGAGTGTTCGCTTTGCGAGTGATCCTTCGCATTGCGAACTCACGAAAATTCTGTGGTGGTTTAAGCTTATCAGAGGCACCTCAGGTGCCTATTTTTGCCATTCGTTGTGCGAATGAGTGGTTCGCTTTGCGAACGTGTAAATTCCTGAATGTGTATAAATAGATTTTTTACACTTTTTAGGTCAATAACCATTAGAATTTTGGAGAGAGAACTTGTAAATAGAAATATCAAAACTTATATCTCTTCATTTCAAGGGAGAAAAGGTAGGATCTTTGATTTCTTGTTGGGAAAGGATGTAATATTTTGATACCTATTGTATTTCTTCTAATCTATGTTTGTGAACTAGTTTGGATTCTCTATTTTTGGTTGTCTTGGGTTGTTTATTTGTTGGTCTTGATAAAACCTATTTCAAATCTTTGATCTTAGATGTTCATTTATCATTGAGCAAGCTTTTGACAATGTTTTTTTGAATTGATATTCATTTTCATCTCAGCTTTTTAGCATTGTGTTTATTGTTAGTTTGAATAACTTCTAATAATTAATGCAATAAGAGACCGCGATAGCGCTTGACAAACAATATCGTGAGGGTGCGTGAGAATATTGATGAAAAACGACATTCACATTCATTTGGCAAATTAGTTGAATGCATGTAAAAAAGGGTTAAACGTGTGTACGTATTTTGATCATTGGCTTTGTATATGAATTACTCGTTGGTTTGATATTGATGTTATATTAATATCTATTGGGTTTTGATTCCAGAGATGGATTAGGCTTAACATTCATGTAGGCTTTAAATGCTTTGTATTGATTGGTGATGTGCGAGAGCAATTATTGATCGGTATTAAATCATTCACATATCCGGGGATCGAGAGGATATGTATGTGTGAGTGATACATTATGATATTATGTGAATGTTTGATTTATGTATGAAATTGGTCAGAAGAATGAATGTGCTATTAATTGATGAGATCCAATTCCAACAAGGCTTCGTTTATAATTCAGTCTTTACTTTATATTTTCCGTCTTTACATTTTCCGCATTTGCTTTTGGTTCCGTTTTAAACCAGAACTTTTGAACCATGAGCTTTGAAATGTAGAAACCATCGAATGACATTCTTTCCCTCGCACCGATCCCTGTGGATACGACAAAACTGGGTTACTTATATATTTTTTCTTGCTGCTATTCTAGCCTCAACATTATGCTTGAAGCAGTTGCTTCACAAGACTTATGGATTTGGCACACATTCTTTGGGGTAGCGGGTTCAAACAATGATATCAATGTGTCAAACCAATCGGATGTCTTCAACGATGTTATGCAAAGGCGAGCTTCTGAGGTCCATTATACAATCAATCGTACTGAATACAACATGGATTATTATCTATCAGATGAAATTTATCCTGAATGGGCCATATTTGTGAAAAGCATCCCAATGCCACGGGGAGATAAGAGAAAATTATTTGTCAAACATCAAGAAGGCGCAAGAAAGGATATCGAACAAGCATTTGGAGTTCTCCAATCCCGATTTGCGATCATATGTAACCCAGCTCGATCTTGCCACTTGGATGCACTAAAGTGTATAATGATTACATGCATCATATTTCATAACATGATTGTTGAAGATGAACGTGACACATATGGTGACAATTTTGATTATTCTTATGAGCATCTAGGCAATGACCCGACTGCACTACCAGATGCTTCTAATAATGATTTTTAGGAGTTCCTACGTAGAAGACATCATGTTCGCGACTAGGAAATTCATCAACGCCTTCAACAAGACTTAATAGAACATATATGGGAACATTTTAGGCATGAGAATAATCACAATTGAAAATTATTTTAAACGTTTAATATATTTTCTACTAGTAGTTTATTTTGACGTTTATGAAATTTTTTAATGTATTTCCTTATAAATTATTGATGTTTATTTAATATTTTAATTTAATTTAATTCATTTGTTTTAATTAAATATTTATATATTAATATAAAATTTAGAATATATTGTGAGATTAGTATGACCCATTTTAGAATTTTAAATGAGTGGTATGGATATTTAGAAAATATAGTTGAGTTGTTTAAATTGGGAAGTGTGAAATAATATATTATATTAAATGAGACCCACTTATACTACCAAATAAGGTGGCATGGATGTGGATGCTCTTAGCTCTCTCAATTCTGGAAATAATACTAATGGGAAAAAAAATACTTATTTATCAGGGGGGCCTGAAAAGAGTGTCAGGCAAGGCCTACTTGTTGGGACTTTTTAATATAAGGCTTTTTTAAGGGGATTATTTTTCTCATCCTAAGTGTTACTCTTCCATCCTCGTGAAAAAACCAAAAATGTACTGAAATTCAGAAATACATTTTCGGACGCACCAAACATCATAAATACTCTGAAAATGTACTTCTGGAATGTATTGTGCTTGGGAACCAGAAACATAAGCATAATGCAAAAAAGTAACATAAATTAACATTAATCATTGTTATGTCATACATTAAAAATGCAAGATTACATAGATAATCCATAACGGAAATCTAATAATATATTTCATCATCAAGTAGGACATTTCAACCTATTATGAAACACAAAAATTGTGCAAATTTTGAAAAACTTAAATACACATTAAATTGTTTGAAAATGTATATAGTTTACATCGTTAACATTAATCCAACATTACATGTAAAACATGTGTAACCACCTAAATACAAAATGAATCAAAACATGTGTCCCCATCTAAATCTTTTTCTACAGGTGGTTCCCCATTTATTTTTGTTTATTTGATTCTTTTTCAACCTCGCTCAACTTGGTGAATTCTTGCATCTTATCCAAAAAATGATTCGGTCGAGTTTCAATTTCCTTTGTTGAATGAGTTGTCCACTCCGGTGATGTTAGTGGTATTAGGCATCCCATTTTCAAATAAACTTGAACAAAATTTAGTAACTTAGAAAGAAATCCAATACACATGATTTGATCGATTGGATTTTGAGGTAGGACACTCCGAAGTGGTAAAATGTTTCCGAGAAACCCTATAATGTTAGATCAATACACACCCTATTATATGTACTTGTTATAAGATGACTCATTTTATGAACTCGCATCCATTTTTCTTCCGGTGTCAGACCGCTAACACAAGGAATAAGAGATTCATTAATTGCATCGAAGTTTTATTTTTTTCCGTATAGCATTATGTATGATTCTTTATGTGTCTTCAAATATTTGATAAGTTGTTGTCATACAAATGTATGATTATCCTCTCCTTTACCAAGCAAAGTAGAAACAACTCGATAATCGCAGTTACCGTTACCCTCAATATTAACAATCCGTTCAATATATTTGTACATAAAAATTGGCATCTCTTCTATGTATTTGATTTTTGGTAAAGGTGGTGTAGGATATGGTTTGCTAATGCGAGCACCTTTGAATGTATTTTTTTTTTGTTGAGATTTTGAAGTATGAGAATCTTGAAAAAAAAAGTGTGTCAACATGTTCAAAATATGAAGGACACTGCATCGTTAAGTTGTCACTCGGTGTTGGTTTGACATTCTTAGAAATACCATTTGTTTTCAGGAAGGACACCTTCTTGAAAAGTATAACAAAATCAGCATATAACTCTTCAGTAGAATAATTTATTATAACACTCCAGACATCCATTATTCTTTCTAGTATCACACTATCTTTGACCATTTTCCCATATTCCCCCTTTATTTGTTTGGTCCCTACCATAAGCTTAAGTTTATTGCTCACGTTCTTTATGATGTGATACCTACAAAGTAATTCATATGATGTAGGGAACATTTTTTCAATCTAATTCATCAATGCAGTATGTGAATCGGTGACAATGACCTTCGGCGTGTTTTCTTTGTCCTTTAACATTGTCTGACACACTTCTAAAGCCCAAGTAATATTGTCCTCTTTTTCGCTTTCCAAAAATGTAACCTAACAGAAAAGTTCTTTTTCATAGAAGTAACACAACAATTTCTAATAATGGAAGTCTGTACTTATTGGTCTTATATGTTGAATCAATAACGAGTACAGTGAAAAATATGTTGAATAACTTTATGGAATCAGGACGGTTCCAGAATATATGTCGAACAGTTTTTCCATCCTCGCACACTCGGTACCAAGATACATAATGAGAATCATCCAAAAGTTTCAATAATTGTTGCATTTCAGTTATATCCCCTCTTATCGCCTTGTTATTTCGAGCACGAACATTGTATAATTGCTTGATATTTGAGATATTTAACGTCTTTTTCGTTTCAAAGTTTCAAGTATGTTTTTGGGATGCACCGTATTCAATGTCATGTCAGAAACGATTTTCTTATCTCCAGGCATAACGTGACATGCAATGGTATTATCATACCCCAATTTTGACCTGGCATTTTAAAACTCTCATTCATCTGACTTCATTTCCACATTGCATCATCCACTAAGTCATAACATTCACAATCATGCATTTCATTAAGCTCCTAAGGCATGGGATCAAAGCTCTTCTTGTGATTTTGGTTTTCCCTATCTTCATGGGTGATTCATTTGGTTGTAGCATCCATCAAGGCTCATCAACTTATCAAGTCAGGTTCCTCAAGTTTTCTCAGAAGCATCAAGATAGGGTTTCATCATGGTTTTAACTGAGGCTTGATCTGGGCAAGGGTTTTGATGGTCCTTCATATCTCAAGCTTGGGATCTCCATTAATCTCAAGTGATTATGGTTTCATCATTTAATTGGTTCAAGATGGTTCCCAGTTTCTTTTTCAATTGCTCAAGATTAGGGTTTTGGTCAAAGTCAACTGGGGGTTGACTTTTTGACCAAAACTTGATTCCATGGTTTGAGGTATGATTCAAGTGTTCTTGGTACACCTTATTGGCCTTAACAAACCATCGAACAACATCAAGACAACTGAACAACAACAAACTTTTCACACCTTTCTAATCAGCACAACAACTCGGTTTCAGCTCTACTAGCTTCTCCCTCCGCATGAGTTTTTCTTCTTCATCACACTCCTCACTTTCCACAACTGTCGTGCCACCCTCCTTGCACCACCACCAAACAATTTTGTAGCCACCACACAACTACCCTTTACACAAACTCATCTTAACACTAACCTCATTCATTGTCGATTTTTCCGGTTATACGACATTCCACTTTAGCAAGCAACAACAACATCCAACACCAAAACAACAACACAACTTCACAAAACCACCACAGACACAACTTGACTCCGTTCAAGTTTCGCTCGTGTTTACGATAACAACTCAACAACACAACTTCAATAACGGAAACACTCTACTCCCTAAAAACGTATTGCTCTTTGAGTCATCACCAAGTTGGTTTGTTTCCTAATCTCCATTACTTGTTGTTTGTTCTTGTTTGTTCTTTTTTTCTTTGAGTTTATTTTTGTCCGATGTTGTAGTTTTTGTTATGAATTTATTGGTTGGTTGATGGAACCACTTGGTGTTTAGTTTTCTGCTGTAATGGCTGCTTTTGTTTTGATGAAACACTTTAGGTGGTCCTTGATGTTTTTTTTTTACTTTAAAGGCAACCATTCTTTGGATATTTTGAAGTGGTTTTTATCTGCATTTGTCCTCACCATATTGTTTCCATTGTTCTCTTTATACAAAAATGTGTTGATGATGTCATGAGATGATTAAAACAAAAAATATATGTGCTGAAGAAAAGAAGCATAGGGATTCGTTTGGAAAGGAGGAGATGTTGTTATTTTGTCTTTTATGCATGGCCACGTGTCGAGTCTTGATTGGTGATTTTGGAAAATAAAAAATATACATTCACTCTGCCAGATACAAACGTGCGCACCCTCTCTTAATTTGTTCAGGTTTGCTATCTTGACACCCCCATTTTACACCTACACCGTATTTCCGTACTATACGGACGACACTGTTCATGTACGGACAGACACTGTTCATGTACGGACGGGTACTATTCATGTACGGAAATACGCTGCTGTTCATGTACGGGCGTTACTATTCACCGTACGAACATGTATTGTTCATGTACGGACGACACTATTCACCGTCTGTACATACAGTGTGGGTGTATGCTTGGTGTCAAAATAGCATTTTTGTAATTTGTTACTATATTTGTTTTTAGAGAAATGTACACCAACATATACACTACACTGTATTTTACTGTTTATCAATACGGTAAACAGTAAAATATTATAATAATAAAATAATTTTTTTTAAAAAAAATATAAAAATTAATTATTTTTTTATAGTAGGACATTTATTAACCAATTTCATAACTTCATTAACCAACTTTTTACATTGCATTAACCAACTTTGTTTTACTATTAAAAATTATTTTTAGATCTGGACGTTTATTAACCAACTTCATAACTTCATTAACCAACTTTTTACATTGTATTAACCAACTTTATTTTACTAGTAAAAATTATTTTTAATATCTGGACCTTTATTAACCAACTTCATCACTATATTAACCAACTTTTTACATTTCATTAACCAATTTTGATTTACTATTAAAAGTCACTGTTCACAGATACTGGTCACAGACATTGTTCACGTCACTATTCATGTATGGTTTTACTGTTCACGTCAATATTCATGTACGGTTTTACTGTTCACGACACTGTTCACAGTATTTGTGAACAGTGCATACGGTGTAGTGTAAAAAGGGTGTAAAAATAGCATTCCTGATTTTTTTATTATTTTTCTTTTTCTTTTATATATTTTCTTAATTAAGTTTGGCTTTAAGTTATGTATTATTTAAACTTTAATATAATTAATAGCTTTTTTTTTATAAAATTGGATAGTTCTTGTGCTTTTGATTAGTAATAAAAACTCAAATATTTTCTTAAATAGTTTTTTTGAATTAATTCTTTCATTTTTTATTTGTGTTTAGAATTTAATTGTTTAGGTAATTTTAGTGGTTGATCACTTAGATTTTTATTAGTTAATTTCTTTAATCAATTTGACTTCTAACTTTGTGACTTGTGACTTGATTTTTTAGCTTGGAGTTTTGGATCTTTTTGTTTGATCTTATGATTTCGATTCTTATTCTGACTATTCTCTTGCTCATATCTTGTGCTCATCATTCATCTATCTCGTGCATCTTTTGTTATGTCATAATCTTTTTTCTTTTTATTTGGTTCTATTTTGTGATTGGTTGCTTCCATGTTTTAGGCTTGTTAATTCATTTTGACATTTGAGTTATGCCTTGCTTATTTGTTTGCTTGTGAATTCTTATTTTTCCTTAGAATCTCCTAGTTCAACTTAATTTTTGATTAAGATTGAAGTAAGATAGATTTTAGGTTTTAATCCAAGCATGTAAACATTAGGGTAGAATCTCCCTGCATCCTTAACCCTAGGTCCATCTTGCATGATCACCTTAAATTAGGGTTTCCCTTCACCTTCAACTTTAGGACCTCCTTACCATTTAGTTCAAACCCTCACACCGTTTCAGATGCAAACTCAAACCTCAATCAATATCGAGTATTTTCTTCAAATCAAATTAAAACACTTAACCTATATTTGAACATTATTTCACTAAATATGAAAAGGGAGTTGGGCTGGAGCCTTCGAGTCCTCTCCTCGTTTGTTTGGGTATGAGGAGTCTTTCTTACACTCGAACAATTATCTTCTCTAAAAGACTTATAATCTGCTTCACATCAAACTATTTTCATACCTTTTCGCTTTATTCCCTTAGAAGAAAACAAACAACCTCAGTTAACATTCCTCACGGATCGAATTAAGAGGTTCCCGTTGAGTACAACAGATGTTAAGGGGTACTAATACCTACCCCTTACATAATCGACTCCCAAACCTAGAACTTGGTTGCGATTACCATGTTCTTTTCCTAAAGGTTTTCTCGATATTTTCCTATTCCTTCTTGGAATGAATAAAGTTCGGTGGCGACTTTGTTCGAACCATTTATTTTCGCGTTCCATCGCGAAGGTCGTATTTTTTCGAGGTGCGATAGGTATGAACATCTAACTTACCACACATGTCATGACTATGTGTACCACAAATCACATTAAATCTCCATTTATTATTTTCCAAAAGGTATCCACGCAACTTAAAAGGACACTCACATTTCCTCAAACTAGTGCCATCTCGTTTCAACATTTGGATAAGTATTGTGTATTTGCCACTTCTTTCGCATCTTAGTGTCACAAATGCAAGTCTTCTATCTGAACCATTATTTAAACTTTCGATTATAATGTTGAACCCCAATTTGGCAACTTTCGTACGGATCCATTGGAGCATATGATAACAAACAACGAACTCTTGGTCATTTGTAAATTGGTTGCCAACATCTACCTTGACATCAATCTGTTTAGCATTTGTTGACATAATAGGTTTGGGGACAATATCAGGGTGTATCATATCTAAGCCAATCATAACATAAAGTGTTAAAAATTAGCCAAATTTAACTCTGAACTAATCCGGAAATACAATTACAGACGACAATCAACAAAAATTCGAAAATGTATTTTCGGACACAACGTTCATATTTTCCGACAAAAAACCATATTAATGAAAGTAATGAGGAAGAAAATAAATGTACATTACCTTAAATTCCATCTTCTTTTGCTCATTTTGATGTGAAAAAAAAAATTAAATATTGCTTTCAAGTAGAAAACTTTATTGAGCGTGAAAGGAGGTTTTGATATGATTTGAAGAAAAATTATGTTTTTGATCATGAGTGAAGTAAGCATGTGAGGTGATGTTTTATTAAATTTCTCGCTTGACAATTTCGGAAACGGACTTTTGGAGTTGTCCCTAAAATGCAAAGCTTGCATTTTTTTCAAATTTCCGTCTAACAAATCCGGAACTACACTTTTGAATTTGTCACTTAATTCTTAAATTAACAAAATCATTAAAGGGGTATATCTGGATATACACTTTCGAACTTGTTTTTAGAAAAAAAATGAATGTCTCTCCATAAAGCCTTATTTTAATGTGAAATAGATGCATTCGAAAATGTATTTTTAAATTTATATAGACCATGTCAATTTACATTAAAGGTACATGTACTCAACTACTTATTATAAATACTTAAAAATTTGTCAACTTTTTTTGACACCTATAGAATTGGTCTCAAGAAAGGAAAAAAAAAAACAGTCATATTATATATCTACAAAAATTAGGTTTCATTTAAACTTTGTACTAAGATCACTTTTAGAGTTAAAAATCGTGAGACTAATACTCCCTCCGTCCCAAATTATAAGACGTTTTGGGCTTTTCACATAAATTAAGAAACTTAATTATTACTTTATGGGAAAGACAAATTATGTATAATTTTACAGTAATGCCCCTCATAATTATATAGGAGAGAAAAATTAAAAAAGTTGAAAGAATAAATAATAATAAATATATGAGGGTATATTGGGGAAGATGTCATTTATATTGCATTGGAAATGTAAGGTGACTTATAATTTGGGACAAATTTTTTTGGCAAAGTGACTTATAATTTGGGACGGAGGGAGTATAAAACAAGAAAAATATTTTTGATATCGAAAAATTCAATTTCTAAAAGTGGAGATTTTTTTCATGAACAACATAAAATAAGTGATAAAAATGAATTTAAATTTTTAAAAAAAAATTATAATGCACATTTAAAATGGTTGATTCTGCCCTACATATTATGTACATATTTATTTTCTTTAAAAGTAAAAAAGTACACTGGTTAAAACAACTCTGTTGCTAATTGTATAGAAACACGAAATGTTGAATGCAGATTCGAGTCCGCGATATTCCAACTAAAGGTGGACTGCAGATAGTAGACTGTTTAACCAAATAAAAATAAAAACTATGAAATCAATAAACTTTAATCATTAACTTTTCAATCACCAATTATAATTCCACATTTTAATCCTTTAAATACACCCTCTCACTTTAGAGGACTAATAATACATACATATAACATACAAAACTCAATCATTCAAACTAGCTAGAAACTGCTATAGAGCTTCCATTGTTTATTACATCATGTTTAACATTCTCCATCTCATAAACATGTTGTGTCCTATATTTATATCTATGTGCTGAAAACAAGAACACACAGAAATTCATCAAGCTCAAACCTGTAAGAATCCAATAAAAATAATCAAATTTCCCAGTGTTGATGTTCTGTGACAACCAAGATTCTTGTCTTTTATCTGAATTTCCAGTAACAGCTTTAACAACGCTGTTTATAAGCGTTGCGAAAAAACAACCTAATCCACCGGCTAAAGCAGCATAAGCAGAACCAATACTCTTCATGGCATCAGGTGCTTCTTCATACAAAAACTCCAGCAAACCAACAATGCAGAAAACCTCGGCTACGCCGATTAAGCAATACTGGATTAGTAACCAATAAGCGGTTAAGTTTGGCATTGGTGTTAAGAAACTAGCTTCGAAACCGTTTTGGATCGCGTAGTTTCGTCTATATTTCTCGAAGATTGCGGCCCAAGCAACTGATAGGATCGAAACTGCTAGACCGATTCCGATTCGTTGAAGCTGTGACGCGCCGTGTGGATGGCCGGTGATGAGTTTGAAAACTGGTACAAAGGTTTGGTAGTAGAGGGATAAGATTAGGAAGACGCTTAGGCCGGGGAAAACCGGCATGCACGTAACGGGGAGTTTTAGCTGGCCTAGGTGAGTGTTTAAGGTGTAGGCTTGTTGAACTGAGAGGGTTAGAAATTCTGTTAGGATTACATTGAGCATGATTGTGCAAGCTGGAATTGGGAGTAGTTTTATGAGGATCTTGACTTCTTCTACTTGTGTGACTGTGCAAAGGTTCCATGGACTTGGATTGGGGCCATCTTGTTTCAATTGTAATGCTGCTTTGTCAAGAAACCTAGTATATAGATCATTGGATAATGTAAATAACTCATAGTGATTGTAAATAACTCATAATGTAAATTTCGATCAAGAAAAAGTCTCTAACCTGAAATCATCGGTATGAGCAATTTTCTGGCTACCCTTTATAGCGGATTTTCTACCAGGAACCTCGTACAAACCAATAACCTCACTACTCCCAAAAGATTCGTTTCTTTTACGATAAGCGGCGACCAATACTTGAGCGACACGTGTAAGAGGACTTCCACCCGGTAACCTATGTCTATACAAAGGCGTACCAATGAAGAACAACATGTTAGATATTCCCATTGCTATTGCCAATGAACCAAAAGCAGAACCCCAACCATATTTCATTTGGACATAAACAACTGCTGTGAATGCTATGATTGCGCCAATCGTCACAGAAAGATAGAACAAGTTGAAAAATCTATCAAGATGTGATTTGTAGTTTTTGTTTCTTTCATTAAATTGATCTGCTCCAAATGATGACACACATGGCCTTATACCTGTATAGTTTTTGCGTGTGTCAGTATCGTGTCAATATCGAACATCATACATCTTCAATCAAAAGTTTTGATACCATAGAAAGAACAATTAACAAAGACGTACACACGACACTGACACGTTGAGACTTTAAATAATTTGACAAAATAAATTAATTGAATGTAATCAGATGTGTCGTGTCAGTGTCGTATCAGTGTCACACACCAGACACGCCTTTGAACAAAACTTCATCTAATCGATCAGTACCTGCAGCTCCAAATGCTGTAATGTATAAAACTGTGTAAAGGTATGTCATTTGCCATGGTTTTGCAGGCTCACAATTTCCTAAGAGTAGAGATAATTGGTCACAATTTTCTTGATTTGGTACAAAAATGCTCATTGTTGCGCATATTGTTATTCCTGTTAAACCCTGTTCATAAAATTTCAAAATGAAATTAACAAATAATGTTTGAAATATTGATACAAACACGAACGTCAGACATGACACTGACACATAGATACGAAAATAGTTTCATAAAACGGAAGTGATTGAACGTAATTATATGTATCAGTGTCAATGTCGTTTCAGAGACTAACACGCATATACAGGAGACCTGATACGCCTTCAATTTGAAGTGTTAGTGCTATACAGATCTGGATTACAAAATCTATGTTTCCACATTAATAAGTTGGTTTAAAGATTTAAAGTCGAAACATGAGATATCTGATCTTGATTTTCACTTGAAAGTTCAAATCAACTGGGAAAAAATCGTACTGCGAGATAGATCGTAGTAAAGATAGCTATGGTCCAATATCGTCCAAGGTATGCATCAGCTAGAAATCCACCAAGAACAGAAGAAGCTTGTGATATTCCTAAAAAGTTATTGACTGCATTGGATGAACTTGCAAAAGGTCTATGCATTACATAAAACATAAAAGCCACCATGTTAACAGAAAGTCCAAAATAAGCCATTCTTTCTGCCATTTCATTTCCTGCAATGCAACCATAGAAAAAAAATCATACACATAAGTAAGGCAAGAAAATCATAAAAATATTCATTATTTTCGTATCGATCAAGTTTTGTTTCAGACTAGGCCAAGACCTAATTTGTCTGGTCACCCGAATCATGGTGGACCAAGGAATGGATACTCCTTAGAGGCACATTGGATAAAGGTGACCGGTCCCTCGAGACCGTCAGATGAGAGAGCTCGAAGGATCTCCTGACACCTACAACCATACTCTAAAGTCGAACTAAGGATGGAGATTCAGGTCCACACTATTCTAAACCTTAAACCTCACACTCACGATTTTTAGTGACCAAACGTCAGATTGTTTGACCTTCGTCTCCAGACAGAACAGTCTGTCTTTGAGAGCGTGCAAAGCAGACTATAGCACGGGAACTAAAATATTGGACGACTAAACTATGCCTAAAAAGGGCCTCGGGAAAAAAAATAGTCACTATTTATCATGCCACAGTTAAACTCTGACAAACTTACACAGGACCTCTGAAAACTTAAGATAGTCTGTCTCTGAAAATCACAAAGTAGTGGCGTTCGTCAAGTTTCATTAGTATAAAGTAGAGATACAACTCACAAGTAGAGATAACCATATAGTGAAGAATATGGATTGTAAAATGCATATATATACATACCAAATATAAAGAAAGCCGCAATCCAACCACCAGTTTTAGAAAGATCGACAATGGATTTGCCATGAATATTAACAGGTGTAGAACCTCTTGTATATCCACGTCCTAAAGCCATTCTTCTATCTTCAGATTCAATGAAGTAAATTCCAAGTTTCTTTCTGTTCATTGAACTACATGGTGCTGGTGTCCCTTGCTGAGGAACTTCTGGTGACTTAATCTCACAAGTATCCATTCAATAACCCTAACAGACTACAATGCTAGTTAGCACAATTTAGACACAAAAATCATGCAAAGGTTTAAAGATCTACTTTCATTTCTCAACTACTTATGAATGTATATAATGATGAAATGAAAGTGGTATTTGTATGTGAGAATGAATATGAATAGGACTATATGACCATACACATTTAATCTATGATAAGTTTTTTTTAAGAAAAAGTCTAATGAATTTATTGTTTTCACTTTTGAATATTGACTCTATTATTTTATGATGAATCTAAGAGTTATTACAATTTACTCACCTAGCTTGGTAGTTCAATTTTAACTAGTGACTACTCAATAGGACCCTAAATGAGAATGATTAAGTGTTTTTAAATTGAATGAGATATGATTTGAAAATAAGTATTTAGAGATTTTTTTCATCTTACAAGTTGCTTTTATGAAATTGAATTAGCTAGGTCTACCGATTTTATATGATTGAATTAGATTCTATCAAAATTTTATGAAACATTGAGTTTTGTTATTTTAGATCGTGTCAATCTCGCAACTTTCAATTAAATACTATTTCGGTTTTAAATATAAATCAAAATCAAAATGTATTTGGTCTAAATTTAAGTTAAATACTATTTTTATTTATATTTAAAACCAAAAAAGGTATTAATGAATGTCGTATTGTGCGACTTTTATTGGTCAAACATGTTCTTAACATTTAGTAGAGTTTAATTTAAGAGTGTCAAGAATTTTTTTTAAAGATTTTCTCAAGTCAAATTTATAAGTATGGGGTGTTAGTGTACAAGGCGATGAAAACAAAAGGAATGAGAGAATATTTATTGCTCTGCAATGACGGTTACAAAAGCTGGAAGAAAGATAGATGGATGAAATATATGACAGCTACCACTAGTCAATTTATACTCAAATACTAGGGTCACATATGCAACATTCTAAAATACTAAATTACCCTTCAATACCATCCCTTAATTTAGGATTTTCTAATCAAAACTAACAACACCAATTCCATCCCTTAAGTGGAGAAATTGATCCGCCTTGATCGCCTTTGTCAGAACATCTGTCAGCTGCTTCTGGATGCTACATTGCACAACTTCTAGCACTCCATTCTGGACTTGACTTCTCAGAAAATGATACTTTTTCTCAATATGCTTGCTTTTCCCGTGCAAAATTAGGTTCTTAGCAAGATTGAGTGCAGACTTGTTATCAATCATCAGCTTCAGAGGCTTGTTTATTTTGATCTTCAGATCCTACAGTAAATTCAGAAGCCTTACAGTTTGACATGCAGCTACAACACCTGCGATGTACTCAACTTCACACGTTGATAGTGCAACAACATGTTGCTTCTTAGAACACCAAGAAATAGGACCTCCCAGAAACTTAAACAAGTATCCAGAAGTACTTCTCCTGTCAACTCTATCTCCACACCAATCAGAGTTTGAGTAACTCATCAGCTCTGAATTAGTCTTTCTTTCAGAAGAGAATAATACTCCATACTTCAGAGATCCCTTGATATACCTTCAGAGTCTGGAATATTCCCAGAATCTGAATCACCACCACAATCTGAATCATCATCAGAATCTGGATCAGAATCATCTTCACCTTCTAAGTCTCCTTCAGAGTCAGAATCACCATCAGAGTCAGACTCGCCTTCAGAGTCTACTCCAGCTTCTGACTCATCTTCAGAAACTTCTAATTCTGATTTTTCTTTAGAAATTCTCACACCAGAGTTGGATTGAGACTTATTACAATCCCAAGCTTTTGATTCCTTTACAATGACGTCTCTACTGAATTCTATTTTATTAGTTTCTAAACAATAAAGCTTGTACGCACCTGTACTGTGGTACCCCACCAGTAACATCACTTTGCTTCTATCATCCAGCTTCTGTCTTCTGGCTTCTGGAACGTGTTTGTGACATACAGAACCAAACACCTTCAGATGGCTAACACTTTGCTTGTCTTCAATCCACTTCTGAATATGAACTATTTCCTTCAGTTTCTTCGTTGGACATTTGTTGAACACATATGTTGCGGTGGCAACAACTTCTCCACATAAGGTGTGAGGAAGCTTCTTCTCCTTCAGCATGTTTTTTGTCATATCAAGCAAAGTATGATTTCTTCTCTCAGCAAGACCATTGTGTTGAGGAGTATAAGGAGTAGTAGCCTCATGCTCAATTCCATTATCCTCACAAAATTTCTGAACTCAGTGGAGTTATACTCACCTCCACCATCGGTTCTGAGATTCTTCAGAGTCTGACCACTCTGATTCTCAGCCTTCATTTTGAATTTCATGAATTCAGTTAACACTTCGTGTTTAAGCTTTATAAGGGATACCCATGTCATCTTTGTGAATTCACCAACAAATGACACGAAGTATTTGTTTCCTTCAATCGATGCTACTGGAAATGGACCACACACATCAGAATGCACTACTCCCAAGACATGTTTTGTTCTTAAAGCTACTTCTGACGCAAATGGTAATCTTGGTTACTTTCCTTCCATGCACACTTTGCATGACTTCGCAGACTTCTTAATTGTAGGAATTTCATGTACCAGCTTCTTCGAATTCATATGCCCTAAGCTTCTGAAATTCAGATGGCCAAATCTTCTGTGCCACATCTCACTTTCCTTCACAACACTTGTTGCACTAAGGCATTCAGAGTCTGCAGTTCTAACATTCACCTTGAATGTTCTATTCCTTCTCTATTCTTACTCCAGAATCAGCTTCTAATTACAGTCATACAACTTCAAAAGATTGTCTTTCATGGTAACTAAAAAACCTTTCTCAATTAGTTTCCCTACACTCATCAAATTGCTTTTCATGTCAGATACATACCACACATTCTGAATCAATGTTGTTTTCCCATTATTTGGAACAACTCTGACATTTCTCATACCTTCAGCGTTGAGGTATTTATCATCAGCACATCTGATCTTTGTCCTCTTTCCAAAGTCAAAGTTAACTAGCCATTTCTTATTTCCAGTAAAGTTAACTAGCCATTTTTGTTCCTTGTTTGACCAACAATTAGCAACAAAGTGGCCAAACTTCTTACAACAATAACACTGGATCTTCTTCTTGTCATACCTCTCTTTTCCCTTCTGAGCATTCTTCTGCCTATCAGAAGTTGAGGTTTCTGACTTCTGAACACCATCAAATCTTCTCCTGCCTTCTGACCAAAACTGCTTCTGATGCTTCTTACCAGAAGCTGCTTTCAGAGCCTGCTGCTCTACTTCTCTTTCAGAAGTTCTCTCAGTCAGACGCAACTCTTGTGCTTCTAGACTGCTTTACAACTCACCAATTCTCATGGTGTGTAGATCCTTAGAATTTTATATTGCTACTATAATGTAATTAAACTGAGGAGTAAGGGATTTCAATACATTCTCAATGATTACTTGTTCAGAAAGTGTTTCTCCACAAGCTTTCATCTCATTAGTGATCAGAATGACTCTGGAGATGTACTCAGACACCTTCTCGTTGTCCTTCATGTTGAGATTCTTATACTGCTTTCGTAGAGACTGTAGCTTCACCTTCTCACTGATGCGTCACCACTGTAACACCTAACCAGTGTGTCCCACGCAGCCTTCGTCATCGTTGAATCAGGGATTTTCTCAAACACGTTCACATTCACACACTGATGGATGTAGAACAACGTCTTCTGATCTTTCTTCCTCATATCACACTGAGCATTTCTATGCGCGTCAGTTGTATTTTCTAGAAGTGCAACTGAAACGTAACCATCGTTGACGAGATCAAGAACATCTTGAGCGCCAAACAACACACGCATCTGAATCATCCAATAATTTCAGTTCTTGCCATCAAACGCTGAAAGCTTGGTGCTCAGACTACCGTTTTCGTTCATCTTCATCCTTGTGCAAGTCACTCAGATCTCACCAAACACAGTGTTTCCCAATCCCACGGAATCAGAAAATGTATTTCTGTTACGATTATATTCAAGATTTAACACGAATTCAAGAAACGAAATCAATCACACAACGCCTCACTGTTTCACTCATGTTTCCCCGTGGATCTGAACCGGAGCTTTAGATACCAATTGTTAGTGCACAAGGTGATGAAAATAAAATAAATGAGAGAATATTTGTTGTTCTACAATGATGGCTACAAAAGTTATAAGAAAGATAGACGGATGAAATAAATGATAGCTACCACTAGTCTATTTATACTCAAATAATATGGTCACATAGACAACATACTAAAATACTAAATTACCCTTTAGTATTAGGTCGACTCAAAAGTATCCCAAAATTAAACTTAGAACTAATAAGCTAATAAACTTAGTTTTTGTTTTTGATACTCGAAATTATAGATAAATTAGATCAGGGCCGGCCCAGTGCAGGTGCAATCTGTGCTGCAGCACTGGGCCCCAAATTTCAAAGGGCCCAATTTTTTTTTAATTTTCAAAAAAATATATATTTACATCTTTTTTTTTTAAAGTGTAAAATTATTATTTTCAATATTTATTTTACACCTGTTTCTTAAAAAGAGGTGTGAAATCATATTTTTTATAAAAAAAAAATCTATGCATTTTTATGAGTTTTTTTTTTTAAATTCAATATAAATTAATATTTTAAGGCCTATTTTATTTAACTATAACAGGACCTCCGAATTGGTTGGACCCGTCCTGAATTAAATCGCATGGTTTATCAAAATCAGAGCAGACTTCATGATTCATAAAACACCGACAAAAAAATTGAGATTCTTATGGCGGCAACAAGAGTTAAACTAATACTCTTTGAATCAAATTCTTGTATATTAGCACAAAATAGGTTTAGTTACTAAGTGAGTTTTTTTTAGTGTACTATTTGTGAATAGAAAAGGAGGTTGAATGATGAAGAGTTAAGAAAAGGACCATAATAAAGGGAGGCTCAACTAACACGTGAAGATCTAAGGAAGCAATAAATTGTAGTACTCATAGAAAGTACTAGTAAACAATATACTATAAGTGGAAGCAGTTATGACAATGCATTTATAGGGACCTGTTGAAGAAGCTGAAACCATTGCTGTCAGTAATTTCTTTTGGTACTTAAATGTCATTCATGATTATTGCTATGTCGATTATATTTACTCCCAACCCAACTCAACTTGTTTTTGGTTCAATTTAGCATGAAAATATGGATATAATATTGAAGTAGGGTTTTAAATAGTTCCGCAGTTTATGCTGTGACATAAATGGTATTGGCGGCAATAAAATATTGTTACAATAGGTATGCAAGGATTACTTTAACTAATAAATATTGATATTATTAGATTGGACTTTATCATCTGTGTTCAAATTCAAAACTTCCAAATTGGGTGAGTGTATTGTGGTTATTATTATGTGTCATAAAACAAGTATATATGATGTGAAAAATATATGTCAAAAACTTTTACATCAGATTTTATAACAATATGAAGTGAAAAATATTTGATTTAGAGATTTTACATCAGACATTTATTTCTATTGATGTGAAAAATAACGTGGTGGCAGTTTCGTAAATAATATGAAATTTTGTTATAAAAGATTTCACATCGGGTCTGAATTTGCACCCGATGTAAAAAGTTCACAAAGGATTTCACATCGGTCCTGGATTTGAACCCGATGTGAAATCCTTTGACAACTCAAATTCGCACGCTTTCCATCTCGCCCCTTTTCCGCCTCCAACACTCTCTTAGGGTTTCCAACCCCATTTTCATCTCTCCGTCCAACCTCACTCTTCGCTTCTCCCCAAGTACAGACTCTTTCTCTTTCTATCACTCACTTTATCTCAACCACCGTGGATCCGCCCTCCCACCACCATGTGCAACCGTCAAACTCCACTTCTGTCTTCATCATAACCTCCTCAACACACACTATCATTACCATTAACCTCACTTTCCTCCACCACCATTCAAACCTCCAATCTTGCCATTGTTGAAGCCAACAAACCACCGCGACAACTTGCGGCTTCGTCCTACCCAATCTCTTGAAATATCACCTCCCTTTGTTTGCTCTTGCTTGCAGGTTATCGACAACATTGACTTCGATTCCGTGCCCGCTAATTTCGTTGGTTTGCTGCAGATTGATGTTCAAATTGTTGCAGCTCTTGACATTTATGTACAACACAACAACTTCAAACCACAACAACATTTTCACAAGCTCATCAACAACAACGTTTCTCTCTTGGAGTGGTGAGGTGTATCTGTCTCTCACTGCTGTTGGTTACAAAAGTCTAAGCCGATAATAACCTCGGTCGGAATCGTTGCTTTTCAATTTTCTTCCATCTCTACCATTAAACTTCAACAACGACAACATTGTTTCATTTTCATTTCGGTTTCGCACGGTCTCAGCAGCGACTCTCACTATTCAACAACAACAGCGCAAAGTTTCGACAACCATGACTCAACAACAAAACATCTTCGCCTTCAACAACGAACAGCAGCACTCAATTCGGTAACAATTTCGGCTTCGCCCCAAGAGTAGAGGTTTATTTACATCATTCAATAATTTTTGTTATTAATTTTGCAAATTTCTCAATTTTAGGGTTTCTATTATCATTTCAGCACTTGTTTCTGAGTTATAATCATGTTTTTGTATTATCTTCCATAGATAAATAACGAAACAGAGGAGATTCAAATTGATGAAGATCTAAAAACTTTACCCAACTTAGTGGTTCTTATTGAAGCATACAAGAAAGCTTTTCTTACCGGCGATGAAAAGATTGCATCGCAAATTGAAGAAAGAATACAATTGAAGGAGAATGAGAAGAATAAATTGGTTCAGAAAGTGTCTATTTTATCGGTTGATAAAGTTTTGGTTAAGGATCAGAGTATTTACAAGTAGTTCGTTGGGACTTTGAGGAGTCATCATGTTTTCTTCGTAGCAACAGTTGGCAAGCCTTTTAATCCCTTGGTATGTATAAGAGTGTCTGATAAGAGAAATTGTGTTTGATTTCCTTGCAAAAATGAGTTAGTTATAGTCTCTGATATTAGGTTTTCTAGAGTAGAGAAGCTTATAGAATGCAAGCTACTAATAGTTAACAGAATAACTAGCTAACACTTGAATTCAACTGTAATGACCTATGAAGACTCTAGGATAATGAAACAGTTAGTTTGTTCTTTGGTTTGTGTCTTTCATGGAGTTAGATTTAGAGTAAATAGAATAAGAGGTATATTAGTTGAGTTACAATAAGTAAGAAACTCTGTAACAAACTGTGCTGAGTCACCAGAGTCGTCTAAACTGAACTATGAACACACGCAAACACCACACACAACACTGCCATGTCAGCTTCAATAATTATTTGAGAAAATGAAATTATTGAATGTAATCAGTAATCAAACGCATTAAATCTGAAGTGTTGGTGCTGCCTAATCGAGTTTGCCTATCTTATGCCGCCTTCTCCGCATACTATTGTTGGAATACGGTATAGGGCAAGCAGCAAAAGTTTTGGAAGTATTTTTCTGGGAATTATCGTGTCCACAGAGATCGGTGCTACTGAACTGCCATTCGACAATTTAATTGTTAATGAGTTTGGGTTTAAATGGTTTAAAGCGTAAATGCGGAAAAGTAAATAAGAACATAAGAAAATTCATTCATCAGAGAGAAAAGACTTATCAAGCATGTATATATTCCACTCGTCACAGACTTAAACTTATCGACCAGTTGCACTCAACTTACAATACTCCTCAATATCACCCGGTATCGCTCACAATAGTGTTCATCTCTGACACACCGAGCTGAGAAACAACTGTATTACTCTCTTCGTCACTCTCGCGCACGAAGCCTCGAAATACATAAGGCATTTAAGTTTCGACACCCATACGGATTATTAGCCCTAAATCTATCTCTAGCATCCAGAAACAAACAGATAATTATTCTTAATCGAAGTTTGTGACGTTTATCTCTAACACGACCCAAACCCCGAGCATTTAAGCAAAAATCAAGAACAATCACCAACAGAGATTTGTAAAGCAAATTAAATATAACGCCAAGGGCGACAAATGTACATAAGATCAAAGTAAAAACATATACAAACCCAACAAAGAAGAAAGACATGAAGAAAATCAGAAATGAACCAAACACGTCATGATTGTCAGAGCCGATCGATGAGAAATCCACCCCGGATCATCCAAATGCAAGCTTCCATGATGTTTTCTAAGCTAATCCAATGAAGAAATGAAGTTTGATGGAGTGGGAGCAAAAAATACCCAAACCATCCCTTAAAAAATATGTTTTTCCACTATTTATGGACTGCCAAAGTCGCAGACCGCGCTAAGCGCGCTATGGGCGCTAAGCGCACTATGGGCGCTAAGCACGCCCTCAAAAATTGTTAAACCGCCTTAAAAGCGCGCTAAGCATGCTCGGAGCGTGCTACTCGCTGGAATTTGCTCCTTCCGTGGGCTAAGAGCGCGCTCAGCGCTCTCCTAGCATGCTTGAAAATCCAAAGCTTGTTTTCTTCATAACTTTTGAACCGTAATTCCGTTTTTCGCCCGGTTCGAAGTGTTGAAAAGCTTATTCAATGCTCTATACAACAATGGCAAAATCCCACTGCTTGAATACCTACAAAAATGAGATAAAATCAATTAAACTCAATGATATTTACACGAATCACAATATATACACTAAAATGTAAACTATACGCATTTATAAACAAAACAGGGTTTATTCGTATGATATTTAACAAAAAGCAATGATAAGTGCAACAAAACATATATACAAAAATAGGTACATTTTGCACTTATCAAACTCTCCCCAACTTACATAATTGTTTGTCCTCAAACAAAGCCAACATCTAAAGGAACAAAAGCGAAATCCAAGAAATCATGCAACAACAAGTTCTTACAAACAAAAACAAATGCAATGGTTCAATCGAAAATGGTACACACAAAGTAAATACTTACCACTAAACTACGACGATAACGTAATCACGAAACAAATGCTAAATACAAAAGTCATACCAAACATTCTAAAACAACACAAGTTCAAATGTGAATCACACCTAGCAAAAACAATCATCGGTAGATGAAAAACATAAAATAAGGTAATTTCACTCACACAACAATCTTGTAAACAAAAGACTAAATTATGAATCCATCCAAAAATTCACATTGAACATACAAAGGCAAAAATCACAAGGACTTTTCAAGGTTGTAATGTGGTCGGGTAAACAAACAAGGGGCAATTTCTAAAGGTAATTGAAACAAAAATTTGCCTAAACCTAAGGGAGTGATCAACTCACAAAGATTCAAACACAAAATTTCAATCAAGCTTCTTCCAAAATCCCAAGTGTTACACAAAACACAATACTTATTTAGCACAATTATTGAAACTCTTTTTGTTTCCTTTTTCAAGGATTTTTCTTTTTCTTCTTTTTTTTTTCTTTTTCTCTTTCACAAATTTTTCGCTTTTTTCTCTTCTTTTTCAATCCTCATAGAATCCAACTAATGAATACACAATCATTCTTTCCCCAACTTGAATTCAACCACATCATCATGTGAATACTCCCTACTTTCTAAGGCAAGGCAAAAAATCCATACAACAACACAAAGTTTAGGTCCAAGAAAAAACAAAATCCATCAAAAATAAGTGAACTAAATACTCATAGACAAGCATTAAGTTCAAATAAAACATGGATAAAAAAGCTCAAAGGGGTTACGAAAGATCACACGCTCACAAGGTGAATGACTATTTGGCTAAGGTAGTTGTGCTCAAAATAAAACAATTGACTTGATCCTTTTCATGCATTCATATACACAACATAAACAACAGATTCAACATAATAAAATCCAGTTAGAACAAGAATGTTGGAACTCCGAGCATATATGAACAATGGAAGGCTTCCTCACAAAAAGGGTGGGAACTAAAGTGATTCACATACGAACAAGAATACAAAAGAATGAATGACATGGAAGTTGTAAAAAGCCTAAGTATCATGAATATGCTAAAGTCGAGAAAGCGATAAACACATACCTTGAACGTGTACAAAACTTTAAACATTATCATTACCACGCATTCGCAAGTTGAAATGATAAAAAATGGACAAACACTGAATGCGACTTCAAGAAATCGGGCAAAAATTTGAGTCCAAACAATCAACAAAAAAATTAGAAAAATTACTAATAATTACTAATATATAAGGCCTTGATGGAAGTGGGAAGAAGGGGGACAAGTGAACAATTAAAAGAATTCACTGGCTTAGCACAGCAGTGCGCACTAAGCGCGCAGCCCCGCACTAAGCGCGCTACACCAGAACCAGAAAAATCAGTACAGCAACAGGGTTCTGGTGTAGACCTCCACTTGACACCTACACAATCTCATATACAAAATCTCATAATGAAAAAGTAATAACGGAACAAAAAATTATAAAACATGCTTGTTTTACGTCGTAAGTTCGACGCCTATTATTTATACACACTTCTCCAAGTTGCCTCTTTACACGGTTAGTGCTCATCGACGACGAAACCTAACCAAACACTTAGCAAACGTGAAGAGAAACAAACATATACACTAAATTTACAAGTATGCAAAACATGTAAAATTCACAAATATGGTAAACATATACAAGTATCAATATAAACAAGTGAAAATAGACAATATATACGATATCTACAAAACTCAAAAACAAAGAAACTATCGCAATGCGATTCAATAAAAACACCAATCCCCGGCAACGGCGCTATTTTGTTGGAATGCGGTATAGGGCAAGCAACAAAAGTTTTGGAAGTATTTTTCCGGGAATTATCGTGTCCACAGAGATCGGTGCTACTGAACTGCCATTCGACAATTTAATTGTTAATGAGTTTGGGTTTAAATGGTTTAAAGCGTAAATGCGGAAAAGTAAATAAGAACATAAGAAAATTCATTCATCAGAGAGAAAAGACTTATCAAGTATGTATATATTTCACTCGTCACAGACTTAAACTTATCGACTAGTTGCAATCAACTTACAATACTCCTCAATATCACCCGGTATCGCTCACAATAGTGTTCATCTCTGACACACCGAGCTGAGAAACAACCGTATTACTCTCTTCGTCACTCTCGCGCACGAAGCCTCGAAATACGGAAGGCATTTAAGTTTCGACACCCATACGGATTGTTAGCCCTAAATCTATCTCTAGCATCCAGAAACTAACAGATAATTATTCTTAATCGAAGTTTGTGACGTTTATCTCTAACACGACCCAAACCCCGAGCATTTAAGCAAAAATCAAGAAAAATCACCAACAGAGATTTGTAAAGCAAATTAAATATAACGCCATGGGCGACAAATGTACATAAGATCAAAGTAAAAACATATACAAACCCAACAAAGAAGAAAGACATGAAGAAAATCAGAAATGAAGCAAACACGTCACGGATTGTCAGAGTTGATCGATGAGAAATCCACCCCGGATCATCCAAATGCAAGCTTCCATGATGTTTTCTAAGCTAATCCAATGAAGAAATGAAGTTTGATGGAGTGGGAGCAAAAAATACCCAAACCATCCCCTAAAAAATCTGTTTTTCCACTATTTATGGACTGTCAAAGTCACAGACCGCGCTAAGCGCGCCCTCAAAAATTGTTAAACCGCCTTAAAAGCGCGCTAAGCGGACTCGAAGCGCGCTGAGCGCGGTACTCACTGGAATTTGCTCCTTCCGTGGGCTAGGAGCGCGCTCAGTGCTCTCCTAGCATGCTTCCTGGGCTAGGAGCGCGCTCAGGGCGCTCCTAGCATGCTTGAAAATCCAAAGCTTGTTTTCTTCATAACTTTTGAATCGTAATTCCATTTTTCGCCCGGTTCGAAGAGTTGGAAAGCTTATTCAATGCTCTATACAACAATGGAAAAATCTCACTGCTTGAATACCTACAAAAATGAGATAAAATCAATTAAACTCAATGATATTTACACGAATCGCAATATATACACTAAAATGTAAACTATACGCATTTATAAACAAAACAGGGTTTATTCGTATGATATTTAACAAAAAGCAACGATAAGTGCAACAAAACATATATACAAAAATAGGTACATTTTGCACTTATCAACTATGCTTGAAAAGAATCATGGAGTATGGACACTATTCTTGCCTGTAGAAGGCATATTTGCTAGAAACTTATAAAAAGTTATCCACATTACCATTATTTAATTTGTTTTTGAATTACTTTCGTTGCAACTACATGAAGCCATTGCACGTGAGGAGTCCGAAGTGTTCAAGGAAGGGATTATATTTAAAGAATTCCGACGAGGTTTTTTACTTAAAGATAAGGTTTTAAGGCCTGCCTTTGTGAAGGTTTCCTTAGGCCCTTGAAACATTGCATAGTTTATTAATTTATTTTTGTAATGAAATAAAGATATCACAAAAACTGTAGGTCTGCTACTCTGATTTCACTAGGAACTCTTTCGCATGTTACTTCATATTTTATTTTTTTCTGAACCAGATTACCGGATTCCAATTGTACTACTTGGCAGTTACTCATTCTCTCTTCGCATAGTTTTAAGCTTACTATCATTAAATTGGGCTAGTTACACTCTTTCAAAAGACTTAGTTTGATTCATATGAAAAACAAGTTTTTCTGTTAACTATCTATTGCCTAAATTATTGATAACTTAAAATTGTTTTATCTGGTTTTGCGGATGGGTTGGTATACACAGATAATCTAGTACTTGCTGTCCCTGTTGGTCTTCTTGGATGCTTCTGTTGTTCCAGGTAATTATCAATAGAAGACAGTGTAGTTAAGAAAATGAAAGACCAATATTTTTACTGCTGATTTTTTACTGTTTGATACAATCTGTATTATATTTGCATTCCTCACTAGTGCAAAAAGAAGAATATAATTTTAAAATTTATTCCCGTTATACAAAAAATGGGTGTAAATAAGAAACGCGGTGGCAATTTTGTAAATAATGTGTCATTTTAAGTATTAACACGTGACAATAGACACCATATTTTTTAAAAACGAGTATAAATTCAAAGTATTATTATAATCAAATCTCTATTACTCCCATTAAATTTAAAACGGGTGTAAATTTAGATATACTAAAAAAAAAATTATAATCCAAAATATTAATCCTAATAACTAATTAAGTGAATAACGGGTGTAAGTTTTATTAACTCAAAATTGTGAATCATTGATTATAAATAAATAAAAATAATTTAATACACTAATTAACTTAAATTTGGGGTTTTATATTAAAAGATTTTATTTAACATTCTTCTAAATATTATATTATAAAATTTATCTAATTTAATATTAAATTATATATTTTATAAAATTATACTATTAAAGAAAAAAATTCAGCATAAAGCATACAATAAAAACATTCAGGAAAGAATATATATATATATATATATATATATATATATATATATAATTAAAATCACTATTTCGTTTATCTTGCTTTCAGTTACTCTTTCTTATTTTCTTTTCGACCCTCAAAAACCAAATTTTTAAATTTGACGCCGCAGTTGTGCCGCCACCGTTTCAACTCATCGCGCCATCTCTTTGTTCCGATCTCTCATACTAGCTCTTATTCGTAACATCGCAACAACTCTTCACACCTCCGATTTATTCATATCTAAATCAAATCTACGCCTAATGCTTTTGTTTAGAGCGGTTCATTTTGACATTTTAGGTTAGATTTGGATTTGATTTTTACTCATCTCTCTTCTCTTTTCATTTCTTGTTTGGAATTAACTTGGTTTCTAACAATACGAAACTCTAGGTTTCTTAATTCCCCCACTGAGATGGTAATACCTCTTTCTCTTTAACCGCTCTCACGGATTGCAAGAAAGGGCAAGAGGTTTCTTCCATAATTATCGATTGTTCCTTGAGGATTAATATCAATTTGGAAGTGCCTAATAATTGGGAATGAGTCCAATCTACTGAGTAATTAGAGGTCACGCTTGAATATGAAAGAAAAGTGAGTTTCCATTTCTTTGGTTTTTGTCTTCAATTTTCTCTTGCTTTTCGAAATCCATGGTATATTTTTCCTTTTAAAAAAAATTAAATCTGTTTTAAATAGAGTTTCCTCCAGAATCCGGAAATTAATTTCTATTTATTCAATTTCTGTTTGAATCAAATAAAGTAAAATTTTATATCATTTTTAAACCTTCGTTGTAGGCATTTTTTTTGCTGAAGGTACATACTTTGGAGGAGAAGCTGAAAAGTTTTGCTAAAGTGTACAACAGGGTATGTAGCAAATATTTATGTTCTTATATTAATTTTCAACATTTATGTATAGTGTTATACTTGTGAACTTGTGTCTGGTGTATTATCTATGTTGCAGGTTTATAATTACTTTGATATTGAACATGTCATGCAAGATCTTAATTATCTACATTCATTTAATTTTGACAAGATAAGAATATGTTTGTAAAAAGAAATGAGATAATGGCAAGTAGAGATTCATAAGAGTTAGAAATGATTATATTTGTGTTCCTTATATCTCACTTACATTAGTCTAGATGTCCTTATATGCATAAATTATTTCATTAACAACTCCAATTACTGATTATTATTTGTGCTCTGCCACCATATATGATATAGTCTCCGCTGATCACCTGATTTTTTGTGTTATGCAACCATATATTATATTGTCTCAATTGTTTACTTATTGGTTTTGCCAGTATTGTAGGGAATCTAGGAGTTCTCTTATGTATTAATGATGTAGTATGTCGATCATAAGTGCACGGAAAAGGACATCTCCGGCAAATAATTGACCTAGGATGAATTCTCATATGCCACATAGGAGGCCGTTAATTAAATCCTAAACATCAAGGAAACAATCTGTTCAGAAAATCAATAGTATCATTTATGTTGGATTGGTACTGTAATTTTACCTCCTCGGTTATGTTTTTTAAGAAGTTATGTGACAGTGTAGTGAAAAATCATATAACACGCCAATAATACTAACTCAATATTAATAAATTTATTTTACTACCTTTTTTCATGTCATTAAGATACTAACTTGGTCTCATTTGCAGGATAGAAATAAACAGGTTTCCTTCGTAATAAGTAGTAGCAGAGCAACTGGTATTTCTTGAGGTTTAAACATTGTTGCCATTTTGTTAATGTTGGATGTATCTCTGATTTCAGGTAAACTTTATAAATGGATCTAAAGACAACAATATAGTGGATGAAGAATTGAAACACTTGATATACTTAATTACATTCAGGTTGGTTGTATCACTATTCTTGTTTATAATTTCCCTTTTATTAAAACACTGATCAACATGAGACTCAGATGAAGTTGTGGATTCTTGTTTTTGAGAATAAACTTTATCCGTTATACTTTTTGTGTTTGACTGTAATATTCAAGATAGAGCTTCTAATGTGGTGATATTCAAGATAGTCCTTACTAACTCCTAGATTCCCCCCTTTTTTGTTCTTTTATAGGCCTTACTAACTTGGTTGCTTTGTTGAAACAACTTTTGGATATGATTCAGTTGAATTGAATATCACTTACAGAAAAAGTTCTTCAAATTAGTCAATTAATTGTAACTCGATTAAAAAAACTGATGCGGTTCTAACCCCCTTGTATTTTCAAGAGGCTTCTTATGATTTTTTTTTGTAAACTTATGTTTTTTTAGTTTGTGAAAAGGTTGATTTCCATAAACTTGTTATTTATATCTCACCATGTCGATAGCTTATTAACCTACGTGTACAATTGTAGTTTGGAACACTGAAAGAGTTAAACTAGCGTCGTACTTACTCAGGTTTTGTTCTATGTGTTTAATTTGGTCATTATATTGCTAATTTTGCTTACTTTTATGTTGCAAGTACACATAGTAGTGAAGAGGCAACATATTTAATTATCTAAATATGTGGTTCTTGGATAGATAAGCCCCTGCAAAAAATAAAATAAAATCACCTATTAGTAAAATTAAATAAATTAGTAGGTTCATTTTTGTCATATACTTGGTGAATTAAATTCTTATGATTAGCTCTTTAACTTAATCTGTACAATTTTTTATTTTTTCAGAAATAACTATGGAAGCAATTGAGGACAATGATGTGGATTATGAAGCAAATGAGGATAGTATCGTGGATATTTTATTTTGTATAAAATATAAATTTATTTCATTTGTTACCTTATTATATGTAATATAGAAGGTTTTATTCAGGTACTAAACTCATGATATTATATTGTTTGTTATATTTTTATTATTACTATATATACCATTAATTGAGTATTATTTTAAATTATGGTGGCATGTTGATGTGCCTGTTCATTTAAAATGATATAATTATTATTGTTTTGCTCCTTAAAATTGAGAGGAACCATGTGTAAATTTTGTTCCTTTAACAAGTGACTATTGCTCCTTATATTTAATATAGTTATGAATTGAATGTTGTTCCTTAGGATTTCATGATATTTTTTGTACTTGCTCCTTTGATTTGTTGAGATTGTTGGCTTGCTCCTAAGATATTTTTGCAGTACGTTGTTGGATTTGCTCTGTAAAGCCATTGTGTAGAGGCTCTTTAAAAGTGTCTGCAGTTTGAATTGTCTACAGCAAAATGGGTGTGAAAACAAAATCCAACTAGTTAGGTCGGTTAATATGATTTTGATGTATGATTTTTTGGAATTAGATAATATGATTTTGATGTAAGACATATATATGATGATGTTAGAATATGTTTGTTTTGGTTGTGCTTTTTGTTTACTAAAGGAATGCCGTATAAAAATATATGGTTTAATGAAATGGGGTGTAAATGAAATAGGGTGTAAATGAAATTAAATATAATATAATTATCAAATATTTTACACCCGTGATAACTAAAATGAGGTGTAATATACTATATTTTTACACCCATGATAACTAAAATAGGGTGTAATATACTATATTTTTACACCCTATTTAAAGAAAATAGGGTGTAAATTTGTTGACATTCATAGTAAGTATTATTTATTTTACACCCGAGTTTCATTAAATTTGGTGTAAATTCATTTGATTTAAATGTATATTTGTAAGAATTTACACCCGTTTTCTCAAAAAATGGTGTAATATACCTTCTATTTACACCTTTTTTTAAACGGGTGTAAATTTGTCAGACATTTCTCACCCTTTGAATTCACACCCTCTAATAACTTGTGTAAGATGTATAAAAAATGGGTGTAAATTTATTTTTTTGCACTAGTGCCTTTTCAGCGGCTGGCATTTTCTCTGATTATTGTTTGTTTGTTTTTTATTTCCACAGACAACTAGAGTGAGATTTGTCTTTGATGATGAGGCTTTGGTTTTTTCCTTCTTACCACTCTAGTCTATAAAGTTATCGGCATGTCTTGATGTAAATATTTATTCAGTTTTTTCCATTTTAATGTGTTGTGTATTCTATTAACTTTAGTTATTCATATTAGAGTTACGTGCATAATGTGTTTTAGGAGGTAAAGATAGGCGATAAACTAGCTAAACGAATTGGGCGAGAATGCTTTTGTTGGAGGAAAAAATCGCTAGAAATAAGTACATTCTGTTTTGTTTCACCACTGACTAGACTTTTACAGCTGTGTGGGACTAAATAACATGCTTATCTGTTGTAGGTACTCAACCTTTGTTAATTGGGAATTCTGGTGGCCAAACTTCCCTATCTTGGTTTACTTCAAGGAAACACAAACAAAGCCTGAAGGACAAATTCAGATGTGTAATGATAATTACATTTTTTGGAGCTGTTTTATTTTATTTTTGAGGTGTTGAAAATTGTAATATCTAGAGCATAGATGTACTTGATGATCCAATTTTTATGATAATCATTTGTAAAAACATACATTTTACATCAGGTCAGAAAGGCAGCCGATGTAAAAACATACATTTTACATCGGGCCAGAAAGGCAACCGATGTAAAAACCTACATTTTACATCGGGCCAGAAATACAACAGATGTTAAATGTGCATTTATTTATAAAAAAATAAAGTTAAACCCATATTTCACATCAGACGTAACAGTCAACCGATGTAGTAGGTGTATTTTTTACATCGGGCTATTGCCCGATGTAAAATGTCTTTGATTTAGTACATCGCTTGGCTTTACATCGGACCCAGACCCGATGTAAAATGTGTTTTTCGCCCGATGTAAAAAATCTTTCCTGCTTTAGACTTTACGAGTACAATGTCCACGGACTCATCCCACTTTTAATTGCATGTAATTCATGGTTTAGCTGTTTCTTGTAACATAAGCAATGTAGTTTTATTTTGAAAATTAGTTAAAGTAATTTTCATGCACTTATATATAAACATATGTTATTGTATAGAAACACATCTCTCTCTTCTCAATAAAGTCATAACAATTCCATACATTCCATACAACAAATTTACTTCAACTATCTTTCTTCACTCTAAAGAAATCGAATTTCTTCCATCAAATTATTATTAAGGAGCCCGATTCAATTTAGGTATTTGCATGTTAGTGTATGATCTAAAAACAGATTCTACTATATTATCAAGAAATTGATAATTTTACTGTTTTAAAAACATCATAGGTGTGAACACTTTAACTTCAGAAGTTTAAGTAATGCTCAACATAAAAAAGTTGGTGTATGATCTACCTAAAATAAAGGAGCCAAGTCAGATGCGTGAAGAATGTTGCAAAGCCAAACAAGCAAAGAGATCATTCAAACATGACTTGCCTTTGAAGTCAAGACAAAAGCTGGAACTTGTTCACGCTGATGTATGTGGACCTTTTGAAGTGAGATCAAATAGAGATCATTGATATTTCCTAACTTTCATAGATGAATTTAAAAAACATATATGGATTTATCTGATTGAAAGAAAGTGTGATGTATTCACACAGTTCATGAGATTTAAATTGTATGTTGAAAAACAAAGTGAATAAAATATTAAGAAATTGAGAACCAATGGTGGAGGTGAATGCACCTCTATGGAATTTGCAAAATTCTGTAATGATGAAGGCATAAATATGATATCATTATACCTTATACACCACAAGACAATGGAATAGCGGAAAGGAATAATATAAGTGTATTGAACATGGTCAGAAGTATGTTGAAAGTTAAGGGCATGCCAAAGAGATTTTTGGGTGGAGCATTTTCAACAGTAGTGTACATTCTTAACAGATGTCCAACCAAGAAGATGTTACACAAGATACCTTGTAAGGCATGGATAGGGTTGAAGCTAAATGTTGGTCGCTTCATGGTGTTTGGTTCAATGTATTTCAGGCATGTACCTGAACAATTGAGAAGAAAGTTAGATGATAGAAGCCAAGTTATGGTCCTTATAGGTTATCACTCAATTGGTGCTTAAAAATTGTATTCACCAAATGAGGATAAACTTGTGATCAGTAGATATGTTGAACTAGATGAGAGCAAGAGCCGGAACCGGACTCAGAAGTTAGTTTAAAATTAGCAAGATACAATCAAAATTGTGCTTGAAGATGATCAACAAAATGAAGAGATAGATGTTCAAGGTGGAGGATCATCTGAACAAAATGTTAGAAGGTCTACTAGAACAAGATCTTAACCAGTAAGGTTAACTAGTTATGAAAGATTTCCAGACCAAGTAATTGATGTAGAAGGTGATATAATATAAGAGGTGATGATGGTTGAGTCACAGCCAATTAATTTAAATCAAACAATGAATTATTCAAGTTGGTCGATATATATGCTAGAAGATCTTAGAGCAATTAAAAGAAACAAGGCCTGGGAGCTCATGGATAGATCAAGCAAGAAGCTAATTAATGTGAAATATGTCTATAAGTTGAAGCTTAGACCAAATTGTGAGATTTCTACGTACAATGACATGCTAGTGGCAAGAGGGTTCCTATAAAAACATGGTATTGACTTCAATGAGGTATATGCTCCTGTTGCAAGATTTGAGACCATCCGAATTATTGTGGCTACTGCAGCATACAAAGGATGTAAGATACATCAGTTAGATGTTAAGTCATCATTTCTGAATGGACCATTGGAAGAAGAGGTTTATGTTAGCCAACCACCAAATTTTAAAATCAAAGGGCAGGATCTGAAAGTGTACAGGTTGAGGAATACCTTGTATGGTTTGAAACAAGCTCCAAGAACTTGGAATAAAAGATAGAGGGCTTTCTAATCAAGGCAGGATTCACAAAATTCACTTCAGACTATAGAGTGTATGTCAATGATGCAAACAGGCTCAATTAAAGTAATCTATGTATGCTTATCAAAATAAATCATTTTATGTATGTATGTGGATGGTTTTCTAATTATAGGATTAGATGAAGATGAGATCATTAAGTATGAATCTCAATTGATGCAAGAATTTGAAATGTATAATCTAGGGAACTTGTCATATTTCATAGGGATGGAGTTCAAGGACATAAGCAAGAAAGTGTTCCTGCACCAAAAGAAGTATGCTCAAGACATCTTCAAGGGGGTCAAGATGAGAAAACGTAATGCAACAATCACATTATTGGAGACAGAAGCAAAATTGAGAAAGGATACAAATGATTAACTTGTAAATGTAACATTTTACTAGCAAATCATTGGATCCTTGAGGTATCTATGCAACATCAGGTCAAACATTTGTCAAAGTGTTGGGTTGTTAAGCACATTCACGGAAAAACCTCAAGAAGGTCATCTAATTGCAGTCATGAGAGTGCTAAGATACATAAAGGACACAATTGATCATGGTGTGTTGATGCCAAGGTAGAAAAACACCAGTACAAATGCAGAGGTACATAACTACACTGATTCAGATTTTGGTGGAGATCAAGATGAGAAGAAGAATATTGTAGGCTACCTCTTAATGATTAGAGATGCTTCAATCTCTTGGAATTCAAGAAAGCAAGGAATAATAGCATGATCATCTTATGAGGATGAATATGTAGCAGCTTCTTATGCAGCATGCCAAGCTTTGTGGATAGAAATGTTGCTAAAATAGCTCAAGATCATGGAACCTAAGAAGATGAATTTGTTTGTAGATGACACTTAATTGATAGGTTACAGAATGTGCAGGTTGAGACCTACAAAAAATTTGACTGTTGTAATTTAGTGAAGTGTTTTTCACTTCGCAAATTAGCGACGTGATAATCACTTCGCAAATTGGAATTTGAAAAATAGTCGTTGGGTGTTGCGACGTGAATCACACTTCGCAAGGTTGCAACGTGAAATTCACGTCGCTAGCTGAGACATTTAAAGCAGCACGCGATTGTGTTTCCCAGGCACTCGGTTCCCATAATTAAAGATTTTCTATCCTCTCCAACCTTATCCTTTCCTATCCTCAGGGCCGGCCTTTAGCAGGCGCAGCAGGAGTTGTAGCACTGGGCCCCAAATTTTTGGGGCCCACCTATTTATTTTTTTTAATAAAACTATACATTTTACACCTTTTTTTTTTAAGTAGGTGTTAAAGTATAATATTTTTAAAATCTATTTTAATTTGTTTGTTAAAAATAGGTGTTAAATTATATTTTATTTTCAAAATTTATAATTTTATACCGATTTTTCGAAAATTCAATATAAATTCATATTTTTTAGGCCTATTTTTTAAATTAGATCAGGGCCTCCGAATTGATTGGGTCGGCCCTACCTATCCTTACCCATTTAACTCTCTTTTCATTAACATTTCATCTCTTTCTCCAACCTTTTCCTTCTTATTTTCTATCTTCTCACCATTTTTCTGTTTTCATTCTTCTTCATCTTCAATGTTCAAGTAAGTTTTGTAATTTTTTTTCTTCTACTGTTTTTTAATTATTTCGATTTAAACATAATATATTCTGATGTACCTTATTTTATATTTTATTTTTATGTCAAAATATTAAAGTTTAGAAGATTGAAAGAGATATTTGAAAAACAAATTGAAGAAATAATTTTGGAACAAGAAGAGTGAAGGAGATTGAAGAAGAGGTAATTTTGTCATTAATTTTTTTTTTCTGAATTTATTATTTAGTTGTTGTTTTTTAAATATTATGGTTTCTTGGTTAAATATTTGTATTGTAATATATATGTAAAACGAAAATGTATTATTCAATTTTTTTTAATATATTTATTTAACACGAAAAATGTATATTTTTTTATTAGAAAAGAATTATATTTATTTATATATAAATATTTATTTATTAAAACAGATTATTTTATTAAATAAAACATATTATATAATATATTTATTTAAAACAGATTATATTTATTTATTAAATATAATATCTTTATTTAAAACAGATTATATTTATTTATTAAATAAAAATGATTTTATTTTTAAAATCAGATTGTAATAAAAAATCATATCTAAAACTAATTATATTATATATTTATTTGAGACATATTAAATTTATTTATTAAAACAGACTATATTTATTTTATAAAATAGATTATATAATATTTTTTTATTAAAACCGAAATATATTAAAACGAAAATATTTATTTTGTTATTTTTTATATTCAAAATAGATTATATTTGTAAATATATAAATATTTATTAAATTTTAATTTTTAATTATTAATTTTATTTATATGTATTTTTTAAAACAGAATATAAAAAAAGAAAATAAAACTTAATAAAAATTGGAAATAACTAGACATCTACCCGTGCATCTCACGGGCAAGTTTTATTGAATTATTATTAATGAGTATTATTTTTAAAAATATATAAAATATATTTATATGAGTATTTATATTTTATTAAGTGTATTTTTTATTAATAATTATGAGTAATTTAATAGTTTATCTATAATGAAAAAAATATATATTTGCAACATAGAAAAAAAATAAAAATAAAAACTTTAATTTGTAAAGTGTGAAAAGTAGCATGCTGGTATGTAATGGATAGACAAAATAAACTCATAACTTATTTTTTATGATGATTTTGTAAAATTAGAATTTAAAATAATTACCAAATAAATACAAATAACAATTTCTTTTTAATTTAAACTTTAATCATTTTAAAATTTTAATCCGAAATTGATATGTCATATCTTTTATTCGTCTTGATTTATTAATCTAACGATTTAATATCCAATTCATTCATAAATATTCATAAATATTTGTTAATTAATGATGTTTATTTTTCTTAGTTAATTAATTCATTATTTATTATAATATTATGGCTAATTTTTAGCCATTTTTAATGGAAAGTTATTAATGTAAATTTATTAGATAAATTAATAAAATGAATTGCGAGCTTTTTTTTATAAGCAAATTGCGAGCTTTAATTTCAGATAGAATTGTTAGTTGTTTATTAATTAATTAATTGGAAACATGGGGTTGTTGGGTGAGTGAAGATTTTTTTATTAATTTGATATTATTTAATTTATATATTATTCATTATTTAATAAGATTTACTTTTTATTCAAATAGAATAATATTTACTGGTTTTTTTAAAAAGTCTTAAAGAGTGGGTGAGTGGAGTTTTTTATTTATTAATTAGTAATGTTTATATTTATGTGGTTGAGTGATGATTTTTATTAATTAATTAATTAAATATTTATTAATTAGTAATTTTTACAATTTATTATTTTATTAATTTATTATTTATTATATATTTTGGCGGAAAATTTTTGTAAGAAAACTTATAAGATTATAATTTAGTATGATATTATGTAGACTATTTTTTTTAAACAGAATTTTATTAATATATAATTATATGTTTAATATTATGTTTAATATTATAAAAAAATAAATATTTTAGGCAAAATAACATTTTTCGTCCCTTAACTTTACTCCAGGGTCCAGTTTGGTCCCTTAACTTTAAAAAGTGGCAAGTTCGTCCCTTAACTTTTAAAATGATGTCACGTTTATCCTTCCGTCTGGTTCCGTTAGTCAAAAATTGAAAACAGGTGCCACGTATTTCCAGGTGGACTTTCTGTGCAGCACTGTTGGCAAGATATGAACAAAATGTTGTGGTTCTTGAGACATTTCCAAACTAAGAGTTAGCATTATTTTCCCTTGATTCCTACTGCATTTGATAAAACCAAATATTAACTTTGCAGGCCTTTCCAAACTTCTATTGTGACAATTGTAGATATAAGAAGCATCAATGCTTTGCATGTGGCAGACTGGGTTCATTTGATGAATCATCTAATCCAGAGGTATATTTAAGATAAAGCTTAACTTTTGCCATACAATGCATTTGGGTTTTCTCATCCTTGATAAAATTTCATATGAAATATTTCAAAGCATAATATGTCATTAATTTTACCTTTCCCACAGGTTTTTAATCCGGAAGAGGTTCTTTATGATTCCATACAAAAAATCGGATGTTAAATATATATAGAACCTTTTTGTTTTATTTGATTTCTGTCCTTTTGATTTTGGACATTAATCCAAACCTCCTCATTTTATTTAGCATGCAATTATTATAACCGTAACTAACTGCTGTATAATTATATAGTTGAACATTTCATTTGTTGATGTAAGTAAATTTAAATATAGCCAACGATTGATGGTATAATTAAACCTTTTTTTTATGTTTCTTCTTAGGTATTTCCTTGTGTTACTACAAATTGTGGCACTATTACCATCGTGAATGTGTTGCAAGACTACTCAACCCTGGAATTGACACCAAACAAGAGGAAATGAAATAGAAGATTGCCAGCGAAAAAACATTTCTCTGTCCTCTTCATATTTGTTTTGTATGTAGAAAAGGTGAAAATAGGAATGTTCATGATTTGCAATTTGCGATGTGTAGACGCTGCCCCAAGGCTTACCACAGGAAATGCTTACCCAAGTAGGTTTTTCTTGCTTTCATGTCTTCTTGAAATTTTTTCTTTTGTTTGCAGGTATTTACTTCAATAATTTTATGTGTCCTGTGTTGAATACCCTTCTATTTCTATATCTCTTGTTTGTCCATCTTGCATGCTATGTCTCATTACGAGAATTAGAGAAGTTTGGTGGACGAATTTCTCTTCAAAGTCATGTGGAAAAGATTGTTGTTAAAAAGTGAAGTGAAGAGAGCAGTGGGAGAAGGTTTCAGCAGGGAGAAATGTGAAGTGAAGTTAGTTGGAAGTCCACTGACACATGAAAGATTTCTTAGGAGGAACAGAGGAATAGAGGAACAGAGGAACATATGTAACCAAGAAAGAAGAAGATGGTGTTCCAAATCCATGTCAGCTGCCACGTAACCAAGAATAAACGGACGTTTGAGCCAAATAACGACAAGGACTACTTTGACACCATTTTAAAAGTTAGGGGACGAACTTGCCACTTTTTAAAGTTAAGGGACCAAATTGGACCCTAGGGTAAAGTTAAGGGACGGAAAAGATTATTTTGCCAATATTTTAACATATTTTTAGTATATGTTTAATATATGTATAATATTATTAGTATATGTTTAATATTTTAAAAACAGAATTTGTTAGTATATATTTAATATTATAAAAACATAATTTCTAGTATATGTTTAATATTATAAAATAAAAATAGAATAAATAAAAAAATTTAGTATATGTTTAGTAAATAAAATTAGAATAAATAAATTTTTAGTATATGTTTAATGTTGTAAAGACAGAATTTTTTTTAGTATATGTTTAGTAGTATGTTTAATATTATAAAAAAATAAATATTTTAATATATTTTTAGTATTTTCTAAATATAATTATAATATTATTAGTATATGTTTACTATTATAAAAACAGAATTTTTTAGTATATGTTTAATATTATAAAAACAGAATTTTTAGTATATCTTTAATATTATAAAATAAAAATAGAATAAATAAAAAATTTTAGTATATGTTTAGTAAATAAAAATAGAATAAATAAATTTTTAGTATATGATTAATGTTGTAAAAACAAAAACAATATGTTTAGTAGTTTCTTTAAGAATAGTATGTTTAGTAGTATATATATGTTTAATCTTTAAGAATAGTAAGTTTCTTTAAGAATATTAAGTTTTGTTATTTAAATTTATTAATTTTTTAAATTAAATTATTATTAAAAAAAATTAATATTCATTTTGTTTTGTAAAATAATTAAAAAAAATTATAATTAAAATTTTAAATTATAAATAAAAATACAAAACGTACCACATAATTAATCGGTTTTTTTTATAAAAAAAAAATCATGTAACCACGTGATATTTACTTCGCAACTTGCGACGTGGATTTCACTTCGCAACTTGCCACGTGAAGTTCACTTCACAACTTGCCACATGAAATTTACTTCACAACTTGCCACAAGAATTTCACGTGGCAAACTTCTTACACATGTATGCCATTGTTGCGACGTGAAAATCACGTGGCAAAGTTGTGAAGTGATTTTTACGTGGCAACATAGTTGCCACACCTGCTCCTGCGACGTGAATAGTCACATCGCTAATATCAGTTTGTGAAGTGATTTTGCATGTTGTGAAGTGATTTTCATGTGGCAAATACCAGTTTTTTTTGTAGTGAGCAATGAAAAAATGTTCCTACCCTAAAATTAAAATATGACAAATGACTAAGCAAAGAGTCCAATATATTGCATTGAAATTGGTAGATAATAGACACATTCAAGTAGGTTTTATATAAATTATGTTTTGGCCTATAAGATACGACATTTTAATATATCAATTCATTAATTAAAAAAATTTAAAAAAAAAAACATAAATGTTATTCTATAATAATAATAATAATATTAATAATAATATAATGTATTATTAATAATAATAATAATATATTATATTATTATTATTATAGTTAAATATGTTTGTTGTACTTCTAAATATCTCAAATTTAGTTTTTAATCTCTCTAAATATTTTATTTAAAGAGTGGTCCTCCTAAAATTTTTCATCCATATTTTTGGTCTCTCCTGCAACTTAGCGACGATTATTAAAACTTAGCGACAAAATTAACGACTGTTTATTACTTAGCGACTTAATTAACGACAATTTTAGTATTATGGACCAAAAGTGTGGATGAAAAATTTTAGGAGGACCATTCTTTAAAGAAAATATTTTAAGAGACTAAAAATAAATTTAAAGATATTTATGAGAATCACAAACATATTTAACCCTTATTATTATAGGTAAACATTAACTCAACTAACGAAAATTGATATGTTAGGTTAGACGTCATCATTATAAACCATAGACTTTAGAATTATGTGTTTGAGTTTCATATGATTATTTTTTAAATGGTAAAATACTATACTAATTACGGATGGCAAAAAAGTCTAGAGAAATACTAAGAGTCAACGAACATAAGAAGTGTCAAACCAATAAAACAACAGCACAACACAACGATATATACAAAAAGAAGAATAAAGATGCTACAACAACAACCGGTCAATAAAACAAGACGAAAGAAAGAAAAACCATGCAACTCCACACCGAATAAGCCACCTCATAACAAGAGTCAGGCTAGTACACAGCCATCAAACCACAACCATGGAGAAAAACCACAAGAAAACCAAAAAACCACAGCAAGTTAAGGGTCAGGCCAGACTCTCGGCCCGTTATTGGTTCAGTGGGATAGGCTTTTGAAGTCAATCATTGAAGCAGAGAGAGTTTCAAGGAGATCTACTAAAAAACCAACTTCAATTCAAAAATATATTCTTATTCTCCAGCTCTTTCACTTTTGTTGATGAACCGGTAAAAAGCTTATTGTTTCGGATAACTCAGATAGTCCACACCATCGCATGTCAAATCAACATATCCCTAAACTTAGCCTTACGACCTAGAGAAATGAAAAACTCAAAAAACTAATATAAGATCCCTAGGACGAACCGAAATAACCCCTAACCACCTAAAGACCTTGTACCAAACACAGGTAACTAAACTACGTGTCACAAATATATGGGATGCCGACTCAACCTGATTCACACAAAGAACACATACCCTCCATATCATAAATAAAATTCCGCTTAAATAGCTTCTCCTTAGACAAAAATTTATCATGCAAAAATTACTTGAAATAAACCATCACCTTAGAGAGGGCTCATCTCTCCCAGATCAGAGGGAAGGTTAGGAAAACATTCGCTACATACTCCTCAAAGACATGACTAAAATTAGACTAAGCATGATAGGAAAAAGACACATAGAAGGAATCATCTTTATAATATCTCCATATCCTGTTAGAAGATTAATAGTGTGGGTTTTTGTTATCGTATCCACAGGGATTGTCGGATATTTGATGCCTGTCGTTCAATAGTTGCGATATTCTAAGTTAATAGTTTCAAAAGTTTCAATTGGTGTTATCATTCACTTGTAGCAAAGATTAAATTATGACAAAGATTTTTGTAAACGGTTTTATAAAAGCATGTTAAGGTTAGGTTTCGCTAATCCCTTCCATGTATAAACGATTAATCAAGCATATGAACTCGGCTTCTGACCAATACAACCGCGTATCCTCCCGACTACGTTTATGTCTAAAGCGAAATCGTGAGTACCGTTGTTTAGACCGTTAGATGATGTCTCACGCTAATAATCTAAGCAACGATCATTAAGATCAATACAATGCGAATAGAAAATCCCAAATCTATGTCTAGAGTTTGGTTTTTAAGAGATGAAATTGTTAGGTCAAGATTTGTGGAATCTATGTCTAGAGTAAAACAAATCAAACATAAAGTATTAAGAGAAAACAACTTCATCTATATTGATCAAAGACTTTGTTCATATACAATAGATCAAAAGCAATACATAAAAATAGAATCAACTACATCTAACCTCAACATTGAGTGTTTAGCTACAACTTCTCATGGTAGCTTGGATGACAAGTAAAGAGAGGAGATGAATGAGCATCCACGACGATTAATCGAGAATGGATGCGACTTCAGCTTCTCCAATCGAAAATACACTCTTTGATGAACAAAATACTGTAAACTATCAATTCTGATGGAAAATGAGCAAAAGATCCCATTACAAAAAGTAAAAAATCTATTTATACACTTTACTCACAGCACCCTTCGCTAGGCGAAGGATTCATTCGCCTAGCGAATGACTAAAAACATGGCACATTTAAGTGCCTCAGACTTAAACCGCCCAATGGAATTATCGCGGGTTCGCTAGGCGAACCATTTCACTCGCGAAGCGAAGCTTCGCTACCTCACTCGCCCCAACGAAGTTTGGGTGTTTTCAAAAGTGGAAGTTTCTGCCACCCCCTCGCTGGCACCTTCGCCTCGCGAACATGACAGTGAACATTCGCTGGCTTCCTCGCCCAGCGAATTTACCCAGTTTTCCTACTGTAAGTTTTTGCATACTTTCTGCCACCCCCTCGCTGGCATCTTCGCTAACGTTCGCTAGGCGAACCTTCGCTGGCATCTTCTCCAACACTCGCCTAGCGAATGCTGTTGTTGATTTCAATTCTTTGGCAGCTTGCATTATTTCTTTGTGTCTTCAAACTTTGATCTTTTCACTCCTATTTCTGCACATTAGCACACACATTACAAGCACCACAAGTATATTTCAAATAATGCACAACAACCACATTCCACACTAAAATCAACATATTCCACATGGAAAAGTCATGGAAAATGCCAAATAATTCATACAACAATATATCATGATTGACATCTAACAAACTCTCCCCAACTAACTCATTGCTTGTCCTCAAGCAAAGTATGCCTCTCACGAGGATTTGCTCGAGGATTCAATTCAACCAAGACACGAAAAACGGCTCAACTAAACAACGATCACAACAATGCAACAATTACGCAAGTCAAGAACTCAAAACGTAAAAGAACTTGACTCTTAAACAATTTCAACAATGTTTCAAGAGACAACTAACTCATCATACACATGTCATTCTACACTCCTCTTCGAAAAAGGATTGAAGGCAAACGTGCATACAAGCACGGGACAATTACACTCAAATGACCAATGATGCAATACTAAGCAATTCATATCATATCTCAATGAACACAAAAGAACTCATGGAAGTACAAGATCACTAAGGACTACAAGGATGTAGCTTGGTCGGGTGAACAAAAAAGGGTCATTTCTAAAGGTCATGGAAACGAAATTGCCGAAGCAAAAGAACATTCACTATACACATATTCACACATCTCAATTTCATTCCACCAAATTTCATCACACCTTCACAAACTACCTCACAATTATTGAATCTTTTTTTTTTTTCATTCAAGCAAGCGTTTTCGCATTTGTACAACATACTCACACTCTTTTCTTTACACGCTTACTTGAATATTTTTCAAAATGTGGAGTAATGCACCCATCTTCTTTTTATTCTCCCCAACTCATTTTCAACTCAACCTAAAGTGAATGTTCCTTGCTTTTTAAGGCAAGGAAGTCAAAGTATACAATTTTCAAAGGTTAAAGAAGAAAATGTTAGAAACTCACCAAATTCAATGATGAACCAAACTTGCAAATTATGTACATAAAACAAGTTCATCATTCAATTGAGTTCTAAACTGTTTAGGCTCAAAGGGGTTACCAAATGCTCACTACTCACGGGTGAATTAATATATGGACATGGTTGTGCTCAACTTCAAAAAGTGCCTTGATCACTTCTCCTACTTCCACAAAATCACAAGGTCATAAGATAAGGCATGAATTAAAAGTAAAGACAACATTAATCACAATCCTTAGCATATAGTAATACTTTGGAGGCTTCTCACTTTAATGGTTTATGATCCTAAAATGACATACGCATTCAAAAGAAGTTGTAACATGAAACACAATTTCAATCGCACCAAGACACAAAGTTCTAAAACATAAAAAATTCTCGAACAAGCTAACGATACCTTATCACAACACAATGCTTACGGTACTATCATAGCCCTCACATCTTGGAGGAATCCTTCGTTAAAATCAAGAGTCCAACCTACTTCCAAACTTCCATCATACAAGAAAGACAAATTACATGCAAACATACTAACAATTAAAAACTACCAAATTATTAGTAAAAGCAAACCAAAAAAAAAAAATTAACAAAACACTTAACATTACTCAATATAAATAAAGTGCTTGGTGTAAGAACACCTACAATATCAAAAATAGTACCACTAGGGTACAAGTACACCAATATCAAAATATTCCACTAATGTGGATACATAAGACTAGTAAAAGCTGAAAAATAAAAATAATAAGAAAACTTCACTTTGGAGTCCAAAGGAAGTGTACAAGTCTAAGATCACAAAAAATCACATCAATCCTCATCCGACACCTCAATATCCTCATCACCGCCAGCAGAAGTAGCCTCCTCATCATCATCGTCGTCACCAACAGTCTCAACTCCAGCCTCCTCATCATCAGCATCGTCCTCACCCCCTCCTAAAATTGGCCTGGCCTCAGGCCAGCCAGCATGCACTAGGAACTGCTCCCTAGACATCATCATCTGCTCAGAAGAAGGGTCACGGATCTGCAATTTGAGAACCTGCAAAGAATCATGAATATCAGTCATGGCACGCTGCTGGGCAGCCATCCAATCCCAATTATATTGGCAGATCTCCTGCTGAAATGGATAAAAGGCCGGCGACACCGGTTCAGAACCTCCACCAGCTTCAGCAGCATCATCAGCAGTAGCCCTAGAAGACTCTCCACCAGCCCCTCTAGCTTTACAGAACTTATCCACATACCGATCATCAATTGCCGAAGGAATAGTGACCTGCCTGCGGGCTGGGATATCCACACCAACATGAGCACACAAGGACATAATAAGACATGGAAAAGCAAGCGGGGCATTCTTGCGCGTCGCAATACCTCCCAAACCACTTAAAACAATTGCCTTGATTTCATCCGCAATGATGCGGGCCACGTCAATCTGCACATTCATCTGAATGTTGTGGATAAGATGAGCCAGAGCAATAGGAACTGTACTATGATGCGACCTGGGACAAATTTTAGTGAGCACAAACAACAGAATAAGCTGAACTAAAGGTTGCATATCCACCCGTCTGAATCTAATTGGCACCCCGGATGAATTCAGCTCAACTTCCTTACCTTCAAGAAGTAATCCCCGGGTCATCTTTCCAATGTCACGGTGGAGATGCAAGTCGCGATGATATGCATCCAACTCAGTACCAACCAATGGCAACGGGTCTCCCAAAATAGTGTTGATCGTCCTACGATCAAATCTCACAACAGTGCCTCTCACCCATGAGGCCCAGCTAAATCTTCTCCATCATCCGGCAAAGCATTGGCATAAAATTCCTGAACAATGTCAATGTTGTACCCATCCAGCGGCATCATTAGACGATCCCATTTCTTCGCCACAAAAAGAGCATCTATTGTCCGGTAATCTCCACGATCACTAAGTAAAAATCGTTTCTCGGCCAAAATGGTCTTTCTCTCAAGGGTTTCATATCTGACTACTTGCTTCGCACCCCTAAATATGTCTTCATCAAAACGCACGGGCGCTTGTCTCGAGGTTGAAGCCTTTCGCTTCTTAGCCGCATGAATTGCAGTTTTTGGTGCCATCTGCACATAACAAACAATAAAACCAAACAAAGACAAACAAACGCATTAGCGACTAAAAACAACCAGCCAGAGACCTGTATTGCATAAAAAAAATATGAAAATTTGCTTCTGTTCGTGCCAGGTTCGCTAGGCGAAGTCTGGCGAACACTCGCCCCTGGTTCGCGAGGCGAATGCTGGCGAATGTTCGCGCAGACTCGCGAAGCGAACAAACCAGCGAATACGCGAAATCTCAGAAAAACCATAGCACAAGCAGTCCAACAACCATCTCCTATTTTCTAATATCACACTGGTCATAATGCCAATGTAATTTTTAACATGCAGTACAAAATCATCATGACAGAGGTTCCATATTTTTCTCAAACCCCTACTTGATCAACCAAGAACATAAACAATGCAAAACGAAATAAACAATAAAGAGTATGCAAACCTGAATTTTGCACGGTTAGTGGTGGATTAGGGCAATTGGAAAATTGAAAGAGATGAGTGTTGCTAAGTTCTTGAGAGAAAAGGAGAAGAAAATTGCAAACGGTGGAAAAGGAAATGGAGGCAAATGAATTAGGGTTTTTTCCCCTCTATTCAGATTTCAAAATCGGTCATGGGCCCAATTTGGATGGCCCACCCACAATTCATTTTTACTGATGTAGTAAAAACTTGGGTTGGTCTGTCACGCTGGGTTCGCGGAGCGAAGGCCAGCGAATGCTCTCCCCAGCTCGCTAGGCGAACGCCAGCGAACACACCAGAATTTTCAAAAAATTTTCAAATTTTTCCACATCTTTTAAGGCTTCAAAATGATAACCAAACAGACTAAAAACAGAAATAAGCAGTAATACTTACAATGTTGGGGTGCCTCCCAACAAGCGCTTGTTTAACGTCGGCTAAGCTCGACGGACCACCGCAATCTCACGGATCGCGGAAGGGAACAATGGCGGGATTCCGCTCGAAATCTCCTCCAAGATAAATTTTCAATCTCTGTCCGTTAACTGTCCAATTTTCTTTTGACGTTGTGTCCTCAATTACGATTGCTCCATAAGGCTTGATTTCCACAATCCGAAACGGACCGGACCATTTAGATCTTAATTTTTCGGGAAACAATTTTAATCGAGAATTGAACAATAAGACCAGCTGTCCGACCTCAAACTGTTTGATGACAATTTTTCTATCATGGTAAGACTTTACACGTTCCTTATACAATTTGTTGGAATCGTACGCCTGAAGGCGCAATTCATCCAACTCGTGTAATTGCACTTTTCTTTTTTCGCCGCTTAGAGTTGGATCAACATTCAAAAATTTTAAGGCCCAAAATTCCTTGTGCTCCAACTCTACTGGCAAGTGACAATTCTTACCATAAACCATTTTGAACGGTGTGAGACCGATCGGAGCCTTAAAAACGGTCTGATACGCCCACAACGCATCATCCAGTTTGCTCGCCCAATCCTTCCTCGAGGCTGAAACAGTTTTCTCTAAGATACGCTTAATCTCACGATTGGATACCTCTGCTTGACCGTTAGCTTGAGGATGATATGGTGTAGCAACTTTGTGCTTCACACCATATTGCTCAAGAGCTTTGTCAAGCTGAGTGTTACAGAAGTGAGATCCTCCATCACTTATTAACACTCGAGGTGTACCAAAACGCGCAAAAATATTTCTTTTCAAAAACTTCACCACTGTTTTTCCGTCGGCTTTAGCACATGCTATCGCCTCAACCCACTTGGAAACGTAATCCACAGCGACCAAAATATATTCATTAGAAAATGAAGATGGGAATGGACCGACAAAGTCGATCCCCCAACAGTCAAAAACTTCGATTTCTAACATATTTTGTAATGGCATTTCTTGCCACTGTGAAATACCGCCGCTTCTCTGGCACTTGTCACAACTAAGGGCATGCGCATGCGCATCTTTGAATAAGGACGGCCAATAAAAGTCCGATTGTAGGACTTTAGTGGCCGTTCTCAACCCATTAAAGTGTCCTCCGTAAGGAGAGTTATGACAATGCCACAGATATTCGTGGCTTCCTCCACTGATACACACCTTCTGAGGAGGTTGTCGACACCAAGTTTAAATAAATGGGGTTCATCCCATACAAATGACTTGGCATCAGACAAAAATTTCCGTTTTTGGTGGTGCGTTAGACCGTCTGGTATCAATCCGGTGGCTTTGTGGTTAGCCATGTCGGCGAACCACGGTCTAACCTGCACTCTAAAAAGTTTTTCATCTGGGAACTCCTCTTTTACCTCAAATTCATTTTTGGTCACGTCAACGTTGACCAGGCGGGATAAGTGATCCGCCACCAAATTCTCGGAACCCCTCTTGTCACGAATTTCAAGATCAAATTCTTGTAACAAAAGGATCCACCGAATCAACCTCTGTTTTGAATCAGGCTTGGTGAGCAGATACCTTATAGCCGAATGATCCGTGTAAACGATGACACGTGAACCAATCAAATAGGCACGAAATTTCTCCAACGCATACACTATGGCGAGCAACTCTTTTTCAGTTGTGGCATAGTTTATCTGAGCTTCGTTTAAAACCTTGCTCGCATAATGTATAGCGTGGAAAACTTTCGTTCTCCTTTGACCCAAAACAGCCCCAACCGCATAATCGCTCGCATCGCACATCAATTCAAAATCTAATTTCCAGTTTGGTGCAACGATTATCGGTGAGGTTGTTAAACTCTTTTTCAGAAAATTAAAAGCAAAAAGACAAGACTCGTCAAAGTCGAAAACCTTACCTTGGACAAGCAAGTTGCTCAACGGCTTTGCGACCTTGGCGAAGTCCTTGATAAATCTCCGGTAGAACCTGGCGTGACCAAGAAAGCTCCTTATTCCTTTGACATTCATCGGCGGTGGTAATTTCTCGATAACATCTACTTTGGCTTTATCAACTTCAAGGCCTTTTGACGAAACCTTGTGACCGAGCACAATTCCCTCGTTCACCATAAAGTTGCATTTTTCCCAATTAAGCACCAAATTGGTTTCCACACACCGCTCCAACACCGTATCCAAATTTTTCAAACACAAATCAAACGATTGTCCAAACACGGAGAAATCATCCATAAAGTCTTCAATTGTCTTTTCGATCAAATCCGAGAATATTGCTTGCATACACCGTTGAAAAGTCGCCGGTGCATTACATAATCCAAACGGCATCCTCCTATAAGCGAAGATTCCGAACGGACATGTAAAAGCTGTTTTTTCATGATCATCCGGGTTCACAATTATTTGGTTGTAACCCGAATAACCATCCAAAAAACAGTAAATTGTTGACCGGAAAGCCTCTCGAGCATTTGATCCATAAAAGGTAGAGGGAAGTGATCTTTTCTCGTAGCCTTGTTCAACCTATGGTAGTCGATACACATTCTCCACCCGGTTACGGTCTTTGTTGGTATAAGCTCATTGTTCTCGTTTCGGACTACCGTTAATCCTCCTTTTTTTGGTACCACATGCACGGGACTAACCCACGGGCTGTCGGAAATAGGATAAATCATTCCGGCATCCAACATTTTCACCACTTCCTTCCGGACCACTTCCTTCATGATAGGATTTAAGCGGCGTTGAGGTTGAGCAACCGGTTTAAAGTCCTCCTCCATGAATATCCTATGCATGCAATACGAAGGGCTTATGCCTTTGAGATCGGACAAAGTCCATCCCATTGCATCCTGATTTTTCTTCAACACCTGAATTAAGCGGTTTTCCTCGTTTTCAGACAAAATACTACTTATGATAACCGGTTTATTACCACCGTCATCGAGAAAAGCATACTTCAATGTGGAAGGTAACACTTTCAGCTCAAGTTTGGATGGTTCATCATTCACCTCTTTTTTCAGAATTTCCTCTTCATACTCCCACGGTTGCAATTCTTCCAAAGCTTCAAGCTCCAACAAACACTCTTCAAGAGCTTGCTCTTCTTCAACCGAGAATATTTCCAAGGAATCATCCAAAGTTCTTTGAAAAGGATCCATGATATGAATTTGCTTTGTAACTTCCAAACTCGCTTCCTCCGTTGCATCGATTCGGAAACAATCACCCTTATCTTTCTTGTGCTTCATGGCATCATAAAGATTGAAACACACCTCTTCATATTGGACTCTCACTTTCATGAGACCATCGTCCATGTCAATTGTCATACGGGCAGTTTTCATGAAAGGCCTTCCAAGAATCAAAGGTGCATCATCGTCCTCCTCCATTTCAATGACAACAAAATCAATTGGAAACAAAAATTTGTCCACTTTGACCAACACGTCTTCCGCTACACCGTGAGGACGGGTAGTGGATTTATCGGCGAGTTGCAACGTCATTTGCATGGACATCAATTCCATGTGGCCTAGCCGTTTCACAATCGACAATGGTATCAAGTTGATGCTAGAACCCAAATCAATCAACCCATTGCCCACATACATGTTTCCTATCGTAACCGGCAATGTAACTCGTCCCGGATCACATTCTTTCCTCGGGAGCGTCCGTTGAATGATTGCACTACAGCTTGCATCCACCATAATCGTCTCCTGATCTGTATACCTTTTCTTCTTCGTGAGGATATCCTTCATGAATTTTGCATATTTAGGCATTTGCTCCAAAGCCTCGGAAAATGGGATATTTATTTGTAATTGCTTGAAGATATCCATAAACCGAGAATAGTGATGCGCACTATCTTTCTTTGTAGGAGCATGTGGATATGGTAGGTTTTGAATCAGAATATTATTCATCGGCTCCTTTCCCTTCTTGGTTCTCTTCACTCTTTCTTCACTCCCTATTTTTTTCTCATTCTCTTCTTTTTCTTTCTCATTTTTTTCTATCTCATTTTCAACTAACACACCCTCAACATTTTTTTCTACTTCAATCTCCTCCCTATCTTTTTCTGTTTCAACTTCATCCTCCTCCTCCACTCTCTTTTTGCCTACACCCATGTCAATCTCTCTTCCACTTCTTGTGAGAATTGCTTTACAATCCTTTGGATTCGGAAGCGTATTTGCCGTAAAGGGCCCTTTTTGTTGATCGGCCAATTGTTTTGATAATTGCCCGACTTGTGTTTCAAGGTTCCTTATGGCGGCATCGGTATTCTTTTGATTTGAGATTGCCATTTGCATAAATTATGTAAGAGTGTCTTCCATCTTTGTATTTCCAACGGGGGCTTGCGGCGGTTGAGTGTAGTTTTGATATTGTTGACGGGTTGATGGTCCGGCTTCTTGCGGTCTCCATTGTTGTTGATAACCTTGGTTAGGCCTTTGTTGGTAACCATGGTTGGCTTGTTGATACGGAGGTCGAGGTTGGTAACCTGGATTTCCCGCGTAATTTGCCTCCTCCTCAACGGGAGGACAATAACCGGTCGGATGGTCACCTCGACATAATTCACACACTAACACTTGCACATATTTACTTGAAGATTCATGCATTTCTTTGAACTGTTGCGGCAGCTTAGACATTTGCTTTGTTAACAACTCAACCTGTTGTGATAACAATTTGTTTTGTGCAAGGATAGCATCGCTTGTTCCTAATTCCAACACTCCTGGAGTTCGTTGAGCAGGTCCACGGTTGTGACTACGTTGATGATCATTCAAGGCCATTTTATCGATGATAACTGTGGCTTCTGCTGCAATTTTGCTCAACAAAGATCCACCGGCGGTGGCATCCAACAAGGTTTTGTGTACGAGTTGCAGCCCATTTGTGAATATATGAATTTGTGACAATTCATCAAAACCATGGCCTTTACACTTTCGTAACATTGATTTGAACCTCTCCCAAGCTTCATTGAGAGATTCATTAGCTCCTTGTGTGAATACCGCAATGGCGGTCTTTGCTTCAATAAACCGAGTGTGCGGAAAAAATCTTTCCAAAAATTTTTCTTCCAAGGCATTCCAATCAGTCATTATGGCAATTGACTGATCAAGGTACCATTCCTTGGCCTTCCCAATGAGGGAATGCGGGAATAGTCTCTTGAATAGAGACTCCTCTTCTGCTTCCGGTGCACCCGTCGCTCCAACTATTTCATAGAATTTTGTCAAATGGGTGAAAGGATCTTCATGATCCATACCCGTAAATGGACTTTGGTATAACAGTTGGAGAATTCCGGTCTTCATCTCAGCATGACGACCATTGTGTGCATGACGGGCGAACTGAGCATTGTGCCTAGGACTATTTGTACATGGCCTAGAAGCAGGTGGTGGTGGTGGTGGTGGATCTCCCTCCATAATTGGAAGTATTTGTGGAACAGGTGGTGGTGTAGAAGTACTTTCCTCTTGTTCTCGCCTCTGTTTCGCTAGCTGCCTCCTTCTTCTAGTTCGGCTATTGATTCTACGAGCGGTTCTTTCAATCTCAGGATCGAAAAGAAGTTGGTCCGCCGGTAGTTTCCCTCGCATAAACTAAGTCTGCACACTAAACAAACAGATTAACAAGTTCAAGATAAGGTGGTAACAGCTTACAATAACTCAACTATCGCAATGCTTGCAATATCAACTAACAATCCCCGGCAACGGCGCCATTTTGTTAGAAGATTAATAGTGTGGGTTTTTGTTATCGTATCCACAGGGATTGTCGGATATTTGATGCCTGCCGTTTAATAGTTGCGATATTCTAAGTTAATAGTTTCAAAAGTTTCAATTGGTGTTATCATTCACTTGTAGCAAAGATTAAATTATGACAAAGATTTTTGTAAACGGTTTTATAAAAGCATGTTAAGGTTAGGTTTCGCTAATCCCTTCCATGTATAAACGATTAATCAAGCATATGAACTCGGTTTCCGACCAATACAACCGCGTATCCTCCCGACTACGTTTATGTCTAAAGCGAAATCGTGAGTACCGTTGTTTAGACCGTTAGATGATGTCTCACGCTAACAATCTAAGCAACGATCATTAAGATCAATACAATGCGAATAGAAAATCCCAAATCTATGTCTAGAGTTTGGTTTTTAAGAGATAAAATTGTTAGGTCAAGATTTGTGGAATCTATGTCTAGAGTAAAACAAATCAAACATAAAGTATTAAGAGAAAACAACTTCATCTATATTGATCAAAGACTTTGTTCATATACAATAGATCAAAAGCAATACATAAAACCAGAATCAACTACATCTAACCTCAACATTGAGTGTTTAACTACCACTTCTCATGGTAGCTTGGATGACAAGTAAAGAGAGGAGATGAATGAGCATCCACGACGATTAATCGAGAATGGATGCAACTTCAGCTTCTCCAATCGAAAATACACTCTTTGATGAACAAAATACTGTAAACTATCAATTCTGATGGAAAATGAGCAAAAGATCCCATTACAAAAAGTAAAAAATCTATTTATACACTTTACTCACAACACCCTTCGCCTAGCGAAGGATTCATTCGCCTAGCGAATGACTAAAAACATGGCACATTTAAGTGTCTCAGACTTAAACCGCTCAATGGAATTATCGCGGGTTCGCTAGGCGAACCATTTCACTCGCGAAGCGAAGCTTCGCTACCTCACTCGCCCCAGCGAAGTTTGGGTGTTTTCAAAAGTGGAAGTTTCTGCCACCCCCTCGCTGGCACCTTCGCCTCGCGAACATGACAGCGAGCATTCGCTGGCTTCCTCGCCCGGCGAATTTACCCAGTTTTCCTACTGTAAGTTTTTGCATACTTTCTGCCACCCCCTCGCTGGCATCTTCGCTAACGTTCGCTAGGCGGACCTTCCCTGGCATCTTCGCCAACACTCGCCTAGCGAATGCTGTTGTTGATTTCAATTCTTTGGCAGCTTGCACTATTTCTTTGTGTCTTCAAACTTTGATCTTTTCACTCCTATTTCTGCACATTAGCACACACATTACAAGCACCACAAGTATATTTCAAATAATGCACAACAACCACATTCCACACTAAAATCAACATATTCCACATGGAAAAGTCATGAAAAATGCCAAATAATTCATACAAAAATATATCATGATTGACATCTAACATATCCACATATCAAACTTCATATTAAGGTGGATTTCATGGAGAACCCAAAAACAAAAACTCTACTACAAGTGGTTTTTCATGCACAAAGAATATTCTTTTCCATCTAAGGTCTCAAGACATCACCCCTTGAACACACCTCACAACCTCGGCTACCATCCCTTTATAAATTTGAGAAATAAAGAAAAGTATCTAAAATATAATCTTGAAAGGAACATTATCTAGCCAAGGGTCTTCCCATAAGGAGATCCAATGACCAAACTCAACCTTCTTATCCAATCCCAACTCAAATCAATTAGAAGGATCATCTTTCTTAGATCCGAGAAGTGAAATTCCTTTCCACCAAGAAGAGATCATACGATGATCAGAGGACCTACTAGCGCAACACTAGGGATAAAAAGGTTAACTAAAATATTTAATTAAAATGTTTGATAGAATATTAAAAATATTAATGGTAGTTTGGTGGTTGTAAATTATTTTGTTTTGAATTTAAAACTTAATTAAAATTTTAAATTTATTAGGCCAAAATGAAATTGGGTCAGTTTTTTATTTAATTTCTTAATATTTTTTCATTAAAATTCAAAATAAAAATTTATAATTTATATTTTTTGTTTTAACTTAATAGTTTATCATCGGTAATTGTTGACCACTACTTTAATTATCACAAGTCACTATTATGACCATTGTCAATCACCATTATAAGAACTTGTTTCTTTTATAAGCTGAACACCACCGACTACTATTAGAACATCATCTGATTATCAATTTGAACACCACTCTAACTATTGTCAACTATAACACTTATCATTTTAATTAGTATTATAACAGTATGTAAACTTACTGCTCCAAAAACAATAGGCCCTGCTAGAAAACTCCTGCACCAATGCAGTACACTAACAACCAAGACAAACTCCTAACAATAAGATACAATAAACTACATACACTAACTCCCTGCTATAAGATACAGGAACTGCAGCCAAAGAAAACAAAAGAGGGACAGCAAAACTAATAAATTTCCTGAAAAACTCAGATGGCGGTTATTCCTAAACAAGCTATGGGGGATGAATACCACTGCCCAATGCTACAATCAATCATATTTGCTTTTAGTTTTAGCCACTTCCATGATGTGAGTATTGCCTCGTCTACAATGTTTTCAATGCGGATATCCTCATTTCGAAATAATTTGGCATTCCTTGATTTCCAGATGCACCACACGCAGGCGAACCAAATAACTGATATTTTCTTTGATACCAAACTCCCGCTTTTGAGCAAGTTTTCAAATTGAATCATGTGATGTCGACCGTTTTATGACCTGCTGACTTTACTCCAATCCACTTACGAATAAAGCTCCACACTCTTGAAAAGACTGGACATTCAAAGAAAAGGTGGGAAACCGACTCTTCCATCCTGCATTCTCCCGCACAATTATCTTCCCCTTGACTAACAATTCCCCTTTTGGCCAAATTGTCTCTGGTTGGAATTTTGTTGTGGAACATTCTCCAGACCAAAGTTGATATTTTTAAAGGGATCGTCTTGTTCCAAACTTTCGACCAAATATGATCTTGAGATGAGCGAGATTCAGCCTTTAAATCGTTATAAATTTCTTTAACCGAATATTCATGATTATTCTCTGCTCCTCCTATGTCAACTTGTAGAATATCCTTCCACCAATTTGAGATGTTCAAATTACTATGACTCAAACTCTCCCTGTCAATCCTATATCTATTTGATAGAGCTTTGTACCATATCCCTCTTTTTTCTACTGCAACTTAATCCAACACAATACAACCCCCCAAAGAAATTGTTTGAAAATAGATTCTAGATTGGATATTACACATGTCGGCGCTTTGAAGAACGAGAGAAAGTAGACGGGGATCGCGTACAAAATCGATTTTAAGATAACAATCTGACCTCCAATTGATAGATGCTTGCTTTTCCATCTTGATAACCTTTCTTTTACTGTTATGATCACTTGGGCCCATGTTTCTTTCCGATCCAGATTCGCCCTAATTGGCAGACCCAAGTATGTGAATGGTAATTTCCCGATTCTGCAATTCAGAATTCTCGTTGCCTCTGATATCCAGTAATGAGGTATCTTGATTCCAACTATAATGCTCTTGTGAAAGTTGACTTTTAGCCCAGACATTGATTCAAATAGAAGTAGAATTGCCTTAATAGATCGTATGTTCGTCTACCTTTTTTCGCTTAAAATCAGGGTGTCATCTGCATATTGTAGATGAGAAAATATGTCCTCGCCTCCCTCAAATTTGTAACCAGAGTACTTTCCCAGCTGGACAACTTTTTCCATCATCACATTTAATCCTTCTGCTACTATTAAGAATAGACTCGACTCCTTCAAACGCCTTTTCAAAGTCCACCTTAAATAGAATCGACTCTTTCTTCTTTCTCCTTGCTTCATCTACAATTTCGTTCGCAACCAAAACCTCATCGGTGATCTGTCTATTTGTGAGGAAAGTTGTTTGAGACTCGGAAATTGTACGATTCAACACTTTCTTCAATCTATTTGCCACCACTTTAGATATAACTTTATAAATGCATCCCACCAAAGATATTGGTTTGAACTCTGAAATCTTTGTAGCATTCCTTTTCTTTGGAATAAGGACCATGAAAGAACTATTTGCACCTTTTACGAATCGGCCGTGTGTGTGAAATTCAGACATCATTCTCATAAGATCTCCTTTAATAACCTCCCAAAATTCCTTTAGAAATCCAAAGTTTATACCGTCTGGACCTGGACTTTGTTAATCATTGCAGTCCCATATTGCTTCCCGAACCTCTGCTTCTGAGAACTCTTTTAATAGGCTTTCATTATCTTCTGACAACACTTTCTTGAACCTCATATTGGCAGGAGCCGGTCTCTCACTTTTTTTATCAAAGAAACTCTAAAAATGGTCTTTCACTTCTCTCTTGATCTCGTCTGCTTCTTTCAATAGTCTGCCCTTAATTTCTAAAGCTCCTATTTCATTAACTTTCCTTCTAATGTTAATACACCCATGGAAGAATTTAGAATTTGCATCTCCATCTTTCAGCCACTTCACTCGAGACCTCTGATGTTGAATGCTACAATTTAGGTTCGATAATCTGTGTAATTCCGCTGATAAGTCTCTTCTTTTTTCAGCCTCCGTTGACGATATTATCTCCGATTCTGCTCTTTTGTCGAACTTATTGATTTCTTTCTTTACTTCTTTGATCTTTCCTCCCAAGTTTTTAGTGTGGGTTCTATGTCATTCTTTTAGTTTTCCTTTAATCGCTTTCAATTTCTCCTTTAGAACTAACATTCCCCAACCTTCCACTTTCAAATCTAACCGCTGTTCTTTAACGAAACTATGGTATCCCTCCATATTTTTCCAACATGCTAGCATACGGAAGGACTTTGGCCCCCAATTTTGGATTGAATCGCAGATCATGATTGGACAATGATCCGAGAGTTCTTTGTCAAGTACCCATTGAGAACAATTTGGCCACCGTTTACACCATTCTTCCGAGATAAGGAATCTGTCGATGCGGCTCATGGCGGATCCCCCAGCCCTGAACCAAGTGAATTTTCTGCCACAAAGGGGAAGATCTATCAAGAAAGATTTATTGATAAATTCGTTGAAGTCTTCCACTTCTTCTCTTCTGCTGTTTGCTGATGCACCCCTTCGTTCTTCGTCATTCCTTGTTGCGTTGAAATCTCCTAGCACGCAAATGGATTCTCCATTTATCTCAGTTATTGTTGATGATAAAGTGTCCCATAGCATACGTTTTCTTCTTCGATCACACGGCGCATAGATGTTTACTATGTTTATTTTCTCTCTATCTGCACCCCCACAATCCTTCCACTCATAAGACATGATCGAGTGTCACAATGTTCTATACCGTAAAATCATTTTTGTTCCAAATCTTCAGCATTCCTCTTGACCGACCTATGGATGGCTTACTGCAAAGTCGAAATCGCTTGAGCCCCACTACCATGAACACATTCTATCGTCTATGTTTTCCAACTTGGCTTCCTGAATACATAGAAAAAATGGGTTGTGATTTCGGATCAATTTCTGAATTTCCTTTTTCTTTGTTGCTCCTCCTAAACCTCTGATATTGTAACTTATTATCTTCATGATCACTAAAAATTTATCCTCCCCTTCTTAAGAACTCTGTCACAATTCAGGTCGCTCCACCTTCCCCTTTCACTCCTACTGCCAATTCTTGCACGATTTCGCCTTCTTCTCCTTTATGCACCAAACCTATTTCCTTTCCTAAATCCCACACGTCTTTTGCTACCTCCGTCGCTTCACTGTGTAGCAAGATCCAACTTTTTCTTTCGTTTTCACTACCCTTAAAGAACAACTTAGAATTAGAAGGAACCTGGTTTTACTTACTTTTACGGCACTTACAGTTGCATTTTTGCTCCTCCTTTCTTTTCTTCCGCCTTTCTTTCCTCTTGGTTTTCAAAATTTCAGATCTAATTCTTCTTCTTTCTTTAAATTCTTGGTTCTTGGTTCTTGAATTTCTCTCCATTTCTTTTTGAATTCCGTTAGTTTCCGATCCTCCTTTTGCCTCTGTGGTGTTTCTCAAAACTGAGTTTACTTGTGAATCCTTAGTTCTGTTAGAAGTAATTCAAGTTCTCTGTCGAAGTCGAAGTCAGAGTCTTTATAGGTTTTGTCGAAGTCGAATTAGTTGTAGTGTTGTGTAGTCAGTTGTATTCGACAGAGTCGAATATAGCTGTTAAGGAGTTAGTCGAAATGTTTGTTTGGGCCTGGGCTTTGATAGTCTATATAAAGGGCTTTGTAATTTGTAATTACACACTACACACAGAGCATTTAACACAATAAAGTTTAGAAAGTTTTACAAACCCTAATCTCTCTTCTCTCTCTCTCTCTCCTTCTTCTTCTTCTTCTTTCTCTTAAACATTCATCTTTCTTGGAACATAGTTCCAACAATTGATATAACAGAGCACTGGTTGCGATTTAGAGAGAATCTAATGGCAAACGGAACAACAACGTCCACACAATTCCCAACGAATCTACCGGTTTTCAAAGGGGAAAACTACCAACGGTGGGTTGCGCAGATGAGGGTTATTTTCAGATTTCAAGATGTGGTTGAAATCGTGAATGATGGTGTAACTGAATTGGGGGCGAATGCGACTGATGAACAGAAAGCTGTGTACAAGGATCAATGGAAGAAAGATGGCAAAGCGTTGTTCTTGATTCACCAGTGTGTGGATCCGAATGTGTTTGAGAAAATTATTGAAGAAGAATCTGCAAAAGGAGCGTGGGACAAGTTAAAGAACTTGTATGGAGGTGATGAGAAACTGAAGAGGGTGAAGCTGCAAACCTTGAGAAACCAATACGAAATTATTCAAATGAAGGAAGATGAATCAGTTTCGGAGTTCTTTTCAAGATTGGTGATGTTGTTGAACCAGATGAAGTCTTGTGGAGAAACAATCACAGATTTGCAGAAAATTGAGAAGGTACTAAGATCTCTGACTGCAAATTTTGATTACATTGTAGTGTCCATTGAAGAGTCCAAAATCTTGCTGAGATGAAGGTTGAAGAGCTACAGGCTTCTTTGGAAGCTCATGAGATGAGATTGAAGCAAAGAGATTCAGAAAGAGAAAAGGTATCGGACCAAGCACTACAAGAAAAATTCACCAAGAAGTCTGGGAAGGTGAAGCAGGGAAGGAATCTTGCTAGTGATGAGAAGTCAAGCAAGAGTTCAAAGAATCATGATGATTCAATAAAGAAAGGCATGGGCAACAAGTATTCTGGGAAGAAAGTTGACATGAAAGATGTGCAGTGTTACAATTGTCAAGGTTTTGGTCACTATGCTCGAGATTGTCGAAAGAAGAAGGAAGCACGAGCAAAAGAAAGTGACAAAGCGCAGTATGCACAGGCAGAAAACAGTGATTATGATGGTGTGCTACTAATGGCAGATACTCAGTCAAACGCTGATGAAACAGATTTGTGGTATCTTGATTCAGGTTGCAGCAACCACATGACCGGTAACAAGAACTGGTTCACCAAGCTTGATGAGTCAGTTAAGATGGTGATAAAGTTTACAGATGGTAGACAGATCACATCAGGAGGAAGAGGAAACATATCTGTAATGAGAAGAAATGGTAGAAAAGCCAGCATTACTGATGTGTTGTATGTGCCTTCTATGACAAGTAACTTGATAAGTATAGGTCAATTACTTGCCAAAGGACATAATATGAAGCTGGAGAATAACCAAATGAAGGTGTATCATGCTGATGGTAGGTTGGTACTGAAAGCACCATTGGCTGATAACAAGACCTTTAAAGTTTAGATTAACATGATTGATCATAAATGTCTTGCGTCAACTACAGAAGAGGAAAAGAATTGGCTATGGCATCATAGATATGGGCATCTAAACTTCAGGAGTTTGGGTATGCTCAATCAGAAGAAGATGGTTTATGGTTTACCTCAGGTGAAGGAACCAAATCATGTGTGTGAAGAATGTTGCAAAGCAAAGCAGGCTAGAAAAGCATTCAAACAAGATTTGCCAATTAAGTCAAAAGGAAAGTTGGAGCTTGTTCATTCTGACGTATGTGGACCTTTTGAAGTTAGGTCGAATGGTGGCAAGCGTTACTTCTTAACTTTCATCGATGAATTCACCAGATATATGTGGATTTATATGATCGAAAGTAAGAGTGAAGTATTCACAAAGTTCAAGAAGTTTAAGTTGCTTGTCGAAAAGCAAAGTGGTTGCAAGCTAAAGAAACTGAGAACTGATGGTGGTGGTGAATACATCTCTCGAGAGTTTGCTAGATTTTGTGAAGAGGAAGGTATAGAGCATGAGGTTATTGCACCCTATACACCTCAACATAATGGAATAGCTGAGAGGAAGGATAGAAGTATACTGAATATGACGAGAAGTATGTTGAAGGCTAAAGAGGTGCCAAAGAGATTTTGGGCTGAAGCAGCTTCGACAGCAGTATACATTCTAAATAGATGTCCAACGAAGAAGCTAGTCGAGAAGACTCCTTATGAAGCATGGACAGATGAGAAGCCAAATGTAAGTCATCTTAGAGTTTTTGGATCAATATGTTTTAGGCATGTTCCTGAGCAATTGAGAACAAAACTAGATGATCGAAGTCAAACCAAGGTGCTCATTGTAACGCCCGTATTTAATTAAATATTTTAATTAAGTAGTATTGAGTATTTTTCCGAATATTTGTTGAATATGTTGAATATGTTGTTTGATGCTAATAAGTATTAATCGGGTAATTAGTCGATTTAGTCGGGAGAAATTAATATTAGAAATAATATTTATTTTCGTAGAATATTAATTAATTTAATTGATTTAAGTTGTGTTGGCTTTAGTATGATTATTTAATTAAAAATGATTTAAGTCGTAGAAAATAATATGGTGTTAATTTAGTAGAGGTATAAGAAAATATTGGGCTTATTTAGATGGTAGTAATAGTGGGGGTGTAGTAATGAGGCCCAATAAGAAAATAAAATAATAGAATTATTATATTAGGTTTTTAGAAACAAGGAGGAGTTAAAAAATGGCTGTAAGTGGGAGTTGCAGAAAAAGAGGAAAAATAGGAGCAGAACATGGAAGTTTTGGAGAAGAGGCAGAGAGAATAGGAGAGCTGCTAGGGTCGGGAGGAAAATAGAAAAGGGATATCGGAATTCAGTAGAACGCGAAGAGAACGACGGATTCGACGACGAATTAAGGTAAGGGGAGTTTTATCATTTTTATTATAATCGATTTAAGGTCTGGATAATTGTGGGAATGATTGGGGTTTTGGTGGAGTTTTGATAAATGATAACTGTGACGGAATTGATGATGGTTTGACGTAAAGATTACTTCCAATTGATTGATGAATTACTGATAGAATTTTAGATTAGTATAAAATATAGAGGATCTCATAAAATAACTGAATCAAGGGAAGTGTGGAACTCCGGGTTGAAATTGTTGTTTGAAATTTTACTGGAACTTATTGGGATGGATAGAATAAGGAAGGAAAGAGGAAAAAAAAGACTTTTAGGGGGGGTGGCGCAAGCCACGTGGACTTAGTGGCGCCAGCCACAATCTACAAAGGGTGGCGTAAGCCACCAAGTGATAAAGGCAAGGGTGGCGCAAGCCACCCATTAAGTGGGGGGAATTGCATTCTTTTTATTATTAGTTTTCTTCCATAATCTGTAACTTTTGAATTACAATTCTAATTTTTATGCCATTTGAAACTATGGAAAGGTAATGGAATAATCTATAACATAGTGAAATAATATAAATCATATAGTGTGATCCTCTAATGAAATTGATAGGCGAAAGTGATGAATGTTCTGTGTTGATAAACCTGTAAAGATGCATGTCTATGTGAAAACTCATGAATTTAATTAGCAAGAATTATTTAGTATTGGTGATAATGAAATAATGCTGACATGATGTTTATGTTGTTGTATTGATGATATTTATAATGTGATTATCTATGGATTGTTCCATGCTATATGAATGATGTGTGTCCTGAAATGACGGAAAGTATGATGTCTGTGTGAAATTCCTGAGCTGTGTCTGGAAATGAATTGTCTAGTATTGTTTGTAATGATTTGATAATGGTTTGATTTTAAAGTATGTGTTATGATGTTTGTGAATGGAACATGAAGATTTTAATGATGATGATACTACTTAGGTTTTGGTGTTGTTAGGATATAGGTAATAATGTCATGAAGTAACGTGATATTGTAATGATGATGTTGATATGATATGCATAATCAATCACTAAATATGCTATATGATGAATTGATAAATGATTACATGTTGACTGTGATGTGATGATATATCCTTGGTAAATGATTTGTGTTGGATTGATGCTATTATGAGTTATGATGATGTCCTGATATTAACACGATGTAAATGATGTTGTGAGATACTTTATGATGCTGTAAGAATAATGGTGATATTGTTTGGTAAAATGATGATGTTTGATAAATGAGGTCGATATGATGATTAAGATGCTATTGTGATATTTATGATGATTGTGGTGCTGTTATGAGACTTAGGATGATGTTATGGTGTGATGTTAATTATGTGTTGATGAATATGTGATGGTGACTAAGTATTGATGATTATGTGAAGAGAATATAATGATGCTGTTTTGATGAATATGATGTATGTGATGAAGTATGATGAATATGATGAATGATGATGCGTTTGACTAGCCGTGGTCGTGTTTTATATGTTGTTGCATATCATGCATTCATAGCATTTAAAGGACTGTTGTCCAGTGAAGTTTGAAGATGACTAAGTCATCAGTGAAGTTGTAGGATGATATCCAGTGAAGTTGTAGGACTTATTGTCCAGTGAAGTTTGAAGATGACTAAGTCATCAGTGAAGTTTCGGTACCGCATGCATGTTGCATTCATTGTCTGTGGCATTGCACAATAATTGTACTATGTGATGTGTTTGATGTGAGTCTGATTTTGGTGATGTTCTGACATGAGAATTTGATGTTTTTTTGTTATGAGGTATATGTGTTAAATGATGTTATGTTGTTGTGATTTCCGGGATATGACTACTATATCTATTCCTTATGTCTTTTATAATGACTATGATTGTACTCACCCTTTCTGCTGATATTTCCCCTACCATGGGAAATGGGCAGGTACTCAAGGATAGCAGTAGAAGTTCGAGATAGCTTATGAAGTTATTAGTTATCTTTCCGCAGTGAAGAGGGTCTTGCTCTGATAGATGTAACATCGGGTCTTTGGGAATCGTTTGAATTAAATGTTGATAATGATGTATTGAAGTGTTTCGTCTTGTTTTAAAAATGTTTTAACAAGTTTTGTGAGTTATGATGTCTGACGATGAATTTTTAATTGAAGTATTTTATTTTAGTAAAACAATGTTTTGAGAACCCGTGTTACGGAGCAAGATGTTTTTAATTAAGAAGTTTTATAAAGAAATGTTACACCTTTTTTTATGATTACTCTGATATAACTATTTAATATTATATGAATAATCGTGGGCTTTTAGAAGGGTGTTACATTAGTGGTATTAGAGCAGGTCGATCCGTCCGGCCAAGTTGTCTAATGTTGTTTATTCCTTAGTACACGACATGTGTGTGAAACACCGTCGGTACTTGCTTGTAGGTTTTTTTAATCGTTTGTCTCTAGGAGTTGGTTTGAAACAAGTGGGGGAGAAGTTTACTTCTCAGAGATGTTTGTAGTATGTGAAGTTGAATCAAGGTGATATTGATTGCAGGAGTGCAAGTGTTGTCAGAACTGTGTTGTTGCGAATCGACGAGAGTATGGACTCATGATTTTATCTGTCGGTCCAGTTGAGACATTTGAAGAAGGACGAGTCAGTATGATTGATGTTTGCTTCTCGGAGAAGAGAGGGCAATGTGACGAATAGTGATATGCAAGTGGAGTATATCTGGAGTGAAGTCGGATGATTTTCAGAGTTGCGTGAAAAGCAAGGATTGTTGGAAGAGTTTGGAAGCAAGAGAAAGAGGTAGAACTCATGTTCACCAATTTCGGTTTTTATTTTCACATTTATGGAACAGCCTTCAGTAAAAGAGGCATAACTTTCTACTCATAACTCCGATGAAAGCGATTCTGGACTTTTCAGAAAGTTTATGAAATTCCCTATAGTTTACATATAAATTTTGTCTTCGGCATGTTTTTGAGGAGAGAGAAAGATGTGTTTGAATTTTTGGGTCTGATGCTGATTTTGGTGGAAGTATGTATACGGGATTTCTGGATCAGCTGCCATTGCACAGACGATAACTTTATACTCGTAACTCGGATTTAAGCAATTCTTGAAGTTCTGGAATCTACATGAAATTCCCTTCATTTTGGAATATAATTTTGTGTCTGGGAGGTCTGTATTGAAGAAGATAATCGTGTTTGAAGTTGGACAATTCTTGCTGGAAATAGTAAGATGAAGTCAAGTATGAAATGTTTAGTAATAAGAAGAAGAATATCGGAGAAGCACATGGAAGTGCGGCGTATGATAGTTGAGAATGATTAAAGTATAGAAATATTTGAGGAATGTTAAATAGTAAAGTGGATTGTATGTTGTTGGCGAGATGTGTCGGCATGAGTCGGAAATTTTTGGAAGTTATATCACCAACCAGATGATGAGATGGTATTGTTGAGATTGTGATTGGAATGAGAATCAAGTGTGAAACTATACGGATCATCGAAATTATGAGATTAAAAAGAAAGACAAAGGATTGGTTAGGGTTGTCAAAAGTTTTGGACTTGGATAAATGTTTCGATTGAAGTGGGCCGATTTGGATTGTACTTGATGTATCAGAAGGATATTTGATAATTAGGTTGTGCAACAAGTGTGTATAAGAATATATGTGTTGGATTTTGTGCGTTCTTGGAAATAAGGAAAATAAGAAAAACGTTTGTAAGCCTTAGAGAAATGGTAGAGCAGTATGCTTAGATAACTTTGAGCACGAGGAAGAAGACGCTATTTTAGTTGGATAATGATGATTTATGCCACCATTATGGTTGCCGACTGTTTATTGACAAATTGAGGAACTGATCACCCTTAATCTCTTGTTGATAGTCGATGGAATCATGTTGGATGGAGTAGACGTGTCTTGCCAACTAGAATAGTATGCACAGTGAATAGTTTGGGGTTGAGCCAAGTGCTTATGAATTGTTTGAGTTGTCGATGCGGATTCCTACATAGGGAAATGAGGCAGACTTGAGGATGTTAGTATGAGGTTGCGAGTTGATCAGTGAGTAGTTTGGAAACTCACAGTTGTGTTCTGGATAACTTGGGTTTTGGTTTGTGGTGGATCGAGAATTCGACTGACATGAGACTTGAAGAATTGTAGAGATACACCAAGTAGGAAGTAAATGGTAATGTAAGACTATGATTTGACCAAGGATGTCGGATCGAGAAGGGTAGTGGCTGGTATGCCTTAAAGTGTATATATGGAAATATGAATGGTATTTTCCATACTTGTTTGGATAAGTTAGAACTGGTGTTCGTTGTGGATATTCTGAGGTTTTATAAAATCAGAAGAAGAGCGCGTAGAGTATTGGAGAGTTGAGTTGCAAGTATTGAAAGAAGTGAAGCTATATGCTGAGTTAGCAAGGTGTGAATTATGATTTGTAAAGATGAAGTTGAGTGGTTGTGTTAATTCGGATGAGGGATTTTGGAGAATTGTGCTAGTATGAGTAGGACTTGATGAATTAGTTTATTTGATTGGTTGGGTTAATATGCCATGTTAAGTGTAGGTTATTGAGGCTAAATATATGGCTATTGGGTGTTAAGCTCTGTTTGGAAGATGATTGTTGTACCCCAAATTTTACCCTCCGATATTCTGATCGTTTGCATATCCTTTTCATTGGTCTCTGTTTTCGCATTTTAGTAAACATATCAATAATCATGCATTTTTTGTTAGAATTTAATTTGTTTTATTTCTTTTTTTCACTAACTATTTTCAATTATATTTTTTATTATTTTTAGTTTTATTATTATTATTTCTTTTTATTATTATTATTATTATTATTATTATTAATTTTATTATTATTAGTTTTATTATCATTATTAGTTTTATTATATTAGTTTTATTATTACTAAGCTTTATTATTATTATTATTATTATTACTTTTATTTTGTTTATCTTCATGGTAATTGGGACCACTCAATCATTCTAACACTTCACATGGATTGCCAACTTGGATTTATCAATGGCCAAAAACCATTCTCATAAAGTCACATGGATTGCCAACTTGGATTTATCTATGACCAAAAATCATTCTTACACTTCAATTATCAATGGCCAAGAATCATTCTCATAAAGTCACATGGATTGCCATATCAGCACTCCCACTTTATTCACACTATAAATAAGATCTCTCATTCTCTCATTTTGGGACACATCAGATTCACCCCACACAAAGGCTGAATACTCTCTTAATTTTCTCCCTCAATTATTCTTGCAAATTTTCTGGAGAGAAGGCTCGTCTCCATTTTTCTATAACTCGTGTCATTGAAGAGGCAGTGGACCGTGTCCACTAGATTCACCCCACACAAAGGCTGAATACTCTCTTAATTTTCTCCCTCAATTATTCTTGCAAATTTTCTGGAGAGAAGGCTCGTCTTCATTTTTCCATAACTCGTGTCATTGAAGAGGCAGTGGACCGTCTCCACTAGGTAACATTCACCTCTTTTATTTCTCCATTTTCAAAGTACCATGATCATTTATCTATGCTGTTATCAAGTTCATTAGCATGTTAATATTTTTCTGGAAAAAGTATTGTAATATCCTATAATTTTTGTTTGGTTTTATTATGAATGATGTTTAAAAGATAAGATAAAAATTCAAAAAGACAAAAAACATGCTTCATCACCACCCTTTTATTATTTCATACTATTTTTATTTTATTTTCCATTTATTTCTTAATTTGTTTCTCTAGTTTTTATTTTAGGAGCACTTTGAATTTTTAGTTTCAATTTATCATGTTATTTCTTGAATTCATAACTTTTTCTTTCGAATTTTGTTTTGATTTTTACTTTCCGCTTACGATCTTTATTTCGATTTTTAAGGCCAATGATATTACAAAATCATGACTTAGTTGATTTATGCAAAATGACTAAAAAGTCTTGATATGTATGAGGCTCATTTCTTTATTTTTGTTGGTCAATGAAAGTCGAATATCAAAAGATTATCGATCCTCCGATTAAATTTTGATCAAGACGAGACTAACTTTATTCTTCATTTCGAGTCCATTTTCTTTACTTTAGGCCGATGACTTGCACAAATCTTGACTTTGATTATTTCAAATCAATAAAGTCTTGATAAATATGAGACCACTTTTTACTTATTTTTATTGGTCGATGAAAGTCAAAAATCTAAGATTATCGATTTATCGATTTAAACCTTGATTAAGACGAGACCAACCTTATTTTTTCATTCCGGTTTCATTATCTTTATTTTGGTCGATGACATAACAAACTTCATGGTTTGGTTGACTTCATTGAATCAACAAAACTTTGATCAATATGAGACCGCTTTCTCTTTATTTCAGTTTCATTCACTTTTTAGTCGATGAAAGTCAAGAATCATTGATTATCGATTCCTCAATTAAATCATGATTAGGACGAGACTAATTCTATTTCGTGTTCTTAGCAAGCAAACATAACATAACACAAACTTAGCAAGAGGTTCCTGTAGAGTACTACAGATACTTAGGGTGCTAATACCTTCCCTTTGTATAACCAACCCCCGAACCTTAGATCTTCCCCCCCCCCTTTAGGTTTTTTTAACGATCTTGAACCTTTCCTTTGGATAAATCAAAGTCGGTTGTAAAAGAAAATGATGTAAGTTAAGTAATAGCTTGTTATCCGATTTTCACCGCAACAGAAATGGCGACTTCACTGAGGACAGTTAGACCTATTGTTGGTCCCTTCCTAAGAGGGTTAAGCCTATCTTGTTTTTATGTTATTCATGTTTGCTTATTTACTTGTATATGCTTATGTATGTCATATTTGCTTATATATCTGTATATCTGTTCTTGCTTGACATTTTTCTGTTTAATTTGGGTTGACATGATATTTATGAGTGAGATAAGTCCTAACACGGACTTGAGAGAACACATATGTTTAGGAACCGTGGACATAGTCAAGGGAACTTCGAGGGAGAAATCCCAAAGGAGGGAACTTGAAGTCCACACTCAGTTGAGGCTCTCTTGGAGGTGGTAAATGTTGAACGAGCAATCGTGAACGCATTGCTACTTTCGACCTTGGTGTCAGGGATACTGATGACCATTAGTTACCTTTTACCCCACCTGGCCTATTTAGGATGTAGTGCGATGATTATGAGGGAGTAATCCTAAATGATTGCTATGCGATACTACGCTCAGACGAGACTCTCTTGAGGATTTTATTGATCACCGAGCAATTGGGAAGTTGATAAAATTCGAAAGATGGGTTGTCGACTTTGGGAACTCTTTAGAACCTTGCTCTGTAGATACAAGAACCCTAGTACACACCCTTGGATTGGTTCTTTACCCAGACTCCATGTCGTGATCTCAAACCCTTGATCCTGTTGCATATGTTTTGCATCCTGTTTGCATTGCATTGCATTTCATTTGCATCTTTGCATGTTTCATTGCATACGTCTGTCTGTCCAGTTACTCATCTCCAGTTGTCTCAATCTTCCAGTGTTTGTCTGTTAGTCGTCAAGTTGATTCCTCGACACCGATATCGGACTAGAGCTAATTACAGACGCAAGATGTCAGAGCAAGAGATACACAATGTTGAGGTCCGAATTGAGATCGATGAACTTAAGTCGAGCATGACTAAACTCACTGAGATGCTCCAAGTTTTGATTGCTAGGGGAGAGCCACCCCAAAGGACTATCATCCAGGAAGTTTCAAGTGTTGATCCTCCACCGGTTCAAGTGCCACCTTCAACCTGGCCCGAGTTTGGTTTGCCACACAACTACTCTCCACCGATTGCATCTACTGCTATGGTTGGTCAGAATGCTATGCCTGTCTTTCAAGCTCCTGTTTTCACCCATGCTGTTCCACAGACTGTTCGAGCTTCTTTCGAGAATCCCCTCTATGAGTACAATGCTGCCAGTGCTCAGGGTGAAGAGCCCGAAGACTTTGTTGAGGCTGAAGTTGTCCGAGAGCAGTTTCAGAGCATAGAGAGGAGACTCAAAGCCGTTGAGGGCACTGATTTCTTCAATGTGGATGCAGACAACCTGTGCTTAGTATCAGACCTTGTTATACCTACTAAGTTCACAACTCCAGATTTTGTGAAGTACAAGGGTCACTTTTGCCCAAGAGCTCATCTGGTCATGTATCTTCGCAGGATGACTGCTCATGCCAAGAATCAGAAGTTGTTAATCCACTGTTTTCAAGACAGCTTGAGTGGAGCATCACTTAAATGGTACATGGGTCTTGAGCAAAACTCTATACACAGCTTCCAAGACCTCACGAATGCCTTCATAAAGCAGTACAAGTATAACCTCGACATGGCTCCTGATCGCCGTCAACTGCAAAACATGTCTCAGAATGATAAAGAGTCTTTCAAGGAGTATGCTCAGCGCTGGAGAGAGTTGGCTTCCCAGGTTGAACCTCTTTTGGCTGAGAAAGAGTTAACCGGAATGTTCATGGATACCCTGTCCCCATTCTATTGGGAGAAGATGGTTGGAAGTGTTTCCTCCAATTTCACTGATTTGGTTACTATTGGCCAAAGATTAGAGGAAGGTCTTAAGAAGGGAAAAGTATCCAAGGCTGTTGAATCTTCCAATGCTGTGAAGAAATCCTATGGTAACTTTCAGAAGAAAAAGGAAGATCATACTAACGTTGTCATGGTTGAAACAAGAAGGCCTCGTCCCGACCTCAGTATGTTGTTGCTGTTGTTACTCATATGGTTGCTGCACCACGACCAGCTCAAGCTTTCCAACGTCCGGCTGCAGGACAGAGCTAGTATCGTAATAGGGGTCAATTTGATCCTATTCCCATGACTTACACTGAACTTTATCCTGGTTTGGTTCAACAAGGTTTGATTACCACAAGGCCTCTGCCTCCTCCTCCAAATCCTCTTCCAGCCGGCTATAGGGCTGATCTTCATTGTGAATACCATCAAGGTGGTGCAAAGTTGCTTTGCATTGAAGGCTAGAGTACAAGAGCTTATGAGAAACAAAATCCTCTCCTTTAAAGACAATCTCAATGTTCAAAGTAATCCTCTGCCCGGGCATGCCAAGTGAAGCTTTAGTCGACTTCAACAATTACCCTCCTAAAAGCCAGTGTTTCAGACAGGACAGCTCATCCTTGTGTTGATTAGTCACTAGGCCTTTGTTTCTTGTTGTTTGCATTTTCTTTATTTTGTAATAGTTGTTTGCTTTCAACTATGTTTGTACTTTCACAATTAATGAAATGAGCATTACAACTTTTTTATTCAATTCATTTGTGTTTGCTATTTACATCTCTATGCTTTCTTTTTCAATAAATACTTTATCTCTTTTCCATTTTCTTTTTTATTATGCAAAGATTGGAGGGAGGATGATGAAAACGTTATACCCGTAATTGCTGTTGGTATGCTTTCAAATCAAAACTTTGTTGACGATGTAAGGCATTGTTTCAACTCCCAAACACCGGAGACATAAGGAAGATAACCCCTCTTTAACCCCTTCGAGCCTTAAAGTAGGAGTTTCTTTTCTTTACAAATAAAAACCCGCAATCTTAACCTGGGGCAGGGTAGTTCTCAGTTAACTTGATTGTGCATTCAAATACAATAGCTTCATGCAAGACGCCTTTCAACAAAAGGGTGCATTCACAAATTTTCCTTTGCACACAGCAGGCAAGTGTCGAAGATGCCTTTCAAGTCAAACACCAATGACGGTTCACTGTAATCCTTAAGCCAGGCAGTCACTAAAATATATATATATATATATATATATATATATATATATATATAAGAAATAAAAGTTTGTAGTACAACCAAAGGAGGAAATCTTTAAATCCTTTATCCTAAAAGTCCTCAATGTCAAACAATTTTGTAAGGAAGTAGTGACCGCCAATACAAAGTCTCTTAACTCCTGGACCATCATCATTACTATCATCAATGTAATTCCTAACCTATGGGAATTTGAGTACAGAGTCTGAGTTAACTGAGCATAGGACCGAAGTTCATCACGTAGATTGGGTGGGTCACAAATAAATTTTGAGCCTTTATGCTTTGTTTCATAAACCGTGAACCAGGCCACGTTATAACCCTCAAAAGTCCTAATTGAAGTGAGGTTATTTTGAAAGCATACTACAACAAGGTTGCGTAAACTGACTCCCAAAGGCTTTTGCAGATCATTTATTTTGTCACCGTGTTCTGATTAATGACTCATATACTTTGTTTTTTCAAAAATAATTTTGATTTCAAAAGTTGCATGAACTCTGCATTTACCATGTTTGTACAAATACTTTTGTTTGCAAACTGGTTTTCTTCTCAAGAAATTTTCAAACAATTAAGAAACTTGGTCGGTGATCCAATCAGGGGGAAGTTCCTTCCATATCCTGTTGAGAATCAGTTCAAGATTTGTGGTTTAATGGTGACTTCTCAGAATTGGTTTATTCAGAAGATACTTCAAGACTCATATTGGGGCAAGCTTTCCCCAGTGTACAGTAAAACAATCATCTTTCAAGACTCAGACTGAGGCAAACTTTCTAAGAGCACCATGAAATGGTCATTTCCAGAATCAATCAAATTGAAGCAAAGATCAGTTCATCTACAACTGTCAGCTAATTTGGGGCAAGTTACTTGAAGAATCCCCATGCAACTTTCAAGCAGTTTTTTTTATCCTTCCTACAAGGATCAGCTTGATACTGTTAACCAGTGTGGTAGAGGTGTGTTCAGCAGTAGCATCTCTAGTCCCCAAGCAGAATGACAGTAATCCCCGTTTTGAGGAATCAGTCTTCTAATCTTGTCTTTTTCCCACCAAAGAGTCGTGTTGTGTCGTCAGCATCGACATCTGCATTTGCATTTGATCATATATCATCTGCATAATTTATACCATATGCATAGCATGAGTGTTTCATCCTCATTTGCATTTCTCCCGAGGTCGTGTCGTTATCCACGTCTTACCTTACCAAAACGTTACCTATCCTTTTCATTCAGTGCCATTCCTGGATGTTGTCATTCTCTTGCGCATCTAATCTTGCTGATAGACGTTGGTATTCTCTCATTCCAGTGCTATTCCTGGATCTTTATCTTCTTTCATTCCAGTGCTATTCATGGATCTCTATATTCTTTCACTCCAGTGCCATTCCTGGATGTCTGTCTCTTTTGATCTCTAATGCCATTCCTGGATATCTTATTCCTCTTGTTTCTTCCAGTGCTATTCCTGGAAGTTTTGCCTCTCTTCTGTAATCCCCATCAAGTTTGCTTGGATATCTTTCAGTGTCATCTTGAAAGTCTTATCTGTTTATTCAGTGTCATTTCTGGATGAGCTTTCTCCTTTGCATTCAGTGTCATTCCTGGATGTCTTTCTCACTATCATTTGATGCCATTCTTGAATATAGTGATTTGCCTTTACTTTCAGTGCCATTCCTGAAAGTTCTTTCCTCTTATCCAATGTTTTCTTGGGTATATCTTCATTCATCCAATGCTGTCTTGGATCCCTACTTTGTTCACACTCATCTAAAGCCATTATTAGATATTGTGAGTCGTACCTTTCATCCAAAGTCATTATTGGGTGATTGGTTCCTTTGCATTCAATGCCATTCTTGAATGTAATCTTTGTCCACTTTTATCTCAAGCTATTATTAGATATTGTGGGTCGTACCTTTCGTTCAAAGCCATTATTGGATGACTGTTTCTTTGCATTCAATGTCATTCTTGAATGTAGTCTCTGTTCACTCTTATCTAAAGCCATTATTAGATATTGTGAGTGATACCTCTCATTCAAAGCCATTATTGGATGTCCATTTTCTCTACCATCTGATGCCTATCCGGATGTGTCTCTCCTTCTGATGTTTTTTTTCAGATCGAGTCCTTGTTCACTTTATCTAAAGCCCTTATTAGATATTGTGATTTATACCTTTCATTCAAAGCCATTATTGGATGACTGGTTTCTTTGCATTCGATGCCATTCTTGAATGAAGTCTCTGTTCACATTCATCTGATGCCATTCTCAGCTATTATGATTTGTACCTTCCATTCAAAGTCATTATTGAATGCCTGGTGTCCTTTTATTCAATGCCATATAGTCTTGTTTGCTCACCTTCATCTAAAGCCATTATTAGATATTGTGATTTGTACCTTTCATTCAAAGCCATTATTGGATGACTGGTTTCTTTTTACTTGATGTTTTCTCAGATATTGTGATTTATACTCTTCATTCAAAGCCATTATTGGATGTCTGGTTTTTTTTGCCATCTGATGTTTTTCCGGATGTGTCTTTCTCTGTCTTTTCTGGTTTTTCTTGAAGATCCCGTTTGAACTCTTCAGTATAAGAAAATCCCATAAAATCTTTTGTTGGTGTCTATCCTTTTATTCCAAATTGATCCCCAGAGGAGATCATGTCTTCTTTCTGGTTCCATGCCCAGTAAAGAGTGTATTTTCATTTCCCCGGTATCGTCCGGTCACCTATAAACCTGTCGTCCATCTCCTTGGACTTTTCCCTAGTGGAGAGCCCCTCTCTGGATCCCATACCCAGTGAGGGCCTGTAGGATTTCCTCTTTATTTTTCTATCCCCGGTGCATCCTTAGAGTCTCCCCAGTGAGTCTATCGTTGGACAGTCTGTATCCCCAGTGAGTCTTTCTCGTGAATGCTAACCTTATCCTTCCCCAGTAAGCTCACCTGTGATGGATTGCCCTTCATCCTTGGTGTTTTGCTTGTCTGCCCCTTTGCATTTAGCATTCCATCATTTTCATCATATTAGAGTTCATTGCATGTCAGCATTTTTGTCCATAGCATTGCATGTCAGTGCATCTGAGGGAAAAATTTTCGGTTATCTATATTTAAATACCTTCCACCATGATTTCATGAAGACTATCATCACTCATGTCATCCGGTGAAGATATTTAAATAGGGGCAACTGTTGTAACCCAAATTTTACCCTCCGATATTCTGATCGTTTGCATATCCTTTTCATTGGTCTCTGTTTTCGCATTTTAGTAAACATATCAATAATCATGCATTTTTTGTTAGAATTTAATTTGATTTATTTCTTTTTTTCACTAACTATTTTCAATTATCTTTTTTATTATTTTTAGTTTTATTATTATTATTTCTTTTTATTATTATTATTATTATTAATTTTATTATTATTAGTTTTATTATCATTATTAGTTTTATTATTATTAGTTTTATTATTACTAAGCTTTATTATTATTATTATTATTATTACTTTTATTTTGTTTATCTTCATGGTAATTGGGACCACTCAATCATTATAACACTTCACATGGATTGCCAACTTGGATTTATCAATGGCCAAAAACCATTCTCATAAAGTCACATGGATTGCCAACTTGGATTTATCTATGACCAAAAATCATTCTTACACTTCAATTATCAATGGCCAAGAATCATTCTCATAAAGTCACATGGATTGCCACATCAGCACTCCCACTTTATTCACACTATAAATAAGATCTCTCATTCTCTCATTTTGGCACACACCAGATTCACCCCACACAAAGGCTATATACTCTCTTAATTTTCTCCCTCAATTATTCTTGCAAATTTTCTAGAGAGAAGGCTCGTCTTCATTTTTCTATAACTCGTGTCATTAAAGAGGCAGTGGACCGTCTCCACTAGATTCACCCCACACAAAGGCTGAATACTCTCTTAATTTTCTCCCTCAATTATTCTTGCAAATTTTCTGGAGAGAAGGCTCGTCTTCATTTTTCCATAACTCGTGTCATTGAAGAGGCAGTGGACCGTCTCCACTAGGTAACATTCACCTCTTTTATTTCTCCATTTTCAAAGTACCATGATTATTTATCTATGCTGTTATCAAGTTCATTAGCATGTTAATATTTTTCTGGAAAAAGTATTGTAATATCCTATAATTTTTGTTTGGTTTTATTATGAATGATGTTTAAAAGATAAGATAAAAATTCAAAAAGACAAAAAAACATGCTTCATCACCACCCTTTTATTATTTCATACTATTTTTATTTTATTTTCCATTTATTTCTTAATTTGTTTCTCTAGTTTTTATTTTAGGAGCACTTTGAATTTTTAGTTTCAATTTATCATGTTATTTCTTGAATTCATAATTTTTTCTTTCGAATTTTGTTTTGATTTTTATTTTTCGCTTACGATCTTTATTTCGATTTTTAGGGCCAATGATATTACAAAATCATGACTTAGTTGATTTATGCAAAATGACTAAAAAGTCTTGATATGTATGAGGCTCATTTCTTTATTTTTGTTGGTCAATGAAAGTCGAATATCAAAAGATTATCGATCCTCCGATTAAATCTTGATCAAGATGAGACTAACTTTATTCTTCATTTCGAGTCCATTTTCTTTACTTTAGGCCGATGACATTGCATAAATCTTGACTTTGATTATTTCAAATCAATAAAGTCTTGATAAATATGAGGCCACTTTTTACTTATTTTTATTGGTCGATGAAAGTCAAAAATCTAAGATTATCGATTTATCGATTTAAACCTTGATTAAGACGAGACCAACCTTATTTTTTCATTTCGGTTTCATTATCTTTATTTTGGTCGATGACATAACAAACTTCATGGTTTGGTTGACTTCATTGAATCAACAAAACTTTGATCAATATGAGACCGCTTTCTCTTTATTTCAGTTTCATTCACTTTTTAGTCGATGAAAGTCAAGAATCATTGATTATCGATTCCTCGATTAAATCATGATTAGGACGAGACTAATTATATTTCGTGTTCTTAGCAAGCAAACATAACATAACACAAACTTAGCAAGAGGTTCCTGTAGAGTACTACAGATACTTAGGGTGCTAATACCTTCCCTTTGTAAAACCAACCCCCGAACCTTAGATCTCCCCCCTTTAGGTTTTTTTTAACGATCTTGAACCTTTCCTTTGGATAAATCAAAGTTGGTTGTAAAAGAAAATGATGCAAGTTAAGTAATAGCTTGTTATCCGATTTTCACCGCAACAATGATTTTTCTTGTTGAGATTAATTGGACACATGTATCCTTATGCTGTGGTAATGTTTTTATACGTTGAGATGAATTTTGATGATGTGTTAATACAAGGTGGTGAAGTTGTCGCTTATGTTGACGATAATTGGGAATTCTTGAAAGTATCTATCCTATTCAAGATTTGGAATTGGCGGCAGTTGTAGTTGTGTTGGATATTCAGAGGTATTATTTACGGATCTAAGTTCGGAGTGGTCAGTAATCAAAGTGTAGAATACCTGTTGGTCGGAATTCCGGAGAATTAAGTCGAAAGTCTTTTCTTATGACTGCTTTGCTAGTCGGAAGTGGATGTGAACTTGGTAGATTTGATGGTTGCAAGTAATCAGAGTGCGCAGCAAAAGCGCGGTGTAGAGCAGTTGGTTCTTATGTGAGTAACAACGATGTTGGTGGTTTGATTACGTTGATGTTGTGTTATGACTTTTGTGCTCTTATCCTTGTTGTTTCCTCGTTAACTAGGGTGATGGTTCGAGTGCGAGTAGCTAATTCCTATGATGGAGGATTAGGGGAGTGTTGCCTACGGCGATGGTAACGATCGTGTTGTGTTCTGAACCGTAGTGAACTGGCGTGTTCTTAACTTGGTTATTCTTTGTGTCTTGAGTTAGTCGTTGGGTGAGTTGCATGAGCATTGTTTCGTGTTGTCGTTGATGTGATGTATTATTGTTTGGTGTTAGACATGGGGTTTTCCTTTTTAGGGCAGGGAAGTTGATTTGTTAGCTGAGATAACGTATCTGGAGTGTGGTGCATCGAGTAAATTTTCGAGGACGAAAATATTCTAAGTGGGGGAGAGTTGTAACGCCCGTATTTAATTAAATATTTTAAATAAATAGTATTGAGTATTTTTCCGAATATTTGTTGAATATGTTGAATATGTTGTTTGATGCTAATAAGTATTAATCGGGTAATTAGTCGATTTAGTCGGGAGAAATTAATATTAGAAATAATATTTATTTTTGTAGAATATTAATTAATTTAATTGATTTAAGTTGTGTTGGCTTTGGTAGGATTATTTAATTAAAAATGATTTAAGTCGTAGAAAATAATATGGTGTTAATTTAGTAGAGGTATAAGAAAATATTGGGATTATTTAGATGGGAGTAATAGTGAGGGTGTAGTAATGAGGCCCAATAAGAAAATAAAATAATAGAATTATTATATTAGGTTTTTAGAAACAAGGAGGAGTTAGAAAGTGGCTGTAAGTGGGAGTTGCAGAAAAAGAGGAAAAATAGGAGCAGAACGTGGAAGTTTTGGAGAAGAGGCAGAGAGAATATGAGAGTTGCTAGGGCCGGGAGGAAAATAGAAAATGGATATCGGAATTCAGTAAAACGCGAAGAGAACGACGGATTCGACGACGAATTAAGGTAAGGGGAGTTTTATCATTTTTATTATAATCGATTTAAGGTCTGGATAATTGTGGGAATGATTGGGGTTTTGGTGGAGTTTTGATAAATGATAATTGTGACGGAATTGATGATGGTTTGACGTAAAGATCACTTCCAATTGATTGATGAATTACTGATAGAATTTTCTATTAGTATAAAATATAGAGGGTCTCATAAAATAATTGAATTAAGGGAAGTGTGGAACTCCGGGTTGAAATTGCTGTTTGAAATTTTACTGGAACTTATTGGGATGGGTAGAATAAGGAAGGAAAGAGAAAAGAAAAAAAAACTAACTTTTAGGGGGGTGGCGCAAGCCACATGGACTTAGTGGCGCCAGCCACATTCTACAAAGGGTGGCGCAAGCCACCAAGTGATAAAGGCAAGGGTGGCGCAAGCCACCCATTAAGTGGGGGGAATTGCATTCTTTTTATTATTAGTTTTCTTCCATAATCTATAACTTTTGAATTACCATTCCAATTTCTATGTCGTTTGAAGCTATGGAAATGTAATGGAACAATCTATAACATAGTGAAATAATATAAATCATATAGTGTGATCCTCTAATGAAATTGATAGGCAAAAGTGATGAATGTTCTGTGTTGATAAACCTGTAAATATGCCTGTCTGTGTGAAAACTCATGAATTTAATTAGCAGGAATTATTTAGTATAGGTGATAATGAAATAATGCTGACATGATGTTTATGTTGTTGTATTGATGATATTTATAATGTGATTATCTATGGATTGTGCCATGCTATATGAATGATATGTGTGCTGAAATGACGGAAAGTATATGTCTGTGTGAAATTCCTGAGCTGTGTCTGGAAATGAATTGTCTAGTATTGTTTGTAATGATTTGATAATGGTTTGATTTTAAAGTATGTGTTATGATGTTTGTGAATGGAACATGAAGATTTTAATGATGATGATACTACTTAGGTTTTGGTGTTGTTAGGATGGAGGTAATACTGTCATGAAGTAACGTGATATTGTAATGATGATGTTGATATGATATGCATAATCAATCACTAAATATGCTATATGATGAATTGATAAATGATTACATGTTGACTGTGATGTGATGATATATCCTTGGTAAATTATTTGTGTTGGATTGATGCTATTATGAGTTATGATGATGTCCTGATATTAACACGATGTAAATGATGTTGTGAGATACTTTATGATGCTGTAAGAATAATGGTGATATTGTTTGGTAAAATGATGATGTTTGATAAATGAGTTCGATATGATGATTAAGATGCTATTGTGATATTTATGATGATTGTGGTGTTGTTATGAGACTTAGGATGCTGTTATGGTGTGATGTTAATTATGTGTTGATGAATATGTGATGGTGACTAAGTATTGATGATTATGTGAAGAGAATATAATGATGTTGGTTTGATGAATATGATGTATGTGATGAAGTATGATGAATATGATGAATGATGATGCGTTTGACTAGCCGTGGTCGTGTTTTATATGTTGTTGCGCATCATGCATTCATAGCATTTAAAGGATTGTTGTCCAGTGAAGTTTGAAGATGACTAAATCATCAGTAAAGTTGTAGGATGATATCCAGTGAGGTTGTAGGACTTATTGTCCAGTGAAGTTTGAAGATGACTAAGTCATCAGTGAAGTTTCGGTACCGCATGCATGTTGCATTCATTATCTATGGCATTGCACAATAATTGTACTATGTGATGTGTTTGATGTGAGTCTGATTTTGGTGGTGTTCTGACATGAGAATTTGGTGTTTTGTTGTTATGAGGTATATGTGTTAAATGATGTTATGTTGTTGTGATTTCCGGGATATGACTACTATATCTATTCCTTATGTCTTTTATAATGACTATGATTGTACTCACCCTTTCTTCTGATATTTCCCTTACCATGGGAAATGGGCAGGTACTCAAGGATAGTGTTGTACCCTAAATTTTCACCCCTTAGATGTCATCTAGCTTGTGTGCATTTTAGAATCATATGTGCATTTGTGTGAACTAACCTATATTTTGTAGTTTGTTTATTTATGTTCAAATTAGGTTTACATATCACCATGAAGCTCCACAATACGTTTGAAGCGAGTCAAGTCAACAAAGACCTCCAATGCAAGGACTTTGGAATTAGGGTTTACTCTGAAGAAATCACTAAGAATTTGGCTCTATCAAGCCAAGATTTGTGTGGTTCACTTACCTTATGAAGTCATCCACAGTTAAGGGACATCACTCAACAAGAATCTGAGGGCTTTGGGTCTTCAACAAGGGAAGTTTAGGCCTCAGCCTCACTGTGCCTCCAAGTTAGGGTTTCTGTGACACTTATCAGTCAATGGCTTTGATCTTCATCAAGATGGACTCCCAAACCCTAGTTCTTGATCCTATTGGTTTAACAACATCCTCAAGAGTCTCCTAAGACCTTTAGATGAGAAGGAAAAAGAGAGATTACGAGATTCAACCTCAGTACATTCACAATCAGAATTAGGGTTGGTCAGAAACCCTAATTTTTTAGGATTTTGGTTCAGATGGAGAATTAATGTTTCTAATCATCATAGAATGACTCATGAAGTATTCCAAGCATCCATATCAAATTTCATGAGGTTTCTTGCAAGGGAAGTAGGGTTTTGGTCATGAAAGATTTCATATGTTTGATTTTTCCTCTAATAGCAAAATTTGATTTGATCATAAGTCATAGACCACACATCCAATTGGAGTGACTCGAAGCTAATTAGAAAGCTCTCTTCAAGATCTTCAATTGTTTCAATATGACTTTTCTCCTAAAAATGCTTGAATTTTGAGTTATGGAGCTTATAAGCCAAATTGACCAAAGGACTTGGTAAAATTCTGCATGTTTTCCCTTCATGAACAGCCAACTTCAACCCTATTTTTCACCAAGCTACATTGAGATTCAGCACTTAAGTCAAACATGAGTTTTATAGAGGGCATTAAGGGCTTTCTAAAGAGTACAAGAACTCCTCCATCCATGGAGTGAGTTGAGAGTTTCGAATCAATGAAGTTTCGGGTCCATTTCTTGAATTTCAAGTTACCAACTTTGGCATAATGATACAAGACCTCTCCTAATCACCAAACCTCCTTTGTTTTGATGTTTAAAGGTCAGATTAACATGTTTAAACCCTCAGCCACGAAAATTGCAAGTTACAAACTTAAAATAACATAGTTTAACAAGGCATGTGCAAGTTGGTTCAATGGAGGGATAAACTTTTCCAATAAATCACTATTCTCCTTACAACTTGGACTCTGAACCACTCCCATCAATCCACATTGCCTCAGAGGTCTACACTAGGGCATTGAGGACATCTCCCTCTGAATACAGCTCACACGAAATGGAAGCTTCTCCAAAGGGCAGTCTTGGCATTTTTCAAATTCTGACCATGCTGTAGACCCTAATCTTCTCCTATAAATAGAACCTCAATCTACATTCAAAAGGGCACCAAAATCACCCCAAGAGAGGGCTGATTACTCACTTCGTTCTCTCATCCAAAAACTCTTGAAAATTTACAAAACCCTTGCTCTAGCTTATCTCACTCGAGCATTCACTTTCAAACTCCACAAGCCAGCTCCATACACCTCATAAAGAACATCCAAACACATAAACCCTAACTGTGATCACTCCATCACCACCTACCATTTCCAAACTCCATTTTGCAAGAACATTGTCTAAACTTCAATCCCCTCGTGCAAAACATGAATAAACCACACAAATCTTCCACAAACTTCCATTAGATCTTGTTTACACACCTGAACAAGTTCTGTAACAAACCCTTCATCACTTTCTATTTTCAAAGCTTTATTTGCACAAGGGCACGGGTTTGGATTTCAAGCTTGCATTCAGCCACTCCAAGCACTTTGTTCATCTCTACTAGCATCAACAAGCATAAAGGGAAGATGAGCACACCTCTGCAAGTCCCATTAAAGAGGCCTTGGACCTACTCCAAGAGGTAAGCCTTGAAAGCTTGGAAACTCATGAGCATGCTGTGATTTTATTGTTTCTTTGTTACTATCATGTGCTTGTTATTGTGTTTGAATCGTGTGAACTATTGCATCATTATTATGGCTTGTGTGTTTAAAGTTCTAAACCTTTGAATCTTTGTTGTATGTCTCTGGTTTTGGCTTTTACATGATTTGTGTGTTTATTCATAGGAAAAAGAAATGGCATATTTAAATTCCTTGTTCTTTTCTGGTCAGTTTGGGCTTTTGGTTTGTTAAATTTGATGGAAAAATGAGGTTGAACGAGGCTGTGGAAGTTGAGGGTTTATACCATGTGTTTCCTCTTCTTTTCCACGACTTTGTTTCGTGAGTTTGCATGGTGCATGGAGAGAGAGAAGGCGTGGCAGCATTTGAATGGTTGGCCGTGTTTCTTGTCGTGTAGTCACTTAAACCTCACTTGACCGGTTGATGCATGTCGTTGGCATGTTATCATTGGGCATTTTATATGGACATGGCGCTCGTCACATGAGGCCATGGCGCCCGTCACCTTCCATTCACTCATATAATATATATTTAACTGGGGGGCGAATACAATGGATGTATCGCCACCCCAGTGGTTTCACGCCTTGCCTGTAAACGAAGGGACTGGGGTTTGAATCCCCCTCGCCCCAGCCCCCTTTGTTTTGTTTTTTTTTTCCTTTCAGCTTTGTCTTGTAACTTGGGCCTTGCGCCATTTTTACTATCCACGCCTCCCCATTTCCTGGCCCAAAATGCAGCACAACACTTTCCTTTTCATTTTTATTTTACTAATACACCCCCTGTTTTTATTTCTTTTCATTTGTTTTATTTCATTTTCATGTTCAATTATGTTTTATTAAAAATAGATTGTGTTAATGAAAAATCCCAAAAATATTCATGTTGATACTTCAAAGTTTAATTTAATTTTCTTATATTTTTATTTGCATTTTTATTTAATTCTAGTATTTATTTCTTATTTTCTAAAAATAGAAGATATTTGAAACTAGTTTTGTGAAACTCTTTCGAAAAATCCCTTTGCACTTCACTTTCTTGAGCCAATTTTTCCAAGTGTCTTAGGACACACTTAAGGGACATTTTAGGGTCAACTTGTGACCTTGAATGAGGTATTTTGCTTAAGTTTTTGGTTCATTATTCAAACCTCGTTTCTAAACCTAAAAACTTGTGGTATTCACCTTGAAAAACCAATTTTTGAGAGGACTATCTTTGCCACACTTGCATGACACTTCACACACATTGATATAACTTGAAGTATGCCTTTCTTTTTGGTCTTATCTTGGTTTGTTTACATTGATTTCTTTTGATGTTATTCATGCTTAATTGTTGTACATTCCCTTTGAGTTCTTACACTCATTGCGTTCCTGTAAATTCAATCCCTTGTAACTTTCTTGTACATAAGAAGTTGTTATCTCCCCCTTCCTTCCAAAGGAAAGTCTCTCTATTGACTTCATGTCATAGATAGCTCAAATACCCTTTTAAACCTCAAGCCATCCCACAAGAGATAGCCATTAATCTCTTACAACTCTTAACTCATTCAAAACCTTCCATAAGAGATAGCCATTAATCTCTTCTCCTAAATAACCAATCCATCTTTACAAGCTTTGTTTTCAAGCTTTTCACCCCTTTTACCCCGTTGAGGGGAACTACGGACGCTCTGATTTCTCAAGTTCACCTTGAGAATACGTAGGCATAGGATTGCAAGATCCTAACGAGCTACCTTTTTTCTTTTTCCATCTTTTCCTTTACATCCGATGCCTTCTCGGATTCCACATTTTCTTTTTACACCCTTAGACCATACTTAGTGTATATATCCTTAGGTCTTTACCTTTAGCAAGCAAACTTTAACATAACACAATTACTAACAAGAGGTTCCCGTAGAGAACTACGGACGTTTAAGGTGCTAATACCTTCCTTAGGCGTAACCAACCCCCGAACCTTAGATCTTTCCCCTTTAGGTTTTACACGATCTTGAACCTTTCCTTTGGATAAATCAAAGTCGGTTGTAAAAGAAATATGATGCAAATTAATTAATAATTTGTTATCCGATTTTCACCGCAACAGAAATGGTGACTTCACTGGGGACGCCCTAAGAGGGTTAAGCCTATCTTGTTTGTATTTGTGTTATTTACATGTTTGCTTGCTTGTACATTTGTATAGTTATATCTGTATATATACCTGTTGTGCTTGAGTTTTTTTCTGTGTGCAGGGTTGCTACCTTGAGTGGTGAGATAAGTCCTAACCCGGACTTGAGAGCACTTATGATAGGATCGTGGTGTAATCAATAGTCGGTTGTTGGCAGTAGTACCAATAATTTATGGCATATGATGACCACACTCAGATGAGGCCCTTTGGGATTGTTGATGTCTGATGTGAGCAGTCACATTGATATTACTTTTTCAATTGAGTGCCAGGGATTCTGAGGACCATAGTTACCTTTACCCCACTTGGCATTTTAGGATGTAGTGCGGTGACTATGAAGGAGCCAGTCCTGAGTAGTTGTCACGCGATACTACACTCAGACGAGTTTATCTTGAGAATATTATTAACCTGTGTAAGTAGTTACATGGGCCGATAATATCCGAAGGATTTACGTAGACTCTGGGAACCTTTTAGAACCCTGTTCTACAGTTGATAAACCCTAGTACACACCCTGTGGTTGGTTCTCTACCCAAACTCCATGCTGTGATCTTGAACCCTTGATCTTGTTGCATGTGTTTTTGTATCCTGTTTGCATTGCATTGCATATCATTTGCATCTTTGCATGATTCATTGCATACGTCTGTTTGTCCAGTTGCTCATTGCCAATTGTCTCTATCTTCCAATCAAGTTGATTCCTTGACACCGATACCGGACTAGAGCTAATTACAGACAAAAGATGTCAGAGCAAGAGATGCACAATGTTGAGGTCCGAATGGAGATCGATGAACTTAAGTCGAGCATGACTAAACTAACTGAGATGCTCCAAGTTTTGATTGTTAGGGGAGAGCCACCCCAAAAGACAGTCATCCAGGAAGTTTCAAGTGCTGATCCTCCACCAGTTCAAGTGCCACCTTCTACTTGGCCAGAATTTGGTTTTCCACACAACTTTTCTCCACCTCTTGCATCTAATGCTATGGTTGGTCAGAATGCTATGCCAGTGTTTCAAGCTCCTGTCTTCACCCAGCCCAGACCTGTGGTTCATGCTGTTCCACAGAATGTTCGAGCTTCTTTCGAGAATCCCCTTTATGAGTACAATGTTGCCAGTGTTCAAGGGGAAGACCATGAGGACTTTGTTGAACCCGAAGTTGTTCGAGAGCAGTTTCAAAGCATAGAAAGAAGACTCAAAGCCGTTGAGGGTATTGATTTCTTCAATGTGGATGCAGATAACCTGTGCTTAGTATCAGACCTTGTTATACCTCCTAAGTTTACAACTCCAGATTTTGTGAAGTACAAAGGTCACTCGTGCCCAAGAGCTCACTTGGTCATGTACCTTCGCAGGATGACGGCTCATGCCAAAGATCAGAAGTTGCTTATCCACTGTTTTCAAGACAGCTTGAGTGGAGCATCACTCAAATGGTACATGGGTCTTGAGCAAAACTCTATTCACAATTTCCAAGACCTCACTAATGCCTTCATGAAGCAATACAAGTATAACATTGACATGGCTCCTGATCGCCGGCAACTGCAAAACATGTCTCAGAATGATAAAGAGTATGCTCAGCACTGGAGAGAGTTGGTTTCCCAAGTGGAACCTCCCTTGGCTGAGAAGGAGTTAACTGGAATGTTTATGGATACCTTGTCCCCGTTCTATTGGGAAAAAATGGTTGGAAGTGTTTCCTCTAATTTCACTGATTTGGTTACTATTGGCCAAAGATTAGAGGAAGGTCTTAAGAAGGGAAAAGTATCAAAGATTGCTGAATCTTCTAATGCTGTGAAGAAATCCTATGGGAACTTTCAGAAGAAGAGGGAAGATCAGACTAATGCTATAATGGTTGAAGTAAGAAAGCCTCGTCCTCAACCTCAGTATGTTGTTCACCCTACTATTGCCGCTGTTACTCCCGTGGTTACTGCACCACAACCAACTCAAGCTTTCCAACGTCCAACTGCAGGACAGAGCCAGTATCATAATAGGGGTCAATTTGATCCCATTCCCATGACTTACACTGAACTTTATCCTAGATTGGTTCAACAAGATTTGATTACCACAAGGCCTCCGCCCCCTCCTCCAAATCCTCTTCCAGCCGGCTATAGGGCTGATCTTCATTGTGAATACCATCAGGGAGGTGCAGGCCATAACCTGGAAAGATGCTTTGCATTGAAGGCTAGGGTACAAGAGCTGGCAAGGAACAAAGTCCTCTCCTTTAAGGATAATCCCAATGTTCAAAACAATCCTCTGCCAAGGCACGCCAAGTGAAGCCTCAGTCGACTTCGGCTCAGCTACTTCTTAAAGACAGGACAGCTCATCCTTGTGTTTGATTAGTCACTAGGCCTTTGTTTCTTGTTGTTTGTACTTTCCTTATTTTGTAATAGCTGTTTGCTTTCAAATTATGTTTGTACCTTCAAGTTTAATGAAATGAGCATTGCAATTCTTTTTTGTCTACTATTTACATCTTTATCTTTCGCAAAATATTTTTATTCGTGCAAAGATTGGAGGGAGGATGATGAAAACATTATACCCATAATTGCTGTTAGTATGCTTTTAGATCAAAACTTTGCTGACGATGTAAGGCATTGTTTCAACTCCTAAACACTGGAGAAATAAGGAAGATAACCCCTCTTTAACCCCTTTGAGCCTTGAAGTAGGAGTTTCTTTTCTTTACAAATAAAAACCCGCAATCTTAACCTGGGGCAGGGTAGTTCTCAGTTAACTTGATCGTGCATTCAAATACAAGAGTAGCATTCAAGACGCCTTTCAACAAAAGGTTGCATTCACAGTTTGCCTTCGCACACAACAAGCAAGTGTCGAAGATGTCTTTCAAGTCGAAAGCCGATGATGGTTCGCCGTAATCATTAAGTCAGACAGTCACTTTCTTTCAAAAAAGATAAAAATCAAAAAAGAAAAGCCCGCTAAGTCGAAACCTATGAAGGATACTTAGCCAAAATTGGGGCATCCCGCTGACTGTAAGATTCACAAGAAACAGTTCAGGCAAAAGTTAGGGACAATAAAAAAAAAAGAGAAATATTTAAATCCTTACCATAAGAGTCCTCAATGAAAAAAAAAACACAACCAAAAGTTGTACGGAAGCAGTGACTGCCATCACAAAGTCCATTAAATTTGGAACCATCATCATTACTATCATCAGTGCGATTCCTAACCTATGGGAACTTGTACGGAGTCTGAGTTAACTGAGCATAGGAATGACGTTCATCACGTAGAGTGGGTGGGTCACAAATAAAATTTGATCCTTTATCCTTTGTTTCTTAAACCGTGAACCAGACCACATTACAACCCTCAAAAGACCTAATTAAAGCGAGGTTATTTTGAAAGCATACTACAGCAAGGTTGCGTAAACTGACTCCAAAAGACCTTTGCAGATCATCTATTTTGGGCATACACCCTTTGCTTAAACTTTTCACTTTAATGTCTTGAACCACCGTGTTCAGACCAGTGACTCATATACTTTGCACCTCTTTCAAAATGATTTTGATTTCAAAAGTTGCATGAACTCTGCATTTACCATATTTGTACAAATACTTTTGTTTGCAAACTAACCTTTCTTCTCAAAGAATTTTCAAACAAATAAGAAACTTGGTCGGTGATCCAATCAGGGGCAAGTTCCTTCCATATCCTGTTGAGAATCAGTTCAAGATTTGTGGTTTAATGGCGACTTCTTAGAATTGGTTTATACAGAAGATTTTTCAAGACACATACTGGGGCAAGTCTTCCCAGTGTACAGTAAAACAATCATCTTTCAAGACTCAGATTGAGGCAAGCTTTCTAAGAGCACCATAAAATGGTCATTCCCAGAATCAATCAAGTTGAAGCAATGATCAGCTCATCTACAATAATCAGCTAGTCTGGAGCAGTTTACCTGAAGAATCCCCAAGCAACTCTTTATCCTTCCTACAAGGATCATCAATTTGGATACAGTTTACCAGTGTGGCAATGATGTGTTCAACATTAGCATCTCTAGTCCCAAGCAGAATAGTAGTGATCTCCGTGTTGAGGAATCAGTCTTCTAGTCTTGTCTTCTCCCCAAAAGAGTCGAGTAGTGTCATCAGCATCGGCATTTGCATGTGATCACATATCATCTGCATAATTTATACATATGCATATCATGAGTGTTTCATCCTCATTTGCATTTCTCCTGAGGTCATGTTGTAATCCACGTCTTACCCTGTGGTCAAAGTCCAACTTACTTGGCGCCTACCAAAACATTACATGTCTTTTCATTCAGTGCTATTCCTGAATGTTGTCATTATCTTGCGCATCTGATGTTGGTCTTCTCTCATTCCAGTGTTATTCCTAGATCTTTATATCCTTTCACTCCAGTGTCATTCCTGGATGTCTGTCTCTTTTGATCTCCAGTGTCATTCCTGGATATCTTATTCCTCTTGTTTCTCCCAGTGCTATTCCTGGAAGTTTTGCCTATCTTCTATAACCTTCATCAAATTTGCTTGGATATCTCTTAGTGCCATTCCTGAAAGTTCACAGTCGCTCAATACTTTCTTGGGTGCTTATTATTCACATTTATCTAAAGCTATTATTAGATATTGTGATTTATACCTTTCATTCAAAGTCATTATTGGATGTCTGGTTTCTCTACCATCCGATGCCTATCCGGAGGTGTCTCTCTTTCTGATATTTTTTAGATAGAGTCCTTGTTCACTTTATCTAAAGCCATTATTAGATATTGTGATTTATACCTTTCATTCAAAGCCATTATTGGATGTCTGGTTTCTTTACCTTGTTCACATTCATCTAAAGCCATTATTAGATATTGTGATTTTTACCTTTCATTCAAAGCCATTATTGGATGTCTGGTTTCTTTACTTTGTTCACTTTCATCTGAAGCCATTATCAGATGTAATGATTTATACCTTTCATTCAAAGCTATTATTGGATGTCTGGTTTCTTTACCTTGTTCACATTCATCTAAAGCCATTATTAGATATTGTGATTTTTACCTTTCATTCAAAGCCATTATTGGATGTCTGGTTTCTTTACTTTGTTCACTTTCATCTGAAGCCATTATCAGATGTAATGATTTATACCTTTCATTCAAAGCTATTATTGGATGTCTGGTTTCTTTACCTTGTCCACATTTATCTAAAGCCATTATTAGATATTGTGATTTATACCTTTCATTCAAAGCCATTATTGGATGTCTGGTTTCTTTACTCTGTTCACTTTCATCTGAAGCCATTATCAGATGTAGTGATTGTACCTTTCATTCAAAGCTATTATTGGATGTCTGGTTTCTTTACCTTGTTCACATTTACCTAAAGCCATTATTAGATATTGTGATTTATACCTTTCATTCAAAGCCATTATTGGATGTCTGGTTCATTTACCATCTAATGCCTTTCCGGATATGTGTCTCTCCTTCTGATGTTTTTTTCAGATCGAGTCTTTGTTCACTTCATCTAAAGCCATTATTAGATTTTGTGATTTATACCTTTCATTCAAAGCCATTATTGGATGTCTGGTTTCTTTTACCATCTGATGTTTTTCTGACTTTTCTTGAAGATCCCGTTTGAACTCTTCAGTATAAGAAAATTCCAGAAAATCTTTTATTGATGTTTATTCTTTTCAAATTGATTCCCAGTAGAGATCATGTTTTCTTTCTGGTTCCATGCCCAGTAAAGAGTGTGCTTTTATTTTCCCCAGTGTTTCCTCAGAGCTCCCCTCTGAGTCTCTTATATTGGTTAGTCTGTATCCCCAGTGAGTTTTTCTCACGGATATTGAAACCTTCATCCTTCCCCAGTGAGTAATTGCTCATTGTATGGACTTTTGCCTGTCGGCTTCCTCGGCATGTTGCATCCGTCATATTATCATACTAGAAGTTCATGGCATGTCAGCATTTGCAGGTTTGTTACTTGTCCTTAGCATCTGCATTCCATCTAAGGGCAAAATTTTCGGTTTGCTATATTTAGATATCTTTCACCTAGATGTCCCTGGAATCTCCGTTCCTTGTGCCATCGGGTGAAGTTATCTAAATAGGGGCAATTGTTGTACCCTAAATTTTCACCCCTTAGATGTCATCTAGCTTGTGTGCATTTTAGAATCATATGTGCATTTGTGTGAACTAACCTATATTTTGTAGTTTGTTTATTTATGTTCAAATTAGGTTTACATATCACCATGAAGCTCCACAAGACGTTTGAAGCGAGTCAAGTCAACAAAGACCTCCAATGCAAGGACTTTGGAATTAGGGTTTACTCTGAAGAAATCACTAAGAATTTGGCTCTATCAAGCCAAGATTTGTGTGGTTCACTTACCTTATGAAGTCATCCACAGTCAAGGGACATCACTCAATAAGAATCCGAGGGCTTTGGGTCTTCAACAAGGGAAGTTTAGGCCTCAGCCTCACTGTGCCTCCAAGTTAGGGTTTCTGTGACACTTATCAGTCAATGGCTTTGATCTTCATCAAGATGGACTCCCAAACCCTAGTTCTTGATCCTATTGGTTTAACAACATCCTCAAGAGTCTCCTAAGACCTTTAGATGAGAAGGAAAAAGAGAGATTACGAGATTCAACCTCAGTACATTCACAATCAGAATTAGGGTTGGTCAGAAACCCTAATTTTTTAGGATTTTAGTTCAGATGGAGAATTAATGTTTCTAATCATCATAGAATGACTCATGAAGTATTCCAAGCATCCATATCAAATTTCATGAGGTTTCTTGCAAGGGAAGTAGGCTTTTGGTCATGAAAGATTTCATATGTTTGATTTTTCCTCTAATAGCAAAATTTGATTTGATCATAACTCATAGACCACACATCCAATTGGAGTGACTCGAAGCTAATTAGAAAGCTCTCTTCAAGATCTTCAATTGTTTCAATATGACTTTTCTCCTAAAAATGCTTGAATTTTGAGTTATGGAGCTTATAAGCCAAATTGACCAAAGGACTTGGTAAAATTCTGCATGTTTTCCCTTCATGAACAGCCAACTTCAACCCTATTTTTCACCAAGCTACATTGAGATTCAGCACTTAAGTCAAACATGAGTTTTATAGAGGGCATTAAGGGCTTTCTAAAGAGTACAAGAACTCCTCCATCCATGGAGTGAGTTGAGAGTTTCGAATCAATGAAGTTTCGGGTCCATTTCTTGAATTTCAAGTTACCAACTTTGGCATAATGATACAAGACCTCTCCTAATCACCAAACCTCCTTTGTTTTGATGTTTAAAGGTCAGATTAACATGTTTAAACCCTCAGCCACGAAAATTGCAAGTTACAAACTTAAAATAACATAGTTTAACAAGGCATGTGCAAGTTGGTTCAATGGAGAGAGAAACTTTTCCAACAAATCACTATTCTCCATACAACTTGGACTCTGAACCACTCCCATCAATCCACATTGCCTCAGAGGTCTACACTAAGGCATTGAGGACATCTCCCTCTGAATACAGCTCACACGAAATGGAAGCTTCTCCAAAGGGCAGTCTTGGCATTTTTCAAATTCTGACCATGCTGTAGACCCTAATCTTCTCCTATAAATAGAACCTCAATCTACATTCAAAAGGGCACCAAAATCACCCCAAGAGAGGGCTGATTACTCACTTCTTTCTCTCATCCAAAAACTCTTGAAAATTTGCAAAATCCTTGCTCTAGCTTATCTCACTCGAGCATTCACTTTCAAACTCCACAAGCCAGCTCCATACACCTCATAAAGAACATCCAAACACATAAACCCTAACTGTGATCACTCCATCACCACCTACCATTTCCAAACTCCATTTTGCAAGAACATTGTCTAAACTTCAATCCCCTCGTGCAAAACATGAATAAACCACACAAATCTTCCACAAACTTCCATTAGATCTTGTTTACACACCTGAACAAGTTCTGTAACAAACCCTTCATCACTTTCTATTTTCAAAGCTTTATTTGCACAAGGGCACGGGTTTGGAGTTCAAGCTTGCATTCAGCCACTCCAAGCACTTTGTTCATCTCTACTAGCATCAACAAGCATAAAGGGAAGAGGAGCACACCTCTGCAAGTCCCATTAAAGAGGCCTTGGACCTACTCCAAGAGGTAAGCCTTGAAAGCTTGGAGACTCATGAGCATGCTGTGATTTTATTGTTTCTTTGTTACTATCATGTGCTTGTTATTGTGTTTGAATCGTGTGAACTATTGCATCATTATTATGGCTTGTGTGTTTAAAGTTCTAAACCTTTGAATCTTTGTTGTATGTCTCTGGTTTTGGCTTTTACATGATTTGTGTGTTTATTCATAGGAAAAACAAATGGCATATTTAAATTCCTTATTCTTTTCTGGTCAGTTTGGGCTTTTGGTTTGTTAAATTTGATGGAAAAATGAGGTTGAACGAGGCTGTGGAAGTTGAGGGTTTATACCATGTGTTTCCTCTTCTTTTCCACGACTTTGTTTCGTGAGTTTGCATGGTGCATGGAGAGAGAGAAGGCGTGGCAGCATTTGAATGGCTGGCCGTGTTTCTTGTCGTGTAGTCACTTAAACCTCACTTGACCGGTTGATGCATGTCGTTGGCATGTTATCATTGGGCATTTTATATGGACATGGCGCTCGTCACATGAGGCCATGGCGCCTGTCACCTTCCATTCACTCATATAATATATATTTAACTGGGGGGCGAATACAATGGATGTATCGCCACCCCAGTGGTTTCACGCCTTTCCTGTAAACGAAGGGACCGGGGTTCGAATCCCCCTCGCCCCAGCCCCCTTTGTTTTTTTTTTCCTTTCAGCTTTGTCTTGTAACTTGGGCCTTGCGCCATTTTTACTATCCACGCCTCCCCATTTCCTGGCCCAAAATGTAGCACAACACTTTCCTTTTCATTTTTATTTTACTAATACACCCCCTGTTTTTATTTCTTTTCATTTGTTTTATTTCATTTTCATGTTCAATTATGTTTTATTAAAAATAGATTGTGTTAATGAAAAATCCCAAAAATATTCATGTTGATACTTCAAAGTTTAATTTAATTTTCTAATATTTTTATTTGCATTTTTATTTAATTCTAGTATTTATTTCTTATTTTCTAAAAATAGAAGATATTTGAAACTAGTTTTGTGAAACTCTTTCGAAAAATCCCTTTGCACTTCACTTTCTTGAGCCAATTTTTCCAAGTGTCTTAGGACACACTTAAGGGACATTTTAGGGTCAACTTGTGACCTTGAATGAGGTCTTTTGCTTAAGTTTTTGGTTCATTATTCAAACCTCGTTTCTAAACCTAAAAACTTGTGGTATTCACCTTGAAAAACCAATTTTTGAGAGGACTATCTTTGCCACACTTGCATGACACTTCACACACATTGATATAACTTGAAGTATGCCTTTCTTTTTGGTCTTATCTTGGTTTGTTTACATTGATTTCTTTTGATGTTATTCATGCTTAATTGTTGTACATTCCCTTTGAGTTCTTACACTCATTGCGTTCCTGTAAATTCAATCCCTTGTAACTTTCTTGTACATAAGAAGTTGTTATCTCCCCCTTCCTTCCAAAGGAAAGTCTCTCTATTGACTTCATGTCATAGATAGCTCAAATACCCTTTTAAACCTCAAGCCATCCCACAAGAGATAGCCATTAATCTCTTACAACTCTTAACTCATTCAAAACCTTCCATAAGAGATAGCCATTAATCTCTTCTCCTAAATAACCAATCCATCTTTACAAGCTTTGTTTTCAAGCTTTTCACCCCTTTTACCCCGTTGAGGGGAACTACGGACGCTCTGATTTCTCAAGTTCACCTTGAGAATACGTAGGCATAGGATTGCAAGATCCTAACGAGCTACCTTTTTTCTTTTTCCATCTTTTCCTTTACATCCGATGCCTTCTCGGATTCCACATTTTCTTTTTACACCCTTAGACCATACTTAGTGTATATATCCTTAGGTCTTTACCTTTAGCAAGCAAACTTTAACATAACACAATTACGAACAAGAGGTTCCCGTAGAGTACTACAGACGTTTAAGGTGCTAATACCTTCCTTAGGCGTAACCAACCCCCGAACCTTAGATCTTTCCCCTTTAGGTTTTACACGATCTTGAACCTTTCCTTTGGATAAATCAAAGTCGGTTGTAAAAGAAATATGATGCAAATTAATTAATAATTTGTTATCCGATTTTCACCGCAACAGATAGCAGTAGAAGTTCGAGATAGCTTATGGAGTTATTAGTTATCTTTCCGCAGTGAAGAGGGTCTTGCTCTGATAGATGTAACATCGGGTCTTTGGGAATCGTTTGAATTAAATGTTGATAATGATGTATTGAAGTGTTTCATCTTGTTTTAAAAATGTTTTAACAAGTTTTGTGAGTTATGATGTCTGACGATGAATTTTTAATTGAAGTATTTTATTTTAGTAAAATAATGTTTTGAGAACCCGTGTTACGGAGCAGGATGTTTTTAATTAAGAAGTTTTATGGAAAAAATGTTGCACCCTTTTTTATGATTACTCTGATATAACTATTTAATATTATATGAATAATCGTGGGCTTTTAGAAGGGTGTTACACTCATAGGTTATCATTCAACTTGTGCATATCGACTATATTCACCTGAAGATGATAAAGTTGTGATCAGTCGAGATGTTCTGGTAGATGAAAATCAAAAATGGGAGTGGAGTCATGGGTCAGTTCGACAGGAAACTGGTCGACAGATGGAAGAGACAGTTCCGACGGTATTTGAAGAAGACCGACAAACTGAGGCCACGACAATTCGAAATGAAGAACCTCCTGAGCAGAATGTTAGAAGATCAACTAGAACAAGAGTTGAGTCGACAAGGTTAGCTGGATATGAGAGATTTCCAGATAATGCAATCGATGCAGATGGTGACTTAATAGAAGAAGTAGTGATGATGGCTGAAGCAGAACCAATTAACTTGGATGAAGCCATGAATGATTCGAATTGGTGTGAAGCCATGAAGGAAGAACTCAGTGCAATCGAGAAGAACAATACCTGGGAACTTATTGAAAAAGCCAGCAAGAAGCCTATTGATGTGAAATGGGTTTACAAGCTGAAACGAAGGTCAAATGGTGAAATTGCCAAGCATAAGGCAAGACTAGTGGCAAGAGGTTTTCTGCAGAAACCTGGTATTGATTTCGACGAAGTCTATGCGCCAGTGGCTAGGTTGGAAACAATCAGGATTGTTGTTTCGACAGCAGCATATAGAGGATGGAAAATACATCAGTTGGATGTAAAATCAGCATTTTTGAATGGACCTTTGGAGGAAGAAGTTTATGTCAGTCAACCACCAGGATTTGAGATAAAAGGGCATGAGTCGAAGGTGTACAGATTGAGGAAAGCTCTCTATGGATTGAAGCAAGCCCCGAGGGCTTGGAACAAAATAATAGATAGTTTCCTAATCGAAGCAGGTTTCACAAAGTGTGTGTCTGAGCATGGAGTTTATGTAAATGATGTCGACAATGATAGTCGAATCATTTTATGCCTGTACGTTGATGATTTGCTAATTACAGGTGCAAATGAAGCTGAGATAAGAAAAATTAAGTTGAAGCTAATGCAAGAGTTCGAAATGTCCGACCTAGGGAATTTGTCATATTTCTTAGGGATGGAATTCAAAGACACAGCTGAAGGTGTGTTCCTGCACCAGAAGAAGTATGCTCAAGACATCTTGAAGAGGTTCAAGATGACTGACTATAAAGCTGCAACAACTCCATTGGAAACAGGTGCAAAGTTGAAGAAGGTAACTGATGATGAGTTTGTAAGTTCGACATTGTACAAACAAATTATTGGATTCTTGAGGTATCTTTGCAATACAAGGCCGGACATTTGTCAGAGTGTCGGATTGTTAAGTCGATTCATGGAGAAACCCCAAGAATGTCATCTCATTGCAGTAAACAGAGTACTGAGATACATTAAGGGTACGATTGATCATGGTGTGCTGATGCCATGTCGAAATAGGACCAAGTCGAAAGATGCAGAGGTATATGGTTACACTGATTCAGATTTCAATGGAGACCAAGATGAGAAGAAGAGTACTGCAGGCTACATTTTCATGATAGAAGGAGCTCCAATCTCTTGGAGTTCGAGAAAACAAAGCATTGTGGCTTTGTCATCATGTGAATCTGAGTACGTAGCTGCATCGTATGCAGCATGTCAGGCAACATGGATAGATATGTTGCTCGAAGAACTCAAGATCAAGGAACCTGGGAAGATGAAGTTATTTGTAGACAACAAGTCAGCTATTGATCTTGCCAATCATCCTATGTGTCATGGTCGAAGTAAGCACATAGAAAGAAGGTATCATTTTCTCAGGGATCAAGTGAACAGAGGGAAGCTTGATCTTGAATATTGCAAGACTGAATTTCAACTAGCCGACATACTTACCAAACCTTTGAAGAAAGTCAGATTCGACGAGTTAAAGAAGAGCATTGGGATGAGAAGTCTCGAGAACATGAATTAGGTGGTGTGTTAGAAGTAATTCAAGCTCTCTGTCGAAGTCGAAGTCAGAGTCTTTATAGGTTTTGTCGAAGTCAAATTAGTTGTAGTGTTGTGTAGTCAGCTGTATTCGACAGAGTCGAATATAGCTGTTAAGGAGTTAGTCGAAATGTTTGTTTGGGCCTGGGCTTTGATAGCCTATATAAAGGGCTTTGTAATTTGTAATTACACACTACACACACAGCATTTAACACAATAAAGTTTAGAAAGTTTTGCAAACCCTAATCTCTCTTCTCTCTCTCTCTCTCTCTCTCTCTCTCTCTCTCTCTTTCTTCTTCTTCTTTCTCTTAAACATTCATCTTTCTTGAAACATAGTTCCAACAAGTTCTTCTGTTTTGATGGTCTTGACCTTGTTCTACTTTTACAGGATTTGGGCTTGTGAGAGTAAAGGTACTGAGGTTCCCCGTTGGGCCCAAAATGGATTTAATTGGGTTATGATTTGTTTTTGCTTCACTTGGGCTTTTTGCTGATGTTGGGTCCAAAGTATTGAGATGCTCTGTTTGAGATGTGTTTTCCCCCACATGTCCAGGTTCCAGCAATCCATTATGAGGTACTGCTTTTTCTGCGCCGCCCATTACTACTTCTGAGTTTTGTTTTTTACCTGTCATCTTGTCTCCTTCTTTAACTGTTTTTGCTTTTGGGTCAGTCTTTTTCTATTTTGGAGTTTTCCATGTAACCTTCCACTTGCCTATTATGATTTCTTGTACTTTTTCCTATCATTTTTCCACTTTCTTCATTTGTATCCAACTTTGAGAACCGAGATTTTTCTTTTCCAACACAAGCTTTGATACACCTACTGTCTTCTCCTTCACTCAATGATGACTCCTTTTCCTAGAGCTCCGCATTACTGCCTTCGTCTACCTTTTCATCCTCATGTAATAATTTCCAGAAATTTTCATGTATTCATCTTCCTATCTCTTCATCTTCCATAGAATTAATTGATGGAGGCATGTAAGATTCGTGTGAATTTACTGATTCATACCCATTCTCTTCACCATCTGAACTTCCCCACCTTGATGTTGCACTATCAGAGTTGCGCAATCTCATAATTCCTCTATGATGCTAATGTTGAAACAGTCATTGTTAATATGGATCCTTCTTGACCTGTTGATGAATTCTAATATAGGCGTTCTGATTAGAACTCTGGCCATGTCAAGCCTCTCCATTAGGATAATCAAGTGTATACATGTATGTATTTCAGTGGCAAATTTATTTATTGGACTAAGATTAATAATATTAATTAGTATAGTAAATTGCATTAATGTATATATAGTAGTTGCAGATTTATAAGATTAATCGTCATTAGTAAAATAAAAGAATCATATACAAGTTTGGATATGATTGATGGATCTTCCACAAGAGAATTTACTTCCAAAAATCTTTTTTGAGATTCCTTATGAAGTTGGCACACCGTTATCTCTCGATGAACCAACAAGATTGATATGAACATATCTAAAAACTTATTTAAGGAAATAATGGTGAAAAAATGGTTGCCTTGTATGTGGAAAACATATATGAAAGGTTGCCACAGTTTTTCCAAATTGTAAATTAAACTTTGATAATCAAAGCATCCGAATTTATTATGAAGATACATTAATGAATGTGATCTAAGAAGATAAGGAAAAAAGGTTCAACGTAAAGATGAAATAAAGAAGCTACAGAAGACATCCAAGCAATCTTAGATTTGGTTTAAACTCCCAACTAAACAACTTTGAATTTGACAACTTGAAGGATAAGACACATTTGTGTTGGTGTACAAGATGAAAAGATGAACGATGGAAAAAGAGAGAGAAAAAAAAAACAAACTTTCACTACTCTTGCAAAACGATTACAAAATGGTTACCCCATTACACTGTTTATGTGCACTACTTGTTACTCAGTGTGTGTACAACTATTGACAGCTACACTAGTATATATGCACAAACAAAAGTGCCACATAGGCAACATGCTAACCTACACTAGCTAGGTTAAGCTTAACAAAAACACTAATATTATTATTGAATATGAATTACTTCTAACACCACCCCTTAATTCATATTCAGCTAATCAAAACTAACAACACTAATTTTATCCCTCAAGTGGAGAAATTGATCAGTCTTGATCGCCTTCGTTAGAACATCTGCCTGTTGTTTCTGAGTGTTACACTGCAAAACTTGTAGCACTTCATTCTGGACTTGACTTCTCATAAAATGATACTTAGTCTCAATATGCTTGTTTCTCCCATGCAGCCCTGGGTTCTTGGCAAGTTTGATTGCAGACTTGTTATCAATCATCAGTTTTAAAGGTTTATTTACCTTGATATTTAGATCCTGCAGTAAATTCGGAAGGCAAACAGCTTGACATGCAGCCACAACACCTGCAATGTATTCACCTTCACAAGTTGACAAAGCAACAACTAGTTGCTTCTTGGAACATCAAAAAATATTACCTCTCAGATACTTAAACAAATATCCAGAAGTACTTCTTCTGTCAACTCTGTCTCCACACCAATCAGAGTCTGAGTAACACATAAGCTCTGAATAAAATTATTCTCCAAAAGGGAACAAAACTCCATACTTCAGAGTTCCCTTAATATACCTCAGAAATATATCATCAACTCTCCAAGAACCAACAAGATATAGGGTGTTTAGTCATTATACACGTGTCTTGATTGATATGAACATATCTAAAAATTTATTTGAGAAAATAATGGTGAAAAAAATGGTTGCCTTTTACGTGGCAAACATATATGAAAAGTTACCACAATTTTTCCAAATTGTAAAATAATTGGTCACATTAATAACTAATGCATCCGAATTTATTATGAAGATACATTAGTGAATGTGATCTAAAAAGATATTACATGTAGGTTGACATTCTTAGAAGACTCTGTCACATGTAGGTTGACATTCTTCACCAATTTTGCATGAAATCTTAAAGAAGGCAGATAGAGTGGTGCAACACGAGGTCGTAGAGCATAATGAGAAACTTCAAATCCCTCGGGCACAACATTAGAGCCCGTTTATTTTGCTTTTTCTTAAAAATGATTTTTTATAGTAATATAATTTTATATAAAAGAAATTTATAAAGAAATTTCTCATAAAAGTTTTAAATAAAAATTTAGTTTAAATAATTATTTTTAAAATTTTAATTTTGATATCTCATTATTTTATTGAATTTTTTTATAAATATCAAATTAAAAAAAAAAATACTTAGTTTTGAAACAATTTCAATTAATTTTTCATAAAAATTATTTTTTAAATATAATTCTTTTTAAAATTGCAATTTAGACTATGTTTTAATTTCAATAATGTATGTTATAAGATGACAAAATTAGTCTTTTAATTTATAAAAAAATATTAAAAAAAACTTATAATATTTTAAAAAATAATTTTATAAAATCTATTTTTAAAAATAAAGAAAAAAAATCATTTTTTTAAAAGTTAAACAAACGGTTGTTAATGTCGTGATGTTTTTAATTTATCTAAACAAAACAAATAACTTATGACATAGTAATAATCTCATAGCAACAAAATTTTAAAAAAAAAATTATATAAAAAGAAAATTCATGAGTCTAGTATACTTATCTCATCTTTCTTCCAACTATTATTATTTTTTCATCACATTATCTCACACCTCTCAGAAGAGTTGGAAGACTAGTATACTTAATGCCTTGAAACTTTTAGTTAAAATGTAGTTTCAAACTAACTTATAGGTTAATCCAAGAGTAGTGAAGACTCCCCCTCGAACCCACCGGTGTTAGATCAAGAACTTATAAGTTGTCACATTTGGCGTTGAGTTAAAAGCACAAAGTATTTGCACCATCACCATCACCATCACCATCTTGAAAATAGCATATTACACTAACAAAATCAGTTTACACAATCACAAACTTTTATTTAGATTTAACACTCAGAAATTGAAAATTGCATGGGGCAGCTTATATTGCACAGGAACCTATTTCCATTTCCCTAAAAACCGCCGCATACATGGTACATGGAAAGAAAGAAAAAAAACTCAACCTAGACGCCGAGAATTTCAACTTTTAATGTATCACTACGCGAATGATTCCATGAAGAACATTACAGCAGCACAAATCACAACCCCGGCCACTCTCTTATTAATCCTCAAATGACATCATACATTACATAGCAATAACTAACCATAAAAGTTGCAACTTCACTTACTGACCAATTTAAGAGCTTTTGCCTTCTCCTGCAGTGAATCCAGAAGGCTATCAAAGGCTTTCTTGAATGAATCAACTCCTTCAAGTTCAAGCTGGTTACCAACATTGATCCAATCGATACCCAATTTCTGGATAGCATTGTATATTCCTTCAGCTTCAGATGCATTTGCATCTATTGTCCTGGCTACAGCGCCATGATCAATAAATGCTAGAAGAGCTTGGTCTGGCATGGTAGATACCTGGGAAGTAATTAACAAGGCAATGTTAGTAAACAAGTTCAAATCGGTTCATATCAACTCCATGATAACTATAAGCAAATGAACATTGGAAAAATGTGATGACTTACGGTGTCGGGTCCAATAAGAGGAGCAACATATAAGGTGTCAGAGTACGCAGGATTCTTAACACTGGTGGAAGCCCAAAGGAGCCTTTGCTTCTTGGCTCCCTTTTTAACTAGAGCTTCCCACCTTGGACCAGAAAACTTCCTTTGGTAAAGCTGGTAAGCCAGTGCTGCTTGGGCTACTGCTGCCTATAAAATTCAATTTCGTAATGACTTACGAGATGAGCATACTTCATATCTTGGGGTTTAATAAATCCAAAAACTTGAAAAATTCTCAATTTGGAAAACAATATTCTGTTACCTTTCCGCGTAGATTAAGGGCCTCTGGAGTGCCAATTTTCTCAAGGCTCTTGTCAATGAGAGTGTCAACTCGACTGACAAAGAAAGAGGCAACACTTGTGACTCGAGAGAGGTCATTTAAACCAGATGCCTCAAGACCGTCCAAGTAAGCGTCAATTACAGCTTCATATCTCTCAAGAGAGAATATCAGCTGCAGACACAAGTACCACAAACATATAATTAGAATTTCAAAAACATGGTAAAAGATATCGCGATAGATGACACTCATCAATAACATTCGAGACAATAAACTTCTCGTTGTCCTACTAGAATTATATAGCATTGATACTTTTGATTAAAGACATGTTCAGAGCCCAAAATGTGTTGCTATCCAAAATTGACGCGACACTGGCACAATGTGTTTACACTCGATCACTTCATTTTTTTAAAATTATTATCGATGTCTATTGTCAGTGTCAGTGTAGTGTCTACGTCAATGATTCATATCCCTCGCTCCTAACCAGCAAGATCTAACCACGAGCCATAATCATTATGTTGATAATATCTAGGATTACTTATCAAGTAGCCAACATCCCAACCTGAAATATCTTAACATAATATGATACTCAATTATTTAATTTGCAAACTACGTGAAAGAATGTAGCACAAACTTACAGTCACGTTCACACTTATTCCATTGGCAATCACCTCCTTTATTGAAGGGACACAAGCAGCTGTAGCTGGAATCTTAATATAAACATTGGGGCGAGAAACAAATTTATGGAGCCATTTTGCAGCTTCTATGGTTCCTTCAGTATCATCAGCAAGACTAGGGGATACTTCAACAGAAACATAGCCATCACCACCATCAGTTTGATTGTAAATTTGTTCAAATAGTTTGGAAGCATCTTGTATGTCCTTCACTACAAGTTCCCAATAAGCACTTTCAATGTCTTTCCCTGCTTGCACAAGTTCCCTGCATGATAAAGTAATTTGTCTTTAGCGACAAGACCAGGAAACAAAATAACTAGAGAGCTATAGTGAAATTTTAGGCCACAACATAAAGAACAGCACATTTACAAAATTGAAAATGATACACATTTTTCATTTTTTAAGAACATTTTCCGCTGTAATGACTGTATCCATTAAACTCTGGGAGATATATTATAAGCACAGAAGCAGACAAAACAATATACTTAAGGAAGTGAAGACCTTCCCCTCCTGTAAAAAAAATAGAAACCGAGGAGCATTGTCTTTGTCGGTGTTGTCAATTAGTGCCTCTATAGCTCCAAAACATAGCGGAATTTGAACAAAATGCTACTCTCCGCAATCCATGGTTGACAACATTGACCTTTGTGTAGTTTACCAAGCTAAATATACATTATGAAATGACAAGCAAAACTAAGTAATATGCAGACTATAGACAGACAATAATGAGCCATGACTATGCCCCGACGGTCTACTCTACTGCTCATTACGTTGCTGTTCAAATTTGAAAGAAACACTTTTGGTATTAGTAAAAGATATCGATAGTACCTGAACTGATCATTGTAAGCATTTGAAGATGAGATAGCTTTCTGGAAGATCTGCAATCACGTATATACAGCATATTAGTGCAATGACAGCTGATATTACATAAAAAGATTCACACAAGTAGAAATGCACAACCATAAAAGTCTCGTTTTGCTCACTAGGTGACGCGATAAGTATAACTAAATAACATTATATTAGTATTACCGCTGGGTTACTAGTGACGCCTCTGACACCACTTTCAATGAGAGGAATCAGATCCGTAACTGGTCGGCAGAGGTTATCATACCATGGACTCTGCCCTTGTTTCTCATAAAGATCATGAAGTACTGTCCTCTTTGCAGGAACTCCATTTCCATCTGTTTGTGAGCATCTAACCCTGCAAGGACACAACCAACAGTCAAATATTTGCCACCACATAAATCCTGTTTAGCCGGTATTTTTCCGAACTCATGGCTATGAATCACAGACACCAGAAACACGACACCGACCACTGATACGTCCATACCAGTAATAATAACAAATAAATAAATAAATAAATAGAATGTAATTATAAGTATCGTGTCGGTTTCAAACACCGACCCGGACACATACACAACTTTTTTTCATTAAAACTAAAGTCAATTAAAAAGAAAACTTGATGCAAATATTTGAAATTAGAATTACTTTTAATTACAAAAATATCTAAATAAAATAAATCAAATAAAAACAAAACATATTTCATTTTCACTCTTCTACGAAAATCAACGATATACTATTTAACCTACCAACTTTCCACTACTCAAATTATCAAAAAATAAATAAAACTAACTAAACACGTTCTTAAACAAGATTCATCGATAATAACGATTCACGATTCACGATCACGATCGCAATTCATTTCAACTTCAATATTTCTCACAACACATCACAAAATTAAAAAAAAAAAAAAGCGTAAATAAAAAATAAGCACGATTCGTGATCCATGAATATAGATTATTATTCAAACCTTAAAGACGCTTTGAAAGCGTTTTCGTGATGAGTTCGAAGAGAAGCAGATAGGTTAGTTCTGAATTTGGATGTTGATGAAAGATCATAAGCGAGGAAGTTTGTTTTGATGGATCTGGAGCGAAGCGATTCTGGTGAAGAAGCGCTTATTGCGTTTGGTGTTGCAAGCTTTGAAAGTGAAAGTGAAGAAGCCATTGAAAATTGTGAAATGAAATGAATAAACCCTGCTTTTATTTTAAGTTATGCTTACTATTTATAATATTTCTCATTAGTTTATTAGACGATAAAAATTACCTATTTCATTTCATCCCTCAATTTTATCTTATTCACAAAATTGATTTTTTATTTTAAATTCAAACAATTTTGCTTTCTATTATTTTTTATAAAAAATGATAGTATATTTATTTTTTAATTTATATTTTTATTTATAATAAATTTATATACGATTATTTTTTATATTTCATAGAAAATTTAATATTAAAAAAATAAAAAATTTGTTAATTTCAAATACAAAAATATAAAAGAGATTAAAATTATTAAATTTAAAATAGATAGATCAATTTTATAAATCAGTTAAAATAGAAGTATTAAAATTGTAATTATATGTTTATTAAATTAAAATATATGGAAAGAGAGTTGGTGGAAAAGTTGGTGCAATCTACCTTTTGGATTGACTCAAAAGCCATGGGTGGGGAAAATGAGATGGGGTTGATAAAGGGGTAATATTGGAAATTCGTTGGTTTTTTCTTGGTATGGCTGCCATCTTTTGCTACATACATTTTTGTTGGTGCTATTATGATTCCATTTTCTTATTATATCCGTCTCAAAATAAAAGTCTAAAATTAAAAAAATTTGTCTCAAAATAAATTTTTTTTTATATTTTTAATACAATAATTAGTTTTTACTAACTTTACCCCTAATAAATACTCCCTCCGTCCCACAATGAGTGACCCAGTTGACTTTTCACACAAATTAAGAAAAAATAAATGAAGGAGAGAGAATGATATTTTTACTAAAGTACCCTTGTAATATATTGGGAATGATGAAAGTAATATTAATTAAAGGGTAAAATAGGAAAAATTGCATTGGAAATTGAAATGGGTCATACATTTTAGGACACCATTTTATTCCAAATGGGTCACTCATTGTGGGACAGAGGGAGTATTGTCTACACAACTTTCAAGATATTACATCACACTATACTTATATATGACAATCAATAGTACTCCCTTCGTTCCACAATGAGTGACTCAGCTGACTTTTCACACAAATTAAGAAAAAGAGAATAAATGAAGGAGAAAGAATGATATTTTTACTAAAGTACCCTTGTAATATATTGGAAATGATGAAAGTAATATTAATTAGAGGGTAAAATAGGAAAAAATGCATTAAAAAATGAAATAGATCATATATTTTGGGACACCATTTTATTCTAAATGGGTTACTCATTGTGGGACGGAGGGAGTAATTAAGAGCAATTTTGTAAAATTATTATATTTAATTATTCAATTATTACTTTTTTTAATCTATGGCTCTGTTTGGTAAAAATAGCGGTTGACTGATAAGTTAGCTGATAGCTTATAGCGTATGACTGATAGCTGGTGACTGATGGCTGATGACTTATAGCTGATGGCTGATGACTTATAGCTGATAAGCTAATTGAAGTGTTTGGTAAAATTAGCGGTTTAATTATCTGATAAAATAAAATGACATAAAAGATATTTAATAATTATTATTTTATTTTAAATTATAATAAATTATAAAGGATAATGGTGAGTTTTAGTTAAAATAATACGGGTAAAAATGGAAGAAAAAATGATAAGCTATAAGTCATAAGCTAAAACGCTATCTAAAATAGCGTCTAGAAAATAAGCTATAAGCTAATAAAATAAGCTATAAGCTCGTGATGAAAAGACTGTTACCAAACAGGTCTTTTATTGTCATACGAGCTTATAAGCTATAAGACATAGACTATAAGCTCAAAAACTGTCTTGCCAAACAGAACCTATGTAAAACAACCTTAAAAGATTTTTATTTTGAAACGGATGGAGAGAGTACTATTATTATCAAGATTTGACTAAAGTTATTTGAAAATTTAGATTATTGTTGTTATTTTACTTGTTCTAAAAGTACTTTTGAGTGATTATTACTTTTAAATTTTTTTAGTAATTTTACATCATCATCGTTACATCATAATCGTATAAATGTATTAATTTTAAAAAAAGTTAAAATAAACGTTGAATATTTTAAATTAATTAGAGGTCGTAATGATAATGTAAAATATTCAACTTTTTCTAATTTTAATTATTACTAACTTTAATTTATTTTATATAAAAATTAATTTTTTTAATTATAGATGTCAAAAATTTTATATTATTAACTCATTACAATTATTCGTTTGTGTTAATTTACATGTTATTAAAATAAAGATGAACATTCTAGTACTCTTCAATTTAGTTGGATACAACTATCCGTAATTAATCAAACAATATAATTCAATATCACGTCACTCTTATTTTATTTTGTTTTAAAATAATTCAAATTTTCAATACAATTTGTCCTAAAAGGACGGGTACGCAACATGAAATCTTTTTTTTTTTAAATGTTCAGGCCGAATCCCAACAAAACACTAATTGGCCTTAGGTCCATCAACCTTACAGGTTTCCTTAATGTTGTTTTTGGTTTTATTGTTGTTGCAAACCCTAACTAACTCATGCGTCGTTTTGTTTTCCTCACGCCGGATATGTTCAAATCTCACCTTCTTGAATCCATCTTTCATCCTCCATATGCTTTTGCATGCCAATCCCATAGCATTTCTCGATATGTCATTCTCACTCCCGGTCTTTGCTTTTATCAACTTCAAGCAGTCTGCTTGGAATACCACCATAGGTCTTCTTTCCTCAATCACTCGCATCATAGTGACTTTCAGTTACATAGCTTCTGTTGTCGCTAGATCGTTGTTCCTTTGGACTTTCGTGGATATCTTCATGATGATTTGACATTTGGCATTGTGGATCGCTTTTCCCAATCCCCAATTCCCTTCTTCCACCAGCGATGCATCTGTTGATATCCAGATTCACTCCATCATCTGGTTGTCCCAGGTATAGGCCATTTTTCTGTCTATTTTGTGCTTATTGACTTCTCTTTTATGAGTGCTCTGTTTTAGGTTTCTGGAGTTAGCGTTGTTGTTGTCCTCTACGTGGTCTTGTCTGCTAGTGTTTCTGTTGTCTATGTTCTTTGGATTTTGTTCATGCCCTTTCTCCAACTGATGCTTCTAGTGCTTTTCCTTCGAACTCAGGTCCATGTGTCTTGTCTCTTCCATTCTTTCCTTCTGATTCTTCTGATGTTGTTTTATATTGTTAATATTTCTTTGATTTTTGTCTTTAGTTTTTGTGTTATCCTTAATACGGTTCTATCTAATGGTGATTCTGATGTCTTTGTTGTACTTCTGATTCTTGTCTGTCATTATGCTTTCCTCGAATTGGCTTTGTCTACTGGTGATTTTGTTGCCTGTGTTTTGCATCTGTTATTTGCCACACACCTTCTCCCTCTGATGCATGTTGTACTGCTCATTCTACTTCAGGTCTGTCATTTTTGTCTCTTGCTTTTTATCCTGATAATTTGTGTCTTTGTTATTCTTAATTTGTTGTTTCCTTTTCCTTTGCTCCTTGTTGGTAAGTTTGGCTTCTTTGTTTAAGGTCGGATCATTTGGGTGCTTGCTAGTTTGATTTGTCTCCGACATCTTTGTGACCACCGTGTCTTTGTGAGGTTGGTTACCGTGCTTGCCATTTTGATTCCTATTGTTTCTGTCGTACCTTTGCTAAGTTTGTTTATTGTTTCTTCTGTAGTTGTGGTTGGGATCACTGCTTGGGTTCTGGTGAGGGTTGTTGTTCATGTTTTGGTAATCCTCGTGGCGTTTACAAGCATTGTTAACCGCCTCCAGAGGATGTAAGTCTTTTTCTTCGAATACAAACTTGTTTCTAATCTGCCATATGTTGTCTATAATATTTATGAACATGGATGTATGCTTTTTATTCATGTATCTCAAACAATTTTTGCTCAAATCCAAGAATTTTATGTTATTGTTATTAGTGTTGTTGAAATTGATGGTCAGAAGAGAGCTAAACCATGCGTATTTCACCCACCAGCAATCCATGAAGCAGTGGTCTATGGTTTCGATCTCTTCTTTGCATCTAGGGCATAGAGAATATGCAGGGATGTTCCTCATGCTAAGGTTCCTTTTCACTGGGAGAATGTTGGATAACATTCTCCATATCAGCATTTGCTTCCTAGGTGGAACCTTACTGCCCCTCACTTTGGTCTCAATCTCTTTCTCACATTCAGTGTAGACGTTTCCTCCTCATTCACCCTTTTCCATTATCTAATCATATTGTACCCCGACTTCATTGAATATAGTCTATATATGTTAATTATTCAATATATCTAAAAAGTAAGTTGTCTCTTATAAATATGACCGAAGGTAATATAGTAAAAGCAATGTGAGTTTTGTGATACATACACTTGAAAATTTTATGCTATTGAGAAAAAACACTAAGATTGATGTTGCCATTGCCGTAGAAGAGGTATTTCGAATAACTTTTCTTTAGCATTTTTTATTCTTAACTTAATCATTGTACTATCATTGGCCATGGTCTTTCAATGTATTAATGTATTTGTTTCATAGGAAAACAATATGGATTAGAAAGTGTTGTGAAAAACGATGCCTTGGAAACAAAAGTATAACCGGTTTGTTTATTGACAAGAAATACACATGGGTTAGGGTTAACAGGAAAAACAATAAGAACAAGAAGAAATTGGTTATAATTGTTATTCTTTACTTTCTCTTCAAATCAGATTATAAGTACTCAAGAATAACAAATAACTCTTTCACCCTAATTAGGATTTGCCACACTTATGATGAGAGACTAGTATGTTATTTATAATAAAACCTAACATACAAACTAATGGGCTTTTTAACAATCACCCATTACAAGCTAACTTAGGGTACAAGCTAACTTAAACAATTGGGCATAACAAACAATCCCAATTCGACAACTACATACTATAACATATTTCGACTATAGCATATAGGCCTTCGACAATATCATGTGAGCAGACTTCAACGGCATGCTAAACCTCTGTCGACAATACTAGATTTCGATCCAATATCTCACAAATCTCCACCTTGGAACAAACTCTATAACAACAAGAAACAAACTAGCTTTCTTCATGCAGCTTTATCAACCGCATACAGTGGAAAAACTTGCAACTAAGCAATGTATTGGTGATCATATCAGCAGCATTATGATCTGTCAAAACCTTCAGCACTTGGACTTCCCAACCCTCGATTACCCCTCTGACGAAATGTAACCTCACATCGATGTGCTTGGTTCACTCATGATAGGCTGAATTCTTTGACAGGTGTATTGCACTTTGACTATCACATTTAACAGTGGTAACTCGACCTTGAAGTTTCAGCTCCATTGCAAAACCTTCAAGTCATAATGCTTCCTTCACAGCTTCAGTTAGGGCTATATATTCTGCTTAAGTGGTTGATAAGGCAGCAACCTTCTGAAATGTTGCTTTCCAACTAACTGATGTGCCAAACATAGTGAACACATATCCAAAAATAGATTTTCAGGAATCCATACAACGTGCATAATCAGAGTCGACATATCCTTCGATTGTTGCTTTACTATCTTCACCCAAGGTTCCACCATAAATTAGGACTCTGTTCATAGACCCATTTATGTACCTTAGAATCCACTTCAATGCTTGTCAGTGAGCCTTTCCAGGATTCGCCATGTACCTGCTTACAAGACTTACTACATATGCTATGTCGGGTCTAGTACAGACCATATCATACATCAAAAAAGCCACTATATTATCATATGGAATGCTATTCATATAGCTCTTTCGACATCAGTACCGGAACACTGATATATACTCAGCTTGAATTGAGGGTTTGTCGAAGTCACAACAGGCTTTGAATTCGACATACCAAACTTTTCGAGAATCTTCCGTAGGTATGCCTCTTGAGATAAGCATAATTTCGACTATTTTCTATCTCTTCAGATGTCCATCCCAAGAATCCTGGACACGGCTCCCAGATCCTTCATGTCGAACTCCTTATTGAGTTCAACCTTCACCCTCATTACATCTTCGACATTGTTGCTTGCTATTAGAATATCATCCACACAAAGCAAGAAAATAACAAATGAATTACCAGGTCAAAATCTGAAGTAAACACAGTGGTCGAACTGACTTCTAATGAAACTTATGCGTGCCATAAACTTGTCGAATCTCCTATTCCACTGTCGAGGAGATTATTTCAGTCCATATAAAGATCTCTTTAGCTTGCACACATAATCTTCCTTCCCCTTTTCGACATACCCTTCAGGTTGCCTCATCAGAATTGTTTCATCCAGATCACCATACAAGAATGCAGTCTTCACATCCATCTGTTCCAGTTCAAGGTCGAATTGTGCCACCGTGGCAAGCAACATTCAAATGGACCTGTGCTTCACAACAGGGGAGAACACATCATTGAAGTCGACACCTTATTTCGGAGTGAAACCCCTAGCGACCAATCTTGCCTTGTATCTCTTCGACGCCATTCCTTCGATTCTTTCCTTAACTTTGAAAATCCACTTACAGCTGACTAACCTGGCTCCAGCAGATTTCTTGATCAGTTCCCAGGTGTTGTTATCATGAAGAGATTTCATCTCATCATCCATGGCCTTCAGTCATTCAGTCTTATTTCGACTCCTCGTAACTTCCTTATAGTGTCTAGGTTCTTCGTCTAGAACCTCACTTGCAGAGATTAAGGCATAAGTTATAAGATCTACATACGCAAGTCTCTGAGGTGGCTTGATGACTCTCCTCGACCTATCTTTTAACAATAGGCAGTCATCGACGATTTCCTCAACTTCCTCAGCATCTACTACTTCTTCATCGACTTCATCTGGGATACACAATTCAACATCAACATGCTCCACCTCAACAGGAATCTCTCCTTATTCCAACTCTTCGTCAGCATTATCAGTTTTCTTGAAGGCCATCTCAGCTTCATTGAAAACTACATCTCGATTGGTGATACAACTCCTGTGACCTGGCTCTAGACACCATGGCCTATAAGTTTTGACTCCTTCAGGGTATCCCATGAACATGCATTTCAGAGCTCTAGGTTCGACTTTGTCTTGCCTAATGTAAGCATGGGACATGCATCCAAATACTCTCAATTTGTCGAGATCTGGTGGATGTCCCGACCAAACTTCTTTAGGTGTCTTCATATCTAACGCAGTCGAAGAACATCTATTTATCTGACATGTTACTGTCAAAACAGCCTCAGCCCAAAACACCTTCTTGCACTCAACACTAGTCAACATGCATCTAACTATTTCCAAAATAGTTCAATTAAACCTTTCCGTCAATCCATTTTATTGTGAAGTACTTGCAGTAGTTTTGTGCCTTGCAATACTTGAGGCAGAACAAAAGCAGTCAAACACCTCATTGCAAAATTCAAGGCCATTTTCAATTCTCAACCTTTTGACCTTTCTGCCAGTCTGATTTTCGACCAGAGTCTTCCAACCTTTGAAATTCTCAAAATTTTCATCCTTAGTCTTCTGGATGAATACCCATAACTTTATGGAATAATCATCAACTATGGATAGAAAATACCTTGTGCATGAATGTGATAAACACCTCGCAGGCCCCCAAAGATCAGTATGGATGTAATCAAGGGATCCATATGTTATTTGTTTATCTTTATTGAACTTCACTCTGCAAGATTTTCCAAGTAAACAGGGTTCACAAAACATCAGCTTTTCGACTTTGTCTCCACCAAGCAGATTTTGTTTCCCCAGTTCGATCAGACCCCTTTCACTGACATGGCCAAATCTCATGTACCAAATTTCTGTCTTCGATAAAGGTTTCGTGGATACAACATTTGTCAAACCACTTACTACTTCAGCCTCAAGGGCATACAAGCCTTGTTTCTTCACGCCTCTTTAGACTTCCTTCGACCCTCTCATGACTCTTAGGATACTTTTCTCTCCTTGAAAAACATATCCTTTCTTGTCGAATTCACCAAGAGAAATCAAATTTCTCTTCAAATCAGGTACATACCTGACTTCAGTCAAAAACCTTATTGACTCATCATGGAGCTTGAATCTCACAGATCCAATACCTGTAATTTTACAAGCTTTGTTGTTTCCCAGTAGCACTGATCCACCATCTTGATCACATAGCTCCTCGAACAAGTCTTTGTTTGGAGTCATGTTCCAATTACAACCTGAATCCATAATCCACTATTTTCTTGAGTCGCCGCTTGAAACCACAAGAACATCAGATGAGTCGAAATCATCTTGAACAATGGCTACATTGCCATTATCCTTACCTCCACGATCTTTCAGGAGTTCAAGGCACACTTTTCTTGTGTTACCCTCTTTCTTACAATGATAGCATCGAATACTAGATGCCTCGCTACTATAAAACTTCTGTTGACTTTTACCTTTCTTCTTGTCGAACTTACCATCCTTCCGCAAGAATTTTCCCTTAACGGCCAAACCTTCACCAACCGTCGAAGGTTTATGCTCCTTTCATTCGTTCAAGTCCTTAGAATACAAGGTTGATTGAACTTCTTCAAAGCTCAGGGACTCCCTTCCATACAGGAGAGTTTCTTTGAAGTGAGCATGTGTTTTTGGTAAAACGCACAACAACAACAACGTTTGATCTTCATCATCAATCTTCACATCAATATTTTCAAGATCAAGAATCAACTTGTTGAACATATCCAATTGCTCAACCAACACTTTGTCTTCACTCATCTTGAATGAATACAAAGCTTACTTCAGGTAGAGTCGATTCACCAGCGATTTAGTCATGTACACACTTTTAAGTTTTAACCATGACCCTGATGTCGTAGTCTCCTTTGATACCGTCGGAGAACATTATCACCAAGGCTCAACAATATTACGTTGTGGGCTTTTTCTATCATGGTCGTCTTTTTAGTTTCCCTTAACGCAGCATTCATGGCTGCCTCTCCCTTCAACGCTTCCAAACAACCATGCTGAACTAGTAGGTCTTTCATCTTCAAGCACCGCAGGCCGAAATCGTTCACTCCGGTGAACTTTTCAATCTCATACTTTGTTGACGACATCTTCTCCACACTCACCGCACCAATTTGTTGTGAAAAACGATGTCTTGGAAACAAAAGTATATCCGGTTTCTTTATTGACAAGAAACACACAAGGGTTAGGGTTAACGTGAAAAATAAAAAGAATAAGAAGAAATTGGTTATAACTGTTATTCTTTACTTTCTCTTCAAATCAGATTACAAGTACTAGAGAATAACAAATAACTCTCTCACCCTAATTAGAATTTGCCACACTTATGATGAGAGACTAGTATATTATTTATAATAAAACCTAACATACTAAACTAATGGGATTTTTAACAATTACCCATTACAAGCTAACTTAGGGTACAAGCTAACTTAAACAATTGGGCATAACAAACAAGCCCAATTCGACAACTACATACTAGAACACATTTCAACTACATCATGTAGGTCTTCGACAACAACCTGTGAGTAGACTTCGAAGGCATGCTAAACCTCTATCGACAATACTAGAGTTCGAGTTATCGGCGTTGGGCTTGGTCGGTACCTGCTTGGGGAACCGAACTCCCGCCTCTTTAAACTCCGAGTTAGCACATTCGGAGAGAATCTTTTCCCTGGAGACAGTCAGGGGAGTGTAATCGTGGAGTCGGCTGGAGGGCCCCTTGTGGTCCCGGGATTCCCGGAGACGATCTTTACGCCTTCTTTCCCCTCGACGGGATGTCGAGGGCTCATCGCCTTTGGAGGCCCGGGCATTTTCTTGATGGCGTGAGGCTCGGGCGGAGCTGGCCGCTTCTTTTTCTTCGTATTGAATATACGCCTGCGCCTTGAGGAGGAAGGCGTCTAGGCTCCTTGGAGGTGCAAGGCCAACAACTTTAGAAAATTCTAAATGTGAGCGAAGTCCTCGTTCGAGCAGAAATTTCTTCATGTCGTTGGTAGTGGAGACTTGCACAACTTCTTTATTGAACCTCTCAATATATGCCCGAAGGGGCTCATCCTTTCCTTGAATTATAGCCTCAAGGGAGACTTCAGTCTTTGGATGGCGGCGTGACGCCGTAAAATTCCTGGAAAACATCCTGCCCAGCTGCTTCCACGAGGTGATGGACTCCTCGGGAAGTTGTTTGTACCAGGTCATCGCCCCTTTCTGGAGCGTGGTCGGGAACAGACGGCATTTGATGGCGCCCCGGACGCCACGGTAGTAGCGCATCGATGTTTTCGATGTGCTCATTTGGGTCAGTTGTTCTGTCCTAAGTACCCAAAGACGGGGGTTTCTCCAAGCCATTGGGGAGGCGTGTAGCCAATATCTCCTGAGATAATTGGTCGTGGGGCTCATCGTCGCTGCTGGAACTGGTCGGGGAAGGGGAGCGGATGCTTCGCTCATGACGGCGACTTCTACGGGGTGATGGTGTACGTGCCCAACCTTTTGGTCTGACCGGGGGTGAACGTTGATCTCTCCGAGTTTTCTTGTTGCCCAAGCAATGGTGGTTTTGCGGGGAAACATGATCGCACTTCAGAATGGCATGGGACTCTAGTTCTTGGCGCACCCGACGATCAACTTCCTGCCGGGGTTGTGGACTCTTGGATCGTCATCGATCCTTTCTCGGCTGAGGGGATCTCGGATGGACAAATTCTTCCAACGCCCCAATCCTCTTGTTCTGTTGGAAGATCAAGAGGTTGGTCTTGTTGATTTCTTTAAGGAGGGCCACCACGGTCGGGTCGGCGTTGGGTGGAGCTGGTACGGGCTGGAGGGCCAGCAAGGGCAGGTCGTCATTACGGTCAGTATGAGTGAGGGAAAGAGACGCGGTAGCTCCGTCTCTTTGATGATGGGCGTCTCCTCTAAGGAGGGATGCAGATCCGTCAGCATTAGTTTTGTTGAAGGGGAGAACAGAAAGATTGCGAGCATCTTGGACTTGATCTTGGGAAGCCATGATCGTAATCTTGGATAGAGAATGTGTTTTGGTCTTTGAATCTGAGGTGGATGTGAAGACGGGGATAACAAGTTTCCCACAGACGGCGCCACTGATCGTGAAGGCTGATCAGATCCTAAAATGGGCCAAGAAGAACGTCTGCGATGCTGGGTGCGTGAGATGAGGAGGGGGTGCACCTATAAGGCACTCTGATGCTAAAGTAAGAATCGGGAGAGAAAAAGGCAAGTACAAAAGTATGAGTTTCTTAGAATGATTTTGGATACCTGACTCTCTCAAATGAGAGGGTATTTATAATGTCCCCAGCGCGTGGCCAACGGTCCCTATTTTCAAGGCGGAATAACCATTTTTTGAAGAATATGTAACTGCCAACAACTAGCCGTTATGACGGGCAGAGATGCCCAAAACTAGTCGTTGCCACGGGCAATGGCGTAGTTCCGGGCACAGGCGTCATAACTGTTCTTGGATGGAGACGTGCGCAACGGGAAGGAATTCCGGGGAGGGGCAAATGACCTTGAGGTTCATCTGTCCATATGTGCCCGGTAGAGGGGTAGAAAGGTAAATACTGCCCCGCACCAGCTGGACTTAGGCGATTGGGCCGTTCTGGGAGCAGAAGTGAATTGGGCCATGCCTAGCCATTGGTCTAGTCCGGAACAGTTATGTAACTCTTTTAATTAATAACGATTTTTATTCAACCGACCTCTTGCATTGGACTTCTCTTAATCCGAGGAATAACCCAGAAATGTACATAAACTATGACCTATTCATAGATAGCCAATGTATGATTGTCGGTCCTACCCGAGATGATCTTTAAAAGTCGTCATCTGACTTTATAAAATTTCCGGAATATAGCCCTATCATATTTGGTAATGCTTCTGATCCCATTGGTAAAGTAATTTTATAGGCTTTTAAGTTTTTTAAGAGTTTAATTGATATGCACTGACAGTGTAAAATAATTTTACACTGTCATCCAATAAAAATATATTAATCTGCCATGTCATACATTTAACTTAAAATTTACAGTCTGATATGGCGGGATGCATCAGGGTAATCACGTATCTATTTTAATTTAGGCATAATTAGTCACTGGGTCCCTTAACTTTTAGCGAAGTTCCACTTTGGTCCCCGAAGTAAAAAACGTTACATAATGATCCTTTAATTTAAGTTCCGTTAAATATTTTGGTCCTTTCTGTTAGTTTGTGTCAAAAAAATGTTAGTTTGTGTGAGCTGGCATGCCATGTAGGTGAATTTAGAATTCCACGTCAGCATATGTATATGTAACGTACATAGGGTTCCATTTCTTCATCTTCTTCTTCAGTCGTCTTACATCTTCATCTGCAAATCAGGGATAAATCCCTTTCTTCCATCTTCCTTCTATTTTCTTCCATTATCTTCTCCAATTTAGGAATTAGGGTTCAACGTCAAAGAGTGCAAGCAATTCCTTAACTTCAAACAACCATAGTTACGGTACAGGTGGTTCTTTGATTCGTAGAAAGAAGAGAATAAAGTGCTTTTGTCAAGATGAAAGTGTTCTTAGAACAATGAATGATGTGAACAGTGTCAACAAGGGGAGAAAATTCTGGGGTTGTAGAAATTACAGAAACCACATTGAAAAGGGTTGTAATTTCTTCAAGTGGTTGGTTTAAGAGTTTGTTGATGAAAGAGATTTGAAGATTGAAAGACAGAAGAAGAAAATTAACAATTTGAGGAATGAAGTTATCTACACTAGAGGATGGCTCAAAGTGTCCATTGTTGTTGGGATTGTTAGCTTAGGGTTGAACCTTGTGTTTGTAACAATGTATCTCAGTTAGTGTTAGGGTAGTTCAAAGACATGTTATTATGTTGGTAGTTTTATGGTTGAACCTTGTGTTTATAACAAATTGATGAGTTTGTTCAATGAATAATGTAATGTTATGTTGTTTCAATGAATGATGCATTGTTATGTTATTTCAATGAATGATGTATGTGTTTTGTTTTCACATTTTAATATCCAACCTGTAAAAAATGCAGACTAATGAACAAGAAATATTGGAAACAAAATGTAACATAACTTGGCATCATAAGCCATTCCAACATTCATTAACACTATCAATGTTGATACATAACATGTTCATTAAAAGAAGGCCATTATAAGGCATTACATAACAGGTTTCAAAACAAAAGCCAATGATAAGGCATGACATAACAGGTTCCAAAACAAAAGCCAATTATAAGGCATTACATTACAGGTTCTATTCCAAAATGTGCATTAACCAAAAACAAAAGAGACAAGCCATTAAATGGCATTACAAAATCTTAGTAGACAGATTAATAAAGATCATGGTTGGCTGGAAACAGGCTTGCCACCCTTATGAAGTTTTTTCTTAGTTTTGGGTGGTGGTGGCTGTCTTGTAACAGTTGGTGGCTGACTTGCTGCAGTTGGTGGCTGACTTGTAAGAGTTGGCTGCTGAGTTGTTGCATCATGTGGTGGTTGGCTTGCTGCAACTTGTGATGGTTGCTGATTTGCTGAATCCTGAAGTGGTTGAGGTGCAGCAACTTGTGATGGTTGACTTGAATCAGCGTGGGATGGTACCTAACTTGGTTCTTGTGGTTGTGGTAGTTTACAAGTGGCCTTGTTGTGACCATCCTTGTGGCAACGACTACACTTTATACCATGTCTTGCCCTCTTCATATGTGTCTCATCCCTCACCATCTCTCCAACTTCCCTATTCCTTTTTTTCTTTGGCCTTCCAGGTTGCCTCTTTATTGGTGGTGGCTGAAGATCAACAACACTTGTCTTTGCCCACAAGGCTTCCCCATTAAGTGGATATATTACATGTGTATAGCAAGCAACATATTGTTCCTTCTTGTAGCAGTCAGGTACAAAGTCATCAATCTCCAAATGTTGATCTTTCATGCAAGAGATTGCATGACAGCAAGGAAGTCCAGTCAGCATCCATAGTCTACATGAGTACTCTTTCTTGTAAAGATTGACAACATGGTTTTCTCCATTGAGTGAAGTATGCCTCACCTCATAATCTTATTCACCTGCATGCCTGTAAACAAGTAACCATTCTAATGTTAGTCTATGCAAATATGTTAGACATTTGAAAGTAATGTTCAACAACTCAAACATGTTACCTCACAATCCAATGATTGGTTTTCTGTGATTCCCTTTCAATCCTCTTCTTGATGTTAGGTAGTATGATACCATCATATTTGGTAATCTTTTGCCTATTGGATTCCCACCTCTGCATTAGGTATACTCTAATTTCCTCCAGCATTGTGACAATGGGCTTGGATCTAGCAGCTACAAATACAGAATTGAAGGCCTCTGACATATTGTTAACCAAAGTGTCACAACCTGAGCTTGGTTGAAACCTTGATTTGCGCCAAAATCTTGGTGGAATTTTGATAAGGTGTTTGAAGGCCTCTTCATTAACTCCTTTGATTTTAAGCATAATTTTCTCCCAAGCATTAACATAACTAGCATATGCAGCCCTCCACATCAACTCTTTTAATTTCAGGCCATGGAACTTTTTCCTAAAGTTACTATACAAATGCCTGCAATATAAAGATAGTGTAAGCAAACATATAAGAATAATTATCTATGTCATACTCAACATGTAAGGCAACTTAATACCTAACACAGAATCTCTGGTCAACATTGCCAAGTAGTTCATCTAGAGCTGGCAGTAGACCCTGCATCCATAAATAAGTAGGAATAATGGTGAAAATAAAACAATTGGGTTACATACAAACAATTGGCTTATAAATTTCAAGGTGAGAGTTTAAAACCTTTTGTTGATCACTAATGAAGGTATAGGTTCAGCACAACCTGACTCCTCCCAAATTAAGTATCAATAACTCCAAAATCCAGCTCCATGAGTCTTTAGTTTCACCCTCAACAACAACATATGCAATTGGAAGCATTTGGTCATTTGGGTCCGTACCAATAGCAGCAAGTATTTATCCTCCATAGTATCCCTTTAAGAAACAACCATCTAACCCTATAATATGCCTGCATTTGAAAAAACTATCATTGCAAGCTTTAAGACATACATACACCATTTGAAAGTGAGGATTCAATTGACTAGGGTTTTCACTGCTTTCCCCTTGAACTGGTGGCTCACTTGTAATCTTCACAGTTGATCCTGGGTTTGCCCTCAAGAGTTCATGGCCATAATCATGATTTCTTCTATACTGTTCTCTAAAAGAGCCATCAACAATATCAACAGCTAGTGTTTTAGCTCTATATGCCAATGTCTTGTTAATCCCAACATTCCACTTTTCATGTGTTTTCTCCATAATATCAGTCAACCTCAAAGATGGATTCTCTCTAACACTTGACTGAATCTTCTTGCCCAACCATTTTGAATTGAGGAACTTAATCTTATAATCCCTACTGCATGTATGCTTGTCCACAATTGTCCTAAATTGCCAAGTCTCCTCACCCTTTATATTAGCACAGTAAGCCTCCCATGGGCAACGTGCCTTACACTTAACTCTCATTCTTGCCTTATCATTTTTGGTAAATTTGAAGTTCCTTCCTGAATGAATGACATATGTTCTTATTGCCTCTTGAAACACCCCATTTGTGGGAAAATATGTACCAAGCCCCCATTTGCAGTCTTCCATTCTTTTTGGAAGCTTAAAGGTTACAAAGTCATCCTTTACAACCTCATTATTCTCACTATCATACTCAGTAGGCATTTTATCACTGTCATACTCCTCAATGTCACTTAAACCTTTCAAATTGTCTACATTTACCTCACCATCATTATCAGCACCTACATCCCTAACAATTACCTTTTCCTTTCCTTTCCCCTTCCCTTTCTCTTTCCTTTTCCCTTTCCCATTCCTTTTCCCCTCCTTTTCCCTTTCCCTTTGTCTTTACCTTTCCCTTTACCTTCTCTCTTCTCCATACTTGTTGCATTCATTTCATCAATTGCTATCTCTCCATCAATACCTATATCATTATTTGAATCTTCAAAATCCACATTCAAAGCACTGTCATCACTTTCATCTTCTTGGTTACAGTTAACTACCTCATCTTTTTCTTGGTTACAGTTCAGTCCTTCATTGATTTCATTTACTCCAACATTCATCCCTACCTCCACATGCTCCTCCATTTCAGAAGTGGTCCCCACATCTTCCATATTGTTACAGTTTGTCTCCTCTTGCCCCACATTCTCCTCAGTTTCAAAGTTGGTCCCCACTTGACCCACATTGTCCTCATTTTCAACATTATCTTCAATCCCAACATTCTCTTCATCAGCTCTTGTCCCCTCTTCAACCACATCTTCATCCAATGTGGTCCCACCTTCATTACTCCCCCTTCATGTACTTCACCAACCAAATCTTCAGCCACTTTGGTCCCACCTACATTATTTCCCCCTTCATATACTTCACCAGCCACATCTTCACCAACCACACCTTCACCACACATATCTTCACCCAGCGTGCTAACATCTGGCAGTGACAATATGGGTTCCTCAATAACATCAGGTTCAAACACAGGATGTATAACATACAAGTGGCATTCCCCAGTCAACACTGCAATTGTTCTCATCCTATCAGCCCCCTTATCATTTTCTAACTGAACTATGTCATTAACAATCATGTCATCAAAATACCAAATTCTATCAATGGTAGGGTACCCTAACTCTCTTAACTTGTCCAATATTTCAAAGTAACTCCAGTAATCAGGATCAACATCCCATATCTCCTCTAACCCTACATAACCTGACTTGGTAAAATTTGCAAACTCCTTAGAAAATTCACTAGAATGATGAACAACACACTTAAACCTACTCTCCATGACCTAATAAACCTACATATAGTATAAGAAGTACTAAGTAAGTTAGGTATAGAAGAAAGTTAACATTTTTGAATCGTATTCTTTCAAGTTCATACTTTAGGGTTTTCACTGTAGACGATTGAAATAAAGAAGTTCTTCTTCTTTGTTCTACTTCAATGGAGGGTTGTTCTTCAGCCTTCGTAAACTTCGTCTTTAGTTTACTACGTCTTCAGTGTTGCAGGTTCTTCTGCCTTCGTATCTTCGTATTCAGTGCACTCCTTCGTCAAATGTTGTTTTTTGAACCTGAGCTTTCACTAACAATCTAAGTATGCCCTAAAACTTTTCATCTCCTTAATATGACTGTTAAGTCTAATACAATATCCACATCATCCATTAAAATAATTTCAGAATATCCAACTAGGCAATATAAAGTCTAACAAGACAATTTCTAACGTTTTCTCAAGTAAGACTAACAAAAATGATTGATATTTGTAACGGAATATAAGTTAGTGTACTATAATGTAACGTTTTTTTTCTTAAGGGACCAAAACGAAACAATGACTAAAGTTAAGGGACTAAAAGAGATATTAAGCATTTAATTTACATTGTTTTCAATTTGAACATATCAATTTTTTTTGGGTTAATACCTATTTTCCCCCTGCCATATGGGCGTGTTTTGAAAAACCCCCTGCGAAAAAAAAAGTTACAAGACTGACCTTAACAAATTTTAAAAGTTTTGATTTAAATCTTTGTCAGGCCACATCATCAAAAATGCTTATGTGACAATCATTTTTTTAATTTTTAATTGGAACATATTGCCACATCAATTAATTAGGACATGCAATGACTATTTTACCCTCAAGCACTTTTTCTTTTTTTTATTTATTTTATTTATAATTTTTTTATTTATTTAATTTTTGAATAAATTTATCAAATGCACGTATTAATATTTTTTTTGAATTATTATTTTAAATTTATCAAATTGTTATTTTAAAAATTATTTAAATTGAGCCAAGACCAATAGACACAAGACAAACTCCACCATTGTTTTTGGCACATGTGATATTTCATTTACAAACTAATGTACATGTAAGTAATATATACACTAAATTTATTGCAAAACTATCCGATGTGGGACAAACTCCACCATTGTTTTCTCCATCCCAACATGTCTGAAGAACAAACTCCATCATCACCCATTCTCAAAGCACCACTTCTACCTCTTCATGAACCAATCCAACAAACACAAAACAATTCCTTTACAGTCACATCATCCACTTCTACCAGATCCCACGTTTCACCTTGTTCATCCCTCTTTTCATACAGCCATCTCCCTCACGCTCTCAAATGCTACAGCGGCAACGACACAATCCTCCGCCACGCCGGAATTCATCACCGGCATCGGTGAATTTCAATCTGAATCTCAACTCAACTCAAATCCATCGTTTCAATTCTTCCGTGTTTTTAAAATTCGAACTCCATGCCACGAAATGGAATTAGACGGTGACGAATATCAATCCTTTTAGTTACAGAAATGCATATACTGCTCTTCTGTAGTTCTACTTGAGAGTCCTCTCTCACTTGTTCAGCCAAAAAATAAAAGAAAGCATTGCTACTCTTGCAGATAAACGACATGACTCCTTTTCCTTTTCTCATAAATAATACATGTATCCTTATAAAAAACATATATCGGTATATCATCATTTTTGTGCAATCTCTTTATCTGTGCTTTTGCTAAACTAGTATGGCTCAGAGTACCTGTGTTCTGGTACAGGAATAACATATTAATTATATGAAAAATAATAAGTAATTGGAATCATGAGATAAATACAATTTCATAAATACTACTTTGAAGTTTTCAACATAACTCTGTAAAATATATCAAGCAAGTAAAACTCACAAAAGATGGTACAAAATTTGAAGGTTGTTTTATTTAGTAACAAACCAATCAACTTATTAGTGATTAATTATTATCAAAACTTGGTCTTTTGGTTGAACTAGCTTGTGAGATCACCTCATTGCAATGCAAGATCAATAAGCACCCAAGGTTAAGTTACAGCAACAAATTTAGGAGAAAAAAAAGTTGTTATTATACATACAGTTATCATACATTATAATAAGAGCTTGTATTTAGCTCATTACAATTTAAAACAACCATTTAAAGATAACTCATACATTATATATTAAAATTCTATAGTTATCATATAATTAATGTCTCGCTTGCATTACCGCAAGTATATTTATTCTGTGATTTAGATTTAGTTACCTTTGTGCAAGTATATTCATTTAGTGTTTTAGATTTAGTTGCCAAGTATTTTTAATGTTTGACTAACTGAAGCGATATGTTGCTATATTTTTCATGTGTTTCTCTTGGCTTCTTCGCAGAGAAGAAGAAGAAGGAGAACATGCAAAAGACGAATTCATGCTCATGCACTATCCTCTAGATTAGAAAACACACCTTGTGGTTTCTCTGGAGGATGATGGGTAGGCAGTGAACTATCCAATGGTATTTTTAATTTCTAGTTTACATTGGACTCAATTGTTGTAAAGATGCATGAGTGATTTCTGAACTTGGTTTTCCATTGCATGTGAAATGTGGAGTTGAAGTTGATTAAGTGGGTTTGGGTGTAATATAAGTCCCACATTGAAAGTATTGAACATACTAGTAGTGTTTATATATCAAACACACACTCATCAATTTGAAATGAAATTACACCAAAAGAGGTAGGAATGGGCTTACACCAAAAGGGGTAGGAATGAGCTTAGGTCCAAGTTTAATATTTTGATAATTTAAATAAATAAAATTAATACGAAAATTAATTAAAGAAAAAATTATATAAATAAAAAAATTATAAATAAAATAAAAAAAAAAAGAAAAAGTGCTTGAGGGTAAAATAGTCATTGCATGTCCTAATTAATTGATGTGGCAATATGTTCCAATTAAAAATTAAAAAAATGATTGCCACATAAGCATTTTTGATGATATGGCCTGACAAAGGTTTAAATCAAAACTTTTAAAATTTGTTAAGGTCAGTCTTGTAACTTTTTTTTTTTGCAGGGGATTTTTCAAAACACGCCCATATAGCAGGGAAAAAAATAGGTATTAGCACTTTTTTTTTTTTTTTTTTTACACGAACACATCTACTATAAAAGCAAAGCATTGCTACATGTTAGAATGAGTAATGACCACACCTATTACTTCTTCTGTTGAGTATACACAAGACGTGTTCTACTTCTAGTCTTCTTTGTTATCTCTAAACATCGCTTCAAAATCTACCAACTTCCACACACATCATTTACGGTTATGGCTTCAATTTTGTCCTTTTCAGTCCCTTCTCTTTCTCTCCCAAAATCTCAATCTCAATCTCAGGTACTCTCACTCTTCTTCTATTTTCACTTTCATCTTCAATTTCCACGCTCTTTCGATTACCGATTATCATCAGTTCTTTCAGGATCCCGATAATCTCTCCGATTCTTCATGCACCGGTGAGTTTGAGTTTTCACACGTAACGGTTTTTTTTTATTCGATTAATTTTTCTTCTCCCGGTTTTCTAACCGTTTTTTCAGGTAAAAGAAACGATAAGAGTGGTAGTTGTTGTTTCCGGCCGTCGTTTGAACGGAGAAAGATGATTCTCTCTTCCGTCGCTGTTATCGCGGGAAGCTTTTGCAAAGACGGAGTTTCTCTTGCTTCTGAATTTGCTGACAGTAATTTTTTCTATAAATAAACTCAAACTTCCCAGTTTTTTATGTTATCTTTGTTGAATTTGCATTTGTAGCCATTATACTTGTTTGGATTGAATTATTCTCTCTGGTGTGTTTATAAGAAGATAAAATTCTCTTATAAAATTCTCTTTGATTTTTGTTTTTAGGTTCATTAAATAAATAATCTATTTGCACATGGATTATAAAGATCAACTTATTTTAATAAACTCTCTAGAATCTCTAGAATAGCTTATGCAAATAATTATAGCTTATATGAAAATAGTTTATATTTATTTTGTAATTTATAACCTTTATAGTTCCACTACAAATACTCCACTATCCAAAATAATTTTGCAAAATTACAACAACGATCAAGTCTTATCTTATCTCATTAAGTGGGGTCGGTTTCATGGATCAAATTTGTCATAATATTCTATTCAATACCATATTTCTATCCAATTCGTTAGTCTTGAGATCTTTCTTAATAGTTTCTCTTAATTTTTTAGGTCTTTCTTTACCTCTAGTTATTTTACTCGTCTCCATTTGAAATACTCTCCTTACAACATATAATTTATAGGCCTTCTCTCTACTGCCTAAATCACCTAAGATATAGAATGAAGGGAGTAATATTTATCTATGAAGCACAGACACCGAAGACATTCGGTACAACCGTGACACTGGCACACTTTTTTCACATGTGTCGCTGCTAGGTAGATATTTATCAATGTCTATGAGTAGTTGGCTAAGTGGCAATAAGAATTTACCTTGTTAGTTGTAACTTCAAGAGTTGAAGTTCTAATCTCCTTTGAGACAATTGCAAACTATGAATAATATATAACAGTTAAACACAGTTCTGAAGAAGGCCATGGTCTATTTGTTAAACTGTGTTTGTGTGTTTGAAACCGAAAGAAGGAGATTGGTTATGTTATGCATGTTGTGTGCAAGTAATGCAGTTATGTCATCACTGATGATTAAATTTAGGCTAATTTTTGTTTTATCATACACATGATGTTATTTAGCTATGTAGTATATAAAATAATAAAAAAAACTACAAAGACTTTCGATATGATGCATAATTTGTGCATTTACATACAGTGCCTGCGCTTAGAGGGAAGGATTATGGTAAATCAAAAATGCGATACCCAGACTATGTAGAAACGGAATCTGGACTACAATATAAGGTGATGCAGTACATTGCAAAATTTAAAAGTTTTATGGTTAAGCAAGCTTTATTTTTAATTAGTTGTACACAAAAATCTGCAGGACTTGCGACCAGGGACTGGCCCCAAACCAAAGAAAGGAGAGATAGTAGTGGTGAGAGTCTGAATTGTTTTTGCTCTCGGTTTTCTTGTCAATTGGTTCGAAATCTGATATATATATTTGCCTCAATAATCTATATATCTTGATGTACAGATTCTGAATCAAAGTGAAAATCGTGTCTCGATTTTTCTTTTATGCTCTAGAATCTACATAGAAAATTTTCTAGGTTCTCTGGAATGATTTTGGGTTGGATATAGATTTGACAACTTTCTTAAGAAAATTAGAGTAGCGTGTTTTCTCGTAGGGAACTCTCTCTAGACAATTTAGTTTTCTCTTCAAATTAGATTATTGAAGCAACTTATGAGCTTCAAATTCCGTTCAGGTAGACTGGGATGGCTACACCATAGGTTATTATGGTCGCATATTTGAAGCACGGAATAAAACGAAAGGCGGTTCCTTTGAGGTATGAAATTATTTGTATCATCTATTTAGACATGGTGGGTGTAGTTGATTATCACGTAACTGTTTTGTTGTTTTTCTAAAATGCAGGGTGATGACAAGGCCTTTTTCAAATTCAGAATAGGATCTCAAGAGGTGAGAGACCTCATTATGTACTGATTGATATAGTTCCTTGCAACTGCAATTTCGGGAGTCTGCATCACTTACTATGAAGCGCGATTTCTCATGTATTTTCAATTTCAGGTGATACCAGCTTTTGAAGAGGCTGTCTCAGGCATGTCTCTTGGAGGCATTCGAAGGTGCTGCGTCTATATTTCTAAAAAATTTGACTTTTAGTATGCATGAGACATGTTATGAGCAAGTCTTTACTTGCCATTGCAATAGCTTGAACTTTTGGGATCATATATTGTTAAGAGATAGAAGGGGAGAGAAATGCAAATTTCACTATGTTTATCAGTGATGCAGGATAATTGTGCCCCCAGAACTTGGATATCCTGAGAATGATTATAATAAAGGCGGCCCAAGACCTATGACATTCTCGGTAAGAGTTGAGTCTCGTCGTGTTCAGCAACTTTGTGAATCAAGTCTGAGAGATGCAATGTAAATTTTCTTTACAGGGCCAACGAGCTTTGGATTTTGTGCTAAAGAACCAAGGGCTGATAGACAAGACTCTCTTGTTTGACATTGAGCTAATGAAGATTATTCCAAACTGATTCGTCAAATTCAGCATTGACCCATGAATACCACCATCAAAACATTGAGGTTAGTTTCTGCGTCATTGCTCATCGGTATATTCATAAGCGTATTTGTGATTGATTCTGTCAGTGCCAATGTCATTAATTGATCCTTCATACTTTGTGAGTATTTTCTGATTGTTTTCTTCTTGGTGATGAGAGATCATGATCATCATCTCTTCATTACAGCATGTTGACCAATTTTAAAGATAAGAAGTATGATACTGTATAATCAGCTGCTATACTGTATAATCAACATTTGATGTTTGCCTATGCTACAAGTTGATTGTAATATTCCGGCTATTTTGCTGTTCGTTTATCTGGTAACTAGAACATTTTGTAACTAGAACATCTTTTTGCAATATTTAAGACCCACTCAGCTATTGGAAACTTGTATTCATTAAGTATGCATGGGAAGAAACACTATATAATCAATTAGAAATTAGAAAGAGAGTGTAGAAAAGGATCACATGCCACTGCAATGTAACAGTTTTTTTGTGGCTACTACCGCCTGTTTCAAATCTAATATCTAATTAATTTTTTATGCATTTGATTCAAACTTAAGACCAAATGTATAGATTTATTTACTTATATTTGAAGCCGGAGGAGTATATTTGGTGCTATAATGCAAAATGAGTTTTACTTTCTCAACTTTGATTCAATTTTAGATCAGTTTCCTATGTCTATTTCAATCTTAGAACTGAACATACAATTGTTAGTTAGTGTGTAAGACACTTTTAGTGAGAATATATATATGTTACTAACATAACAAACTATAATCCTAACTAGTTTGGCCTTGAGTTACAACTTGAGTTATATCACAACATATCCCTTATAATTTAAGTTGTCGAACACAAACTAATCATAGTCGATTTGAACTATTCTTAATTTTTTCTCAAAGTTAGGAATTTGTCGATCTTCAGTTCTTTGGTGAGAATGTCAGTTAACCGTGCTTCACTCGAGCAATGCCTCACTTTAAGTTCACCTTTGTTTACCTTCTCCCTTAGGAAATGAAACATAACTTTAATGTACTTACTCCTTTCATGCAGAACTGGATTTTTTGCAATATTAATGTCTGACTTGTTGATCTGTAGCACCAAAGGTTTTTTCCCTTCGACGTCCAACTCTTTCGGCACAAATCTGATCTAAATTGCTTGACAGCAACATAGGATCCTGCTATATATTCAGCCTCACATGATGATAATTCTACCACAGGTTGCTTTCTCGAGCACCATGAGATTAGGGCACCAAATACTTGAAAGAAATAACTAGTTGTGCTTCTTCGATCTTCCTCATCTCCACACCATTCAGCATCTGAATAGCAAATAATCTCAGCTTCTTTGCTTTCAGAATCTTATGGAAATAGAATTCCATAGTTTGTCGATCCTTTTAAGTATCTCAGGATTCTTCTTGGAGCCTTTATGTGTGACACCCTTGGTTCACTCATGTATCTGCTCACTAACCTGACTAAGAAACCTATAACAAGTGGGATGTTACACACATATCTCAGAGATCTGACAATTTATTTGAACAAAGTGACATCGACTTTGTCTTCTTCTGCATGCTTCTCCATCTTCAAATTTGGTTCGACAGGTGAGGACGCAGGATCGAGTCTTCCATCCTGAATCTCTTGAGTGTCTCTTTAACATACTATCTTTGATGTATCACCATATTTTGCTTTGACACTTGTAATTCCATGCCTACGAAGTACGACAATTTTTTCAGATCTGACATTTCAAATTCCTTCTTCATCAGCTCTTTGAACTTCGACAAGTTTTTCAAGCTATTTTCAATTACTAACAAGTCATCGACATATAAGCAGATGATTGTTATATCTTGTGTCACAATTTGAGTAAGGAATGCAACATCACATTAATGCAAGCTCCACAATCTATCAGAATCTTGTTTATCCCGACACCTTCAACCATAACCCTTATATACAAAGGCTTAACATGTCAGGTCTTTCAAATATGGCCTTATCTTCATTGACATAGCCATCATTCATAACATAGTAACATAAGGGTTTGTGAGTTGTCATTTCTTCAGCCAATCCATACTCATCTTTAGTTACTTCAGTAACTGTATCATACTCTAACGACAACTCGAATATCATGTTGCATATTATATCCAAGTCATTCTTTGACCCTGAGTCGAAGTCATTGCTTTCATTTCCTCATCTTCATCGACTATGGCCTTTGGTTCTTCTTTTTCCACCATAGGTGGCAGCGAGGGGGAAACAACTTTTGCTTGACAGACTTTCTAATCGCCTGACCTTCAACTGCAATTTGTATATTGCTACTTTTACTCGCATTTCCTGCTTTGAAGGCTGCTTTCTTATTACGCTAGTGCCTTTGTCATTGGGTTTTAGTCATGAGATTATTTTCCATGTAGTTCTTGGAAATGTACGAGTACTTCTTAGACGTTTGAGAGTTATCGTGGTACGTAGATCCTATACCCACTTCTATTAACTTCCACCTTCCTTTGTCAACAATTAATCTTCCTGTAGGTCCTTACCACCCACTAGGGGAAACATTGGCAGAAGGGACATATGTCTTGGTTTTTCTGAGGCACCCCCTGTTGTTGAAGAAAAATTCTCTCTGTTTGTCTTTTCGACCTCTTTTCCTTGACTGATAAAGGTTTATTTTTCCCAACTCATTTGCAGCATCCTTATAAAAAACGACACTACAACGTGGGCATAACATGACCTCAGAGTACTTCAGCTTACACCTTGTTGTCTCAGATTTTCGACACAAGCATTAATTGTAGAGATGAGACAAGGATCATGGAAAAATGGTTTTGTTGAAAAGTTAAAATGGTTGGTTATTACCATGAAGTTTTTCGACGAAGTTGATTTGTCGAAAAGTAGTGTTAACTCTGGTCGAATATTGCAATGAGTAAGAGACCAGGAGGTTTGTTGGTTTTGGGACTTAATGAAATTCAGAGTACCCAAGATGTTTATTCTGCGCAGTCAAATGAAGTGTAATTGATAAGATCAAACAATTATTCAAGGACACGTGGAAGTCTGTCGAAGGCGAAAGCTGCATGAAGACGAAGACGTGGCATATTTTGCTTAGTCGACCATTGTAGACAGTTATTTAGGACTAGTATATAAGTAGTTGTTTGCTTATGTTTTAGGGGCTCACAATTGTATGCATAATTCTGCAAAACTCAAAGTATCCGTGTTTGTGAGAAAAGAGTAAAAAATGTACGTATATGCGTTCCACTTTTACAAATTCAAGTCTTTATTTAGCCATTTAAATGCATTGAATCATTTTTCAGTCATTTTTTAAAAATCTTTTCTTTCATTTCGATTCCATAGGTAATTCTTCAGTTATTATTCCTAATTTTTTACATTTCGACGTGGATGTTAAACTTGTTTAAAGCCTATGATTCACAAAATATGTCTTGAGATCTTTTCGAGTTTAATCCCTTAAATAAAATGAAACTTGTTCTTGTTTACTAAATTTCAAACTAAACAAATTGGCACGCATGGTGGGTTTTTACTGTGAACTTTAGTAAACAAGAACAAGTTTCATTTTACTTAAGGAAAGCGATATTGGCAAGGAAAGCGATCCTATAAATACCTACATCTGACCCTTTTCTCATCTTCTTTGCTCTCGCTTTTGACATCCCATAAACAGAAAAATACCATTTTCTCGCAGCTAACTCTCAATCTTCAATAATGGCAGCAAACTCTTCATCTTCCAAGCTCGATATTGGGAAGAATCCTTTAGCATTCAAGATTCCACCAGAAGAAGATGGACAAGGAAGGGATTTCTCGATATTGGGAAGAATCCTTTAGCATTCAAGATTCCACCAGAAGAAGATGGACAAGGAAGGGATTTCGTACCTGAACCCCCAATGACCAAAGAAAAAAAATCACAGTTTGGGCTCGTCATTTACTTGTTCCTTTTTCCTTATCTGTAAGTAGGGGTGTTCAAATTCAAACCAATCCAAATAAAAATCGAAAACCGATAAAAAATGAAAAATCGTAAAAACCAATTTTTTTTTTGATATATTTGGATGTCATTTTGTAAAAACCGCTTGATTCAGATTGGATTTCGGATTGATTTTTCAAAACCGATCCAAACCAAATCGCATGTATATATTTTTTATTAGTTTGATTTAATCTATTTATTTTTATTATTTTTATTTTGTAATATTAACTTTTGATATAATATATTATATATTATGTCAAACTTATTATTTATTAGTACTTTTAGAATATTAATAAAAGGTATAATTTGTAATTCAGATATCCAAAAAACCGATTCAAATTAAACCACATTAAATTAGATCGGATTGGATTGGATTTTTTTAATCAATCATCTAAAATTGAATCAAATCATGAGTAAATTTACCCTTTGATCGGGTGATATTTTGTTTCAAAACTGATGCAAACCGAGCCGTGAACAAGCATATCTATAAGCTGTTTGCGCTCTTAGGGTCATACCTGACTACTAAGTTACAATTTGGAAAAGTCAAGAACTTTTTCCAGGCTAAATTTACTGTCAATTAAACCACATTAAATTAGATCGGATCAGATTGGATTTTTTAATCAATCATCTAAAATTGAATCAAATCGTGAGTAAATTTACTTTTTGATCGGGTGATATTTTGTTTCAAAACTGATGCAAAAGAACTCTTTCCAGGCTACCCTATTACCATGCCCGTAATAAATGCAGATTTTTTGAGACAAGTTTATCTAATATGTTCTTTAACCTTATAACCTTTGCTAATATTTTGTAAATGTTCCCAATTAAACAAATATGTCTGAATTCTCCTAGAGCTTGAGAGTTCTCTACCTTAGGTAATTTAGCGCCACCATGAAATTCATTGATAAACTCTACTATGTATGTGTTTTTCCCTTTAATCTCCATTGCTTTCCATTTCTCCCCAACAAAAGTCATGAAATCTTTGTGTTCAACACAACCGTTGTTTGCTCTTGTTGCTTTCAATTCTTCTTTTCTCATCAATATGTTTTTATACTTTTAGTATATACTATCTAAGCACTATTTTTATAGAAGAGTCAAATTCTCAAGAATGCACCTACCCTACATCCATGCCTTGTAGAAGCATATAACGGTTCCAACTTTCCATATAGAACAAAGTAAACTTTATAGGTTCTATGTTCTTTTGAGGGTTACATCAATTACTTATCATTTAATTCACTTTTTTTTGGACAATATTATGAATTAAATTATAATTAGAAGTTTTCAACAAAGTTAATTGCTCCCTAATTAAATTTTTGTATGATTGATGTTTTTTTTTATAAAAGTCGATGTGACTCAAAAGTGTAACATAGTAGGATCTAGTGGTAGCAAGAGTTTTTTTTAGTTTGGATTGACATCAACCACCAAACATGTAATGTGGGAATTCTAGTACTGGATTACGACTGGGGAATCAATTAGACATACTAATTTTATGGTGAAAATGTAATCAACAAGTTACACATGAACTCTTATGGCCACCATATTAATTCACTTTGTGAATAACAAAGTCTTCTTCAAATAAATTCATAGCATTAGAATTTTAGAAAAAGAAAAAGTGAATACATATAGGTGTTTTTTATAGAAGCATTTTAGGAGTTTTAGTTTGTATACATCGTTGATACCATTTTTTTTACTGTCAATTAAAACACTTTTTTACTCAAGATGATAATATTATTTATTAGAGAAATGGAATATAAACAGACATACACTACATCGCTACTCCTTTTTGCATGACAAAGTCAATATCTTTTAAAATTATGTTCGTTGTCTTAGGAGACATAACATTTCTATGTATGAGACTAATAATAATTAATTGTTGCTTTTAAAAATTAAATGCTTTAGAAAATATTTTTGTGGCTTTACATTACGAATACATATGCAACTGCAACTTTTATTGTCTCCACAATGACTGGTTGTGTTTAAAGACCGTTCAATTGTTTCTATGAATTTAAAAATGGTTTTCAAATGCGTGATTGCTTGTGAATACTGAAATGTAAAATAATAGAAAATAAAATGACCTTTGGGGTTTAACAGTTGAGAAAACTCGTTGGGGTTAGATTTCATCAACCTGTCTTCATGTATAATCGTGACCAATATGCAGTTCTAATCAGTTACTAATATTACTGTCCATCGCTCTCATCGCACCTCATGTATGTTGGAATTAAGCACAACCTATGGAGAATTTCTATTCAATATTGATCTCAAGATTGTTAACAATCACACGCAATGCCAATGAAAAGAAAAATTGAGAAAGAAAGAAAGAAAGAGAAAAGAGAAATAATAGCGTTGGAGAAGAAAATGAAAAACTGTAGAATTCTTTCTGCCCACAACTGTGTAAACTTTCAATATTCACTCGCAACTGCAAACTGTGAATTATCAAACTTGATTGTTACAATGATAAGGGTTCCTCATTATTTATAGATTTAGGTTAACTTGCATCTCAAGATAAAGCCCAAACTATAAAAGCCCAAAAATATCTAATCTAATCTTTCTAAATCAAATTTGATTTATCTAAATCAAATCTAATATTTCTAAAACAATGAATTACATATTTAACACACCACCTAATTCATTGTGTCTAAAATGCCTATATTCACCATGACTCTTAGTTTTCTGAAAACATCGACCTGCACTCCTTTCATCATGATATCTGCAATTTGATTCTCAGTTCTGCAGTGTTCTTCTTCCCTTATGCTACCTGCTCTCGAAGATAATGTAACCTCATTTCGATGTGCTTACTTCGACCATTTGCTATTGGATTCTTCGCCAAGTTGATAGCTGACATGCTGTCGATCTTCATGGTAATTGCTCCATGGCTTTTCCTTGTAATCTTTTCGACCAGGTTCACCATCCATGTTGCTTGACATGCATAAAGAGAAACAGCTATGTATCTGCTTCACATGATGACAATGCCACTATTGGCTCCTTTCTCGAACTCCAAGCAACTGGTGCACCACCTAACATAAACACATAGCCTGTTGTGGATTTTCTATACTCAACATCAGTACGCCAACTAGAGTCGGTGTATCCCACTAACTTGCATTCTTTTCCTACATCAGCTGCAGGAAACAAAATGCCGTAGTCGAGAGTTCCTTTCAGATACATCAGTATCCTTTTCGTTGCTGCTAGGTGTGATACCTTTGGCTTCTGCATGGATCTACTTACCATACCCACACTGTATGCTAAGTCAGGACTTGTGTGACAAAGGTATCGAAGTGACCCAATAAGTCTTCTGTATTGGGTAGGGTCGACATCATCTTCATCTGAATCTTTCAACAGTTGCAATCTGGTCTCAGCTGGAGTCGAAGTTGGGTTGCAATCTTGCATCTCAAATCTCTTGAGTATTTCGCCTGCATATCTTCTTTGGTGCATCATCAAACCTATACTAGTCTTGTAGAATTTGATGCTAAGGAAATATGAGAGATTTCCCAAGTCTGACATTTCAAACTCCTCACTTAGGTCATGTTTGAAATTTTCGATCTCCTTCTTGCAACTTCCTGTTATCAACAGGTCATCGACATAGAGGCATAGAATAAGTAATTCACTATTGCTTCTCCTTACATACACTCCATGCTCAGTCGTACATTTCACAAATTCCTTCTCCCTTAAGAAGCTGTCGATTTTCTTATTCCAAGCTCTTGGAGCTTGCTTAAGTCCATACAAGGCTTTATGCAACCTGTACACTTTTATTTCTTTGCCTCGTTTCACATACCCAATTGGTTGTGCGACATAAACTTCTTCATCTAAGGGACCATTAAGGAATGCACACTGCACGTCCATCTGACATGTGTGCCAATTGTTCATATTTGCTAGACCAATAACCAACCTGATTGTTTCGATTCTAGCAACATGTACAAACACTTCGTCGAAGTCGATTCCTTCCTTCTGTAGAAATCCTTTTGTCACAAGTCTCGCCTTGTGTCGAGTTACTTCTCCTTTAGGATTCAACTTCACCTTGTAAATCCACTTCACATCAATTGCCTTCTTGCCTGAAGGCAATTCAACAAGTGACCAGGTGTTGTTGACTTCGATGAAGTCTAACTCCTCATTCATTGCTTTCACCCACTTTGAATCTTTCAATGCCTCAGCTGCATTGACTGGTTCGACATCTGCGTAGAAAGCATAATGTACCAGCTCACCCTCTTTATCAACCACATCATCTAATGTAATCACACATTCTTGCAACCTTGTAGGCATGTGTCTTGTTCGCTGAGGTCTGCTTGGGACTGCTTCATCTCTGACTTGTTCCTGTCGAACTTCTCTTTCGACTTCAGTGGCTGGTTCTTCACAAGAGATTATCACTGAATCCTTCTTGACATTCTCAGTCCAATCCCATTCCTTAAGCTCATTTATGATCACGTCCCTGCTGATCACTACCTGCTTATTCATTGGGTCGAACAACTTGTAACCTCGAGTCGAATGATATCCTATCAAGATCATCTGATTCAACTTGTCATCAAGCTTCCTTCTCAATTGATCTGGCACATGTCTGTGTGCTATAGATCCAAACACCTTCAAGTGACTGAGGCTAGGCTTGACACCAGGCCAACATTTTTCTAGTGTGATTCCTCCAAGCTTCTTCGTCAGACATCTGTTTAATATGTATGTTGCTGTCAAAACCGCTTCTCCCCATAGTTCTTTGGGTAGATGCTTTCCATTCAACATACTTCTCACCATGTTCATGATGGTTATGTTCTTTCTTTCCGCAATTCCATTTTGCTGTGGAGTGTAGGGTGGCACCACCTCATGCACAATCCCTTATTTTTCACATAATGCATCGAACTCTTTCGATACATACTCTTTACCACCATCAGTCCTCAGAATTTTTAGCTTTCGACCACTCTGTCTTTCGACCATAGATTTGAATCTGGAAAATACCTCGATCACATCACTTTTCTTCTTGATGAGGTAAGTCCGCAATTTTCGACTGTAATCATCTATGAACGTGACAAAGTATCTTTTACCACCAATCTAATCCACCTGGATAGGACAACATGCATCAGAGTATATAACTTCCAGAATTGCCTCCGACTTCCTTCCTGCATCCTTGCTGAAGCTATTCTTGTGTTGTTTCGACTGAACACACTTTTCATAGACTTCATTTGGAATGTCGATTTCTAGTAATCCGAAAACCATATTTCTTCTCTTTAGCTCTCTGATGTCATTGAAGTTGAGATGGCCTAGTCGAAAATGCCATAACTACTCATCTCTGCTGGCTATAGTTGCTAGACACTTGTGCTCCATCACACTGAGTTCAATCTTGAAAGGTCCTATTATGAGACATTGGAGCCTTTAAGATCAACCTACCACCTGCGTTGAGAACTCTCATCATCTTGTCTTCGATTGACACCTTGTAGTTCTTTTCGACCAACTGCCCTATGCTGAGTAAATTACTCTTCATGCCTGGTATGTACAATACATTGAAAATTGTTGACCTCTTGCCATCTTTCATCATAATTAGAACATCACCAACACTTTCAGCTGCAAGAGTGTTGTCATTTGCAAACTTCACCGTGTTCTTCGACGATGGCTTCATGTTGACAAACCAATCTTTCTTTCCAGTCATGTGTGATGAGCATCCTGAGTCCAAATACCATCGTTCCTAGAATCTCTCTTCGTCTCTTGTTGTGACCATCATCAACATCTCTTCTTCTTGATGTTTCACTAGCTTTGCATCATTTTCTTGATTCTTCTTCTTTTCTTGACAATCACTAAAATAGTGACCGTACTTCTGACAATTGAAACACTGAATGTGAATTTTGTCAGGATTTCGACCACCACCTCTTCCTCTACCTGCAGCACCACCTCTTTGGTTGCCTTGGTTCCAGGGTTTTCTTTGATTCAAACAGTTTCCTTCATTCTGATTTCGACCAGTCGAATTGTTGTAGCCTCATCTACCTTTGTTGCCATTCCAGCTTCCTTTTCCTTTCCTTTCTTTTTCTGACTACGCCTGCAAAGCTATATCACTCTTCAACTTTCCTGCAACTCTTTCAGCCATTCTTTGTTCATGAGACTCAAGCGTCCCTTGAAGCTCTTCCTTCGTCAATACTGGCAAGTCTTTCGACTCTTCTATGGCTACCACTACGTGGTCGAATTTTGGAGCCAATGACCTCAAGATCTTTGACACAACTGATCTTGATGTCAACACTTCTCCACATACATTGATTTGATTCACCAACTTTATAACTCTGGTGAAGAAATCTGTTATACTTTCATTGTCTTCCATCTGAAGCAACTCATAGGTTCTCTTGTAAGTTTGTAATCTCACCTCTTTCACCTTCTCTGCACCTCCAAACGATTTTTCAAGAATCTCCCACGCTTCCTTTACTGACTCTGCATCGCTAACCTTTTCAAAGTTATCTGGATCGACACACTGATGGATTATAAAGAGAGCTTTATAATCTTTCTTCTTGAACTCTTTGTGTGCAGCCTTTTCTTGATCCGTCACGTCTTCTGCAAACGGCGCTACTCCTTCCTTCACAAGATCCCAAAGATCTTGATAACAAAAAACCACTTTGATCTGCTTGCACCAATTCTCATAATTATCTTTCTTGAGAATCGGAAGGCTCGCCGAAAAGTGTCTGTTTGTATGATTCATCGGCATCATAGTTTTCTTCCTCGAATCGCAACCAGAGCTCTAGATACCAAATGTTGGAATTAACCACAACCTATGGAGAATTCCTATTCAATCTTGATCTCAAGATTATTAACAATCACACGCAATGGCAATGAAAAGAAAAATTGAGAATGAAAGAAAGAAAGAGAAAAGAGAAATAGTAGCATTGGAGAAGAAGATGAAAAACTGCAGAATTCTTTCTGCCCACAACTGTGGAAACTTTCAATATTCACTTCCAACTGCAAACTGTGAATTATCAAACTTGATTGTTACAATGATATGGGTTCCTCCCTATTTATAGATTTAGGTTAACTTGCATATCAAGCTAAAGCCCAAACTATAAAAGCCCAAAAATATCTAATCTAATCTTTCTAAATCAAATCTGATCTATCTAAATCAAATCTAATCTTTCTAAAACAATGAATTACATATTTAACAATGTATGAGTCAACGACATGAGACCGATCATATTACCTAATAAACAATCTCTCATCCTTATAATCATTACAATATCATTAAGCTTCAATAAATCATATAGATACTGAACTTAAATCTATCTCTAGAGTTTAGCATATCCAATAGATGAAAAGTTTGGATATTGTAATGACCAGTAACTTTTACACATCAAGTCATACCATGAAAACATATTTTAGGTAGATAATGCAAAACAAGCATTATGAACAAAAAAAACCCATCTATGTTAAAGCATAAGAAGAATTACATAGAACGTCATGATCACAATCAATACATAAGCATTATGAGGACTACATTTAACACAAGCAAAAAAGAAATTAACTATGCTTATTCATTGTAGTTTTACAATTAAGCCCTGGTAGAAGGACATTGAAAAACACCTGTTTCTGATTCCTCGCACAATGCTCCCACCCTCATTTTTTTTTCTCTTTTCCTCTTCTGTTGAATTTCTAGTATACAATGGACTTCTCTCATTCTCTACCAAGAAAACTGCTAATTTACACCAAATTATTTCCAATTGAACTAATCAAATTCTTATTTATAGGGTTTTGATATGTCATTTTTGCTAAGTCAGGCTCATAGCTCGCTTAACACGCCTACTTTCTTCACTCTTAAGACATGCTAGCTCATTGTTCAAGCGATCTTTGTCGCCCATCCTCTCTTAGCGACACTCAAAGCTTGCTTATCTAGCAAATCCTTCCTTACCCATGAAGTAACTTAGTTTTTAAGTCTTTGAACTGCCATACCTCGCTTAGCCCGACTGATACCGCACTAAGCGAGTTTTGTTACATAGTCTTAAAGTTACTTGGATGTGAAGTCTTCCTTTGCCACCTTTGCTTGCTTAGCGAGACCCTGTTGTTGGCTAAGCGGGCTCTAGTGCTTTTTGAATGGTTTTTGGTGTTTTCTTGGTACTTTTTACCTATACTTAATAAATATATTATAAAAAAGTTCATACAAGTGTTTTATCGTATTTTGTTGATAAATTAAAATTTTCTTTTCTTTGATTACTTGCAAAATAAATTAATAAGTTCTTATGTATTTAACGTATTTTTGGCACTTATCAGTCACCAAAGATATTACGAACTTGATTTGAATAATACGTCACTGTCTTTAAGACGTTTCGTGGCTTTGCTCAATGTTGTGTAAGCAGACTAACAACCAAGACATCCTCAATATAAAATAACTCAACCATAATTGTTTTAGACTCCCAGATCATTATATGATTCATTATAAAATTACTCTGTCAAATATGGTGCTAAGATTACTCGCAAACTAAATGACTATATGGTATGGAGACCACTCTGAAAATGAAGGAACAACGATGTTATGATGACATTAAGTATTGAAGAGAAGGTCATATTAGGACCACTCTTAATATCTAAAGAACGGTAATGTTAGGACCATTATAGATATCGAAAAAACAAAAAGAAACGTAAGAAGAGACTCAAAAGTTCGTCAAGCAGAAGATGAAGAAAAGCTAAGCTAATAACTGTATTATTTTGGTGTGTTTCTCACAAAAGTCTTAACACACTTTTTTAGTGTTGAAAGTTATTTAGTATGTGTAAACTAATCAATGTGAAACTTTAGTATTTATACATTTGAAAACTTATAAATGTGTGAAAACTATTCTATGCGAGATTCTATAATTTCTTTTAATGTCATGTTATCTAGTACATTCGAGACACTCTTTATAGATTTTAAATAAAAAAAATATTTTTTAAAAAAGTCAAATATTTCAATTTTAAATACATTGATTGAATACACGTATTTTCAAAAATACTTGCATCTTTAAATTCTTAAAAAAATAATATCTATAAAACACTCGTTACCATTTCCCTTCTTTTAATCACATACTACGTGCTACAATAATCTCCCATTTAAATTTAAGAAATAATCGCTTCTATAAAAATTTATATAAATAACGGTGTCTTAGGATTTGAAACTAAGCAAAGTGAATAAAATTTAGATTTAAATAGAGTAGCTTGTAGTATTGAATTGTATCTCTGGCATTAAAAAAAAAACTTTTTACTATGTTGTATTCTTAAAAATCTTGTGCTTTAACAACCATGCAGATTTATTCTAGTATAGTCAATTGTCTAGAAATTTTACCTAAAATTTTCTAGAAAGTGGTCAATTTTCATATTTAAATAGATGAGTCTATTAAGATTATTTTCAATGTTAGCATAAAATTCTCTCTATCTAATGATTTCATCAAAGGACAAAATAATTTCCATCAATGCATACATGATCCACTATAAAATCTCTTTGAAAGGAGTTGTTATCAAAGGGTTTGTTTTACTCTACTTCTTCTAAAATGAATTTATTTGGTTTTGTGGATTCTAACTAGAGTACTTGCCTTATCACACTGGGTTTGTAACATGTCTTTTTTGGAAACTTCCATGTCTAGTCAAAATCTAAGAAGCATCCTACATTCTGTTGATCCATTTTAGAAGAATAATACAAGGCACTAGCTAGCTTCACCTACGAGCTACAATGTTTGAATTTTTTGATGACAAATTTACACATAAGATAAGGCCCAATAGTTGGATTCGAGGTGGTCACACAAAGATTATGTTATCTCATTTTTCCCTTAGGGGACAGTGGTTGGCTAACAAAATCGTCACATACTTTCTCTCCAAAACGATCTAATGTCATCCACATCTTACTCAAATGCGATTATTAACCACCTATCCAATTTAAAGGAGGACGTCCGTCACTCTCGAGGTACGATTCATTCTCTATTCAAATTTCATTTCCCACTCACTTACTGACTTGAGCATTAGAATGCTAACCTTGTAGGTTATACCCTATTCCATCATATGGGAAACACATAACTAGTACAACTCCAGTGAATATCATTTCATTGATCTTTACACATTTCCGAAGTAACACATTAGCTGTGAGAATCGACGTTTAATTTCTACAATTTCCACAATTCAACTGAACCAGATCCATATCACTTTCATTCGAAGCATAGATCTCTATCTCCAAACCAATTCCTCCAAGTTTAGAACCGAACCCCTTGCATCTGAGACACAATACGACTACAGCTTCCATAGCCACTTGTTCTGCCATTTCATAGAGAGCAGTTGTAGCCATTGAAGCAACCAGGAATCCTTCATTTCCTTTTCTTCGAGAGAAGAATGATTAAGTCATGTCGACAACTCCTTCTATTTTTCCACCGTCAAGCGTTTTTGAGATGTTAATAGAAGCAAATAAATAATAGTAGAAGACACAAAGATTTATACTTGTTCCTCCCAACGGAGAGTAGTCCAATCCCCTTGCTTCACAAGATATTTTCACTATACCCAAATCATGATTATAATCGCTTATGCATTCTGCATAAGTCTTTTACACTTCTTAGACCCTAGGTCCAAGACTTCTTGCTCAAGTCCTACAGACTCAAGACTTCTGCTCCAGGTTCCATGGAATGAGCCTCCCTTCTCAAACCCCTCAAATTCAAGACTTCTGCTCCAAGTTCCACAAACTGAGCCATCCCGCTCAAGCCACACTGGCCCAAGACTTCTGTTCCAAGTTCCATGAGACGAGCCTTCATGCTCAAACCCCTCAGGTTCAAGACTTCTGCTCCAAGTTTCACGAACCGAGTCATCCTACTCAATCAATTTACTTGATTAAGACTTTTATTGCTTAAGCACATATCATGAGACTTACATGGCTCAAGCATCTTGGTGAGAGACTTCCTTTCTTGTATCCCAATGATACAAGACTTCTGCTCAATCAATCCACTTGATTAAGACTTTCATTGCTCAAGCACATATTACGAGACTTACATGACTCAAGCATCTTGGCGAGAGACTTTATCTAAACTGCTAAAAAAGTTCAACAGAATAGAGAACAAGGGGTACATGATACTAATATCTGAGGTACGAGAAATCACCATAACAAAGACTTAAAGCTCTTAAGATTTCTAAGATATTCAATGTATAAGAAATCTTAAGGCTTTTACAATTACAACCCACAATAGAAAATCTACATACAAGATATAGTTGATAATTTATGATCTTGTTACTCCTTCATATGGTTAATCCTTATTAAAGATTCAGTTTGAACCTTCAGCCACTTATATAGCAATTGCAGTAGACTAGCCGTTGGAAGAGATAACTTGATCAAGTGTCTTTGCTTTACTCCATAGTACAAGAGCCGTTGAAGATAGATACACCAAAAGATCTTGATTCATTGTGTAACATGTTTAACCATTGAGTCTTCAAAAAGATCCTATACTATAGAGCCGTTGAGAGTAGATATCCGTAAAGCATGTCAACCTTTCTTGAGCCTTGTGAACTCAGACTCCAGTTGACAAACTGATTTGACAATGCAGCTTGCTTTATGCAATACAGACAACTTCAGCTTTATCTCCAACTCTCAATGATACCAGAAGCCAATTTACATTCACCATATGTAGAGAAAATTATGTTGCTTCTTCTGATACTGAGGCATTCAGCTTCAGAGTCTACGCCAGACATCACTTAACAAGTGTTCTTCAGATTCTGCACCACCAGAAGCTAGCAATTCATCTTCTCTCAAGTGTGCCTTTGTATATCAAATTATGTATATAAATATATACAAGCATTAGAACCTGAATACAAGAAACACACATCAAATATAACCATTGTTCTTTAAATACTTTGTTATCATCAAAACCCAAGGAATATATGTCACGAACAAATCTTGTTCTAACAATCTCCTCCTTTTTGATGATGACAAACATAAGTATTTAAAAGGATAATGTTGGGCAATTATAATTTTCTTTGCAACATTAGAGTATGAGGTTTGTAAGCTCCCCCTGAGTCTAATAGTCCAAAGTTGAGTTCTGTGACCCACCCTAAGTACTACTTTCAAGAAAAAGTAATTTAGTTTTCTTAATAACATCAGAGTGTGAGATTTGTAAGCTCCTCCTGAGTCAAATAGTTCCAAGGTTGAGGCATGTAAGCTCCCCCTTTGTTCTATATTTAAGAAAACTAAAAATATTATTTTAACTTCCTTTGGCAACAACACAATACAAGGTTTGTAAGCTCCTTCTTAGTTCAATATTTAAGAAAACCAAAAATAATATTCTGAGTCTGATAAAGGTTGAGGTTTGTAAGCTACTCCTTAGTTCTATGTACAAGAAAGTTAAAATGTGTCGTCTGGGTATGATAACCATAATAATAAAAATTAAAATAACAAAATTATAAATGACCATTATGTACAGACTGAATAGGTTCAATGGATTCAATTTCTAATTAAATACTTACTATCATTTATCCCCCTTTTGTCACATAAAAAAGAATAAAAAGAGAAAAGCAAAAGAGAATTACAGTCATAAATGCATAATAGGCTATCATTACAAGATCAGTTTCTAAGGAATGAAAAACAATCAAGTAATAAGGGTCATTAAGGTATGTACGTGGCATATTGAATATCTATTGGTTGTAACAATTTCAAGAAACAAGCAAATGATTTTATCCAGACGTTTAGATTACCTAGAAGCTATTATAAAAACAACCAAAATCTAGTTCATTTTCATCAACATCGACCAAAACATTATGGAGTAATCAGCTGAGAGCAACACAATTTATGTTGTAACAGAGGTTACATTAAACTCTACAAGCCTGAATATCCAGAACCTACAGAAGCCAGCATCTTCAGAAGCTTCTGCTACTGGTCCTATGCATTCTTCCCTCAACACTTCAGACAAGACTTCGTCAGCAGTACCTCAGACACCTACAGAAGCAGGTCCATCAGTAGCTGTTTTGAAGACACGAAAGATGTCCATGAAAAAGACAAAGAGAAAGAGGCTCAACGAGATGTTTCACCGTCTTGTTGTTCCAAAAGCAGGAGATAAGGACATTGATGAAGATGAGCCAGATTACGATTATGGCAATAACTTTTGCTACAAGGCACTGAATGACATAGATAGAGCTTAATCTTAGTTCAAACCAATTTTGTATGTTATTTGTAATCCTTTAAGCTCGATTAATCAAAAAATATTTTGACCATTAAATATTATGCAATCGTACAAACACTTTATTTACCCGTAAGATTTTATGATAATCACTTTAATGAAGTAATGACCAGAAGCAACAATTAACATGTTAACTATAGTACTTACTACTGTTAAAAGAATCTTAATAGGTCAGACTGCTAGATAACATTTCCAAGAGTAATCACTAAAACATTGATTTGACTTAATTAAAATTAAAATAACGGATACTCAGGACAATAAATGTAACAAGTCTATAAGAACTAATAGCAGACTCACTTTCATAATCACTTAATCTTCAGAAGACCAAGATGTATAATAAAAAACAAATCTGGGTTTCAAAAAGAGATTTCAGAAAGGTAGCCATTCTAAATGCAGCAACTCAAGCAAACAGAAGCAACACAGCAGCTGAAAGATCTACCAGCAAGCAGATGACTTCAGAAGCGCACACCTCTTCAGCATCCTTTGTGAAGACACACAGAAGAAGAAGAACTTCAGAGTCTAGCCGCATAGATCAACTGAGAAAAGAGGCTATGAATTTTGCCAAGGAATAATGGCAAGATTATTTAGATAATCTAGACATATCAGCTGATCCTAGGGAATACCTTAGGGCAAATCCAGCAGACTAGAAAGTCTAAATAATTTGTAATATCTTCCAGTTTATTAATGAGAATTGTTGTATGTTTTGAGTTCTTAATCCCATTTCTTTTATCCTTTTAAACAACAATATATGTAATACCCCATATTATTTAAATGCTCAATTGGATATCAGATGAGATCAAATGAGTATCTATGTGCTCTATCTTTGGTAAATTGGATTAATGGAATCTTCTAAGTACTTTAAGTATTGACATTTGGGATCAATAGAGCAACTAATGAACACTGAAGAGATCAATTATTTTATTAGAGAGACTTATTACTATTTATTAGACCAAGAGAGTATATTAAGGTAACTCTAATGATTGATCAATTGGGTTGAGACGATAAAATATCAATTGGAGATATTTTACCCTGTTGGAATTATATTATATAATAAGAATTATATATATATATATATATATATATATATATATATATATATATATATTAAGAAAAAGAAAGAAAAGAAGAAGTTAGTAAGAAGAAGAGGAAAGGAAGAGAAAGAGAGAAAATGGATAAAGAGGAAGAAGAGAGAAAGCTCATGGATCATATTCAAATCATATCATCTTCATCAACCTCCTCTTCGATTATCAGGTGGGTTCTAGTTAGACGCTCTAAGTTCTAGAATTAAGGATTTAGAACTTAGGTTAGATTTGAGAGAAAATGATTAAACGGATAAATCAATGAAATCTAACGGATGAAATTCGATATAAATTGTGTAGTGTAGCCGTATTATGCACGTGATCATTTGATAATACTTGCTTTGATGTTTGGGAATGATTTGGGTGAGGAAATGATGGATTTGGCCCAAGGGTTTCTGGTTTCTCACTGCTGTGAATTTCTGAACTTTGCTTTGTTCGCCTAGCGAACCTGGCGAACTTGCGAACCCTGGAGAGAACGGAAGGCGAATGTTATCCCAGAGCTCGCTTAGCAAACTTTATGCCATTTTTCCTCTGACTTGGTTCGCTGAGTGGTTCGCCTAGCGAATACAGTAGCGAATGTGACAGATTTTTCTATGTTGTTTCCTCCATAACTTTTGATCAGTAACTCGGATTGACGCACAGTTGGAAGCGTTGGAAAGCTATTTCAATGCTCTTTGTTATGGTGAGGTAGAAACATGATTATATGCTATGGATTGATATGGTAGAGTTAAATATTGTGATGAATGTGAAAAGTGGGCTTTATGTTCCCACCGGAATTTCATGAATCGAAAGTCCGATTGATATGGGACTTAATGACTTGGAAAGAGAATCCAATGTGCTATTAAATGGTATGTGAGACCATGATTTAACCAAGGATGCTTGGTAGAGGATAGTAGTGACTTGTATGCCTTAAAATGTGTGTGAATGACTATGTGGTTTATGCTTGACATGTTATGCTATCTTGTGTGTCTTATGATTGATGTTGTAATATGTTTGTCTAATACTATTGTTGAACATCAATGAGAGAATATGCATGCTTAAAATGAATTAGGAAGAGTGAGAAAACTTTACCCCAAAACAAATGGCATAGTTAAGATTGTTATAATTCTAGGTTGTGAATAGAATTATGATAGAAACTCTGGATGGCGACGCTCGTGCATTCATTGGCAAGTTCTGGCCTGGAGTAGATAACCTAGATGGCAAGGCTCGAGAACCTGATGTAGGAAGGTACATCCGTGACGAGATTGGTATAGGAGAGAGTGAAACACTAGTATGGAACATGTTGAACTTTTGTGATTATGAGAAAGGCGAATTTGGCCTCATGATTATCGAATACAATCATGTTTGTTTGTGTGTGATCACGTAATCATAACCGGTTATCTTGAGTGCAGTTTCATGAGTCTCGAGCTCCTCTGAAATGGATGCACAATTACTTGGCAGGTTTGATTCCCACGTGTAGTACGAATGGAACCTATGGGTAGAGACTTGTGGCGGTTTATGGCCCGCGTGAAGTGACGGTTCATAACTGTCAATGGCCCGTAGAACCCGAATCCAGTTCGTATGCCAAGTAACTATAAGGATCCATGACTCGTGTCGACTTTTAGACGTAGAAGAGAATGAGAAAAGGGGATGCCTTGGTATGGTTATCGATTAGTGATATTTTGAGTTGTTGAACTCATGACATGTTTCCATATAGTGTGAGATTGTGAGATTGTGAACTCAAAGTCATTTCCCTTCCCCTTGACTTGAGTTAGGATTTGGTTAAAACCTTGTAAAGCCGAGAGAATCCATAAGATAGGTAACTCACTGAGATTTGATGTATCTCACCCATTATTGTTGATTATTTTCTGGAGGTATTTGCAGGTTACATTTACAAGTGGAGCTATGCTTGGATGTTTTAAGAGAAGCTCAGTTTTAGTTTTTCCGCTGTGTATTTGTTGTATACAATTGAGGATATTGTATATTGATCTTAGTTTTTATCGTTTTGGCTAATTTCCATATCTTGTACCATATGTTGTTTTTATGTTTTAGAAATGGTCAAGTATGTGAATTACGCCATTAGGCACTTATGATGGTGTCAGTACCAAATAAAATGCTTGTATTGTATTATTCTAGATAAATATTATACAGGGCGTTACAGTTGGTATTAGAGCAGGTTGTGTCCTCGACCTTGCCTTGAAACATCACAAGTAAATCTATTCCTGCCTCTTAGGTGTGTCTTGCCAGCATTAAACTTAATATCATACTATGTAGTGTTGGGCCTGATCAACCTGATACTATGTATGTGATAGGTAGAATCATGGTTGAGCGACCAAGAGGACTCCGAAGTGTTGTCGGAACTTGTGCTATGAGGATAGGCTCAAGCCAAGATTTAGTAGTGAGGAGTTTTTGTCAGCTCAGTTGAGGTTTTAGTAGAAGTTGTGCTTTGAGTAGAATGGAGTTTAAAAGTGGTGTGTTGTTCAAGCAAATCCTTTGGAATGGATGGAGTCTGAAAGTTAAGGATCTCTATTGGACGATTGGTTAAGGTATTGAGGAATATGTAAAATTTCTAGTAGAGCTGAATAAGAATTTCAAGTTATCTCATTCTGTGGAAAAGAAAGGTTGTTTTGTGGAACGTGTGAAGTAAGGTCCGGAAGTGAGAAAAGTATTGGTGCTTCAGTTTCTAAGGTGGCTATGGTATCTTGAATGGACAAGAGTACCTTAAGGAGTGTGTTCAGAACAATATCTTCCAATTAGTTAACAGTGGAGAGTTGAGGACGTCCGATTTTTTATGAGAACCTAAAGTAGTAGAGAAGTGTGAGAAGAAACACAAGGATGTGTTTACATGCTTCAAGTGAAACAAGTATGTACCGGACGAAGAGTGGGTGATGAATTGCGTATATTCTGTTATGTGGAGAGATTAAGTTCGAGATATTACATAGGGATTTTCTATTTTCAGTAAGAGACCACTTTGGAATTTGGAATTTGTCAACTTACGCAAGGAACAGTATAAGGTATTGAGTTGGAGAAAGAATGAACTTCATTTAGTAACGAAAAATGTAGAGATACAGGCCGGAAGAAGTGTGTGTTAAGGAATAGAGTAAGTATCTTGGATTTAAGGAAATTTTTAGTATGATGATTTTATATTTGGACATAAGAGGATTACAATGGAGAGCGAAGTAAACGCAGTGTGGAAAACGGTATTAACGGTATGTTATGAGGAAGTGACAATGGAACGTTGTTAGTTCTTGTATTGGCTGGAATTTTGGTAAAACAAAGTTGAACAATGTTGATATCATATGTCTGATGTCTTAACATTGGTTCCTAACATTAGTTGTTGCAGGGTTGAAGTTTTATATGCTGATGTTAAACTTGGTGTCTTGACATCAGTTATCAGAACATCAGAACATCAGGTTGTGATGTTTTAGGGCTGCGGGTGTTTGTTTGTTTTGAGGATATCTGTTAGAGAGATTGGATGCGAATATCTTGGAGAAGATATTTTCAATCAAATATGGAGCAGATCATGTAACTAACATTAGGGCTGATTTGAAAAGATTTAAAAAGATTAGAAGATTAAATCTGTTTTAAATTCTGTTTAATAACAAATCAAATCAGATATTTTTGGAAGAGGTCCAAGCCCATGTCAGAATACTATTTAAAGCAGCCTCAACCCTTGTTGAACGAAGACGAAGACAGAGAGCATAGACTGAGAGTCAATTTGGGTTTTCGTGTGTGTTTTGTAAACAATTCATGTTTGAATTGGTGTTACTATTTTGAGTTGTAATTGGTTTCTCTAGAGCTGTTAAGCAAGAGAGAGTTGTTCTTGATCAAATCTGTTAAGCAGGATCAAGGTGGGTTTTAAAGTGTAATCTTTGAATTGTATCACTGAGGTGATTTAGGGAGTGAGTGGTTTCTCATATCTAAGTGGTCTCTTAGGTAGAAGTGTCATTGGGTAGTGATTAAGATTAGTGGATGTCAACTGGGATTGTTGAGTCTGTAATTTAATACTACTTATAGTGAATTTCCTCCCTGGCTTGGTAGTCCCCAGACGTAGGTAGTTAGACCGAACTGGGTGAACAATTCATTGTGTTGATTTACTGGTGTTATTACCTTGTTCATATAGCAGATTGTGTTGTTGTGACATCACACTTAACATCACACATCTGATACCAGAATTTCAATTGGTATCAGAGCAGGCATACTGCTCTGCTTCTGGGTGAGATCTAGGGATATTACTTTCTGGTGCAATGGACAAGGAGTGTGGTGGATTTGTGAATAGACCCCCTATTCTAGATGGGTCAAATTATGACTATTGCAAACCTCGTATGGTTACATTCTTGAAGTCATTAGACAGCAGAGCTTGGAAGGATATTTTGAAAGAATGGAAATATCCTGTTATTGTGGAAAAGGATGAGAATGGAAAGGAAGTAGAGGGTAGCTCAAAACTGAAACCTGAAGAAGAATGGACCAAGGAAGAAGATGAGCTTGCCCTTGGGAATTCTAAAGCCTTGAATGCCATATTCAATGGTGTTGATAAGAACATCTTCAGGTTGGTCAACACTTGTGAAGTAGCTAAGGAAGCATGGGATATCTTGAAGACTACTCATGAAGGAACCTCCAAAGTCAAGATGTCAAGACTTCAACTTTTGACAACAAAGTTTGAAAATCTGAAGATGAAGGATGATGAGACTATCCATGATTTCTACATGAACATCCTTGAGCTGTCAAATGCTTCTAGTGACCTAGGATAGAGGATGACTGAAGAGAATCTGGTGAGGAAAATTCTTAGATCTCTTCCCAAGAGATATAAAATGAAGGTGACAGCTATAGAAGAAGCCCAAGACATCAGCAAGATGAGGGTTGATGAGTTGATAGGTTCTCCTCAAAACTTTGAATTAGGAATGGAAGAGGAACCTGGAAAGAAAACCAAAAGTACATCTTTGGTATCTAGTTCTGAAGATTCTAAGAAAGAGAATGGTGCTGAGTCTCAGGAGGAGCTGTCCCATGCCATTGTTTTGCTGGGAAGACAGTTTAATAAGGTTATGAAGAGGATAAATAGGAGTTATAATTCTAATGTCAAGAACATCACATCTGACACCAACAGATCAGGAGATCAGGGGAAGAAAACTAGAGATGAAGAAAAGTCCAATAATGACAAAGGAGTCCAATGTTATGAGTGTGAAGGGTATGGTAATGTCAAGAAAGAATGTCCTACTTATCTCAAAAAGCAGAAAAAGGGGTTATCTGCTTCCTGGTCTGATAGTGAGAGTGAATCTGAAGAAGAATCAGCTAAGCTTGTTAGAGCTATGATTGGGGTTTGTGAGTCAGATGATGATTCTTGTGATGATGAGGTTACTTATGAAGAGCTTGCTGCCTCTTATAAAGAACTGTGCATGAGAAGTGAACAAGTGTGTCTTGAATGAGAGAAGCTAAAGAAAACCATAGTGCAGTTAGAAGCTAAAAAGACTGAACTTGAAAATGAAGTCAGTATGCTTAACTCTAAACTGGATTCTATGACCAAAACTGTTAGAATGTTGAACAATGGTACTGAGGCTCTAGACAACATTCTTAGTATTGGGAAAATTGCTGGAGACAAAAGTGATGAGGGAATATTTCTGGGATACTCTACAAATAGCAGAGCTTATAGGGTTTTTAACTCTAGAACCAAGGTTATGATGAAGTCTATAAATGTGGTGATTGATGACAGTGATAAGCAGGAAGATGCTGATGTCCTAGACGATGTTGGAACATCATTTAATGAAGTAACAGCAGAAGCTGAAGACAGAAGTTTAACTCCAAGTGTTGCTGCTGCTGAGCCTGAACCTGAGCAACCTAATAAAGAACCTTCTATCAGAGTGCAAAAGGACCACCCAAAAGAACTTATTATAGGTGATCTAAAATCTGGAGTTAGCACTAGATCAAGAGAGGTTGTGGCAAGTTCTTGTTTTGTCTCCAAAATTGAGCCCAAAAATGTCAAAGAAGCATTGACTGATGAGTTTTGGATTAATGCCATGCATGAAGAACTGGAACAATTCAAAAGGAATGAAGTGTGGGATCTTGTACCAAGGCCTGATGGAGTTAATGTGATTGGCACCAAGTGGATCTACAAGAACAAGTCTGATGAACAAGGAGTGGTCACCAGAAATAAGGCAAGATTAGTTGCACAGGGATACACTCAGGTTGAAGGAATTGATTTCGATGAAACCTTTCCTCCTGTGGAAAGAATGGAGTCCATCAGATTACTCTTAGGTGTGGCTTGTAATCTCAAATTCAAGCTATTCCAAATGGATGTGAAGAGTGCCTTCTTGAATGGTTACTTAAATGAAGAAGTGTATGTTGATCAACCAAAAGGATTCTTTGATCCAACCTTTCCTAATCATGTTTACAAACTTAGGAAAGCTCTCTATGGTTTGAAGCAAGCACCAAGAGCTCGGTATGAAAGGCTTACTGAATTTTTGGCTGTGAATGGCTACAGAAAAGGAGGGATTGACAAGACCTTGTTTGTCAAAGAGGAAGGAGGAAAACTGATGATAGCTCAAATATATGTTGATGACATAGTATTTGGTGGGATGTCAGATGCAATGGTGAAACATTTTGTGGAACAGATGCAGTCTGAGTTTGAAATGAGTCTTGTTGGAGAGCTCAGCTATTTTCTAGGTCTACAAGTTAGACAAATGGAAGACTCCATATTCATATCCCAGAGCAAGTATGCTAAGAACATTGTTAAGAAGTTTGGTCTGGAAAATGCTAATCACAAGAGGACATCTGCTCCTACTCACTTAAAGTTGTCCAAAGATGAACATGGTGTGAGTGTGGATCAAAGTCTATACAGAAGCATGATTGGTAGCCTATTGTATCTCACAGCTAGCAGACCTGATATTTCTTTTGCTGTTGAAGTGTGTGCCAGATATCAATCTGAGCCTAAAGTTAGTCACTTGAATCAAGTGAAGAGGATTCTAAAATATGTGAATGGGACTAGTGACTATGGAATGCTTTACAGTCATGGATCAGGTACTGAGTTATGTGGTTTTTGTGATGCTGATTGGGCAGGGAGTGCTGATGATTGAAAAAGTACTTCAGGAGGTTGCTTCTTCTTAGGGAATAATTTGATATCATGGTTTAGTAAAAAGCAGAACTGTGTGTCTCTTTCTACTACTGAAGCTGAGTACATAGTAGCAGGGAGTAGTTGTTCTCAACTTGTTTGGATGAAGCAGATGTTAACAGAATACAATGTCAAGCAAGATGTCATGACATTGTACTGTGATAATTTGAGTGCTAACAATATCTCTAAAAACCCTATTCAACATAGCAGAACTAAGCATATTGATATACGTCATCATTTTATAAGAAATTTGGTTGAAGACAAAGTAGTTGCTCTGGAACATGTTGCTACTGAAAAGCAGTTAGCAGATATTTTTACCAAGGCCTTAGATGCAAATCAATTTGAAAAATTAAGAAGCAAATTAGGAATTTGCATATATGAGGATTAAATGTGCTGGGAAGTGTCTTGTGCAGTTGTGATCTTTATTACATATGTTTTGGAAACAGAATTTTATTCAACTGCTGAAAGCATACAAGATTAGATTTTAGTACAACAAAAGCAACATATAAAGTGTCTACAGATTATCCCAACCCCCTGAATCAAGAAAAGTTTTCCAATCTTCATCCCATTCATCATCAGAAGCATGTTGTTGCACTGGAGGTTTCCTGTTGGTTTTCATTCTTGTCTCTGATGTTTTTCTTGTTCTTGTTGCTCCTGAAGTTGCCCCAACTGTAGACAGTGTTTTGCTCATCATCTTCTGTGGATCTTTGACCTCCTGCATGTGTTTCTTCCCTGCATCTTTGTTAGACTGACTCATACTTGTTTGTTGTCTGGTGCTGTTAGAAGGAAGAAGGCTTGGATTTTATAGTTCTATAAGAATCCATTGGTTGTATCGCCTGACCAGTCAAAGTTTTTGGAAATTGTGTTCCTTGAGAAGCTTGCTTTTGACCATGTCTTAATGGATGTCAGTTCTTTGTGTTTGATGTAGAAGTTGTCCAATTGTGGCTAAAAAGGGGGAGAGGTAGCCTTTGTGTTGCCTAGTTGTCTGATGTGGTTCTAGGCTTGAGGGGGAGTGTGCATGTTTGAACAGCTGGTATGCTGGTTCTTGTTTTGAGGGGGAACCTTGTGCACATTTTGGATCTGATTGCTGCTGGTTGTGTTTTGGAATATTTTGTGTATGAAGTTTTTCCGCTGCAGGTACCTCTGATGTTGGCAGAGATTATTTTAGCCAAAATTAGCCAAATGGGGAGATTGTTAGTTCTTGTATTGGCTGGAATTTTGGTAAAACAAAGTTGAACAATGTTGATGTCATATGTCTGATGTCTTAACATTGGTTCCTAACATTAGTTGTTGCAGGGTTGAAGTTTTATATGCTGATGTTAAACTTGATGTCTTGACATCAGTTATCAGAACATCAAAACATCAGGTTGTGATGTTTTAGGGTTGCGCGTGTTTGTTTATTTTGAGGATATCTGTTAGAGAGATTGGATACGAATATCTTGGAGAAGATATTTTCAATAAAATATGGAGCAGATCATGTAACTAACATTAGGGCTGATTTGAAAAGATTTAAAAAGATTAGAAGATCAAATCTATTTTAAATTCAGTTTAATAACAAATCAAATCAGATATTTTTGGAAGAGGTCCAAGCCCAAGTCAGAATACTATTTAAAGTAGCCTCAGCCCTTGTTGAACGAAGACGAAGACAGAGAGCATAGACTGAGAGTCAATTTGGGTTTTCGTGTGTGTTTTGTAAACCATTCATGTTTGAATTGGTGTTACTATTTTGAGTTGTAATTGGTTTCTCTAGAGCTGTTAAGCAAGAGAGAGTTGTTCTTGATCAAAGCTGTTAAGCAGGATCAAGGTGGGTTTTAAAGTGTAATCTTTGAATTGTATCACTGAGGTGATTTAGGGAGTTAGTGGTTTCTCATATCTAAGTGGTCTCTTAGGTAGAAGTGTCATTGGGTAGTGATTAAGATTAGTGGATGTCAACTGGGATTGTTGAGTCTGTAATTTAATACTACTTATAGTAAATTTCCTCCCTGGCTTGGTAGCCCCCAGACGTAGGTAGTTAGACCGAACTGGGTGAACAATTCATTGTGTTGATTTACTGGTGTTATTACCTTGTTCATATAGCAGATTGTGTTGTTGTGACATCACACTTAACATCACACATCTGATACCAGAATTTCAAACGTATTTTAGACGAGTGTGCAATGGAATTTCTAAGGTGTTGATGAACCTATAGTTAAGGAAGTGTAATTACGGATGGTTCACCAGTGAGGAGCCTAGTAGTATGATGTGAAATGAAAAGGTTACACCTTGGCATTCATAACAAGCATAGTGGTAGCACCGTGGTCACAAGTGTACGTGATGGATTCTTATTCTTGAGACAAGAGTGAAGAGATGTACTTAGTGGAACAGTGAGTGTTGTATTTTAAGAAGTAAGACTGTAATAAAACAACGAAAAGCAATTCAGGACTTATTACGGACTAAGTGTAAATCATGGAACGATTTATACCGGAAGGGTTTGGTAATTACTTGATGAGAATTGCCGGTTACGAATCTTCCATTAAGTAATTTAGTGTAAGTGGAATGTTCAATGGATAGTAAAGGGTAAGTAATCCCGGTTAATGTGTATGAAGTGATGGAAAGGTTCTTCAAGAGGATGCATTGCCCCGGTTTAATTACAAGCATAGAGAACTTTTGTAATTGTGAATAATCGGAATATTCAGAATCTACCTTTTGTTGGACTAAGAAGGTTGTTGTATTAATTTTCTCCAAGGAAATTCAAGTGAGAGAATAAGGTGGTATGCTTGATATGAGATGTCCATCAATTTTGTGGTATAGTATGATGGTTGCGTGCTGAGTTTTTCTTATGGACGAATCAAGTATGAGTTGTGGCTCAAACCTTAGAATGTCGTCATTTTGACTTCCCGCAAGTGTAGTTGTTTGAGCAGAAAGGAACTATCCCGCTGAAGTTTTGTAGTGTGACCGTGTCAGAATTTGGAATTTTGCCTTGTCACTTGATTGAAGTATGTCATCTGAATGTTTTGACTTTGTCGGTTTTACCTTGAGTGGAATCATGGTTGGTGAATTGTTGTATAATTTAAAGAGCCACGAGTGGAGAATGATATTCCAAGATGGAGCAAGACGGATTGATGGCTTTGGGTAGGGATGACTTTGAATTAAACGAAATTGTTTATTTTCAGCTTCTGCAGTAGTGTTAACCGATTAACACGTGCAAGGCTAGTGTTTTGTACTGAATTTTGAGGAGTTAACCGATTGACCTCAGACGGGTAATCGATTAACATGTGTGTAAATTGTGAAGTCCCTAAGGAACCATCATCTGTGTTTTGTTACCTTATGTTGCTCACTTGAAAGTAAATGAAGGACGTATTTGTTTTTGAAATTGAAACTTCTGGAAATGTTTTACGTAGTTGACCACTTGTTCAGACGACGAGGGAGTTTAACTTTTGGAGAAATAATCTTGTGAACTGTGTTGAGTGGGAGAAAGTCTTAGGTGTATTACCGTTAAGAGTCTTAAGAACGAAGTTGGAAATACTCACGAAGTATTGATCTTGCAAGGAATATTTTTGGGGTGTAATCATAGTATTAGTAAGGTATGAACGGTTGGCCCGAGTTAGTAATTGTTATCTTCTGTGAGTTCATGACATCAGATTTAAGCCGTGAGAGTAGTACCAGTTGTGTACAATTGTACTTTAATCAGAATTATGAAATTTGAAGGTTATTCTTCCAAGTAAGAGTAAGAATTGGACGTTCCGAATTTAAACACGTAACTTGAGAAACGTGGCATGGAATTTGAAAATATGGAGTGTTGTATGTGAATTGGTGAGTAGTATGGAATCTCACAGTTGTGCCTTGAATGGTTTAAGTTTTGATAAGTGGTGACTCACGTATGATTGAAGTTCCGTGATGGTGTTATGTGTTATTGGTTGAGATCTTGTGTCAACAAGGAATCTTGAGTAAGTCGGAAAACCCGTAAGAATAATTGATATGGAATGTAGTAACTAGAAATGAAAGTTGTTAAGCTACTTTTGGATGAATTATTCGAGTTTTGAATGAATTTGGAGCAGTGTAACTCCTGTACTTGTATCGTATGGGGAATATTGGACAGATGTTATGATATTGTGTGTTGGCGAGAAAATTGTTCTACTATAGGACGCCAGTAAGTTTATTGTGCCATTGGTTAGTAAGGACCCTAATGGATAAGCGGGTTCCCTCGCAGACAGTTAGCTACATGTTAGTACTTAAGAATTCGTGGCTTTCCGTTGTGAGACTTCGGATTGTGCAGTTGAAGGTAATAGATGTAAGAGTTCAGTCGGAATAGTAAGAACTTGAAGATTATTGCTAATAAGTATGGAAATAAGGATATCTTGTTTTAAGTGTGTTACCTTTGGCGTGATACGAAAGAGATGAAATATCGGATTTAACGAGTACAGTGTGCAGCAGCAGACCTTGAGGAAAAGCAAGTTTAAAGTTAAACCAAATATTGGAACAAGAGTATAACTAAGGACACGAAGTTTGATAAATTGTGAAAATACGGATTTTTGGTATGTGGAATCAAGTTGGAATTGGAATACGTCAGAAAATTTAACGGAAGTAAAGTTGAGTGTGGAACTAAGACAATGATACAAGTTGTGGTTATTGTTGAATAGAGGAAATTCGGGGGAAAATTTCAATTTAAGGGGGGGGGGGGGGGGGGAGAGTGTAATACCCCATATTATTTAAATGCACAATTGGATATCAGATGAGATCAGATGAGTATCTATGTGCTCTATCTTTGGTAAATTGGATTAATGGAATCCTCTAAGTACTTTAAGTATTGACATTTGGGATCAATAGAGCAACTAATGAACTCTGAAGAGATCAATTATTTTATTAGAGAGACATATCACTATTTATTAGACCAAGAAAGTATATTAAGGTAACTCTAATGATTGATCAATTGAGTTGAGACGATAAAATATCAATTGGAGATATTTTACCCTGTTGGAATTATATTATATAATAAGCATTATATATATATATATATATATATATATATATATATATATATATATATATATATATTAAGAAAAAGAAAGAAAAGAAGAAGAAGTTAGTAAGAAGAAGAGGAAAGGAAGAGAAAGAGAGAAAATGGAGAAAGAGGAAGAAGAGAGAAAGCTCATGGATCATGTTCAAATCATCTCATATTCATTAACATCCTCTTTGATTATCAGATGGGTTCTAGTTAGATGCTCTAAGTTCTAGAATTAAGGATTTAGAACTTAGGTTAGATTTGAGAGAAAATGATTAAACAGATAAATCTGTGAAATATAACGGATGAAATTCGATATAAATTGTGTAGTGTAGCCGTATTATGCATGTGATCATTTGATAATACTTTCTTTGATGTTTGGGAATGATTTGGGTGAGGAAATGATGGATTTGGCCCAAGAGTTTCTGATTTCTCACTGCTGCGAATTTCTGAACTTTGCTTTGTTCGCCTAGCGAACCTGGCGAACTCCAAAGCGAACGGTTGGTCGAGGGTTCGAGCGAACCCTGGAGCGAACGAAAGGCGAATGTTTGTCCAGAGCTCGCTTAGAGAACTTTATGCCCTTTTTCATTTGACTTGGTTCGCTGAGTGGTTCGCCTAGCGGATACAGCAGCGAACGTGACATATTTTTCTATGTTGTTTCCTCCATAACTTTTGATCAGTAACTCGGATTGACGCACGATCGGAAGCGTTGGAAAGCTATTTCAATGCTCTTTGTTATGGTGAGGTTGAAACATGATTATATGCTATGGATTGATATGGTAGATTTAAATATTGTGATGAATGTCAAAAGTGGGGTTTATGCGCCCACCGGAATTTCATGAATCGAAAGTCCGATTGATATGGGACTTGAAGCCTTGGAAAGAGAATCCAATGTGCTATTAAATGGTATGTGAGACCATGATTTAACCAAGGATGCTTGGTAGAGGATAGTAGTGGCGTGTATGCCTTAAAAATGTGTGTGAAATACTATGTGGTTTATGCTTGACATGTTATGCTATCTTGTGTCTTATGATTGATGTTGTAATTTGCTTGTCTAATACTGTTGTTGAACATCATTGAGAGAATATGCATGCTTAAAATGAATTAGGAAGACTGAGGAAACTTTACCCCAAAACAAATGGCATAGTTAAGATTGTTATAATTCTAGGTTGTGAATAGAATTGTGATAGATACTCTGGATGGCGACGCTCGTGCATTCATTGGCGAGTTCTGGCCTGGAGTAGATAACCTAGATGGCAAGGCTCGGGAACCTGATGTAGGAAGGTACATCCCTGATGAGATTGGTCTAGGAGAGAGTGAAACACTAGTATGGAACATGTTGAACTTTTGTGATTATGAGAAAGGCGAATGTGGCCTCATGATTATGGAATACAATCATGTTTGTTTGTGTGTGATCATGTAATCGTAACCGGTTATCTTGAGTGCAGTTTCATGAGTCTCGAGCTCCTCTGAAATGGATGCAATATTACTTGGCAGGTTTGATTCCCGCGTATTGTACGAATGGAACCTATGGGCAGAGACTTGTGGCGGTTTATGGCCCGCGTGAAGTGACGGTACATAACGGTTAATGGCCCGTAGAACCCGAATCCAGTTCATATGCCAACTAACTACAAGGATCCATGACTCGTGTTGACTTCTAGACGTAGAAGAGAACGAGAAAAGGGGATTCCTTGGTATGGTTATCAATTAGTGATATTTTGAGTTGTTGAACTCATGACATGTTTCCATATAGTGTGAGATTGTGAGATTGTGAACTCAAAGTCATTTCCTTTCCCCTTTACTTGAGTTAGGATTTGGTTAAAACCTTGTAAAGCCGAGAGAATCCATAAGATAGGGAACTCACTGAGATTTGATGTATCTCACCCCACTATTGTTGATTATTTTCAGGAGGTATTTGCAGGTTTGATTTACAAGTGGAGCTATGCTTGGATGTTTCAAGAGAAGCTCAGTTTTAGTTTTTCCGCTGTGTATTTGTTGTATACAATTGAGGATATTGTATATTGATCTTAGTTTTTATCGTTTTGGCTAATTTCCATATCTTGTACCATAGGTTATTTTTATGTTTAAGAAATGGTCAAGTATGTGAATTACGCCATTAGGCACTTATGATGGTGTCAGTACCAAATAAAATGCTTGTATTGTATTATTCTAGATAAATATTATACAGGGCGTTACAGTATATATATATATATATATATATATATATATAACAGTTAAATTGTACAAGAACATGAAAATACTTGAATTAATAATAAGATTCGTTAATACAAAGGTTCTAACAATTACAAGGCATAACTATGTAGAAATCTAACATCAGAATCTTTCATAGATAGCTTCAAACTTGTCTCTTCAGATTTTAGACGAATCAACCTCTGAATTTATGAAGAAAATCTTTCCCTTGTAAAAGGAAGAAAGAGTCCTCTTCAAATAGTCAAACACAACTTGAGGAAGATCAATTTGCAAGTCGGAATTGAGAAGTAGTAGCATATCTTTTTCAATAGGGTCCACGAGGTCTAAATCCTTATCCTTAGACAACAAGTTTGTGTTCAGGGCGTTACAATATATATATATATATATATATATATATATATATATATATATATATATATATATATATATATATATATATATATAACAGTTAAATTGTACAAGAACATGAAAATACTTGAATTAATAATAAGATTCGTTAATACAAAGGTTCTAACAATTACAAGGCATAACTATGTAGAAATCTAACATCAGAATATTTCATAGATAGCTTCAAACTTGTCTCTTCAGATTTTAGACGAATCAACCTTTGAATTTATGAAGAAAATCTTTCCCTTGTAAAAGGAAGAAAGAGTCCTCTTCAAATAGTCTAACATAACTTGAGGAAGATCAATTTGCAAGTCTGAATTGAGAAGTAGTAGCATATCTTTTTCAATAGGGTCCACGAGGTCTAAATCCTTATCCTTAGACAACAAGTTTGTGTTCAGAATCTAATTCTAAACAACTGCATCCGAACGAAGATTTGAAACCAATGATGTATTAGATAGATCTACAAAGATATACCAAGTAGGAAGATAATGTTCCCAAACAAGAGTTCATGGGATTTCTCCAATATCCTCACAATTGATCACATTAGCAATCGCTTTAGAGGTTACTGTTATAGAAATACCAGTTACCTTAGAAAGAATAGCACACTCAGAATTCAACTCAACAATGGAGGCATTAATCCAACACTCTTTGACAAGATTTAGATAAGTGAAACCACAGAGCATCTCAAAGTATCAATTCCAATTGTTATGACCGAATGCAAAGCAATTCCTAATTTCCAACTCTTGCAAGTTAATTTTGATAACAAGGAACTAATGAGTTGTTGAACAGTGTGTACCAGATGCTCCAATAGTAAAATTCTCAGGCCTTTGCAGAAAGTTGAACTCAGGTTGAAGAGAGCCTATACAATACCATAACGAAGATAAAAACCGTGTTAGAAGTGACATATAAAATCTCAGAGCGATTAAAGGATATATGAGAAGTTCAAAAATCTCGGAGCCTCCAACGACAAAGACATTATACTCCTTCCCCAGATCCCAAAGGAAGGTGAGGCAATCATAGTCCCCCAAAGTCCGCCGACCAAGAAGAAGAGGGAGGGACAAAGAAGAAGCCCCCATTCAAGAACGAAAGAAGAACCCTTTATGCATTCGAATATTAGACGGCATGATCCCAAATATCTAGAGAAGCCTCATAAGCTCCAGAGTTATAATAGAAATGGAGATCTGAACAAACAGGTCGAGTATGTAGACGACCATTGGACTACTACCATGCTGACGAATATGTTAAATAAATACTATTTGCACTAACCTTTACCGAGTTCGGTCAAGTATAGTTCAAGTCCCTCCTAGATTGGAGCATAGATTCCTGGTTCGACCTATGAGAAACTCTAAATTCCCAATTTACCAAAAGGAAAATACAACTGACCACCATGGACTGTAAATACAGAGTGTTACCTAGGGGGTGAATTATGTTTTAAAAATTTTTTCGGTTATTTTGTAGATGTTATTCTTCTTTTTATTTTTCCAGAAAGTTATGATGAACTGATGAACAATAAAGCAGGAAAATAAAGTGTAGTAAAGAAATTGACACAAGATATATCCTGGTTCCCTTTTCTAAACAAGGATAATCCAGTTCTTCCACACCTCATGAAGGATTTTACTATGTTAGGAATGGGACAACCTCGCACTAAAACTCTTTTCAATTCTCTAGCACAATTAGGAAATCACATAAATTTTTGATTTTACAATACAAGGAAAGAACCCTACTTTCTCCTAACTTTTTCTTGTTTCCACAAATTTGACTAACAAGTTACAATGATAGAGATAATTGAATACAAATGAAATTGTTAAGTACATATGAATTTTGATAATCCACAAAATTCAAACTTAGTCTTCACTTTCAATATAAAAATTCAAAGGTATAAACTCTAAGCGCTCAAGAAACATTTCTCTGATGACTGAATATTATGTAGTAAAGTTTCTAAGAGTTTTTGCAAAATGCAGATGAATTGTTTTGAAAAATATTGATGAAAGAGGTGATTTAAAAATGCAGATGAATTTTCTTCACAATCTCCCCTATTTTGATGATGACAATTAATTTTTTTGTGATTATTGTGATTTATGGAAAAGCTCCCCCTAAGATGAATATCTCCCCCTTAGTTCATTAAATCTTGAATCCTTTGTGTTCTTCATTTTCATACCTTGATTAAGTCTAGACAAAGAAACACAAGCATACATACATTATTCTCCCCCTTTTGCCATTATAAAAAAGGGAAAGATGAGTGATAAAGCATAGAACCATAAAAACATTTAAAAATAGATTCACATACATTCAAACATACAAAGTGATATGAAAGTAAATTCAAGCATATGATAGGAATTAAAACAAAGATGTCTTAACAACATTTCAAAAATATAAAGATGTTTCAACTTAATCTTTGTTCATATTCTCATTTCCATTTCCTCTTTTAAAGGCTTCCATGCGCTCCATCCTAGTTGTAAGCCCAACATTCTCTTGTTTCATGCTACCAAACTCCTGACGCATGCTAACAAATTGAAGATCCATACTATCAAACCTTTGAGCCATATAGTCCATAATCATCTGGTTTGTTAGTTCAACTCCTTCAGGCTATTGAGGAGGAGGAGGAATAAGTTCACTTGTTTATGCATCTTGGTATTTTGATTCTACATTTAGATAAGTGACAGTTTGCATGACACTGTCATAAATCACTCCCATCTTGCTATTGATAACTTCAGTTGAAAGTGCACACGCAACTTTTGTCATTTTTATGCAGAGTTCATTGTTGAGATTCACTTTGCATTTCCTAAAAACCCTTGTTAGGAGCCAAGCATACAAGAGACCGCCTGATTTCTCTTTGTGACTAGCCATGTGATGCATTATTAGATATGCCCAAATAACCCGAATTTCATTCTTTATAATATAATAAATAGTGGAGCTTCCTGTCATTAACTATGAAATTTCTAGGAGACCATAATTTTTCAGAGAGACTTTGCCACTAGCTTTCCTTATCTTTTGATAAAAGGCATTTAGAGAGAATCGAGACATGTTATAATAGAACTTTTCAACATAATGTTTCAAATGTTCATCACGATTTGACCTAATTGCAGCACCTTCGTATGTGATCATAAGATATCCTCCTAATTCTTGCACAAATAAAGAAATAGGAACCCCTTTCACAGTAGATGTTAAAATATCATTATCAAGACTCAAATTACAATAAAACACCTTGACCAAATCTGGGTAGTAGGAGCCAAAATCAGTAACAAAGTCTTGAATTTTCTGAACTCTAAATAGATAAGGGAAATTAAAGTATACAGTAGGAAAAGAAGTAAGGTTACCAACCTTGGTGGAGTGAGGCTCTTCTCATATAAAAAAGTCATGAATCTCTTATTTTGTTGAGGAGTTGTGAGCAATCTTGATAAATCCATTGTGAGTGCTAATAACTTGAAGCTTTTCCTTTTCCCTTTCCTTTTCCAACTAATTCCATTGATAGAGTTGAAGAAAAAATTAAACCTTTGATGAAGGTTTTTAAATTTTTGGAGAAGAAAGATGAAGCAAAATTGAGAGCTTTCTCTTGAGTTTTTTTTTTGAGCAAAAGTTTCGACTACTAGGGTTTACTAGAATGGGGCACTTTTGACTTTTAAAGGGAGGAGAAAAGTGAATTTTGACCAACTTAATTGTCTGTTTTTTTTTTTAAAATTGGAAAACGTAACAGGGTCAATCAATTGACTATACATATTTAATCGATTTCCATCATTTTTGTAAGAAAGAATGGCAAAAATATACACGCTAATCAATTTCCTCATGCAATCAATCAATTGACCTAAGTGTATTTTTTAAAAATTCATAAAATTTTAGATTTTTGGCTAAAGAAACATGTGATATAATACAAAAACATGGTATGGCATATATCTATCACAAATCAACACATAAACATATAAGAAGGATGATAATTTTGTTAATTCACAGATGAAATTTTGAATTAATCCAACATCATAAGAACAACAAATATCATGTACCTTGAATAATCATTTCAACCATCATCTTGACATAGTTTGTAATGAAATTTTTGATAGTTCATACAACGGTTTCTTCCAGAATGCCAAGCTCTATCCTTATTTTGTAGAAAGGTTCTTTAGCTAACGACTTTGTGAAAATGTCTACCAATTGGTTATGTGTATCCACGAAAGTAACTTCGACATCTCTTTTAAGAACATGATCTTGTAGAAAATGATGTCATATGTCTATGTGTTTGGTTCTTGAATGCATGACCTGATTCTTTGTTATGTTGATTGCACTTCTGTTATCACATCTTAATGGAATGCATTCGAGATCAAGTTTGTATTCAAAAAGTTGTTGTTTTAGCCATAGAATTTAAGCACAATAACTTCTTCTTGCTATGTACCTTACTTATACGGTACTAAGAGCAACACACGTTTGTTTCTTACAAGACAATGAGAATAATGCATTACCTAGAATGTGACATGTATCACTTATGCTTTTTCGATTTGTTTTACAACCTGCATAAGCTGAATCAAAATATCCAACTGAATCACATATACTACCTTTTGGATACCGTAGCACAACATTTGTTGTTCCTTTGAGATATTTCATGATCCTTTTCCCCGAGGAGAGATGAGATTATTTTGAATTTGCTTGATACTGTGCACAAAGACAAACACTAAACATAATGTTTGGATAACTAGCAGTTAGATATAATAATGAACCGATCATACCTCTATATTTTGTTATGTCAACTGATGTACTAGATTCATCTTGATCTATATAAGTACTTGAACCTATTGGAGTAACAATCCCCTTTCAATTATCCATATAAAATTTCTTCAATAGTTCCTTGCAATACTTGAATTGGTTGGTGAAGTTGTCATTCTTTCATTTCTTGATTTGTAGTCCAAGAAAATAATTTAACTTACCCATCATAGACATCTGAAATTCTCCTTTCATCATCAATGAGAATTCTTTACATAAGTCCTTTTTTATTGGTCCGAATATGAAGTCATCAACATAGATTTGAACGAGTACGGTGTAATCTTTAATCCACTTAATGAACAAAGTTGTATCAACCTTTCCATTTTCAAATCCTTTTTCACATATAAAGTTGCTACATCTATCACACCAATCCCTTGGTGCTTACTTTAAGTCATACATAGTTTTTCTCAACTTGTAGACATGTGAAGTATTTTTGAAGACTTCAAAATTAGGAAGTTGATTGGAATATACTTATTCATTGATGTATCCATTCAAGAAAGCACTCTTGACTTCCATTTGGAATAGTTGAAAATTTAATGAACCAACATAAGCAAGTAATATTCGAATAGCTTATAACCTTGTAACTAGAGCGAAAGTTTCGTTAAAGTAGATTCTTTCTTCTTGATTATAACCTTCGGCCACCAATATTTCCTTGTTTCAACCAATTATACCATTCTCATCAATTTTGTTCTTAAACACCCATTTTGTACCAATGATGTGTTTTCCATTAGGCCTAAGAACAAGTTTCCAAAATTTGTTTCTTTCGAATTGGTTTAATTATTCTTGCATGGAATGTATCCATTGGTCATCCTATAAGGCGTCATTAATCTTTGAAGGTTATATTTGAGAAACAAATTCCATGTTCAAGAAGGCACCCTTAAGATTGAGCCTTGTAGATACTATTTTGCACCAATGATGTTGTCGATTGGGTGATCATGATGGGTTCTCCATTCTTGTGGAAGATCACTTTGGAAATGCTCTTGTTGAATAATTTCATCTTTGTGGCTCGATTGTTTAACATGATCATCTTTGACATTGTCTTCAATTGGTACTTCTATTATATCGTCATTATCACATATAACTTTATCCTACTTAGAGGGATTAGATTCATCAAAGAAAACATGCATATATTCTTTTATTACTAATGTTCTTTTATTATAAATTCTATAAGCCTTACTTGTAAGCAAGTAACCAGGAAAGATACCTTCATCGAATTTCTCATCAAACTTACTGAGATTGTCTTTGTCATTTTGAGAATAAAGCATTTACATCCAAAGCCATGAAGATGTGAAATGTTTAGCTTTCTTCATTTGAAAAGTTCATATGGTGTGTTTTTCAAGATTGGTCATATTATATCTTGATTTCTTACATAATAATCCATGCTTACCGTGTCTGCCATAAAGTATTTGGTAGATTTGAATCACTAAGCATTGTCCTTGCAAGTTTGACTAAGGACCGATTATTTCTTTGAACTACACAATTTTGTTAAGGATTCCTTGGTGTTGAAAAATAATGGGAGATGCCATGTTCATCAAAAAATTCTTCGAATGATGCATTTTGGACTCTTCGCCATGGTCACTTCTAATTGATACAATCTTCACGGCCTTCTCATTTTGCACTTGCTTTGCATACTTCTTGAATGCTTTGAATGCGTCACTTTTCTGCACCAAAAATAATTTTCAAGAATATCTAAAACACTCATCAACAATAAATAAAGCATAAACATTAGTGCTAAAGCTTTTAGTCCTTGAAGGACCAAACAAGCCCATGTGAATTAATTGGAGAGGCCTTGTAGTTGTCACCACATTCTTTAGTTTGAAAGAGACTTTTGTTTGCTTTCCCTTTTGACATGCATTACACAACCTATCTTTGATAGATTTTATCTTGGGTAATCCCATAACAAGGTTATGCTTGACTAGTTTGTTCAAATGTTTCATGTGAATGTGTGCTATTCTTTTGTGCCAAAGCCATGCATCATTATTACTTACCACATGACACTTGATTTTCAAAGATAGATCATTTAATGATATCATGAAAATGTTGTTGATCCTTTTTCCCACTAGCTTTACTTCACGAGTGATTTTATCTTCTATAATGTATTCATCCTAAGTGAAGTTGATTTTAAGTCATTTGTCACAAAGTTGTCTTATGCTAATAAGATTATGCTTCAAGCCTTCAGCATAGAGAACATCATCAATTGTTGTAAAGGGGGGAGTGCCAACTTTGACAATATCAAGAATCCTTCCTTTGTTATTGTCTACATATGTGACATATTCTTTTGACTTTCGGGTAATGGATGAGAACTTTTTCTTGTCTCCGGTTAAGCACTAGGAACACCATAGTTTCTTATATAGCAAGCACTAGGGTATGTACTTTCTTTGGTTCCACATTGTTGAATGTTGTGCTAGCTTTGACAAATATTGTTTTACTGTGCTTGGCTTATCAAAATTAGAAAAACCAAGACCATTTTTGCTATTTTAATACCTTTGTATACATAACACATCTTCTAAACCAATTTGACATTTTTCATATTTCTTGATAACTTGGTTTAGTTCAAAAACTTTTGATTCATGTTCTCGACATTTATTACATGCATAATTTTTTAACCTTTTCTAGTTCCAAATTTGTGTCATTAACCTTGCTTTATAGAGATAAAATTAATTTCTTTTGTGTTTCACAAGTTCTAGAAAGTGTCAAGCATTCTTCATGTAATGTGAGAAATTCATTTTGTAACTCCTCGTATGAAGGTTTATCATTTAATTCATAATCTCTAACCTCTTGTTCACCATCGAAATGGCGTGGAGCCATTAATGTGAAGTTTGCACATTCTTCATTTTATGATTCGGAAGATAAACTTACTTCACTATCATCCCAAGAAATGTAGGCCTTCTTTGATTTAAATTCTTTCTTTCCTTTGAGGCTAGTTTTCTTTGCTAGATTTGGCTAATCTACTTTCATGTGCCCTTGCTTCTAACATTTAAAACATGTGAAGATCTGAATCAATGTTGAAGCCTCATTTTTCTTGAAGAACTTTCTTCTTTTACCAAATCTTAAAGTCTTGTCATTTTGAAAAAACTTACCAAACCTTTTAACTAGAAGTGTAATGTTCTCATCTTCATACAGATTCTCTTATTCCATTGTTTCTCTTGATTCTAATCTTAAGGAAATAATTTTATTTTTTTTTCTCTTTTTCTTCATGCTTCTCTAATCTTTAAAGTCCGATCTCATGTTCTTGGAGTTTACCGAACAATGCTGCAAAAAACATTTTAGAGAGATTTTTCTTTTCTAATATTGTCGTTACCTTTGGCTGCCATGCCCCTTTCAACGATCTAAGGACTTTGAGATTTAATTTATCATTTGTAAAAGGTTTTTCCAAGAGTCATCAAGTGATTTGTTAAGTGTGAGAATCTCTTTTGTAAATTAAGAATAGTTTCTTTGTGCTGCATTCTAAACATCTCGTATTCTTGTGATAGAGTGTTGAGTTTTGGTCTCTTTACTTCCACCATTCCTTCATGAGTCATTTTTAAAGTATATCAAATTTATTTTTCTATTTTGCAGTTAAAAACACAAAACAATTCATCCATACCTAGGGGCTGATGCAAGAATGTTCTTAGCCTTTTTGTCAAATAACACTTTCTTCTTGTCATCGTTCATCCAAGATCCCTTCTCCTTTACATGTTATACTTAGTTAACAACCGTTGTAAGAATGTATGAACCATTTTAAACAACATCTCACAATTCTTCTCTGTGTGCATCTAGACAAATCCGCATGTGAATCTTCCAAAAGCCATAGTATTCATTGACGAAATATGGAGTGAATTCTATTCTAATGCAGAGACATATGTTGGACACAATGTCTAAGACTATGTATACCAGAAAAAAAACAGTTTGCAAGACAAACAACAAATAAAAATTAAAGCAAGAGAGCAATAAAGAACCCAAGAGAATTATTAATACAGTTCAATGCAACATCACCTACATCTGGGGGGATTCCAACCCAAAAAGAAAATCCACTCTCAATAGTATTAATATAATAGTCTTAGATGAAAAAACCTTGTTAAATGCCTCAACCTAATACTACCCGTGACTTTCTATTCAGGACTCCCTATAAAACTATTTCACTCTCAATAATCAAAAGGACAAATGGGCTTACTCAGAACTCTCCCAGTTCAAGGCCACTTTCCTAATACTACATATGAAGCTTTGTTCAGGCTCACCTTGAATAAGAGACTCCTCTCAATTTCTCTTAAACACTCTCCTTGTATTTGGACAATTACAATAATAAGATGGATGGTATAACAACCTTACAACTCAATACTCTAAATGTGGAATATTGTGGGGAACAATGCCAGGGACATGTTTTCTGAGATACAACTTATAACTGAACTTCAACACACTAAGAGGAACCCCAATAGGAAGAATTACACCTATTGAAGTTGTGATCCCGATTGTCCTTGACATTGGTAGGAACATTATTCCCATATCTCCTGTCCACTTTTCTCATGATCTTTCTTAAGATCTTAACAAACTTGAGAAATAGTTTGCAAGAGAGATATCAAATAACAATTAAAGAAAGAAAGAAATAAATAACATAAGAGAATTGTTAAACCAATTCAGTGCAACATCACCTACATCTGGGGAGCTTCCAACCCAAGAAAGGAAATCCATTCTCAATAGTATTAGTACAATACTCTTAGATGAACAAACCTTGTTCAATGCCTCAACATAATACTACAAGTGACTTTCTATTCAGGACTCCCTATAAAACCATTTCACTCTTAATAGTTAGAATGACAAATGGGCTTACTCTGAACTCTCCCAGTTCAAGGCGACTTTCTTAATACTACTCGTGAAGCTTTGTTCAGGCTCCCCCTGAATAAGTGAATCCTCTCACTTTCTCTTAAACACTCTCCTTATGTTTAGATAATTACAATAATAAGATGGATGGTATAACAACTATATAACCCAATACTCTATTAAGATAATTTAGATTTGAAGCGCATGAATAGAGTGTAAAAATACAGATAATTACAAAGACCCAAGGAACAAATCCCAATACACTAAAGATTCAAATTTTACGCTTGTTTTCTTTGTAAGGAATGAGTCTTCTTATATAGAAAAAATCTCATGGGTCTGGGCAAAATAACCAGATTTGATATGATGCAGAAATAATATGGATGCAGATTTGATTTGCTTATTCATTAATGCCCACCAAGAGATTTGATTTGATTTGATATTCATTAAAATTAAATATTTATTTAATTTGATTTGATCATACTATTTTTTATCAAATCTTACTAAATAATATGTTGCTAAAAGATACATCAACAAATATCCTTAGAAACAAACATAAACACACTTAGATTTACTCACAACCTGAGCCCAGACATTGCACACATGCTGGAACATTTGGCCTGACATTTGTCCACGTAACACAATTCTGAATTTTGAACAAATCAAATAAAATCTTTACTTGTTATAAATCATAATTTTAATTTCTCAAGTAAAGGATTCTTTCCAAAATTGAACCACACTTTAAATCATCTATAATAGAGATTGGAGATTTTTATAACAAATCCAATAAGATATTTTCATGGAATATAAATCTTCAATCAATATTTTTGCATATTAATTTCAACACAATCTTGAATAAAATAAATCTGAAACAAATCTTCTTTCAAAGCATATTAAAACATATCTTTTCTTCAATGCAAATCCAATCAAATAAAATATTATTATTTAAACCAAATCCAACTCTTTTAATTAAATTATATCCAATTAAAACTTCTTCAACTTTTATGGATTATGATCTAATAAAATATTTTTTCAAACTGATTTGGATTAATAAACTTCTTCCAAAAGTTATCTTCTGATCATACTAGAATCAATGTAGAATTTCTAGCCAAATGCTGAAGTGTTTACATGATGCAATCTGTGCAGAACACGCACCCAGATGTCACACAACATGTTCAAAACATCTTGCTCAACAAGTTTTCTAAACCAACTCTTTATAATAAGCTCTGGAATTGAACATAATCACATTCAAATTTACTCACTAAAGTTGCCTTATAGACTGAGGCCAGATTATACACTCATACTAGAACATCTTGTCTCACATGATGCCTCTTCACCAAAATACATCTTGTACTACCAAATTTTGTTTTAACTAATGCAACCAATCAAAGGAACAACACGGAGGTTTGTTGTTGTTTCCACCATCTGCCAATAATGGTTTTGGGGGAAGCATCTTTCTAGATCGAGGGGCAAGTTACCTTAACATGATCTAATGCTAAATGTAAGTATAGAGTGAAATCTAAGAGGGGGGGGGGGGGGGGGGGATATGTTTTAAAAATTTCGGTTATTTTGCATATGTAATTGTTCTTTTTATTTTTCCGGAAAGTTATGATGAACATATGAACAATAAAGCATGAAAAATAAAGTGAAGTAATGAAATTGACACTAGATATATCATGTTACCCTTTTCTTAACAAGGGTAGTCTAGTCCCTTCGAACCTTCTGAAGGATTTCACTATGTTATAAATTATACAGCCTCACAGTAAGATTCTCTTCAATTCTCTAACACAATCATGAAAGCACAACATTTTATGATTTTACAATATAGAGAAAGAACCATACTTTCTTTTAACTTTTTTATTGTTTCCACAAACTTGGTAAACAAGTTTGATCATCTGACACTGAGGGATAAATCTGCAAGTATACAGTTGATTGTATACTAGTCTTAAAAAGGTTGTCGAACCCACAGGGACAGATAATCAAACTAATGTTATCCAAGGTTGTTGTGCAAAGCTAAGGCTAGGGGGAAACAAGAATTAAACGGGAAATAAAGGACGGAATTTAGAATTTGAAATTTAATACTAGAACGAGCCCTCATATGTTTTCCGTGCACCTACGGGACTTATAGAATACGGGTACTAGCTACGACTATACTTTCATTCCGTAAAGTAAACTGACTTAAAGGCTCCGTCTCATGCTCTCACGGTCTTGACAAAATCCATGCTTCCTAATCATAAGATTTTGTGTAACACCCATATATAATAACATACATCAAAGCATATATTATACATGAATCCATGTCTTGGTACTGAAATACCAATAAGTTCCTAGTAAACACATTGTATAAATTACATGCCCAAAACATAAGGTACTAATAACTATGGCATAATGTATACAAGATGTTCAAAATACAAATACTAAGAACTAGATCAACAATGATCTCAAAAAGCTCCACAACGGAAGCTAAGCCATCAAACAAGTAAGGATAATCACACGATTTTATCCTTACCCTTCGCGGAATCTGAAGTACCTGAAATATAATCAGCAACATGGGGTGAGATAACAAATCTCAGTGAGTTCCCTATCTTATGGATTCTCTCGGCTTTACAAGGTTCTAACCAAATCCTAACTCAAGTCCAAGGGAAGGGAAAGGACTTCGAGTTCACAAATCTCACACTAGAGAATAACTCTCGAGTTTAACAACTCCAAACCTCACTAATCGACAAACATGCCAAGGCATCTTTCCCCGACCAACCCTTCAAGAGAGTTTCAACACGGGTCACGGATCCTTAAATGTAGACATCTATTCCCGGCCAACCCTTCCAAAGAGTTCTCGACACGGGTCCCGGAAGCTAACATAGATAACTTTCCCCGACCATCCTACACAAGAGGATATTGACACAGGTCACGATTATCTAAACACGGATACTTTCCCCGGCCATCCTACACAAGAGGATATCGACACGGGTCACTAATACCACCCACTAAGCAACTTTCCCCGGCCATCCCACACATGAGGATATCGACACGGGTCACAGCTACTTACTTAATAAATACTTTCCCCGACCATCCCACACGAGGATATCGACACGGGTCACTAATATTTATTAAGGGATAAGACAAAATTTTAATTTGGAGGAGCTCATAAAAATCAAGCGTCGAACCTCCACTAATAACTACTTATCAAAGATACACTTCTAGTACCGATGCCTAAGCAATGTCATCTAAACCTCTATCAAGACCTAGTTACATTTCTAGGTTATTCCATTGATCTTAGGTTTCCTCACTTCCTCACTTCTTGAAGCTTTTATTTGTAAAAGAAATCACAATTTCATAATCCCCTGTAATTCCCTTTAATTAAAATAATTAATTAAATTCCACATCATACTCAAGATATTCATATTTCATAGCATAGAATACATTCACAGCTTTATATCGATATAAAGAGCGTCTAAATCGGACACCCGAGTCAAAAGATATGAACTTAAGAAATATTTTTTTTGGAAAACAAACAGTGGTAACCGGTTACTCACCAGAGGGTAACCGGTTACTCAGTGTGTACTGCTCACACAGAGCCAAAATGAGAGTTAGAGATACGTTTGGGTAACCGGTTACTCACCAGAGGGTAACCGGTTACTTAGTTCATTTTCTGCGCAGAAACACAAATTTTTCAAAGGGTAACCGGTTACTCACCAGAGGGTAACCGGTTACTCTAGGAGCAGAATAAAAAATGCTTGTTTTAATTGATACCTTTCCATCTCAAACTCATTCAAAACATAATCAAACACTATAACAATTATCAATAGATGATTCCACACATATATTGATCATACCACACAGTTTATATCGCATTTCAACCGTTAGATTCTTTGATTTAGCGAAATTACTCATTTTCTCACAATATCTAACCTAGTTCTAGAACTGAAGAAATTCTACAACTAAAGTCTCTATCTAGAACCCACCTGGATTAGAGGATGATGATGAAGCAGATGAGATGAATTGATGAAGAGTAGAGGATGATTCTTGATCTTGAGCTCTTAGGGTTTTCTCTTCTTTTTTTTTCCTTTCCTCTTCCTTCTCTCTAACTTCTCTTTCTCAAAATGTTTCTATGTTTGGCAAGGGAGGAAAAAGAATGATATAGGAAATACTCATTAGTTAGTAACACTACTAAATGTTCAAATTATCTCAAATGCACCAATTAATAAAACCTTAGAGTTAGATAATATTAATCTGATCAACTCTGAGTTCATCAGTTGCTCTAATTATCTTAACAAATAAATACTTAGAGCACACTGGATCTCAACTGGTCTCAACTAATATTATCTAGAGCGTTTATAAAAATACGGGGTATTACATCCTCCCCTCCTTAAATAGAAATTCGTTCTCAAATTTAAAAGATTATCTGAACAGATGAGGGTAAGCATCTCGCATTTCCGATTCTAGTTCCCAAGTAGCATCACCCGGATGCGTCACATCCCATTGCAACTTAACAAGAGGAATGTCTTTGTTCCTTAATACCTTTGTTTCTCTTCCCACAATACGGCTCGGTGGAGGTTCAAAAGTCAAGTCTGCTTCTATTTCAACTGAGTCTGGTAGAACTGGCTGAAGAGGATCAGGAATAAACTTTTGAAGCTGAGATACATGAAAGACGTCATGCATCTCTGATAGAGAGGGTGGTAAGGCTAATATGTAAGCTACTTCACCGATCCTTTCCAAGATCTGATACGGTTCCACATATTTCGGACTTAACTTGCGTGATTTAAATGGTCCTTTCAATCTCAATCTCGGAGTAACTTTCAAAAACACATGGTCACCTTCCTCAAATTCTAAAGGTCTCCTACGATTATCCGTATAACTCTTTTGATGATCTTGCGCTTGTTTAACTTTCTCACGGATCATTCAAATCTTTTCTGTAGTCTCTTGGATAATTCGGGTCCCAAACTTCTATCTTCACCAACTTCCGCCCAACACAAAGGTGTTATACATTTTCTCCCATACAATGCTTCATAAGGAGCCATACCGATGCTCGCATGGTAACTATTGTTATAAGAAAACTCAATCAATGGTAGAAGTTCTTTCCAATTCCCTCTACTTTCTAGCACACAAGCTTTCAACATATCTTCCATCGTTTGTATTGTTCGCTCAGTCTGACCATCCGTCTGAGGATGATTAGACGTGCTTAAACGCAACCTCATACCCATAGCTTGTTGAAAAGCCTTCCAAAACCTTGAAGTAAACTTTGGATCTCTATCAGACACAATGTTAGAGGGAACACCATGCAATCTCACAATTTCAGAAATAAACAACTTTGCAAGATGACTTGCCTTGTAAGTAGTCTTCACGGCTAAGAAATGCGCAGATTTCGTTAGTCGATCCACAATCACCAAAATAGAATCATAACCACCTTGCGCACGGGGTAAACGTACTGCAACGTCCATAGAAATATATCCCACTTCCAAACTAGAATCGCTAAAGGTTGCAATAGACCACTCGGTCTTTGGTGTTCAATCTTCACCTGTTGGCACACTGCACATTCTGACACATACACCGCAATATCCTTTTTCATTCCGGACCACCAATAATCCTTCTTTAAGTCTTGATACATATTCGAAGAACCAGGATGTATCGTAAAAGTACCTTTATGAGCTTCATCTAAAATCTTTCTTTTTAATACTGCATCATTCGGAACACAAATCCTTTGGTTAAATAGGACGATCCCATCCGCTGCTCGTGTAAAACCCGGTTGAAGTAACATCTCTTGAAATTTCTCCTCTAAAACTTGTTCTTGTTGAATCTCATCTCTTAGAGTAGAATTGACATTCAAATTTCCCATAATTACACCATTTGGAGTCCACACAAACTGAAGATTAAGATCTCTAAACTTTTCCAACAAAGCATACTCCAATATCATCAATTCAGCACTATGAACCACTTTCCGACTTAATGCGTCTGCTACTTTATTCGCTTTTCCTGGATGATACTTTAATTCTAAGTCATAATCCTTTAAGTACTCCATCCACCTTCTTTGTCGCATATTCAACTCCTTTTGGTCAAATAAATACTTCAAACTTTTATGGTCAATGAATATCTTAAAACGTACACCATACAAATAATGACGCCACACTTTCAGTGCAAACACAACTGCTGCTAGTTCCAAATCATGAGTTGGATAATTCTTCTCAAGAACTTTCAATTGTCGAGAAGCATAAGCTACGACTTGACCACCTTGCATCAGAACACCTTCTAGTCCCATCTTAGAAGCATCATAAAACACTTCATATGAATTGTTAGGATCAGGAATGATTAATACAGGAGCAATCGTCAATCTTTCCTTCAATTTCATAAAACTTTGTTCACAGCCCGAATCCCACTCATAAGCAAAATCCTTTCGAGTAAGCTTAGTTATTGGTAAGGCCTATTGAGAAAAACCTTTGATAAACCTCCTATAGTAACCAGCCAATCCCAAGAAACTCCTAACTTCTGAAGCATTCTTCGGTCTCTCCCAATTAATCACTGCTTCAACCTTCGACAGATCCACTGCCACACCTCCTTGAGATATAACATGACCAAGAAATTTAACTTCCGACATCCAAAACTCGCACTTGCTTAACTTATCAAAAAGTTGCTTCTCTTGCAATACCGTTAAGACAATTCTCATATGTTTTCCGTGCTCTTGTGGAGTACGAGAATAAATAAGAATGTCGTCAATAAAGATCACGACGAATTGGTCCAAGTAAGCTTGAAATATACGGTTCATATAATCCATAAAAACAGCTGGAGCATTAGTCACACCGAAAGGCATCACTAAGAATTCGTAATGGCCGTAATGGGTTCTGAACGCGATTTTAGGCACATCGGAACTCTTCACACGGATCTGATGATAACTCGACCGTAAATCAATCTTCGAGAACACACAGGCACTACAAGAAAATTTTCATTTTGCGACACTTACGCCGCGACGGTTATATAAAAACCGTCATCTTTTAAAAACTGTGACGGTTCTCGTGACAGTTTTGATTAACTGTCTTAAGTTTAAGAGTATCCTGCGACACTTAAGACCTACTGTCGCCATGCTTTTAAAGTAATAAGTTTAATTGTAATGCCCCACCTCCCTATATTTTTTTCTCAGAGCGCTAACTTCTTGTGTTACGCGGTTTCTCTCAATTATGTAGCAAAAGTAAACTCTCCCTCTGCTAAAACCCTAGAATCCATACATTTCTTTTTTTTTCTTCCAAAATCATCAATCTTAAACTACAATTTGATATTTTTCTTTCCCTTTCTTCTAATTTCATTCAATTTAACTTTTACGCAAAATCATTCAATTCTTTTAACGAGAATGTAAATATTGTCACTTGCTTCTAGATTTCCCCATTAGCTTTGCAAAAACTGTTTTCCCTTTCTTGAAATATCTTTTAAAAAAATTTCCCCTTTCCCAAATTGTTGGGAATCTTCTCCCACAAATTATTGAATCCCCAAAATCCCAATATTTTATAACCTATAGAGGCGCCATTTCATAATTCAAACCATTTCTAACTACATAATCGGATCCCAAGCATCTACGCAGCAGCCGTTATCGATATCGAAGAACAAGTCGCTCTCATGCAAAGCTTGAGGAGGTTGTAGTTACTACCAGTGGAGAAAATGAAGATTCCATTCTAGATCTGGAATTGAAATGTTATCGGTTCGATAAAGATGGAAAACAATATAAAGAGAGAAGTTTTAGAACCGTTAAATTATTGAATGCAAAGTTAGGTTTCTCATGTGACAGTCCAAAACCTTCAAGATATGTGTCAATATCTAATTATATCCATATGATGTTTTTCAAAAGCATGGTAAGAACTAAAAATCTTGTGTTTAACATGCTGGGGATTTTCATATAATGAACTCATGATATTTTTTTGTATTCGTTGTCTTTCTATTGTAAATAGTTTTGAAGCGAAGGCTACTGATGCAAGAAAAGTCTGAGTAAAAACCAGCAGAGAAAAAATTTGCATCAGAGGAAGTAAGTAAGGCATCTAATTGAGTATAATTTATTCATATTTCATAATACTATGCGATTTTACAAGGCTGTGTTTGATGTTTTTGTTGTCGATGTCTTATAGTGACTTATAAGTGTGTTGCTTTAGTATTATTTAACCTGCTATATGGTTGTGGTGAATTGATGCAACTAAGTACAATATAATTATCTTGCTTAATCTTATAGTAATTTGTGAAATGTGTACCTGAAACTATTTTGAAAATGGGGTATTATTATTTTATTTCATTTTTCATTATGTTTACCTTTTTTTTTGTTTACACGTTCAATGTTCAATGAGTCTTTAAAGGATAATTTTGTTTTGTTTGATATTAGGTTTTTGAAAGCTAGGGAGTTTAATATTGAGTAAACAATTCACTTGTGGGAAGAGATGGTGCTTTGGAGAGAAATATGGAAACTGATACCATTCCTCAAGTAAGGCTTTTCCATGGCCAGTTTGGAATACTTTTGTATCTTATAGTAATTCTCATTTTAGAATACTAATAAAATAATAATAACCATATTCATTATATATCAATTCACCTTAACACTTTGGTCACTACAAGAACAAATTAATTAATATGTGTCATTTATACTTTTATATTTAGAATGGATAAAATCTTTATTGGTTAATGCCAATGTGATAAAATTCAATTGGATAATCAAGTTTGGAGCTGCAGAGTATTTATGTACACTTGCTTTTTCATTCTGGAAAATTCATTGAGCACCAAATGTTGACTTTAGTTTCACTTTGGTCTGGTAGTTTCTTCATTCATACTAATTGGAAATATTCAGCAGGATTATACTAGTTTTTTTTCTACTTTCTATTGCATATTTAGTGAAGGTTGTAAGTAATAGCTTTTGCAACTTGTTATTTGTGCCTTCAAAGGATACCCAAATAATATTTACTGATTTAAAGGGGCTACGATATTGGCAAAAGTGCAACGTTTACTGATTGAAAGGAATCAGTAGGTGCATCATATAAAACAAGCTGATAAGTTACGAACATAAGCGCTTAAATCCAGAAATTGTGTTCTACTGGGATTTGATCAGCAGTAGGGTGAACATAGTATAACTCATTTGACTGATAATGGCTCAAAACAAAAAGAGGGTAGCATCTTGAAAGCAAATGTCGTAAATATTTCAAAAACACTACCATTAAGCAGGACACAGGTTCTTGTTTTTGCAGCTACAATGGGATGGGTGCAAGATGTACAATAGGAATAACTAAGGAATCAAGCAGTAGAGATACACTAATACCATCACATGTGATGGGTGTAAGATCCAAACCGGCTAAGGAAATTTGTAATCTACTGCAACTAATGGCACAGTGCGGCACGCTGACTTAATGAAACAGACTTTGGTTGCACAATCAGGATGAAAAGTTTGGGTCTTGGTGTGTCGCCTTGAGTCCTTGACTTTTTGATGAGAAGGTTAGGTATGTGGCATTGTGTGAGGGTTATTCTTCATTTTATTGCTGGTAAGTAATAAAACATATTTCATCAATGGAGTTTTTGGTGTTTCAAACTTTGAAATGGAGGATGCATCTAGTCACACCATTTTCAACTGTTTTACATTTGTTTTAGCACTGCTATGGGGTGAATTTGGTGTAGGGATTGTTTTTTGTTTTTGTCCAAACTTGGTTCTCTTTTAGTGTAGCTCAATATTTTAAATTTTAGCTATTGAAACTTGGTCATGTTTTTGTGTTTTTGTCGAAACTTGGTCCTCTTTTCGTTGTTATGGGAAATAGCTCAACTTGGTTGGTGTATTTATATCAAGATCAAGAACATGTAATGTAGTTGTGTTTGGTGTATTTATATATGATATTTTACTATGTGATTGTTTGAGTTTCAGGAGGGAAGAAGTTTAAAATGTGTTATGATTCAATATGTGTATTAGCGATTTTTGTGTGTTTTGAATAGATATGTTTTTGTGGTGTGAATTCTTGTTGCTATTATTTAGGCCATTTTTAAATATCTCACTTGAATTCTCAGCAGAAGAGTTTGAGACTAATTTAAAGTTGATGTAATCAAGGCATTCCAGGACGGCTATATTTAAATATTTAGGCCATTTTTAAATATTTTCACTGCCGCTATTATTGATTGGCTTGACGGCTATATTGCTCGCAAGGTAAACCTATTACTTCCACGATTAACTTAGTATCGGCTGTGATGTTATTAGGGTTAACAAGTGTTAAGTTTATATAGGCTTGAAATTCTAGTATTATTTAGTTATTGATTTAAAGGTGTTCTCTTAAATACTTGCAATGTAGATGAAATTAAAATCTTCGTTTGGTGCATTTTTAGATCCGGTAGCGGACAAGGTCATTCTCCTTAACTTTTCTTTTAATTAGAAGTTTATTTATGTAATTTGTGGATTTAATTAGTAGTGAAACTGATTTCAGCTTATGGCTGATGCCACGTTGATCTTGTTATGTACTACACCTGTCAAAGTTGCTGCATTGACACATGCTCCATGGCTCTTGATTATACCTTCAATCATCATAATTGGTAGAGAGGTAATCACATTTCACGACTTCAAAGTTTTTTTTCACTTGGAACCTAGTAAACAGGACACTTATCCTTTTTATTTCTATTATACTTTCTTATCTCTTTTTATTTGTTCTGTAGTCAGTAGTGTGTGACATGTGTTTCAGTGTTAACTACCATGGAATTCTAATTACTAATGCTCATTGTCACTCTAGAACCGAAACATAGGTTTTGTTTCATAATAGGTTTGGGATCTGTGATGCTTGTTTGTTGCTTTCCAACTCCAATTTGGGACTACCAGGAGGATGAAATCAATTATGTTTTGATAATGTGCATTTGTTATAAAACCATAAAAAGAATTGGATTATTTTCTTTCAGGATAATGGAGCTGGGTAGGTTGGCGTGTCAGAAGAGATGCATGCCCATATTTTTCCCGCCCACAATGGTTCTCTGAAATACTAATTTGCTGCCCACACCAAATTCAAAAACAACCCACTGTCCAAGGTATGTGGGTTAGTTACCGTCTGCTTTGGCAGTGGTGGTGGGTCAACTAGTTCACTTGCTTATTTATTCTGCTCATATTGCTTCCACATTTTCATCCACTCCTGCTATTTTTCAAATTCAACTTCTAACTCATTGAAATCAGAGATTCTCCACCATCGGCTCGGTGTGGGGGCCATGGGCCATTGGCAAGGTAGTAAAAATTGTGACCTTACAAACTTTGATGACCTGGGCGGTTCTAGTCGCTAGGAAAATTGTAATTCGGTACAGTTGTGAGGGATCAATGATTTTACTCATATGATCACTGGGATCAACAAGTATTTTGTTCAGATTGCTCTAGGTTAGAAAACGTGGAGTCTATTGACTACTTAATTTTGGTAGTTATGTCTTGCCACTTATTAAAACCATGGTTTTTTAAATTTTCCTATATAAAGTTGTACTTTTTAGTACTCTAGCTTAAGCTGTTCATACATGACTTAAGAGATAATGATGATTCATCTATGGTTTTTGAGTTTAAATTTGAAGTGTTTGAAATAATTTATGGTTTTTTTATGTCACGTGACTGATGTTTAAGCAGCAATGCGTTACGTAAATTATTGCTTCTGGACATTACTTTTTAGCTTCCACCATGAGTTCTTAAGCTTTCATTTCATGACAGGTTAGGTTAATAGGTTTGCAAATGTTGGTGATACTGCCATGGAAGTTGCAGTGAATACGGCATTACGGGTGAGTTATGAATTTCAAAATGCTCTTATAGTGTTGTGTTAAATTATTTTCTTGAACTGTCTTATTGGAACCTGGGTTGTGCATTTTGTTTTGAATACTTTAAATTACACAGCTGTTAGTCATGTGCTGTAAAGCTCTAGATACACCCAAAATTGCTGAAGTATTGGTGTTTATACCTGATGTCGATATGCTTATGATAGTCCTCAATGTGTGCTCAAGGAATTCCCTAAAGAATTTATGAAATTTCAAAATAAAATTATTGACTAATATGTTTGTTAGGATACATCATCCATATTTTGATACACCACTCCAAACTTTTCTTAAAAGGTTTGTTCAACCTTATTTATCATATTCTATGAGCAAAAAAGTGTAGTACATACTCTTCAGTTCATTTTTTGAAGATATAAAAATACGAGATATAGTTGTGGGTTATTGGTGGCGATATACATGACCCATCATTGTTGGCGATGGCAGAACTACAATGATCACTGATATAATTGTACAGGGTTGTCTCTTGGTGAATTAGACTTGGAAGCTAGCTATGCTTTTTTGGATGATGAGATAATTTAATTTAGTCATGACTCATGACTTGAATTAGACTTGGAAGCTATGCTTTTTTTGAAGATGAGATAATTTAATGGAGTCATGACTCATGATTTATTTCAAATAGGACTAGTGACATTTTTTATGCCAATTTCAAGTTAGAGGAAGAAGTAGATATATATTTATGGATAAGTGAAAGATATATGTGTATACTTTGTAGTTGTGTTCATAATAATCTGCATATATAGTTATTATGATATTATACAATTATGTAAAATATTTATATTTTTTATAAATTTATTTTGACGTATCTAGGTCATATTATCTTTGGTCATAAAGAATTTTCAATATTCTTGTAACATATTGTGACAAATGATACTACATTGTTGTTGCAGTTCCGGCAAGCGAAAACAGAGATTCTATCAGTGAGCAAAGTAGCATACAGGATCCTCCTATTAAAATAGGTCCTGATTCCCCTAACAATTCAAACAGTGGAGTGTCTTCCCCAAGATTTCAAGCTTCTTGGTTGAAAAACATAATTACCAACGGTGCAAAACCATCCACTAGTTCAGAAGCTGAGAATCATAATGGAGTTTCTCCTCTACAACCAACAAGAGAGGATGACAAGGCTCTGCTACGTAGTACATCTTCTCGTAGTTCATCGTCTCGTATTGATAGTTGATGAAAAAGAATCTGTGTCAAAAAAGAATTTCATTTGTTGTACAACTTCAAATCTTATTATCGGTGCCTTGTGAAACTATGTTCAGTGAAAGGTTATTGTGCCAGAGTTACCAAACGTAATACCCATTTTGTTCATATTTTTACAAATAATTTTTTTTAATTTTAAAAATAAATTACCTGTGGAAAGGATAAATACTACGGATTTACCTGCGGATGTACCTGTGGAACAGAAATTTGCGACGGTTGGAACCGTCGTAATCAACAATAAAAACAAAAATCAAATGGAAAGTTACGACGGTTGATAACCGTCGTAATATGCAGATTACGTCAGTTCCATACCCGTCGTGAGAGATAACGACGGTTGGTGTGACGGTTTTGACAACCGACGCGATACGGCCTCGCGACACACGATTCTACGACAGTGGTGCAACCGTCGTGACTTGCAAATTACGGCGGTTTTAACTGTCGTAACCTGCCAAAATAACCGTCGCAATCTGGCAATTTTCTTGTAGTGAGGCTCCTTTCAATTGATCTAAAAGGTCATCTATCTTGGGTAAGGGGTACTTGTTCTTAATGGTGACTTTATTCAATTGACGATAATCAATACACAAACGCATTCCACCATCTTTCTTCTTTACCAACAAAACTGGACCTCCCCACGGTGAAACGCTAGGTCTAATAAAATGTTTAGCCATCAAATCCTCCAATTGGTCCTTTAACTCTCTTAATTCAAGCGGTGCCATTCGATAAGGAGAAACGGATATAGGAGCCGTTCCCGGTAGCAGGTCAACAGAGAACTCAACTTCTCTCTCTGGAGGAAGAGAAATGACGTCCTCGGGAAAAACTCCGGGAAACTCACAGACTACAGGGATACTCAGAACTAGAAGGTCGCTATTCTCCTCCTTAGTGAGAACCAAAAGAACAGATTTTTCTTTCTCAAACAAGAAATTTATCATTCCAACCGTACCTTCTAAAATAGTTGTTAACACATCTTTCGGAGTAGCTTCGGTAGATGGAATAATGATTAGCTTTTCTTCACACCCGATGAAAACTGAATTAGCAGAAAGCCAATCCATTCCCAAAACAACATCTACTTTCTTAAGCGGCAAACAAATAAGATCAATCTAAAAAACTCTCCCACCCACAGACAAAACACAATTTTCACACATCAACGGTGTCTCAACCATTTCAACCATGGCGGTAGTGACCACCATAGGAGGAGACAAAGGAATAGCTCGCAACCCAAGTCACTTCATACATCGCATTGACACAAAAGAATGTGTTGCCCCATAATCAAATAAAACAAAACAAGGATGCCCGTTTACAAAACACGTACCCGCAATCAAAGAGTTGTCATTCTTCGTCTTCCTTGCATCCAAAGTATAAACCCTTCCGGTATTCCTTCCTTGCACCTGATTTCAATTCTGTGGACACTCTTTAACCATATGTCCTATTCCATTACAATGATAACACTTAAGAGCTCCATCTGCACACTTCCCATAATGATACTTGTTGCATAACCGGCACATAGGAGGAGTGTTAGGTTAGCACTTTGCACTTGCTTCCCTTTAAAGGCATTTGGTCGAGGCCTATACTGTTGACTTGACCTTCCTCGGTCACTCTGATTCATTCTACCTGCAATACCCTCAGCTTGCACTTTCTTCAAACTATGCTCAGCCACATAGCATTGCCTTAGCATCTCAGCATAAGTAGTGAACTCTCTCTGAGACACAGTATGAGAGATCTCAGCTTTTAGTCCAAAAAGAAACTGATCAATTTTCCACCCTTCATCTAGAGAATACATGGCTAGTTTGGAGTAAGCCGCCATGTCTTCAAAATTTTCAGCATAACTGGCCACAGTCATACCACCTTGTCTCAGTTGTTGGAATTCATCCTCAAAGAGCTAGGAAAGTATTTCTCCATGAAATTTGCCTTGAATTGCTCCCAGACCTTGGGCACACCCTGAATAGTCATCAAAGCTGAAGCACTCTCCCACCACCTCATAGCAGGACCTTTCAATGAGTGAGAAGCAAACACCACCTTGTTCTCCTCACTACACTGAACTATCAAGAAGATTCTCTCCATACCAGACACCCATTCGTGAGCCTTTACAGGATCTAATCCGCCATGAAATTCCGGAGGATTCATGCGGAAGAAATCTCGAAAACTCCCACCTAAAGCTTCTGGAACAACCACATGAGGATGTAGACCTCCATTCATTTGTTGTACCATCTGCTGCATGAATTGGTTCTGTTGCTGTTGCATTTGTTGCATAAACTGATACAAAGGGGCATTCCCATCGCCGCCTGGCGGATTCGTCCCAGCTGGAGTAGTTACGGGTCTACCACGAGTTCTGCGGTGCTCAGTCATGTTCCTAAGCGTCATACAGAAATGATTAAGTTGATCAGACTCAATACCATAATTATAACATTTAAGACCAATGACGACAACACGCATATGAACGGAAAGAAATACTTATAATATTCCAATGCTAGGTCGAGGATACGACCTGCTCTGATGCCAACTGTAACACCCATATATAATAACATACATCAAAGCATATATTATACATGAATCCAAGTCTTGGTACTGAAATACAAATAAGTTCCTAGTAAACACATTATATAAATTACATGCCCAAAACATAAGGTACTAATAACTATGGCATAATGTATACAAGATGTTCAAAATACAAATACTAAGAACTAGATCAACAATGATCTCAAAAATCTCCACAACGGAAGCTAAGCCATCAAACAAGTAAGGATAATCACACGACTTTATCCTTACCCTTTGCGGAATCTGAAGTACCTGAAATATAATCATCAACATGGGGTGAGATAACAAATCTCAGTGAGTTCCCTATCTTATGGATTCTCTCGACTTTACAAGGTTCTAACCAAATCCCAACTCAAGTCTAAGGGAAGGGAAAGGACTTCGAGTTCACAAATCTCACACTAGAGAATAACTCTCGAGTTTAACAACTCCAAACCTCACTAATCGACAAACATGCCAAGGCATCTTTCCCCGACCAACCCTTCAAGAGAGTTTCAACACGGGTCACGGATCCTTAAATGTAGACATCTATTCCCGGCCAACCCTTCCAAAGAGTTCTCGACACGGGTCCCGGAAGCTAACATAGATAACTTTCCCCGACCATCCTACACAAGAGGATATTGACACAGGTCACGATTATCTAAGCACGGGTACTTTCCCCGGCCATCCTACACAAGAGGATATCGACACGGGTCACTAATACCACCCACTAAACAAATTTCCCCGGCCATCCCACACAAGAGGATATCAACACGGGTCACGGCTAATTACTTAATAAATACTTTCCCCGACCATCCCACACAAGAGGATATCGACACGGGTCACTAATATTTATTAAGGGATAAGACATAATTTTAATTCAGAGGAGCTCACAAAAATAAAGTCTCGAACCTCCACTAATAACTACTTATCAAAGATACACTTCTAGTACCGATGCCTAATAAATGTCATCTAAACCTCTATCAAGACCTAGTTACATTTCTAGGTTATTCCATTGATCTTAGGTTTCCTCACTTCCTCACTTCTTGAAGCTTTTATTTGTAAAAGAAATCACAATTTCATAATCCCCTTTAATTACCTTTAATTAACATAATTAATTAAATTCCACATCATACTCAAGATATTCATATTTCATAGCATAGAATACATTCACAGCTTCATATCGATATAAAGAACGTATAAATCGGACACCCGAGTCAAAAGATATGAATTTAAGAAATATTTGTTTGGAAAACAAATAGTGGTAACCGGTTACTCACCAGAGGGTAACCGGTTACTCAGTGTGTACTGTTCACACAGATCCAAAATTATAGTTAGAGACACATTTGGGTAACCGGTTACTCACCAGAGGGTAACCGATTACTTAGTTCATTTTCTGCGCAGAAACACAAATTTTTCAAAGGGTAACCGATTACTCACCAGAGGGTAATCGGTTACTCTGGGCGCAGAATAAAAAATGCTTGTTTTAATTGGTACCTTTCCATCTCAAACTCATTCAAAACATAATCAAACATTATAACAATTATCAACAGATGATTCCACACATATATTGATCATACCACACAGTTTATATCGCATTTCAACCGTTAGATTCTTTGATTTAGCAAAATTACTCATTTTCTCACTATATCTAACCTAGCTCTAGAACTCAAGAAATTCTACAACTAAAGTCTCTATCTAGAACCCACCTGGATTAGAGGATGATGATGAAGAAGATGAGATGAATTGATGAAGAGTAGAGGATGATTCTTGATCTTGAGCTCTTAGGGTTTTCTCTTCTTTTCTTTCCTTTCCTCTTCCTTCTCTCTAACTTCTCTTTCTCAAAATGTTTCTATGTTTGGCAAGGGAGGAAAAAGAATGATATAGGAAATACTGATTAGTTAGTAACAGTACTAAATGTCCAAATTATCTCAAATGCACCAATTAATAAAACCTTAGAGTTAGATAATATTAATCTGATCAGCTCTAAGTTCATCAGTTGCTCTAATTATCTTAACAGATAAATACTCAGAGCACACTGGATATCAACTGGTCTCAACTAATATTATCCAGAGCGTTTATAAAAACACGGGGTATTACATTTTTCTCTCGCTCGCCCGGTAACTAAGAAACAGGCTTTGGAAACCGATAATATCCTAAACAATATCTAAAGCCCTCTCGCTGTATTTAGATATGTTGCCTAATTTCCACTATTCCAGTTCATTCCTCACGCTCTCGCGGTCTCGGCTTAAACCTTAACTTACTTCACACTCTAATGTCGAAATAAGAAACATTAAACTTGGAAATTAAAACCAAAATGACATACAATCATAATTTCGTACCTATTGTTTCTAAGGAGTCCCGTCGAATACGACGGTCCTTACATGTTGGTCTCAATTTAATTACTCAGACATAGTTAATCCTAAGTCTAACATTTTTAAACATATATTTTCTAAATCTAACACGTTAAACAGTTTTAAAGTAGAAATTATATTGAAAATATGGTAAAGTAAAGAAACCTGTAAAATTCCGCGGTAAAGTAAATCGGGATGGAACGGAAATAAAGCTTGTATTAATCTTGATCCAAAGAGTACAACCAAAGTGGATACAAACAGAATTTGCAACAATTACTCAATGCGAGTTATTGTTGCTTTTATCGGTAATTTGTGCCTAAAGTTCTAATGGAATTCCGGCAGAGCTTCCGCGCACTTTTTCGACTCCGATTCACTGCTCCAAGAGTCCCTATATATAGAAAATCTGGTGCTCAATTGTCCTCTTTTGAATTTCCAAATTTGGAGGGAAAGGGAGTTGTAAAACTCCTCAAAACTGCCAAAAACGGACTCTGCAGTGAAAAACTGCTCCCGCGACTGTACGACGAACGCCATGCTCTGAATTAAAAAATGGGCGCCATCAGGAAGGAATGGCGAACGCCATATCAGATGTGAATGTAGAATTTGCTGCTCTGCTGGTTTGTCTTCTTTCTTTCGCTTCTTTTCTCCATTTCTTCCGGGATCTTATTTTTATTCCTAAAAACACAAAACATAATAAAAACGAAGTAAATATAGTAAGACTCGATAAAAACACGGACTAAAAATGCGCATATAAATTCGTGTCGTCAAAGTTACAATGATACATATAATTGAATACATATGAAATTGTTAAGTACAAATGAATTATGATAATCCACAAAATTGAAACTTAGTTTTCTCTTTCAATATAACAATTAAAAGTTACAAACTCTAAGTGATCAAGAAACTTTTCTCTAATGATTGAAAATTATGTTGTAAAGTTTCTAAGGGTTTTTGCACAACACAGATGAATTATTTTGAAAAATATTGATGAAAGAGGTGATTTAAAATATGAAAAATTCTGATATTTATAAGTTACAAGATACCTATAGAAGTTAGTAACAATGTTTGAGAAAATGATTATGAGAATTTGCAATGATTTAGAAATGTATCATGATCATATGCAAAGAAGATGTATGCTATTAATTCAGAATTTTTCAACATGTTATAGAGGTTAATCGATTTACCTATGATGTCAATAAGTTAAACCAACTCTAATGTTCAATTTTTTTGAATAAAAGAACTGAATCAATTGATTGAATGGAGCTGTAAATCAATTGACATAGGCAAAAAATGGAACGTTCAATCGATTAGATCAATGGTGTCAATCAATTGATGCCTTTAGATTTTCAAAAATTCGTTTCATAGAGGCAAGTTCAATCGATTAAATTCTAGGGGCCAATCTATTTTCCTACTTAAAACCTTGAAAATTTTCTAAGTTAAAAATGCAACTTTGGAAAAATGCATACATCATTGTTAAAGTTTATTTTTTGAGAATCTAAGGCTTATAACAAATGAAATGCATATTGTACCTTAGTATAAATCCATTTCCATGAAACATAAGAGATTGATCAAACCATTTCAAGGAAAAATCCAATCCTTATCTTTTCCTTTTTTCCATTAATTTGTCTTCATAAATAGACCATCTTCACAATATCTTTTCTTCACATGGTCATCCTCAACGGAGTTACACATGGAAAAAAAGAGACCTTGCATGCATACATTGACCGCTTTATTAGGGTAGCATTCGTGGTGGAAGGCTCAGATGAGAATCTAAAATACTGGATCTTTGAGAAGGCTTTAGACCATAACCTGAAGGACTTACTGAGTAGGGCATAACTCTACATCAACTATGAAAGAGAAGTTGATGGTCGTTGGAGGTATCCAGGTCCCTAGGAGTTCCAGATATAATTAGCATTAGATAATCATTTCTATTAGCCGAAGGAATAATGTGAACACATGCCACGTCCAAGGTTCGATTCGTGTATTCTCTTGAATACATTATGTGAGAGGATCTTGAAAGAGTGTGTAAACACGAAGTTCGAGGAGTCATGGATAAAGAAATCGTAGCAGGTCATGGAATCTGCGCCGACATACAAGTCCATGTAATTCCATTTTCATAAGATCTACATGAACATCGCCAACGACTGCATCCATATCATGGATTTAATCAAGGGGAATATAAAGAAGGGACCACTATTTAAATACAATATGGAAGAAAAGTGGAGCCGAGAGGAGTCCCCAAAAAGGAAGCAATCCCCCAAGAAGATTGTTGAGGCCGTGTTTAGGAGCAAGGGAAATTAAGAAAATATTGGAGATGAGGACGAGCGTAAGGGGAAGCACTAATAAATTGGTTCCATAACTTAAGGCACCCATAGAGAAAGCAATATGTCCAAAGGTATGTTAAAAAGAAGGATTGCAAATCTGATGGCAGTCAGTAAAAGGGAAGGGGTTACCTCTACCAGGAGCCTTGAGAGACATATCCTCGGATTCTGAGATAGTGAGAAGGTCGGAGGAATTCCTAATGAAATATTCCCTTTAGTCATCATCGTTGCAATCTCCAACTTTGACGTATCTAGGATACTGATTGATGGCAGAAGTTCCTGCGATATTATGCATTCTTATATCATATAAAAGATGTGATTAAAGAAATAAAAGATGTGACCCTATGAAGCTTTCTATCTGCAAGCCTTTAACGACACTGTAACCCGCCCGTGGGGATATGGAGAGTTGATGGTTACCCTAGGAGAGAGAAGAGACAACAACACCATTAATTTCCAATTCCAGGTCGTCTCGTGCAAGACAGTGTACAACCACATCATGAGAATTCCCTTTGCAACATCAATAGATGTGGTAGCTTCCCCCATACATCTAAAGCTCAAATACCACAATGTACATGACGAGCCAACAATGATCAACGTCGATCTTCTGTGAGCAAGATGAATTTACAAGGCTTTATAGCAAGACCAGAAAAAGGACAGGCTAAGGCAATGAAGATAAATGTGGTCTCTTTGATCGAGAAACTAAAGGACATGGCAATTCAACCCCCTCCGAAAAAAGCAATCCATCTCAGCCGAACAACAGAATGTGACTAAATTTAGATAGAGTTCAGAGATGACAAACAAGCGATGGCCATGCCACACAGAGTTCAAACTATTATCATGTATTAAAACCATCTTGATTAAATCGAAATAATTTTTCACTAAATTATCTTTTCTTTGAATATTATGAAAGGTAACGACAAGTCTCGGGTGGGACCAGATAGATCAAAGCCCCATCACAAAGACTCAGGGGTGCTGCCATAAATGTCCTAGGCATATGACTAAAGCAACCAAAACTGCATGATGTTAACACACTTGCACAAGGAAAACAAGTCTCTAAAACGGAAAATAATCGACGCACCCCCTCTAGGTAGCTAGCCACTTCAGAGACCATCGTGGGTCCGCCAATATGGTCTTCACCTTTGGGAATGGAAAGGGGTACCGAGCCTTGGTAAAGTATATTCTCTAGATATGTCCAACAAACTCTGAGCAAAACCCAGGCGAACAACAAAATCCAAGAAAAATGAAATTGGGATCAAAAGCAAGACAGCGTAAAGGTAACATTTGTAAGCAACAAATTGAAATGTACATTGCAGAAGAAATGTCACTTACTTATCAAAATTTCAAATACCAGGGACAAGAAAGAAATTAAAAAAAGGGGGAGTTAGTCCATTAATCTACCAAGGAAACCACTTTCTCATCCAAAATGGCTTGATTAAGATGGGCACAATCCCGAAAGACGCAAACATCGGGGTAAAAGTACTCCACCTGCTTCAAAGCACTCTTAAAAGTACCCTCGGTGACAAAGAAACCCTATTGCATGGATTTAGTCAGCTCTTTATAAAGGTCAAGATTCTCTTGGCATATCGCACGAAGAACAACCTCATCCTTCTTATGAATTTCTTGGGACTCTTTTAGAGACTTATCTAAGTCTTCTACCCTTTTTTGAGCATGATCCTCATCCCCCACATGGGAAGAAGATGCCAGGGCATAGGGCGAGGCTCCACCCTTCTCAACCACCTCTCAGGAGAATCGCCATACATGTTCCTTTAAAGTACCAGGATACCTAAAATGTTCCATAATAGCCTCTATAGCAAGGAACTTATTAGAGAAACCCCAAACTTCCTTTAAGTACTGATTCCTCTCAATGTTAAGATCATCGACCCGCTTCTTCAATCTCTCATTCTCACACCGGATGCGGTCAAGCAAGAAAGATTCCCCCGACCGATAACCTTAAATGCCAAAATTTTCGAAGCCCTCATAGTATGAAAGGCCAATTAAGAGAATTACTTATGCCTAGCCATCTCATAGAGGTTTGAGAAACATATGTAATCTTTGTCAGAAACCAAAGGCCTGAAATCACTATCCATCTTTGGGCCTGAATGAGCCAACAAAACAAGGCGCTTTTGAAGAGACCTAGCCACATGGACTCCACCAACCATCAAGTTTGTATGCACTTCTTTGGTTGACTCCTAGAAGCTTCGTCAACATGGTTCAACTATTTACAAAAAGCTACCAGCTGACTCTTCAGGTACAAATCCTCTAGAGATAGATTTTCTTCTTCCTTGTAAGCGTACAAACCATATCTCATCAAGTAGTGGCCATGAGTCCAATACTTATGAAAAATATCTAAGCAAACGAAATATGAACCGGACTCTAGACGACAGATCATCACATAAGCATCACCACTCACATTTTTCAGAATAAGTCTTAAAATACCAAATGTGTTTCTTAAGGAAGAATGAGCCAGAGCCATTCGTATAGTTGGGATTGTTTTGGATCCTTAAACGATGAAATAATAGCATCATGGTTTTCTTGCCTCCTTTATACTCACACCAATACTTAAAGACTTTGATGAACACCTAAATCACAGGTTACAACTACAAAGGAGAGATCAACATGTGATTTAAGATAGTTACTTCAAAATCATTGAAGGGAAGACGATAGCCTATGATGGAGAATAAGCTTTCTTTGAAAAGGATGATTCACCCACCATATGGCTTCATATCCTCTTGTTTTCACTTAGGGGAAACACACTCCAATAAACAACTGAACCTACGTCTCTAAATGCTCGACCGAGCATGCTTTCACGAACAAAGGCAAAAGCAGTTTCCAATATCTTTACCAACCTTTTTGGTTGAAACTGACATTGTTTCCATGAATATAATATACCTTGACTAGAACTGATGCAGATGAAATAGAGTGAACAAATTTGAATGATCTCTATTCCTTAATAAAAAACACAAGATTAAAGAGAAGAGGAATTTCAAGCTTAGAAGAAAGATCGATCCAACATGCAGAATGAATATCAGCTAACATGATCATTTGAGTCCGGTTCAATGATACATCGAAACACTCTCTTCGCAACAACTCACCACAAAACAAAGAATACTCAGAGAAACCCTTAACCAATATCTAGGCACTTAAATCCCATATAGTGAACAACTTCCTTTCGACGATAGATATCTCCTTGTAAAAACCCGTAAAAAACAAAACGAATAGGAAAAACATATTAAAGACTGCAGATCTAAATTCTTTATCAGCCCCACACTAAAGTGAGGATAAAACAGACAGATGAATGAGTCAAATCTATTTTACAATCCCTAAGTTCGACTAATATGCCTTGGAAAAGATATCTCAAATGAAAAAAAAAATTAAATCACTTAATTAAAATAGAGGCACATAGATAAATAACAAAAAGATGCATACGAATTTTGTTGTGAATGTTGTTGTGAATTACGACAAAATTCAATATCAATTTGTGAGGCAATGAACAATAACAACCAAAATAAATGGTCTTCAACAATAATAATCCGTACACAGATAATATAACAAAATAAGGCAAGAAAAAATAGAAGGCTTGTTTACCAAGTCCGATCAAACGATCTACTATGGGGGAGAGAGCAACTCTCCAATTCACTATACTCAGAAAGTTGTTACAAGAGATTACATATGAGTTACAAGAAAATAGCCTTCGCCTTTAGGTTCCCAAGAACAACCTTATTTTCTACCCAAGTGTTTCCCAACCTCTCCAACTCTCAATATATGAATCACTCAAACCCAAGGTGTAACAGTGTTTCACAATAACCTTAAACAACTCCAAAGGTTTCCCTAAACCTTTGCTTTTCTAAGGTTTTTCCTTGTGAATAGCTGAAACCCTAGGCTATACCTTTAAACCCTTGCTCTCCCTTGTTGGTGAAAACTCTAAGATTGTCACACACCAAGCATATAAGAGATACATATTTATAATAGCAAATACCCAACAAACAAAGCCAAAAATCACATGGATCCATGGACCAAATCGAAAAAGTTCGAAAACACTATTCACCATACGAACAACACTATTCACCATACGGACAACACTATTCATCCGTACAAATAACACTATTCATCCGTACGGATATTAGTATTCACCGTATGGCGACATTATTCACCGACCAATTTTTTTTTATTTTTTTTTCTTTTCGTCCGATTTTCGCGTTAAATGCAATCTCCGAAATATGTTTTCTTTCTCTTCATCAACAAAGGTTTTAAGACACATTTACAGAAATCTCCATCTTGACTTTAAACCGTGTTGATACCAATTTAACAATTAACAACATTGCTGCTCTCTACATAGTTAAAACTTTAATCAAATTCAAGCAAACCTTGAATCTTGATCTCGCAACTTGCATCCACTTGTTCCCAATTACCCTTTTCTGCCTAGGTAATTTAACAAGCCTACAAGTATGATTATTCAACCACCCTTGACTCCATCTGTTTTCAAATGCCTCCCTGAAGGTTTTTCTTCTTTTATTTTGCAGTCCTTCAGCCACATTAAAAACATAATTTCCTTGTTGTAAATGTGCCTTAAAACCTTTGTTGATGAAGAGAAAGAAAACATATTTTGGAGATTGCATTTACCGCGAAAATCAGACGAAAAGTCGAGGGAAAAAAACCGGTCGGTGAATAGTGGCATCTGTACGGATGAATAGTGACATTCATACAATGAATAGTGTTACCCGTACGGTGAATAGTGTTTTCGAGTTTTCGGCTTTTTCGATTCGGTCCATGGATCCATGTGATTTTGGGCTTTGCTTGTTGGATATTTGCTATTATAAATATGTATCTCTTATATGCTTGGTGTGTGACAATCTTAGAGTTTACACCAACAAGGGAGAGCAAGGGTTTAAAGGTATAGCATAGGGTTTCAGCTATTCACAAGGAAAAACCTAAAAAAAGCAAAGGTTTAGGGAAACCTTTGGAGTTGTTTAAGGTTATTGTGAAACACTGCTACACCTTGGGTTTGAGTGATTCATATATTGAGAGTTGAAGAGGTTGGGAAACACTTCGGTAGAAAATAGGGTTGTTCTTGGGAACCTAAAGGCGAAAGCTATTTTCTGGTAACTCATATGTAATCTCTTGTAACAACTTTCTGAGTATAGTGAATTGGAGAACTGCTCTCTCTCCCAGAGTAGATTGTTTGATCGAACTAGGTAAACAAACCTTCGGTCTTTTTCTTGCCTTAGTCTGTTATATTATCTGTGTACATATTATTATTGCTGAAAACCATTTATTTTGGTTGCTATTGTTCTTGGCCTCACAAATTGATATTGAATTTTGTCGTAATTCATAACAAGTGGTGCGGTGAGCGTGAAGCAAAAAGATATTGTTGACAAGTGAGCACTATGGTTAGTAGATGGCAGATCGAGAAATTTTCCGGTAACAACGACTTTGGGTTGTGGAAAATTAAGATGCAAGCAATTTTAATTCAATAGAAGTGTATCGATGCTTTGAAGAGTGAAGCATTGATGCCTGCAGGGCTTACACAGGTACAGAAGACCGAGATGGTAGATAAGGCCAGGAGTGCCATTATCTTGTGGAAAATATTCCAGGGAGCAAACTACGGCTGCTATGTGGGAAAAACTTGAATAATTATATATGACAAAGTCTTTGGCTCATAGGTTGTATCTGAAACAACAACTTTATTCATTCCGAATGGTGGAGAACAAATCCATAGTTGAGTCGCTCATAGAATTTCACAAGATTATCGATGATCTTGAGAATATTGAATTGAAGATTGATGATGAGGACAAGGATTTGCTCCTATTGAGTTCATTGCCCAGATCCTTTGAGCACGTTAAGGATGCCCTTCTTTATGGTAAGGAAGGTACTATTACTTTGGATGAAGTCCAGACGACGGTGAAATCCAAAGAATTTTCAAAGTCGAAAGATTTGAAGATTGAAGATAGTGGTGAAGGCTTAAATGAGTCAAGAGTAGGAGGTGAGCGTAAAGGGATGTCCAAATCAAAGAGGTCTGACAAGTCAAAGGTAAAATATTTTAATTGTCAGAAAATCGATCACTTTAAAAGTGATTGTCTTGAAAGAAAGGTCAATGAAAATTGTGTTCAAGTTGTAGTTGCATTGAGTGAGGAAAGTTAGGAGGATGCCGAAGTACTAGTAGTATTGAGTTTGGAAACTGAAGATAGTTGGGTCATTGACTCAGGTTGCTCTTATCACATGTGTCAAAGAATAGAATACTTTGAAACTTTGAAGATGGGGCAAGGTGGAGTAGTTCGCCTTGGTAATAATAAGACATGCAAGGTTCATGGTATTGGTACGGTCAGATTTAAAATGTTTATTGATCGAGAACTTCTTATTCACAATGTGAGGTATGTTCCAGAACTCAAGCGAAATTTGTTATCTGTATGTTTGATGATCTAGGCAATTGTACTAGAGTTGAACGTGGAGTGTTGAATATTTTGCGTGATGAATTGATTATTGCTAAAGGGTCTAAAATATGTGGTCTATATATTTTAGAAGGTTCAAATGTTATTATACATTCATCGTTAACTAGTGGCGGCATTGATGACAACGAAGAGCTATGGGATTTGAGTTTAAGGCGTTATGAATGCCTTGAGAAAGTTTCAGAGGAGTACAATGAATTTTGCAGAAATCAAGGGATAAAAATGCATGTTACTGCTGAGTTGTTATAGAGTTTTTGGGGAAGAGCTGAGGTTAAAATAGCTTACTTGGTTGGTAGAGAATATCTTCAGAAGAAGAATAGTGAAAACCAAGGGAGAAACCTGGGAGAAACTATAACGGAGAAAACTCAGTTTGAGGCGGAGTTTCCTACTATGGATGCTAGCAGTAGTGAAGGAACAGTTACAAAGATCTCTGATTATCATTTGACTCATGATAAGGTAAGGAGGATTATTGTAGCATCTCAAAGGTAAGCATACCCCACACTACATGAAACAAACTCAAGATTGTCAACCATCTTAAATTGAACTGCCCCAATACCATGAAATTTGCAAAACTATTATTACTGAATTGAACAAGTTCATTTTATTTTATTTCCAAAATCTCAAAGTATTATTTCATTGGACATATACGATAAGGGAATTCAGAGTTCTTGGCACTATTGTCTTATATCTCATATTTTGTCACTGCAAGTATACTAACACTCTCATAACTATCCTTATGAGATAAGTGTAATATGAACCAAATCACCACCCCCTTAGATAATCTTCTTAAAATGATTAATTTTATAAATAATGAAACACATGTATTTCAACTTGTAAAACTCCTTAGATTTGGATTAAAACTTTTTTTCTCCCCTTTTGGTATCCCCGACTATAACTCCACCCTCTTGAAATATTTAAGCTTTCTCCATTATTATCAACCTTCAAAATTTTCATCTTGGTTAATTCATGGTTCTTATAGACGTTTGGACCCATTTGAAGGTGATATTGTGTTACTAATCAAGAAAAATACGAACAATGTACCTTGTAAAATTTGAGAGACGACCATTAGAGGAGTGAATATGAGAAAATTACTAATCTTATTGACGTCTAAAGTTTTTAGAGTATATTAATTATCTAATGGGACAACACTTAAGTAGCTAAACGGATGAGGGCAGAGACTTCTCATTAAACTTAAGTGAATGGTCTAACCTATAACGGTCCATTCAGGCACAACACCCAATCAAATAATTCATCAATAATAGTGTTTTATAATGATTGACCATAATGTAATTTATTATTAATTAATTATGTCAATCTATATTTAATGAATTAAATAATTTATGTAGAGATTATGTGTCAATTTTTTTCTCTCCTCCATCATTTATTTTAATAATGGAGGAGAGAGAAAAATAAAAATCACATATATTCTCCACCATTTATTTTAAAATCTAGTGATTCAGATTAATTATCATGTTCTTACATAAAAATGCCATCATAAGATTTGAAATATATATATATATATATATATATATATATATATATATATATATATATATATATATATATATATATATATATATATATATATATATAAAGGAACAACACCTTTAATCAATTAATTCGATGTATGTTATGGATAAAGTTCAATTATTGTACTTGGAAAAGATAACATGAATGAAAAAAAATCAAAAGCTTATTTGCAACAGGATTACATAGAGAGAAAAGGAAGGGGCGAATTTGATTTTGTTTGTGAGTGGTGGAAAAGTTGAGCAATAACTTTTGATTGTTACATTTTTTGTATTATTGACCTTTTGATCACATGGAAGGAATTGGAGTATGGTGTTTCATCCTTAAATTTTGTGGTCTTGCAAAGATCCTTAATTTGTGGAGGTGTATATATAAAGATATATCTTGTCTAGCTCCCATAAGAGTTTAGAATTCATAAAAAGATATATAAAGATATAGATAACATAGGAATATCCTGTCTAGCTCCCATAAGAGTTTAGAATTCATAAACAGATTGAGTGATATAGTTTTTCTTTCTCTTTTTTGTAGAATTGAGTTATATTCTTTAGATGATAATAATGAAGTATAAAGTGCTGGTGCTTTTTCTTTTTAGGTCATAAAAGTGCACGCATTTTTCGTTTTTTGTTTTTAATATGAAAAATTGCTTCCACTTTAAACCTTTTTCTGAAATTAAAAGCACCATCAACTTGATGACTACAAACTTTATTTGAAAATAAAATTTATTTTTAAATTTATTCATTATATATAATCAACATTTAGTTATGTAACACCCACATATAATAACATACATCAAAGCATATATATTATACATGAATCCAAGTTTTGGTATTGAAATACCATAAGTTCCTAGTTAACACATTGTATACATTAAGAACTAAAACTATGGCATAATGTATACAAGATGTTCCAAAGTATTAAGAACTAGATCAAAACAATGATCTCAAAAAAATAAATCTCCACAACGGAAGCCATGCCATCCCAAAAGCCAAGACACGTAAGTATAATCAAACGACTTTATCCTTACCCTTCGCGGAACCTGAAGTACCTGTAATATAATCAATAACATGGGGTGAGATATTAAATCTCAGTGAGTTTCCTATCTTATAGATTCTCTCGGCTTTACAAGATTCTATCATCCTAACTCAAGTCAAAAGAAAGGGAAGTGACCTTGAGTTCACAATCTCACACTATATGGAAACATGCATGTCATGAGTTCACCAACTCAAAATATCACTAATCAATAAACTTACCAAGGCATCCCCTTTTCCTGTCCGCTTCTACGTCTAGAATTTGACCCGAGTCATGGATCCTTGTAACTTACTTGACATACGAATGGATTTGGGTTCTACGGGCAATTTACCGTTATGAACTGTCACTTCACATGGGCCATTTACCATCACAAGCATACGCCCACGGGCGCCATTCGTACTGCACGCGGGAATCAGCTTTGCCAAGTAGTCATGCGTACATTTCAGAGGAGCCCTAAGCTCATGAAACGACAACTCAAGGGAAACGGTTACGACTACGTGATCTCACACACAAACGTGATTGTATTCGACAATCATAAGGCAACAATTGCCTTAATCACAAAGAACACAAAGGTTCACACACATGTTCCATACTAGTGTCTTACTCTCCTCTAGACCACTACTCGTCAAGGATGCACGCCTAGGCATCGAATTCATGAGCATCGCCATCTAGATTCTCTATCACAATTCTAGAATCATATTATTTGTTTTGGGGTAAAGTTTCCTCTCTCTCCCTATTCCATATTTAAAACATGTTATCACTCGATTTCCTTTCACAATAAGAGATTAGATGTAACACAGTACAATAGAATAACCAAATGCATATAGTAAATCAACCCATAAAATTAACACAAATCTTGGGTTCCCTCCGATTTATTTAATCGGGTATCGAAATCGATATTTTTCCCTTTTATCACGCAGGATATTTTCACAGCTTTCCAACGACTATGACCATGCCTCGATCGGAATTACGATCCAAAAGATATGAATTTTTAAACATTTTTCAAAAATCACAACAGTGGTATTCAGTTACCCAAAATAGGATAACCGGTTACTCAAGTTTTACTATTCAAAACAGAATCAAAATCATAGTTAGAGACACATTTTGGTAACCGGTTACCTCAAAATGAGTAACCGGTTACTACGTTTATTTTTCACGTAAAACCTCAAATTTTCCTTCAAGTAACCGATTACCTCAAAGTGAGTAACCGATTACCACTGAACCAGAAGCAAAAAAACCTGTTTTTAATGGTGCAAACTCAAACCAAAACCAACCAAAACATGATCCATCACAATAACAAGTATTATACATCAATTTCTCACACAACCCAATTATGTTATGCATTCTATTTCATGTTTTAACCACAGAACAACATTTAACATATTTGATCCAAATCTACCATTTTTATTCAAAGTTCTAACCTAAGTTTCTACACTTAGGGTTCTAACTAGAACTCACCTATGAACAAGATGAAGAAGATCGGGAGATGATTTTATGAAGAATGGAGAAGAATCCAAGCTTTCCTCTTCTTCTTCTAGGTTTCACTTCTTTCTCCCTTTGCTCTTCCTTCTCTCTACCTCTTATTATCTTTCTTTTTAATTTGGCACACAATGAAGAGGAAAGGAAATAAATATGATATGTAGAGATATCACTAAGTTAGTAACACTAACTTAAATGTCCAATTTGTCTCTAAAGTATCAATTGATAAAACCTCAGGGTCAGTAAATATTAATTTGATCTGCTCTGAGCTCATCGGTTGCTTAAATTATCTTTGCAGACAATTTCTAAAGTACACCGGAACCCAATTGATCAAAACTAATATTATTCACGAAAAAGTAAAAATACGGGGTATTACAAGTTAAAATTTATATTAAGCTTTTTAAAGTTGTATTACATTTTTTATTTTGTAACGTGTGTTGTGGACTTTTTTTATTTATTTATTGAGACTCATAGTGTGGTGGTCTATGTTTCTCATAAATTTAGTTAAATATAATTAAAAAAATACTGAATGAAAAAATAATACATTAAAAATTAAGTGAAAAACTACAGGAGTAAAGAAGTTAGGTTATCAGATTACACAAAATGTGTCATACTGATTAACAAAATAGAGAAACAAAGATAAAACAACAAATATAAATTAAAAAAAGTCCAAAAAAATAACAAATAAATAAACCTCAAACAACTAAAAACTTTACCCTATAGAATTCATGCTATATGTCAAACAACTAGAGTTATTGACAAATCAAAATCTACCAAAAGAAATATAAAAAATAACATACCAAAATCAACCTCAAAATCAAAACAAAACACTTAATCTATTATCAGTTAAGATATATGATAAAGTTCTGAAGTCACTCAGAGAAGGTACATGAGTTCACCTCTGTTCTACCTAAAAACCAATTATAGGCAAAAAAAATATTTTCCTTCATTTTTTCCTCATATAATGAAGTACCAGAAAAAATCTCATCATTACGGACCATCCAAATAGACTAGACAACAACATGCTAAATCACAACAAAACCACCCACATTAGAATCCTATGATCATTAGGAAGAACCATCTGTCAACCTAACCACTGAAAAATTCTATGATCACTAGAAAGAACTACCTCCCAACCCAACAACTGAAAAATTCTACACCACACTGTCAAAACTAGCATGCAAGTAATAAAAAAAATGGAAAAATAGATCAACCTCCCCCTCCCCCCACACCATCCAATCTCTCCCACCAATCCATGAGGTTGATTAAAAAGTGTAAACAACCTAGGAAACTTATTATTATGGGGATTGATTCCTACATAAAGGTCCTCGACGAACGATGCATGGAGGCCTAATCCCACTTTATTTAAGATACCATCAACATACCAATAAGAGGGGTCATCTTATTTAGTGTAAGTATGAAGTGTTCTGAGACACCTTTCTAAAAGTGTACAAATACATGAAAAGATGCCATGGTTAAAAAGTCTTTCAAAAATTCGTTTGCATCATAATTTTCATGAAAAAGTGTCACTGGTTCATTGGTAATCAGTTAACTTATAATGGTTAACCGATTACATCTGATACATTTTCAAAAATTAAAGTATTTGAGAAAAATGGTGCAAATTGTGGCAGTTTCAAAGTGCAATTACGGTGGTTTGAAATGCCACAATTTACCAAAAATATAATAGCTAATTTAAAAATCATTTTAAAAGATGTATGAAAGGTTTAAGATGAATATGTATGATTTTTATGTGTAAATAATATATATATATATATATATATATATATATATATATACACACACACACACACTTGAATTGTAATGCATATTCAACCATCTTGCTTCTTCCATTAATTTTTCAAAGCTTTTTGATAATTTGAATGTGATTGCTCTAGTATTCAAGCTTTGACTCTTCTTTTTGTTGATGTGTTTGTCTTCATCAAAACTATAACCAAGAACAAGAAGAACTCTTCTTCACATTCTCCCCCTTTATGATGATGACAAAACATCCTTTGAAATTTTACTTGTTCATCAATGGGTTGCTTCAATATGTGACTTTCTGAAATGTTAAGTAGCAACTAGAATCTCCCCCTATCTTGTATATATCCCCTTTGTTTTTGCAATTTAAGGTTTTCTCCCCTGAAAGAATTATGAGCAAGAACAAATACAATACCTACTATTTGAATTTTTACAAGTGTTTAAAGTTGTATTGTCATACCCCAAATTTTGCCCACTAAGATTTCCCATCATTGTGTAAGTCATCATCACAATATGGATGAACCATCATGCCTCATCAATCTCCTCAAGAATTGTTGAGCTTTCACTACAATCAGAATTAGGGTTTCAAGCCATCTCTGAGCCTTAGACAAAGGATCAATCAAGAAATGACATGATCTTTAACTTGTCTAACCTCTCAAACATCCATAAAGGATTAAGAGGCCTCCCACGTCCAGAATCAAGCACAAGGTTGCAGCATTCCAAGTGGATTAAGCCTTAAGATCGCCAGTGTCACCAAATTAGGGTTTTGGTCGACCAAGGCCTCCAGATGGAAATTTTCCTCTAGGCATGAGCCAATGCTTCAAAACATAACTCAAGATACTCCAAGGGACCTCATGGACCCAATCATCAAGTCAATTTAGCCTCAGGGGATGCATTTATAAAAAATCAGGAATTAGGGTTTCTTGACCTAATTCACCCCTAAGTTGACTTTTGGGACAAGACATGAGCCAAGACCTCAAGTCATGATTTGAGGGTCTCCAATACACCATATTGATCCATTTGCAACAATGGATTGATCCAAGAAGCTTGATTCACAAGTTTCAATTTCATCTGAACCACAGTTAGGGTTTTTTGAAGAAAAAGTCAACTGTACCTTTGACTTTTGACCAAGACATGCTCCCAAACCTTGGGACATGATTCAATACACCCTATAACACCTATGAAATCAATCCATCAAGTTTGATTTAGGTCAAGGACTTGATTTCATAAAGGATCACACTATTTGGAATTCATTTGATAAAAAATCAACTGTGCCCAAAAGTCAAAGTTTGACTTTTTGAATTTTTGATCAATTATGGTTCCCTAACCCTAAAATGATGTTAATGTGTGATTGGAATCCTCATTCATCAAGAAAAATCAAGAAAAGTGGGATAACTTGTAAAAGGGGTAACCATAAAAAACTTAGAAATTTTCTAAGTTATGGAACAAAGTGGCTAGGGTACCAACTTCCAAGGATCATAACTTGTGATCCAAGCAACCATTTTGGCTGATCCAAAGATGGATTTGTAGCTCTTCTGCCACACTTTAAAAGTGTCAACTACATCTCATTCCAATTCCTCATGGATTTTAAGTTATGGAGTGATCAAAATGTCTGAAAACATGAAATGACATTTTTTCCAACACTTAGTGAAATTTTCACTAAGTCAGAATCTGTTTCACTTTTTTCAAAATGTAGGGGCATTTTTCACTTGGATCCAAAAAGTGTCAAGACAAACTATGATCACACATATGTTGTATCATATGAGAGCTTTCCAAAATGGCCAAGAACTCCATCAAATTCCATTTGAGCTAAGAGTTATGACAGTGGCAATATGCCTTGCTGCAACTGTCATGGCAAGGCATATTTGTGCATTTTGCTCGATTTGATCAAATTGTACAAATGACAAACAAGTTTATCCATCTGAACACCTTAGGGGGAGACCAAGGAGGGACAAACACTGATCCATAAGCCTCCCAAGTCTTTGGAACTAAAAGTAGCATGCCAAACCTAAAAATGCCTAAAAAGGGGACAAGACTCCAATTTTGTTTTGGAGCATTTAATGGATGCACCAAGGTGGCATGAACTAAGCCTTTTCCAACTGAATGAGTCAAGGATGATCTCTGAACTAGGGAACCAAAGGCCTATGCTCTAACCTCTAGTCAATGGCTAGAGGAGACTTAAGATTCCAAAGTGATGCAATTGGACAATGAGCTGCTGCAGTTGCCATTCACTATTACTTGCAAAACAAACTTGCTCTACTATAAATAGAGCTCATTTGTGCCCAGTTTAAGTACACCAAAGCACTACAACACTTGCTTTCCTCAAAATCTCTTTCTCTAGGCAAAAATACCTTCTTTTGCAAGGTAACTCTGAGTTTTTAAGTTAGAGAGCATTTCCATCACATTGTATGATCCAAACACATCGAATATGTCATATCTAAGCTGTCCAAACTCTCACAAGTGACCTGTAACACCAAAATCACAAAGTCCCCTCTCAAAACCTCAAAATTGGACTTTTTTTGCATTTTTCAAGCCATGTCTTGATTCAACCACTTTCAAAACCAGATAAAACCTCAAACACACTCCAAATATCATCCTTGAACTATCCCAAATGGTTCCACACATCTGGAACACCATTTGAGAGAGTTGCTATATTGGTCACTTTTGCCCCTTTTGCAAGAAAGAGCTCAAACTTGTTCCTGAGGATTCCATTTGTTTCCAACCATCCTAAAAGCTTCTAAGTGATCATTTGAGGGTGTCCAAAGCATCAAATTGTTTTTGGAACAAAGCACTTGGCAGATTACACAAAAAGATCATAAAGAGGTAAGCATCACAACTTGAACTCTTTGAAATATGCATTACTTTGAAGTCCACTGATCATGCACATCTTATACATGTTATATATGCCGTGTTTGAACCAATTCATCATGTAATTCATGCTTGTAACAAGAGGTAGCATAGAAAATGCAAATCATGGCCTATTTCAAAACCACTATCGGGTTTTTCAACAGGAGCCTCATTTGAAAAAACCACCACCACCATTGGATTCCTTGTGAAATTCTAGGCAGGATAGACCTAAATTTTGCCCAAATCCATGGAGAAATGAGAAAGTTACAAGCTTCACGTTTTTGGCCAAAATATTGCCTTGCCTTGCCTTGGCCAGGCCAAAAACAAGGCAACCCTCATATATCCATGGGGTGGTTTTGATACACGGATGTATCATGACCCCAGTGGTAGAGGGCGCGCGTTGCACACAAAAGGTCCGGGGTTCGAATCCCCCTTGCACCAGATCCTCTTTTTATCATTTTACCCACTTTTTGTTATTTTTCATATTATTTTTAAATGATTTGGAAAATTAATAACTCTCTCAATTTTAATGATTTTTGTTTGGTTCTTTTTGACAAAAAATCACAAAAATGTTAAAATATTTTATTCCACAAACAAATTAGATTTATATTAATTATTTAATATAGTTGATATATTTGTAATTAAATTCATTTTTATTATTTTCAAACCTTTTAAAAATGAATATCCACCTTGAAAAATTAAGACCAAATGAGTTTTAATTTATCTTGTGATTAAAACATCATTTTTCAAACCTTAACCAAAAATCACAAGTTGTTCATTCAAACTTATTTGGTATTTTTATCATTTTAATTAATTTTCTTTGAAAATTACTTTAAAGAATGATGAAATTAGGGTTTTGTTGATTTTCACCCTAACAAATCTTTTTCAAAAATACTTTGAGCTTCTAATAGAGTGTAAGACCCAATCCCTCTTTGAAACCAAAATAGTTTTGGCCTCAGTCATTGTATAAGACCCACGGTGTTTTAAAAAATCTCGGCGCGATCGCCAGTTTAAAATAAAATCATTTGGGCCTACCCTCGTGTTATAAGTCCCATTTCTTTTCTTTAAAATACTCTTTGGGCCTCTAATAAAGTGTAAGACCCAACCCCTTTGTAAATAAATCTTTGGGCCTCTCCCTGAGTTGTAAGCCCCATCATTTGTACAAAAACACTTTTGGGCTTCTAATAGAGTGTAAGACCCAACCCCTTTTTTGAAACCAAAATGATTTGGGCCTCAGATGTTGTATAAGACCCGCTGTGTTTTCAAAAACCTCGGCGCGATCTCCATTTTCAAACAAATAACCCTGGGCCTCTCCTTGAGTTGTAAGCCCCATCACTTGTACAAAAATAAATCTTTGGGCCTCTTAGTAGAGTGTATGACCCAATCCCCTTTTAACCAAAACTTTTGGGCCTCAGTCGTTGTATAAGTCTCGATACAAAACAATAGTGCCATCACTGTTAAAATTTGGGCCTCTCCTTAAGCTGTAAGCCCCAACAATCTTTTCAAAGCACTTTCTCCTTTGATTTTGAATTCAAATATATGTTGTTATCAAAACTTTCTTTAGTTTCTTTGTTGAACAACTAACAAAACAGTATGGAAGCTCTACAACGGGTAAGTGTTTATCCGCTTTCATTTACCGCTTTCATATATATATATATATAGATATACAACTGTATTGTGGGGTTGTTTCACTGTAAGTCTTCTTTCACATCCTTTTAAATACCCGTCATATATCAACTTTATATATACTAGTATAGTTATTTAGAGTTTTCCCAGCAACTACGTCTAGAACTAGGTAAAGCCTGTTGGTCACTCTCGAATACAATCAAAACTAGATCCCCATAGGATTCCAGATACAGTCTTCCCTTCTCTTGGGGTTAAACAATATGGAACAAAGAGAAAGGCAGTATTCTCGGTGAACCTTTTCTCAAACTGTCACCCTTAGAAATTGTCAAAGAAACTCTACTCCCCAGAGTTGATCTATTCTCTGTGAATAGCATCTCTTGAGTTTCTTCCAAATTCTCAAACTTTCCTGGAATGATCTCTTCTCTGTGAATTGCATTTCTTGAACTTCTCTTGGTTTAGGGACCCACAGGCTTCCTAAAAGCATCCCCGCCTCCTCTTGGGTGTTGTACAAGGACCCTTCGGCTTCTTAAAAGCTCTCATGCCTTCTCTTGGGCTTAATACAAGGACCCTTAATGACCTCTTAAAGGTATAAGACATAACTTAGTCATCCTTTGCTAGAGTAATCTTTCCAGTGTTAAACCTATGGCCACCTCAGGGTTGATCCTCATTGTCGCTCCCGAGAGATTCGCATCCAATGGTACAAACGCGAGAGTGGCGCAGAAAACACATAGTCGCCAGCAATGTGTATTTATCCTGAGAGATGGAAAGGAAACACTGCATAAACCTGAAGAGAAAGGGGGAAGGACATGGTCATCACAACCATAGTCCAGGTTCGGGAGTCGGTTATGCGAGGGAAAGGTGTTAGCACCCCACGCATCCATCGTACTCGATGGGATCCATGCTTGTTTTCTAAACGGAGGGCGAGCTGTTCTACTATCTATGACTGAACAAAAGAAAACGGGGATAGGGGTGACTAAGACGGACTCGGTAGGACATATTCGATGCCCTAGGCCTACGTACTCCCTCAGTGCAATGGGAAAGTCAGAGTCGACGTAGTTCGGACGGGAACTGTGGGGGAAGGTTGCTCGCCAAGACAATCGATGTCTTGTGCCTACATATCCTCAATCGGACGAGAGAGAGGAATCAGAGCTAATGTAGTTCGTGGGTATGACCACGAATGGGTAAGTGTTTTTTACGTGAGCGACGAGCTCTTTTCTGAAAATGAAATTTGAAACCCAACAATCTCGAAGGATAAAAAGATTTGAATTTGTTTTTGTGTTTTTTAGACAGAAGTGTTTTTTAAGTTAGTTCATAACTTGCATTGCACCAAAGTCTAGGGCAGAAGGACGAATACTTAATGAATCATCCCAAGACAGGACGCCCGCTAAGCACTCTAGAAATATGAGAGGAAGCCCCTCATTTCTCATTCCCCACGCTTAAGGCTCGTGCGCAATACACTTTATCTTTATTAAGTGTTTTCAAGAAGTTTTGAGAAAAGAAGAGAGAAGACCCAAAGGAAACTCTAAAGGGAAACTAAGAGTCCTAATGTTATCATGCATGGATGACCTATGGTTAGTGAGGCTTAGGAGGGACGACTACCTAAAACCTAACACTAATCTTACTCCAAGCTTAATCAAAAATTAAGTTGGACTAGGTAGCTCTAAAAGGAGAGGACCCAAGACTTAAACAAGTCTTGAGATCCATGGGAGGAAGAGAGTGAAAGAGAAGAATGAGAGAGAGAAGGATGAGATAAGAAACAAGATAGGGCAGTAAGCACATCATATCAAGTACATCCAACTTACATCAATAAACAAGTCTCAAAGATCATGCAAAACATCCCAAGTAAGCATGCAAAGGTAATCATGAAAGAATGCAAGCATACTTATATGAAATGCACAATTAAGCACCAATGAACTTCATATCAAGATGAAATGAGAAAAATAAGATGAAGATGAAAGCAAGTCAGAATCAAGATCATACCATCACCAACAATTCTCATGTGCAAGAGAAGATCAAAACATGAAACATTATGCATCAAAGAAAATCCACAAAAGGAAATCAAAGTTCAAGCACATAAATCATACCCAAACATGATCCAAAAATTGCAAAAATTGGTCATAAGGGACCTCAACCAGGGGTAAACATCATATCAAACACTCATGTAAATAATCACAAAGAAATTCAAACAATTAGGCATGGCAAAACAATTAGGGTTAAGAGATGTCAAGAGATGATCATGCATAATCCACTTAAGCACAAATAATCAAACATATATCAAATGACATTCAAAAATTGTGGAATTAAAACCCAAATGACCTAAGTCAGAAGCTAGAAATATGCCAAAAGATCACACAAAAATTCACAAGTTAAGTACCTCAAACAATGCTTCAAAGTTGCATAAGAACAAAGAAGAACAATGCACAAATAGAGGAACTAAAATGCAATATGTAAAGAGTTTAAAAATATGAGAAAAATATTTTTATGGACCTCAAGATGTCCTCTGAAGTATGCAAAAATAATAGGATGCAAATCATACACCAATGATGAGAATAAAAATTAACAAGGCAGGGTGTGCACAATTGAGACAATTCCAAAAGAAATTAATCAAACAATTAATTCAGATGCACAAAATAAAATAAAAATGAAAATAAAATTTGACAAAATTTTATAAAATCCTAAAGATGCTTCATGATTTTTTTCATAATTTTTAGATGCATAAAACTAATTTTAAAAATTAAAAATGAAAAATGAAACAATTAAATGAAATAAAAAGAAAATAAAAAGCCAGGGGTGCAACAAGCAAGAAAATCACGTTGAAAATTGGGCTGGATCAAAGGAGGGGGTGCCAATGGCAAAGAAGCCCAAAGCGCTTCTTATGAAGGCTCAGAGTCAACCAGATTGACTCAATCATTGCCCTTGGATCAATCCAGCGTGCCACATTCAGTCAACAAAATTAAAGTAATCATGATGAAAGGCCAGGATTAAAGGACACATGATAACAATGATACACGCGCGCACATCCACACCATCAGAAATTAAAACAAAAGCACGTGAATAGCACATGGTAATTTAATGCGTTGGTACAATCAAAACCATCAGATTAATCAAACGTGCACAAATGAATAATCAAATCACAAGATCAAGCAAGATGAGTGGTCATATCTGTGTGTGCATAATAACAACCATGGATTAAAAACACACAATCAAGAAAATAAGAGAGGATTTTAAATGACATGGCCAAGCATGAACCATCAGATTTGGACCACCAACGGTCCAAATTTCATCTTCTTCCTCCAACTTTAGGTGACCTGAAAAGTGAACCAGATGCCGGAGCCCTAGCTCCGGTCGTCTTCTCTGGCGACCTGCACTTCAAAACTTTCCAGAAATTCCAAGCAAGTACACTATCTTACTCAGATTTTCACCAGGATTTCAAATATGCAAACCATTTCAACAGATCATCAACACATAATGCAAATCGAAGGAAAACATTTTGGATCTAAAATCTTCAAATCCACATTACAGCCATGATACACGTTCAAATTCAAATCTAAACACATCAGGATGATCAGCAACTCACAAGGAACATTAAGCACACAAGAAAACTGAGTTCTATGATCAAGAAAATCACACTAACCTGAAGCTTTTAGAGCTCAAAATACACCAAGAAATCCTTCAGAAAGCTGTAGATCTACTCCTTAGGGCTTCTAATTGCAAAATAAATGCAACTAGAGACTTGAATCAAGCTAGATCTTGGATTTTGAAAGTGAGCACCTCAAATTCGTATATGGTGAAAACCTTGCTTATAGCTTCAAACAATGGTTAATTCTTGTTCTATGGAGTGTGTAGATCAAGAATATGAAAAAAAATTCTTCAGAAACCCTTGTGAGGAGAGGGTTTCGAAGGAGAGAAAGTTTGAGTGAAAAATGGAATTCTGAGCAAATGAGGGTGCATGAGGTGTGAATGAACGTGTGAGTCTCTTTATATACACTTGGTTAAACCTCTGAGCATGATTAGGGTTTGATTAATCACTTGATTAAGGCTATCCAAAGTGATTTGCAAAAATGCAAGTTGTGATGCACACCCTAATCCACACGTGCATTGGTCATGAAATGAGTGTGATTCCTCTCTATTTTACTTGTTGATCATAATAGAATTGGGTTTGGGCTTTGTAATGACTTGATTCATGAGATTCAATCCATCTTGCAAATTTGCATTTTGTGAAATAAGTGAAGTACATGGCACGGATTGGAGTGATTCAAGGGTAAAAAATGGTCCTCATGGAGTGTACTTGAATATGGCAATGTGACTTGAGTCATTAGAACCAATTACAAGTCATTTTGAACCAAAATGTAAAAGGTGGAAAAAATGGATACATGTGAAAACCTTGAAAAGCACCTTGCCTTCTTTTGGTCATATCTTGAGAACCACAAATGGTATGGATACAATCTAGTACTTTTTGGAAAGGGCAGAGAAAGATCTTCAACTTTCATGTTTGAGGAAAATTCATTTGAAGCTTCTTTGATGATGAAAAGTCAAGTTGAAAATGGTTTGAAAAATTGCCAAAAATGGAAGTTTCACATTATAGGTCATTTTCCAAAAATAGTAACTTTTGCACAAACTCTTGATTCTTGATGAATGATGCCATCCATGCCATTCCTTGACCAAATAAAGGTACATGGACTTGGGAAACATGATTGAAACCTTTGAAAACCCATGGTTGACTTTCCTTTTGAACTGTTGACTTTTGCTTACTTCACAAGTAACTGATCTACTGAACATCTTCCACAATGAACCACTAGCCAAGCCTTCCTCTATGAGTGTTTGTGAGCATATGGAACCCATTAGAGCATGCTTGAATCCACAAATCCCTTCAAGAAGTCCAAGAACCCTAATTTGGTCCCTCTGGTTAGGAGGGAAAGATTCACTTGAAATCCTTTGCCATTCTTGATCTTATGAAGATGTGATGAACCCCTCAAACCACCTTGAGGCTTGAGATTCCTTTGAGATGAACCAAGAACCTTGATCCCATGCTAAGCACCAATGCTATGCACAAAAGCTAATGCTAGAAATGCAAAGAAACATAAGCCAGTAAGCCTCAAAACAAAAGAGCAAATTTTGGGGTGTTACACTCATCCCTTAAGACCCTTGCCCTCTTTTGGGCATCCTACAAAAGATAAAACTCTACCAGTAGACTTGGATAGTCTAATTCCCTTTGAGTCTCAAAGACATTCTCAAGTCCCTTTCAAACATAGGAGAAACCCCGGATTCTGGATTAATCTCCAGCCGAGTTAGAACTTTGCGGGTTCTAAAACCCCGTCCTTCTCCCAAAATTCCCTGACCCGGGTCGGATAACGCTATCTTAAACCAGAGCCTCAAGGTTTCTGATCTATCAATTCCTTTTGCATTCCCTAGCAAGGATTGATTCCCTTCTTGGACCTGCCTCATGATCTCAAGAATCCCAGACAGAAGTATAGCCTCCTCTTAGGCTTTGTATAATGATCCTTCCTCAGCGAAGTTAGCCTCCTCTTGGGCTTTGTACAATGATTTCCCCTAGCAGATTTAACCTTTTCAGACTCTCTTATTGAGTCCATCACTTTTCAAGACTCTCTTGTTGAGTCACATCCCTTTCAGCCTATATCTCGGGCTTCGTACGAGACAGCAAATCACTCTCTTGTTGAGTATAAAAGATTTTCTTGTTGAGTCAACCTTTTTAGCCTCCGTCTTGGGCTTCATATAAGACAGATAAAAGTACTCTTTTGTTGAGTCAAACTTTTTAGCCTCCATCTTGGGCTTCGTACAAGACATATAAAATCACTCTCTTGTTGAGTCAGACACTTATTAGTACTCTCTTATTGAGTCAACCCTTTTAGCCTCTATCTCGGGCTTCGTACGAGACAAATAATAAACACCCTCTTGTTGGGTCAATAGCCTCCTCTTAGGCCTTGTATAGAGAAACCCCCAGTTGAGTGAATCTACATTTTAACATCAAACTTGTGCTTTAATCAAGGCATACGCACGTCAACAGTTCCTCTTAGAGATAACAAATTCTCTCTCAGTCAAACCCTTTAACTTCATATCTTGGGCTTTGAACAAGATACAAATCCCTTTCAGCTTCAATCTTGGGCTTCGAACAACACACAAATACTCCGTTTAGCCTCTGTCTTGGGCTTTGAACAAGACACCAAAACATCTTTTTCCTCCCTTAAAATAGGAGGGAACTAAGATCGCTCTGATTTCCCTGTTTCGTTAAACGGGAATATGTAGGCATAAGATTGTGAAATCTTAGCGAGCATACTAATCAAAAACTCAAAATCCAGTACCTCCGTCAATCAACCAAAAGCATTAGATCTAACACCTTACCAAAAGCCTCGCAAATAGTCCAGACACGGTATTCTTAAGCAAAATAACCTAAGACAAGACCCCCTTTTTGATAGCATATGTAAACCAACAGTCATCTGTTTAAATTCAGTATGCAAGCAGGGTTAATTGGAGACATCTATTTTCCTTCCTTAATCAGCTTCACAGGACAAAAAATGAATCGAACTGTAGTACCAAAGAGATAGTGATTCGAAACCATAAAAATCGCGCTACATGTATAACAATGTATATCAATTCCTAGAATTTATCTTCTCTATCAGGTAGGCAATTCTCAATATGAAGTACAAGTGCTCAATGATTTTAGGCAAAAATACTGTTTTAGTCCTTTAAGTTATTTTAAAATATCAAGTTAGTCCTTTAAGTTTTTTTGTAACGCTTTGATCTTTTATGTTAAGTAACGTTTGCATCGTTGACCTTTTTAAAAATCTCCGTTACAATAAATTGCAAACTCATATACCATTTGATCAGGTTTTTCGCGCTGATCATGAATATGTAATTAGTTTTGTGTTTAATTGTGTATTTTGGTCAGATCAAACGATTTTTCATTATGTATTTGTCCACTTTTTTCCCTGATTCTCATGAACCGTAACTTGTTTGATAAATTTGATTGCATATTGATGATCAGCGCGAAAAACTAGTTCAAATGGTATATGAATTTGTAATTTATTGTAACGGAGATTTTTAAAAAGGTCAACGACGCAAACGTTACTTAACATAAAGGACCAAAGCGTTATAAAAAAAACTTACATGACTAACTTGATATTTTAAAATAACTTAAAGGACCTAGACTATATTTTTGCCATGGTTTAATGTAGTTGAAACAATTTGAAAATGTAATGAAATTGATGCGCAGAAGTTTCAACAAAAAGTTATGTCAAGAACACTTGATTTTGAAAATGAGAGAATATAAGTTTTGAATTGCTATGAAAGAGAGATTAGTAGGATACTTGAACAAAGTCCGTTAGTGTCTTCCAAACTTAGTGTCTTCCAACCACAACTCAATGTGCAACATAATTAATGGTCCTTACCGCCAGCTTGAACATCTAAATTTACATAGTGAGAAGGATTGAAACCAAGCCATGTTAACTTTGTTTATGTTTGAACTTTAGTACTATGTCTTGTTCTCCCAATTCCTAGTTAGTTTGTTATGTTCTAACATGTTTAGATAGCTATTAGGAAACTTTATATTTTTAGTTGGCTAGGACTAGTAAGGTTATTTTGTCTATGTTTTATGGCTATGATTATGAACTTTGTTGTTTATTATGATTAGTATGCGTATGAATATTGTTTTTCTTCTTTTTGATAATGCCCAAAGGGGGAGAATGCTATTTTAAAAGATTGCTGGATTTCACCACAGTTTCCCAAAGGGGGAGGTATATGACTTAGGGGGAGCAGTTTCTAAGTTTCAACAAAAACTCAATATCAATATTTTTGTCATCATAAAAAAGGGAGAGTTTGTGAAGAAATGCTTCTCCATGTATTTTAGTTTTTATGACGACATTGTGTATCAAAGAAGAAGAAAAATGATTTTACAAAGTTATAAAAGTTCTCAAGATTGCTAAAGGTATAAGGTTTTAAATTCAATGTGTGATACTCTTAGAATGCTAAAAAAACATGATTCTTATAGCATATAATTATTATTACATACATTCATATTGAAAAGAATCGGAAAACAAACCTTCTCATTTGAAAATGCATTGTTTCTCAATCCTGTTTGTAATAGATTAACAGTTTTTAATAACAAATTACCAGTAACAGAATACCAGTTTCTGGTAATCGATTACCAGCACGAAAATTTCAAATTTTATAGCTATTGGAGAGTGGTAATCAATTACCACTTTGTAGCGCGGTTTTTTGTGGTTTCGAATCACTATCGCTTGGTACTACAGTTTGATTCATTTTTTATCCTATTGAGCTGATTAAGGAAGGGAAATAGATGTCTCCAATTAACCCTGCTTGCAAACCGAGGTTAAACAGTCAAAACTGTTGGTTTAACAGATGCTACAAAAGGGGGATTCGTCTTTTAAGGTTATTTTGCCTAAGAACACGGTGTTTGGACCATTTTTTAGGTCTTTGAGTAAGGTGTTTAGATTTGATGCTTTTGATTGATATATAAAGGTACTGGATTTTGGGTGTTTGATTAGTATGCTCACTAAGATTTTTGCAATCTTATGCCTACGTATTCCCGTTTAACGAAACAGGGAAATCAGAGCGATCGTAGTTCCTCCTATTCTATGGGAGGAAAAAGGTTGTTTTGGTGTTGTATCTTGTTTAAAGCCCAAGATGTGAAGCTAAAGGTGGTTTGTATCTTGTTCAAAGCCCAAGATGAGAAGCTAAAGGGTTTTGGATGAGAGATAATTTTTCATCTCTAAAGAGGAGTTATTGATGTTTGTATGCTGTGAGCAAGGCATAACTTTGATGCTAAAAGGTTGATTGACTCAACTGAGGTTTCCTTATACAAAGCCTAAGAGGAGGCGATTGACCCAACAAGAGGGTGCCTTTTATTTGTTGTCTTGTACGAAGCCCGAGATAGAGGCTAAAAGGGTTGACTCAACGAGAGAGTACTAACAAGTGACTGACTTAACAAGAGAGTGCTTTTTATGTGTCTTGTATGAAGCCCAAGACGGAGGCTAAAAGGTTTGACTCAACAAGAGAGTACTTTTGTTTGTCCTGTATAAAGCCCAGGGCGGAGGCTAAAAAGGTTGACTCAACAAGAGAGTCTATGTGACAGGTGATTGACTCAACATGAGAGTCTTTTATACTCAACAAGAGAGTGTTTTGCTGTCTCGTACGAAGCCCGAGATAGAGGCTAAAAGGAGATCGACTCAACAAGAGAGTCCTTTATACTCAACAAGAGAGTGTTTTATATGTGTCTTGTATGAAGCCCAAGATGGAGGCTAAAAGTTGACTCAACAAGAGAATCTTTTATACTCAACAAGAAAGTGATTTGATGTCTCGTATAAAGCCCGAGATAGAGGCTAAAAGGGAGATTGACTCAATAAGAGAGTCCTTCATACTCAACAAGAGAAGCTGAAAAGGTTAGCTCCGTTTGGGGAGGATCTTTGTACAAAGCCCAAGAGGAGGCTGACTTTCCTGAGGAAAGGATCATTATACAAAGCCTAAGAGGAGGCTAACTTCTGCAGGGGATTATTGAGATCCTGAGACAGGTCCAAGTGGGAGAGCCCTGCTGGAGATTGGGTTTCAGAGTGATAAGTGTTTTTTCCTATGTTTGAAAGGAAACTTGAGAATGTCTTTGAGACTCAAGAGGGTTTAGACTGTCCAAGTCTAGAGTTTTATCTATTGTACAATGCCGAAGAGGAGGCACGGGCATTAAGGGATGAGTATCAACCCTAACATGGCCAGAAGTTTGACACTGGAAAGACTGCTCTAGCAAAGGATGACTAAGTTCTGTCTTATACCTTTAAGAGGTCGTTAGGGTCCTTGTATTAAGCCCAGGAGAAGGCATGAGAACTTCTAAGAAGCCGAAGGTTCATTGTACAATGCCCAAGAGGAGGCGGGGATGCTTTTAGGAAGCCTGTGGGTCCCCAAACCAAGATAAGTTCAAGAAATGCAATTCACAGAGAAGAGATCATTCCAGGAAAGTTCGAGAATTTGGAAGAAACTCAAGAGATGCTATTCACGGAGAATAGATCAACTCTGGGGAGTAGAGTTTCTTTGACAATTTCTAAGAGTGGCAGTCCGAGAAAAGGTTCACTGAGAATACTGCCGTTCTCTTTGTTCCATATTGTTTAACCCCAAGAGAAGGGGAGACTGTGTCTGGAATCCTACAGGGGATCTAGTTTTTGACTATATTTAAGAGTGACCAACAAGGCTTTGCCTAGTGCTAGACGTAGTTACCTGGGAAAACTATAAATAACTATACTAGTATTACATAGTGGATACTTGACAAGTATATAAAGGATGTGAAAGAATACTTACAGTGAAGCAGCCCCACAATACAGTTATATACATATGAAAGCGATAAATGAAATCGGATAAACACTTACCCGTTGTAGAGCTTCCATGCTGTTTGGTTAGTTGTTCAACAAAGAAAGCTTTGATGACAATATTATATTCAAAATCAAAGGAGAAAGTGCTTTGAAAAGTTGTTGGGGCTTACAGCTCAAGGAGAGGCCCAGATTTTAACGATGATTGCACCGTTGTTTTGAAAACTATACAGAGGGACTTATACAATGTGTGAGGCCCACAAAGGTTTTGGTTTCAAAAAGGGGTTGGGTCTTATACTCTATTAGAGGCCCAAGATGTTTTTGTTGAAAAGGAATGAGACTTATAGCTCGAGGAGAGTCCCAGTTGTTTTTGTTAAAAAGGGGATCACGCCGAGATTTTGCTTTTAACGCAGAGGGACTTATACAATATCTGAGGCCCAAAAAAGTTTTGGTTAAAAGGGGATTGGGTATTACACTCTATTAGAGCCCCAAAGAGTTTTTTTATACAAAAGATGGGGCTTACAACTCAAGGACAGACCCAGATGAAAAACAACGATCGCACCGTTATTTTGAAAACTGTACCGGGACTTATACAATGACTGAGGCCCAAATTTATTTAGGTACAAAGGGGGGTTGGGTCTGACACTCTATTAGAGGCCCAAGAATGTTTGAAAATGATTGATGAGGGTGGAATCAATCAAAACCCTAATTTCATCATTTTTAAAAGTAAATTCTCAAAGAAAATCAATAAAAAATGATAAAATACCAAATAAGCTTGAATAAACAACTTGTGATTTTTGGTTAAGGTTTGAAAAATGAGGTTTTAATCACAAGATGAATTAAAACTCATTTGGTTTTGATTTTTCAAGGTGAATATTCACTTTTAAAATGTTTACAACAATTAAAAATGAATTTATTCATAAAAATATCAACTATATTAAATAAATAATATAAATTTGATTTTTTTGTGGAATAAAATATTTCAACATTTTTGTGATTTTTTGCAAAAAGAACCAATAAAAAATAATTAAAATTGAGGAAGTTATTAATTTTTCAAATCATTAAAAATAATAAGAAAAATAATAAAATATGAAAAAGTGGTAAAAAAGAGGATATGGGGCGAGGGGGATTCGAACCCCAGACCTCTTGTGTGCAGTCTGCACGCCTTACTACTGGGGTGGTGATAAATTAGTGTATCAAACCCTAGCCACAAATATACAAGGCTTGCCTTGTTCTTGGCCTGGCCAAGGCAAGGCTTTTGGTCAGAAACGTGAAGGCCATAACTTCCTCATTTCTCCATGGATGGAGATAAAATTTATATGCATCTGGCCTAAAATTTTCCAAAGAATCTAATGGTGGTGGTGGTTTTTCCAGAAAATCAATCCTCCTCCAAACCCGATAGTGGTTTTGAAATAGGCTATAATGTGCATTTTCTGTGCTACCTCTTGGTAAAACCATGAATTACATGATGAATTGGTTCAAACACAACACATATAACATGTATGAGATGTGTATGATCAGTGGACCTCAAAGAAATGCATATTTTAAAGAGTTCAAGTTGAGTTGCTTACCTCTTTAGGAGCTTTTTGGGCAATCTGTCAAGTGCCTTATTCCAGAAATGTTTTGATGCTTTGAACACTCTTAAATTATCCCTTAGAAGCTTTTAGGATGATTGGAATCAGCTGGAAATCTCAGGAATGGAAATTGGCCATTTCTTGCAAAAGGGGCAAAAATGGCCAAAATAGCAACTCTCTCAAATGGTGTTCCAGATGTGTGGAACCATTTGGGACAGTTCAAGGATGATATTTGGAGTGTGTTTGAGGTTTTATCTTGTTTTAAAAATGACTAAATCAAGACATGGCTTGAAAAATGCAAAAAAGTCCAATTTTGAGGTTTTGAGAGGGGACTTTGTGATTTTGGTGTTACAGGTCACTTGTGAGAGTTTGGACAACTTAGATATGACATATTGGATGTGTTTGGATCATGAGCTATGATGAAATTGCTCTCTAGCTCAAAAAATCAGAGTTACCTTGCTAAAGAAGGCATTTTTGCCTAGAGAAAGAGATTTTGAGGAAAGCAAATGTTGTAGTGCTTGGGTGTACTTAAAGTGAGCACAAATGAGCTCTATTTATAGTAGAGCAAGTTTGTTTTGGCTGCAATAGTGAATGGCAACTGTAGCAGAGGTTTGGCCAATGGTTGCATTTTAGAATCTCGAGTCTCCTCAAGCCATAGACTAGAGGTTAGGGCACAGACTGCTGGTCCCCTAGTTCAGAGATCATCCTTGACTCATTCAGTTGGAAATGGTTCAGTTCATGCCACCTTGGTGCATCCATTGAATGCTCCAAAACAAAATTGGAGTCTTATCCCCTCTTTAGGCATTTTTAGGTTTGGCATGCTATTTTTAGTTCCAAAGACTTGAGAGGCTTAGGGATCAGTGTTTGTACCTCCTTGGTCCCTCCCTGAGGTGTTCAGATGGATAAACTTGTCTGTCATTTGCAAAAATTGCTTAAATCGAGCAAAATGCATAAATCTGCCTTGCCATGACAGTTTGCAGCAAGGCACATTGCCATTGTCATATCTCATGGCTTAAGTGGAGTTTCATGAGGTTCTTGGCCATTTTGGAAAGCTCTCATATGATACAACATATGTGTGATCATAGTTTGTCTTGACACTTTTTGGATCTGAGTGAAAAATGCCCCTACATTTGGAAAAAATACAAGGCAGATTCTGACTTAGTGAAAATTTCACTAAGTGTTGAAAAAAAGTGACATTTTCACTTTTTGTGATTTTGGTCATTCCATAACTTGAAATCCATGAGAAATTGGAATGAGGTGTAGTTGAAACTTTTAAAGTATGCCATGAGAGCTACAAATCCATATTTGGATCAGCCCAAATGGTTGCTTGGATCTCAAGTTATGATCCTTGGAAGTTGGTACCCTAGCCACTTTGTTCCATAACTTAGAAAAATTCTAAGTTTTTATGGTTACCCCTTTTACAAGTTATCTCACTTTCTTTGGTTTTTCTTGATGAATGTTGATTCAAATCACACATTAACATCATTTTAGGGTTAGGGAACCATAATTTATCAAAAAATCAAAAAGTCAAACTTTGACTTTTGGGCACAGTTGACTTTTTATCAGATGAATTCCAAACTGTGCGATCCTCTATGAAATCAAGTCCTTGACCTAAATCAAACTCGATGGATTGACTTCATAGGTGTTATAGGGTGTATTGAATCATGTCCTAGGGTTTGGGAGCATGTCCTGGTCAAAAGTCAAAGGCACAGCTGACTTTTTCCGCGAAACCTTAACTGTGGTCCTGATGAACTTGAAACTTGGGAATCAAGCTTCTTGGATGTAATACCCAGTATTATTTAAATGCTCAATTGGATACCAGATGAGATCAGATGAGCATCTATGTACTCTATCTTTGGATAATTGGATTAATGGGATCCTCTAAGCACTTTAAGTATTGTCAATTGGGAGCAATAGAGCAACTAATAAACTCTGTAAAGATCAATAATTATTAGTTTAAGAGATGATTTAATGGTAACTCTAATAATTGATCACTTGGTTGAAACGACAAAATATCAATTGGAGATATTTTGCTCTATTGGATTATATTATATAATATTGTATTTTATATATATATATATATATATATATATATATATATATATATATATATATATATATATATATATATATATATATTTGGAAAAGGAAAAAAAAGTAAGAAGAAGATAGTAAGAGGAAGAAGAGAAAGGAAGAGAAGAGGGAAAAGAGAGAAAAGCTTGGATCATCTTCTTCAAACTCCTCTTCGATTACCAGGTGGGTTCTAGATAGAAACTCTAAGTTCTAGAAATCAATGATTTGAACTTAGGTTAGATTTGAGAGAAAATGATTAATCGGATTAAATCAATGAATCTAACGGATGAACTATATGGTATAGACTGTGTAGAATACTGATTGTTCTGATTGGAGTATGTTTTGATTGTTATGGTGTGATTTGGGAGTGTTTGGATTGAGGAAATAATTGATTTTGATGAGTAACAGCGCTGCTGAATTTATGGGTTTCGCAGGCTTCGCCTAGCGAACCTAGGGCGAGTCCCAGCGAACAAAATTTCGAGGGTTCGCCTAGCGAACGCGGCAGCGAAGGTTAGCGAAGGTTCGCCAACTGCGTTCGCCTAGTGAACTTTATGACTTTTCAGTGCTGGTTGGTTCTGCCTTGCTTCGCTGAGTTGTTCGCGAAGCGAAGGGCGAGGCAAATGTTCGCTAGGGAGTTCCTGAAGCGAACTTTATGTCTGTTTTTGTTCTGTTTGTTCATTTTCCAGGAGCTTCGCCTAGCGAAGGCTGGAGCGAATGCTCGCTGGGGATTCGCCTAGCGAACATGATAGTTTGTACAGTTTTGTTTCCTTCATAACTTTTGATCCGTAACTCGGATCGGGACGTTCTTGGCGTCATTAGAAAGCTATGACGACCCTCTATCCGTTATTGGGTATGATGTGGGATAAATTATTTAGTGGAAAAAAAAGGAAAGTAATGTTTTGTGAAATGTTGGACTTGACATCTTTTGGGATCATAAGTCCGATTGCGGCGTAAGGATAGCCGTTGGAAACCTGTGAAAGTATCCTATGGGATAAAAGAGAAAAGTATGGATTTTGAAACCCGATTAAATGAATCGGAGGGAACCGAGAGTAACGGTTTATGTGTGAACTAGTATGTGGGTTATATTTGACTTGTTATGTTATTTTGTGTGTTTTATGATTGATGTTGTGATATGCTTGTCTAATATTGTTGCTGAACATATTTGAGAGAATAAAATGCATGTTAAAATGAATTAAGGAGAGTGAGAAAACTTACCCCAAACCTAATGATATGATTCTAGGTTGTGATTAGAATTGATAGAAACTCTGGATGACAACGCTCATGCAGAAGAGGCCGAGACATGTGTCCAATACCGATGGTATAGAAAGAGCGAAACACTAGTATGGAACATGTGTATTGTTATGTTTTATTTTGAGAAAAGGCATAAGAGGCCTTAAGGCGAATGTGGCCTTGTGATTGTCGAATACAATCACATTGTGTGAATGATCACGTAACCCTAAACATTTATCTTGCGGTGTAGTTTCATGAGACTCGAGCACCTCCTCTGAAACGTATGTGTAACACCCCCTTTCTATACCCCCAAATAATCACATAATCATTTAGGCACATATTTAAAATTTCGTCAGAGTATAATTATAAACATAGTATAAAAGAGGTATGTCACATTATACATGAAATTAAAACATTCAACACCTGCTCAACAATTGATATGCAACAGTGGGGTAACTTTGCAACAGAGGAACTTAGTCCTTACACCCACATCTCAATATTTAGAATAAAAGCGGAAAATCTAAACATTGAATAACATCAAACATATATACATATATATATCATCAATTATTATCCACCAACATAATTCATGTTTGTATAAACATTCATCAACCAGATACATGTACAAATGTATCACAAAAGAATCATATACATCCTAGCTACCCGGTGCTACATATCAGAGCCGATCGACCGAAAGAATGAAGACACGCTTCACAAAAAGACCACCAGCATGCCTACTCTGCAATGCCTCATAGAGCATCATAAAACAGCAGAAGGGTGAGAAATATTATCATAATAACAATGCATATAATTATATATCTTAGCATAAAAATACACATATTCCACATTCTCACCACAATTCATCACAATTCACTCATATACATTACAATGTATATATATACAAAACCAAGCATATTCATCATGCATACTTTCATAATTCCTATCATTCCACATAAACATACATATTCATGTTTATTCATCAATGCACAATTGTAAAGATGATAAATGAAAATCATAGAGACCGACTCATGACTCTATGCAAATGCAATGCGGTACCGACTCAATCATCTCAAGTTCACTCAGGAACTTATTGGAACCATCGCTCGTTACCAAAGTAACTCCCCGTCGGGCCTACGATGTTCACCCATTGTTCACACCTCACATAGGCACACAATGTTTATGGATTTCCCACACCTCACATAGGCACATAATCCGATTGCTCACACCTCACCTAGGCACACAATCGTTTGTAATCATCGCTCACACCTCACATAGGCACACGACGTTACAACGGATTCTCATTAGAATCACACAACACAAGAATGTACATCATTATGCTTCACATACAAAATGACTCAAGACATTCTTGAAATGCATACATATTCACAATATATTCATGCATTCATCTCATACTATCACATACAATCTATATACATTCACATCAATGTACTATTATATGATTCACATCCAAAACACACATTCAAAACAGTAAAAGTCGCTAAATAACACTATTCCTGACTTTCCGACATAATTAAATCGGCTAACAATTTCCAAATCATCATAATAAGAAAGTACAGCTCAATAGCTTCACAACGATACCAAGAATGTGAAAATCGGATAAGCGGATCAAAAGTTACGAAAGAAAAACGAAAACGATATTTGAAAAATCACATTTTTACACTTCTCCTGCCCATCCGTGTATGGACCAATGTCATACGCGTATGGCCATAACTCATACGCGTACAATACGCAAATCACCAGATGGCCGGGAAAAATGAAGTCCCATACGCGTATTGGCCCTGAAAACGTGCCTCCCATACGCGTATTGCCCAAGTCAATACGCGTATGGCCTGCCCCAATATGCGTATGACCAGGAGAAAATGCAGAATTTCCTGCATAATTTTCTCTGCGTTTTTCACCCAAACCACACCCAAATTCATCATCTAAATCCAGAAAAATACCAATTTGATGTACAATAACACATATCTATCATGTATCAACAACAAGGAACACGAAAACATCATTTCCAACATGATTAAATCGAATTCTAACACTTTCTACACAAATGGGTTTATACCTAAACTCATAAAAATCATCAACAACAACAACACAATCATACATAATGATATACATTGATAATATAATAGGATTTCACACCCTTACCCGGATAAATCGATTCCAAGAAGTTGTTTTGAAGATTTCCAAGCTTTTCCTCTCTTTTTATCTCTATTTCTCCTTTTCTTCTCTTTTCTCCTCTTCCTCTTTCTTTCTCTCCTTTTTCTCTCTATTTCTCTTTTCTTTCTCTTTCTCTCCTATTTCTTCTTATCTCTTTTTCTTTTCTATTTTTCTACTCAAATTAAATTTAATTCATTTTCTCACACAATTCTATTTCCACTAAATTTCTAACTTATCATTAATTGAGAAATGTCCAAAATACCCTCCATTCTAATTTCCCCGAAAACTCTCAAAAATGGTAAAATATCATAACATGTCAACATAGCATATTAACACACCAATTTCACAATTAAAATAATTTATCACTCAATTTAAATAAAATACTCGACAAAAATGGGAAAAATCGATATCGGGCCATTACAACTCTCCCCCACTTTAGAAATTTTCGTCCTCGAAAATATTACCTGATTCAAACAACTCCGGATACGACTCTCGCATCCTACTCTCTAGTTCCCAAGTCATATTGCCTTCCGCAGCACCTCCCCACTCTACTTTCACAAGCGCAATATCTTTTCCTCTTAGCTTCTTAACTTCACGGTCCAAAATCCTAATCGGTAAAGCTTCAACCGTAAGGTTATCTCTCACTTCAACCTCGTCCATAGGAATAACATGTGACGGATCCGGAACATACTTCCGAAGTTGCGAAACATGGAATACATCATGCAAATTCAAAAGATTCAGAGGCAACGCCACATGGTAAGCCACAACACCAACTCGTACCATAATCTGATACGGACCAATAAAATGAGAAGTCAACTTCTTCGACTTCAAAGCACGACCCACACCCGTAACCGGCGTAACTCTAAAAAACACATGGTCGCCTTCTTGAAACTCAAGATCTTTCCTTCTCTTGTCATGATAGCTCTTTTGTCTACTTTGAGAAGCTTTCATCTTCTCACGAATAAACTTCACTTTCTCTGTCGTTTGTTGTACCATCTCCGGTCCAACTATCGTCCTCTCATCGGTTTCATGCCAACACAAAGGTGTTTGACATCTCCGACCATACAAAGCCTCAAATGGTGCCATACTTATACTTGAATGAAAACTATTATTGTAGGTGAACTCAATCAACGCCAAATAACTATCCCAAGCACCACCCTGCTCAAGCATACAAGCACGCAATAAATCCTCCAACGATTGAATTGTCCTCTCGGTTTGACCATCCGTTTGCGGATGATAAGCCGAACTCATTCTTAGCTTAGAACCCAAAGCCTTTTGTAAACTCTCCCAAAACCTCGATGTGAATCTAAGATCTCTATCCGATACAATACTCTTAGGAACTCCATGTAACTTCACAACCACAAGAACATAAATCTCGGTTAACTTCTCCAAAGGATAACTAATATCAATTGGAATGAAGTGATCAGATTTAGTAAGCCTATCAACGATTACCCAAATAGCATTATGACCTCTTTGCATATTCGACAATCCCGTAACAAAATCCATCGATATACTATCCCATTTCCACTCCGGAATGTCCAACGGTTGCATCAATCCACTAGGCTTTTGATGTTCCACCTTAGACTTTTGACAAGTTAAGCACGCATACACAAATTGAGCCACATCCCTCTTTAATCCGGACCACCAAAAGATTTTCTTCAAATCTTGATACATTTTATTCGCTCCCGGGTGAATACTTAAGTTACTTCGGTGTCCTTCTTCCAATATCATCTTTTTCAACTCCGCGTCATCGGGAATACAAATACGACCACGGAATCTCAAAACTCCAAAATTATTAACCTTGAAATCCTCATTCTCATTCATCATCAAATCAACGAACTTCAAATCCAACTTTTGCTTTTCACATACGGTTGCAAGAAAATCATTCGTAACATGTAGCATGCCAAGTCTCACACTTCTCGGCGTCATATCACAAACCAAACTCAAGTCTCTAAAATTCTCCAAAAGTTCCCATTCTCTCATCATCAATGTGGACATATGTAACGACTTCCGACTCAAAGCATCGGCCACCACGTTTGCCTTACCCGGATGGTAATTCAAACCAAAATCATAATCCTTCAAAAGCTCTAACCACCTTCTTTGTCTCATGTTCAATTCTTTTTGATCAAATAAATATTTCAAGCTCTTGTGATCACTAAAAACTTCAAATCTTGCACCATAAAGATAGTGCCTCCAAATTTTCAAAAGAAACACCACGGCCGCTAACTCCAAGTCATGTGTAGGATAATTCTTTTCATGCACTCTCAATTGTCTTGAAGTATAAGCCACAACTTTTCCATCTTGCATCAAAACACTACCTAAACCAACCAATGAAGCATCACAATACACAAATGGTTCCGTCGGATTTGGCAAAATCAAGATCGGAGCCGTTGTCAACCTTCTTTTTAGCTCATTGAAACTCTCTTTACAATGAATATCCCAAATGAAAGCCTTTCCTTTACAAGTCAATTGCGTTAACGGAAGTGCCAACTTCGAAAATCCCTCAATAAACCTCCGATAATAACCCGCCAAGCCTAAAAAGCTTCGAATCTCCGTAACCGATCTAGGAGCCTCCCATTGCATCACCGCATCAATCTTGGATGGATCAACACTAATACCACTACCGGAAATAACATGTCCAAGAAAACTTACTTCCGACAACCAAAATTCACATTTCGACAACTTAGCATACAATTGTTTCTCCTTCAAAATTTGTAACACAATCCTCAAATGCTCTTCATGCTCCTCTTGAGACTTAGAGTAAATCAAAATATCGTCGATGAACACAACCACAAAACGATCTAACTGTTCATGAAAAATACGATTCGTGTATTCCATAAACACACCCGGCGCATTAGAAACCCCGAATGGCATCACGGAATATTCGTAATGGCCATACCGTGTCCTAAAGGCCGTCTTTTGAATATCCTCTCCTTTCACACTAATCTGGTGATATCCCGATCTCAAGTCAATCTTGCTAAAAACACGCGCACTAACCAATTGGTCCATCAAATCATCGATCCTTGGAAGCGGATACTTGTTCTTAATTGTCACCTTGTTCAATTGTCGATAATCAATGCATAACCGCATACTCCCATCCTTCTTCTTTACCAACAATACCAGAGCACCCCAAGGAGAAACACTTGGTCTTACAAATCTCTTGTCCAACAAGTCGTTCAATTGCTTCTTCAATTCTACCAACTCCGATGCCGACATACGATACGGTGCCATCGAAATCGGTCTAGTACCCGGAACTAGATCAATAGAAAACTCCACTTCTCTTTCCGGCGGTACATCCATAATATCCTCCGGAAACACTTCTGGAAAATCACACACCACTGGGAACACATCGAGCTCAACTTTGCTCTCCACCGACAATTATGCAAACAAACCGAACAATTGAGCTTCGTCCGCTAAAAGTTTCTTCAACTCTTTAGTGGATAGGAAACTCTCATCTTCATCATCTTCCAAAGAAGGAAACCTCACTAACTTGTGATAGCAATCTATATGAACTCGATTAAATTGCAACCAGTTCATACCCAAGATTATGTCCAATCCCTCCAATGGCAAACACACTAAATCCATAATGAAGTCTTTACCATACATGGTCAAAGGACAACTTACACACACCAAAGACGTAGTTACTGACCCTGAAGCAGGAGTCTCAATAACCATCTCACCACTCCAAGAAGTCATAAACAAATTCAAACGCTTAGTGCACTCATGAGAAATGAATGAATGAGTCGCTCCCGTATCAATAATAGCAACTAAAGGGGTACTATTAATAAAGCATGTACCTTTAATCAAACGGTCTGCACTAGTAGTGTCCGTCCCCGCTAATGCGAACACCTTTTCGCTCGCTTGAGCTTGTTTCGGCTTAGTACACTTAGTACTAATGTGACCCACTTCTCCACAATTATAGCACTTCACTATATTCCTTCTACAATCGGTAGTAGCATGCCCAAGGCCTCCACAGTTAGAACCTTTCACCACGTTCTTTCCACACTCAAATGATTTATGACCCATTTCACCACACTTGTAACACTTAACGGAACCGGAACCTCCTCCTCCAGATCTCTTCTCAAAGTTTCCCCTATGCTTGCCCTTATCAACGGGTGTCACATAAGGTCCACTTCTAGCTTGTTGCTTTCCCTTCCTCTCATTCAAACTTTTGTAATGTGTAGAACGAGCCTTGCTATCTTCCTCGAAGATTCTACAGCATTCCGTCAAATCCGTAAACCTTCTTATCCTTTGATATCCCACAGCTTGTTTAATATGGGGATGCAAACCGTTCTCATACTTAATACACTTTGAGAACTCAACAGTAATTGCAGCATAGTGAGGATGGAATTGAACCAACTCCACAAACTTAGCAGTATAGTCCACCACGGACATACTACCTTGTTTCAGTTCAAGGAACTCCATCTCCTTCTTCCCTTCCACACTTTCAGGGTAATACTTCCTCAAGAACTCGGTACGAAATAAATCCCAAGTTATCTCTTCATCATCCACCTCAAGAACTTGACGCATACCGACCCACCAATTGTCGGCTTCTTCCTTCAGCATGTGAGACCCAAGCCTCACCTTATTCTCCTCCGCACAGCCCATGACTCTGAAGATCCTTTCAATCTCTTTCAACCAAATTTGAGCTCCATCGGGATCAAATCTTCCTTTGAAGACCGGTGGTTGATTCTTCCTGAACTCGTCATTAGCATTCACGTTCGGCGCACCTTGCACCGCCCTAACCATTGCTTCCAAAGCAGCAACCATCGCATTGTCATTCCTACCAGCCATATTCTAATCATTCCCAAAAATGACAACAAGGTTAAACAATAGTTCAACCATCACAACAACAAGACAGACACAACTGACTCAACACTGGCTCTGATACCACTTAATGTAACACCCCCTTTCTATACTCCCAAATAATCACATAATCATTTAGGCACATATTTAAAATTTCGTCAGAGTATAATTATAAACGTAGTATAAAAGAGGTATGTCACATTATACATGAAATTAAAACATTCAACACCTGCTCAACAATTGATATGCAACAGTGGGGTAACTTTGCAACAGAGGAACTTAGTCCTTACACCCACATCTCAATATTTAGAATAAAAGCGGAAAATCTAAACATTGAATAACATCAAACATATATACATATATATATCATCAAGTATTATCCACCAACATAATTCATGTTTACATAAACATTCATCAACCAGATACATGTACAAATGTATCACAAAAGAATCATATACATCCTAGCTACCCGGTGCTACATATCAGAGCCGACCGACCAAAAGAATGAAGACGCGCTTCACAAAAAGACCACCAGCATGCCTACTCTACAATGCCTCATAGAGCATCATAAAACAGCAGAAGGGTGAGAAATATTATCATAATAACAATGCATATAATTATATATCTTAGCATAAAAATACACATATTCCACATTCTCACCACAATTCATCACAATTCACTCATATACATTACAATGTATGTATATACAAAACCAAGCATATTCATCATGCATACTTTCACAATTCCTATCATTCCACATAAACATACATATTCATGTTTATTCATTAATGCACAATTGTAAAGATGATAAATGCAAATCATAGAGACCGACTCACGACTCTATGCAAATGCAATGCGGTACCGACTCAATCATCTCAAGTTCACTCAGGAACTTATTGGAACCATCGCTCGTTACCAAAGTAACTCCCCGTTAGGCCTACGATGTTCACCCATTACTCACACCTCACATAGGCACACAATGTTTATGGATTTCTCACACCTCACACAGGCACACAATCCGATTGCTCACACCTCACCTAGGCACACAATCATTTGTAATTATCGCTCACACCTCACATAGGCACACGACGTTACAACGGATTCTCATTAGAATCACACAACACAAGAATGTACATCATTATGCTTCACATACAAAATGACTCAAGACATTCTTGAAATGCATACATATTCATAATATATTCATGCATTCATCTCATACTATCACATACAATCTATATACATTCACATCAATGTACTATTGTACGATTCACATCCAAAACACACATTCAAAACGGTAAAAGTCGCTAAATAACACTATTCCCGACTTTCTGACATAATTAAATTGGCTAACAATTTCCAAATCATCATAATAAGAAAGTACAGCTCAATAGCTTCACAACAATACCAAGAATGTGAAAATCGGATAAGCGGATCAAAAGTTACGAAAGAAAAACGAAAACGATATTTGAAAAATCACATTTTTACACTTCTCCTGCCCATCCGCGTATGGACCGATGTCATACACGTATGGCCAAAACTCATACGCGTACAATACGCAAATCACCAGATGGCCGGGAAAAATGAAGTCCCATACGCGTATTGGCCCTGAAAACGTGCCTCCCATACGCGTATTGCCCAAGTCAATACGCGTATGGCCTGCCCCAATACGCGTATGGCCAGGCGAAAATGCAAAATTTCCTGCATAATTTTCTCTGCGTTTTTCACCCAAACCACACCCAAATTCATCATCTAAATCCAGAAAAATACCAATTTGATGTACAATAACATATATCTATCATGTATCAACAACAAGGAACACGAAAACATCATTTCCAACATGATTAAATCGAATTCTAACACTTTTTACACAAATGGGTTTATACATAAACTCATAAAAATCATCAACAACAACAACACAATCATACATAATGATATACATTGATAAGATAATAAGATTTCACACCCTTACCCGGATAAATCGATTCCTAGAAGTTGTTTTGAAGATTTCCAAGTTTTTCCTCTCTTTTTATCTCTATTTCTCCTTTTCTTCTCTTTTCTCCTCTTCCTCTTTCTTTCTCTCCTTTTTCTCTCTATTTCTCTTTTCTTTCTCTTTCTCTCCTATTTCTTCTTATCTCTTTTTCTTTTCTATTTTTCTACTCAAATTAAATTTAATTCATTTTCTCACACAATTCTATTTCCACTAAATTTCTAACTTATCATTAATTGAGAAATGTCCAAAATACCCTCCATTCTAATTTCCCCGAAAACTCTCAAAAATGGTAAAATATCATAACATGTCAACATAGCATATTAACACACCAATTTCACAATTAAAATAATTTATCACTCAATTTAAATAAAAGACTCAACAAAAATGGGAAAAATCGGAATCGGGGCGTTACAGTATGCACAATTACTTGGCAGGTTTGATTCCCGCGTGTAGTACGAATGGAACCTACAGGTAAAGAGACTTGTGATGGTGTACGGGCCGTGTGAAGTGACGGATCACGGTGTACGGGCTGATGATCCCGAATCCATTTCGTATGTCAAGTAACTACAAGGATCCATGACTCGGGTCGACTTCTAGACGTAGAAGCGGACGGGAAAAGGGGATGCCTTGGTACGGTTATCGATTCATAAGGAATCTTGAGTTAACAGGCTCAGGACGTAATTCCTTCCGTGTGAATATTGTGAGTTGTTGAACTCATGACATGTTTCCATATAGTGTGAGATTGTGAGATTGTGTACTCAAGGTCATTTCCCTTCCCCTTGACTTGAGTTAGGATTTTTATAGAACCTAGTAAAGCCGAGAGGACCTATAGGATAGGGAACTCACTGAGATTTGATGTATCTCACCCCACTATAGTTTCTATATTTCAGGTGCAGGTTTGGTTACAAGTGGAGCGATGCAAGGATGTTTCAAGAGAAGCTTAGTTAAGCTTATTCCGCTGTGTATTATGTTGTTGTATACAATTGAGGATATTGTATATTATTCTTAGTTTTATTATTTTTGGCTAGTTTCCATGATTTGTGCCATGTAGTGTATTTATGTTTTAGAAATGGACAAGTATGTGAACTATGCTATTAGGCACTTTTGATGTGTCAGTACCAAATAAAATGCTTGTATTGTATTATTCTAGATATATATTATACAGGGCATTACATTGCATCAATCCATTATTGCAAATGGATCAATGTGGTGTATTAGAGACCCTCAAATCATGTTTTTAGGTCTTGGCTCATGTTTTGTCCCAAAAAGTCAACTTAGGGGTGAATTAGGTCAAGAAACCCTAATTCTTGATTTTTGATAAATGCCTCCCCTGAGGCTAAATTGACTTGGTGATTGGGTCCATGAGGTTCCATGGAGTATTTTAGGTTATTCTTTGAAGCATTGGCTCATGCCCAGAGGAAAATTTCCATCTGGAGGCCCTGGTCGACCAAAACCCTAATTTGGTGACACTGTCGATCTTGAGGCTTAATCCCCTTGGAATGTTGCAGTCTTGTGCTTAATCCTTGATGTGGGAGTCCTCTTGATCAATTATGGATGTTTGAGAGGTTAGACAAGTTGAAGATCATGTCATTCCTTGATTGATCCTTTGTCTAAGAGCTTTGAGAGGGCTTGAAACCCTAAGTCTGATTGTGGTGAATGCTAACAATCCTTGAGGAGATTGATGAGGCATGAAGGTACATCCATATTGTTATGATGATTTGCACAATGATGGGAAATCTTAGTGGTCAATATTTGGGGTATGACACATTTATCAGTAATCGACTAAACTGTGAAGTGCTGCAACTTTTCATCATTTTAAATGCTGCTTTTTTGTATGGAAAGGTTCTTTGATCACCCTCTTTCATATACACCTATTCATAGAGGTTTTACAACTTATATTTAAGCCTTTCAAGTTAGAATTTTTTCTTCACCTCTTCCATTTCAAAATTTTACATAAATTCAAGCATTTTTATTTGAAACTTTGTCTGCACAATTTCATTTTAAACATCAAAAGTTTCTGAGCAATCAAAGTGTATTATACTTGAATTATTCATTAAAAGAGAAGACCAAAGTTCTGCATAGAAGTTGGTTCAAGTACAAACAACATCATCATATTTCAAATACTTGTAAAAAATTCAGATTATTATTGAATTCCTTGTTGTCCAGGATTGTTGGAAATAAGAGAGTGATTAAGGGAGGGTTGTTCTTTTAATTCACTTTGTGTAAATCCAAGAGGATTGTTCTTGGTATTTTGTTTGTTAGTGTCTGTCATACCCCAAATTTTGACCGCCAAGATTTCCCTTCATTGTGAGAATCATCACCACAATATGGATGTACCATCATGCCTCATCAATCTCCTTAAGGATTGTTGAGCATTCACTACAATAAAAAATTAGGGTTTTAAGCCCTCCCAAAGCACTTAGACAAAGGATCAATAAAAAATTGACATGATCATAAACTTGTCTAGCCTCTGAAACACCTATAAAGGACCAAGAGGTCTCCCACATTAAGGATCAAGCACAAGAGTTCAACATTCCAAGTGGATCAAGCCTCAAGATCGACAGTGTCACCAAATTAGGGTTTTGGTCGACCAAGGCCTCCAGATGAAACTTTTCATCTGGGCTTAAGTGAATACTTCAAGGCATAACCCAAGATGCTCAAAGGGACCTCATGTACCCAATCATCAAGTCAAAACAACCTCAGGGGAAGCATTCATAAAAAATCAGGAATTAGGGTTTCTTGACCTAATTCACCCCTAAGTTGACTTTTGAGGAAAGACATGAACCAAGACCTCAAGGCATGATTTGAGGGCCTCAAATACACCACATTGATCCATTTACAACAATGTTTTGATCCAAGAAGCTTGGTTCACAAGTTTCATTTTCATCTGGACCATAATTAGGGTTTTGAAGAAAAAGTCAATTGTGCCTTTGACTTTTGACCAAGACATGTTCCTAAACCTTGGGACATGGTTCAAGACACCCTAAAACACCCAAGGAATCCATCCATTAGGTTTTAATTAGGTCAAGGACTTGATTTCATAGAGGATCACACAGTTTGGAATTCATCTGACAAAAAGTCAACTGTGCCAAAAATCAAGTTTGACTTTATGGAATTTTTAACAAATATGGTTACCCTAAGTAAAAACAATGTTAATGTATGGTTTTTAACATCATTCATCAAGAAAAATCAAGAAAATTGAGGTTTCTTGCAAAAGGGGCAACCATAAGAAACTAAATCTTTTCTAAGTTATGGGACAAAAGTGATTTGGTACCAACTTTGCAAGGTCATAACTCCTAAACCACAAGGCCTTTTTCTCCCATCCAAAGCTCAAATGAAATTTCATCTTACATACTTCAAATATGTCAACTACATATCATTCCAAATCCTCATGGATTTTGAGTTATCGATTGATCAAAATCACAAAAAGTGAAAATGGACATTTTCATTCCAACACTTAGTTAAATTTTCAAGACAGAATTTGTTACACTTTTTCCAAACTTTGAGGCCATTTTTCACCTTGATCCAAGCTAAACCAAGACCAATCTTGGACATCAAAGTTAAAGTATGTCATGAGAGCTTTCCAAAGAGTACAAGAACTCCCATTAATTCAACTTGATCAAGGAGTTATGGATCTCACAACATGCCTTGCTCAAACTGGTTTTCAAGGCAGATTTGGTGCATTTCTTGTGCCACACGATTTCCATTCCAAATTCTGTCATCTTGCAAGATTTGTCCTCTTCCAAGATCAGAGGGAATCTTGATGACTCACTTGATATTTTCAAAATTGGACCATTGAGTCCAGAATCCAATCCCTTTGGCATGTGATCATCAATGTTTCAAGTCAAAAAACTCCAAGTTTGTCATTAAGAATTAATGTGGAACATAGAGATGTCATGAACCAAGCCTTATCAGTCCAATTGAGTCAAGGTTGTTGCAAGAATCAGAAGACCTAGAGCTACCAAGACCAGCTCTAGTCAATGGCCAAGTGAAGAGTTAGTACCTTGGCATTTAAGAAAGTGATACATGGGCATATCCATTGGATAATAGAGTGAACCAGTTGCCATTCACTATTCCTTCCAAAACAAAACACCTCTACTATAAATAGAGGTTATTTCTGATGTTTCAAACCACACCAAAACAATACCAAAGCCTTATTTTCTCACTCTCCCTCTCTTAATTCATTTTCAAGTCATTATGAAGCAATTTGGGAATTCTTGAAACCAGAGCAAAAACCACTCAAATAACCATCCTAACACATCATAATCATCCCTTGGAGGTGTTCAAACCTTCATCCATATTGCACAACCTCAAAATCAGAAAGTCAACCTCCAAAACCTCAAATTTTGACTTTTCTGCATTTTACAAGCCATGTCTTGATTCAGTCACTTTCAAAACCAAACAAAGCTTCAAATACACTCCAAATATCATCCTCAAACTGTCCCAACTGGTTTCCCTCAATTGTAACACCATTTGAGTGAGTTACCATTTTGGTCACTTTTTCCACTTTTGCAAGAAAGAGCCAACTCTTATTCCTGAGGTTTCCAGCTGGTTCTGATCATCCTAAAAGCTTCCAAGGGATCAATCAAGAGTGTGTAAAGCATTGGATTACTTCTGGCACAAGGATCTTGACAGTTAGCACAAGCAGCTTCAAGAGCTAAGTGCATCACAACTTGAACTCTTAAAAATATGCATTGCTTTGATGTCCATTGATCATGGATATCTCATACATATCATATGTGTTGTGTTTGAACCAATTTACCATACTATTATTGCTTGTATGATAAGATAGCATAGAACTTGAAAATCTTGGCCTATTTTGAAATAACTATCGGGTTTTAAAATAGAAGCATCTTTAGAAAATTCCAAAAGCACCATTGGATTCCTCCTGAAATTCTAGGTAGGATCCATCTAAATTTTGTCCAAATCCATGGAGAAATGAAGAAGTCATGGCCTTCATGCAAGAGGCCTAAAATCAGGCCAGCCTTGGGCAAGGGCCAGGCCAAGGCGCCTTGGCCAGGCCTAAAACCTTGTCACCTTTATATGCACATGAGATAGTTTTGATACACGGATGTATCACCACCCCAGTGGTAGCGCGCATGTGTGTTTGGTTGAGGGGTCATGGGTTCAACACCCACCCATACCATTTTGCCATTTTCTCTCATATTTTGCTATTTTTCTTATTTTTTTTTAATTAATTCCAAAATTAATTTCTCTCTCAATTTTAATTATTTTTTATTGGTTCTTTTTTTTTTAAATCCACAAAAACGTTGAAATATTTTATTCCACAAAAAATTGAATTTATATTATTTATTTAATATATTTTGAATTTTGCAATTAATTTCATTTTTATTTATTTTCAAACATTTTAAAATGAGATTTTTACCTTGATTTTTCAAAACCAATTGAATTTCAAGCCTTCATGCGATTAAACATGATTTTTAAAAACATTGTTCAAAATTTAAAACTTGTTTTTGAATATATTTGGTATTTTATATCATTTATTACTTATTTTTCTTTGAAAATTATATTTGTAAAAGAAATTAGGGTTTCCTCTTGATTAAACTTCTTTTCAAAGACACTTTGGGCCTTTTAATAGAGTGTAAGTCCCATCCATTTATAAATAAACCTTTTTTTGGGCCTCAGTCATTGTATAAGTCCTAGTACGTTTAAAAAAATCTCGCGCGATCGCCGTTTTCAAACAATTTTAAACTGGGCATCCCCTTGGTTGTAAGTCCTATTTTTCTTCTTTTACAATAACCCTTTGGGCCTCTTTGTAGAGTGTCCCATCCCTTTGTACAGAAACCTTTTTGGGCCTCAGTCATTGTATAAGTCCCGATACGATTTTAAAAATCTCGGCGCGATCGCCGTTTTCAAAACAATTTTCATCTGGGCCTCCCTTTGGTAGTAAGTCTCATTTTTCTTCTTTTTCAAACACTTTTTGGGCCTCTAATAGAGTGTAAGACCCAACCTCTTTTGTACACAAAATTTTTGGGCCTCAGTCATTGTATAAGACCCGATACGATTTTCAAAATAACCGTGCGATCGCTGTTTGTCATCTGGGCATCTCCATGAGTTATAAGCCCCAACTCTTGTATAAAAATAACACATTTGGGTCTCTAATAGAGTGTAAGAGCCATCCTGTTTTGTAAATACAATAAATTTGGGGATTAGTCATTGTATAAGTCCCTCTGTGATTTTCAAAACTACGACGCGATCGTCGCCTTTTCAAAAGGATTCATCTGGGCCTCTCCTCGAGTATAAGCCCCAAACTTCCTTTTAAAACAACTTTCCTTTTTATTTAGATTCAAATTTATAGTTGTATCAAAACTTTATTCAATTTCTTGAATAACTAACCATACAGCTGTGGTTATAATGCTGGAAGCTTGCTCACCTGTAAGTACTACTATACTCTTCAACATACCTGTTTATATATATTTCATCTGTATATATATATATATATATATATACAGCTGTGGTTATAATGCTGGAAGCTTGCTCACCTGTAAGTACTACTATACTCTTCAACATACCTGTTTATATATATTTCATCTATATATATATATATATATATATATATATCTGCTTAGAGTTTTCCCCGACAATTAGGTCTAGGATTAGATCAAGCCAGTGGTCACTCTTTCAACACAGTTAAAACTAGTTCTCCATAGGAAATTCTAGATACAGTCTTGCCTCCTCTTGGGCTTATACAATATGGAACAGAGAAAGGAATTATTCCCTGTGAAACTTTTCTCAAGACTGTCACTATTAGAAATTTGTACAAGAAATTCATTTCCCCAAAGAGGATTAATTCCCGGTGAAATCTCTTTTGAATTTCTTCAAACCCTAGAAATGTTCACTAAAGAAAGGATTATTCCCGGTGAAACCTTTCTTGAACTTTTCTTAGGTTTGGACCCACAGGCTTCCTAAAAGCATCCTCATCCTCCTCTTGGGCTTTGTACAAGGATCCTCAGGCTTCTTAGAAGTTCTCAGCGTCCTCTTGGGCTTAGTACAAGGACCCAAAGACCTCCTACAGGTATAGGACAGAACTTAGACATCCTTTGATAGGTCAATCCTCCAGAGATTTAGAATCTCAAAACATCAGAACAATTTAAGGTTGATTCTCATCCCTTAAAACATCAGCCTCCTCTTGGGCATCATACAAAGATTATTCTCCAACTAATTGTCAACCGCTTTATACCAGTAGACTTGAACAGTCTCATTTCCTCTTGGATCTCAAAGAAACCCTCAAGTTTCCTAAAAACACAAGAAAAACCCTGATCATTTCATCAATTCATCAGCAAAGTTAAAACCTCCAAAGGTTAAAAAACTTAGTCTTTAAGCTTTCATTTTAAATTTCCCCAGCTAGGGTCAAATCACTATCAATAAACCCTCATTCCTCATGGTCTCTGATATTTCAACTCCTCAGCAAGAGTTGATTCCCCAATTTACACCTGTCTCTGGATCTCAATAATCCTCAACAGAAGTTAGGCTCCTCTTAGGCTTCATATAAGAGATTCCCCAACTAGTCTCCTCTTAGGCTTTGTATAATGACCATCTCTCAGCTGTTTTAGCCTCAATCTTGGGCTTTGTACAAGACAGATAAAATATTCTCAGCTGAGTCATTCAAATTCCCTTTTAGCCTCAATCTTGGGCTTTGTACAAGACGCATATGAAACCTCCCTAGTGGAGTCAATTCTCTTTTAGCCTCAATCTTGGACTTTGTACAAGACAGATAATACCTCTCCCCAGTGGAGTCAATTCTTTTTAGCCTCAATCTTGGGCTTTGTACAAGACAGACAAAATATTCCCCGAAAGAGTCAATTCCTTCTAGCCTCATCTTCGGCTTTGTATAATGATCTCCATAAGAAGAGTCAATCTCTTTTCAGCCTCAATCTTGGGCTTTGTACAAGACAGATATAAAACTCCCTAGTAGAGTCAACCTTTTAGCTTCAACCTTGGGCTTTGATCAAGGCACATAAAACCAACATCCCCTCAGAGGAAGTCAAAATTTCTCTTTGAAGGAAGACATTTCTCTGTACATCACACATCAAAACAGACAAATTAAACAAACCTAATTCCAGATAACTGCTGTAAGTGGCACACTTGTTGATTAAAAAATCCAAGCTGTGGTCCCTCTGTTATCCTGGTAAACTTCCTCTTTCATCTAATTGCTATAAGTGGCAAGCCTCGGGATTATTTTCATCCAAGCCAATGTCCCTCTCTTAGCATGGAAGATTTCTAAGGAAAACTGGCATTGCTCAACACTGAGTTAAAGTTTTCTCCTTCAGGACAAATCCCTTATAAAGGAAATTATGGCATTGTTGGATTCCATACATTCCAGTTAAAGTAATTCCCCTTTATAATCAGTTACCCAACAACTGTGATAAACAGGTGAGATATCTCCCTTTATAGATGACAAATTCTCTCTCAAATACCCCTTTAGCTTTAATCTTGGGCTTTAAACAAGACACAAATACCTTTTAGCTTCAATCTTGGGCTTTAAACAAGACACCAAATATCTTTTCCTCCCATAGAATAGGAGGAACTATGATTGCTCTGATTTCCCTGTTATCATGATGGGAATACGTAGGCATAAGATTGCGAAATCTTAGCGAGCACACATAACAAAAACTTTAGATTCAGTACCTTACCAAAAACATCGAAAAACTTGAAAAACAACAAAAATACTCTCTTAACTTTCCCCAAAGAAGAAACTTTCCCAAATTTACAATAGATAAACACCAGTAAGTAGATAACAAAAGAAAATGCCTAACAATCTATGGATAACCATATATACGTTGGGTAATTGACAACTCCCCATTGTATAATCTGACCCCGGACCCCCCAATCTCTTAGCATTTGTTAATGAAAAAATTTGCGTGCAAGGTTAGTTTTAGATAGCTTCCCCATCCTTTGCAGCTTCATAGGATAAATAAGAAATCAGAAAGTAGCACCCAATTCCAACCATTGCGGTAAGGTGGTGTCGCTCCCGGGATTTTCATCCTAGTACAAACGCGAAAGTGGCACCGAACAGAGTCGCCAGCAATGTGTATTTATCCCATGAGAGGGAAAGGAAACACCGCATAAACCTGAGAGGAAGGAAAGAGCATGGTCTTGCGACCAAGAGAAAGGGTAAGGGAGTCGGTTACGCGAGAGGAAGGTATTAGCACCCCCTGGCGTCCATCGTACCCGATGGGATCCACGCTTGCTTGTCTCGATCAAAGGGTGATAGAAAGGATACTGAAAAAAGAACTGGAAAAGGAATGGAAAGAGAAAGAGAAACAAATGTAGGGAAAATAAAAGAAGTGCTCGCATGGGCCCTACCCCACTGCCTACGTATCTCATCGGGAGCATGAGAATCAGAGCGACGTAGTTCCCCTCACTAGGGATGGATTGTTTGTGTTTTTTTAGTGGAATACGTCAGCGTTCGCGTCCTAGCAGTTTAGGTGTTGCAGCTCGCTGTAGGGAGACTTAGGCGTTACCTGTTTGCAGTAGAACGGAAATGACGCATCCTTAAGGAATGAAAGAATGAAATGAGAAAAGAATTCCCGAAGGAAAGACGTTATTGTTTGTTTTTGTCTTTTAAGAGTTTTTTCCATTTGTTTGTATATGATAGTGTATCTGAATCTTAGTTATTGGAATGTGTACATTCTCACATTCCAAGATGGAATGAGTAAGAAAGCACACTAAGAGTGAAGAAGACCCCCACACTTAGTTCCAATTGTCAAGGTTCAAACACACTAACATATTTGTGTTTATCAAGTGTTTTTTATTGATTATTAAATGAAGAAGTGTTTTTTTTGCTTGTACCTTCAACAAATATTGCATTTAAGTCCCTCATACAAGATCAAATGTTTAACACATTGACCCAAGATGGGCTATATGCTACACATTCTAAGATTATAAGAGAAGACCCCTTTATAATCTTTTCTTTATATGAAAGGCCTAAATGCAATAAATGCCTACCTTTATTAGATGTTTTGAGTTTTCTTTAAGATGAGAAGAGAGACTCAAGAGAGGAAGAAAGGTAAAATCTATGTGATCTAAGACTCAATCCTAATTGATTAGTTAAGGGAGTGATCCTAATGGTTTGTGAGGTTTAAACCTAAAGTCTAAAGAAAGAATGAATTAAACAATTCACTTCTAAAGTAGAAGATGAATTGTAATTCAAAAAGGGAAAGTGATGAGTTATTAAAAGAAAGCACATAAGTGCTTAACAAAACACAAAATGGAATTGTAAAAGAGATGAGAGGAAAGAAGTTTGAATGTGGATTCCTTATCCACACTCAATTGCAACTTACCAAAGCCCCTACATGGTCAGTAAACATGTATAAGAAGTGTAAGGAGTAAAAGAACATTTAATGCACCATAAAACTCAAAAGAATTAGATGAGAAATTAAATCCTATAACCACAACCAGAGTGTACATCATATGGAAAACAAATGATTATTATCAAGCAAGTCCAAGTGGATAGGCAACAAACATCATCCATGGCATTAGAGCATGCTACCATAAGAAAAGGGAGAATGAAAGATGAAAAGAAAGAGAAGAAAAATGCATAAATGGAACATGTAATCCAAGGACCAGAATTGAAATGAAATGAAAAATGATTCACAAACATTTCACAAGTATTCATGCATGACACATCAAAACATTTAAGAAGTGATAGAAGAAGTAGAATTGAAATGGGAGTTCAAAAGAAAACACAAGTACAAACACAACATGTTAAAGGTGCACAATGTTCAAATGAAAGTCAACATGCAAGGATGACATGTAATATGTACCAATGACCTATAATGTCAAGTGAATGGTTCACCAAATATGCAAATGATCATGCAAGTATGTACAAAAAAAATCATGTAGACATGCACAAAGATTACAATGATATGACATATTATCATGCTTCAAATGAAATGTCTTAAACAAAAGTCAAATGAGTTCATGAGAATTATTCAAACATGGTATTGAGGTACACAAACCAGAAATGAATCACATATCAAAATAGCATATAAAAATTCAAGGCAAAAAGGTTTTATACAATGCACTTAAATCACATTGGATGCACATGCAATGTAATGCAAAGATGAACATCAAAACATGCCATAACATGACCTAAAAAATCAAATAAAAATCACTTAACATAATTCAAGATGTTAATGACTCACTACAAATAGAAGAGCATCAAAATTATTTTTAATGATCAAGAACAAAATTAAACAAAATCATGTACCACATTAAGAATGCACACAAAAGAAAATCAAAGAAAATCATGGAACAGGGGCAAAAAGGTCATAAAATCAAGAAATAAAATCATGAAAAATTTTATAAATGTTTCAATGATGTTCATGAATTTTTGTGGAATTTTATGATGAAGTTTGGTATTTTTTTAAAATTCAATTATGAAACATGTAAAAAAATGAAAATAAAAATGAAATAGAAAATGACAGGGGGTGTAAACATAGCAATCCTTCAGTTCAATATTGATTGGGCCTTGAAAGCGTGGGGTGGGGAAAGCAATCTGTCATAGGTCCAATTATGCGCAAAACACCATAATAAGCATGCACTTCAGTCAACAAAATTGACTCATTAATAGCCACTGGATTGAGTTAAGGTCATGCCAAAGTCAAAGTAATCATCATCAACGCACACACTTGAAAGAGCACACACACTATCATGTACCATGCCACACAATGTTTAAAATAAAATCAGAAAATCACACGTGACATGCACATGAACTTTAATGTGCTGTCATCACCCAAGCCACACGATGGTGAACATCCAATGATCCATGTTTAAACTGAGAACAAAACCCTAACACAAGAACACCGGCCGGAGAGGGACCTCCGGTCACCTTCTCCAGCGAACTACCACCGTCTGCAACCTCCAATTCTCCAGAATTTCACAATCAATATGTCAAAATGAAGAGGAAGTAACACACATCATGATTCCAGTGACAAAACATACAAAAAGTCCATGAAACGAGAGAATCGAACAAAGGAAGATTTGCCCTAACATTTCCACTACGCCTCTAAAGGCCTATCAACTAGCCAGACAAGTTCTTGAGCTTATAAGAAGCTGCAAGAACCTAAAAATTCCTTCACATTAGGTCTATAATGGTGGAGATTCGTACCTGAAGTTTTGAGCTCTTGAAGTGTTCTTCAGAAAACCAGAGGTCTTGCTTCTTCTACAATCTCCTCTTGGCCAAATAAAGGCTGTGATGCAAAACTGATGATGATTCAATGGAGCAGAGATTGAAACCAAACTCCAAACAAGTAGCACTGTGAAGAACTTGAGAGAAAATCAGAGAGAGTGTTGAAGTGAAATGAACAAGGTAGAGCTCGAGAATCAGTGGCAATGGTGGATTTGAGAGAGAAGAAGAGAGTGTTTCTGAAGTGAATGTGCGAAAATGAAGTTGGAAAATGAAATTGGAGTGTGTGATTTTGTTTTATAATGTGAGCTTAACCATGGTTAAACTAAGTGAGTCAGCTGAGTCATGGTGGTTTGGGTGAGTCATCCCTAACTAACTGAGTCAAGTTAGTTAGGGAGAGTAATGGTATGGTGATGGCAACTCATGATATGCTATGGTGGATGTGCAAAGAAAATGAAGGCACGGCTGGTTGTAGCAGAAACTTGCTCAGCAAGTTTGTTTCTTTCCATTCTCATGTATGCCAAGGCAAGTGTGCAAGGTGTAAGTCATGTGTGTTTGGTTTAATGTGGAAAGCTGATGTGATGAAGTGTTTGTGGTGTGTGTGAACCAAAAATCGTGCACCACTGTTAATGCATCAATGTCACTCATGGTGATTTGCAAGTGGAAATCTCTCTACTTAGTGAATGGTTGGATGAGTTTTTGGATTCATTTGAAAGAGGGGATGTAATGATACAAGTTTGGTTTGAAATTTGAGTTGAAATGGTGCTTGGAAGAGGTTGCAAAATGACTCATAACACACAAGTTTGAAAACTGGTTAGGGGCAAGGAAATGAGGTTGACTGGCAATGCATCTTGGCACGAAGTTTTCAGCAAGATCACCATATCTTGAGACCATTATATCTACCTCATAGCTTGATCAAACCAAATTTTGCCCAACATGAAACTTGAAGAGGACATTACAAGGAACATTTTTGATGTTGACAAATTTTACAAATGAAGCCTTTATCATTGAGAAAAATAGGTGTACATTTGGCCCACCAACTGTTTGTTGAAATGACTGCGCGCGTGACCTGAAAATCTTGGTCATGACCTAGTTTTGAACCTACTTTGCTCAAACTTTGATCAATCATATCTCCCTCAATTTTTATCCAATGGAGATGTTCTACACATGGATTTGAAGCTTAAAGAAAGAACTTTTGTTGTGGCCGAGTGGAATTTTCATTTGGTGCTTCAATTTTAAATGGCCTTGGTTCAAACTCTGATGCAAAATGGCCAAAACTTGCTATTTTTAGTAACCCTTCTTCATCCAAAAATGGCAACTTTCCACATCTTGATTTTTTCATGATTCCTTTGGAGTTTCTTGATCAAATTTTGCACATTGGTCACATATAACATGAATTTTATGAATTTGGCCTCAAAAAGTCAAGAGTTGACTTTTTCCTCTGATTATTTGACTTGCCCCCAAATTTCCTGATTTTTGATCTTTCTTCCAATTGAACCACTTCTAAAACCAATTGAGAGGCAATTTTCCATACACATACACTTAAGAACATGTAGAATACCATGACATCAAGTTTTGTCCAAAAAATCAAAGATTCCCTGATTTAATGGGAAACCCTAGTTTTGGTGCCCACCTCCTAGGAGAAAAATGTGCAGTCTTCAATTTCAAATTCCTCAGAGTATGTTGTGTATCCTCTTAAAGGATGATGAGATATACCATTTGAGGATGATTTTGGATCAATGAGCTATCTCTTTTGAGGGTTTTCCTTCAGTTTTTGAACCTCTTGCATAGTGAAAGATGTAGTGCTTCAATCTCCCATTGGATCTCACTTCCTTGAGATTGTGGATGATCAATTGAGATGGTATGAGACATGAGAGACTCTTGGCTTGCTTTGAGGCAACTTGATTGACCTTTTTGTGCTTTGAATGATCCCTTGATTGTCCATCATCCCCCTGATCACATGCCTTGATGGTGAGAGGAATGCTATGCTTCATTTTTCTATGTTAAATGCAATGCAATGCTAATGAGATGGATATGATATGATAGATGATAATGCTATGCTAAGATGCAAAAAAGGGAGAGCAAATTTTGGGGTATTACAGCTGCCCCTATTCAAACACTGTAGACCTGAATGCCTGAAAGCGAATGCTTTCAGACTTTCAAGGTATATAGTGATTGAATACCAAATATAACCAAAAATTTGCTCTGGATGATGAAAAAGAAAAGGGATATAAACCCAACGCGATTGTTGGATTGAATCTTCAAGTGAAACGTTGTCGGAGAAGTCTGTCTTTTGAACGACGCCAGGCGACTACTGGCTTGCCATACTGTTGATGGACTTTAACAAATGTCTTTTTGAACGACGCCAGACGACTACTGGCTTGCCACACTGCTGGTGGACTTTAGAAATGTCTTTTTGAACGACGCCAGACGACTACTGGCTTGCCACACTGCTGGTGGACTTTAGAAATGTCTTTTTGGACGATGCCAGACGACTACTGGCTTGTCACACTGCTGGTGGACTTTAGAAATGTCTTTTTGGACGACGCCAGACGACTACTGGCTTGCCACACTGCTGGTGGACTTTAACAAATGTCTTTTTGAATGACGCCAGACGACTACTGGCTTGCCACACTGCTGGTGGACTTTAGAAATGTCTTTTTGAACGACGCCAGACGACTACTGGCTTGCCACACTGCTGGTGGACTTTAGAAATGTCTTTTTGAACGACGCCAGATGACTACTGGCTTGCCACACTGCTGGTGGACTTTAACAAATGTCTTTTTGGACAACGCCAGATGACTACTGGCTTGCCATACTGCTGGTGGACTTTAGAAATGTCTTTTGTACGACGCCAGACGACTACTGGCTTGCCACACTGCTGGTGGACTTTAATGATTACCAAACCGGCTTTGGAAGCTTTGCCAAATGATCATCCCACCTACTGGAACAACCACCTACAATATTACCCCACATGCTGGAATAATATAAACAAACTATATATAATGATCATCCCACTGGCTGGAACAACCATCTGCCATACTATTCCATCGGCTGGAATAATATGAACAAACTGTATACCAAAAATAAATTGGACCTTGAGCTGTAAATGAGCACTGCTGAGAATTACACCACCGGCTGGGTAATATCCTATGCTGACACTTTGCTGAAAAAGAGATTCCGTTGATCCATATAGACCAAGTTGGGGAAATTACCGCGACTCGGCTGGGGAGTATAGCGGACAAGATTCAATGCTGAACTCTGTGGGGATATCATTACCAAAGATATGATCTTGCCGGGGACCAGGGCTACTTTGCGGGGAATATCTAAATCTTGGCTGAAAGACAATCCGTTGCAACGTACTGAGAAAGAGTCCCTAGAGATCTGCTGAGGAAACCCAAAGCAATTCTTCGGTAATCTGCTGAGGAAAATGACTGTCGAGGTTAGGGTAAATGTCACAATGCCCCCTGTTGGGCGAACTTTCCCTTTGACGACTCCGCTGGGAATAATGAGTTTATAACACACTCTGCTGGAGAAAAACCGCTTTAAAGCATCTCTTGTTGGGGCTGCCCTTCGAGAGGATTTTACAGAAGACCAAATGTCCTCAAACTCTACTGGGGATTATAGATCTGGAACATCTTCTGCTGGGGAAATTCAGATAACATGCCCCATGCATGGGATGGTCAATAACTCCGCTGGGGATTATTCTTTGACAAATTTCCCCCGCCGAAACCTACGGGATTCATGATACTACCACTTGCTGGTACATCCTGCCAAGAGTAAACTCCACGAGGGATGTTAGTACCAAAAGTTTCGTCTCTTAAGAGGATTTTATAGAAAACCAAGCGTTTTCAAACTCTTAGACAAACACTCTGCCTTGAACTACCTTTCACATCGTCTGCAAGGTACTGGAGGATTGGCACTTGTTGTCAACCTGGAGTATTCACTGCATTAATAACCGTTATCAACATAGAAGAAATCCATCTTCGAACACCGTTGCCGTCACGAGACTTAGTGGGAACTCTTGAATGGAAGAATCGACTTAATAAGATACAACAGTATCAAGTCCTAGCAAATATCTGCTCGTGGTTAGGATCATGCTGTTTGGATCGATCGTGCTCATTACCTGCAACAGAAAAAGAATATGCACATGCCCCAGGATATTGCGTGGTCTTTTGGGTCCACCATCCAAGGTTGTCCAACAAGCAGAAGTAATTTCAATTGTCTTTGTGCATGTTTTTGCAAAGCCAAGATATTTTCAAAGTAACGTTTTATTATCAAAAATCAGACGTTTTTGCAAACAAAACAGTAAAATGAAAATAAAAGCCCGTGACTGAATATTCAACTTTATTGATGAAATGCCGAAAATTGGCGAATTTACAATCAGAAGCAAACCCCTGAAAGAGGTGATTGCCATAAAATTGAGAAAAGAAATCTATCCTAATGATAATGTGGAAATTGGATTCCAACTGATTTCTGATTCTGTTATAGCCAGTATGTACTCCAACTCTCCTGATTATCTTTGCCTTCAGAAGCTCATGATTGGACCAATTCCTCCTTTGGAATTTTACCAGTTTGCTGAAGAGTAGAAAACATACAGATTAATTCAGACTGCAGTCATTCGCTTTAATCCCTCTTTTGTGTGGATCGCCTTTTCAGGTTTTCAATCCACCGGGATACCCATTCTTGCCTAAGTTGCCCTTTCGGGTTTTCAACTTACCGGGTGTACAATTCTTTTCAATTATATCCCTAATTTTTGCCCGAACCTTTATTCTGTTTTGGTTCGTCAGGATGCCCTTTTTTGCCTGGATTCTCTTTTTTTTATCCAGCGGGTCTCTTTATACGAAGTATTTTTTAACTGCATCTGAATTAACAGGGGATGAAAAATCTTCACCATCCATGGTTGTCAGCAACAAGGCTCCACCTGAGAAAACCTTTTTTACCACGAACGAACCTTCATAGTTAGGAGTCCATTTTCCCCTGTGATCTGTACTCGAAGGAAGTATTCTCTTGATTACCACATCCCCGACCTTGTAGACTTGAGGTCGAACCTTTTGATCGAATGCCCTCTTCATTCTGCGCTGATATAGCTGGCCATGGCATACCGCTGCTAATCGCTTCTCCTCAATAAGGCTCAGCTGATCAAATCTGGCTCATACCCATTCAGCTTCATCTAGCTTAACATCCATCAATACTCGGAGAGAGGGAATCTCCACTTCTATCGGTAGAACTGCCTCCATACCATATACAAGCGAGTATGGTGTGGCCCCAATGGACGTGCGGACTGATGTTCGATACCCATGCAAAGCCAGTAGTAACATCTCATGCCAATCTTTGTACGTGACAACCATCTTCTGCACAATCTTCTTGATATTTTTGTTGGCCGCTTCGACCGCGCCGTTCATCTTCGGGCGGTACGGAGAAGAATTGTGGTGCTCGATTTTGAAGTCCCGGCATAGCTCAGCCATCATCTTGTTGTTCAAATTAGAACCATTATCAGTAATGATTCTTTCGGGCACTCCATATCGACAAATGATATCTCGCTTCAAGAAACGAGCCACTACTTGCTTAATGACATTGGCGTAAGATGCTGCTTCAACCCATTTAGTGAAGTAATCAATGGCGACCAAGATGAAACGATGGCCGTTTGAAGCAGTAGGCTCAATTTTCCCGATCATATCAATGCCCCACATTGCAAATGGCCACGGAGAAGACATGATACTCAACGGATTGGGAGGAACGTGCACTTTGTCTGCATAGATCTGGCATTTGTGGCACTTGCGGGCATACTTGTAGTAATCTGACTCCATGGTCAGCCAATAATACCTTAATCTCAACAATTTCTTAGCCATCGCATGTCCTCCGGCATGGGTACCGAAAGAGCCTTCGTGCACTTCAATCATCAACAGGTCTGCCTCGTGTCTATCCACACATCTGAGCAGAACCGTGTCAAAATTCCTTTTATACAGCACACCATCTTTGTTCAAGAAGAAACTACCAGCTAGCCTTCTTAATGTCTTATTGTCATTGGAAGATGCCCCAGGCGGGTATTCTTGATTTTTTAAGAAGCATTTGATGTCATGGTACCAAGGCTTATCATCAGACACTGCATCAACCTCAAACACAAAAGCAGGCCTATCAAGACGAGATACATCAATCCTGGGCACAAAGTTCCAACCATGCACTTTGATCATCAAAGAGATAGTGGCCAAGGCGTCTGCAAACTTATTCTCATCTCGGGGAACATGGTATAACTTGACGGTTGTAAAGAATGTCAGCAATCTCCTTGTATAATCTCTATACGGAATCAAATTCTGCTGATGTGTATGCCAAGTTCCCTTTACTTGATTGATTACCAATACTGAATCACCAAAGATATCGAGGGTCTTGATTCGTAAATCAATAGCTTCCTCGATCCCTAATATGCAAGCTTCATATTCTGCTTCATTGTTGGTACACCCGAAAGTTACTCGGGCAGTGAAGGGCATGTGGACATCTTCTGGCGTAATAAGGACCACACCAACTCCGCACCCATTCATATTAACTGCCCCATCAAACATCAAACTCCATATGGATTCAGGGTCAGGCCCCTCCTCCAGAAGTGGTTCCTCGCAGTCTTTCGCTTTGAGAAACATGATGTCCTCATCAGGGAAATCAAATCTCATGGCCTGGTAATCATCAAGAGGCTGTTGTGCAAGATAATCTGACAGTATACTTCCTTTGATTGCCTTTTGTGAAGTAAATTGAATATCGTACTCTGTCAGTACCATCTGCCACCTTGCAACTCTGCCTGTAAGTGCTGGTTTCTCAAAAATATACTTGACCGGATCCAATTTAGAGATCAACAAGGTTGTATGTATGAGCATGTATTGTCTCAATCGCTTGGCGGCCCATGCGAGTGCACAACATGTCTTCTCAAGCATTGAATAACGTGATTCACAATCTATAAATTTCTTGCTCAGGTAGTAGATAGCATGTTCTTTCCTACCTGTCTCGTCGTGTTGACCGAGAACACAACCCATGGATCCTTCGAGCACTGTCAAGTACATAATCAGTGGTCTCCCTTGAACTGGAGGCATCAAAATTAGAGGTTCCTGCAAATATCTTTTTATTTTATCGAATGCATTTTGACAATCATCATTCCACCTGACCGTTTGATCTTTTCGTAGCATTTTGAATATCGGTTCGCAAGTGGCAGTTAGGTGCGATATGAACCTTGAAATATAGTTCAATCTTCCTAGAAAGCCGCAAACTTCTTTCTCAGTTCTCGGTACAGGCATATCTTGTATAGCTTTCACTTTAGCAGGATCAACCTCTATCCCTTTTTCACTGACAATGAAACCAAGCAATTTTCCGGACCGCACGCCGAAAGTACACTTGTTAGGATTCAGTCTCAACCTGAATTTCCTCAGCCTCTCAAACAACTTCTTCAAGTTGATCAGATGTTCCTCTTCTGTCTTTGATTTAGCAATCATGTCATCCACATAGCACTCGATCTCTTTATGAATTAGATCGTGGAATAACGTCACCATTGCTCTTTGATAAGTTGCCCCTGCGTTCTTCAACCCAAAAGGCATTACTTTGTAACAGAAGGTACCCCACGGGGTAATGAATGTCGTCTTCTCCATGTCCTCAGGCGCCATCTTTATCTGATTGTACCCGGAGAATCCATCCATAAATGAGAACACTGAAAACTGAGCGGTATTATCAACCAGCACATCAATATGAGGGAGTGGAAAATCATCTTTAGGGCTCGCCCTGTTGAGATCTCTGTAATCCACACACATTCTGACTTTGCCATCTTTCTTCGGCACCGGTACTATATTGGCCACCCAGGGAGGATAGTTGGTTACTGCCAGAAAACCTGCATCCAACTGTTTATGTACTTCTTCCTTGATCTTCAAAGCCATTTCTGGTTTTGTCCTGCGCAGCTTCTGCTTGACCGGTGGGCAGTCCTCTTTCAATGGTAGTCTATGCACAACTATGTCTGTATCTAAACCTGGCATATCTTGGTATGACCAAGCAAAGATGTCAACGTATTCACGTAGCATGACTATCAGCTCTTGCTTTACATCCGCCCGCAGACTCGCACCAATCTTGATCTCTTTCTTGCTTTCCTCTGACCCAATATTGATGATCTCAAGAGCTTCTTGATGAGGCTGAATGGTCTTCTCTTCCTGTTTCAACAATCTAGCCAACTCTTCCGGGAGTTCATAGTCTTCATCACTTTCTTCCTCAGCTTGATAGATCGGAGTGTCGAAATCATACGTGGGCATAACAGAATCATTCTCAGAGAAATCCACAGAATCCAGTCTGCATGATTGGGTTTATGCTTTATTTTAGATTATTTTTTTTTCGAAAACAAAAGAAAAGAAAGTGCATTATCATTTTTAATTTTCTTTGTGCAAAAATAAAATAAAGAAAGAGTAAAGGAACACAAATTTGTAAACAAAAACGTCCTTTTATTGATATTTGAACATTATATGAGAAAATATGGTGGCCCTACAAATGGATCCTCACACCTTGGGCAGAGTGTGGGATTTCATGCATTATGAAAGACAAGAATTATTACTCTGAATGGTGAACAACATGAACGATTTCTTCACTAGACCAATTTTACAACGCCTCGCCTGGAGCCAGTGCATATACCCATCTGTCCAGATAATCTGAGCTTTCAGCGCCATCTTCTATTGCTGAGCAGGACTGGTTGGGATTGATAATTCCTCCACTGTTGAAGTTGATTGGCCCACGGAATCGGGGAACTGGCGTCCGACCCGGCTGGTATCCAATGCCAAACTTATCTTCTTTCACGAACACATCTATAGCTTTACCCCAACCTTGGGCATTTCCGCTTTCGACCACTTCTCTGGCCTGCTTGTACGACGCAATTGACGCACTCGGCCCACCTGGCACGTTCGACACCACCGCTGCTGAAGTAGACTCTGGTAAGTTATTGATATTCAGGGCTTCAAAAGATTGGCACAAAGTTTCATGAATCTCTCCATCCATTTCCACATATTTGAAAGTGGATAGATGACTCACGAATATATCTTCCTCGCCGCAAACAGTAACCACTTGACCCTCGAACACATACTTGAGCTTCTGATGAAGTGTGGAGGTAACTGCGCCTGCTGCGTGAATCCACGGTCGGCCCAACAAACAGCTATAAGCAGGCTGAATGTCCATAACATGAAAGGTCGTCTTGAATATCTGTGGACCAACCTGTATTGGTAATTCAACCTCCCCAAACACCGATCTTTGGGATCCATCGAAAGCTCTCACAACCAGATCGCTGGGTCTCAGAACCAATCCATCTACTTCAATTTTCATCAGGGCTTTTTTGGGTAACACATTTAAGGAAGAACCTGTGTCAACCAGCACATGCGACAAAACTGCTCCTTTGCATTCAAGTGTGATGTGCAGGGCTTTGTTGTGGTTACGTCCGTCCGGTGTCAAATCCCTGTTCGTAAATCCCAACCCGTGGCTCACATTCACATTAGAAATTACTCCCTCCAACTGATTCACTATAATCTCTTGGGGAACGTATGCCATATTCAGAACTTTCAACAAAGCAGCCCGGTGTGCATCTGAACTCATTAACAGGGATAATATCGAAATTTTAGAGGGTGTCTAATTAAGTTGGTCAATGATCTTGTAATCACTCTTTTTGATAACCCTCATGAATTCCCCAACATCATTATCAAAATTGACTTTAGGGTCCTCTTCCTGAGCAGGCACCTTGTCATCAACAACCTATTTTCCTTTTGCTCTTGCAGCGACTTCAGCCTCACTCCTTAAAGTCTGGGGAGAAAACAGTCGACCACTTCTGGTGAAACCACTTGGTCCACTGACATTCTCAATGCTAGTACCAACAACCTCTGCCTTCTGCCGACTTCCTCCTTGACGAGTATCAGTTCCATACTGCCACGGAACTGCCCTATTAGACACATAAGCAGCCGATTCAGGAACTATAATTGTAACTGGTCTCGGCCTCTCGGGCACGATGATAGCGACAGGCTCCTCAACAGGCACCTGTATCTCGACTGGATTATAGTAAATGGTAACGGCAGAAACATCCTGTTCTTTCTCTACTTTATCAAACTGAAGACTTCCCTCGTCCATAAGATCCTGCAGTCCAACTCTCAACTTACTGCAGCCATTAACCTGCTTTGAACAATCCTCGCAATCAGAGGCGCATCCAGGAAATACCTTTCCTTTTAACAAACGTTCTTTTACAATCAACAGCAGAGTCTTCACCAAATTAACATCAGTAATCAAATTCAACTTCTCGCCATCAAAAATGGCATTTGTGCCTGCACCTCCATGATGAGGCATTGGATTGTCACGAACATTCGGCGGCCTAGAGAAGTTGATAGCTTTTGCGTCGATCAGATCTTGAACCTTATGTTGAAAGGTCCAGCACTTTTCTATTGAATGACCTGGCGCACCAGAATGATATTCACATCGAGCATTAGCATCGTAACCTTGCGGCAATTTTCCGGAATCCAGCGGCTTCATAGTCCGAAGTTCGACCAACTTCTCTTTGAGCATTTGTGGTAACAAAGCAGCATATGTCATAGGCAAGGGATCAAACTTACGGTCCCTTTGTCTATTGTTCTGAAATCGGGGTCTACCTTGCTGATCTGGCGTTTGCTGTCCAGCTGGAACCGAAATGGTTACCGCATCCACCTGATGATAGGACTGATTCCTTCCTCTGCCCCCTCCTCTATACACAGCGCTGGACTCCCCTTCTCTTTTCCTTGGTCCATTGGCAAAGGGTTTCTTCGAATTTGCAGCAACATCTTGAATCTTACCCAATTTCAGCAGACTTTCTATTCGTTCCCCAGCAACGACGATGTCGGCAAACTCGGTGGAAGGACATGCAGCAAGTCTATCCAAATACGTCCCTTGAAGTGTGCTCATGAACATATCAGCCATCTCACGATCACCCAAAGGTGGTTGAACTCGAGCAGCCAATTCTCTCCATCTCTGTGCATACTGCTTAAAGCCTTCCTTGTTATCCTGAGTCATACTCTGCAATTGAGTACGATTAGGTGCCATGTACAGATTATATTGATACTGCTTCAGAAACGCAGCGCACAAATCTTTCCAACTCCTTATATGAACCCTGTCCAGCTTAATGTACCATTCCAGAGAAGCGCCTGACAGGCTATCTTGGAAAAAATACATCCAGAGCTTTTGGTCCTCGGTATAAGCGGCAATCTTGCGATTGTAAGCTTGCAAATGTGTTTTGGGACAGGTACTGCCGTTGTACTTATCCAAAGCAGGAAGCTTGAACTTGGGAGGAATTCGCACACCCTGCACGAGACCCATGTCTTCTACATCAATTCCAAGAGGATTTTGGCTCTCAATAGCCTTGAGTCTTTCATCCAGCCCTTCATACTTCCGGTCGTCATTGTAGAAACCCATGTCATTGTTGAATGCAGTGAACTGGTCCTCCTGACCATCCTCATTGTTATCAAAGCCCAGATGTACCCCACCAGCAGGGATTGTGCCAACAGGAGGAGTGCGCACATTGCGATTTGGGATTTCAGTTTCCAGCCTCTGGATAGTGGTTCTCATAGCTTCTTGTCCAATCCTCATGTTTTCTTGACCGGTCCTCAGCTCTTGCTGACCTTGAGCAATCCCCTGCATGAGGTTCATGAACTGTTCCATCCTTCCCCTCAAATCGGCTAACTCTGTCTGAACTTGCTCCATTACTCTTGCTTGATTGCGTCGGGTAGAATATCGGTGAACTGGGGTATCAGCTATCGTGCCTGAAAACCAAATAAAGGTTAGCAGGCGCCTGCAAAAGGAAAACCTACGATGCAAAAATGATATGCAAATGCAAATGCAAAGTTATGTTTGTCATTTCAAAATACTTTTCATATCCTGATTCCAATCGTAACCAAGAATTCCTGAAGACCAGGAGTCATGATTAGTGAGTTTTTCCATGAAGAGATATTCATATACATCGATCACAGACGTCTGAAGACCAGAAATAGTGATTTTGTAGTGTGCTAGTGTGCAGATATCACATCACATATATCTGAAGATCAGAAATTGTGAACAGAAGTAAACCATTTCATAAAAATTCCCAAAACTTCTCAAGCACATTTGTCGTAGTTTCAGCAACAAAATAAGAAACAGGCAGTCAAATGGATCCATCAACAATTCTGATGGTAACCATTACAAATTACAAAGAAATGACAAGAATCACTAATCCGACAGCTCTACATCCTTCAGCCTCTGGCTGGAGTACTTAATCTCTTCAAACAGGATGCGGGTACGCTGATGACGCGGCTTCTCAATCAGCTCTTTAATCACTACGTCCCTTTTTTCCAATGCATCCTCTAATGACCCCACGTGCATCAGCAAGGCTTCATCTTCATTGGCTCCTTTGCGCCTCTTGATTCCAGCTTGAATTTTAACCAATTTCAGCTCTGCTGTGACATCTTCAAGCTCCTTGTTGGTGATTCTCAGCTTACCTTCAGCATTTCTCACTTGTTCTTGACTTTTGCCAAGATCTTCTCGATACTTTCTTCTTTCCACGTGTGCTTTCTTCAGCTCTTCATCTTTATCTTTTAACTGGGCCTGCAATTCAGAGTTCTCAATTCTGACCTCATCCCAAGCTTGACGGAGTTTAGCTAACGAATCCTTGCTTCGGGCCAGCGCCTGCTTTGTAGCCTTATGAGCCTGACTAGTATCATCTGCTCCCAAGGTAAGCTTCCGGAAGTATCGAGCTCTCTCATCAAAATCTTCTTCTTTGTCCGCCAGGGTTTTTTCTGCTTTCAACGCTCTCTTTTCTAACTCTTTGTTGTCAGCTAGAGCTTTCTGAAGACATCTGCTCATTCCAGAGTTCTCTATCTGCAGATCTCTAACCATTTTCTTCAATTTCTCATACTCTTCGGCCGGTACCATGGAATGTTGATCTGGACATAAGAGAACTTCTCGGGAAAAGGGTAACAACAGCTTTTTGACCTTCATCTCAACCCAAGCATCGTAGTCAGGGTATGATCTACAGTCTCCTTTGCCGAAAGTCAATTTTCCCTCTCTTTGCCTAAATTTCCAAGCATTTATTACTTCCAGCACTCTTTCATTCTTGGTCCCTACGAAAAACAGAGAAGCACTAATCTCTTCATCAGCAGGAGGATGTCTCGAGGCATAACCAAATTGTCTAACTGCCAACACTGGGTTGTAATTAATCCCACCTCTTCTTCCAAGTAGAGGCACATTAGGAAAACTTCCACATTTGACAGTAAGCTCTATCGTCAGTAATTTGGGATCAAACCAAATAATATTATTGGTAGTCAAACCGATCAGTCTCTTGGACCACTTCATTGTCTCAGCAGTTTCTACAAACGCACCAGTCCGGGGTAAATGTTTGAAGAGCCAATGGCATAACAATTGGGTGCAACAACTAACCAAACTCCCTCTTGCCTTCTCATTTTTGTAGTGTACGGAGTGATAAAAATCCCCTAGCAGGGTAGGAATCGGATTCTTCGAGACAAACACTTTCAACGCCTGCATATCAACAAAATCAGGCTGACCGGGGAAAAGCACCAAGCCATAGATACAAAGAGCTAACACAGCGTTGTAAGTAGTCCAATTGTTAGCCTTGGCAGCTTCCTGAGCTTGTCGAAAAAGAAACTCCAAGTGAAATCCTTCATCTTTTTTGAGTCTGCTTAGGCCACTTTTCACAACAAACAGGTCCAGATGCAGGACAGCAGCGATTACTTCAGGGGCAAGAGCACCTTCAGAAAAATACGGTATAACAGACGTGATTGGAATTCCCAAAATAAATGAGAATTCCTCCAGAGTGGGCATCAGAATGTAGTCAGGGAATAGGAAACATCTCATTGATGGCTCATAGAACTGTAAGAAAGTATGCAACCCATCCTTCTCATACTTTGTGAATGCACATACCATCTTAATCAGCTCTCCATACTCCTTCTGAAAAGTGCTGAGAACATCAGAACCAGCCATACCTATCATCTTGTTCAATACATCCAGCTTAGGATCAGGGAATTTGTATGACACATTATTCTTCCTTTTAACCTCAGCATTTTGGGAACTCATGATTGGAATCAGACAATATGGTAAGTACCTGAAAATGACAAACATAACCTGTTATGATATGATTATGCAAATGCAAAAGGCATGTGATCAGGTATCCAGGTGTCGGTGTCTGTGTCGAACTGTGTGCACTGTGTCTCTGTACTAAATCTGGCAATATATCTGAGATGAATACTCAAACCACTGTCATAGGATACACTGTCTGTAATAATCATAGAATCACAAGTACGGTATGTAGGAGGCTGGGTTACCTGCAAACCTGTAAACATCCCACCCATACTCACATGTGGTTCCTAGAAAATAAGGCTTGTCAGCTTCGGAGGTTTGAGAAGCGATAGCACATTCAGCCCGTAGGATACAATACTATGCCAATCAAAGAGGTCGTCCACTGACTCACCTTAGAAAATAAAGGTCATCCTATGCAAGTACCAAAGTGGGCCCTCGGGTGCGAGTGGGTTTGCCACAGAATATGGTCTGCCACTGTCACCGCTAAAGAGAGATGTTTCCACTAAGGTCCTCATGATCGGTCAGTAGAGTCGACAGCTCTCTAGATCGACATCCTGGAATACGCAAGATGCGCACGCCATGATGGGTCCCAAGATAGCCTCGTCTAGCTGTGAATTTCGTGATTACCCACGTACACAGATGGCACGTAGGTCCCACTACTCTCCACTCTAAATCTAAGTGTATACTCAAGCCTGTGTACTGAGCTCATCCCTCAGAAATCCCATCCCGCCAAACAGACAGAACAGTGTAACACAGTATAATATATGAAATGTAAATGCTAACATGTTGTAAATAAGTAATAAAATACAGTAAACAGCAAATACAATACAACAGTAAACACCCAATGAAAGAAAAGAAAACAAGCACTAGGATTGACTCGCTTAGGATGGACCAGCAATAGGTCAACCTGTCCCCAGCAGAGTCGCCAGCTATCGCTCCCGGGATTTTCATCCTAGTACAAACGCGAAAGTGGCACCGAATTGAGTCGCCAGCAATGTGTATTTATCCCATGAGAGGGAAAGGAAACACCGCATAAACCTGAGAGGAAGGAAAGAGCATGGTCTTGCGACCAAGAGAAAGGGTAAGGGAGTCGGTTACGCGAGAGGAAGGTATTAGCACCCCCTGGCGTCCATCGTACCCGATGGGATCCACGCTTGCTTGTCTCGATCAAAGGGTGATAGAAAGGATACTGAAAAAAGAACTGGAAAAGGAATGGAAAGAGAAAGAGAAACAAATGTAGGGAAAATAAAAGAAGTGCTCGCATGGGCCCTACCCCACTGCCTACGTATCTCATCGGGAGCATGAGAATCAGAGCGACGTAGTTCCCCTCACTAGGGATGGATTGTTTGTGTTTTTTTAGTGGAATACGTCAGCATTCACGTCCTAGCAGTTTAGGTGTTGCAGCTCGCTGTAGGGAGACTTAGGCGTTACCTGTTTGTAGTAGAACGGAAATGACGCATCCTTAAGGAATGAAAGAATGAAATGAGAAAAGAATTCCCGAAGGAAAGACGTTATTGTTTGTTTTTGTCTTTTAAGAGTTTTTTCCATTTGTTTGTATATGATAGTGTATCTGAATCTTAGTTATTGGAATGTGTACATTCTCACATTCCAAGATGGAATGAGTAAGAAAGCACACTAAGAGTGAAGAAGACCCCCACACTTAGTTCCAATTGTCAAGGTTCAAACACACTAACATATTTGTGTTTATCAAGTGTTTTTTATTGATTATTAAATGAAGAAGTGTTTTTTTTGCTTGTACCTTCAACAAATATTGCATTTAAGTCCCTCATACAAGATCAAATGTTTAACACATTGACCCAAGATGGGCTATATGCTACACATTCTAAGATTATAAGAGAAGACCCCTTTATAATCTTTTCTTTATATGAAAGGCCTAAATGCAATAAATGCCTACCTTTATTAGATGTTTTGAGTTTTCTTTAAGATGAGAAGAGAGACTCAAGAGAGGAAGAAAGGTAAAATCTATGTGATCTAAGACTCAATCCTAATTGATTAGTTAAGGGAGTGATCCTAATGGTTTGTGAGGTTTAAACCTAAAGTCTAAAGAAAGAATGAATTAAACAATTCACTTCTAAAGTAGAAGATGAATTGTAATTCAAAAAGGGAAAGTGATGAGTTATTAAAAGAAAGCACATAAGTGCTTAACAAAACACAAAATGGAATTGTAAAAGAGATGAGAGGAAAGAAGTTTGAATGTGGATTCCTTATCCACACTCAATTGCAACTTACCAAAGCCCCTACATGGTCAGTAAACATGTATAAGAAGTGTAAGGAGTAAAAGAACATTTAATGCACCATAAAACTCAAAAGAATTAGATGAGAAATTAAATCCTATAACCACAACCAGAATGTACATCATATGGAAAACAAATGATTATTATCAAGCAAGTTCAAGTGGATAGGCAACAAACATCATCCATGGCATTAGAGCATGCTACCATAAGAAAAGGGAGAATGAAAGATGAAAAGAAAGAGAAGAAAAATGCATAAATGGAACATGTAATCCAAGGATCAGAATTGAAATGAAATGAAAAATGATTCACAAACATCTCACAAGTATTCATGCATGACACATCAAAACATTTAAGAAGTGATAGAAGAAGTAGAATTGAAATGGGAGTTCAAAAGAAAACACAAGTACAAACACAACATGTTAAAGGTGCACAATGTTCAAATGAAAGTCAACATGCAAGGATGACATGTAATATGTACCAATGACCTATAATGTCAAGTGAATGGTTCACCAAATATGCAAATGATCATGCAAGTATGTACAAAAAAAATCATGTAGACATGCACAAAGATTACAATGATATGACATATTATCATGCTTCAAATGAAATGTCTTAAAGAAAAGTCAAATGAGTTCATGAGAATTATTCAAACATGGTATTGAGGTACAAAAACCAGAAATGAATCACATATCAAAATAGCATATAAAAATTCAAGGCAAAAAGGTTTTATACAATGCACTTAAATCACATTGGATGCACATGCAAAGTAATGCAAAGATGAACATCAAAACATGCCATAACATGACCTAAAAAATCAAATAAAAATAACTTAACATAATTCAAGATGTTAATGACTCACTACAAAAATAAGAGCATCAAAATTATTTTTAATGATCAAGAAAAAAATTAAACAAAATCATGTACCACATTAAGAATGCACACAAAAGAAAATCAAAGAAAATCATGGAACAGGGGCAAAAAGTCATAAAATCAAGAAATAAAATCATGAAAAATTTTATAAATGTTTCAATGATGTTCATGAATTTTTGTGGAATTTTATGATGAAGTTTGGTATTTTTTTAAAATTCAATTATGAAACATGTAAAAAAAATGAAAATAAAAATGAAATAGAAAATGACAGGGGGTGTAAACATAGCAATCCTTCAGTTCAATATTGATTGGGCCTTGAAAGCGTGGGGTGGGGAAAGCAATCTGTCATAGGTCCAATTATGCGCAAAACACCATAATAAGCATGCACTTCAGTCAACAAAATTGACTCATTAATAGCCACTGGATTGAGTCAAGGTCATGCCAAAGTCAAAGTAATCATCATCAACGCACACACTTGAAAGAGCACACACACTATCATGTACCATGCCACACAATGTTTAAAATAAAATCAGAAAATCACACGTGACATGCACATGAACTTTAATGTGCTGTCATCACCCAAGCCACACGATGGTGAACATCCAATGGTCCACGTTTAAACTGAGAACAAAACCCTAACACAAGAACACCGGCCGGAGAGGGACCTCCGGTCACCTTCTCCGGCGAACTACCACCGTCTGCAACCTCCAATTCTCCAGAATTTCATAATCAATATGTCAAAATGAAGAGGAAGTAACACACATCATGATTCCAGTGACAAAACATACAAAAAGTCCATGAAACGAGAGAATCGAAGAAAGGAAGATTTGCCCTAACATTTCCACTACGCCTCTAAAGGCCTATCAACTAGCCAGACAAGTTCTTGAGCTTATAAGAAGCTGCAAGAACCTAAAAATTCCTTCACATTAGGTCTATAATGGTGGAGATTCGTACCTGAAGTTTTGAGCTCTTGAAGTGTTCTTCAGAAAACCAGAGGTCTTGCTTCTTCTACAATCTCCTCTTGGCCAAATAAAGGCTGTGATGTAAAACTGATGATGATTCAATGGAGGAGAGATTGAAACCAAACTCCAAACAAGTAGCACTGTGAAGAACTTGAGAGAAAATCAGAGAGAGTGTTGAAGTGAAATGAACAAGGTAGAGCTCGAGAATCAGTGGCAATGGTGGATTTGAGAGAGAAGAAGAGAGTGTTTCTGAAGTGAATGTGCGAAAATGAAGTTGGAAAATGAAATTGGAGTGTGTGATTTTGTTTTATAATGTGAGCTTAACCATGGTTAAACTGAGTGAGTCAGCTGAGTCATGGTGGTTTGGGTGAGTCATCCCTAACTAACTGAGTCAAGTTAGTTAGGGAGAGCAATGGTATGGTGATGGCAACTCATGATATGCTATGGTGGATGTGCAAAGAAAATGAAGGCACGGCTGGTTGTAGCAGAAACTTGCTCAGCAAGTTTGTTTCTTTCCATTCTCATGTATGCCAAGGCAAGTGTGCAAGGTGTAAGTCATGTGTGTTTGGTTTAATGTGGAAAGCTGATGTGATGAAGTGTTTGTGGCGTGTGTGAACCAAAAATCGTGCACCACTGTTAATGCATCAATGTCACTCATGGTGATTTGCAAGTGGAAATCTCTCTACTTAGTGAATGGTTGGATGAGTTTTTGGATTCATTTGAAAGAGGGGATGTAATGATATAAGTTTGGTTTGAAATTTGAGTTGAAATGGTGCTTGGAAGAGGTTGCAAAATGACTCATAACACACAAGTTTGAAAACTGGTTAGGGGCAAGGAAATGAGGTTGACTGGAAATGCATCTTGGCACGAAGTTTTCAGCAAGATCACCATATCTTGAGACCATTATATCTACCTCATAGCTTGATCAAACCAAATTTTGCCCAACATGAAACTTGAAGAGGACATTACAAGGAGCATTTTTGATGTTGACAAATTTTGCAAATGAAGCCTTTATCATTGAGAAAAATAGGTGTACATTTGACCCACCAACTGTTTGTTGAAATGACTGCGCGCGTGACCTGAAAATCTTGGTCATGACCTAGTTTTGAACCTACTTTGCTCAAACTTTGATCAATCATATCTCCCTCAATTTTTATCCAATGGAGATGTTCTACACATGGATTTGAAGCTTAAAGAAAGAACTTTTGTTGTGTCTGAGTGGAATTTTCATTTGGTGCTTCAATTTTAAATGGCCTTGGTTCAAACTCTGATGCAAAATGGCCAAAAGTTGCTATTTTTAGTAACCCTTCTTCATCCAAAAATGGCAACTTTCCACATCTTGATTTTTTCATGATTCCTTTGGAGTTTCTTGATCAAATTTTGCACATTGGTCACATATAACATGAATTTTATGAATTTGGCCTAAAAAAGTCAAGAGTTGACTTTTTCCTCTGATTATTTGACTTGCCCCCAAATTTCCTGATTTTTGATCTTTCTTCCAATTGAACCACTTCTAAAACCAATTGAGAGGCAATTTTCCATACACATACACTTAAGAACATGTAGAATACCATGACATCAAGTTTTGTCCAAAAAATCAAAGATTCCCTGATTTAATGGGAAACCCTAGTTTTGGTGCCCACCTCCTAGGAGAAAAATGTGCAGTCTTCAATTTCAAATTCCTCAGAGTATGTTGTGTATCCTCTTAAAGGATGATGAGATATACCATTTGAGGATGATTTTGGATCAATGAGCTATCTCTTTTGAGGGTTTTCCTTCAGTTTTTGAACCTCTTGCATAGTGAAAGATGTAGTGCTTCAATCTCCCATTGGATCTCACTTCCTTGAGATTGTGGATGATCAATTGAGATGGTATGAGACATGAGAGACTCTTGGCTTGCTTTGAGGCAACTTGATTGACCTTTTTGTGCTTTGAATGATCCCTTGATTGTCCATCTTCCCCCTGATCACATGCCTTGATGGTGAGAGGAATGCTATGCTTCATTTTTCTATGTTAAATGCAATGCAATGCTAATGAGATGGATATGATATGATAGATGATAATGCTATGCTAAGATGCAAAAAAGGGAGAGCAAATTTTGGGGTATTACAGGTGGTCGCTTCAAAGACAAAAATCGCACGCTACAAAAAAATGGCGACTCTGTTGAGGAATCTTTAGGATCAAAGTTCCTAAGAGGTCTAGGTTGTTTAGCATTTTCTATACTATACTATACTATATATATATTTATCGTTATTCCTACTTGATACCCGTGTTTATTTTTCTGTCAAATGGGAATGCGATTGATACACATGTGGAAAGTTTGAGAGGACATTAAGATAGGGGTGGCATATCCAAGAAACACTTATAGGGAGTGAATCCCGAAAAAGCTATCTTGGCAGCCCATCGAATCAGTCGAGGTACCCGTACGGAAGTATCGATGTTGAACGACCGATTGTCGTGAAAGCATTGTCTTTCCTAGTGTGGTACCTATGATCCTGAGGATTTAGTAGACATTAACCATAGGACCATTTGGTAGTGTGGTAACTATCAAGAATATTTGATACGTGATACTACACTCTAATGAGATTCATCATAGGATATTACAACTCGCTCTAGTGAATCAGCTTGCTGTTTATATCCCTAGGGGGTCAATGACATTTGGAACCTTAGAACCCGTTCTACAGATATGAAAATTGACCAAAATAGTACAAACTTTGGGGATGGGTAGAGCCATGAATCCATGCTCGTGAATTTGAACCCTTGAACCCATGTTTTCGAATGTTTTTGTGTGTTGCATTCATGCATTCATCTAAAAAACTCTTTCAAACAAGAAAAAAAATATTCTTTTCTTTCAAAATAAACTAAAACAATAATTGCAAATATCAGAGGTTGCGTTATGGATTTCGGTAGAAGAAAGACGCACAAGCACACCTTCAAGGCTCCAAAACTAGAGGATTTAAGGAGGTTGACAAGGATGATTACCAACCCTGAGGCTTTCAGAGCTAAGCACGGAGGACTGTTGTCTCTATTAAGGGTCAACGTGGTTGAAGGAATCTTGTCTATGCTGATACAGTTCTACGATCCGATTTACCACTACTTCACTTTCCTAGATTATAAATTGGCACCAACACTAGAAGAGTACTCCCATCTGATTGATTTACCTATCACTAATCAAGCTCCATTTTCTGGACTGGAAGAAATTCCAAAGAATCAAACCATTGCAAGAGCGATCTTTTTGGACGAGTCAGAAGTTATGACTCACATAACCACTAAAGGACGAATCCATGGTTTACCAGCTAAATTCCTGATGGAGAAAGCTCTATACTTTGCTAGTATAGGAAACATAACTGCTTTCGAAGATATATTTGTTCTACTCATATAAGGGTTATTCGTCTTTCCCAACATCGACAACTTTGTCGACCCCAATGCTGTTAATATATTTCTGATTGGGAACCCCGTACCAACCCTGCTCGCAGATGCTTATCATTCTGTACACTTAAGGAATTTGTACAACAGAGGAATGATCACTTGTTGTATACCGTTACTCTACAAATGGTTCATTTTCCATTTACCCAAGTCTGCTGCTTTTTGGGATCACAAAAGTACTCTACGTTGGTGACAAAGAATTATGTCCCTTACCAAATCTGACATAGATTGGTATAATAGGATTTTTGAGGGGATAGAGATCATCGACAGATATGAAAATTTCCCTAACGTACCCCTCATTGGAACTAAAGGAGGAATCAACTACCATCCAATTTTAGCTCGCCGTCAACTCAGATACCCGATGAAGAATATCCCACATAATGTTCATCTGGAAGGTCTTTTCTTCAAGGAAGGGGAAAACGACAGGGCACTAAAGAAGGAAATAGTGTATGCATGGCAACACATTCACAAGAAAGGAAGAGAGTCTCTAGGAAGACCAAACTGTACCTCCAAGGAACCTTATCTCCACTAGGTGCAAACTAGAGCCCTCAAGCTGAGGATGCCTTACCCTCGCCAATAAGTTTTTCCATTAAAGGAATCTGTCCTTTATTTCATGTTTGTTGCGGAAAAACTCCAGGTCGCTCTCAACAAAGTTCAATGTGAGAAGAGCTCTTGGAAGAACAAATACCGAATCCTCAATTTGGAATGTACCAAGATTCAGGAACTGTTAAAGGAGAAGGATGCTCTGATTGAGATATTAGAGCAGCATGCTGTAGAAAGTCAAGAAGACCGAAGAAATTTGCTCGCTCCTTTCACTTGGGAAAGGAATGACAACCTGACAACGGATGAAGAGCCCCGGTCAAAGAAAAGGAAACTACCAGAACCGACATCTGAGCTCTCTTTAGAGAGAACTTAGGATCCATGAGGTTAGACATTTCCTTATAGCACTTTGTAAAATACTGTACTTTTCCTTGTAAAATACTGCAATCTTTCGAATTCAATAAAAGGGGTCTCCCCCCACTATATGATATTTGCAATCTGTTTGTTGAAGTTTCTTTTTGAATAAAACAAAAACTAAAAAAATATGTCATTGCATATCATTCATCATTCTCACATAAACGCATCTTCTTATCTTTGAGTCTCACGTATGTGTCACAATTCTAGAGTTAAACTATCTCACTCATATAATACTCGGGCCAATCGACAAAAGAAAATGGACAATCTCGAGGAAGAGAACAGATAGCTGAGAGAAGAAATCGACGCTCTAAAGGAAAGTTTGGAAAAACTTCACAGCGACATGCAATCCCTCGCAGCAGCTCAGGAGCAGTGGCATCAAAAGACTGTAATCTCAGAGATCACATCTACGCCCATATTGGAGACACATGAGAATCATCCTCGGTACAACATACCCAAGGGTCTCCCCTAGGCATGCCTCTCAACTTTGTACCTGAGGGATATATCCCACCGATTATTGAAGACCCAGAAGCCGTAGCAGGAACCACTGGACCTGAAGGTTACAAACTTCGGTGAAGTGAAGATGCAAGGTATACAACAGCAACCCCTGAAGGTTACAAACTTCAGGGCATTGAGGTGCCAAGAGTCACCGCTATAATGTCTATACCACAATCAGTGGTACACACTGTCCCGAAAGGACAGATTCCACAAGCAATTTTTGGTGGAAACAAATACATGTACGAAAGAATGAATGAATTCCAGGAATAATTCTTGGAAATGCAGAAGGAACTGCATGCCATTCACGGTCAAGACTTATTCGGAAAGGACGCCGCGGACCTCTGTCTGGTACCTAATGTAAAGATACCGCACAAATTCAACGTGTCTAACTTTGAAAAATACAAAGGCAACTCTTGCCCTCAAAGTCATTTGGTGATGTATGCTCAAAAAATGTCAACTCAGACAGAAAACCAACAACTACTGATCTATTACTTCCAAGACAGTTTGACCGGTGTCGCACTCAAATGGTACATGGGTTTAAACCGCACCAAGATCACTACTTTTAAAGATCTCGGCGCAGCCTTCGTTCAGCAGTATAAATACAATCTGAACATGGCACCAGATAGGGATCAGCTCAGAGCAATGTCACAAAAGGACAAAGAAACTTTTAAAGAATATGCTCTGAGATGGCGTGTAATTGCCGCCCAGATCTGTCTCTTCTTGAGGAAATGGAGATGACTAAGATTTTCCTAAAAACCTTAAGCACATTTTATTACGACCGCATGGTTGTAAGTGCGCCCAGTGACTTCACTGAAATGGTGAACATGGGAGTACGCCTTGAAGAAGCAGTCCGAGAAGGACGATTGGTCAAAGATGCAGAGCCATCTAGCAGTACTAAGAGATACGGTAGTGCTTTCCAAAAGAAAAAAGAGCAGGATATCAGTAATATCTCTCTGGGAAAGCAAAGGCAAATGTATCAACCAGTAACGGCGATAACTCCCGCTCTCAACCCTACGCCAACTCCGACTTATCAACCTCAGGTTGCTCAGAGCCTACCAAGTCAACAACAGTATCAGTAAAGGACACAACAACCTTTTCAATATGCTCGTCCACAGTACAATAACAACAATCGTACGACACGACCATCAGGGTTTGACCCTATACCAATGTTGTACGCAAAACCATTTCCACTTCTACTGGCCAAGGGGCACGTCCAAACCAGGACTCCTCTTATAGTACTGGAAAATCTACCTTTCTGGTTCAAAGCAGATCAAACTTGCCCTTACCATCAAGGAGGATCAGGGCACAACATTGAGAATTGTCTCAGCTTTAAGTCCGACGTACAGAAGCTTGCCAGAAATGGGATCTTATCTTTCAAAGATACTAATTCCAATGTTCAGATGAACCCGTTGCCGCAACATGAGAAGATTGCAGTAAATTTAATAGAGGAAGAATTTAGCCGCAGTTATCAAATTCATGATGTACTCCTATTAGGAACCAATCTGGTGAGGATGCATTGCAGACAGAGCGGGTACGGTCATGTGCCATCTCATAATTATCACCAGTGTGATATCTGCTCAAAGAAGAATCAGGGGTGTTCCGTAGTGCAATCAGCTCTACAAGAACAAATGGATCTGGGCTGGATTCAGGATCGCAGGATCCGGGAAGTCAACATGGCCCATGCACATCCCAATATTGTACAGAACCATAACATTCTTGCAATGAATGTCAATTTGGTGGCAATACATTCAAGGTAAAGTCAATATTATAATCTGCCACGGCACGATTACAATGCTTGTCCGATCTACTCAACAAACAATCAGGGATACTCTTTTGTACAAGAGGCTGTCATACACAAAATTTTGACCAATAATATTTCCCATCATTGTGCAAATCATCACCACAATATGGATGTATTATTATACCTTGTCAGTCTCCCCAAAGATGGGTGAGCATCCACTACAATCAAAATTAGGGTTTCAAGCCCTCTCTGAGTGCTTAGACAAAGGATCAATCAAGGAATGACATGATCTTCAACTTGTATAACCTCTCAAACATTCACAAAGGATCAAAGAGGACTCCCACTTCAAGGATTAAGCACAAAGGTGCTCCCTTCTAGGTGGATCAAACCTCAAGATCGCCAGTGTCACCAAATTAGGGTTTTGGTCGACCAGGGCCCCCAGATGGAAATTTTCATCTGGGCACAAGCCAATGATCCAAAACACAACCTAATATACTCCATGGAATCTCATGGACCCAATCATCAAGTCAATTTTGCCTCAGGGGATGCATACATAAAAAATCAGGAATTAGGGTTTCTTGACCTAATTCACCCCTAAGTTGACTTTTAGGGTAAATCATGAGCCAAGACCTCAAGAGAGGGTTTGAGGGTCTCTAATGAACTATATTTATCCATTTGGAATAATGGATTAATCCAAGAAGCTTGAGCAACAAGTCTCAATTTCATCTGCACCATAATTAGGGTTTTAAGGAAAAAGTCAACTGTAACTTTGACTTTTGACCAGGACATGCTCCCAAGCCCTAAGACATGATTCAATATACCCTATGACACCCATGGAACATGTCCATCAAGTTTGATTTAGGTCAAGGACATGATTTCCTGAAGAATTGCACATTTTGGAATCCATCTGACAAAAAGTCAACTGTGCCCAAAGGTCAACTTTGACTTTTTGAGATTTTTCACCAAAATGGATTTTTAACCCTAAAATGATGTTAATGTATGATTTGAATCATCATTCATCAAGAAAAATCAAGAAAAGTTGGATAACTTGGGAAAGGGGTAACCATAAAAACTTAGAAAATTTTCTAAGTTAAAAATAAAGTGGCTTGGGTACCAACTTTGGAGGACCATAACTCCTAAACCACAATGCCATTTTTTCTCATTCAAAGATGGATTTGTAGCCCTCATTACCCTCTACAAAAACTTCAACTAGACCTAAGTCCAATTTATTAAGGATTTTGAGTTATGGAGTGATCAAAATGGCTGAAAAATGAAAATGTCACTTTTTCCAACACTTAGTGAAATTTTCACTAAGTCAGAATCTGTCTTCATTTTTTTCCAAATGTAGGGGGATTTTTCACTTGGATTCAAAAGAGATCAAAACCAAACATGTTCAAACAGTTGTTGTATCATGTAAGGGCTTTCCAAAATGACCAAGAACATTGCCAAATTCCATTTGAGTCATGAGATATGACATTGGAATGTTGCCTTGCTGAAATCTGTCAAGGCAAGGCAGAATTTGCATTTTTGGTCGATTTGCCAAAATCAGCCAAATTCAAATGCTCCTGCCCACTTGGACACCTCAGAGGATTGAATCTAGAGGGGACAATCACTGAGCCAAGCCTCCAAAGTCCTTGGAACAAGAAAAAGCATGTTGAACCTAGAATGGCCAAAATAGGGACAAGACTTCAAATTTGGATTGGAGCATTCAATGGAAGCATCAAGGTGGCATGGACTGATCCATTCTCATCTGAAATCAGTCAAGACTTATCCAAGACCAAGGGAACCACAGCCCTGTCCCCTAACCTCTAGTCAATGGCTAGAGGAGACTTGAATTTCCATTGGCCAACATTGAACAAACACCTGCTGCAGTTGCCATTCACTATGGATCCCAAAACAAACTTGCTCTACTATAAATAGAGCTCAATTGTGTTCAGTTTGAGTACACCAAAGCCATTAAACAGATGCTTTCCTCAAAACCTCTTCTTTCATCTCAAATTTGCCTTCCAAAGCAAGTAACTTTGAGTTTTTGAGTTAGAGAGCAATTCCATCACAATCAATCACACACACACCTGATATATATCATATGTAAGCTGTGCAAACTATCAAAAGTGACCTGTAATCACAAAATCACAAAGTCACCTCTCAAAAGCTCAAAATAGGCTTTTTTTTTTGCATTTTTTAAGCCATGTGTTGATTCAGTCACTTTCCAAACTAGATAAAACCTCAAACACACTCCAAATATCATCCTTGAACTATCCCAAATGGTTCCCCCCATCTGGAACACCATTTGAGAGAGTTGATATTTTGGTCACTTTTGACCCCTTTTGCAAGAAAGGGACAGTTTGTGTTTTTGCAGGTACCAGCTGATTCCAACCATCCTAAAAGCATCCAAGGGATCATTTGAGGTGGTTCAAAGCATAAAATCATATCTGGAGCAAGAGGGTTGGCAGATTGCAGAGAAAACTCCAAAATCCCAAAGAAGGGTAAGCCTCTCAACTTACACTCACCAAAACATTTGTGCATTTAAAGTCCACTGAGTATGCATCTCTTGTATATGTCATATGTGTTGTGTTTGTGCCAATTGATCATGTAATCCATGCCTGTATCAAAGTGTAGCATAGAAAATGCAATTATAGGTCATTTTCAAAACCACTATCGGGTTTTGAGGAGTGAGTGTGATCTGAAAAAACCACCACCACCATTGGATTCCTTATGAAATTCTGGCCCAGATACATATAAATTTTGTCTCAAACCATTAAGAATTGAGAAAGTTATGACCTTCAGGTTTTTGAGCCAAAACTTGCCTTGGGCAAGCCAAAACCAAGTCATACCTTGTATATTTGTTGTTTCATTTCAAACAATGGATGTATCACAACCCCAGTGGTAAAGCGCGCGCCTTGTATGCTTGAGGTCGTGGGTTCAAACCCCACCCATGCCATTTTGTGATTTTTCACATTTTTGTTATTTTTCAAACTATTTTCATGTTTTGTTAATTATTTGGGAAATTAATAACTCTTTCAATTTTAATTATTTTTTATTGATTCTTTTTGCAAAAAATCACAAAAATGTTGAAATATTTTATTCCACAAAAAAATTGAGTTTATATTATTTATTTAATATAATTAGTATTTTTGTGAATAAATTCATTTTTATTTGTTTTTAAGCATTTTAAAATGAATATTCATCTTGACAAATCAAGGCCAAATGAGTTTTAATATCTCTTGTGATTTATACCTCATTTTTCAAACCTTAAACAAAAATCACAAGTGGTTTATTCAAACCTATTTGGTATTTTTCATTGATTTTCTTTAAATATTTACTTTTAAAGAATAAAATTAGGGTTTCTTTGATTTTTCACTCAAACAAATCATTGTCAAATACACTTGGACCTCTAATAGAGTGTAAGACCCAATCCTTTTTTTGACCAAACATTTTTGGGCCTCACTTATTGTATAAGTCCCGAGACCGTCAAAAACAAACGGCGCGATCGTCGCCTTTTCAAAATAACCCTGGGCCTACCCTCGAGTAGTACGACCCATTTCTTTTTCTTTAAAACTTCTTGGGCCTCTATTAGAGTGTAAGACCCAACCCCCTTTTAACCAAAACATTTTGGGCCTCACTTATTGTATAAGTCCCTCTGCGTTAAAAGAAAACCTCGGCGCGATCGCCATTTTAAACGAAAAATCATCTGGGCCTACCCTCGTGTTATAAGCCCCACTCTTTTTCTTTAAACTTTTTGGGCCTCTTGAGAGAGTGTAAGACCCATCCCTTTGTACAACAAACTTTTTGGGCCTCAGTCACTTGTATAAGTCCCTCTGTACAAATTCAAAAAGTGCGCTCACTGATAAAACCTTGGGCCTCTCCTTGAGCTGTAAGCCCCAAATCTTTCTTTTTCAAAGCACTTTCTCCTTTGATTTTGAATATACTATTGTTTACAATCTTTCTGTGTTGAACAACTAACCAAACAGCATGGAAGCTCTACAACCGAGTAAGTGGTTATTGCTTTCATTTACCGCTTTCATATACATATAACTGTATTGTGGAGCTGTTTCACTGTCAGTCTTCTTTCATAAACTTATATCAACTATGTAATAATAGTATAGATATCTCGAGTTTCCCCGACAACTACGTCTAGAACTAGGTGACGTCGTTTCGTTTATTCATAGAAATAGACAACTAGATCCCCAATAGGATCACCAGATACAGTCTTCTCTTCGGTTGTCCTCATTAGGAATTGTCAAGAAACTCTGCTCCCCAAGATGAATGTATTCTCCGTGAATGGCATCTTTGAGTTTCTTCCAAATTCTCGAACTTTCCTGACTTGATCTATTCCTTGTGAATAGCTTTCCTTGAATTTTTCGGGGTTTGGGGACCCACGGGCTTCTTAAAAGCATCGACCTACTCTTGGGCATCGTACAAGGACCCATGGGCTTCCTAAAAGAAACTCCGCCTCCTCTTGGGCTTAGTACAAGGACCCTATGGCTTCTTAGAAGTATTCACAGCCTCCTCTTAGGCTTCGTATAATGATCTCTTCCTCCGGGAATGATAGCCTTCTCTTGGGCTTAGTACAAGGACCCGTCGGCTTCTTAAAAGTTTCCAGCCTCCTCTTGGGCTTCGTACAAATTGTCCCGACGACCTCCTAAAGGTATAGGAACAGAACTTAGTCAGCTTCATAGAGCAGTCATTTCATAGAGTCTACTACTGTTTCTCAAAGCATAGTACAAAAGACGAAACTCTAGACTTGGACAGTCTAATCTCCTTGAGTCTCAAAGACATTCTCAAGTGACCCCTTCGTTAAATAGGAAGGAAACCCGTAGACTCGGACAGTTTCAATACCTTTCGGATTTCCCGCTTCCTTAAAGAACAGGAATAGCCCGGATCCTTGAATCAAATCCTTGAGTACAATATTGCTCATATAAGAACTGATTTTCTCTTTCAAAATCAGTATACTGGACCTGTCACTTAACTGAAATAGTAACCATAGCCTCCTCTTAGGCTTTGTATAATGATCCTTCATCAGTGACGTTTAGCCTCTCTCTTAGGCTTTGTGCAATGATCCTCCCTAGCGGAGTCGAACCACATTTAGCCTCTCTCTCGGGCTTTGTACGAGACACATAAGAGACTCCCTCATTGAGTCAATCACCCCTTTCGCCTCCATCTCTGGCTTTATACAAGATACAAAAAGGTTCTTATTGAGCCAAACAAAAAAACAACAGCCTCCATCTCGGGCTTCGTACGAGATACAAAAAACTCTCTTGTTGAGTCAAATAGCCTCCATCTCGGGATTTATACGAGATACCAAAAGATTCCATCGTCGAGTCAAAACCTTTTAGCCTCTCTCTCGGGCTTCGTACGAGACACACAAAAATACCCTCTTGTTGGGCCAATAGCCTCCTCTTAGGCTTTGTATAAGAAAACCACTGGTTGATCCAATCAACCTTTTAGCATCAAAGCTGTGCCTCGTTCACAGTACACAAACATCAACAACTCCTTCCCCTTCATCTAATCGCTGTAAGCGGCAAGCCTATGGATTATCTACATCCATGCCACTGTCCCTCTTTTAGCATGAGAAATTCTTAAGGAAAGATAACATTGCTCAACACTGAGTTAAAGTCTTCTCCTTCAGGTTAAAACCCCCTATAAAGGAAATTATGGCATTGCTAGGATCCGCGTATCCCGGTTAAAGTAATCCTCCTTTACAGCCAGTCATCCAACAGTTGTGACAAACAACCCCCCCCCCCCCCCCCCCCCCCCTTTAGAGATGACAAATTCTCTCTAAAGTCACTACCTTTCAGCTTCACATCTTGGGCTTTGAACAAGATACAAACCACCTTTCGCTTCACGTCTTGGGCTTTGAACAAGACACCAAAAACACCAATTTCCTCCCATAGACTAGGAGGAACTACGAACGCTCTGATTTCCCTGTTTCGGTAAACGGGAATACGTAGGCATAAGATCGAAAGAAAAGATCTTAGCGAGCACAATCAACAAAAAACCCAAAATCCTATACTCTCATGTATCTATCAAAAAGCATCAGTCCTAACATCCTAATCCTTGTTCCCCGCCAGAAAACTTCTGCCTAGATAAGAAACAGTATTGGCGAAAATACAAATAACCAGTACAAAGGCCCCCCCACATTGATAGCATCCGTAACCTAACAGATCGCTGTTCAAACTCAGTATGCAAAGCAGGGTTAATTGGAGACATCTATTTCCCTTCCTTATTCAGCTCACAATAGGATAAAAAATGAATCGACCTGTAGTTTAAGCTCAACCGCAGAGAGCGACCAGTGCTTAAGAACCGCGTCCAAAATCGCTCGCTACAGAGGCCCTCCAACGTCAGATGGATCTCAGATGGATCCAAGAATACCGTGACAGAAATGACCATCAAGTCAATATGGTTCAGATCATTGACATACGCTTGATGAATACCAGTTTGGTAGAATTACATGCTAAGTAAGTCAGGCTCGGTTTTTTGGCTTCACACAATTATCAAGATTGTGAAGAATGTTGTGAAGACGACCAAGGGTGTGCACTTGTACAAAGAACCCTTCAACATCTGTTGGACCACTGGTGACTTGCAATCTACCTGGATGAAGCTACACAATGGATCAGCATGATTTACGGGAATCCTAGCAGACGTCAAATTTGTGATGTCTGCTCAATGGAAACAGATCTAGTAAAGATGCACTGCATACAAAGCGGGTGTGGTAAGGTACCACCATATAATTAGGAGCGCTATAGAGTATGTTCGGAGAACAACCAAGGATGTTATCTCGTACGAGCGGCACTTCAAAATCATTTGGACCAGAAAGAGGTTCGACCATGTTCAAGTTCTGGGTCGATCAACGTGATACAAGACTATCTCCCTGATCAAAGCGAAAACGTTGTCATAATCTCTGATCATGGGAAAACCAAGGACGTGTGCGCCATAATCCCTCTAATCAATGAGTCCAGAATCCCTCTTGATGGTAGAACGGTTCCCAACCAAGAACTGATTGAGGTTGCCTATAACGGTCAGAGAAATCAGAAAGCTCCTGTGGTTATCTACCTGCCAGGTCTAATATCGTACAAGTCGGATAAGGCTATCCCTTAAAATTATGGTGCAATGACCATCGAAAATGGAAAGGAAACTCTATTACCCTCCGTCGTGAACATTGCCGACATCAGTCGAGTTACCCGAAGCGGTCGGACCTTCAACAGGGGAGTTGGAGAACCTGCCAAAGAAAAGGAACCTCAAACGGAAGTTCCAAATCAGCAAGTCAGTCAATCCAGTAATCTGGAGCTTATAAAGAACAATGATGAGATGCTGAAGCTCATCCAGAAAAGCGAGTACAACATTGTAGACCAATTGTTGCAAACTCCGTCTCGAATCTCTGTGCTATCTCTCCTACTTAGTTCCGAAGCTCATAGGGAAGCTCTGCAGAAGGTCTTAGAGCAAGCCTTTATGGAATAAGACGTAACAGTAAGACAATTTGATAGCATCATTTCCAACATCACTTTCTGCAACAACTTAGGATTCACTGATGAAACTACCGGAAGAAGGCAAAAACCACAATATGGCGCTTAACATTACAGTAAACTACCAAGACGATGCTTTAGCCAGCGTATTGGTTGTCGGCACATGATCATATTTGAATGTTATGCCAAAATCAACTCTGACGCGACTATCATTTCAAGGAGCCCCGATGAGAGGCGGTGAGATCATCGTCAAAGCCTTTGACGGGTCTAGAAAAACAGTTATCGGCGAAGTCGATCTTCCTATAACCATCGGTCCTCACACTTTCCAAGTCACTTTCTAGGTCATGAACATCCAGGCAACATACAACTGTTTATTAGGAAGACCTTGGATACACGAAGCTGGGGTAGTCACTTCGACACTTCACCAGAAGCTGAAGTTTGTCAAGAATGACAAGTTAGTCACAGTGTGTGGAGAGCAAGCCTTAATCGTGAGTAACTTATCATCATTATTATGTGTAGAACCGGAAGAGGTTATTGGAACCCAGTTCCAAGCACTTTCAGTGAGCAATGAGAATCAACTAGAAAGAGGGACGTCGATTTCCTCATACAAAGACGCTCTCAAAATGACCGGGAGTAATGACATAAAAGGATGGGGACAGATTGTAATTCCTACGGATAACAAGACAAGAAAAGGTCTTGGTTTCTCTTCAACCTGTACCCAGACTACTAAGAAAGACGAAAGTTTTCATCCCATTCAGGATTTCTTCCAAAGCGGAGGCTTCCTCCACCCAGTATCTTAAGAAATACACACAATCAATGAGAGTGACTCCTTCGATATGGAAGAGGAGTGTAAGTCTTATCTCAACGATAACGGTTATATATATCTGGGAGAGGTGCACACGCCATTTTGTTTTCCCAAGCAGAACCCGAGATATATACCAAGGTCAGACGTCAGGATGATCTATGGAGATTGTAATCCTGAGGGGTGTCGTGCTCCACCTAACTCATTAGAAGATGATCTAATGAAAGACAACTTTGACTACGAGTATTATGATCCCCTGGATGACTTGCCTATCTGGAAGCCATACACGGAAGGCTTGAGGCAAAAGAGTCAGCCCGATAATTCCTATCAGCTGAGTAATATTGAAAAGAATACCCACGTCCCCACCAAATCATGGGATCATTACTCAGGAAATTCCAAAGATGTCCAGCACAATGATGAATCTGCAAAGATTGCAGGACAAGAGTTCATCAACTATACTTTTCCTGATGTCAACGTCATCGAGAAATATGACTCCTCTATTCCCACAGAAGTATGGGACACTTTAGGACAGCCGAGTGGCAAGTACGATTTCTTAGTCAAGTACACTGCTCCTAAGAGCTCTCGCATCAGATACGAGGACATCCAGCCAAGTGGATGGGGAGATCCTCTTGAGAGTGAAAACACTAGGGATGATACAACAGAAGAGTTCTCCTATGACAACTTTGCATGGGAGGAAGACTCCAATGATCCTACTCCGCCAGAAATCAGCGTTATTTCTGAAGACAAACCAAGAAAAAACATACCAGACTTTGTGATTCACAAAGGAGTTTGTCGCGAATGGGTTACTGTCGATGTCCCGAAAGTCGTCTATAAGTCTAAGTAATTACCATCTTTGTTTTGACCTTTCACCCTGCCCAGGTGAAACAGATGTTTTTATATGGTTCACTTTTCTATAAATATCCCTCTTTGGTTTTCCCAAAGCGACAGAGTTTTGTTTTATAGGGCTGTATTTCGAGAATTGACAAATCATAAATAAATATTGTCATTCTGAATTCTCGCATTTATTGCTGTTTTCACTTTTCGTTTTTTCAGAAAATGGTAATCCTAAAAACATCCCAAAATAAAAGCAAGCATTTTCACAAAAAACACTGCACACACTCTTGCATTTCTCTCTATCTTTGCTAAAATATGAATCATCACGTCATGCAGATTGCTTGTTTTAAACCCCATTGAAACATACGATCCAATGCCTTCTCCCAACTTTGAATTCCCGGTATTTGAAGCCGAAGAAGAAGAGGACGAAGAAATGCCAGAAGAGATTTCCCAATTACTCAGACAAGAGGAAAGGTCTATTGAGCCTCATAAAGAGCCATTGGAAACAGTCAATTTAGGTTCAGAGGAAGACAAGAAAGAAGTTAAGATTGGAGCACTGCTCAGTCCAACTGTCAGAAAATACTTGATAAAACTTCTCAAAGAGTTTCCAAATGTATTTGCTTGGTTCTATCAGGACATGCTAGGTTTGGATACCATCATCGTGGAACATCATTTACCATTGAAAGAAAAGTGTCCTCCAGTGAAATAGAGACTGAGACGGACTCATCCAGATATGGCTATCAAAATCAAGGAGGAAGTGCAGAAACAAATCGACGCAGGTTTCCTCGCCACCTAAGAATATCCTCAATGGCTAGCCAATATAGTGCCAGTTCAAAAAAAGGACGGGAAAGTCAGAATATGTGTAGACTACAGGGATCTGAACAAAGCAAGTCCAAAGGATGACTTCCCCTTACCACACATAGACATGCTGGTATACAGTACAACAATGTTCAAAGTCTTCTACTTCATGGATGGATTCTCGGGCTATAATCAAATCAAAATGGAGCCGGAAGATATGGAGAAAACTTCATTCACCACCCCATGAGGCACCTTTTGTTACAAGGTAATGCCGTTCGGTTTGAAGAACGCAGGGGCAACCTATCAAAGGGCCATGACAACTCTGTTTCATGACATGATGCATAGAGAAATTAAAGTGTACGTCGATGACATGATTGCCAAATATAAAATAGAAGAAGAGCATGTGACACACCTATCAAAGTTATTTGAGCGTCTGAGGAAATACAAACTCCGCTTGAATCCCAACAAATGCACGTTTGGTGTCCGCTTGGGAAAACTTTTAGGATTCATCGTTAGCCAAAAAGGAATTGAGTTTGATCCTGACAAGGTCAAGGCCATTCAAGAAATACCTTCACCAAAGAGTGAAAAACAGGTCAGAGGATTTTTGGAGATTCATATCCCTCATGACCGCGACATGCGCGCCAATCTTCAAACTACTCAGAAAGAATCAAAGTTGCGTATGGACAGAAGATTGCCAAAAAGCTTTTGACAGTATCAAAGAATATTTATTGAATACACCAATCCTTTCACCTCCAGTGGAAGGAAGACCACTGATCATCTACCTAATAGTCTTGGAAGACTCTATGGTTTGTGTACTCGGCCAACAAGAAGAAACAAAAAGAAAAGAGTCTTCCCTCTACTACTTAAGCAAGAAATTTATAGACTGTGAAACTCGGTACACTATGCTCAAGAAAACTTACTGCACTCTGGCTTGGCCAGCCAAACGTCTTCGCCAATACATGATTTTCCACAATACTTGGTTAATCTCCAAAATGGATCCGATCAAGTACGTCTTTGAAAAGCCTGCTCTCACGGGAAGGATTACCCGCTGGCAGATGTTGTTATCAGAATACGACATCGAGTATCATGCTCAGACAGCCGCCAAAGGAATTATTTTAGCTCATCATTTGGCTCATCAACCGATTGACGATCAGGAATCAGTCAGATTTAACTTCCCAGGCGAAGATGTCATGTACTTAAAAATGAAAGATTGCGATGAACCGCTACCTAGTGAAGGGCTGGAACCAGGTTCCCAATGGGGATTAACTTTTGATGAAGCCGTCAACACTTATGGAAACGGAATTGGGGTAATCATCGTAACACCTCAGGGTACCCATATTCCTTTCACTGCCAGATTAACATTCAAATGCACAAACAACAAGGCCGAATACGAAGCTTGTATCATGGGTCTCGAAGAAGCGATTGACTTAAGGATTAAGAACTTGGATGTGTATGGAGACTCAGCCCTAGTTATCAATCAGATCAAAGGAGAGTGGAATACATAGCAATCAGGATTGATTCCTTACAAAGATTATGCGAGAAGGTTGTTACCATTCTTTAACAGAATCTAGTTTCATCATGTCCCTCGTGAAGAAAATCACATAGCTGATTCACTAGCCACTCTCTCTTACATGATTAGTGTAGGTCAATGGAACGATATACCTAAGATTGACATAATGCGCCTTGAAAGGCCCGATTACATCTTCACAATTGAAGCAATCATAGATGACAAACCTTGGTATCATGATATCAAGTGCTTCCTTCAAAGACAAGATTACCCACCTGGGGCATCCAGAAAAGACAGGAAGACTCTCAGAAGAATGGATGGCAACTTCTTCCTGAACGGTGATGCACTCTATAAAAGAAACTTCGACATGGTTTTGCTCAGATGCGTAGACAGACAAGAAGCGAACATGTTGATGAAAGAAATTCACGAAGGCTCCTTTGGCACTCATGTCAACGGACACACGATGGCGAGAAAAATTTTGAGAGCAGGATACTATTGGCTGACAATGGAATCCGATTGCTACAAGTACATGAGGAGGTGTGACAAGTGTTAGATATACGCGGACAAAATCCATGTACCGCCAACGCATCTCAAAGTTCTTTCTTCCCTATGGCCATTTTCTATACGGGGAATCGACATGATTGGCATGATCGAACCCAAAGCTTCAAACGGACATCGGTTCATCCTTGTAGCCATTGATTACTTCACCAAGTGGGTCGAAGCAGTGTCATACACCAATGTAACCCGACAAGTGGTAGTCCGCTTTATAAAAAACAATCTCATCTGCCGTTATGGTGTTCCAAGCCAGATCATTACTGACAATGGATCCAACTTGAACAATTAGATGATGAAAGAGTTGTGTCCTGAGTTCAAGATTGAACACCATAACTCATCTCCCTACCGACCTAAAATGAATGGAGCGGTAGAAGCGGCTAACAAGAACATCAAGAAGATTGTTCAAAAGATGGTTGTAACCTACAAAGACTGACACGAGATGCTACCCTTTTCTCTTCACGGTTATTGTACGTCTGTCTGCACTTCAACAGGGGCAACCCCTTTCTCTATAGTATATGGCATGGAAGCAGTGCTTCCCATAGAAGTAGAGATACCATCAATCAGGGTATGGATGGAAGCCAAGCTAACAGAAGCACAATGGTGTCAAAGTCGGCACGATGAATTAAATCTGATTGAAGAAAAGAGAATGACGTCTCTATGTCACGGTCAGTTGTATTAGCAAAGAATGAAGAAGGCGTTCGCCAAAAAGGTCTAACCCCGTGTCTTCAGAAAAGGAGACCTCGTGCTAAAAAAGATACAATCATTCCTCACTGATTCCCGGGGAAAATGGACTCCGAATTATGACGGCCCCTATGTGATCAAGAAAGCCTTCTCAGGCGGTGCCTTGAGACTTGCAACCATGGATGTAGAGGAGTTTACCTACCCCACGAATGTTGATGTTGTCAAGAAATACTTCTCCTAAATATGAAAAAAAAAACGTCTCGGTGGATTGAAAACCCAAAAGGGCAGTCCATTAAAAAATTAGAGACATAAGCAAAAAAATCATCCCGATGGATTGAAAATCTCAAAAGACTATCCAGGCAAAAGTTAGGGATTCATGGCAAGTAACTATGTCTGATTAGTTTGACTCCTCAGCAGTAATGCCATCCATCAGAAAAACTTCAGTCAAGGTCACCTTTGACAGAAGCCCAGAATGTCCAGAATTCAAAGTTGGTAAAAGGATAACGGTCGTTATTTTTCAATGTAGCCCCTTTTCCCTTAAATTACCATTTTCTAAACTTTGTAATGCTCTATGGGATCACGCACTTGGCTGATTTCCATCCTATCAATAAAATTTGAGCCTTAATGCTTTTGTTTGCATTTCTCATTTATTTTAGCTTTACAGAATGACATTTTAAAACATGATCAACGATTCTTGAAAGAAAAAAATGAATTTACTTGTCAAAATTTTCTTCTGCTTTTAAAATAAAGATGTCAATTCCTTTTGACTTTGAACATCAAAGAGAACATCGATAGCTTCTCTGGAAGTGATTAAACCTCAAAGTGCAGAATCAAAGTACTCCTTCTAAACCAGTACTCCTGAATGAAGGATCAACCGTTTCGGATATAATGTCCCATCTGATATTCCCGACAGAGTTCGTACCTTTGAAGACCAATTGATGGTTCTTTCTTCCCCACAGGGTCCACCCCTCCTAAGCAAGACAATATTGTTATCTTGAACCGATGGTACTTTCATCCCCCGCAGTAGCCGAACATCCAGTCGTGTTCATTCACTAGTCTGTATGCCGTGTCAGTTTTGTCACCATAAACATACATACATCATGCATAATTGATTCATATTCATATTCATATTTATATTGCATTACTATCACTCTGGTCATACTCATTCCCAAGTGATAAAGTCCTCTTGTCAATCAAGTCGTCAGTTTTCCTTTCCGCGTCAGATAAGACAAAATCCCGGTTTGAGTTCTTTCCTCGTCAGGAAATGTATTGTCTGAGCAATTTCTCCCCAGTTTATTTCTGGATTGGAAACTGTCCTCGACCACTTTGATAACTTGAACCTCTAAAAGGCAAGAAGACGTTCGGCAGACACTTCTGGAACATCACTCTTCACCATTGAAGATGATATTTCTCGCTTTCCCGGATTAAGGAAAATCCCCAGAGAAAGCCTCTCAACAAAAGACTCTTGGCGATGCATCGGTTTTTCTCCCAAGAAATTCGATGTTAATAAAGTCATCAGCACCTCAAAATTGGATCACATCACATGGCATTTCTCTGAAATGATCTCGAAGAAAAGTATGATGTAATATCCCCAAGCAAAAAGCGATCATTCAAGAGACTCGTATTTCCCCAGTAGAGTCAACAAATGGCATCTCCAACAGAGAAGTTTGTACACCTCTACAGCTCAGACAAATGGGTACCCCCAACAAGTCTGACCTCAAATTTTTCCATCAAATGGCGTCTCCCCGGTAAAAACTCGGCAAGAAGTTTGATAAAGACCGCTACACATAGTGTTCCTTGTCGAGAAAAGAAACTCGACAAGAAGAAACCAAGATAAGTTTCATGGCTGAAGACCAGGATCGAGGGGAGGTTTATTTCAAAAGAAACTAAGACCAGTTTTGTGGCTGAAGACCAGGATCAAGGGGAGGTTTATTTCAAAAAAAAACTAAGACCAGTTTCGTGGTTGAAGACTAGGATCAAGGGGAAGTTTATTTCAAAAGAAACTAAGACCAGTTCTATGGCTGAAGACCAGGATCGAGGGGAGGTTTATTTCAAGAAGAAACCAAGACTAGTTCCGTGGCTGAAGACCAGGATCGAGGGGAGGTTTATTTCAAAAGAAACCAAGACCAGTTCCGTGGCTGAAGACCAGGATCGAGGGAAGGTTTATTTCAAAGGAAACTAAGACCAGTTCCATGGCTGAAGACCAGGATCAAGGGGAGGTTTATTTAAAAAGAAACTAAGACCAGTTCCGTGGCTGAAGACCAGGATCGAGGGGAGGTTTATTTTAAATGAAACTAAGACCAGTTCCATGGCTGAAGACCAGGATCGAGGGGAAGTTTATTTCAGAAACTGAGACCAGTTCCGTGGCCAAAAACTAGGATCGAGGGGGAAGTTTTACCCTTTTCTAAGTAACACTGCTTAGAAAAAGAAGATGGATGACCGAACTTCCATTCATAACCACAATCAAAATTTCGGGTATTCCGATATTTAATCCTCTTGCACCCTGAATGTCCGAATATCTTCGCCATTCACACCTTCAGGTCCAAGAAGATTAAAAAGGGGCATCTGTCATACCCCAAATTTTGACCATCAAGATTTCCCATCATTGTGAGAATCATCACCACAATATGGATGTACCATCATGCCTCATCAATCTCCTCAAGGATTGTTGAGCATTCACTATAATCAAGAACTAGGGTTTTAAGCCCTCCCAGAGCACTTAGACAAAGGATCAATCAAAAATTGACATGATCTTCAACTTATCTAGCCTCTCAAACACCTATAAAGGACCAAGAGATCTCCCACATTAAGGATCAAGCACAAGAATGCAACATTCTAAGTTGATCAAGCCTCAAGATCGACAGTGTCACCAAATTAGGGTTTTGGTCGACCAAGGCCTCCAGATGAAAATTTTCATCTGGGCATGAGCCAATACTTCAAGGAATAACCCAAGATGCTCAAAGGGACCTCATGGACCCAATAATCAAGTCAAAACAACCTCAGGGGAAGCATTCATCAAAAATCAGGAATTAGGGTTTCTTGACCTAATTCACCCCTAAGTTGACTTTTGAGGCAAGGCATGAACCAAGACCTCAAGACATGATTTGAGGGCCTCAAATACACCACATTGATCCATTTACAACAATGGATTGATCCAAGAAGCTTGGCTCACAAGTTTCATTTTCCTCTGGACCACAATTAGGGTTTTGAAGAAAAAGCCAACTGTGCCTTTGACTTTTGACCAAGACATGTTCCCAAACCTTGGGACATGGTTCAAAACACCCTAAAACACCCATGGAATCCATCCATTAGGTTTGAATTAGGTCAAGGACTTAATTTCATAGAGGATCACACAGTTTGGAATTCATCTGACAAAAAGTCAGCTGTGCCTAAAATCATGTTTGACTTTTTGGATTTTTTCACAAATATGGTTCCCCTAAGTCAAAAACAATGTTAATGTATGGTTTTGATCATCATTCATCAAGAAAAATCATGAAAAGTGAGGTTTCTTGCAAAAGGGGTAACCATAAGAAACTAAATTTTTTCTAAGTTATGGGACAAAAGTGATTTGGTACCAACTTTGCAAGGTCATAACTCCTAAACCACAAGGCCTTTTTCTACCATCCAAAGCTCAAATGAAAGTTCATCTTACATACTTCAAATATGTCAACTACATCTGATTCCAAATCCTCATGGATTTTGAGTTATGGATCGATCAAAATCACAAAAAGTGAAAATGGACATTTTCATTCCAACACTTAATGAAAATTTCAAGACAGAATTTGTTGCACTTTTTCCAAACTTTCAGGCCATTTTTCACCTTGATCCAAGCTAAACCAAGACCAATCTTGGACATCAAAGTTAAAGTATGTCATGAGAGCTTTCCAAAGAGTAGAAGAACTCCCATTAATTCAACTTGATCAAGGAGTTATGGATCTCACAACATGCCTTGCTCAAACTAGTTTTCAAGGCAGATTTGGTGCATTTCTTGTGCCACACGATTTCCATTTCAAATCCTGTCATCTTGCAAGCTTTGTTGTCTTCCAAGATCAGAGGGAATCTTGATGACTCACTTGATATTTTCAAAATTGGACCAGTGAGTCAAGAATCCAATTCATTTGGCATGTTATCATCAATGTTTCAAGTCCAAAAACTCCAAGTTTGTCATGTGGCATTGATGTGGAACATAGATCTGTCATGAACCAAGCCTTATCAGTCTAATTGAGTCAAGGTTGTTGCAAGAATCAGAAGACCTAGAGCTACCAAGACTAGCTCTAGTCAATGGCCAAGTGAAGACTTGATACCTTGGCATTTAAGGAAGTGATACATGGGCATATCCATTGGATAATAGAGTGAACCAGTTGCTATTCACTATTCCTTCCAAAACAGAACTCCTCTACTATAAATAGAGGTCATTTCTGATGTTTCAAATCACACCAAAACAATACCAAAGCCTTGTTTTATCACCCTCCCTCTCTTACTTCATTTTCAAGTCATTATGAAGCAATTTGGGAATTCTTGAAACCAGAGCAAAAACCACTCAAATAACCATCCTAACACATTATAAATCATCCCTTGGAGGTGTTGAAACCTTCATCCACATTGCACGACCTCAAAATCAAAAAGTCAACCTCCAAAACCTCAAATTTTGACTTTTCTGCATTTTACAAACCATGTCTTGATTCAGTCACTTTCAAAACCAAACAAAGCTTCAAATACACTCCAAATATCATCCTCAAACTGTCCCAAGTGGTTTCCATCAACTGTAACACCATTTGAGTGAGTTACCATTTTGATCACTTTTGCCACTTTTGCAAGAAAGAGCCAACTCTTGTTCCTGAGGTTTCCAGCGGTTCTGGTCATCCTAAAAGCTTCTAAGGGATCAATCAAGTGCGTGTAAAACATTGGATTACTTCTGGCACAAGGATCTTGACAGTTAGCACAAGCAGCTTCAAGAGGTAAGTGCATCACAACTTGAACTCTTAAAAATATGCATTGCTTTGATGTCCATTGATCATGGACATCTCATACATATCATATGTGTTGTGTTTGAACCAATTTACCATGCTATTATTGCTTGTATGATATGATAGCATAGAACTTGCAAATCTTGGCCTATTTTGAAATCACTATCGGGTTTTAAAATAGAAGCATCTTTAGAAAATTCCAAAAGCACCCTTGGATTCCTCATGAAATTCTAGGTAGGATCCATCTAAATTTTGTCCAAATCCATGGAGAAATGAAGAAGTTATGGCCTTCATGCAAGAGGCCTAAAATCTGGCCATCCTTGGGCAAGGGCCAGGCCAAGGCGCCTTGGCCAGGCCTAAAACATTGTCACCCTTATAAGCACAAGGGGTGGTTTTGATACACGGATGTATCACCACCCTAGTGGTAGCGCGCATGTGTGTTTGGTTGAGAGGTCAAAGATTCTGTCATACCCCAAATTTTGACCACTAAGATTTCCCATCATTGTGCAAATCATCATCACAATATGGATGTACCTTTATGCCTCATCAATCTCCTCAAGAATTGTTGAGCATTCCCTGCAGTCAAGCATTAGGGTTTTAAGCCCTCTTAGAGCCTTAGACAAAGGATCAATAAGAAATGACATGATATTCAACTTTTCTAACCTCTCAAACACACATAAATGATCAAGAGGACACCCACATCAAGAATCAGGCACAAGGTTGCAGCATTCCAAGTGGATTAAGCCTCAAGATCGCCAGTGTCACCAAATTAGGGTTTTGGTCGACCAGGGCCTCCAGATGAAAATCTTCATCTGGGCATGAGCCAATGCTTAAAAATATAACTCAAGATACTCCAAGGGACCTCATGGACCCAATCATCAAGTCAATTTTACCTCAGGGGATGCATTCACCAAAAATCAAGAATTAGGGTTTCTTGACCTAATTCACCCCTAAGTTGACTTTTGGGACAAAACATGAGCCAAGACCTTAAGACATGATTTGAGGGTCTCTAATAAACCACATTGATCCATTTGCAACAATGGATTGATCCAAGAAGCTTGATCCACAAGTTTCAATTTCCTCAGGACCACCATTATGGTTTTGAAGAAAAAGTCAACTGTACCTTTGACTTTTGACCAAGACATGCTCCCAAACCCTGGGACATGATTCAATATACCCTATAGCACCTATGGAACATATCCATCAAGTTTTATTTAGATCAAGGACTTGATTTCACAAAGGGTCGCACAGTTTGGAATTCATCTGATAAAAAGTCAACTGTGCACAAAAGTCAAGTTTGACTTTTTGATATTTTTTACAATTATGGTTCCTCAACCCTAAAACAATGTTAATATGTGATTTAAATCATCATTCATCAAGAAAAATCAAAGAAAGTGGGATAACTTATAAAAGGGGTAACCATAAAAAACTTAGAATTTTTCTAAGTTATGGAACAAAATGGCTAGGGTACCAACTTCCAAGGATCATAACTTGAGATCTAAGCAACCATTTTGGATGGTCCAAAGCTGGATTTGTAGCTCTCATGGAATACTTTAAAAGTTTCAACTACACCTCATTCCAGTTCCTCATGGATTTTAAGTTATGGAGTGATCCAAATGGCTGAAAATACAAAAGTGACATTTTTCCAACACTTAGTGAAATTTTCACTAAGTCAGAATCTACCTTATTTTTTCCCAAATGTAGAGGAATTTTTCATTGTAATTCAAGTTGGATCAAAACCAAAGTTGGACATCATGTTGAAATAGGATATATCAGCTTTCCAAAATGTCCAAGAACTCCATCAAATTCCATATGAGCTAGAAGATATGACAGCTGCAACATGCCTTGCTACAAACTACTGAGCAAGGCAGATTTGTGCATTAGGGCTCGATTTGATCAATTTGTGCAAACAACAAACAAGTTTATCCATCTGCACACCTCAGGGGGAGACCAAGGAGGAACAAACAATGATCCATAAGCCTCCCAAGTCTTTGGAATTACATATAGGTTTGGCACCCCTAAAAGCTAAAGATGCCTCAAGACTCCAATTTTGTTTTGGAGCATTCAATGGATGCTTAGAGGCGGCATGTATCAGAGCAAAGATGAACACTTCAGTCAAGCCTTATCCTTAAATTAGGGAACCATAGGCCTGTGCTCTAATCTGAAGTCAATGGCTAGAGGAGACTTGAGATTCCATTTGATCCACATTGGCCAAAGGCCTGCTGCAGTTGCCATTCCCTATTCCTTGCAAAACAAACTTGACACACTATAAATAGACCTCATTTCTGATCAGTTTGAGTACACCAAAGGCCTATAACACTTGTCTTTCTCAAAATCACACTTTCACTTCCAAATTTACCTTCTAAAGCAAGTCACTATCGGGTTTTGAGTTTGAGAGCAATTTCAACCAAACCAATCACACACACACCTCATAAACATAATATAGAAGTGATCCAAACACTTAAACAACATCTGGAACACCATATTCTCAAAATCACCAGCCATCTGTACAAGCCTTTGACAGATTTGCAGTTGAGGTGCCAAATCAAGTTCCAGCTCAATTCAATCCACTCCAAGCATTCAGATACACTCCATAGCACCTAGGGAAGCTGTCCACATCATTGGAACCAAGCTGTAACACCTATAACCCAAAACACGATCACCAGCTGTAAGAGGTAAGCCTCAACTTGGTCATCTCATGATTCATACATATTTCCTCGCACAATAATTTTGCCATATGTTCATAATCATATATGGAATGTTTCCCCTCCATTAATTGCTTTGTATGAATCGTGTGTGGAATTTCTGAGACTTCATGCAGAATTTAGGGTTCTTGAGGTTTCTCTTTGATTTCTTATTCCATATTTAAAATAAATGAATTAAAGGCCATAGACATGATCGTGAGGTGAAAACGAGTAGATTGATATGTGGATTGTATGATTTCATCAAGTATTTAGTGAGATTGAAGAGAAAATGCAAATCTGGGCAAAACTCAGAACACGCGTGTGTTCTTGGGTGTTATTGGCGCCCTTTTTAAAAAATTCAAATATCTGAATTTTGTGATTTTATTTAATTGATTCAAAAATTAATTTCTCTCTGAATTTTAATGATTTTGAGTTGATTCTTTTTTTAATAATTCACAAAAATGTTGAAATATTTTAGTTTACAAAAAATTCCCAAAAATATTATTTATTTCCTATACTTGATATTTTTTTGAAAGATTTAATTTTTATTTGTTTTTTGACATTTAAAATATTTTTTCCTTCTTGATTTTCCAAACTTAATTGGTTTTCAATCATTTTGTGGATAAAAACATGATTTTTGAAACATTGATCCAAGATCACCACTCATTTTTCACATATTTTCAATAATTTTTATTAATTTTTAAACAAAATTAATTCCATTTTAGACAAAATTAGGGTTTTGATTAATTCCACCCTCATCAATTTTTTTAAACACTCATGGGCCTCTAATAGAGTGTAAGACCCAACCCCTCTTTGAAACCAAAATTGTTTTGGCCTCAGTCATTGTATAAGACCCACGGTGTTTTCAAAAATCTCGGCGCGATTGCCAGTTTAAAATAAAACCACTTGGGCCTCTCCCTGAGTTGTAAGCCCCATTCTTTCCCTTAAAATTACTCATGGGCCTCTAATAGTGTGTAAGGCATAATCCTTTTTTAACCAAAACATTTTTGGGCCTCATACATTGTATAAGTCCCTCTGCGTAAAAAATCTCGGCGCGATCTCCATTTTCAAACAAGAAAATCATCTAGGCCAACCCTTGTGTTGTAAGTCTCATTTCTTTTCTTTAAATATTATTTAGGCTTCTCCTTGAGTTGTAAGACCCAACCCTTGTTGTACATAAAACCTTTTTGGGCCTCACACATTGTATAAGTCCCTCTGTACATTTTCAAAACAACGGTGCAATCACTATTTAACCTTGGGCCTCTCTTCGAGTATAAGCCCTACAATCTTTTCAAAACAACTTCCCTTTTGATTTAGATTCAAATATACATGTTGTTATCAAAACTTTCTTTAATTTCTTTGAACAACTAATAATACAATATGGAAGCTTGCTCACCTGTAAGTTTTAACGACTTTCATTTACACACTTTCATATATAAATAACTGTATTATGGGAAGCTGCGCATGGTTTGTCTTCTTTCATACCCTTTTAAAATACTTGTCATATATCAACTGTATATATACTAGTATAGTTATTTAGAGTTTTCCCTGGCAACTAGGTCTAGAACTAGGTAAAGCCCTGTTGGTCACTCTTAAATACAAACAAAACTAGATTCCCATAGGATTTCCAGATACAGTCTTCCCTTCTCTTGGGGTTAAACAATATGGAACAAAGAGAAAGGCAGTATTCTCGGTGAACCTTTTCTCAGATTGTCACCCCTAGAAATTGTCAAAGAAATTCTACTCCCCGGAGTTGATCTATTCTCTGTGAATAGCATCTCTTTAGTTTCTTCAAACCTCAAAACTTTCACTAAATGATTTATTCTCTGTGAATAACATTTCTTGAACTTTTCTTGGTTTGGGACCCACAGGCTTCCTAAAAGCATCCCCGCCTCCTTTTGGGCTTTGTACAAGAACCCTTCGGCTTCTTAGAAGTTCTCATGCCTTCTCTTGGGCTTAATACAAGGACCCTGACGACCTCTTAAAGGTATAAGACAGAACTTAGTCATCCTTTGCTAGAGCAGTCTTTCCAGTGTCAGACCTCATGCCACTTTAGGGTTAATTCTCATCCCTTAATGCCCTTGCCTCATCTTGGGCATCATACAAAAGATAAAACTCTTCCACACTAGTAGACTTGGACAGTCTAATCCCCTTGAGTCTCAAAGACATTCTCAAGTTCCTTACAACTATAGGAAAAACCCCGGCCATCCTAGATCGATCTCCAACAGAAACCCAGCCTCTCTCATGAGAGTTCCCCGACCAGGGTCAACACTATCTTAAATCAGAACCTTAGGGTATCTGACATCTCAACTCTTCTATAATCCTCAGCAAGAGTTGATTCCCCACTTGGACCTGCCTGGGGATCTAAATTATCCCCGACAAAAGATAGCCTCCTCTTAGGCTTTGTATAAGGACATTTCCTCAGCAGAAAGCTAGCCTCCTCTTAGGCTATGTATAACGATCCTTCCTCAGCGAAGTCAGCCTCCTCTTGGGCTTTGTACAAATGATTCTCCCCAGTGGAGCTAACCTTTCCAGACTCTCTTGTTGAGTCAATCACTTTTTAGACTCTCTTGTTGAGTCAACCACCTTTTCAGACTCTCTTGTTGAGTCAATCACATTTTAGACTCTCTTGTTGAGTCAATCACTTTTTAGACTCTCTTGTTGAGTCAATCACCTTTTCAGACTCTCTTGTTGAGTCAATCCCGTTTTAGACTCTCTTGTTGTGTCAATCACTTGTCGGACTCTCTTGTTGAGTCAACCTTTTTTAGCCTCAATCTTGGGCTTTGTACAAGACAGATAAAAATACTCTCTCGTTGAGTCGATCTTTGTCCAAACTTGGTATAAAGATTTCCCCTAGTAGGAGCTAGCCTCGTCTCAAGTTGTGTAAAATACTTTCTCCAGCTTGTCCAGCCTCCATCCTGGGCTTGGTACAGGACAGATAAAAACACTCTCTTGTTGAGTCAAACCCTTTAGCCTCAATCTTGGGCTTTGTACAAGACATAAATATCCCTCTCTTAAGCTTGGGACACACATCTTCTCCAACAGAGTCATTTCCTCCCAGCCTTCCTTTAGGCTTTGGGGAATGATTTTCCCCCAAGAAGAGTCAAACCCATTTCAGCCTCCTCTTAGGCTTTGTATAATGATTTTCCCAGTAAGGTCAGCCTCAAATCTTGGGCTTTATACAAAATCAATCATACTCTCCAACAGAGTCAATCTTCGTTCATCCACAATCTTGAGCTTTGTACAAGACACATACAAACCCTCCCCAGCGGAGTCAAAATCCCCTTTTGCCTCAATCTTGGGCTTTGTACAAGACAGACAAAACATTTTCCCTGGAAAAGTCAAACTTCTAGCCTCCTCTTAGGCTTTGTATAAAGAAATCCCCTAGCCGAGTCAATTAACCTTTTAGCATCAACCTTGTGCTTTGATCAAGGCACACAAAAATCAATAATCCTTCTTTAGAGATGACAAATTCTCTCTCAGTCAAAACCTTTTAGCTTCAATCTTGGGCTTTGAACAAGACACCAAAACATCTCTTTCCTCCCTTAGAATAGGAGGAAATATGATTGCTCTGATTTCCCTGTTTCGTTTAAACAGGAATACGTAGGCATAAGACTGCGAAATCTTAGCGAGCATACTAAACAAAAACTCTAGGTCCATTACCTTCACACATCAATCAAACCTTAGGTCCAGTACCTTACAAAAAACTTCAGGAATAATCCAAACATCAACAAAAACTCACTCACTAACTCAAATTTCCCAAGAAACTTTCCCAACCCATTAACAGATAAACACCATAAATTACAAAGCGAAACCTAGAGCTAATATCCTATGGATAACCACATATAGGATGGGAAATTGACAACTCCCCATTGTATAACCTGACCCAGAACCCCCAAACTTTTTAAAGCATTTGTTCGGTTAAACATTCACATGCTAGGTTAGTTTTAGATAGCTTCCATTTCCCTTCCAGCTTCACGGGATAAATAAGAAATCAGAAAGTAGCACCCACTCCTCCTCATTGCGGTGAGAAAAACCCAGCGATAAGGTGGTCGCGTCACCGACATAAATCGCTCGCTACAGGTTCAACACCCACCCAGACCATTTTGCCATTTTCTCTCATATTTTGCTATTTTTCTTATTTTTTTGTTTTTTTTAATTAATTCCAAAATTAATTTCTCTCTCAATTTTAATTATTTTTTATTGGGTTTTTTTTTAAAATCCCAAAAAATGTTGAAATATTTTATTCCACAAAAAAATTGAATTTATATTACTTATTTAATATATTTTGAATTTTGCAATTAATTTCATTTTTATTTGTTTTCAAACATTTTAAAATGAGATTTTAACCTTGATTTTTCAAAACCAATTGAATTTCCAGCCTTCATGTGATTAAACATGATTTTTAAAAACATTGTTCAAAATTTACAACTTGTTTTTCAATATATTGGGTATTTTATATCATTTATTACTTATTTTTCTTTGAAAATTATATTTGTAAAAGAAATTAGGGTTTCCTCTTGATCAAACTTCTTTTCAAAGACACTTTGGCCCTCTTGATAGAGTGTAAGTCTCATCCCTTTGTAAATAAACCTTTTTTTGGGGCTCAGTCATTGTATAAGTCCTTGTACGTTTAAAAAAATCTCGGCGCGATCGTTGTTTTCAAACAATTTTAAACTAGGCATCCCCTTGGTTGCAAGTCCCATTTTTCTTCTTTTTCAATAACCCTTTGGGCCTCTTTGAAGAGTGTAAGTCCCATCCCTTAGTACATAAACCTTTTGGGGCCTCATTCATTGTATAATTCCCGATACAATTTTAAAAATCTCGGCGCAATCGCCATTTTCAAGACAATTTTCATCTGGGCCTCCCTTTGGTTGTAAGTCCCATTTTTCTTCTTTTTCAAACACTTTTTGAGCCTCTAATAGAGTGTAATACCCAACCTCTTTTGTACACAAACTTTTTGGGCCTCAATCATTGTATAAGACCCGATACAATTTTCAAAATAACTATGTGATCGCTGTTTGTCATCTGGGCATCTCCTTGAGTTATAAGCCCCAACTCATGTATAAAAATAACACTTTTGGGCCTCTAATAGAGTATAAGATCCATCCTCTTTTGTAAATACAATAAATTTGGGCCTCAGTAATTGTATAAGTTCCTCTGTTGTTTTCAAACCTACGACGCGATCGTCGCCTTTTCAAAAGAATTAATCTGGGCCTCTCCTTGAGTTAAGCCACAAACTTCCTTTTAAAACAACTTTCCTTTTGATTTAGATACAAATTTATAGTTGTATCAAAACTTTCTTCAATTTTTTTAATAACTAACCATACAGCTGTGGTTATAATGCTGGAAGCTTGCTTACCTGTAAGTACTACTTTACTCTTCAACATACCTGTTTATATATATTTCATCAGTATATACTTGTATATATATATATATATATATATATATATATCTGCTTAGAGTTTTCCACGACAATTAGATCTATGATTAGATCAAGCCAGCGGTCACTCTTTCAACACTGTCAAATCTAGTTCCCCATAGGAAATTCCAGATACAATCTTGCCTCCTCTTGGGCTTATACAATATGGAACAGAGAAAGGCATTATTCCTGGCGAAACTTTTCTCAAAACTGTCACTATTAGAAATTTGTACAAGAAATTCATTTCCCCAAAGAGGATTAATTGCCAGTGAAACCTCTTTTGAATTTCTTCAAACCCTCAAACTGTTCACTAAAGAAAGGATTATTTCTGGTGAAACCTTTCTTGAACTTTTCTTAGGTTTGGACCCACAGGCTTCCTAAAAGCATCCCCATCCTCCTCTTGGAATTTGTACAAGGACCCTTAGGCTTCTTAGAGGTTCTCAGCCACCTATTGGGCTTAGTACAAGGACCTAAAGACCTCCTACAGGTATAGGACATAACTTTGTCATCCTTTGATAGGTCAATCCTCCAGAGAGTCAGAAACTCAAAACATCAGAACAATTTAGGATTGATTCTCATCCCTTAAAACATCAGTTCTTGGGCATCATACAAAGATTATTCTCCAACTAAGTGTCAACCTCTTTATACCAGTAGACTTGGACAGTCTCATCTCCTTTTGGATCTTAAAGAAACCCTCAAGTTTCCTAAAAACACAGGAGAAACCCTGATCATTTCATCAATTCATCAACAGAGTTAAAACCTCCAAAGGTTAAAAAACTCAATCTTTAAGCTTTCATTTTAAATTTCCCCAATTTGAACCTGTCTCTGGATCTCAATAATCCTCAGCAGAAGTTAGCCTCCTCTTAGGCTTCATATAAGAGATTCCCCAACCAGCCTCCTCTTAGGCTTTGTATAATGACCATCTCTCTTCAGTTTTAGCCTCAATCTTGGGATTTGTACAAGACAGATAAAATATTCTCATTTGAGTCCGTCAAATTCCCTTTTAGCCTCAATATTGGGCTTTGTACAAGACACATATGAAACCTCCCCAGTGGAGTCAATTCTCTTTTAGCCTCAATCTTGGGCTTTGTTGAAGACAGATAAAGCTTCTCCCAGTGGATTCAATTTTTAGCCTCAATCTTGGGCTTTGTACAAGACAGACAATTCACCCCCTCTTTGAGACCACACATGTACTTATAATTGGTATCAGAGCATGTTCAAGTAATTTGCTCTTGTGATCTAGAATGGCTTCCGCAAACCCAGTAATTAGAGATGGTGGAAGCAATAACAAGCCTCCATTGTTCTGTGGTGAATAGTTTGATTTTTGAAAAATTCATATGAAGGCACATCTAGAAGCACAAGAAGAAGATATTTGGGATGCTGTACAAAATGGTCCATTTATTCCTACTAGTGTTGTCGATGGCGTTGAGACTAAAAAGATTAAAAATTCATGGAATGAAGATGATAAGAAGAAGGTACTCTATGACAAGAAAGCAATCATAATACTTAAAAGTGCACTTAGCATGGATGAATTCTTTCGTATTTCTCAATGCACAATGACGAAGGAAATATGGGATATGTTAGTAGTAACTCATAAGGGAACCGCTGAAGTAAAAAGATCAAGATTGAATACATTATGTCAAGAGTATGAATTATTCAGAATGCAGCCAAGAGAATTAATCCTTGCTCTACAAAAGAGATTTTTTCACTTAACTAATCACCTTATTGCTCTCGATAATACTTTTACTAATGATGAATTAAATCTTAAAGTTCTTAGGTCTTTAACTAGGAAATGGCAACCAAAGGTTATAGCGATATCAGAAAAGAAGAGTCTTTCTACCATGATGCCCACTTCCTTGTTTGGAAAACTTCAAGAACATGAAATAGAACTTGAAAGATTAGAGCAACATGATATACAAGTAAAGGATTCAAAAGATGTTGTATTAAAGACAATAGTCAAATTTCATGATAGTAATACAGAGGAGGAATCAACTGATGAAGATGATGATCTTATTAAAAAGTTTGAAAAGTTCTTAAGAAAATAAATGAAAAAGGAGATCATTCACAAAGAAGTGCCAACAAGGAGAATTACATGTTTTGAATGTGGAAAAAGGGGACAAGTCAAGAGAGAATGTCCTACACTTGAAAAGAAAGAAAAATTCAAAAATAAGAATCACAAAAAGGAAAAGAAAGCATATGTAGCATGGGATTATAATGAAATAACTTCATCTTCAGATGAAGATCATGCATGTAAGGCATTGATGGTCTCACATCATTTAAGTGATGAAAAACATGAGGTTAATGATTCCGAAACTGATGATATTCTATCTTATGATGAATTACATAGTGTTTTTCATGAATTATATGACGAACTTTTGAAAATTTCTAGAAAATGTTCAAGTCAAAAGAAAATTATTTTAAATCTAGAAAGTAATGATAATAACATTCTACTGGAGTTAGACTTAGTAAAAAAATTCAGCATGCAATAATTGTTCATCTTTTGAGTCAAAAATTGTTGAATTAAACCAAGTCATTATGAAATATGAAAATGAATTAAAAAAATGTAAAATAAAAAAAAGAACTTGTTGTAAATCATCATAAACGATTTTATAATAAGAATCATATTTTTTGACCTACTTGTTCCTATTGTAAAGCAAAAGGTCACACTACTAATGCTTGTTACATAATAAATTATGGTATTCCTTGTAGTGAGTATGTGTGGGTGAGGAAGTTATCTAACCCAAAACGACCCAAAGAAAGTTGGGTACCTAGATGTAACTAATTGTTTTGTAGGTATTTAAAGGTCATATGCTAGCATCATGAAATCAAGATTGATCTTTCAAGACACAAGACCATATAATATGGTAGTTCTAAAAGTTTCATTGATTAAAAAGATGTTTTGAAGAAGCATCAATATTGATATCAACTTTGACGTTGAAATCTTATGAGGGAGATAAGTTTCTAATTTTGTGCTATTAATTTTCAATTATAAATATATCCTTCCTATGTTATCACCTTGCTTTGTACTTTATTCTACTTTGTCTTCTTTTTGATAATGTCAAAAGGGGGAGAAATAGTAGGTATTGTATTTGTTATTGTTCATAATTCTTTCAGGGGAGAAAGCCTTGAATTGCAAAAACAAGGGGGATATATACAAGATAGGGTGAGATTCTAGTTGCTACTTAAAATTTCAGAAAGTCACATATTGAAGCAACCCATTGATGAACAAGTAAAATTTCAAAGGATTATTTGTCATCATCAAAAAGGGGGAGAATGTGAAAAGAGTTCTTCACCAAAGTGTCCCCAATTTCTTTTGCGGACTTACATTAGACCCAAGAAGAGACACACCTTTCTAGCAAGAAGAAAGATATTGAAAACTTGAGGTCTCCCCTTCGAAGAGGAGAAACAACTCAAGCGTTTTATTTAGCTACAAGGGTATCAGTCGAAAGATAAGACACACAAGTAATCAACCTCTATCTCCATTTAACCAAAAATGATAAATCAACTGGTCGAAGATCCCTAACACCTTACCCCATTTTACTCTTAAGTTTACAAAAAATATCCTATGGTGCTCTGTTCTTACAAGTACAATCATCAACAGATGCTCTTTGGTGCGTTTGATGATGGTATCACCTAATGTCAAGAGGCCTCTGATGATGGCATCTATCAAGGAAGCTTGATCAAGCCTCATCAGTCAAAAGAAGTCAAATCCCAAAATGAAGTGTTGTATCAATGATTAATCAAGCAAGGGATCTTGAAGCTTCAAGGTTGTGAAAGAGATGAAGTGTGAGAGCTTTCCAGGTCCTTCGTATGAGTGATTAATGTATTGTAAAAGTGTAATAGTATCTCCTAAGATACTAAGGAAACTCTCTATCTCTCTCTCTCTCTCTCTCTCTCTCACACACACACACACACACACAATTTTTTTGAAGCCTTTATCAATTTATTAAAACACCTAAAAATGATTTATGCATGTACCTAGTTGGTTATTATCTTGATTAAAACCTTATGAGTGTTATTTACACTAGATAATCAATTATAGCTCTAAGGTTAATCAGATATTGTACTTGCTAAAAAATTACAAATACATAGCAACCCTAAGCTGGTTGAGGTTGCCAGAGGCTTTAATTTTAATGTGGGGTGAGAGCAAGATCATGAGAGTGAGAAGCTCTATTTTAGGGGGTATTTATGATGGATTAGATTGCCATTTATAGAGGCCTATAGGTTTTGGATTAAGGGGATCCTAAGAAGTAGTAACCATTCCACCTTGACCATGAAGCCCGTGGACTGCCTACTTCTTCATAATCATGGTCATGATTGCTTCCACATATGGTTATGGATAACATACACGTCACTATCCAAGTTTTCTCCATGGGGCGAGCCATTGGTGGGGATGAGTCATGTTTAGGCGACATACCCTTAGGTGGTCGCCAACTACGGGTTGGTCCCTGTGTCGTCCCATGCACACCTTTGTAAATATATCACTTAAATCCCCTCAAGCATAAGGAGTTATAAAGGGAGATGTGATTAAGCTCTTTCTCCATATAGTTCAAGTTGTTCATTCCTTCCAAGCGAGCCCCGTAGTTGGGGGTGAGTTCCTCAATTAACGACGAGTCCTTCGGTTATGGGCAAGTCCCTCAGTTAGGAGTAAATCCCTCATTTAGGGTCGAGTTTTCAAAAGTAGATACACCATGAGGGGGCTTTGGGTGAACCTTTAGGTTCCGCATGAATGTTATGCTTCCAGTCAATTTATTTCATAGATGTCAAAACATTAATCAGTTATGAAAACTTAATCGTTTAGTGGGAAAGAAGCACTTATGGCATTTAATGTTGCTTATGATGGCTTTCATGGGGAAACTCAGTCTAGATTTATGTCCTTAAATTCTGATTCAGAGAGGATCACGAGATTTTGTTGAAAGATTAGGTTCTCAAGAACATGGCATGAAGAGGATGTAATTTTAAAGCCGTGTTCAAAAACGAAAAGAGCCAATATGACTATGCTAGGTGGTTTACCCACTCTTTATTTCTAATTGCACCTCTCTGTCATTCACGAGTTAGGGGTCTTGATACCTTTCGCGCCCATTCGAAGCAGAATTTCTAGAAACTACTAATGTTGCCCCATCTCAAATCATGTTAAACCTCTGAAGCATCCTTAGGGCCTTTGATATTATCTATCGCCACCTGGGTGTCCTCCCCTCCGCGGGGTATTCTTTTACTTTTATAGTGTGGCAGTCCTCCCTAATAATTGTTAGGTGACTTTACGTTCTTTGCTTGGTATGGGTTTGTTGGAGTCCTATGCGGAGACTTATGAGGATTGAAAAGATAGATTTGTGAGAGTTAGAGGGCGAGATCGAGCCTTTACGGGGACTACAAATACGACATGTGCCCCTCCCCCCTCCCGTTTTCCTTTGTAATGGACAAATAACCCTCATCTTAATAAAGGGATAGACTCGGGCAACCTCCATCGCCTTGAGCAAAAGGTGATCCAGGTGTTGAGATACTTTTGGCTTATGAGCTCTCGCATTCTAATCACCCTAGATCAAGGAGACAACGACATAACTAAACAGTAACTTAGTCAGGGCGGGTCCAATCATCTCGGAGGCCCCGTTCAAATTTAAAAAATGGGCCTAAACTTAAAAAAAACAATTATAATAATTAAAAAAACACATCAAAAATATAATTATGTATTAATCAAAAGTAAATTTAATTATAATTATTTTGAGTTTTAATCAATCTCAATTTTTATATGTATTGGGTTTTTATCATATTATTTTTTTTAATTTATTGGATTTTTATTATAACATTTTATTTATTTATATTAATATTTATGAAAAAAAAATTGGACCTTTCAAAATCTGAGGCCTTCCAAAATATGGGGCCCTGTGTTGTAACACATGTTGCACTTGCACAGGGCCGGCCCTGAACTCAGTAAACTTTAGGGCCTAAAGGGAGCCTTCTTACCTGATTTCTTTGCCTCATTGATTTACATATTTTGACATGTTTATTTTGCAGGGAAAGTGTCTAGAATCTCACTTTCCTCAATGAGAGATCAATTGGTTCAGATGCAGGATGAACATTAACCCACGACCATATTTCAAGATTGACCTAGGGGTTTTTTGGTGGCTGGAAGAAAGAGATATCCTTTGAGGGTGATGCTCGCCCTCTAAAGAGCTAAAGACAGAAGGAAGGTCCCTCGAGAGAAAACCAGATAGTCGATGAGGGAAAAGGGGTATGTGGAGAGCTTATTCTAATGTTGGAAGCTCCTCGATCCTCGTTATGGAGTGACTCTTATTTAAGTATGGTTGAGTTTACTAGGAGGTTCCTATCTTTTCCTGAGAATTTTTTCGTTGATTATCAGACACTCCTCAACAATTCTTTTCCCTACTTGACGAGATTTTCATAAGTTCAAATATTGAGATGTCTCTTGGTGGAGAGAGTCCTGCAAAAAATCATCTCCAAATTAGTGGTGATTTGAAGTCTCAACTTGATTTTGTCACACGGGCCTCCAAGAGCGTTATAGGGTAGTGGAATCCTTGGTGAATGAATGGATCAATTTGAAAGTCCTCCTAAAAAGGTGTCTTTAAAAGCACATATCTACGGTGAAGGGCGAATGTTTGAAGGGATCCCTCAAAAATGTCCTCATCTTTATAAAAGATCTTGAGGAAGATGCATCCTCGCTCAAGGATGAAGCGGTGATAAGTATTTTGTGAGGAAGAAAGAACAAATAACCCTATTTTACCAATGGCTTGGACCTAAGCCGAATGGACTTGTTGAAGGTGGTTCGAGACAGTCATCTAGTGGACGATGAGTAGGTCCCTTGGTGATTCTTATGCTCCTTGGTATCCTTTTTGTAACATGCATTTTTCATGGATTTTTGCCCTTTTTTGGGAACATTATTCTCTACTTATACAAGATTTTTTGTGCTTATAAACTTTTTTTAGTTTCCATAAGGGTAATAAGAATTCTCATGTAAGGATCTCGAGTTTTTAATCGCCTCAAGGGGCGACAAGGATTCTTTGTAAGAATCCCACATGTTTTATCGCTCTAGAAGGACGGCAAGAATTTCTTGTAAGAACAAATGTTTTACCGACTCATAGGGAGACAAGGATTTCTTGTAAGAATCCAACGAGGATTTCCGTTGTCGAGATTTTCGACAACATCCCTGAACATTGAAGGCATGTAAGGCACTGTCGGGATTTGGTTGCATTGGTCTGACGTGCAAAGTGTCTGCGACAAATTCCCTAAACTTTAAAGGTGCGCAAAACGTCTTGGAGATAAGATGTTGGATCCCCATGGATGAATCTTTGACGCCCTTTGAGGAGATAAATGTTGGATCCCTACAAGGAATCTTATCGTCCCATGGAGGCGATAAACTATGGAGACAATGATGGCTCACAAATAAAGCAGTCTTCCGTTGTAGTAGTCAGTTGTTCCACCTCAGGAGTCACAACTGAGGTAGTAGTCACATCTATTGTCGAGGAAATAAGTGTAGTCGATGCTAAAATACCTGGAGGAGAAGTAGCAGCAACAACAGGAGTCATATGCATTGACCATATAATTCAGTCGAAAGATCTTATTCTTCGGAAAATTCTAGAGCCTTATATAACTGATCCATGTTATCTGCAAAGCACAAGTTACACTTGTTTAAAAAAATGGTGCCCCATGCCTCCATCCTCACAAAATATTTTCTACCGCTCAAAACTATGAAGGCATTGACTATCACGCAGGTATAAATCCATTTCTTCTTTTGCTTAGAAGGGAGTACCTTGTCCATACCAAATCCCTTTTCATAACCGATCCCTTGATACCAAGCATACACATCGTCTTTCCTTTTCACCTCCTTGGAAGACAGAGGTTATAGTCCAAAATGGTAACAAGAAAGAGGCTGGTGGAAGTGAGATCTAAACCAATACTTTAAAAAACCTCTTTTTTAAGAACGGACACATCCTACTGGGTCTAAAGACAAACAAAAGGCAAAATGAGCCTCATAAGTGACATGTTTCACCAGCATTAAACGTTCAATGAAATTACCCCAATAACTGGTGAAATGGATGAACCAAGGAACCTGGGGTGACGGGAGACCAATCCCTGATCATGAGTATCATCCTGAGAGGTACAAGCCACATAAAAAAAGATTGAAAAAGAACTCCACAAAATATTTCCAAGACACATACTCGGCGCAAAATTGGATCACTTTCATGAAATCCCATGCTTCGAGATGAATATGCAAGGGGGCAACTCTCAAACGCTCAATCATGGTCACCTCAAAATCAGAGAAAAGAAAGTGCATCCCCAACACGGAGAAGAGGAATTTACATAGTGGAATTGAACAGTCCTCAAAAGAGCTACATATCCTCTCCTCCGAGCCTACAAGGAGACTAAACCAATCTGAGGGGTTTTCGACTGTAATGTTAGTGTTTGTTATAACCTCAGCAATATTCAAGATGGAAGGATCGTTTATCAGCTTTATAATGATCGTTGATACTGATCTAAGAGACGATATTAGACTTCCCTTGGCATTCAAAATGAAACACAATTTAAACATCACTAGATTCGTGACCATTCATCCGCATATATAGTTGGACAAAGTTACCAGCATGTTCCTTCTTTTGATAGGAAACTTCTATTTCATCCTCGGTCAAGACAGAAAGAGGCACAAAAAATTCAGCAGAACTCTCGCCCCATCGACTCTCTTTGAAAATAAACCCTCTGAAGAATCTGAGGAAGGGGCTTTGTCTGAAAAGGAGTCACCGGACACTCATTATGTTTCAGAATCTCTAGTCAGAGAGGTAACCTTCGATACAGAATCCCTGTGAGCATATAGAGGGTCGTGCGATGCGAGCTTCATTCCCCTTTTCGAAGAAGAAGAAACACTACCCTATGAATCATTCTTTATGATAATAGGTTTATCATCCATTTTAATGAAAATACAACAAATGCTTGAATGAAAAGATGAAGTGAAGAGAAGGTGCCTTGAAATGTAAGGTTAGAGGAAGTAAAGAAGAAGGCCGAAAGTCATAGCTTTGAATGTGTGGCGACAACTACTCCTGTAAAAATTGTCTCAGAAAAGAGGGATAAAATCAAATGAAACAAGGTAAACTCAATCAACAAGATTGAAAAAATGTTTCTCCACATTCCCTTTATCCTTATATAGGCAAAAACAATCGATCGGATTTGATTGAAAGTAAAAGGAAAATGTGGATCAAAGGTCAGATTTTGTCTTTGGGAACACAATCCCACTCAAATGCACTCAAGTACATTGTAAGCTACATCTCTCAATTCCACACCTTTTTAGGTCACATGTCAAGAAATGAAACTAAGAAACGTCTAAATAATGGGACTGCATTTAATGCCCGCGTCTCTCGTTATGCTTTGGTAAAACCAAAGCAGCACATGACAGTCGACACTTGGACAACCACTCCCAAAGGCAGACCACAACTGCTAAAAGCTTCCCCCGGCATCGAAAGTGCTCAATGAGTTTTAGGGGTAACTTTTCCGTGTCGGCCAAAGGGCCAAGGACACAGCGCTCCGCATTGGGCAAAAACCCAATAACACGAGGTCCATTTATCCGACCTGCTCCATTAACCTTAAGGTATAACCACCTTCACAAATAATTTTTCAGGTACACAATCTCTAATCTCCACTTTCACTTCGATTATCTTGAACCCTAGAGTGACTTGGGTGTGTGAGTGCTAATGATGCAGGTACCCTCCCTACCTCTGATCCGCCGTATCAGAGATTAGCGTTAGTTCAAGATTAATGTGCTTGATTGCAGAAACAACATGATTGCAACCTTTGATCCACTGTGTCGCACCAGTGAATCACTTAGGAGGCTTTGCCCGTCGTAGTTTCCATGATCCTCTCCATTTTCTAGTTCTTCAATGAAACCAAATTATTTTAAAAAGGAATAATCAAATAAACATCTATTTTATTCTTGAGTTTTTAGGACACAAGTTGCACAACTTGTTTGATCTAAAACTCGTTTTTTCACAATAAATTAATATAAAATAAATTCAGTCAAACACATCTCAATAAATTTCTTTTTGCAATTAATATTTTTTTACTTAATCAAATTAAGACATTTAAGTGTGGTAACGCAACAAAGGTTTTTTTTTATTAAAAATCAACTAACACACAAAAATTTTCTACCTAATAATTAAGTAGCTTTGAATTCTCTATCACATTAAGAGATATGTAGGAGCAAGGTTCAACTCTTGTCAAACACAGTAATAATTTTTCCCTTTTTTTATAAACGTTTTATTTAATATTTAGTTTTAATTTGTATTTAATAATAAGAAGAAAATAAATATATTAAAAACTAATAATATTTTGCATAATTAATTAGTGGTAACCATTTTTTAAATGAATGTCGTAGAGTGCTAATATTTTTCTTACGCATAATCGACTCCCGAATCTAAAATTTGATTTTAAAGACTATTATTAATTTTAAAAAGTTTTATCTATGTTTTCTCAATTTTAATATACTTTGATCGTGACTTCATTATTTTTGGAGCAACCCTCGAATTTTAAGGCTTCAACATTTTGCGGTTTTGATTTTTCTTTTGGAATCTCTGATCTGTAAATGGTAGTGTCGATAGTCTGAGGTGTAACCTATTTTTCTTTTAGGAGAAACTCTGTAGTTTGGATGTTTCATTTGAAGTTCTTTCAACTTTCGTGTTAAAAAAAATTATGAATTAATGCAACATATGTACATTTTTAGACCATTTTAACGAAGAAAAAGAAATACATTTTAGATTTTTTTCTAACAGCAAGTTCATTGAAATAGAGAACTAGGGGTACTCTAACCCTTTACAAGCCCAAAGATACAAGGAGAAATTCCCCACCAACAACATTTAAGATAAGAAATACAAATGATCCATACAAATATCTTGATAATTAACGTTGGAATACAGAATATCTCCTAACATCGACCATCTGCAAACTAAAAAATTAATATACCAAACAATGTCATTCAAATTGCATCTCCCTTCGTTAAATGAAACATCATTTATTGACTTCCACAATTCCTAAACAACCGCCAATCAAATGATATCTAAATTACCCTTATTAGAAAAAGTTTTAAAGAACCCACTCCACGATAAGAAATGCTTCCAAGAAGGGCCAATAAAACTCAAGGAGTAACCAATCCAAACTCCTACAAGCTCCCAAACTTTTTTTGACACCGGACAAACAAAAAAAAGATTAAAATCTTCCTCCAATTGGAGACACAACACACAAAGAGCATCATGATTCGTAAGACATAAACCTCGTTTAATCAATTGATCATTAGTATCCACGCAGTTCAAGAAAACCCTCCATCCAAAAGCTTTAATGTTTGTCGAAACCGATGAATTCCAAAGAGAACAAAATCCCCTATTCCGATCCTCCACCATTATAACTAGATCCTTAGCCTCCCTAAAGCCTTTCTAACCAATAGTAGCAGTATAATGGGTGGGATCAATCTTTCCCTATTCCACTACATCCACTTGGCCAGCGATAGGAGTAACAACTAATAAAACATTCTGCAGCTGAAACATTCTGCTTCTAACCGAGGCACCATCTTGCTGCTGAATCCCGCAACCCCCCAATACCAAACAACATTTGTCCAAGTTCCCATTTTCAAGAAATTTAGTGACAAAATCCTAAGTCTCAAATAAACTTTAATGCATGTCGTAGTTTAATCTAAGTTCCCCTATGATTGTAGTTATTTATGCTTAAAATAACATTTTTTTAATAAGCAATGATTCCATAAAAGGGAGTATAAGGTGTACTCCGACCAATACAAAAAGCCAAGTTACCCCATCGTCCTATAACAAAGAAGAGGTAAAATGTTCCAATCATAAAAGTTACAAGAAACAAAAGAATTACAAGTCAAGCCCATCCAAAAACAAGACCTATGAATAATTATCGTCATACATTCGTCGAAATTGAAAACAACCCTTTTGAATAGAACGACATTACGCATCAACCAAATGCTCAAAACGGAGGCCAACAAAATCACATTGATAGTTAGTCTATAACTTTTATTTTTCACATTCTTACAAAACAAGAAAAAGTCTACAAACTCTTCAATAGACAAGAACAATTTGTTCCCTATCCAAGACATGACCTTAGCCTAAATTCTTCTTGAGAAAACACACTCACCAAAGAGATGCAACAAGGATTCATCATTCCTAAAACAGAATACACATCATAAATCTCTATCATCCGTCAATATACCCTTCCTAACCAATTGGTCCTTAGTAGGAATCCTATTGATAATAAATCTCCACCCAAAAAGCGTAATATTCGATTACACCTTAATGTCCTACAGATAAGCTAATGCATCTAACACTTCTACCACAAATAACCCTTTATTAGACAACGACAAGAACACATTGAAACAAGAGTTTACCGAGAATTGGCCATTGTCTTCCATCATCTATTCAACATCGTCGTTCATATGTTGCAGCAAAGCCACCTTCGACATCATCTCTTTGATTTCCTCCCAATGAGTAGCATCAAGACCTTCAAGATTATGCACAATATTTTAGAAATGCCAAGACCTAACATCACCAGACCATGAGCCAGCATCCGCCACAGTCATGTTTTTATCAACGACAACTGCGAAAACATTCGAAAATGCATTCTTCAGGGACTGGTTATCTAGCCAGATAGCATGCCAAAAGATTAAATACTATTAAACTTCACATTGCTCAACATAAATATATTTACCTCATAATGAGAAAAGCATATACATCAACACTGGATCTTAGGCTAAACATTCTTGAACGCATAATGAAAAAGAAATGAAAACTTAAAGGTAACAACTTGTGTTCTTGCAATTTGTAGTCAGCACGAGACAAGTTATTTCATGCCATAAATAACTACCTTCTACTCCCAAGAAGAGAAAAAGAATACTTCCACTCTTGTCTCAACCAACTTCTAAACATTTTTCTCTCAGTAATTTCTCTCAAAATCTAAACCTTTTCTCGTTTCTTCTAAGAGGTCATTTTATAGATAGCCTCTTCTAAGGTTTCGTGAGTCATTGGATCATAGGCATCTTGATTATACATGACATTTGGCCCATGATAACTAGCATATTCTCTGATTTTTTCCCTTACGTACCAGTACTAGGTGCGGTACGCAACACATGCAGATGACAACATGTCATATGGTAGATATACTCTACAGGGGATAAGTCACGCGCTAATTTCTGCGGCTCTACTATTTGCAGACATTTTCACTGTAGCGTTTGGTCTTATCCTTCATTTTTCAGCTTAGCTACTTGCTTTCTTGGCCATTCTATTTCCACCACCTCCTTTCACTTCAGATTTCTTGATTCATTGAACATCTTATGGCTCTGGGTCCTGCTGGGAGTGAGTGTCTTTCTGGAACGCTAGAACTTGTCACTATAAGGACTCCTACGCATGCACAAAACACATAAAATTTACAAAAGGGAGCAACGATAAGTGATTATCACATCATACCTTTAGCTTATTTTATTTTTGATTTCTTGCACTATGCCAAATAAGACCTTAGGCAGCGTTTTTTTTTACCTTAAGCAGCGCTTTTAAGCGTTGTCTATTCGAGTGCTGCTAAAGGTATAGACAACGCTTTTTAATGTAAAAGCTTTGTCTTAAGTGCACTTTACGCAACGCTTTTTGTTAAAAGTGCCGGCTTAAGTGCACTTTAGGAAGCACTTTCTGTTAAAAGTGCTGGCTTATGTGCAGTTTAAGTAGCGCTTCCTGTTAAAAGCGTTGGCTTGGTTGCACTTTAGGCAACACTTCCTGTTAAAAGAATAGGCTTAAGTGCACTTATGGCATTGCTTTTTGTTAAAAGCGTTCGCTTATGGGCACTTTAGGCACCGCTTTATGTTAGAAGTGCTAGCTTAGGTGCACTTTAGACAACATTTTCTATTAAAAGCATTGACTTAAGTATACTCTAGACTACGCTTTCAATTTAAAAACGCTGGTGTAAGTCCTCTTTAGGCAACACTTTCCGATAAAAGCGCTGACGTAAGTGATTCTTAATTTGAATATCAAAATTTTCTCTTCAATTCAAATATCATAAATTCTAAGATTCTCATAATCATAGATTAATATTGTATTGTGATAAATAATAACCATAAGTGAACTAACTTGAATTTGCATAAATTTCATAATCTCTCTAATACAAATTCAAAATTACATATATGGAGAAAAATGCTAACCTATATCTATTCAAAATTATATAATCTCCATGATATATTGAAGTATAATTCCTTATTTTTTTGAAAATACAGTATGTAATTACTTCAATAATATCTTCTCTCAAATCTTTCATGTTTATATACCCTGCATATAAGACATTTATGTGACCAATCAACTTATGTCATATATATCATTTTTATTATATTTCAATCAATATTTTAGTGATCAATCATCATATGTGATAAAATGTTTTTGAAACTAGTGAGTATATATATATATATATATTGAAAATTTTGGTTCACCAAAATGCATTTTTTCAATGGTTGCACTTGAAGTGGTGGGATAAGTAATTTGAAAGTAAGCCAAAATGACACTCAAATATTATATCAGTATCATATTTAAAAAAAAAAAACCTATTAATTAATCTCTAACTTCTAGGTTAACAATTGATAACTTACAAATTTCTCTAAGTAACAATTATTTGACATATCTGTATTCACTCCAATCCTCCTTAATTTCCTTCAATTAATTTTTCAAGTAAATAAAACACTTGAAGTCATCAAAGTACTACATAAAATAACATAATATGATTGAGTTAAAACTAATTAGATAAAAAAATTTTAAGTATCAAAATAATAACTAAATTATAAATCCATACCATTTTTAGAATATGATACTCACTATGTACTCTTATCCGTGTAATGTTGTTTGATTTAGTATTTGATACTCGAGCTCCTATTTGATAGTGTTCCACTGTTTTGTTTATATTGAAACATTTCTATTGACAAACAAACAAGCATCAAATTAAAATTTCATGTCACGAAAGGTATCTCACAATTAAGATAATCACTATAACATCTCTCTTGTCTCAAAATGAAGAAAATGACATAATACTTTCAATATTCATTCTTTTGAATTGTAGAAAATAAATTTTAGTTATTAAATTTGATCCAAAACCACAAATTTAATAGTCAATCGTACAATATCACATATTGCTCTCATTGCCCTACTTGTTTCAATTCTTCCATACAATTCTTACTTTCACTTTATATAGATATAATTAAAAAAAATTATATACTCTGTTAACATGGTTCAATCTAAACAATTATTAAAAATTGATTTCTAAACTCATTATGGTTATTGGTAACCAAACTTAAACTTCACTAAAAACCCACAAAATTAAAAATTAAACCCTAAAGAATCAAATTAAAAATATTTCATTGCAAGCACAAAGAAAAAGAAATAAAAGTTTTCATAAGCACAAACTAAAAAGAATAAAAAAATTTCACAAACCTTAAATAATAATAAAAAAGAAACATAAACCCTACAAAATGAAAGAGAAGAAGTGACAAATTCTAAAAATAATGGAAAAAAATGAAATGAAAAATAAGAGAAATAATTGAGTTAAAAGAAAAATAATTTTGTATTTTTTAAGTTTATTTTTAAAATAGTTATTAACTATTAAATAAGAGAAAAAATAGAATAAAATATCTATTAGTTGGGTGGTTAAGTAGTTTTTGAATATCGATAAAAGCAAGGGCTCGATCCCCCATTATAGCAATTTTTTTGGAATTTAGATCATTTACATTACACACACACACACACACACACACACACACACACACACACACACACACACACACACATATATATATATATATATATATATATATATATATATATATATATATTGAAAATTTTGGTTCACCAAAATGCATTTTTTCAATGGTTGCACTTGAAGTGGTGGGATAAGTAACTTGAAAGTAAGCCAAAATGACACTCAAATATTATATCAGTATCATATTTTAAAAAAAAAAACTATTAATTAATCTCTAACTTCTAGGATAACAATTGATAACTTACAAATTTCTCTAAGTAACAATTATTTGACATATCTGTATTCACTCCAATCCTCCTTAATTTCCTTCAATTAATTTTTCAAGTAAATAAAACACTTGAAGTCATCAAAGTACTACATAAAATAACATAATATGATTGAGTTAAAACTAATTAGATAAAAAAATTTTAAGTATCAAAATAATAACTAAATTATAAATCCATACCATTTTTAGAATATGATACTCACTATGTACTCTTATCCGTGTAATGTTGTTTGATTTAGTCTTTGATACGCGAGCTCCTATTTGATAGTGTTCCACTGTTTTGTTTATATTGAAACATTTCTATTGACAAACAAACAAGCATCAAATTAAAATTTCATGTCACGAAAGGTATCTTACAATTAAGATAATCACTATAACATCTCTCTTGTCTCAAAATGAAGAAAATGACATAATACTTTCAATATTCATTCTTTTGAATTGTAGAAAATAAAATTTAGTTATTAAATTTGATCCAAAACCACAAATTTAATAGTCAATCGTACAATATCACATATTGCTCTCATTGCCCTACTTGTTTCAATTCTTCCTTACAATTCTTACTTTCACTTTATATAGATATAATTAAAAAAAATTATATACTCTGTTAACATGGTTCGATCTAAACAATTATTAAAAATTGATTTCTAAACTCATTATGGTTATTGGTAACCAAACTTAAACTTCACTAAAAACCCACAAAATTAAAAATTAAACCCTACAGAATCAAATTAAAAATATTTCATTGCAAGCACAAAGAAAAAGAAATAAAAGTTTTCATCAGCACAAACTAAAAAGAATAAAAAATTTTCACAAACCTTAAATAATAATAAAAAAGAAACATAAACCCTACAAAATGAAAGAGAAGAAGTGACAAATTCTAAAAATAATGGAAAAAAATGAAATGAAAAATAAGAGAAATAATTGAGTTAAAAGAAAAATAATTTTGTATTTTTTAAGTTTATTTTTAAAATAGTTATTAACTATTAAATAAGAGAAAAAATAGAATAAAATATCTATTAGTTGGGTGGTTAAGTAGTTTTTGAATATCGATAAAAGCAAGGGCTCTATCCCCCATTATAGCAATTTTTTTTTGGAATTTAGATCATTTACATTACACACACACACACACACACACACACACACACACACACACATATATATATATTTATATATGTATATATAATGTAATGTACATATAACATTAGAATATATGTATATATGTATATATTTATATATGCACATATGTGCATTTTTTTCCAGAAATTTTAATTTATGTGTACATTATACAACATTTTTTGTTTATTTACGGGCGATGCCTAACGTACTTTTTAAGACAGCGCTTTAATTTATTAATAAGCGATGCTTAATGTACTATTTAAGGCCACACTTTTGTTTATTTATAAGCACTTCCTAATGTTGATTTTTTTAGGAAGTTTTATTTATTTAAAATTTTAAAGATTCTATGTGTTTATTAGACAACACTTTTTGTATATTTCCGAGCGCTGTGTAATATACTACATAAGGCAACACTTTTATTTATTAATAAGCGTTGCCTAATGTACTACTTAAGACAACGTTTTTATTTATTAATAAATATTGCCTAATGTTCTATTTAAAGCAATTCTTTTATTTATTAATAAGTGTTGCCTAATGTTGATTTTTTCCAAAAATTTCATTTAATTAAAATTTTGAAGATTCTATGTGTACATTAGACAACACTTTTTGTTTATTTACGGACGTTGCCTAATATACTACTTAAGGAAGCGCTTTTATTTATTAACAAGAGTTGGCTAATATACTACTAAATACATTGCTCGTGGTCAACGCGGTTGAGCCGTGTTAGCTGGCACAGGCCGTGTTGGCCTAAAGCTCTGCGCCATTCAAAAGAACCAGGGGAAACACGGGCTGGGCGTGTTATCTGGCACGATTAGGTGACACACCCGTGTTGCACCCAGTGACTGTTACGAATCTAATGGTTTTTAAGTATTTTTGTGACTTTTGGACATCTGAAACCTCCCACGACTTGATGTTAGTGGTTTTAATGATTGAGATGAAATAATTGGTGATTATAAGTGATTAATGGCTTTATTTATATAAATAGTACACTTGAGCTTGTGGCAAGGCATCACTTGTTACATCTACACACTTTGAAGTTTTAAGCTTTAGTTATTTGCTCTCATTTGTATTTCTCTGCAACATTGTTGTATTTTCTCTAATTTTATTTATAAAAATCAAACTTTATTTTATTTAGGTTCTTTACTTGCAACTGCTTTAATTTATTTTACTTTGCATGCTATGCCTCTTAATTGCTTAATTGTTGTTTACCTCACCATGAGTGAGTAGTGTTATAAGGACAATGGGTCATGAGAGTCTATACGATGAGGATCCCTAATAGATTTATTCAAATATGAACTATAAGAATTATATGTATTTTTAATTTAGAATTCAATTTCATAAAATTATTTGTGTCGGTTGCAAAAACAAAGACAACCTAGATACGATCGTAGTCCAAAAGGATATGAATCGATATCAGACTATGGATTGCTAAATAATAGAGTAGCGAGACACCTGCCGTGAAAAGGTGAATCACTATCGGTTGAGAAAGCCGATTTACCACGTCAGGAATTTGTTTAGATACGCGCCCCACGAAAGTGGGTGTCGTACATATTTGTCTACTTTTCTATAAATTTCTTAGATATTCTCGTGTTTGAATTCGGATCATCAATAGGGTAAGTCTTGATAGATGATCACAACTTCGTTTCCTATTTTATTTATCTGGTAAATCTTATTTCAATTTGCAATAAACCAATCAAAATTGTGATCATTTTAGCTAAACACCATTAGGATAAAATTTGGTACTCATACACATCTCCCTGCGAGTTCTATCTTATTATAATACTAGGCCTTGTCGCACACTTGCGACCCTACACACATCATGTTTTTGGGACCGTTGTCTAGGAGATAGTTTTGATATTGAAATTTAATTCCAACGCAATATAGACTAAAACACTTTTAATTTTCTATTTTTATTGTGTATGCGAAGAATTTGTTCATCGGAAACTTGGTTAACTACTACAAATAACGCTTATAACGTCGCACGCGAAAGAGATGTAACATCAGCTACCGAACAAGAGTGAGACCAGAAGAAAGGACAGGCTAAGGCAATGGAGATAAATGTGGTTTCTTTTATCGAGAAACTAAAGGACATGGCAATTCAACCCCCCGACAAAAGCGATATGTCTCAGCCGAACAAGAGAATGTGACTAAATTTAGATATAGTTTAGAGATGACAAACAAGCGATGGCCATGTTACATAGAGTTCAAACTATTATCATGAATTAAAACCATCTTGATTAAATCGAAATAATTTTTCACTAAATTATCTTTTCTTTGAATATTATGAAAGGTAGCGACAAGTCTCGGGTGAGACCAGATAGATCAAAGCCCCATCACAAAGACTCAGAGGTGCTGCCATAAATGTCCTAGGCATATGACTAAAGCAACCAAAACTCCATGATATTAACACACTTGCACAAGGAAAGCAAGTCTCTAAAATGGAAAATAATCGACTCACCCCCTCTAGGTAGCTAGCCACTTCAGAGACCGTCGTGGGTCCGCCAATATGGTCTTCACCTTTGGGAATGGAAAGGGGTACCAAGCCTTGGTCAGGTACGTTCTCTAGAGATGTCCAACAAACTCTGAGCAAAACCCAGGCGAACAACAAAATCCTAAAAAAATGAAATTGGGATCAAAAGCAAGACCGCGTAAAGGTAACATTTGTAATTAACAAATTGAAATGTACATTGCAGATGAAATGTCACTTACTTATCAAAATTACAAATACCAGGAACAAGAAAGAAACTAAAAAAAGGGGGAGTTAGTCCATTTGTCTACCAAGGAAACCACTTTCTCATCCAAAATGGCTTGATTAAGATGGACACGATCCCGAAAGACGCAAACATCGGGGTAAAAGTACTCCACCTTCTTCAAAGCACTCTTAAAAGTACTCTCGGAGACAAAGAAACCCTATTGCATGGATTTAGTCAGCTCATTATAAAGGTCAAGATTCTCTTGGCACATCGCACGAAGACCAACCTCAGCCTTCTTATGACTTTCTTGGGACTCTTTTAGAGACTTATCCAAGTCTTCTATCCTTTTTTGAGCATGATCCTCATCCCCCACATGGGAAGAAGATGCCAGGGCATAGGCCGAGGCTCCACCCTTCTCAACCACCTCTCAGAAGAATTGCCATACATGTTTCTTTAAAGTACCAGGATACCTAAAATGTTTCATAATAGCCTCTATGGCAAGGAACTTATTAGAGAAACCCCAAAATTCCTTCAAGTACTGATTCCTCTCAATGTTAAGATCATCGACCCGCTTCTTCAATCTCTCATTCTCACAACGGAGGCGGTCAAGCAAGAAAGATTCCCCCGACCGACAACCTTAAATGCCAAAATTGTCGAAGCCCTCCTAGTATGAAAGGCCAATTAAGAGAATTCCTTATGCCTAGCCATCTCATAGAGGTTTGAGAAACATATGAAATCTTTGTCAGAAACCGAAGACCTGAAATCACTATCCATCCTTGGGCCTGAATGAGCCAACAAAACAAGGCGCTTTTGAAGAGACCTAGCCACATGGACTCCACCAACCATCAAGTTTGTATGGACTTCTTTGATTGACTCCTAGAAGCGTCGTCAACACGGTTCAATTATTTACAAAAAGCTACCAGCTGACTCTTCTGGTAAAAATCCTCTAGAGATAGATTTTCTTCTTCCTTGTAAGCGTACAAACCATCTCTCGTCAAGTAGTGGCCATGAATCCAATACTTATGAAAAATATCTAAGCAAACGAAAGATGAACCAGACTCTAGACGACAGATCTTCACATAAGCATCATCACTCACATTTTTCAGAATAAGTCTTAAAATACCAGATGTGTTTCTTTAGGAAGAATGAGCCAGAGCTATTCGTATAGTTGGGATTGTTTTGGATCCTTAAACGATGAAATAATAGCATCATAGTTTTCTTGCCTCCTTTATACTCACACTAATACTTAAAGACTTTGATGAACACCTAAATCATAGGTTGCAACTACAAAGGAGAGATCAACATGTGATTCAAGATAGTTACTTCAAAATCATTAAAGGGAAGACGGTAGCCTATGATGGAGAATAAGCTTTCTTGGAAAAGGATGACACACCCACCATATGGGCTTCATATCCTCTTGTTTTCACTTGGGGGAAACACACCCCAATAAACAACTGAACCTACGTCTCTCAAAGCTCGACCAAGCATGCTTTCACGAACAAAGGCAAAAGCAGTTTCTAATATCTTTACCAACCTTTTTGGTTGAAACTGACATTGTTTCCATGAATAAAATATACCTTGACTAGAACTGCTGCATGTGAAATAGAGTGAACAAATTTGAATGATCTTTATGCCTTAATAAAAAACACAAGAGTGAAGAGAAGAGGAATTTCAAGCTCAGAAGAAAGATCGATCCAACATGCAGAACGAATATCAACTAACATGATCGTTTGAGTCCGATTGAATGATACATCAAAACACTCTCTTCGCAACAACTCACCACAAAACAAAGAATACTCAGAGAAACCCTTACCCAATATCTAGGCAATTAAAGCCCATATAGTAAACAACTACCTTTCGACGATAGATATCTCCTTGTAAAAACCCGCAAAAAACAAAACCAATAGGAAAAACATATTAAAGATTGTAGATCTAAATTATTTATCTGTCCCACACTAAAGTGAGGACAAAACGGACAGATGAATGAATCAAATCTACTTTACAATCCCTAAGTTCGACTAATATGCCTTGGAAAAGATATCTCAAAGGAAAAAAATAAATTTGAATCACTTAATTAAAATAGAAGCGCATAGATAGACAACAAAAAGATGGATACGAATTTTGTTGTGAATGTTGTTGTGAATTACGACAAAATTCAATATCAATTTGTGAGGCAATGAACAATAACAACCAAAATAAATGGTTTTCAGCAATAGTAATCTGTACACAGATAATATAACAAAATAAGGCAAGAAAAAAATCGAAAGTTTGTTTACCCAGTCCGATCAAACGATCTACTCTAGGGAGAGAGAAACTCTCCAATTCACTATACTCTGAAAGTTGTTACAAGAGATTACATATTGTAGCACCCCAAAATTTGCTCTCCTTACTTTAGTACTAACTGGCTTATGTTTCATCTCATTTTGCATTATCATGTGTGCATATAATTGGTTCTTAGCATGGGGTCAAGGTGCCTGAGGCAGTTCCAGAGGAGAAGGTGTTTTTCAAGCAAGAGTCCTTGTATTGTCCAAGAAAGCTTGTGGATCACTCCCTCCTAACCAGTGCAAAAATTAGGGTTTTAAGATTCTTGGGTTTATTGCTCCAACAGGCAAGCTTCTTGGGTTTTTATCATCACCAAATGGCATATCTTATCTTTGTTGGAGAGGATACACATAATATTCAGAGGAATTTGTATTTGGAGACTGTGATATTTCCTCCTAGACTGAGGGTACCAAAATTAGGGTTTGCTATAAAGTCAGTTTATTTCTGATTTTTTGGGCAAGACTTGATTCCAGGGGATTCCTTGGGTCTCTAAGTATCTAGGAATGGAAGATTGTCCATCAGTTTGGTTCATGAGAAGTTCAATTGGCCAATGGATTGGGAATCAGGAGAATTGGGAAAAGCCAACAGTGAGAGGGGAAGTCAACTGTGAAATTTTGAGGTTCTCTTCAAGGTTTTCAAGGTCTCACATCCTCATATGGTCTTCAAGAGTCAAATTTCATACCATTTATCAAGAATCAAGGGTTGGCACAAAAGTTACTAAATATGGAAATGACCTATAAGTTGAAAGTTTCCATTTTGGGCAAGTTCTTACACTACTTTCAACTTGACTTTTTTTTTTTTGAATTAAAAGGATGTATATTAATTCAAAAGAAGACTACAGAGCCGATCGCACGGATGCAGCCACAAAAAGAATTGACTATGGCGTCATCAAAAAGGCTATGTGTGGTCTAAGCTTATGTCTAGCCCACCCTCTTTGAATGATCATATCAATAATACTATCACCTACATTTCTATTATTCACAGTACCCCCAAAACAAACCTCATTCCTATACTTCCATATTCCATATATTGTTTCAGTAAGAGCCAATTTGAACATGGTAGCTCTCCAACCTTTACCTTTCCCTTTGTCCATCATCCAAGAGAGGTCCTGAGTCCAGGTGGTAGGACAATGCGCTACCCGGAGCCAAAGAAGAACCTACAGCCAAATCTCACGCATACGGTAGCAACCAAAAAATAAATGATCCAAAGATTCATTTTCAGAACAAAACCAACATTTCAGAGAGTCAATCATAGCAAAACGGAATAAACGATCCTTCGTCGCTAGCTTTCCATGACAAACCAACCAAAGAGTCATTTTGGACCGCGGCTGAGCACAGTTGCCATGGAAGAGTCTGAACCAGTTCACAGTCGGTTCAGGAGTAGTCAGAGCTCTATAGGTTTGTGCCGCATTGAACTTCCCATTAGCAACCATAAGGTCCCAATGGGTCTGCATGCCAATCACCTTGTCCCTATGCCCCATCACTTCTTTCATAATCCACGAAGCATTGGATTGAAGAGTTCGAGTGAAGACATCCTCAGATTTCATATAGTAGCTATGAATCCACTTCACCCAAAGGCTGTCCACTTCGGTGCTCAAACTCCACAGTAACTTCAACATAAACACAGAATTCCAGATATGAAGATTAGGAAGTTGCAGTCCACCTTGGGGCCTAGGCTTACAGATCTTCTTCCAGGAAACGGGACTCTTGCGAGAAACCGATGCAGAACCAGTCCAAAGGAAAGAGCGGCAGATGGACTCAATCCTATGGATGACAGCCTTCGAAAACATGAACACCTGCATCAAATAATTATTAATGACACAAAGCACACTTTTGATGAGTTGTAATCTACCAGCATAACTCAGGAGCTTGGTTGTCCAGTGGGTGATTCTCGTCGTTAGCTTATCAACAAGGGGTAAATAGTGGACAATGTTCAGCTTTTTACAAGTAATAGGGACACCAAGGTATTTGAAAGGGAGGGATTCTTCCAAATACCCGGTTTTATGAAGGATCAAAAGCTTAACATCCCTATCCACATTACCAAAGAAAATTCTACTCTTGGAGGAGTTCACTTTGAGACCAGTCGAGCGAAAGAAAGTGTGCAAAGCATCCTGCATAAGATCAACAGAAATAGAATCCCCCCGAGTGAAGAGTAAAAGGTCATCAGCAAACAAAAGGTTGGTGATCTCCAAAGCTTCACACTTAGAGTGGTGGTTGAAGTTCGGGTTCTTCTGTATCCTATGAAGAATTCTATGGAGGTATTCCATAGTAATAACAAACAGAAGAGGGGACAAGGGATCCCCCTGTCTGAGGCCCCTCTTAGCAGATAACTTATCAGACAGATTGCCATTTAACTTGAATCTATAGGTAACCGTTGTTACAGTCAGCATTACCCAATTCATAAAACGTTCAGGTATACCAATCTCCTTTAGAATCACTTCCAGAGCCTGTCAATCCACCATGTCGTAGGCCTTTTGAAGGTCTAGCTGCATCATGCATCTTGGAGCACCACTCTTTCTGATGTAGCCTTTGAGCATTTCATAGGCCAACAAGATATGATTGTTGATCTTTTGTCCTGGAACGAAAGATGCCTGGCTTTTGCTAATGATTGAACCCAGCACTTTACCCAGCCTGTTAGTTAGGATTTTTGAAATAATCTTGTAAAAGGTGGTACAACCTGCAATGGGCCGAAAATCTTTAATTCTAGAAGCCTCTTTGGTCTTTGGGATGAGGGTCACCACTGTGCTGTTGAAAGCTCTGAAAAAATACTGATGCACAAAGAAATCCTGCACTGCTGCAGTCAGATCATCTTTAATAGTGGACCAACTTTCTTTGAAGAATTTGGCACCATAGCCATCAATACCTGGACTCTTAAGATCACCAATACCCTTCAGAGCCAGTAAGATTTCATCTTCAGAAACTGGGGTGATGAGGGCCTGCCTCTGAGCAAAGTTCAGCCTAGGGCCATCTCTCATTGCTGTGACATCAATACCAGTCAGCAGCTCATCCTTAGTTCCCACCAGATTGCCATAAAAAGAAAGGATCTCAGCCTCAATGTCAGCTGGTTCTTTGAGAAAGGTGCCAGTTTCAGTGTGGCTATTATTCAAATTATTTGAATGATGTCTAACCTTCAAGGAAGCATGGAAAAACCCAATGTTACTGTCACCCTGCCTCACCCAATCAATCTTGGTTCTTTGTCGAAAATTCTGGTCCTCCATCTCCTGCAGAGCCAACAAGCTAGTATTACATCTTTTGACCTCTTTGATTTTCAAAATGTTCATTCTGTCTGAAATTAAATCATCCTGAGCTTGCATAAGATCAGTTCTAGCTTTGGAAATAGTGACCTGCATGTTGAACAGAGGTTTGCTAAAGGCTTTGAGGGCAGGTTGGAGTCTCTTGAGTTTGTGCCAAAGGACAAACATAGGCCTGCTAGCCAAAGGTTGATTCCAGTTCAGAGCCACAATCTCATGGTAATTTGCCACACGCACCATACTGTTCAGAAACTTAAAGTGGGTCTGCCGATAGGTAGGATTATCTTCCCCAGATAAACATAGCAAATAATGGTCAGAAACACTAGGGGACATGACTCTGAGAGTATTACCCACGAGGCTTCAAATGAAACTTGTCATACCCTAATTTTTTACCATAAGATTTCACCTCTCTGTGCATCATTTTGCATATTTTGGCATGCTTTATCACTAACGGATTTGTGCAGGAATTTTAATTTCAAGTGGAGATAGTCCTCTTTCTCACAATCAAATGCTTCAAGAAGTGATCAATAGATTTTGTTTCAAAAGGTCCTAGAATTTTCTATTGGGCTCTTTTCTCAAAATTTCTCAAAAGCCTCAATGTTACATCCTCATGTCCAAGAATTCCAACGCATGGTTCTTGTGCTAAAATCATCAAGTAAAGAAAGCTACCAAGAATTTGAGGGTCAGATTGCTAGAAGTTCAAAACCATAATGGAATTGATATGTAGAGGCGGATTCCTAATATTCGAAACACCATTATTCTTTCAAAGGAAAACTTGTGTTTTGAGTGTTAGCAATTAAGGATTTCATTGAGTTGAATATGAATTGGAAATGCATCCAAATAATGTCATTTAGTTCAAATTGAGTTTAATTGTTCAAGATTGCCAAAAGATCAAGATGCCATTTCAAGGTTTAAAGTCCATGCAAATTCAATTCCTTTTCACAAGATTGGATGTTCGCTAATTTAAAAAAAATGTTCTAAGTGATTACATGCCAAGTTTATACAAGACGCAAGGAAACCTTTCATAAACCTCAATTACAGGATTACAGCTACTAAATACTTTGGGTTTGAGACTTTTACGAGGTAGTTGATTTTACATTTCAATAAAATTACTGTACGACTACCAGTTGCAAGTTGTCTTTGAGAACATTCTATTTGCTTTATGCATATAGCTTGGCAATATATAGATAGTACTGTCGGTTCATAATGATCTGTTATGTGGAAATGAGTAGCCCACGTCATCTTGTAGCTTGGATAACCCTCCATACAAGTCCACTTTTTTGAGCCAACACAAAATCGAAGACGTTATCAGTTACTGCAAAACCCAATATTGATGATTATTCTGCTGATACAGGATGCTTCACGGTCATTGCTTTGGTGAGACTTTTCTTCCTCTTTTTGAATTCTGCAGCTCCAAGAATGTACAGACGGTAGCAACATTTTGGACCCACAATAATCTCAAAAAAAAAAAAAGCATAACAAGAGCATTAGTGTGAGCAAGAAACCAAGATAGCAAGTTTTCATGGCTGTAATACTTCCAAATAAAAATGAAAATTAATCACACAATCTGACATGATCGAACTGAAGCGGAACCCCAATCTACACATCAAGGCCAACCACGGTAATCATTAAGTTCCAAATATTTCACAGTATGGCAAGAAATCAAGGGAAAATGAAAGCTAATCAAGGATTTGAAATATTTCCAAAACACAACCCTGCATGTCGGTTCGAAAACGGAAACCAATCATCTTCAATAAAAATCAACGTAAAGTCAGATCATAGCTAGAAAATCAAGAGCATCTATCAAGTTTCATCACCAAATCAGCATCAATCACATGATCATCAAAATAGGAAAGAATCACAAAGTCCTTAATCACAATTACACAAAAAATCAGCAGCTTATTCTTTTCTTCCCAAAACCGAGTTGATAGTGATCTCGGTATTCAAGTCGTAATCAACAGCCTTCAATTCATGGATTCCAAAAAACCAATATCATGTGCCTATAAAAAGACACAATTCGGAACATACAGGGGGGTGAATACACATCAGAAACACACAATTGACAACCAACACACAGTAGTATCATATCAGAGAAATCCAATTCACAAGAACACACATTGCAAAAGAATTCCATCAAATTCACAGAGGGCATACACCACAACAACATCAAAGCAGCACGCATCAGTCTTGGAATAGAGAACAGGGAATGGCGAGTTCATCAGCAGTGTGTAACACAGATCACACGAATTACAAAAAATAGAGGCATCATCAAAAAAGTCCATTCACACAATACACATACAAACACCCGCATAGCAGAAAAAGTCACAACTAAAAAAAAAAAACTGCAGAAACTCCAATACCGAAGGTCATTGCAAAGAAATACCAAAGCATACATATACCTCATCACAACCGGCCATCAACCACGACCGCGCACGCGACCCTTGTTGTGCAGCTCCGTCATCCGTTCGCGTCATCGATCGTCGTCGGATCCGTCATCAATTGCACCTCCCAATCGCCACCGCACTGTAAGTTCTTCTCTGTTTCCCTGTTAGCGATGCACAATTGATAGTGAGTTTGTTGTTGTTTCGTTCGTTTTGTATGATTTGTGTGAAATCAGAGAGAAACGTGGGAGAGATGGCGAGTTGAGTTGCGAGAGAGAAGGCACCATGGCGACGCGTGAGATTGCGAGCGAAAGGAAAGAGATGGAAAGGTTTAGTTCGTGAGGGAGTGAACAGGGAGAAGCGGAGAAGGTTTATGTCGAGAGAGAGAGAGAAGGAAACTGGAAATGAATTGAACTCTCCACTTTTTTCCCTTTTTGTTATTTCACTATGTTGTTGTTGCTTGGTTTGGGTCGGCGAAATTAGGATCAAACCCGGTACCCACTCTCTTTTGGGTCTCAGTTCTATAGAAAAGATAGGCCCATTGTGGCATTTTATTTTAGTTTATTTTATTTAGAATTTAATTTAACTATTTCAATTAGAATTTAGCTTAAATGGATTTTTATTTAAAATTTAGATGTTAGTTTAATTAATCAGAATTTAACTTAATTAACTTTAGAGTTTATTTTAGTTCTAATTAGAACTTAGTTCATTTAATTTTTGATTAAATTTAAGTATTTTTTTTTTAGTTAAATTTTAATTTATTTAACTTTCAATTAGATTTTTCATTAGTTTTCTCAATTTAATTTTAACTTATGTTTAATTTGGATTAAGATTAGACTTTAAGATTAGATGTGATAACTTTAGGTTAGTATTCCCTTTAATCATTCTAAAGGAAAGAATTTCTCCATTGACTACCATGTCATAACTTAGCCTCAACTTTTAGGTCTTTCCCTTAGCACATACCTTTAGCAAGCAAACAATAAATAACATAAATACTAACAAGAGGTTCCTGTAGAGTACTACGGACGTTTAGGATGCTAATACCTTCCCTAGGCGTAACCAACCCCCGAACCCTAGATCTCTTAGGTTTTTTCGTTATTGAACCTTTCCTTTGGATAAATCAAAGACGGTGGTGAAATTTCAAAAATTGTGATTCAAGTTAATCCAATAGCTTGATATCCGATTCTCACCGCGACAGAAATGGCGACTTCACTGGGGATTTTTCGAGGGTTTCCCCTAACTTGTTTATATTTATGTTATTTATTTACTTGTTTGCCTATATATCTTTATACCTATATATATACATGTTTTGCTTGGTTTTTCTGTGTGCAGGGTACTATCTGTGTGGTGAGACAAAGTCCTACACCCGGACTAGAGTGAAATTAAGATAGGAAAACGGTGAGACTTCAATGATACTTTGAGGGAGTCGATTCCTGAAAAAGTAAATTGAGACTTCACCACTCAGTCTAGGCCCTCTCGAATAAAATATTTGTCCAACGAGTTCATTCGTGAAGACGATATGGTTTCAATCTAAAGGCCCTCGGGACTGGGGACCGTAGTTACCTTTAACCCAACTTGGCCTATTAGGATGTAGTGCGGGGACTATGCGGGAGTCTATTTCTGCAATAGTCGCTACGCGATACTACACTCAGACGAGATTCTCTTGAGAATATTATTGACTACCAAGTGATTTGGAAAATCGATAATATCCGAAAGATGGATTGTAGACTCTGGGAACTTTGTAGAACCCGTTCGGCAGGTACAAATAAACCTCTAGTACATACCTTGGGAAGGGTAGACCATGGCTCCATGCTCGTGATCTTCAAGCCTAGGCCTTTGTTTGCCTGTATATGTGTATACCTGTGCTTATGCATCCATTCATGCATTCATAAATAACCATTTGGTTTCAAGAAACTCAATTGTTTTTTCCCTTGCAAAATAAAAAAAAAAAAAAAATCATGGATTATAAAATGAAACCTTTTTCCGAAATGTTTGCAACTTACTTTTGAGTTCCTTGAAACCATTGCATTGCATTGCATATCATTTGCATGCATCTGTTTGTCCAGCAGCTCATTTCCAGCTATCTTTATCACAGTGTCACCTGTGAGTTGTCAAGCTGATTCCTCGACATCGATACCAGACTAGAGCTAACTATAGACGCATAATGGCAGAGCAAGAAGCACATAATGCTGAGATGCGAATGGAGATCGACGACCTTAAGTCAAGCATGGCAAAGCTCACTGAAATGCTCCAAGTTCTGATTGCTAGAGGAGAGCAACCCCAAAGGACTGTCATCCAAGAAGTTTCAACTGCTGATCCTCAACATGTTCAGGTGCCACCTTCAACTTGGCCAGAGTTTGGTTTACCTCCCAACTACTCTCCACCTCTTGCATCTACTGCTATGATTGGTCAGACTTCTAGACCAGTGTTTCAAGCTCCAGTTTTCTCCGAGCCTAGACCTGTGGTTCATGCTGTTGCCCCGACTACTCGACCTCCTTTTGAAAACCCTCTCTATGAGTACAATGCTGACATTGCTCAGGGTGAAGACCATGAAGATTTTGTTGAACCCGCGATTGTCCGTGAACATTTACAAACCATAGACAAGAGACTCAAAGCAGTAGAGGGTACTGATTTCTTCAACATTGATGCAGAAAACATGGGTTTGGTTTCTGACCTTGTTATGCCTGCTAAGTTCAAGGCTATCGATTTTGTGAAGTACAAAGGTGATTCTTGTCCAAGAGCTCATTTGGTCATGTATACCCGAAAGATGGCTGCTCATGCCAAGAATCAAAAGTTGCTTATCCATTGTTTTCAAGATAGTCTGAGTGGAGCTTCTCTCAAATGGTATATGAATCTTGAACAGAACAGCATTCACTGTTTCCAGGATCTTATTAATGCCTTCATGAAGCAATATAAGTATAACCTCGACATGGCTCCTGATCGTCGTCAGCTTCAAAACATGTCTCAGAAGGATAAAGAGTCTTTCAAGGAATATGCTCAGCGCTGGAGAGAGTTGGCTTCCCAAGTTGAACCTCCTTTGGCAGAGAAAGAATTAACTGGACTGTTTATGGACACCTTGTCTCCATTCTACTGGGAAAAGATGATTGGCAGTGTTTCATCCAGCTTCACTGATTTGGTTACTATTGGTCAGAGACTCGAGGAAGGACTTAAGAATGGTAAAGTATCCAAAGCTGCTGAATCTTCTAATGGTGCTAAGAAATTCTATGGGAATTTCCAGAAGAAGAGAGAAGATCAGACCAATGCTGTTATGTTTGAAACCAGAAGGCCTCGTCCTCGACCACAGTATGCTGACCACCCTGATATTGCCGCTGTTACTCCTGTTGTTGCTGCTCCACGACCAGCTCAAACCCCTCAACGTCCGACTGTTGGACAAAATCAGTACCGTAATAGGAATAATTTTGATCCTATTCCAATGACATACACTGAACATTATCCTGGGCTAGTTCAAAAAGGTTTGATTACCACAAGGCCTTTGCCTCTTCCTCCAAATCCTCTTCCAGCCGGTTATAGAGCCGATCTTCATTGTGAATACCATCAAGGTGGCGCAGGCCACGACTTGGAACATTGCTTTGCATTGAAGGCTAGAGTACAAGAGCTTATCAGAATTGGTATTCTCTCCTTTCGTGACACCAATCCAAATGTCAAGAACAATCCTTTGCCAGAGCACGCTAAGTGAAGCTTCAGTTGACTTCAGCAGACCTCAGTGTTTCAGACAGGACAGCTCACTCATGTTTTTGATTAGTCACTAGACTTTTGTTTCTTGTTGTTTACATTTTCCTTATCTTGTATTAGCTGTTTGCTTTCAAATTATGTTTGTACTTTCATAATTAATAAAATGAGCATTGCAACTTTTGGATTCAATTCATTTGTTTTTGTTATTTACATCCTTACGCTTTATCTTTAAAAAAAAAAAAAAAAAAAACAAAAACAAAAACAAAAAAAAATTATCTCTTTTCCACTTTCCTTCTGATTATGCAAAGATTGGAGGGAGGATGATGAAAACGTAAATACCCATAATTGTTGTTGGTATGCTTTCAAATCAAAACTTTGCTGAAGATGTAAGGCATTGTTTCAATTCTCAAACACAGGAGAAATAAGGAAGATAACCCCTCGTCAACCCCTTTGAGCCTTGAAGTAGGAGTTTCCTTTCTTTACAAATAAAAACCCACAATCTTAACCTGGGGCAGGGTAGTTCTCAGTTAACTTGATTGTGCATTCAAATACAAGAGTTTCATGCAAGACATCTTTCAATAAAAAGGTTGCATTCTCAATTTTTCCTTCGCACGCAACAAGCAAGTGTCGAAGATGTCTTTCAAGTCAAAAGTCGATGATGGTTCACCGTAATCATTAAGCCAAGCAGTCACTTTCTTTTAAAAAAAAAATAGGATAAAAAAATCAAAAAAAAAAAAAAAAAGAAAAAGCCCGCTAAGTCGAAACCTGTGAAGGAGACTTAGGCAAAAAAATTGGGGCATCCCGCTGACTGTAAGATTCACAAAAAATAGTTCAGGCAAAAGTTAGGGATAATAAAAAGGAGAAATCTTTAAATCCTTACCATGAAATCCTCAATGAAAAAATAACCAAGAGTTATAAGGAAGTAGTGACTGTCACCTCAAAAGTCCCTTAACTTCTGAACCATCATCATTATCATCAATGCAATCCCTAACCTATGGGAACCTGAGTGCAAAGTCTGAGTTAACTGAGTGTAGGACTGGAGATCATCACGAAGATTGGGTGGGTACAAATAAACTTTGAGCCTTTATCCTTTGTTTCTTAAACCGTGAACCAGGCCACGTTATAACCCTCAAAAGACCTAATTGAAGCAAGGTTATTTTGAAAGCATACTACAACGAGGTTGCGTAAACCGACTCCTAAAGATCTTTGCAGATCATTTTTTTGGCATCACGCCTTTTTGCTTTATCTTTCACTTTTAAACGTCTTGAACCACCGTGTTCTGACCAGTGGCCCTATTGTTTTACCTCTTTCCAAAAATGATTTTGATTTCAAAAGTTGCATGAACTTTGCATTTACTATGTTTGTATGAACACTTTTATTTGCAATCTGGCTTCCGCTTAAGGAATTTTCAAACATTTGAGAAACTTGGTCAGTGATCCAATCAGGGGCAAGTTCCTTCCAGATCCTATTAAGAATCAGTTCAAGATTTGTTCAGTGCAAGTCCCTCTCAGAATTGGTTTATACATAAGACTTTTTCAAGACTCAGACTGGGGCAAGCTTTCAAAGAGCACAGTGAAATAGCCATTTCCAACATCAATCCAGCTGAGGCAATGATCATTTCATCTACAACAGTCAGCTAATATGGGGCAGTTTTACTTGAAGAATCCCTATGCAGCTTTCCATCCTTCCTACAGGGATCAGCAAACTGATACAATTTACCAGTGTGGAAGAATTGTGCTCAGTAGCATCTTTAGTCCCAAGCAGAATGGCAGTGATCTCCGTGTTGAGGAATCAGTCTCCCAGTCTTGTCTTCTCTACAAGAGTCGAGCCTTCTGCATTACATCTACATTTGCATTTGATCATATATCATCTCCATAATTCATATACATATGCATAGTAAGAGTGTCATCCTCATCTGCACTCATTTGCATTCTTCATAGGTCGTGTTGTTATTCACGTCTTACCTTGTGGTCAAAGTCCAACTTACTTGGCACCTACCAAACAGATATTGTCACATCTATCCAATGCTTTCTTAAGTACATCTTTATTCATATTCGTTCAATGTTTTCTTGGACGTTGTGGTTTCTGTGTCCAATGCTTTCTTGGATCTCTACTTTGTTCACAATCATCTAAAGCCATTATTAGATATTGTGATTTTACCTTTCATTCAAAGCCATTATTGGATGTTTGGGTTTCTTTACCATCTGATGTTCTTCCGGATGAGTCCCTCTTTCCGATGTTCTTCCAGATCGAGTCTTTGTTCACAATCATCTAAAGCCATTATTAGATACTGTGATTATACCTTTCATTCAAAGCCATTATTGGATGTTTGGTTTCTTTACCATCTGACGTTCTTCCGGATGAGTCCCTCTTTCTGATGTTCTTCTAGATCGAATCTTTGTTCACTTTCATCTGAAGCCATTATTAGATATTGTGATTTTACCTTTCATTCAAAGCTATTATTGGATGACTGGTTTCTTTGCATTCAATGCCATTCTTGAATGTAGTCTTTGTTCACAATCATCTAAAGCCATTATTAGATATTGTGATTGTACCTTTCATTCAAAGCTATTATTGGATGTTTGGTTTCTCTACCTTGTTCACTTTGTCTAAAGCCATTATTAGATATTAAGATTATACCTTTCATTCAAAGCTATTATTGGATGACTTGTTTTGTTGCATTCAATGCCATTCTTGAATGTAGTCCTGTGTTCACAATCATCTAAAGCCATTATTAGATATTGTGAGTTTACCTTTCATTCAAAGCCATTATTGGATGACTGGTCTCTTTACATCCTATGCCTTCTTGGATCCCACCTTTTTACCTCATAGTCATCTAAAGCCATTATTAGATATTGTGAGTTTACCTTTCATTCAAAGCCATTATTGGATGTCTGGTTTCTTTACCTTGTTCACTTTTTCTAAAGCCATTGTGATTATACCTTTCATTCAAAGCTATTATTGGATGACTGGTTTCTATGCATTCAATGCCATTCTTGAATGTAGTTTTTGCTCACATTCATCTAAAACCATTATTAGATATTGTGATTATACCTTTCATTCAAAGCCATTATTGGATGTCTGGTTTCTTGACCATCTGACGCTTTGCCTAATGTGTCCCTTTTTCTGATGTTCTTCCAGATCGAGTCTTTGTTCACTTTCATCTGAAGCCATTATCAGATATTGTGAGTGTACCTTTCGTTCAAAGCCATTATTGGATGACTGGTTTCTTTATGTCCGATGCCTTCTTGGATTACATCATTTTGTATCATTCTCATCTGTTGCCTTCTTAGTATACCTTTCACCCAAAGCCGTTATTGGATGTTTGGTGCTTTTTTTTTCATCCAATGCCATTCTTGGATGATGTTTTCCAGATACTTTGCTTTGTTTTAATTCGTTTCTGACATAACTGTAATACTTTTCCCGTGTGGTATCATTCCCCGCAGGATCTTTGTCTTTGCATTCTTTCCATATCATATCATATCATTTCATGTCATATCATATGCATTTGTGGCATCTTAGGGCCAAAAATTATGCATGTTTATATTTAAGTCTCTCCTATCACGTCAAGACGAAGATTTCAATCTCCATATCTCCGGATAGAAGAAACTTAAATAGGGGCATCTGTCATACCCTAATTTTTGACCATAAGATTTCACCTCTCTGTGCATCATTTTGCATATTTTGGCATGCTTTATCACTAACGGATTTGTGCAGGAATTTTAATTTCAAGTGGAGATAGTCCTCTTTCTCACAATCAAATGCTTCAAGAAGTGATCAATAGATTTTGTTTCAAAAGGTCCTAGAATTTTCTATTGGGCTCTTTTCTCAAAATTTCTCAAAAGCCTCAATGTTACATCCTCATGTCCAAGAATTCCAACGCATGGTTCTTGTGCTAAAATCATCAAGTAAAGAAAGCTACCAAGAATTTGAGGGTCAGATTGCTAGAAGTTCAAAACCATAATGGAATTGATATGTAGAGGCGGATTCCTAATATTCGAAACACCATTATTCTTTCAAAGGAAAACTTGTGTTTTGAGTGTTAGCAATTAAGGATTTCATTGAGTTGAATATGAATTGGAAATGCATCCAAATAATGTCATTTAGTTCAAATTGAGTTTAATTGTTCAAGATTGCCAAAAGATCAAGATGCCATTTCAAGGTTTAAAGTCCATGCAAATTCAATTCCTTTTCACAAGATTGGATGTTCGCTAATTTAAAAAAAATGTTCTAAGTGATTACATGCCAAGTTTATACAAGACGCAAGGAAACCTTTCATAAACCTCAATTACAGGATTACAGCTACTAAATACTTTGGGTTTGAGACTTTTACGAGGTAGTTGATTTTACATTTCAATAAAATTACTGTACGACTACCAGTTGCAAGTTGTCTTTGAGAACATTCTATTTGCTTTATGCATATAGCTTGGCAATATATAGATAGTACTGTCGGTTCATAATGATCTGTTATGTGGAAATGAGTAGCCCACGTCATCTTGTAGCTTGGATAACCCTCCATACAAGTCCACTTTTTTGAGCCAACACAAAATCGAAGACGTTATCAGTTACTGCAAAACCCAATATTGATGATTATTCTGCTGATACAGGATGCTTCACGGTCATTGCTTTGGTGAGACTTTTCTTCCTCTTTTTGAATTCTGCAGCTCCAAGAATGTACAGACGGTAGCAACATTTTGGACCCACAATAATCTCAAAAAAAAAAAAAGCATAACAAGAGCATTAGTGTGAGCAAGAAACCAAGATAGCAAGTTTTCATGGCTGTAATACTTCCAAATAAAAATGAAAATTAATCACACAATCTGACATGATCGAACTGAAGCGGAACCCCAATCTACACATCAAGGCCAACCACGGTAATCATTAAGTTCCAAATATTTCACAGTATGGCAAGAAATCAAGGGAAAATGAAAGCTAATCAAGGATTTGAAATATTTCCAAAACACAACCCTGCATGTCGGTTCGAAAACGGAAACCAATCATCTTCAATAAAAATCAACGTAAAGTCAGATCATAGCTAGAAAATCAAGAGCATCTATCAAGTTTCATCACCAAATCAGCATCAATCACATGATCATCAAAATAGGAAAGAATCACAAAGTCCTTAATCACAATTACACAAAAAATCAGCAGCTTATTCTTTTCTTCCCAAAACCGAGTTGATAGTGATCTCGGTATTCAAGTCGTAATCAACAGCCTTCAATTCATGGATTCCAAAAAACCAATATCATGTGCCTATAAAAAGACACAATTCGGAACATACAGGGGGGTGAATACACATCAGAAACACACAATTGACAACCAACACACAGTAGTATCATATCAGAGAAATCCAATTCACAAGAACACACATTGCAAAAGAATTCCATCAAATTCACAGAGGGCATACACCACAACAACATCAAAGCAGCACGCATCAGTCTTGGAATAGAGAACAGGGAATGGCGAGTTCATCAGCAGTGTGTAACACAGATCACACGAATTACAAAAAATAGAGGCATCATCAAAAAAGTCCATTCACACAATACACATACAAACACCCGCATAGCAGAAAAAGTCACAACTAAAAAAAAAAACTGCAGAAACTCCAATACCGAAGGTCATTGCAAAGAAATACCAAAGCATACATATACCTCATCACAACCGGCCATCAACCACGACCGCGCACGCGACCCTTGTTGTGCAGCTCCGTCATCCGTTCGCGTCATCGATCGTCGTCGGATCCGTCATCAATTGCACCTCCCAATCGCCACCGCACTGTAAGTTCTTCTCTGTTTCCCTGTTAGCGATGCACAATTGATAGTGAGTTTGTTGTTGTTTCGTTCGTTTTGTATGATTTGTGTGAAATCAGAGAGAAACGTGGGAGAGATGGCGAGTTGAGTTGCGAGAGAGAAGGCACCATGGCGACGCGTGAGATTGCGAGCGAAAGGAAAGAGATGGAAAGGTTTAGTTCGTGAGGGAGTGAACAGGGAGAAGCGGAGAAGGTTTATGTCGAGAGAGAGAGAGAAGGAAACTGGAAATGAATTGAACTCTCCACTTTTTTCCCTTTTTGTTATTTCACTATGTTGTTGTTGCTTGGTTTGGGTCGGCGAAATTAGGATCAAACCCGGTACCCACTCTCTTTTGGGTCTCAGTTCTATAGAAAAGATAGGCCCATTGTGGCATTTTATTTTAGTTTATTTTATTTAGAATTTAATTTAACTATTTCAATTAGAATTTAGCTTAAATGGATTTTTATTTAAAATTTAGATGTTAGTTTAATTAATCAGAATTTAACTTAATTAACTTTAGAGTTTATTTTAGTTCTAATTAGAACTTAGTTCATTTAATTTTTGATTAAATTTAAGTATTTTTTTTTTAGTTAAATTTTAATTTATTTAACTTTCAATTAGATTTTTCATTAGTTTTCTCAATTTAATTTTAACTTATGTTTAATTTGGATTAAGATTAGACTTTAAGATTAGATGTGATAACTTTAGGTTAGTATTCCCTTTAATCATTCTAAAGGAAAGAATTTCTCCATTGACTACCATGTCATAACTTAGCCTCAACTTTTAGGTCTTTCCCTTAGCACATACCTTTAGCAAGCAAACAATAAATAACATAAATACTAACAAGAGGTTCCTGTAGAGTACTACGGACATTTAGGATGCTAATACCTTCCCTAGGCGTAACCAACCCCCGAACCCTAGATCTCTTAGGTTTTTTCGTTATTGAACCTTTCCTTTGGATAAATCAAAGACGGTGGTGAAATTTCAAAAATTGTGATTCAAGTTAATCCAATAGCTTGATATCCGATTCTCACCGCGACAAAACTCAAGTTGACTTTTCATCATCAAGGAAGCTTCAAATGAATTTTTCTCAAACATGAAAGTTGAAGATATATTTCTCCCCTTTCCAAAAAGTAATAGATGGTCTCCATATCATTTATGAAACTCAAGTTATGATCAAAAGAAGGCAACGTGGTTTTTAGGGTTTTCTCATGATTCCATTTTCACAACTTTTGCATTTTGCGACATAGTGACCTATAATTGATTCCTTTGTTTCAAGCCACATTCTAAAATCAAAGAAAATTCCTTAAGGATCATTTTGGGCCTTTGAACCAAGAAATTTCATGACTTATTCATTACTTATTTCATATGGTGCAAAATTGCAAGATCATTGAAAACTCATGAACCAAGACATCTCAAGGCCCAAATCCAATTCAGGTGTGATTAGCAATTATTAAATAATTGATCCATCATCAAGGGTTTGGATATACATGCATGGAGGAGGGTGTATTTCACATTATGCAAATTTCCAAAATCACTCTAAACTCATTAAGTGAGGAATTAACAAGGCCCAAGTAATTATCAGTGGATTAACCCTAGGTATTTAAGATTACTCATGCACTGGTTAGGGAGAACACACGTGATTTTGAGGAGAACAAAGTTTGCAACCCTAAAGCTGGATTCATTCGAATCTCTTAATCCACAAGAGCTTTTCCAAAAATTTCTTCACAGTCTTGATCCTTTGAATCCATAGAGCACAGAGCACTCACCATCTGGAGCTAACAATAAGGATACAGGTTGCATAATCTCAAGTTAGTGCAATTTTTCCTGATCTTAAAACTCTCTTTTTAAACATGCATGATGATCTGTGGTGTGTACTGATGATTCTGGTTTGTTTTGTTTTGAGTTTGGATGCATGGATTGGTTATATGATGAGTTTGAAATTTTTGAACCAAACCTTTTTTCATTCGTTTTGCTTTATGCGTTGTTTGTTTGTAAAAACCAATGGGATATTATTGATCCTCACATTTTTCTGATCAGTTTAGTGTACTCATGTTCAATTTCTGGGATTTTTTTGGGTGGTGATTAACGGAGAAGATGACCGGAACCCTAGTTCCGGCGTCTGGTTCAGTCTCCGGCGAGGCTAGGGTTGCAGAGGTAAGAGACGAAATCCCCACCATTCGTTTGTTTGATCCCACGGCCCACAGCTTGCCACGTCTTTTATTTTTTTTGTTTTATTTTAATGTTTACATGTGTGTTGGACCATGGTTGTTATCGTGTTCATCATGTCTTGGCCTTTGATCTGAATTAATTTTTGAATTGTTGATCTAATCATGTGCGTTGGTATGGTCTGGTGGCTAGGATTTGGACAGCGTATTAAAAAGTCATGTGAGGCTCACGTGCTTCTTTTTTTAATTTCTGATTAATTCTGTGCGTGCGTGTGTATGATAATAGTGGTGGGTGTGCGAATCATGGCCATTGATCTTATTTACTTTGTTTTGTGTTGACTTGATAAGAAGTGCATGATCAATCTGATGGTGAGTGTTGGGTCAACCCATTGACTGGGTCTCACGTGAACTCCTTTTTTTATTTTTATTTCGCTGATGGATTTTAGTGTTTGGGTTTACTATTTGCACCCTCTCCCATTGGGCTTTTTCCATTTTCAACGTGAACCATCTACTGAACACACCCCCCATGCATATTTCAATTCCTCTTTTTTTTAATTGCATTATTTTCTTTTTTTAGTTATTAAAAATAGTTTTGTGCATTAAAAAATAACAAGAAAATTCATGTCTCCAATTTAGCATTTTATAAAATTTTATAAAATTGTATTTTATCATTTTATTTTATTTTTGGCATCTGAATTAATTATTTTAATAATTTCTTTTTTAATTTGTTTCATTTTGCACACATTGTATTGTAGAATTTGTTTCTCATCATCCATAAAACATTTTGAACTCATTCTTTTTGCATTGTTTCATCAACATTTTGAATGTCGTTAAAAAAAATTTCTCTCATTTTTAAAATCATTTCATATTGCATTTTAGTCCTCCTCTTTTGCACATTGAACCATATTTCTCATTTGAATTTGCATAATTGTTTGAGTGATCTATCTTGTGAATTTTTGCATAAATTTTTTATATGATGTTTGTTTCTGGTTGAGCTATTTTGATAATTAATTTGGTAATTTTAGAAGATGTTTTGCTAATTATGTGATTGTTCTTTGTTTGAGGTCCTCTTGTATGCACATCCTTGATCATGTCTGATTACTTGTTTGAGAAGGCACTTGTGCCATCATTTGGGATTGCTTCTTTGACTTCATAAACCATGTTTGGATTGTTATACATCACTTGATTGCCATTACATGCCATTAGTGTGAGGTTGTTGCATACTTTGTGCCTAGGTTCAATGTTTGATTTACATGCCTCTTTGTGTTTCATATTCTCACTTCTTTTCATCTGTGTCTCTTCATGATTTATGTATGCCATGCCATATCATTCATTTGCATTTAATTTGATGTATGTTTCTGAATTTGGAGCTTTGCATTCATTCATATCACATGTCATTCATGTTTCATCTTGCATACTTGAACATGTTTCCCTTATATGCCTCCTTCTTCTTCTATTGGTGTTTGATGCATGGATATCTGTTTGCATGCCTCATGTGACATTTGCATAGCATGTTTAGGCACATGTTTAGGTCATCCACATTCTGACTTGGATGAGTTTCATTTGGTGTGTAACTTTTTCTCTTTGGTTTATGACTTGCTTGGGTTTCATTTGTCTTATAGTTATTTATGTCTGTTTTGTACTAACCTTTTATGCAGAGGCTGAGGTAAGTTATTTAAGGGTGTGGATAGTTATCCATGATCACTCTCATTCTTTCTTTCTCTCATCTTTTCTTTTCTTTAGGCTTAGGTTGTTGTCAAACCTCCCCTTAGGGCCATCTTTGCATGATAACATTAGGATAGATTTTCCCCGTAGTGTTTTTCTTTTCTTTGGAGTCCCTCTTCTCATCTCTTAACATCTCTAAGATACTTAATAAGGTCAACTTTCCTTGCACACGAGCCTTAAACATAGGAAATGAAGATTGAGGGATCCCCCTTCTCTCTTCTAGAGTGTTGATCATACGTCCCATTGGGGGCGACCATGCGATGCATTCGCTCCCGTGTCATAGACTTTGGTTCAAGTTGAGTTACGAACTAACTCAAGTCACTTATGTCCTTAAAAACACAAACAAACTTCAAACCTTTTTATCCTGCGGGATTGTCAAACTAAAGGCTATTTTCAAAAAGGGCACGTTACTTTCCGTCTGAGTCGCAAACAGGCATCGACCCTAACTGTCGGACGCGAACTTAACGTCGTTCATAAAAAAACACAAAAAAGAACTTGGTCTGAACTACGTTGACTCTGAACTTCCCATTGCACAAAGGGGGTACGTAGGCCTAGGAGGACGATGTCCTACCGAGTATGTCTTTGTTTTCCCCTCCCCCGTCTTAGTACAGCCATAGATGATAGGATAACTCACCCTTAGAATAGACAACAAGCGTGGATCCCATCGAGTACGATGGACGCGTGGGGTGCTAGCACCTTCCCCTCGCGTAAACGACTCCCGAAACCAGGCTATGGTTGCGATGACCATTCCTTTCCCTCTTCCTCAGGTTTATGCGGTGTTTCCTTTCCCTCTCTTGGGATAAATATACATTGCTGGCGACTCTGTTTTCCACGCCACTTTCGCGTTTGTACCTGGATGAAAATCCTGGGAGCGACAGCTGGCGACTTTGCTGGGGACTCTAGTTCCCTAAGGGAGTCAGTCCTAGCGCTTGTTTGTTTTTGTTCTCTTTGGGTGTTTTTGTTTTTGTTTTGTTTTTCTTTATTTGTTGTATTTTATCTTTACCGCATTTACTGCATTGCATATTATTATCATCTGCTGCACTGTTCTTCTGTTTGGCAGGTTGGGGGTTTCGAGAGATAAGCCCAATACCCAGGCTTGAGCGTACACGTAGGATTAGCGTGGCAAGTAGTGTGACTTGTGTGGCATTTGGCCAGACGTAGTATACATGAAAACTCCACATCCAGACGAGGTTTTCCTTGGTAATGTTCTATCCTGCGCATTGGTGTAGATGATGGAATGTAACCTGGAAAACTGTTGACTCTGGCGACCATTCCCGAGGACTCAGTAACGGCACTCCACCTGAGACGTGATAATGGCAGACCAGAAATGGCAAACCCATTACACATGTCGATCCGAGGACCCAATGCTGGGAACTTGCTATAGGGTTTCCTTTTGGAAAATAATCAGTGGAAGTGCTCCTCGATTGGCGATAGTACTATACCTTGAGGGATGAATGTACTATTGCTTCTCGACCTCAGTGCCGAAGCTGAGGAATTGCCATAGGTTGTTTTCTTTTGAGGGGAATCAGTTGAGTCCTCCTCGATTGGTGATGATGCCAAACCAGAAATGGTGAACGTATCATCATTTCTCGACCTGAGAGCCCGTGATATTGAGGATCCTCGGCTTTCTAGTACCCACATATGAGAGGGCAGGGTGTTTACAGGTTTGCAAGTAACCTTGACCTTCAACATACCCGGTTTTCTGATCAGCTGATTTATCAGTGTGGTACTATGGTTATGTTGGTATTCTGGGTGTTTGGGCAGACCTTTAAGATTATACAGTTGTTCAGTGCAGCAGTTGTCCAGTCTGTGTGGAATCCTTGATCCCATGTGTGCATTTGCATCATTATTTTGCATCCTAACATGTTTATTCATTTGCAGGGCTGCATCCTAACTTTGATTCTGGTTTTTGAAGATTATTAAGGATGAGTATTGAGAAGAGAAAGAACATCATAATGTACAAGTTCCCATCACTTATTCTGGATCCTGTTCACAAGATTGTGTCTATGGCAGAACATGGGGTATTGGCAGACTTTAGAGGAGAGTATGAAAGAATTCTAGATTTTGCTCGCAACATCACTGAATACGAGTATAGGGCTTTGTACACTCTGGTGCAATTCTATGACCCTCACATGCGTTGCTTTCTATTCACTGATTATCTTTTGGCTCCGACATTGGAGGAATTTGCTCTCATTCTGGATGTTGACATTAAAGAAGAGGCTCCTTTCTATCCTTCTAAAGAACTTCCTGATTTTGGAAAGGTTGCCGAGGCTTTGCATTTGGATTTGTCTTTGTTGAAAAACAACATTGCCAGTAAGGGAGGGTGTAAAGGCTTTCATGTGAAATTTTTGATGGAATAGGCTGCTGTGTATGCTAAAGCTAGATGTTGGTTAGTTTTCAATGCCATCTTGGCTATGTGTGTCTATGCACGCTGTCCGGATACTTACCATGAAGAATCCGGTACCTACTTTGCTTGGAGATTTGTATTATTCAGTGCATTATAAGAACGAGAAGAGGAGGGGAGGACCCCTTTATTTTTGTGCGCCAGTCTTCTACAAATGGTTTACTGATCGTCTTCCTAAATCTGGGGCATTTGTAGATACTCAAGGAACATTGGATTGGTCCAAAAGATTGATGGGCTTGAGGGCAGATAATCTAATTTGGGTTAACCGTGACTTGTTGGGCCAAGATATCATGATTAGTTGTGGAGGTCTCCCTAATGTGCCTCTAATAGGAAGGAAAGGGGGAATTAACTACAGCCCTATTCTTGCTATTAGGCAATTCGGGTATGCCTTGAAAGAGCCACCAAGAGACGAGGAGGTCCAAGAATCTTTATATCTAAGTGGGGAAATCAATCCAGAGCTGTTAAAAGAAGCTGCAAATACTTGGGAAGATCGTCATAAGAAAGGGAAGACTTATTTTGGGAAGAGCAACAACAGAGCATTTCCTGCATATGAAGATTGGATTCAGAAAAGGGTAGAGAATGAGCTTCTGCCATTCTCCAAAGAACCACCATCTTACCCCTTGCTGATTGAGCCTCCTACCACAGTTGAGATAGAGAAGTTTAACAAGTTGTGGACTGAAAAAGAAAAGCTGCGAGAAGAAAACAGTGAGCTATAAAGAGAGATTTATCAGTTGAAACATGAGTGGGGTGAAGCTGTTCATATCGCCAAGTTGAAGACAAAGCTTCTCGCTAAGGCAGAAAAGAAGCTAGCTGACAAGGTCACATCCAGACAAAGGATGAAGCAAGCTCTAGAGGGTATCAGTAAGGTTCTCGAGTCTAAGAAAGAGGAATTGGACAAGGCTTTGTTGAAAATTCACAGGTTCGATGCTCACCGAGACACTGCAATGGCCGAGAATAAGAGAAAGGAAGACGATTATCTAGCCCAGATTGATCAATTGAGGTTGAAGCTCAAGAAAAAAGACGCTGAGATCCTATCAGGGGTATTCCAGAGACAAGCAGTCGAGGGTCGACTCAATGAAACCATAGCCTCCATAGAGGAATTAAAGATCCAAGCTGAAGTGAAGAGATCTAGAAATGAGGGTTCTGGCATGGATGGTGTTTCTGGAGAAGACGCTTGGGAGTTGCATTGCCGATACTTGGAGGGGATCATGCATATGAGAGACGTTCTCATTTAAGAGCTAATTCAGAGACCGAAGCATCCCGACACCAAAAAGTTGTTCAAGGAAATTCAAGACTTGAGCAAAAAGCATAATGGATGGGGGGATTGACACTTGTGGACTTTGATGACATGCCGTAGTTTTCTATTCTCTCTTATTGTATTTGGATCACCACCAGGCTTGTTGGTTGGGACCTATGATTTTTGTGTTCAGACTTGTTACCTTGGATTATGATTGTTGACATTTGGTTTTCCTCTGGTTTTCTTAATATATGAGCAGAAGTTCCATTCTATCTTGTTGTTAAACTGGAATCAAGGGGTGGACCGCCCTGCGAATATTTAAACATGTTCATTTGCATTTGCATATTCATGATCATTTTGCATAACAGGTGTTTATCTCCGGTGTTCTTATCTTATTCTAATCTCAGTACAGGATTGCAGATCAGCACATTCACCGATATTCTACCAGACAAAATCAGAAGAGATTTATGGATCAGCTACAAAATGAGATGACTGAGATGCGGACTCGCATGAACCAATTCATGGAATTAATGCAGGGTGTTGCTCAAGGCCAAGGGCAGTTGAGGACTCTCGTTCAGCCACTGATTGCGAGAATTGATGAAGAGGGCGTCCTTCATGGAGGAATTCATACTGGTGTTACTAGTAATAATGTTCATAATGGCCCTTCGGGCGGAGGTATTCCTGTTACTGGTGTTGTGATCCCTCCGGGCGGAGGAGAAAATATTGTGGTGCCCACTTTAGTGGGGGGAGGTAACTGTGCCGGCGCAGTTCATGGCCGTCAGTATGATGATCTTCAGGAAGATGCATTCTCTGTGCCAGGTGGGGATGCTGGTCCCCAGATTGACAATGATCAAAGGTTCAGGTTAATTGAGGAACAACTGAGGGGTGTTGTAAATCAGGATGTTGTAGGTATGGATCTAGAGGATTTGGGGCTGGTTCCAGGCGTTGTTATCCCGCACAAGTTTCAGACTCCTACTTTTGAAAAGTACAATGGTATGACTTGTCCAAGGACTCACGTGAGGGCATACGCAAGTAAAATGGCTGCGCATGCAAAGAATGAGAAGCTGATGATGCATTGCTTTCCGGATAGCCTATCTGGGGTATCCTTGGAATGGTATATGCAACTAGAGAGGAAAGATGTTCGTAGTTGGAGAGAGCTGGCAGGGGCATTTATCAAACACTATCAATACAACACTGACATGGCTCCGAACAGAACACAGCTGCAGAATTTGTCACAGAAGAACAATGAGAGTTTCAAGGAATACGCTCAGAGGTGGCGAGAACTGGCAGCGAGGGTTCAACCTCCCATGTTGGAGTGAGAAATGATAACTATGTTTATGGCCACCTTACAGGGTCATTACTATGAAAAGCTAGTACCGTGTATGACTAGAAAGTTTGCTGATTTGATCTTAGTAGGAGAGATGGTGGAAAGCGGAATTAAGGTGGGAAAAATATCAGGCGGTGATAGGTCCTCATCTGGAGGAAGTAAAAAGCCTTATGCTAGTGGTTACAAGAAGAGGGAAGGAGATACAAACTCTGTGTCATCATATCGTGGTAGAGAAGGACCTCGTCAGAACTTCAATCAGCAGGTGGCTTCTGTAACCATCCCAGCAGCACCAACAACAAAATCAGGCTCCTCGCCGATCGCAGCCTCTGACTAGGTGGGATAGGCATTTTGACACTCCACCTCTTCCCTACTCTCAATTATTTCAGTACTTGTTAAAGCTACAGTTAATTCAAAAGAGAACATTGGCTCCACCTACTGGTAATCCACCTCCCGACTACGACGCTAACGCCCACTGTGAGTTTCATTCTGGGGCACCCGGACATTATATTGAGAACTGTAAAACTTTTAAGCATCAGGTTCAAGATTTGGTGGATTACAAAGCCATCAATTTCTCCAATGATGTTCCAAATGTGAATCAGAACCCGATGCCGAATCACGATGGGCCGAGGGTCAATGCTATTATTAAAGACTGTGAAGACTTGAGTTTGATTTCAGATGTGAACAAAGTCCAAACTCCCTTGGGTGTGGTGAAGGAAAGACTGTTAATGGGAGGGGTATTTCCCGGCTACGATGAAGGGTGTGTAGGATGCGTGTCGCAACCAGGCGGTTGTGATTTATTGAAAGTAGGTATTTAGAGAATGATCAGTGAAGGGATATTACTATTTGACAGGGGTTGTAGGGAGAGTAATGTTACTGACAGAGAGATTGATGTTGCCACAATAACAATTCCGTTCAAGACAATAACTATATCAGCGCCGGCGAGACCAGCGCCGGTCATTATCGCTGTTCCTGGACCAGTCCCGTATGAGAGTACCAAGGCCATCCCATGGAACTATGGGGCCGAGGTGTTTGTTGATGGTAAGAAGCAGGAATTGGTAGAGACATCAGTTGTGAATACAGGGGTTGAAAATCTTTTTGAAGCAGGGGCTATCACCAGGAGTGGTAGAGTCTTTATTCCGTCCAAGGATCAAGTTGGCAGTTCAAAACAAGACAAAGGTAAACAGATGATGGATGAGCCTGTACAGAAGCAGGAAGCAAATAATTCTATGACAAAGCCAGTTGGGGATACTTTCTCAGAAGACGTAGAAGTGTTTATGAGGTTGATCAGGAGAAGTGATTACAAGATTGTTGATCAACTGCACCAAACTCCATCAAAGATTTCCATTCTATCCTTACTGTTGTGCTCTGAGGCACACCGAAATGCATTGCTGAAGGTTTTGGATATGGCTTATGTACCACAGGAAATATCTGTCAACCAGGTAGAAGGGGTTGTGGCTCATGTGAATGCTGGTAATGGTTTGGGTTTCACCGATTTAGATCTGACTCTGGCTGGGAGGAATCACAACAACACTCTGCATATTTCCGTGGAATGTCGTGGCTCCTTAATGTCGCATGTGTTAGTTGACACTGGGTCGTCTTTGAATGTGTTACCAAAGAAGGCTTTGATGAAATTGGATACTCGTGGGTTGATTTGTACACCAAGTGACTTGGTGGTACGTGCTTTTGATGGCTCCAAGAGGTCGGTTTTTGGAGAGTTAGTTCTGCCAATCAAGGTGGGTCCTGAGATTTTCAACACCACCTTTTACATAATGGATATTCAGCCTGCCTATAGTTATTTGCTGGGTCGCCCTTGGATCCATGGTGCTGGGGCAGTAACTTCTACGCTGCACCAGAAGTTGAAGTATATGGTGGATGGCCACGTTATGACTGTTTGTGGTGAAGAAGATATCATGGTGAGTCACCTATCGACCTTCAAGTATGAAGAGGTAGATGGTGAAGTACAGGAAACTTTGTGCCAAGCCTTTGAAGCTGTGAAAATTCCCGAGGAACCCCTAAAGGCAGTCAATCAGCCTGAGGTGGTTGCCCAACCTGAAGTTGTCAGACAACCAGAAGTTCCAATGTCCTCTTTCAAAGAGGCGCGCGCTATAGTTGAAGCTGGTGGCTCTCAGAAGTGGGGCAGTGTCATTGATGTTCAAAGAAAGCAGGATACCCATGGACTAGGGTACAAGCCACCCCGACGAGCTCAAGAGCCTCCCAAGTATGCTGGTCCGGTTTGTTTCACCAGTGCCGATGTTTTCTTTGATAGAGTTAATGCTATTGAGGATGAAGGGGATAGTGACTGTGACATGGATGAATGGATCCGTCCCTGCACCCCTGGTCAGAGCTTAGGCAACTGGTCCTCTGAGAAAGTCATCCAAGTGACGCGCCCGGAGTAATTTACTTTTGTTTTCTGTTATGTTGAATCCTACGTTCTGCCCAAGACGTAGTGATATTTATTTGTAGGGATTGGATGCTTTATTTGCTACTTTTATCATCAATAAAGGACGTTTTTCATTCAAATATTTTGATCCCTGTCTTTCTTTTTTTTACTTTTTTGCATTAACCCACATCAAAATGGCAATGTGTTTTCTTGGTTGTTGCACTCATAATAAACATAAAACATCCATCATGCAGGTTCCTTTGTTCAGATTCCACCCATCATGACTTAGCTATGGCTCGATATGACTTCGACAATCCCATCTATCAGGCCGAAGAAGAGACTGATGAAGACTGTGACTTACCAGAAGAATTAGCCAGGCTACTGAAACAAGAGGAAAAGGTCATTCTACCTTATCAGGAGGAAGTTCAGACTGTTAATCTGGGAACCGAGGATGTTAAACGAGAAGTAAGGGTTGGGACTGCCTTGGAAGACACCGTTAAAGGAAGATTGATTGAGTTGCTTCGAGAATATGTGGATATCTTCGCCTGGTCTTACCAAGATATGCCAGGGCTTAACACCGACATTGTTGCACACTGGTTGCCGCTTAAAGAGGGTTGTATTCCTGTCAAGCAGAAACTGAGAAGGACGAAACCAGATATGGCTGTCAAGATCAAGGAAGAGGTTCAGAAACAGTTGGACGCCGGATTTCTTGCTGTGACAAATTATCCTCCGTGGGTTGCTAATATCGTACCTGTACCTAAGAAGGATGGGAAGGTCAGGATGTGTGTTGATTACCGAGATTTGAATAGGGCGATCCCGAAGGATGATTTCCCGCTCCCCCACATTGACGTGTTAGTAGACAATACTGCTCAATATTCTGTGTTTTCCTTCATGGATGGCTTCTCTGGGTATAACGAAATCAAGATGGCCCCAGAGGAGATGGAGAAAACAACGTTCATAACACTGTGGGGAACATTTTGCTACAAGGTAATGCCTTTTGGATTGAAGAATGCGGGGGCAACCTATCAGCGGGCAATGGTGACTCTCTTTCATGATATGATTCACAAGGAGATTGAAGTCTATGTTGATGACATGATTGCAAAGTCACAGACAGAGGAAGAACACTTGGTAAACCTCCAGAAGTTGTTTGAAAGGTTGAGGAAGTTCAGACTAAGATTGAATCCGAACAAGTGCACTTTCGGCGTGAGGTTTGGTAAATTACTGGGATTCATTGTTAGTGAAAGAGGTATCGAGGTCGATCCTGTGAAGATAAGAGCCATACAAGAGATGCCTGAGCCAAGGACAGAGAAAGAGGTTCGTGGTTTCTTGGGGAGGTTAAATTACATTGCTAGGTTCATCTCTCATCTGACAGCCACGTGTGAACCGATTTTCAAGTTATTAAGAAAAGATCAGGAAGTCAGGTGGAATGAAAATTGTCGAGAAGCGTTTGAAAGGATAAAGAAGTATTTGCAGGAACCTCCAGTCCTTATGCCACCGGTGTCTGGGAGACCATTGATTATGTACCTTACGGTTCTTGAGAACTCGATGGGTTGTGTGCTCGGTCAACACGACGAGACAGGTAGGAAGGAGCACGCCATTTACTACCTGAGTTAGAAGTTCACTGATTACGAATCAAGATACTCTATGTTGGAAAAGACATGTTGTGCACTCGCTTGGGCAGCCAAGCGCCTAAGGGAGTATATGTTAAACCACACAACCTTGTTAATTTCAAAGATGGATCCGATTAAGTACGTGTTTAAGAAGCAAGCACTTTCTGGAAGGATAACCCGTTGGCAGATGGTTTTGACAGAGTACGATATTCAGTATGTTTCTTAGAAGGCCATTAAGGGAAGTGTTCTGTCAGAATATCTTGCTGAACAGCCGGTCGAGGATTATCAGCCAATGAAGTTTGAGTTTCTGGACGAGCATGTTATGTTTCTGAAAATGAAAGATTGTGAAGAGCCTCTGCCTGGCGAAGGACCTGAGATTGGGTCACAGTGGAAGATGATTTTTGATGGCGCTGTCAACTCATATGGTAATGGAATCGGGGCAATCATTACGACCCCGAAGGGTTCTCATATACCTTTCACTGCTCGGTTAGCATTCGTGTGACCAACAACGAGGCAGAGTATGAAGCATGCATCATGGGGTTAGAAGAAGCAATTGATTTGAGAATTAAGAACCTCGATGTCTATGGTGATTCAGTGTTGGTAGTTAATCAGATTATAGGAGAATGGGAGACTCGTCAGGCGAATTTGGTACCTTACAACAACTATGCCAGAAGGTTGTTACCTTTCTTTGACAGGGTGGATTTTCATCATGTGCCCCGAGCTGAGAATCAGATGGCTGATGCATTGGCGACATTGGCATCCATGTATATGGTGAACCGTTGGAATGAAACTCCGTCGATTAGAATCATGCGTCTGGATATACCAGCTTTTGTGTTTGCAATTGAAGATGTGTCGGATGGCAAACCGTGGTATCATGATATTAAGGTTTTTTTGAAGAGACAGGAGTATCCAGAGGGTACCTCCACCAAGGATAAGAAGACTCTGAGAAGGTTGGCAGGAAACTTCTTTCTGAACAAGGATGATGTGTTATATAAGAGGAACTTCGATATGGTCTTGCTACGTTGTGTTGATGAGTACGAGGCAAGTTTATTGATGGAGGAAGTTCACGAGGGTTCTTTCGGTACTCATTCCAGTGGACACACCATGGCTAGAAAGTTGTTGAGGGCAGGATATTATTGGATGACTATGGACTCTGATTGTTTCAAGTACGCCCGAAAGTGCCATAAATGCCAGATTTATGCAGATAAGATGCATGTACCGCTTACGCCTCTAAACGTGTTATGATCTCCTTGGCCTTTTGCAATGTGGGGCATAGATATGATTGGGAAGATTGAGCCCACTGCTTCCAATGGGCATCATTTCATTTTGGTTGCCATTGGCTATTTCACAAAGTGGGTGGAGGCAGCCTCGTACGCCAATGTCACCAAGCAAGTGGTAGCCCGGTTTATAAAGAAGGACATCATCTGTCGTTATGGGGTCCCGGAGAGAATCATCACTGATAATGGCTCAAATTTGAACAATAAGATGATGAAGGAACTATGTCAGAGTTTCAAGATCGAGCATCACAATTCTTCTCCATATCGTCCGAAGATGAATGGTGTTGTTGAGGCAGCGAATAAGAACATCAAGAAGATTGTGCAGAAGATGGTGGTAACGTATAAAGACTGGCATGAGATGCTACCTTATGCCCTACATGGTTATCGTACTTTGGTGCGTACGAAAACTGGGGCAACCCCTTTCTCATTGGTATATGGTATGGAAGCAGTTTTACCCTTAGAGGTCGAGATTCCATCTTTGAGAATTCTGGCAGATGTGAAGCTCGATGAAGCTGAACGGGTACGTTCTAGGTTGGATCAGTTGAACCTTATTGAAGAAAAGAGATTGGCAGCCATCGCACATGGCCGGTTGTATCAGAGCAGGATGAAGCACGCCTTTGATCAGAAAGTGCGTCCTCAGAGTTTTCAGATGGGTGAATTGGTTTTGAAAAGGATCCTTCCTCCTCAGACAGATCACAGGGGCAAATGGACTCCAAACTACGAAGGGCCATATGTGGTAAGAAAGGTTTTGTCTGGTGGAGCCTTACTACTTTCAACTATGGATGGCAAAGATTTTACGTCCCCTGTGAACGCAGACGTAGTAAAAAAATACTTCGCATAAAAGAGACCAGCTGGACATAAAAAGAAAGTCCAGGTAAAAAAGGGGCATCCCGGTGAACCATAAAAAGGAAAAGGTTCAGGCAAAAATTAGGGATAAAATGTAAAAAGAAACATGTAAACCCTCAAAGTTGAAAACCGAAAAAGGCAACTTTGGCAAAAATGGGTATCCCGATGGATTGAAAACCCGAAAAGGACGATCCAGGAAAAAGTTAGGGATTTATAAGCGAAAGGCTATGGTCTGCGTTCGATCTGTGAGCACCCTCGATTCCTGAAAATTCTGAAAGGAAGGAATCAGTACAGTTAGTCTCTTCAAAGGTCAAGATATTTGTGGATAAGCAGGACATATGGGTCATAGCTGAGTCGAATCATGGTGGATATCTGTTCCCACATTGCCGACATATGTATTTTCCTTTTTTTTTTGCGCAATTACTTCTTTTCAGGAATTGCTTCCAAATGTAAATGCCTATTGACAGGCCACTTTTCTCAATAAAATTTTCATTTCACTCAGAAAGCTTTCCGTTGTTTGTTTTACTTTTACTGTTTTATTTGCAAAAACATCCGATATTTTCGATAAACATTGCATATAAAACTTCGAGCTTTACGGAGCATAACGAAAAGCAGTAGAAATTACTTAGGCATTAATGGTGATAGTCGTGTTGTGGCATATTTTATTTGTTGTTACTTGACTTGCAGGGCAATAACATTGTACTCCCCCAGTAGGGTTGCTCTCCCCAACATTGAGATTGCACCTTTCCTCAGCAGAGCAGACCTTCCCCAGCAGCAGACTTGGGAAGTATTTTCTCCGGATCAAGAGGTTGTTTCCCCACAGAATCAGGGTGTTCACCTTCCCCATCCAGTCAGGAAGCGTGCTTTCACCGACAATGTCATATTCTAGTCCATAGCAAGAAAGGAGTAAAGTCATTCTCCCCATCAGTAGGCTAAGTTCAGCAGTATCCCCAAGCAGGATGGTATTATGGGCTGGCATCTCTCAGCAGGTCCTAAGCCCATCTGTTATTGGCAGTCTTCAGTAACAGGCTTCCGGTTCTGTTATTGGCATTCATTATCAACTCCCCCAGCAGAGGAGGAATCTCAGGTTTCGGATGTGACCTTCAGTAAAGGACAGGTGTAATCCCCGGTAGTGTGGATGTTCTGTCGGGATTTCACCCCCAGTAGAAGTTGTTGATTCAAAGGGTCGGTCAGCGTGATCCTTCTCAGCAGAGTTCTTGGATTCAGAGGACAATTTATTTTTGTCATCCCCAGCTGAATTGGTCTTTTCTCTCCAGCATTTATTTTGCTGGAGAGACCCCTTTTGCATATCATAAGCATTTGCATTGCATCCTCAAGCGTGTAGCATTTCTACTTCATGTGGAGCATTACGGCAAAATTCAAACATTTACATTCGAAGCATAAGCCAGGTTTGATACTTTCCTTGCCAGTTCTCTTTCTCAGCAGAGATGGCATAACTCAGGAGATTTTGGAGGGATGCGTTCCTTATATTTGTGCTCCCCGGCAGAGTCTTTTATTTAGACTTCTCCTTTCCCCAGCGGAGTCATCTTATCTGTGGATCGTGAGTCTGTTAGAAGTTTGCCTTTGCTTGGCCTTTCTCTTTTGTGAAATCCAGTTCTCGCCTGGTAGTCAGTTCTCGCTTGACATATTTTGTTTGCCAGTTTCCCTTTCTCAGTAGGGGTGGCATAAACCAGAAGTTTTGTTTCACGTTATCCCCAGCGAAATCCACTTTATGTTAGTTATCCTTTGCGGGTACAATTGAGGTTGTATTCATTTTGTGGGTGCGATTGAGGTCGTATTCATATTTTCTTAGTGGGTAGAGTGATTGAGGTCAGTCTTCCTTTGCGGGTACAATTGAGGTTGTATTCGTTTTGTGGGTGCGATTGAGGTCGTGTTCATGTTTTCTTTGTGGGCAGAGTGATTGAGGTCAGTCTTCCTTTGCGGGTAATTGAGGTTGTATTCGTTTTATGGGTGCGATTGAGGTCGTATTCATATTTTCTTAGTGGGTAGAGTGATTGAGGTCAGTCTTCCTTTGCGGGTAATTGAGGTTGTATTCGTTTTGTGGGTGCGATTGAGGTTGTGTTCATGTTTTCTTTGTGGGAAGAGTGATTGAGGCCAGTCTTCCTTTGCAGGTACAATTGAGGTTGTATTCGTTTTGTGGGTGTGATTGAGGTCGTGTTCATGTTTTCTTTGTGGGCAGAGTGATTGAGGTCAGTCTTCCTTTGTGAGTACGGTTGAGGTCGTATTCGTATTATTTTTGTGGGTAGAGTGATTGAGGTCAGCCTTCCTTTGCGGGTACGATTGAGGTCGTATTCGTCTTATTTTTGTGGGTATGGTTGAGGTCATACTCCTTATTTTTCAGCACGCTCCAGTTCGTTATCCTCACCGTTAGCAAATTTCAGGTTTCTTTTGGTATTCAATCCCCGTGAATCCTTTGAATGCATGACAGCCGTTGCTATCATACCTTCAGGACCAAGTTGATTGAATAGGGGCAGCTGTAGCACCCCAAAATTTGCTCTCCTTACTTTAGTACTAACTGGATTATGTTTCATCTCATTTTGCATTATCATGTGTGCATATTATTGGTTCTTAGCATGGGGTCAAGGTGCCTGAGGCAGTTCCAGAGGAGAAGGTGTTCTTCAAGCAAGAGTCCTTGTATTGTCCAAGAAAGCTTGTGGATCACTCCATCCTAACTAGTGCAGAAATTAGGGTTTTGAGATTCTTGGGTTTATTGCTCCAATGGGCAAGCTTCTTGGGTTTTTATCATCACCAAATGGCATATCTTATCTTTGTTGGAGAGGATACACATCATATTCATAGGAATTTGGATTTGGAGACTGTGCTATTTCCTCCTAGACTGAGGGTACCAAAATTAGGGTTTGCTATAAAGTCAGTTTATTTCTGATTTTTTGGGCAAGACTTGATTCCAGGGTATTCCTTGGGTCCCTAAGTATCTAGGAATGGAAGATTGTCCATCAGTTTGGTTCATGAGAAGTTCAATTGGCCAATGGATTGGGAATCAGGAGAATTGCGAAAAGTCAACAGTGAGAGGGGAAGTCAACTGTGAAATTTTGAGGTTCTCTTCAAGGTTTTCAAGGTCTCACATCCTCATATGGTCTTCAAGAGTCAAATTTCATACCATTTATCAAGAATCAAGGGTTGGCACAAAAGTTACTAAATATGGAAATGACCTATAAGTTGAAAGTTTCCATTTTGGGCAAGTTCTTACACTACTTTCAACTTGACTTTTCATCATCAAGGAAGCTTCAAATGAATTTTTCTCAAACATGAAAGTTGAAGATATATTTCTCCCCTTTCCAACAAGTACTAGATGGTCTCCATATCATTTGTGAAACTCAAGTTATGATCAAAAGAAGGCAAGGTGGTTTTTAGGGTTTTCTCATGATTCCATTTTCACAACTTTTGCATTTTGGGACATAGTGACCTATAATTGATTCCTTTGTTTCAAGCCACATTCTAAAATCAAAGAAAATTCCTTAAGGATCATTTTGGGCCTTTGAACCAAGAAATTTCATGACTTATTCATAACTTATTTCACATGGTGCAAAATTGCAAGATCATTGAAAACTCATGAACCAAGACATCTCAAGGCCCAAATCCAATTCAGGTGTGATTAGCAATTGTTAAATAAGTGATCCATCATCAAGGGTTTGGATATACATGCATGGAGGAGGGTGTATTTCACATTATGCAAATTTCCAAAATCACTCTAAACTCATTAAGTGAGGAATTAACAAGGCCCAAGTAATTATCAGTGGATTAACCCTAGGTATTTAAGATTACTCATGCACTGGTTAGGGAGAACACACGTGATTTTGAGGAGAACAAAGTTTGCAACCCTAAAGCTTGATTCATTCGAATCTCTCAATCCACAAGAGCTTTTCCAAAAATTTCTACACAGTCTTGATCCTTGGAATCCATAGAGCACAAAGCACTCACCATCTGGAGCTAACAATAAGGATACAAGTTGCATAATCTCAGGTTAGTGCAATTTTTCATGATCTTAAAACTCTCTTTTTAAATGTGCATGATGATCTGTGGTGTGTACTGATGATTCTGGTATGTTTTGTTTTGAGTTTGGATGCATGGATTGGTTATACGATGAGTTTGAAATTTTTGAACCAAACCTTTTTTCATTCGTTTTGCTTTATGCGTTGTTTGTTTGTAAAAACTAATGGGATATTATTGATCCTCACATTTTTCTGATCAGTTTAGTGTACTCATGTTCATTTCTGGGATTTTTTTGGGTGGTGATTAACGGAGAAGACGACCGGAACCCTAGTTCCGGCGTCTGGTTCAGTCTCCGGCGAGGCTAGGGTTGCAGAGGTAAGAGACGAAATCCCCACCATCCGTTTGTTTGATCCCACAGCCCACAGCTTGCCACGTCTTTTATTTTTTTGTTTTATTTTAATGTTTGCATGTGTGTTGGACCATGGCTGTTATCGTGTTCATCATGTCTTGGCCTTTGATCTGAATTAATTTTTGAATTGTTGATCTAATCATGTGCGTTGGTATGATCTGGTGGCTAGGATTTGGACAGCGCATTAAAAAGTCATGTGAGGCTCACGTGCTTCTTTTTTTAATTTCTGATTAATTCTGTGCGTGCGTGTGTATGATAATAGTGGTGGGCGTGCGAATCATGGCCATTGATCTTATTTACTTTGTTTTGTGTTGACTTGATAAGAAGCGCATGATCAATCTGATGGTGAGTGTTGGGTCAACCCATTGACTGGGTCTCACGTGAACTCCTTTTTTTATTTTTATTTTGCTGATGGATTTTAGTGTTTGAGCTTACTATTTGCACCCTCTCCCTTTGGGCCTTTTCCATTTTCAATGTGAACCATCTACTGAACACACCCCCCATGCATATTTCAATTCCTCTTTTTTTTAATTGCATTATTTTCTTTTTTTAGTTATTAAAAATAGTTTTGTGAATTAAAAAATTACAAGAAAATTCATGTCTCCTATTTAGCATTTTATAAAGTTTTCTAAAATTTTATTTTATCATTTTATTTTATTTTTTGTGTCTGGATTAATTATTTTAATAATTTCTTTTTGAATTTGTTTCATTTTGCACACATTACATTGTAGAATTTGTTTCTCATCATCCATAAAACATTTTGAACTCATTATTTTTGCATTGTTTCATAAACATTTTTAATGTCATTAAAACATTTTTCTCTCATTTTTAAAATCATTTCATATTGCATTTTAGTCCTCCTCTTTTGTACATTGAACCATATTTCATATTTAAATTTACATAATTGTTTGAGTGACCTATCTTGTGAATTTTTGCATGAGTTTTTAATATGATGTTTGTTTCTGGTTGAGCTATTTTGATAATTAATTTCATAATTTTAGAAGATGTTTTGCTAATTATGTAAATGTTCTTTATTTGAGGTCCTCTTGTATGCAATGTCTGATTACTTGTTTGAGAAGGCACTTGTGCCATCATTTGGGATTGCTTATTTGACTTCATAAACCATGTTTGGATTGTTATACGTCACTTGATTGCCATTACATGCCATTGGTGTGAGGTTGTTGCATACTTTGTGCCTAGGTTCAATGTTTGATTTACATGCCTCTTTGTGTTTCATATTCTCACTTCTTTTCATCTGTGTCTCTTCATGATTTATGTATGCCATGCCATATCATTCATTTGCATTTCATTTGATGTATGTTTCTGACTTTGGAGCTTTGCATTCATTCATATCACATGTCATTCATGTTTCATCTTGCATACTTGAACATGCTTCCCTTATATGCCTTCTTCTTCTTCTATTGGTGTTTAATGCTTGGATATCTGTTTGCATGACTCATGTGACATTTGCATAGCATGTTTAGGCACATGTTTAGGTCATCCACATTCTGACTTGGATGAGTTTCATTTGGTGTGTAACTTTTTCTCTTTGGTTTATGACTTGCTTGGGTTTCATTTGTCTTATAGTTATTTATGTCTGTTTTGTACTAACCTTTTATGCAGAGGCTGAGGTAAGTTATTTGAGGGTGTGGATAGTTATCCATGCTCACTCTCATTCTTTCTTTCTCTCATCTTTTCTTTTCTTTAGGCTTAGGTTGTTGTCAAACCTCCCCTTAGGGCCATCTTTGCATGATAACATTAGGATAGATTTTCCCCGTAGTGTTTTTCTTTTCTTTGGAGTCCCTCTTCCCATCTCTTAACATCTCTAAGATACTTAATAAGGTCAACTTGCCTTGGACACGAGCCTTAAACATAGGAAATGAAGATTGAGGGGTCCCCCTTTTCTCTTCTAGAGTGTTGAGCATACGTCCCATTGGGGGCGACCATGCGATGCATTCGCTCCCGTGTCAAAGACTTTGGTTCAAGTTGAGTTACGAACTAACTCAAGTCACTTCTATCCTAAAAAACACAAACAAACTTCAAACCTTTTTATCCTGCGGGATTGTCAAACTAAAGGCTATTTTAAAAAAGGGCACGTTACTTTCTGTCTGAGTCGCAAACAGGCATCGACCCTAACTGCCGGACGCGAACTTAACGTCGTTCATAAAAAACACAAAAAGAACTTGGTCTGAACTACGTTGACTCTGAATTTCCCATTGCACAAAGGGGGTACGTAGGCCTAGGACGACGACGTCCTACCGAGTCTGTCTTTGTTTTCCCCTCCCCCGTCTTAGTACAGCCATAGATGATAGGATAACTCACCCTTAGAATAGACAACAAACGTGGATCCCATCGAGTACGATGGACACGTGGGGTGCTAGCACCTTCCCCTCGCGTAACCGACTCCTGAACCTAGGCTATGGTTGCGATGACTATTCCTTTCCCTCTTCCTCAGGTTTATGCGGTGTTTCCTTTCCCTCTCTTGGGATAAATATACATTGCTGGCGACTCTGTTTTCCGCGCCACTTTCGCGTTTTTACCTGGATGAAAATCCTGGGAGCGACACATATGAGTTACAAGAAAATAGCCTTTGCCTTTAACTTCCCAAGAACATCCATATTTTCTACCCAAGTGTTTCCCAGCCTCTCTAACTCTCAATATATGAATCACTCAAACCCAAGGTGTAACAGTGTTTCACAATAACCTTAAACAACTCCAAAGGTTTCCCTAAACCTTTGCTTTTCTAAGGTTTTTCCTTGTGAATAGCTGAAACCCTATGCTATACCTTTAAACCCTTGCTCTCCCTTGTTGGTGTAAACTCTAAGATTGTCACACACCAAGCATATAAGAGATACATATTTATAATAACAAATACCCAACAAACAAAGCCCAAAATCACATGGATCCATGGACCAAATCGAAAAAGCCCATAAACACTATTCACCATACGGACAACACTATTCATTCATACAGATAACACTATTCATCCATACAGATAGTACTATTCACCGTACGGTGGCACTATTCAATCTATTTTGATCACATGGAAGGAATTGGAATATAGTGTTTCATCCTCAAATTTTGTGGTCTTGCAAAGATCCTTAATTTGTGGAGGTGTATATATAAATATATAGATAACATAGGAATATCCTGTCTAGCTCCCATAAGTGTTTAGAATTCATAAACAGATTGAGTGATATAGCTTTTCTTTCTCTTTTTTTTTCCGTAGAATTGAGTTATATTCTTTAAATGATAATAATGAAGTATAAAGTGCTGGTGCTTTTTCTTTTAGGTCATAAAAGTGCATGCATTTTTCGTTTTTTCTTTTTAATATGAAAAAGTGCTTCCACTTAAAATCTTTTTCCGAAATTAAAAGCACCATCAACTTGATGACTACAAACTTTATTTGAAAATAAAATTTATTTTTAAATTTATTCATTATATATAATCAACATTTTGTTAAAATTTATATTAAGCTTTTTAAAGTTGTATTACATTTTTTATTTTGTAACGTGTGTTGTGGACTTTTTTTATTTATTTATTGAGACTTATAGTGTGGTGGACTATGTTTCTTATAAATTTAGTTAGATATAATTAAAAAAATATTGACTGAAAAATAATACATTAAAAATTAAGTGAAAAACTACTGGAGTAAACAAGTTAGGTCATCAGGTTACACAAAATGCGTCATACTGATCCACAAAATAGAGAAACAAAGATAAAACAACAAATATAATTTTAAAAAAAAAAGTAAAAAAAAAAAACAAATAAATAAACCTCAAACAACTAAAAACTTTACCCTATAGAATTCATGCTATATGTCAAACAACTAGAGTTATTGACAAATTAAAATCTACCAAAAGAAATATAAAAAATCACATACAAAAATCAACCCCAAAATCAAAACAAAACACTTAATCTATTATCGGTTAAGATATATGTTAAAGTTCTGAAGTCACTCAGAGAAAGTACATGAGTTCACCTCTGTTCTACCTAAAAACCATTTATAGGCAAAAAAAAAAAATCTTTTCCTTCATTTTTTCCACATATAATGAAGTACCAGAAAAAATCTCATCATTACAGACCATCCAAATAGACTAGACAACAACATGCTAAATCACAACAAAACCACCCACATTGGAATCCTATGATCATTAGGAAGAACCATCTGTCAACCTAACCACTGAAAAATTCTATGATCACTAGGAAGAACCACCTCCCAACCCAACAACTGAAAAATTCTACACCACACTGTCAAAACTAGCTTGCAAGTGATAAAAAGATGGAAAATGGATCAACCTCCCCCCCATCCAATCTCTCCCACCAACCCACGAGGTTGATTAAAAAGTGTAAACAACCTAGGAAACTTATTATTATGGGGATTGAGTCCTACATAAAGGTCCTCGACGAACGATGCATGGAGGCCTAATCCCACTTTCTTTAAGATACCATCAACATACCAATAAGAGGGGTCATCTTATTTAGTGTAAGTATGAAGTGTGCCTAAACACCTTTCTAAAAGTGTACAAATACATGAAAAGATTCCATGGTTAAAAAAGGTTTTCAAAAATTTGTTTGCATCATAATTTTCATGAAAAAGTGTCACTGGTTCATTGGCAATCGTTTGCATCATAACTTGCAAATTGTGGCGGTTTCAATGTGCTATTATGGCGGTTTGAAATGCCACAATTTTCTAAAAACATAATAGCTAATTTAAAAATAATTTTAAAAAATGCATGAAAGGTTTAAGATGAATATGCATGATTTTTATGTTTAAATATATATATATATATATATATATATATATATATATACTTGAATTGTAATGCATATTCAACCATCTTGCTTCTTCCATTAATTTTTCAAAGCATTTTGATAATTTGAATGTGATTGCTCTAGTATTCAAGCTTTGACTCTTCTTTTTGTTGATGTGTTTGTCTTCATCAAAACTATAACCAAGGACAAGAAGAACTCTTCTTCACATTCTCCCCCTTTTTGATGATTTCAAAATATCCTTTGAAATTTTACTTGTTCATCAATGGGTTGCTTCAATATGTGACTTTCTGAAATGTTAAGTAGCAACTAGAATCTCCCTCTATCTTGTATATATCCCCCTTGTTTTTGCAATTCAAGACTTTCTCCTCTGAAAGAATTATGAACAAGAACAAATACAATACCTACTATTTGAATTTTTACAAGTGTTTAAAGTTGCATAACAATGTATATCAATTCCTAGAATTGATCTTCTCTATTAGGTAGGCAATTCTCAATATGAAGTACAAGTGCTTAATAATTTTAGGCAAAAATATTGTTTTAGTCCTTTAAGTTATTTTAAAATATCAAGTTAGTCCTTTAAGTTTTTTTTGTAACGCTTTGATCCTTTATGTTAAGTAACGTTTGCGTCGTTGACCTTTTTAAAAATCTCCGTTACAATAAATTGCAAACTCATATACCATTTGAACAGGTTTTTCGCGCTGATCACAAATATGTAATTAGTTTTGCATTTGATTGTGTATTTTGGTCGGATCGAACGATTTTTCATTATGTATTTGTCCACTTTTTTCCCTGATTCTCATGAACTGTAACTTGTTTGATAAATTTGATTGTATATTCATGATCAGCGCGAAAAACTAGTTCAAATGGTATATGAGTTTGCAATTTATTGTAACTGAGATTTTTAAAAAGGTCAACGACGCAAATATTACATAACATAAAGGACCAAAGCGTTATAAAAAAATTTACAGGACAAACTTGATATTTTAAAATAACTTAAAGGACCTAGACATTATTTTTGCCATGGTTTTGTGTAGTTGAAACAATTTGAAAATGTAATGAAATTGATGCGCAGAAGTTTCAACAAAAAGTTATGTCAAGAACACTTGATTTTGAAAATGAGAGAATATAAGTTTTGAATTGCTATGAAAGAGAGATTAGTAGGATACTTGAACAAAGTCCGGTAGTGTCTTCCAAACTTAGTGTCTTCCAACCATAACTCAATGTGCAACATAATTGATGGTCTTTACTACCAGCTTGAACATCTAAATTTACATAGTGAGGAGGATTGAAACCAAGTCATGTTAACTTTGTTTATGTTTGAACTTTAGTACAATGTCTTGTTCTCCCTATTCCTAGTTGTCGCTCCCGTGGATTTTCATTAGGTACAAACGTGAAAGTGGCGTGGAAACAGAGTCGCCAGCAATGCATATTTATCCCAAGAGAAGGAAAGGAAACACTGCGTAAACCTGAGGGAAGGGAACAGCATGGTCTCGCGACCAAGAGAAATGGGTAAGGGAGTTGGTTACGCGAGGGGAAGGTATTAGCACTCCACGCGTCCATCGTACTCAATGGGATCCACGCTTGTTGTCTCGATCAAAGGGTGTCGTCATCTGGAGCTCTACTGCTACTGGAAAGGAAAAGGAACGGGAATAGAGAAGAATGAAGGAACGAGGAAGAAAAGAAACAGAAGTGACTCGGTAGGACGTCCTCGGAGTCCTAGACCTACGTATTCCCTCGGGAGCGGGAAAGTCAGAGTCAACGTAGTTCGGACACGAACTAGGGGGAGGTTGCTCGCCAAGACATCGCCGTCTTGTGCCTACATATCCTCAGTCTAACCAGAAGGAGGAAATCAGAGCAGTCGTAGTTCGACTTAACGAGGTCTTAGTGTTTTTTATGAACTACGTTAGATTCGCGTCCGGCAGTTAGGGTCGATGCCTGTTTGCAACGAGACGGAAGTAACGTGCCCTTTTCTGAAAATGGTTTGAACTTGAACGATCCCGAAGGATGAAAAGTTTTGAGTTTGTTTTTGTGTTTTTTAGACAGAAGTGGATTGAAGTTAGTTCATAACTTGCATTGCACCGAAGTCTATGATGCAGGAACGAATGCTTAGCAAATCGTTCCAAGATGGAACGTCTACCAAACACTCTAGAAAAATGAGAGGAAACCCCTCATTCGTCACTTCCCACATGCAAGGCTCATGCGCAATACACGTTAACTTTATTAAGTGTTTTAGAAGTGTTATGAGATGAGAAGAGAGGACTCAAGGGGAAAAGAGAAACTCTAAGGGGAAACTAAATTGCTCCTAATGTTGTCATGCAAAGGTGGCCCTATAGTTGAGTTCAAAGGGGAAACATCTACCTAAGTTAGCATGCATGGATTGAGAGCCTAATGTCTCTCCTACCTCTGACTTAATCAAAAGTTAAGTGGAGCGAGGAATCATACGGGATCATGTGAACAAACACAAGTAAACATTAACCAATTCAATCACAGATAAAATCAAGACTTAAACAAGTCTAAAAAAAAAGAGAAAGAAAACTCAAATATGTACAAGTGTTCCAACATCAACATGTTGACACAAAAGAAGATACACAACATCTGAGTACTAAACACGATGCGCAAACAGAGCCTACTTTGAGGTAGGGCTTCAGATGTACTCAATATGCTTATAACATGGATAAAACCCTAGAATGAGGCGTGAAAGATAAAATTGAGATTCTAGGGGTACCTAACGGAGAAGGTCCGTTGCCTCTTCAAAGCGCACAACAAGCTCAAGCCTTTAAGCTATTAGGCACTTCCATCAAATAAGCAAGTTCAATAGTCAAGCATAAAAAACAGTAGCAACAACAGCGCTTCAGCATAGCACATCAGTGTATTCCAGCAATCATCAAGAACGACATTTAACAACCCCTATTTCTAGAACAGAACAGGTGTAATATCCAGCAAGACAGAATAGCAGCATTTAACAGCACACATGTACAGAACAGCAGTGTATACATCAACATCATTTCCTACATTTAATCAACGTATGCACAAGGAGAGTTTAGCAATCGATGAGAATTCATATGCAATTTCAAGCATCAACAAGATCAAGTAAGCACAAGTGTCTCAAGTGTCAAAGCACAAATCTCATCGAAGATCAACCGAGCCAAAATAAAAAAGGCTAATAAGAGAAACCAAAAGTTAGCAAGTACTTAATAAAAGAAAGTCAATTAAAATTCTAATCAAAATCGAGTAAGAATCAATTAAAGTTCCAAGGTTAATCAAAAACCAAAACCTAGACTAATCAACTAGTATCAAAATTAGAATTAAAATTGAAATTAAAAGTTAATTAACTAACACAAAAATTAACAAGGGAGCTTAATTAACAATTCCAACAAAAGTATTTAATCAAAGTCTATCAAAAAACAAATATCAAATTATAGAAAACTAATTAATCAAATTAAGATTTGCAGATCAGATTAATCACATCTCAAATTACCAAAGATTAAAAAACCAAAATGAATTAAATCCTAATGAAAGCTAAAATTAATTAAAAAAAAACAAAAGAGTAACAAGGGTCACATAAAAAATGGACAAGAAGCATCTACGATAGGCCAAGAAGCCCGCGGTCCACCATCATGGATTTAGGCATAAGCTCTCAAAAGGAAAAACAAGGTTTGCTGAAAACCACTGATCCTCTTTCTAAACCACCAACGCACGGAATGAAAACAGGGCGAATGTCAAGTTGGAAACACGTTCAATAACTTTCATTATCATCATCAATATCGCATCAGACGGAGCAGAAATGAAGAAATTCAACAACACCAACGACACGCTCAAGGTTATCAACATCATCGCGCTGCGACTCAACCTTTCTCTTCGCGATTAAGTCTCAGCTTCGTTCGCTCGCCTCAGATTCATTTTTGATTCAACCCTTTCTTGTTGAAATCGCCCAGGCTTATATCAGCGTTTGATTTGCTTTGAATCGGTTCGCTATCTCTTCTTTATCTCATTTGGGTCGATTTGGAACCAATTTTGAGTTGTTGGTATTGAGTGATTTGGGTTTCTGAAGTTTGGAGAAGAGTATGGAAGATTGATGGTGGTTGGGTTGTTGTTGAAGGAGAGTGACGATAGGACGAAGGTTGTGTATGTTGTTTGATTTGAATGAGTGGTAGGAAGTGATTCACATGGTTGAAGGCAAAGGTCGTTTTGAAGAGTTGTTTTTGGATGCAAGAGAAATTATGTTGGTGGTCTTGAAAATGGTTTTGCGTTGAGTCGATTTAGGAGGTGAGGCGAGGTTTTTGAGCGAAAAGTTTCTGAGATTGAAATAGTTTGTGGAGATATTTTGACAGAGCTTTTTTGGTTCTCCAGAACTTGGTTTTTTTGAGAGAGAGAGGAGTGTGTGTTTTATAGGGAGAGGTGAGGGTATTTGTGGTATGCAGAATTTGAAGAATGTGAGATGTAAATTGTTGTCCTTTTGAAAATTGTTGTTGTCGTTTTGGCAGGACTCGCAGCGGAAGGTTGTACAAGTTGGTGGAGCAGTGTTTTTACGCAGGCTCGTGGTGTGAGCATCATGGCTTTACGGTTTGTGATGTGCGTGAAAAGTTGTTGTTGGTGTTGCGGTTTGTACAAGTTTGGTGTTGGAATGGTTTTGACAGGTTGTACGGTTTTGAAACGGTGTGTGAGGGATGTAGCTGTGCGAATCATGTCTTCTCTCTCTTTTTTATTTGATGTTTATTTGGTCATGGGTTAATGATGTCAATGAGCCGTGTTTGTAACATAATGGACTAAGAAAAATTAAATGGGAAATGGATTGGAAATATGAATGGATTTAATAAAATGGATTTTGGAACAATTTGGATACTAAATGGGTATTTGTTTTTGAAAGTGGATAATTATGGATTAAAAATGGTTATTGAATAAAATGAATTATGAAAATGGACTTGATGGATTTTTTGGTAGAAAATGGTTTAAGAAAGGGTTATGGAAAAAATGGTTAATAAGATGAAAATGGACAATGGATATTGTAGAAAAAGAATAAAGAACGATTCTAAAAATGGACAACCACATTACACCAATCTCTGAACTTTTCACAACATCCGATTAAAGACACATAGCTACCACTGAATAACTGGCAATAGAAACAACAACCATCTGAGTCAATTTGAAACCTTGCGTTGATTATTGAATCCGCACTGTGGAAAATAAATCCAGAGATGAACAACCAATGAACTGATGAGCTTGATGATCTCCACACCACATAACTTGACCTTGAGTACACACTGGCTGAGAAATAGACTAGTACTGATAACTTGCAATTGCAGCAAGCTCTTGATGGTTTGACCAAGATGAGGTCAAACATCCACCAGAATTGGATCGTAACTGAACAACCACACTTGACTTGAAGCTATACATTTATATTTGAATGCACACTAATACTCCTTTGAATACGGAAGATTCGAACCACCTGATAATGCCTTGATCCATGTCTTAGAAGACGAATGCAAATGAATAAATATGAAGTTATGACCTAAATGAGATGCAAATGAGAAAAGGAAACATATGCCAGTTAGGTGCTAAAAGTAAGAAAAGGGCAAATTTTGGGGTGCTACACTAGTTAGTTTGTTATGTTCTAACATGTTTAGATAGCTATTAGGCAACTTTATATTTTTAGTTGGCTAGGACTAGTAAGGTTATTTTGTCTATGTTTTATGGCTATGATTATGAACTTTATTGGTTATTAAGATTAGTATGAGTATGAATATTGTTTTTCTTCTTTTTGATAATGCCCAGAAGGGGAGAATGCTATTTTAAAAGATTGCAGGATTTCACCATAGTTTCCCAAAGGGGGAGGTATATGACTTAGGGGGAGCAGTTTCTAAGTTTCAACAAAAGCTCAATATCAATATTTTTGTCATCATCAAAAAGGGAGAGTTTGTGAAAACATGCTTCTCCATGTATTTTAGTTTTGATGACGACATTGTGTATCATAGAAGAAGAAAAATGATTTTACAAAGTTATAAAAGCTCTCAAGATTGCTAAAGGTATAAGGTTTTAAATTCAATGCGTGATACTCTTAGAACGCTCAAAAACATGATTCTTATATCATATAATTATTATTACATACATTCATATTGAAAAGAATAGGAAAACAAACCTTCTCATTTAAAAATGCATTATTTCTCAATCCTGTCAGTAATAGATTAACAGTTTTCAGTAACAAATTACCAGTAACAGATTACCCGTTTCTAGTAATCGATTACCAGCACGCAAATTTCAAATTTTATAGCTGTTAGAGCGTGGTAATCGATTACCACTTACCAGTAATCGACTAACCTATGAAGTGCTGCAACTTTTCATAATTTTAAATGTTGTTTTTTGTATGGAAAGGTTCTTTGATTACCCCCTTTCATATACACCTATTCATAGAGGTTTTACAACATATATTTAAGCCTTTCAAGTCAGAATTTTTTTCGCCTCTTCCATTTCAAACTTTTATATAAATTCAAGCATTTTTATTTGAAACTTTGTCTGCACAATTTCATTTTAAACATAAAAATTTTTTGAGCAATCAAAGTGTATTATACTTGAATGATTCATTAGAAGAGAAGACCAAAGTTCTGCATAGAAGTTGGTTCAAGTACAAACAGCATCATCATATTTCATATACTTGTAAAAAATTCAGATTATTATTGAATTCCTTGTTGTCCAGGATTGTTGAAAACAAGAGAGTGATTAAGGAGGGTTGTTCTCTTAATTCACTTTGTGTAAATCCAAGAGGATTGTTCTTGGTATTTTGTTTGTTAGTGTCTATATCGGAAGACTAGGATAGTCTTGTATAAGTCTTAACAGCAGTCAAATCTCTTTCATGTTGAAAGGGGACTGGAGTACTCTCAGACTGTGAGGGAAACCAAGATATATCGTTGTGTCCTTTACTTTTTGCATTTATTTTTCAGCATATTTACTTTCATATCATTTCTAAAAAATAACAAAACTAGTGCTAATGCTACAAATTGAGAAACATCCAATAAATCTAATTCACCCCCTCTTTGAGACCACCCATATACTTACAATTGGTATTAGAGCATGTTCAAGTAATTTGCTCTTGTGATCTAGAATGGCTTCCGCAAACCTAGTAATTAGAGATGGTGGAAGCAATAACAAGCCTCCATTGTTCTGTGGTGAATACTTTGATTTTTGAAAAATTCGTATGAAGGCACATCTAGAAGCACAAGGAGAAGATATTTGGGATGCTATACGAAATGGTCCATTTATTCCTACTAGTGTTGTCGATGGCGTTGAGACAAAAAAGATTAAAAATTCATGGAATGAAGATGATAAGAAGAAGGTACTCTACGACAAGAAAGCCATCAACATACTTAAAAATGCACTTAACGTGGATGAATTCTTTCGTATTTCTCAATGCACAATAACGAAGGAAATATGGGATACGTTAGTAGTAACTCGTGAAGGAACCGCTGAAGCAAAAAGATCAAGATTGAATACATTATGTCAAGAGTATGAATTATTCAGAATGCAGCCCAGAGAATCAATCCTTGTTCTACAAAAGAGATTTGTTCACTTAACTAATCACCTTATTGCTCTCGGTAATACTTTTACTAATGATGAATTAAATCTTAAAGTTCTTAGGTATTTAACTAGGAAATGGCAACCAAAGGTGACAGCGATATCAGAAAAGAAGAGTCTTTCTACCATGACGCCCGCTTCCTTGTTTGGAAAACTTCAAGAACATGAAATAGAACTTGAAAGATTAGAGCAACATGAAATACAAGTAAAATATTCAAAAGATGTTGTATTAAAGACAATAGTCAAATTTCATGATAGCAATCAAGAGGAGGAATCTACTGATGAAGATGGTGATCTTATTAAAAACTTTGAAAAGTTCTTAAGAAAATAAAGGAAAAAGGAGATCATTCACAAAGAAGCACCAACAAGGAGAGTTACATGTTTTCAATGTGGAAAAAAGGGACATGTCAAGAGAGAATGTCCTACACTTGAAAAGAAAGAAAAATTCAAAAACAAGAATCACAAAAAGGAAAAGAAAGCATATGCAGCATGGGATTACAATGAAATAACTTCATCTTCAGATGAAGATCATGCATGTAAGGCATTGATGGTCTCACATCATTCAAGTGATGAAGAACATGAGGTTAATGATTCCGAAACTGATGATATTCCATCTTATGATAAATTACAAAATGTTTTTCATGAATTACATGATGAACTTTTGAAAATTTCTAGAACATGTTGAAGTCAAAAGAAAATTATTTTAAATCTAGAAAGTAAGGATAATAACATTCTACTAGGGTTAGACTTAATAAAAAAATTCAGCATGCAATAATTGTTCATCTTTTGAGTCGAAAATTGTTGAATTAAACCAAGTCATTATGAAATATGAAAATGAATTCAAAAATGTAGAATCAAAGAAAGAACATGTTGTAAATCATCATAAAATATATTATAATAAGAATCATAATTTTCGAACTACTTATTTCTATTGTAAAGCAAAGGTCATACTACTAATGCTTGTTACATGATAAATTATGGTATTCCTTGTAGTGAGTATGTGTGGGTGAGGAAGTTATCTAACCCAAAAGGACCCAAAGAAAGTTGGGTACCTAGATGTAACTAATTATTTTGTAGGTACTTAAAGGTCATATGCTAGCATCTTCAAATCAAGATTGATCCTTCAAGACACAAGACCGTATAATATGGTGGTTCTAAAAGTTTCATTGATTAAAAATATGTTTTGAAGAAGCATCAATATTGATATCAATTTTGACGTCAAAATCTTATGAAGGAGATAGGTTTCCAATTTTGTGCTATTAATTTCCAATTATAAATATATCCTTCCTATGTTATCACCTTGCTTTGTACTTTATTCTACTTTGTCTTCTTTTTGATGATGTCAAAAGGGGGAGAAATAGTAGGTATTGTATTTGTTCTTGTTCATAATTCTTTCAGGGGAGAAAGTCTTGAATTGCAAAAACAAGGGGGAAATATACACGATAGGGGGAGATTCTAGTTGCTACTTAAAATTTCAGAAAGTCGTATATTGAAGCAACCCATTGATGAACAAGTAAAATTTCAAAGGATGTTTTGTCATCATCAAAAAGGGGGGAGAATATGAAGAAGAGTTCTTCACCAAAGTGTCCCAAATTTCTTTTGCGGACTTACATTAGACCCAAGAAGAGATACACCTTTCTAGCAAGAAGAAGGAGACTGGAAACTTGAGGTCGCCCCCCTCGAAGAGGAGAAACAACTGAAGCATTTTATTTAGCTACAAGAGTATCACTCGAAAGACAAGACGCACATGTAATCAACCTCTATCTCCATTTAACCAAAAATGATAAATCAACTGGTCGAAGATCCCTAACACCTTACTGTAGTGGCAAAATCGTGAGTGTAAGCTATTGATTAACTTAACTCGAAAAGCAAGAGTCGCCACCGCACTTTTATTTTATCCAAAAAGGAAAGGAAAAAGAGCGAACAAAACCTACACAACCTCTAAAACAAGAACAAGTGAACAGAGTCTGAGTAAGGGGGTTGGTTACGTTAAGGGAAGGTGTTAGCACCCAAAACGTCTATAGTACTGTATAGAAACCCTTCTAAATATTTATGCTTTTTGGTCTGAAAAAATTTTGTTTGAAAAGTGATTGAGGAGATGAGGAGAGAAATTGTTTTTTAAGGTTTTGGTGTTTGGAGAGACTTGTCGCCTCATGCCTACGTACCCACGGAGTGCAATGTAGGATAAAAACCTCGTAGTTCATGGTACAAAGAATGAAATTTGTTTGTTTTGATTGATTTTAAGTGTAAAGACAAGTCGTCATTTCCAAGCGAATAATTCTGCTTAAAGAGATGAATCAAGTCTAAACTTATGAGAAAGTTTTGAAAGAGAAAGTGCACAAGGGCACAAAAGAGAGTAAGTGAGTTTGGTGTTTTTTTAAAGTCTTTTGAAAAAGGTGTCAATATGCTTATGTAGTTTAGCATTTGTTAAGAAATGAAAGGAAAAGAGTAAAATCACTTGACAAAGTCAAGGTTTGATTATGAAAGAGGTGATAGTTTGAAAACAAGAAGGTTTTGAAAAAGGGAGAAAGTTTTGTAAATTGAAGAATGGGTGGAGAAGAAGTGACTATCCTAAAGCATAAAAAAGCTAAGGATAAGAAAGATCTAACCACAAATGTAGCTATCTTCACCATAAACCAAGCAAAAGCACAAGGCTTCAAAGTCTTCAAACCATAATTCCAAAGCAAAGGGAGAAGGTCCTAGTTCTAAGTCCAAGGATCCAAGAATAGCATTGAAGTCCAAGGTCTAGGTGCAAAACTCCATCTCTATTGCATAGGATAGTAACCATAGTCCAAGATTAGAAACACAAGTTTTTTAGAGGTTTTGGCCTTTATTAATGTTTTTGGTCCAAGTAGACAAAGAGATAAAGGCATAAGCATAAACATGTGTCCAACGGACAAAGGAAAAATTGCGGAAGCATAAACATGATATGGAATGACAATAATGGAGCATAAAAGTAAAAGAGAGATAGGGAGCGAGAAGGAATCATAAATGAGATTATTACAATAGTATTGTTAGTAAGTTAGTGATTAGTTGTTAGAGTAAGTGATCAATAATGATTGAATAATTGCACTTAGGTCAAGGTTAATGAGAACTCATTAGAGGATTGATAAGACCAAAACCTCCTAACAACAAGTCTCATAATCGTTGAACCAAAAGACAAATAATCAACAATCTTTGATCCTTTTCCAATACGGGACATATGTTGCGCTATGTTAAGCAATCGTCGAGTAATTTATGGAGTAATTACCCTACAATGAGGCCGGTCAATAGATCTTTGTGCTAATGTCTGCTTGATGAATGATATGTAGATCGTCATCCAAAAGCAATACCGCACGAAAAGAAAATAGGTGACGATCTCGTCTTGATCAAAATTCAACAAAAGAATTCTAAGATCCATAAGACTTTCATCGATCAAAAGAAAAGAGAAATAGATGAAGAGAAAGCCAAATTAAACCACACAATTATGTGATCTAAGTCTAAGAACAAAAGGAAAGGGAAGAAAATGGAAAAGGAACCAAAACAGCCCCAAAAACAAGGCAAAATATGCATTTTATTTCGAAGTAACCGGTTACTCACCAGACGTTAACCGGTTACTCTAGTTCCAAATAAACACAATTTTTCAAAATTAACACAGAGTAACCGGTTACGCACCAGACGTTAACCGGTTACTCTGCACCAGAATGCAGAAAATTGTGCAAAATTCAGCATGATCCACTTTCAAAACTTTTTACAAACACCTTGTGATCATGGAACTGAAATTGCGTGAAATTTAAAGTAAAATAACAGGAAAAACCAGCAATTAAACACAATTACAAGATCCAAAGGATCAAGTAACAAGGATCTCCAAAGATCTACATTATGGAAGATGAAGATGAAGCTTCAACAATGATGAAAGATGAATTACCACTTCAAATCTGAAAATTCCTTCAAATTGCCCCAAGATCCAAACACCAAAGCCTTGATCTATGAGAATTGATGAAGAAAACAAGTTTGGATAAAGGTTTAGCTCAAAGTTGAACAAGATTCAATGTGAATTCTTGTTAACTTTCAAAAGAAGAAATGTGAGCTTTAGTGAAATTTGTGGTTGGGGAGAGAATTTACAAGAGGTTTGTTGGCTATCAAAAGCTTCAAGAGAAATTTTAGCAAGGTGAATTTGGCTCTCAAAAGCTTGTCAAATGAATGAAATGAGGCCTCTATTTATAGAATTTAGGCTTGGAAAAATTGGTGTATTGGAGTTTGGTTTGGAAATGAAAATTAGGCTTGGAATTTGAATTTGGAGGGAAGTTATCAAACGAGTGGTGATTAGTGGAGGTACATGGTGGGAATTAATTATGATGATGTAGGGAATTAAAATGGGATGGTCTAGAATATTCTCCATGTGATCAAAATGATGAAAATTGGTGCCAACTGCTGAATTTGAATTTGCTGCCATTTTTTCAAATTTTCACGAGGGTAACCGATTACTCACCATAGGGTAACCGGTTACTCAGTGTAAATTTTGAAAAAAAATGCCTTTTTAGTACACTGATGTGGTTCGGCTCGATTCTTTTGCTTGTCAAAGAATGCGTGGAAGTAAACACATGAACCTTGGAATTCCTTGAATAATAATCAATTAAAACTTGGGGAATCTTTGACCAGATAAATTTGACATAATTGCGGATCAAATTTGACTTTTCTCAGATGAAATTCATTCGAGCGGTGGGACTGTTATTTTGGTATTTTTAACCTGTTCTTCCCCTGAAAATGTCAATAAAGAGGAAACAAAATATTTTTGGGTTTTGGTTAAGGTTAGTAAAATATAAACAAATAAAGCAATAAATTGAATAAAAAACACACAGATGCTCGATAAACCCTGCAAGGCATAAACCCAAAGAATGAGAGAGACAAGGGAACCAAAGCATGATCTTGTTTGTGGTAAAGATGCAAAATGAGATGCGAATGATATGTGGAATTTTAGGGGTCAAAAATTAGGGTCTTACAGCTACCCCTATTTAAGTCTCTTCTATCGGGAGATATGAAGATACTTAAATACAAAAAGCTATATTTTTTAGCCCTAAGATACCACAAGATGATATGAATGCAAAAGATGAAACAGACTGCGGGGAAACTTGAAACAAAGGATTTACAGTAAATTGAGTGAGATGAAGTGAAATGAAACGCCGGGGAACACAAGATATTTTTGGAGATCTGTCAAGGTGACAAGAAGTATCCATCAATAGTTGGAAAGAGAGGGACAAGACCCTGGGAAGACAAGTAGTGACATCCAAGAATAACATTGAATAGAAACTACGAACGAGACAAAAGGTATGTCAATAGATGTCTAAGAATGGCATTGGACAACAACAAGAAAGTTCCTGGTAAAAACAGCAGCGTCATCCAAGAATATCATTGGATGAAAGTGAAAAAAAAAACACTCTATTGGGGATAAGGTATCCAATAATGGCATTGGATAAAAAGAAACCGCAACATTCAAGAATGGCATTGAATGAGGTAACAACAAACATCAGAGTCATCCAAGAATAGCATTGGATATAAACAAAATTCCACTTGAACAACTTCCCCTGGGACATCACAGAATGGCATTTGATGGCAAGGTTAAACATCGGAAATATCCAAGAATAGCATTGGACTTGGCTGGGGAAAAGGTGTCTAAGAATGGCATTGGACAAAAGGAATCTCAACATCCAAGAATGGCATTAGATGAAGAGAGAAAAGTTCTGGAAAATACATCAGAAGTATCTAAGAATGGCATTGGATAAAAAGAGTTCATAATATCCAAGATTGGTGTTGAATAAAGTGAGCAGGGACTTTCAGGAATGGCACTGAAAGGTAAAGGTAAATCATTATATTCAGGAATGGCACTGAATGGTAATGAGAAAGACATCCAGGAATGGCACTGAATGCAAAGGAGAAAACTCATTCAAGAATGGTACTGAATGGTAATGAGAAAGACATCCAGGAATGGCACTGAATGCAATGGAGAAAACTCATTCAGGAATGGCACTGAATAAACATATAAAACTTTCAGGAATGGCACTGAAAGATATCCAAGGAAATCTGTTGGGGATTACAGAAGAGAGAAAGGACTTCCAGGAATAGCACTGGGAGAAACAAGAGGAACAAGGTATCCAAGAATGGCACTGGAGATCAAAAGAGACAGACATCTAGGAATGGCACTGGAGTGAAAGAATATAAAGATCCAGGAATATCACTAGAATGAAAGAAGACAAAGACCCAGGAATGGCACTGGATGAACAGGGAAACAAAAATATCCAGGAATAGCGCTGGAAAGAAAGACGAAAACATTCAAAAATGGCACTGAATGAAAAGACAGGTAAAAGTTTTGGTAGGCGCCAAGTAAGTTGGACTTTGATCACAAGGTAAGATGTTGACAGCAACAGGACCTCAGGAAATGCATATGAGCGCAAAGCACTATTCGAGCTATGAAAATATTTCTATCTATGATATGTGAATGATTTATGTATGCAATGCATATGATAGGGACAACTGAGATAGACTCTTTTGTGAGGGAAGAAAGGAACTCTGATTCCTCAACACAGGGAACACTGCCAACTCTGCTTGGAGAGAAGATATTGAACCTATCTCTGTCACACTTGTGAATTGTATCCAGTTGATGGTCTTTTGAGGGAAGACATCTTGAGGATTCTTGAAGAAGATTGCCCCAGATTAATTGAGTGATGAGGATAAACTGATCATTGCTTCAGTTTGATTGCTGCAGGGAAAAAAATGATCATGGCTTCAATTCTTGAAATGAATTCTGAGGATAAACTGATCATGGCTTCAGCTTGACTATTGCTGAGGGCGAACTGATCATGGCTTCATTCCTTGAAATGATTGTTGAGAAGGCTAAACTCAGTACGGGTCTTGAAGGAGATCTTCTGGTTAACCAATTCTGAGAATAACTTGCACAGAGCAACAAATCTTGAATTAATTCACAACCGGATCTGGAAGTAATGTGCCCCTGATAGGATCACTAACCCAGTTTCTCAACTGTTTAAAAATTCTTGATGAGAAAAGTTTGCCTGCAAATAAAACTATTCAAACAAACATGGTAATTTTAATGCAAAGCACAATGCAATTTTGAAATAAAAAAAATCATTTTTGGAATGACATTATTGATGTATAGCAAAATGAATCACTTGTCAAAACACGGCAGTTTAGACATTCAAAAATGAAAGAGAAAGCAAAGGTATGACATCAAAGCAAATGATTGGCAACAATCTTAGGAGTCAATTCACACAACCTTGCTGTAGTATACTTTCAAAATAAACCTGGCTTCAATTAGGTCTTTTGAAGGTTGTAACGTGGTCTGGTTCACGGCTTTCGAAACAAAGGATATAGGCTCAAAGTTGATTTGTACCTAACCCATTCTTCGTGATGATCTTCAGCCCTATGCTCATTTAATTCAAACTATGTATTCAGGTTCCAAGTGATTTTGAAATTGCAATACTGTTATGTTGATGACTCAAGAGCCAAGGGATTTTTTGAGATGGCAGTCACTCTTTCTTACAACATTTTGTTGTTTTTGATGAGGACCTCAGTCAACTCGTTTTGTCTTTGAGGATTTTGGTAACCTCCTAATTTTTCTTTTGTTATCCGTAACTTTTGCCTGAACTGTGTTATCTGAGCTTACAGTCAGCGGGATGCCCCAATTTTTGCCTAAGTCTCCTTCATAGGTTTTGACTTAGCGGGCTTTTCTTTTGATTTTTTTTATTCTTCTTTCTCTTTTTTTTTGAAAGATGGTGACTGCCTGGCTTAATGATTATGGTGAACCATCATTGGCTTTTGATTTGAAAGACATCTTCGACACTTCTTTGATGTGGGTGAAGGAAAGTTTATGATTGCAATGATTCTCTTGTGTTTAAATACACAGTTAAATTAACTAAGAACTACCCATCCCCAGGTTAAGATTGCGGGTTTTTTCGTACAGAAAGAAACTCCAACTTCTAGGCTCAAAGGGGTTGACAAGGGATTAACTTCCTTATTTCTCCAGTGTTTTGGAGTTGAAACAATGCATGTACATCATCAGCCGGGTTTTAATTGAAAGCATACAATCCATCAATTTTAGGTATTTCGTTTTCATCATCCTCCCTCCAATCTTTGCATAAACAAAAGCTTGATAAAGAAAGCGAACATGAGATATATTTTGTTTTGTGAAAAAGAAAGCATAAAGATGCACACAGTGGATATAAATGAATTGAATCAAAACATTGCAATGCTCATTTCATTGAAATTACCATGAAAGTACAAATAAAGTTCGAAAGCAAACAAACAATACAATTAAAGAAAAATGCAAGCAGCAAGAAACAAGGCCTAGTGACTAATCAGCAACAAGAATGAGCTTTCCCTTCTGAAACACTGACTTTAGGAGATGATCCGTCTGAACTGACTCAAACTTCACTTGGCATGCTCTGGCAAAGGATTGTTGAAAACATTGGGATTCTCATCATGAAAAATCATAATCCTTGAGTTCACCAATTCTTGTACTCTAGCTTTCAATGCATAGCAATCTTCCAAGTTATGGCCTGCCCCACCTCGATGGAACTTACAGTGAAGATCAACCCTATAGCCGGCTGGGAGAGGATTTGGAGGAGAAGGTAGATCCCTCGTTGTAATCAAACCTTTCTTTACAAGACATGGATACAACTCAGTGTAGGACATTGGGATAAGATCAAAGTTAACCCTATTGCGATTCTGATTTTGTCTAAAAGTCTGGCGAGGAGCTTGAACGGTTTAAGCATTGACAATAGGAGCAACTGAAGCTACATATTGTTGTTGACTGCGACGAGGTTTACCTTCAACTAAAACAGCATGGGTATCACCATCCTTTTTATTTTGAAAACTCCCAGCATACTTTTTAGCATCACTAAAGGCTTCAACATTAGTAATCTTTCCTTTCTTGATACCTTCTTCTAGTCTTCCTCCAATAGTGACTAGGTCAGCAAAACCAGATGAAACACTGCCTATCATCTTTTCCCAAAAGAGTGGCTAAAGAGTGTCCATGAACAAACCAGACAATTCCTTTTCAGCCAAAGGTGGCTCTACCTGAGCAGCTAGCACTCTCCAGTGCTGAGCGTACTCTTTAAAAGATTCTTTTTCTTTCTGAGACATGTTTTGCAATTGACGACGATCAGGTGCCATGTCCAGATTGTACTTATATTGTTTTAAGAAAGCATCAACCAAGTCCTTCCAGCTTTGGATACGGTTCTTCTTAACTCCCATATACCATTTCATTGAAGCCCCACTCAAGCTGTCTTGGAAACAGTGAATGGGCAGTTTGTCATTTTTGGCATGAACAGCCATCTTGCGGCAGTACATTACCAAGTGGCTTCTGGGACAGGTGTTCCCCTTGTATTTCTCAAAATCAGGAGTTTTGAATTTTGCAGGCATAACCAAGTCTGAAACCAAGCACATGTCCATTGCGGCAACACTAAAGACATCACTTCCTTCCATGGCTCTTATCCTTTTGTCCAGAGTTTTCCATTTCTCTCTGACTTCTTAAATGTATCCAGGTTCTCCCTGACTTTCAGATTGTGGACCAGCAACATGGTACACGAAAGGAGGATTCTCAGGAATAGCTTGAGCAACATAATGCACAACAGGTTGAGGTTCAGTGAACAATGGAGCTGAAGATACTGGAAGTACAGATGGGACAAACACAGGAGTAGTTGCAAAGGGTGGCGAGTAACTCGGAGGTAACCCAAATTATGGCCAAGTAGAAGCTGGTTGCTGAGTCAGTGGAGGGTCACCAGCAGCAGGTAAGATTTCAGATATAACAGTCCTCTGAGGTGGTTCTCCCCTGGTAATCAGAACTTGCATCATTTCTGTGAGTTTGGTCATACCGGCCTTCAACTCATCAATTTCCATTCTGACTTCCATATTCTATTGTTCTTGGTTTTCCATTCTCAATCTGACAGCAGCTCTAGTTCCGTAGTTGTGTTGAGGAAACAACTTGACGGTGAACAGATAAATGAAGAAGGAGACAGTTGAAATGAGTTTCTGAGGCAACTGGGAAGAATGCATATGTATGCTCATGGATGCAAGAGTGCATGGATGCAACAACCACAAACAAGATCACTCAAAAGACACAGGTTCAAAGGTTCGAGTCATGAGCATGAAGCCAAGGTTAAGAACCAATCCCACAAAATGTGTATGCTAAGGTTTATCTTCATTGTACCTGCAGAAAACAACGGTTCTAACAGAGTGCCCAGGGTCCACAATCCACTGTCATACACACCAGCGCACCGATTTGCTCGGAGGTTGGTAGTTATCCTCAAGAGAATCTATCCTGAGTGTGGCATCGTGTAATAGCTAAGTCGGATTTGCATCCTCATAGCTTCCGCGCCACGGTCCTAAAAAGGATAAGATGGGTTAAAGGTTACTACGGTCCTTAGTGTTATAGGCTTCTATGGAAAAAGTAATGCCTTCAACGATCGCTTGATCGACATCAGTAATTCCAGAGAGGCAACCACCGAGTGGATGGATTCTCAAGTTCTGATTTTTCAGGATTCGACTCCCTCAAAGCTCCCTTGACTATACCATCCTCCTATCTCAAAGTACACTCTGGTCTGGGTATAGGACCTATCTCGCACACACAGAGTAGCTCCCAAACAGAACACTCAAGTAACAAGCAAATCAAACGAAAAGTAGTAAATAAATCAAAGTAGGCTAAACCCCTAAAGGGAGAGAATCCCCAGCAGAGTCGCCACTTTTTCTGTAGTGGCAAAATCGTGAGTGTAAGCTATTGATTAACTTAACTAAAAAAGCAAGAGTCGCCACCATATTTTTATTTTATCTAAAAAGGAAAGGAAAAAAAGCGAACAAAACCTACACAATCTCTAAAACAAGAACAAGTGAACACAGTCTGGGTAAGGGGTTGGTTACATTAAGGGAAGGTGTTAGCACCCAAAACGTCTATAGTACTCTATAGGAACCCTTTGAAATATTTACGCTTTTTGGTTTGAAAAAAGTTTGTTTGAAAAGTGATTGAGGATATGAGGAGAGAAATTGTTTTTTAAGGTTTTTGTGTTTGGAGAGACTTATCGCCTCATGCCTACGTACCCACGGAGTGCAATGTAGGATAAAAACCTCGTAGTTCATGGTACAAAGAATGAAATTTGTTTGTTTTGGTTGATTTTAAGTGTAAAGACAAGTCATCATTTCCAAGCAAATAGTTCTGCTTAAAGAGATGAATCAAGTCTAAACTTATGAAAAAATTTTGAAAGAGAAAGTGCACAAGGGCACAAAAGAGAGTGAGTTTGGTGTTTTTTTAAAGTCTTTTGAAAAAGGTGACAATATGCTTATGTAGTTTAGCATTTGTTAAGAAATGAAAGGAAAAGAGTAAAATCACTTGACAAAGTCAAGGTTTGATTATGAAAGAGGTGATAGTTTGAAAACAAGAAGGTTTTGAAAAAGGGGTAAAGTTTTAAAAATTGAAGAATGGGTGGAGAAGAGGTGACTATCCTAAAGCATAAAGTAAAAGCTACGGATAAGAAAGATCTAACCACAAATGTAGCTATCTTCACCATAAACCAAGCAAAAGCACAAGGCTTCAAGGTCTTCGAACCATAATTCCAAAGCAAAGGGCGAAGGTCCTAGTTCTAAGTCCAAGGATCCCAGAATAGCATTGAAGTCTAAAGTCTAGGTGAAAAACTCCATGTCCATTGCATAGGATAGTAACCATAGTCCAAGATTAGAAACACAAGTTTTTTAGAGGTTTTGGCCTTTATTAATGTTTTTGGTCCAAGTGGACAAAGAGAAAAAGGCATAAGCATAAACATGTGTCCAACGGACAAAGGAAAAATTGCGGAAGCATAAACATGATATGGAATGATAATAATGGAGCATAAAAGTAAAAGAGAGATAGGGAGCGAGAAGGAATAGTAAATGAGATTAGTACAGTAGTATTGTTAGTAAGTTAGTGATTAGTTGTTAGAGTAAGTGATCAATAATGATTGAATAATTGCACTTAGGTCAAGGTTAATAAGAACTCATTAGAAAATTGATAAGACCAAAGCCTCATACCAACAAGTCTCATAAGTGTTGAACCAAAAGAAAAATAATCAACAATCTTTGATCGTTTTTCGATACGGGACATATGTTGCGCTATGTTAAGCAATTGCCAAGTAATTTACGGAGTAATTACCCTACAATGAGGCCGGTCAATAGATCTTTGTGCTAATGCTTGCTAGATGAATAATATGTAGATCGTCATCCAAAAGCAATACCGCACGAAAAGAAAATAGGTGACGATCTCGTCTTGACCAAAAATTCAACAAAAGAATTCTAAGATCCATAAGACTTTCATCGATCAAAAGAAAAGAGAAATAGATGAAGAGAAAGCCAAATTAAACCACACAATTATGTGATCTAAGGCTAAGAACAAAAGGAAAGGGAAGAAAATGGAAAAGGAACCAAAGCAGCCCCAAAAGCAAGGCAAAATATGCATTCTGGTTCGAAGTAACTGGTTACTCACCAGACATTAACCGGTTACTCTAGTTCAAAATAAACACAGATTTTCAAAATTAACACAGAGTAACCGGTTACTCACCAGACGTTAACCGGTTACTCTGCACCAGAATGCAGAAAATTGTGCAAAATTCAGCATGATCCACTTTCAAAACTTTTTACAAACACCTTGTGATCCTGGACCTGAAATTGCACGAAATTTAAAGTAAAATAACAACAAAAACCAGCAATTAAACACAATTACAAGATCCAAAGGATCAAGTAACAAGGATCTCCAAAGATCTACATTATGGAAGATGAAGATGAAGCTTCAACAATGGTGAAAGATGAATTACCACTTCAAATCTGAAAATTCCTTCAAATTGCCCCAAGATCCAAACACCAAAGCCTTAATCTATGAGAATTGATGAAGAAAACAAGTTTGGATGAAGGTTTAGCTCAAAGTTGAACAAGATTCAATGTGAATTCTTGTTAACTTTCAAAAGAAGAAATGCGAGCTTTAGTGAAATTTGTGGTTGGGGAGAGAATTTGCAAGAGGTTTGTTGGCTATCAAAAGCTTCAAGAGAAATTTTAGCAAGGTGAATTTGGCTCTCAAAAGCTTGTCAAATGAATGAAATGAGGCCTTTATTTATAGAATTTAGGCTTGGAAAAATTGGTGTATTGGAGTTTGGTTTGGAAATGAAAATTAGGCTTGGAATTTGAATTTGGAGGGAAGTTATCCAAAGAGTGGTGATTAGTGGAGGTACATGGTGGGAATTAATTATGATGATGTAGGGAATTAAAATGGGATGGTCTAGAATATTCCCCATGTGATCAATATGATGAAAATTGGTGCCAACTGCTGAATTTGAATTTGTTGCCATTTTTTCAAATTTTCACGAGGGTAACCGGTTACTCACCATAGGGTAACCGGTTACTCAATGTAAATTTTGAAAAAAAATGCCTTTTTAGTACACTGATGTGGTTCGGCTCGATTCTTTTGCTTGTCAAAGAAGGCATGGAAGTAAACACATGAACCTTGGAATTCCTTGAATAATAATCAATTTAAACTTGGGGAATCCTTGACCAGATAAATTTGACATGATTGCGGATCAACTTTGACTTTTCTCAGATATAATTCATTCGAGCGGTGGGACTGTTATTTTGGTATTTTTAACCTGTTCTTCCCATGAAAATGCCAATAACGAGGAAACACAATATTTTTGGGTTTTGGTTAAGGTTAGTAAAATATAAACAAATAAAGCAATAAAGTGAATAAGAAACACACAGATGCTCGGTAAACCCTGCAAGGCATAAACCCAAAGAATGAGAGAGACAAGGGAACCAAAGCATGATCTTGTTTGTGGTAAAGATGTAAAATGAGATGTGAATGATATGTGGAATCTTAGGGGTCAAAAATTTGGGTCTTACACTTAGCCCATTTTACTCTTAAGTTTACAAAAAATATCTTATGGTGCTCTGTGCTTACAAGTACAATCATCAACAGATACTCTTTGGTGCTTTTGATGATGATATCACCTAATGTCAAGAGGCCTCTGATGATGGCGTCTATCAAGGAAGCTTGATCAAGCCTCATCAGTCAAAAGAAGTCAAATCCCAAATGAAGTGTTGTATCAATGATTAATCAAGCAAGGGATCTTGAAGCTTCAAGGTTGTGAAAGAGATGAAGTGTGACAGCTCGCCAGGTCCTTCGTATGAGTGATTAATGTATTTGTGTCGGTTGCGAAAACAAAGACAACCTAGATACGATCGTAGTCCAAAAGGATATGAATCGATATCAGACTATGGATTACTAAACAATAGAGTAGCGAGACACCTGCCGTGACAAGGTGAATCACTCTCGGTTGAGAAAGCCGCTTTACCACGCCGGAAATTTGTTTAGATACTCGTGCCACGAAAGTGGGTGTCGTACATATTTGTCTACTTTTCTATAAATTGCTTAGATATTCTTGTGTTTGAATTTGGATCATCAATAGGGTAAGTTTTGATAGATGATCACAACTTCGTTTACTATTTTATTTATCTGGTAAATCTTATTTCAATATGCAATAAACCAACCAAAATTGCGATCGCTTTAGCTAAACACCGTTAGGATAAAATTTGGTACTCATACATATCTCCCTGCGAGTTCTATCTTATTATAACACTAGGCCTTGTCGCACACTTGCGACCCTACACACATCATGTTTTTGGGACCGTTGTCTGGGAGATAGTTTTGATATTGAAATTTAACTCCAACACAATATAGACTAAAACACTTTTAATTTTCTATTTTTATTGTGTATGCAAAGAATTTGTTCATCGGAAACTTGGTTAACTACTACAAATAACACTTATAACTTCGCACGCGAAAGAGATGTAACATCGGCTACCGAACAAGAGCGAGACCAGAAAAAAGGACAGGCTAAGGCAATGGAGATAAATGTGGTCTTTTTTATCAAGAAACTAAAGGACATAGCAATTCAACCCCTCGACAAAAGCGATCCGTCTCATCCGAATAAGAGAATGTGACTAAATTTTGATAGAGTTCAGAGATGACAAACAAGCGATGGCCATGCCACATAGAGTTCAAACTATTATCATGTATTAAAACCATCTTGATTAAATTGAAATAATTTTTCACTAAATTATATTTTCTTTGAATATTATGAAAGGTAGCGACAAGTCTCGGGTGGGACCAGATATATCAAAGCCCATCACAAAGACTCAGAGGTGTTGCCATAAGTGTCCTAGGCATATGACTAAAGCAACCAAAACTCCATGATGTTAACACACTTACACAAGGAAAGCAAGTCTCTAAAATGGAAAATAATCGACTCACCCCCTCTAGGTAGCTAGCCACTTCAAAGACCGTCGTGGGTCCGCCAATATGGTCTTCACCTTTGGGAATGGAAAGGGGTACTGAGCCTTGGTCAGGTACGTTCTCTAGAGATGTCCAACAAACTCTAAGCAAAACCCAGGCGAACAACAAAATCCAAGAAAAATGGAATTGGGATCAAAAGCAAGACCGCGTAAAGGTAACATTTGTAATTAACAAATTGAAATGTACATTGCAGAAGAAATGTCATTTACTTGTCAAAATTACAAATACCAGGGACAAGAAAGAAACTAAAAAAAGGGGGAGTTAGTCCATTAGTCTACCAAGGAAACCACTTTCTCATCCAAAATGGCTTGATTAAGATGGACACGATCCCGAAAGACGCAAACATCGGGGTAAAAGTACTCCACCTTCTTCATAGCACTCTTAAAAGTACCCTCGGTGACAAAGAAACCCTATTGCATGGATTTAGTCAGTTCTTTATAAAGGTCAAGATTCTCTTGGCACATCGCACGAAGACCAACCTCAGCCTTCTTATGACTTTCTTGGGACTCCTTTAGAGACTTATCCAAGTCTTCTACCCTTTTTTGAGCATGATCCTTACCCCCCACATGGGAAGAAGATGCCAGGGCATAGGCCGAGGCTCTACCCTTCTCAACCACCTCTCAGAAGAATAGCTATACATGTTCCTTTAAAGTATCAGGATACCTAAAATGTTCCATAATAACCTCTATAGCAAGGAACTTATTATAGAAACCCCAAACTTCCTTTAAGTACTGATTCCTCTCAATGTAAAGATCATTGACCCGCTTCTTCCATCTCTCATTCTCACACCGGAGGCGGTCAAGCAAGAAAGATTCCCCCGACCGACAACCTTAAATGCCAAAATTGTCGAAGCTCTCCTAGTATGAAAGGCCAATTAAGAGAATTCCTTATGCCTAGCCATCTCATAGAGTTTTGAGAAACATATGTAATCTTTGTCAGAAACCGAAGGCCTGAAGTCACTATCCATCCTTGGGCCTGAATGAGCCAACAAAACAAGGCGCTTTTGAAGAGACCTAGCCACATGGACTCCACCAACCATCAAGTTTGTATGGACTTCTTTGATTGACTCCTAGAAGCGTCGTCAACACGGTTCAACTATGTACAAAAAGCTACCATCTGACTCTTTAGGTACAAATCCTCTAGAGATAGATTTTCTTCTTCCTTGTAAGCGTACAAACCATCTCTCGTCAAATAGTGGCCATGAGTCCAATACTTATGAAAAATATCTAAGCAAACGAAAGATGAACCAGACTCTAGACGACAAATCTTCACATAAGCATCATCACTCACATTTTTCAGAATAAGTCTTAAAATACTAGATATGTTTTTTTAGGAAGAATGAGCCAGAGCCATTCGTATAGTTGGGATTGTTTTGGATCCTAAAAAGATGAAATAATAGCATCATGGTTTTCTTGCCTTCTTTATACTCACACCAATACGTAAAGACTTTGATGAACACCTAAATCATAGGTTGCAACTACAAAGGAGAGATCAACATGTGATTCAATATAGTTACTTCAAAATCATTAAAGGGAAGACGGTAGCCTATGATGGAGAATAAGCTTTCTTGGAAAAGGATGACACACTCACCATATGGGCTTCATATCTTCTTGTTTTCACTTGGGGGAAACACACCCCAATAAACAACTGAACCTACATCTCTCAAAGCTCGACCGAGCATGCTTTCACGAACAAAGGCAAAAGCAGTTTCCAATATCTTTACCAACCTTTTTGGTTGAAACTGACATTGTTTCCATGAATAAAATATACCTTGACTAGAACTGATGCATGTGAACTAGAGTGAACAAATTTGAATGATATCTATGCCTTAATAAAACACACAAGAGTGAAGAGAAGAGGAATTTCAAGCTCAGAAGAAAGATCGATCCAACATGCATAACGAATATCAGCTAACATGATCATTTGAGTCCGATTGAATGATACATCGAAACACTCTCTTCGCAACAACTCACCACAAAACAAAGCATACTCAGAGAAACCCTTACCCAATATTTAGGCACTTAAAGCCCATATAGTGAACAACTACCTTTTGACGATAGATATCTCCTTGTAAAAACCCGCAAAAAACAAAATGAATAGGAAAAACATATTAAAGACTGCAAATCAAAATTATTTATCCGTCCCACACTAAAGTGAGGAAAAAACGGACAGATGAATGAGTCAAATCTATTTTACAATCCCTAAATTCGACTAATATGCCTTGGAAAAGTTATCTCAAATGAAAAAAAAAATGGGTTAATTGTGATTTACCCCCCTGACATATGAGCGAATTTTGATTTACCCCCCCTACATGCCTTTAGGCAACGGTTTTTTTGAAAAAATCGTTGCCAAAACCTGCCTATGACAACGGTGTGGGGGTAAACCAAAACACTCTCATATGTCAGGGGGGGTAAATCACAATTAACCCAAAAAAAATTTAAATCACTTAATTAAAATAGAAGCACATAGATAAATAACAAAAAGATGGATACGAATTTTGTTGTGAACGTTGTTGTGAATTACGACCAAATTCAATATCAATTTGTGAGGCAAAGAACAATAACAACCAAAATAAATGGTTTTCAGCAATAGTAATCCATACACAGATAATATACCAAAATAAGGCAAGAAAAAAATCGAAGGTTTGTTTACCCAGTCTGATCAAACGATCTACTCTGGGGGAGAGAGCAACTCTCCAATTCACTATACTCAGAAAGTTGTTACAAGAGATTACATATGAGTTACAAGAAAATAGCCTTCGCCTTTAGGTTCTCAAGAACAACCATATTTTCTACCCAAGTGTTTCCCAACCTCTCCAACTCTCAATATATGAATCACTCAAACCCAAGGTGTAACAGTGTTTCACAATAACCTTAAACAACTCCAACGGTTTCCCTAAACCTTTGCTTTTCTAAGGTTTTTCCTTGTGAATAGCTGAAACCCTATGCTATACCTTTAAACCTTTGCTCTCCCTTGTTGGTGTAAACTCTAAGATTGTCACACACCAAGCATATAAGAGATACATATTTATAATAGCAAATACCCAACAAACAAAGCCCAAAATCACATAGATCAATTGACCGAATCGAAAAAGTCCAAAAACACTATTCACAGCACAGACAATACTATTCATCGTACGGACGTCACTATTCATCCGTACGGACGACACTATTCTTGTGCGGATAGTACTATTCAATCTATTTTGATCACATGGAAGGAATTTATCCGCACTATTCAATCTATTTTGATCACATGGAAGGAATTGGAATATAGTGTTTCATCCTCATATTTTGTGGTCTCGCAAAGATCCTTAATTTGTGGAGGTGTATATATAAAGATATAGATAACATAGGAATATCCTGTCTAGCTCCCATAAGAGTTTAGAATTCATAAACAGATCGAGTGATATAGCTTTTCTTTCTCTTTTTTGTAGAATTGAGTTATATTCTTTAGATGGTAATAATGAAGGATAAAGTGCTGGTGCTTTTTCTTTTAGGTCAAAAAGTGCATGCATTTTTCGTTTTTTCTTTTTAACATGAAAAAGTGCTTCCACTTTAAACCTTTTTCTGAAATTAAAAGCACCATCAACTTGATGACTACAAACTTTATTTGAAAATAAAAATTATTTTTAAATTTATTCATTATATATGATCAACATTTAGTTAAAATTTATATTAAGCTTTTTAAAGTTGTATTACATTTTTTATTTTGTAACGTGTGTTGTGGACTTTTTTTTATTTATTTATTGAGACTTATAGTGTGGTGGTCTATGTTTCTCATAAATTTAGTTAGATATAATTAAAAAAATATTGACTGAAAAAATAATACATTAAAAATTAAGTGAAAAACTACTGGAGTAAACAAGTTAGGTTATCAGATTACACAAAATGTGTCATACTGATCAACAAAATAGAGAAACAAAGATAAAACACCAAATATAAATTAAAAAAAAAGAAAAAAAAATAACAAATAAATAAACCTCAAACAACTAAAAACTTTACCCTATAGAATTCATGCTATATGTCAAACAACTAGAGTTATTGACAAATCAAAATCTACCAAAAGAAATATAAAAAATCAAATACAAAAGTCAACCCCAAAATCAAAACAAAACACTTAATCTATTATCGATTAAGATATATGATAAAGTTCTGAAGTCACTCAGAGAAAGTACACGAGTTCACCTCTGTTCTACCTAAAAACTATGTATAGGCAAAAAAAAATCTTTTCCTACATTTTTTCCGCATATAATGAAGTACCAGAAAAAAATCTCATCATTACGGACCATCCAAATAGACTAGACAACAACATGCTAAATCACAACAAAACAACCCACATAGGAATCCTATGTTCACTAGGAAGAACCATCTGTTAACCTAACCACTGAAAAATTCAATGATCATTAGGAAGAACCACCTCCCAACCGAACAACTGAAAAATTCTACACCACACTGTCAAAAGCTTGCAAGTGATAAAAAGATGGAAAATGGATCAACCTCCCCCCACACCAACCAATCTCTCCCACCAACCCATGAGGTTGATTAAAAAGTGTAAACAACCTAGGAAACTTATTATTATGGGGATTGATTCCTACATAAAGGTCCTCGACGAACGATGCATGGAGGCCTAATCCCACTTTCTTTAAGATACCATCAACATACCATTAAGAGGGGTCATCTTATTTAGTGTAAGTATGAAGTGTGCCTAATCACCTTTCTAAAAGTGTACAAATACATGAAAAGATGCCATGGTTAAAAATAGGTTTTCAAAAATTCGTTTGCATCATAATTTTCATGAAAAAGTGTCACTGGTTCATTGCTAATCAGTTAACTTATAATGGTTAATCGATTACATCTGATACATTTTCAAAACTTAAAGTATTTTTACATTTTGAGAAAATGGTGCAAACTGTGGCGGTTTCAATTTGCTATTACGGCGGTTTGAAATGCCACAATTTACCAAAAACATAATAGCTAATTTAAAAATCATTTTAAAAGATGCATGAAATGTTTAAGATGAATATGCATGATTTTTATGTTTAAATTAGATATATATATATATATATATACTTGAATTGTAATTCATATTCAACCATCTTGCTTCTTCCATTAATTTTTCAAAGCATTTTGATAATTTGAATGTGATTGCTATAGTATTCAAGCTTTGACACTTCTTTTTGTTGATGTGTTTGTCTTCATCAAAACTATAACCAAGGACATGGAGAACTCTTCTTCACATTCTCCCCCTTTTTGATGATGACAAAACATCCTTTGCAATTTTACTTGTTCATCAATGGGTTGCTTCAATATGTGACTTTCTGAAATGTTAAGTAGCAACTAGAATCTTCCTCTATCTTGTATATATCCCCCTTGTTTTTGCAATTTAAGGCTTTCTCCCCTGAAAGAATTATGAACAAGAACAAATACAATACCTACTATTTTAATTTTTACAAGTGTTTAAAGTTGCATAACAATGTATATCAATTCCTAGAATTGATCTTCTCTATCAGGTAGGCAATTCTCAATTTGAAGTACAAGTGCTCAATAATTTTAGACAAAAATATTGTTTTAGTCATCTAAGTTATTTTAAAATATGAAGTTAGTCTTTTAAGTTTTTTTTGTAACGCTTTGATCCTTTATGTTAAGTAACGTTTGTGTCGTTGACCTTATTAAAAAAATCTCCGTTACAATAAATTGCAAACTCATATACCATTTGAACAAGTTTTTCGCGCTAGTCACAAATATGTAATTAGTTTTGCGTTTGATTGTGTATTTTGGTCGGATCGAACGATTTTTCATTATGTATTTGTTCACTTTTTTCCCTGATTCTCATGAACCGTAACTTGTTTGATAAATTTGATTGCATATTCGTGATCAGCGCGAAAAACTAGTTCAAATGGTATATGAGTTTGCAATTTATTGTAACTGAGATTTTTAAAAAGGTCAACGACGCAAATATTACTTAACATAAAGGACCAAAGCGTTATAAAAAAACTTACAGGACAAACTTGATATTTTAAAATAACTTAAAGGACCTAGACAGTATTTTTTTCCATGGTTTTATGTAGTTGAAACAATTTGAAAATGTAATGAAATTGATGCGCATAAGTTTCAACAAAAAGTTATGTCAAGAACACTTGATTTTGAAAATGAGAGAATATAAGTTTTGAATTGCTATGAAAGAGGATACTTGAACAAAGTCCGGTAGTGTCTTCCAACCACAACTCAATGTGCAACATAATTGATGGTCTTTACTACCAGCTTGAACATCTAAATTTACATAGTGAGGAGGATTGAAACCAAGTCATATTAACTTTGTTTATGTTTGAACTTTAGTACAATGTCTTGTTCTCCCTATTCCTAGTTAGTTTGTTATGTTCTAACATGTTTAGATAGCTATTAGGCAAGTTTATATTTTTAGTTGGCTAGGACTAGTAAGGTTATTTTTTCTATGTTTTATGGCTATGATTATGAACTTTGTTGGTTATTATGATTAGTATGAGTATGAATATTGTTTTTCTTCTTTTTGATAATGTCCAGAGGGGGAGAATGCTATTTTAAAAGATTGCAGGATTTCACCGTAGTTTCCCAAAGGGGGAGGTATATGACTTAGGGGGAGCAGTTTCTAAGTTTCAACAAAAGCTCAATATCAATATTTTTGTCATCATCAAAAAGGGAGAGTTTGTGAAGAAATGCTTCTCCATGTATTTTAGTTTTGATGACGACATTGTGTATCATAGAAGAAGAAAAATGATATTACAAAGTTATAAAAGCTCTCAAGATTGCTAAAGGTATAAGGTTTTAAATTCAATGTGTGATACTCTTAGAATGCTCAAAAAACATGATTCTTATATCATATAATAATTATTACATACATTCATATTGAAAAGAATAGGAAAACAAACATTCTCATTTGAAAATGCATTATTTCTCAATCCTGTCAGTAATATATTAACAGTTTTCAGTAGCAAATTACCAGTAACAGATTACCCGTTTCTAGTAATCGATTACTAGCATGCAAATTTCAAATTTTATAGCTGTTAGATCATGGTAATCGATTACCACTTATCAGTAATCGACTAACCTGTGAAGTGCTGCAACTTTTCATCATTTTAAATGCTGTTTTTTGTATGGAAAGGTTCTTTGATCACCCCCTTTCATATACACCTATTCATAGAGGTTTTACAACATATATTTAAGCTTTTCAAGTCCGAATTTTTTTCACCTCTTCCATTTCAAACTTTTACATAAATTCAAACATTTTTATTTGAAACTTTGTCTTCACAATTTCATTTTAAACATCAAAATTTTCTGAGCAATCAAAGTGTATTATACTTGAATGATTCATTAGAAGAGAAGACCAAAGTTCTGCATAGAAGTTTGTTCAAGTACAAAAAACATCATCATATTTCATATACCTGTAAAAAATTCAGATTATTATTGAATTCCTTGTTGTCCAGGATTGTTGAAAACAAGAGAGTGATTAAGGGAGGGTTGTTCTCTTAATTCACTTTGTGTAAATCTAAGAGGATTGTTCTTGGTATTTTGTTTGTTAGTGTCTGTATAGGAAGACTAGGATAGTCTTGTATAAGTCCTAACAACAGTAAAACCTCTTTCATGTTGAAAGGGGACTGGAGTACTCTCAGACTGTGAGGGAAACCAGGATATATCATTGTGTCCTTTACTTTCTGCATTTATTTTTCAGCATATTTACTTTCATATCATTTCTGAAAAATAACAAAACCAGTGCTAATGCTTCAAATTGAGAAACATCCAATAAATCTAATTCACCCCCTCTTTGAGACCACCCATATACTTACAATTGGTATTAAAGCATGTTCAAGTAATTTGCTCTTGTGATCTAGAATGGCTTTCACAAACCTAGTAATTAGAGATGGTTGAAGCAATAACAAGCCTCCATTGTTCTGTGGTGAATACTTTGATTTTTGAAAAATTCGTATGAAGGCACATCTAGAAGCACAAGGAGAAGATATTTGGGATGCTGTACAAAATGGTCCATTTGTTCCTACTAGTGTTGTCGATGGCGTTGTGACAAAAAAGATTAAAAATTCATGGAATGAAGATGATAAGAAGAAGGTACTCTATGACAAGAAAGCCATCAACATACTTAAAAGTGCACTTAGCATGGATGAATTCTTTCGTATTTCTCAATGCACAATGACGAAGGAAATATGGGATACGTTAGTAGTA